>CM054114.1:148538838-149903838 GCA_028673005.1 Tanypteryx hageni
TGTGAAGTGTGTCGTTAAGCGATACCTCTGCATCCGTTGCTATAAAATGTTGTAATTCTTGATAGCGATGCCTACGCTGCCACGGGTAATTTTAATTGCGATCGAAGTTATTCCAGAACTATTTAGTATAATTTTTTCTAATCAATTTTTTATAAATATTGATAGCGAATCCAGCGCTGCCAACGGTAATAATTGCAATCGTGCATCGATATTTAGTTATCCATAGCAATAAATGAGTTTTGTTTAGTTATTGTTTTTTCCATATGGACAATGATTAAAATATTTTTCACTATGAAAATTATTGAAAATGTTTAAAGCTTAATAACGAGTGTAATTACTGATGATTATTATTCCTGAGGACGCTGATTTCGAGAGCGGCTTCTCATTGCTATAGCAGTAATATTCGTTACTCTTTATGGAGTGGTGTACTTAGTACTGATAATCGCCCGCTGCTCGAAAATACGATTTTTCAGAGATCGCCCGGCCCCGTATTTGTGTGTGTACGAACTAAAAGAACGAGAAAAGTAAAATGAAGAGGACGCACAAATCAGCCTTCCGCCTTTCGGAAGGGACCTTAAGCAGTTGGCCCTCTTGGTGCTCTTCTCAAAGAGTAGGCAAACGCCTGCACCTCCCTTCTCTGTGTCTGGTGTGGAAGGCAACGGGGAAACAACCACACCACGAATGTACGCATACAGTCGAACCCCGAGTTACGTGGGGGATACATTCCTGGAAAACATCGTCTAAGTTGAAACCGCATAACTCGGAGCATTAAGTCTACGTAAAAGAGAGGGATATAGACCCAGGATAAGATTCGACCTTATTTAATTTCCTGCGTCGATTGCACTCGGTGCATGTTTGTAGAGCCTCCTGATGTAATAAGACTTGGAAGTCTTGATAACACACATATCTAAAGGTTGTAAAATGGATGTTGTGTTTGGAGGCAAAAACATAATAAACACGTTGGGAACGACAAAGTACGACGACTCTGATGTGTGACAGGTTGCATTGTCCATCAATAGATGGACACGAGATTATTTTGCGCAAGAAACTCCTTCACTTCCGGCACAAACGAGTAACAGAGACCTGTATATTCACATTAATCGGTCGGTATCAGTCGGATAGCAACAGACTAAATAGGAAGAGCGGTGCAACTCTAGCGCGGTTGCTGTTTGTTTGTTCTGCAAATTTAACGCAGTGACTCCTTCAACTCACAATCAGTTCCTTATTTTATGCAAGGTAAGTAGTACGTAAAAATCCCGTTTCAACAGAAATGCCGTTTTCGCATAATGAAAGTGCACGATTCCAAATTGCCTAAACATTAAACACGGTGATCCGTTAGATGACGTGAAAACTTACATTCAGATCCGAAAATTGTGCCCAAATTATTTGCAGCGGAAATATCCTCTGCGTATATTGGTTATAAAGCGAAAATCGAGAAGATGATCGTTTGTCCTTAGTGTTAACAACTTTTCTGGTACTGGTTTTGAAAGCTTCAAAACGATCTGAGGCTCTTCAACTCGATTTCATTTCCTTATATAGAGTCATTCTTTTAAGCATATCACCTAAATTTTTAAAAATCTGATGTGGCACATACTTTTAATATTCTCATGTAAAGTATTATTGCATTAAATATCTCCTATATACTTATACTATATACTTAAAGCAAATACTGATGAGTTTTTAAGACAATACATCTGCGCTAGTTCTTATGGCTAAGTATGAGATAGTTAAATACCGAAATTTGCAACAATCCATCCAAAGGCGAATGAAATATGTTCAGAAAAGAACAAAGAAAGATTAAACTAAGGCAAAGAAAATAAACACACGCAATCAACAAAAATGGCACGTGAATACGAAAGAAGAAATTGTTTCAACGAACTGGTAGTGCTAGGCTTGATAATGCTGAATTAACAGTAATTAAACAAACTTTTTTCCTGTTGTCATGGGTGGCAAATTGTTACAGCGCAAGCCGTTGAAAAGATTATTTTTTGTTTAAGATATATCCGCAAATGGAATTTTAAGCTAATATTTTTATTTTGTCTAATAAGTCGACCTTAATTCTTTTCGTCGCCAGTTTTTTAGCCTACCTTTCAGAATGGAAAATAGGCTTATATTTTTGTCATTGTGCCTGTCTGTTCCCCCTATTAACTTTTGAACCAATAGACCGATTTTCAAGACACTTGGTGGAAATTTCTTGCTACTGAGGCAAATCTCCCGAGGATAGTTTTTGTTGCGAATATTGAAATTCCCGGGTTCGATTCCAGGAACTATCCTTCCCATTTGATTTACATGGAAAATCTGAAAACCACCGTGCAGGATAATTTTCACTTACACATTAAAATACCCTATAATTGTAATATCGGAGCGGGATTTCTACTATTCTCTGTGAAAAGGAATAAAGATTTTAATTTTTATCGTAGAATGAGACTTATCGATCGTATTTCTTCAAAATTTGCGTAAATACACGCGTTTTTGCAGTTTTGACAACTCATTACGAGTGTGTTGCCATCGCAACAACTATTGTTGGATTCGGTATATTCTCAAACGTACACGCGTTATTTTTGCCGCACAAATACGCGTGATCAATTTAATAATCTGTTCGAATGCATTTATAATATTTTATAACGATAAATTATGAAATTTGGGAACACAAAGAGCTACATATCCGCGATAACTTTAAAGCTATTAAAGCCAGTATAAGTATTAAATGAATGATTATATGGAAAGTAGGCATAATAAGTTCCGTTTGGATCATCTTGTTATTAAATATGTCGTTTCAGGAATTTTTCGAAAGGTGACGTCCCGTTTACACTTGTAAATTACGATTTAAATAAATATATCCGAAATTACAGGTTTTACGAAAATTTGAGTCAAACAAAAGTCGTAGAGAATATTATTCTCTACAACAGTGATATTTACAAATATTACTTATAATGAAGTCTTTAAGGAGATATTTGATGAAAACAATAAGTAAATCAAAACAATAATAATCATTTTTCTTTGGCAGAAGTGTTTCAGGAATCAATTCAGGAACTGATAGCTGTCAACAAGAGTGCAAAAAATGAAGCAAAAGCATACAAGAAAGGGGGAGGGGCGGGGGGAGAGAAAAGTGGAGTGGGCGGGAAGAAGGAAGGAGGTGCGGATGGAAGGAGGGGTGGGTGGCAACCGTCCGTAAATTTACGGACACTGTAAAAAAGAGCAAAAATTGGACGTCTCCGTAAGGTCCGTATAAATATTTAGATGTCCGTAAAAATGCTATGAAATTTCCAGAGGTTTAAAGCAGTGCTTTTCAACATTTTTAGTCGGCGTACCCCTTAAAATATTTTTGACGAAACTCGTGTCCTCTAGTATATTCTAAAGCTAACAAACTCGGCTGTTATTGGGTAGAGTCTGCAAATATATATGTACTTCCGAATTAAATGATTTACGTATGTTTTATACATGAGATAACTATCAGATTTTACTTCGCTATTTTTTACATTAGATATCCTAAATATCGTATCTACTGGAAAGATATCGCGAATCCACAGGGATATACGTACTTTAGGTTGAATACCGCTGATTAAAAAAATGTTTATCTTTTATATTCTCATTTTGGTTATATTTTTTAAAGTAAAGCAACCTTTCTTTTTCAATGGGTACAAATTAAATATATGAAACAAGAATTTTTACTGAACACACCCGAAATTTCCTGTTTCCCTGAGCCAAATAAGTGCGCTAAACTAACTTAAAAATCATATCTGTCGCGATGTGTGAATGACAGCATTGGATATTGTTCACTTATGTCTTTTTGAGACATCTTAATATTATGCAAAAAAATGCCCGTAAAAAGTTGGGTGGGCGGTGGGAAGGAAGGAGGGGTAGGAGGAGTAGGAGTTGGGGAGGCGTTTGCAGAGAGTGCGTAATATGGGCAAGGGATGTTGTTGTGTGTACAGACAGACACAGAGGTTCGAAGGAATAGCGCAGCTCACAACTCCAGCACCAGGCACACGGCCTTCCCGCTGCTGTCGAATGCGTCGTAGAGCTGGATGAGCCTCGGATGCTGCAGTCGCCTCATGATCTCCACTTCCCTCTCCACGTTGCGTCGATCGTCTCGCCGCGGAGTTGCCACGTATTTCGCTGCCAGCTGGAGACCGGTGGTTTTCTCACGGCACCGGTACACCGTTCCGAATTTGCCCCTGCAATGAGCGAGAACCTCACATTGGAGAAAGAAGCCCTTCGTAAAGCGGTCTATCATTCCTGATTTCTAATAAAGGCCGATTCACACTAGGTAAACGTAACGTCAACGTCCCGAAATGGACCATCCCCGTCACGTCATTTTTCATCAATGTTCACATTTTACGTTTAGGTTTCGTCACGGACCGTCACCTTTTCAGTGGTTATAACTTATTTATCGCAACTAGAATAAAGGGGGAGCCGGTGGTGTAGTGGCTAGTGTGTTGGCCCCACCATGATCTGCTAAAGCGGCATCCGGTTCGAATCCTTATGAGGACTTTTTTCGAAGGATGCCCGGCCTCCTATTTGTGCGTGTTGGAACTAAGGAGACGAGGAAGAGCCAATGAGAAAAAGAGAAATGAGGAGCGCGCTCAAATCAACACTCCGTCCTTCAGAAGGGACGTTAAGAGCAGGATAAAAGCCGTCACCAGGTTACTCTCCTCCCTTCCTATCCGGCTATTCATTGCATTACCTCTTAGATACCCATTGCGCGTAGGCAAGAGGCGAATCAACAGAGCGTCAGACTAGAACAAGTTGTAAATGTTTTCTAACGTGAAAATCCGAGTAATAGCTCTACTTATAGATGAAGAAGAGGAACATCGACGTGAGTATGCAATTCTTCTGACTTTTATAAAAATGTTAAATATAAAATTTCGCGTTGACCTGATTAATAGTTTTTGAGTTAGAGCACCCACAAAAAATCTATCACACAGACATCATCGAGAAAATGGTCAAAACGTGTTCAGGGGAACTCAAAACGTGTATTTCCGTTGAAATCTCGAAATCGATTTTTTTCATGAAAACAATACTTTCCCCTATATTACGTATGGAGAAAGTAAAAAGCAACTTTTAACAGTGCAGGCTTTTATTCTTTTGGAAATTAAAATTTAAAAACATTGACGTAAGACCTTCAAATTTAAAATATGTTTTAGGAAAATTAATGCAGTTTTTTCTATATTCATCTTTTTTCCGCCTACCGTTCGAAATCTCTCACATTAAACATTTAAATCACGTATTTTGGGAAAATATCGGCTTTTAAACGGAATGCTGCCTTGCCGGCCACGTCATTGTTAAACTTCGAGAATCAGTTGTTGTCTCAACCCGCATTCGTGTAATGTATACGAGTGCATAGATTGCCTTAAATTGTCATAGAAATTTTCACAAATTAAGTAATCCTATTTAATTTGGATTCTTTTGCTTATCTAAACGACTATATAGATGTAGAGCAAGAGCGAGGGGGATGTGGGGAGGGAGATGGGAAGGAAGGGATATAGAATGGGAGATACATAGAGAGTAAGGGAGTTATATAATTAGAAAAGGACTGGAGGAAAGAGATAAAGAGGGGGACGGAGAAAAAGAGGGAGAGCTATGTATTATGACAGGAGGGAATGAGAGAGGAGGGAGGTGGGAGAAAAGAGAGAGAGAGTGAGAGGGAAGGAAAGAGAGAGGAAGGGAGGGAGAGAGGAAGGGAGAGAGAGAGAGAGGAAGGGAGGGAGAGAGAGGAAGGGAGGGAGAGAGGAAGAGAGAGAGGAAGGGAGGGAGAGAGGAAGAGAGGGAGGAAGGGAGGGAGGGAGAGAGGAAGGGAGGGAGACAGAGAGAGGGAGACAGAGGGATGGAGAGAGGGACGGCGAGAGGGAGGGAGGGAATATCATGACTATCATGATTTCATATGACGGGAAATACACTAGTTTACAAATAAATCCTATTTATCCAACTCTAAGACAAGATTTTTTTCTTTAAATATAACGGGAAGAAATATATTTCCGTATATAGTATAAGTGCCCGTCAAAAATGACGGATATCTCTCCCTTCAACTTTCTCCTTCCCTTCATCAAGTCCCGTATTCATATCGCAATTCCAAGTAATTTAAAAAAGCAAATAAATAATACGCTACGCAATATTTACTCTCATATCACATAAATAGTTCTCGATTCTCCCGCTCTTTAGGAGAGGCGCCACGGTCGAGCGTTGAATCGGTCAATCAAACACACTTGGCATTTATATAAGAGAATAACAAATAAAAATAATTAGTAAGAACTAACATATCCATTGCAACTATGCTCTCAATTGATTTGTAGTTAGAATTTAACATGTATTAGCCAATCACAAAGCTATTTATTTTACCATAAATAGTTAAGTGGCGTAATCTTATATTATATTATATTACCGTAATCGTCGGCGAACTTTTTGGCAGGCTTTTATTGGTTGACTCGCCTACCAATTAGAGATCGGGATGTTATTGTTTATAAATCTTTTATTACACTATATGTTTGCCTAAAAAGAACGATTAATTGTACGTGTTTTTATTTGAAAGATTAATAAAACAATACATATTAGTTTATGGGTTTGTATAGAATTTTGGGCAGCTTATATCTCGACCACTGTTTGGACTATTTTTGTTAGCCATAATATGTAAACATGCAGAATACTTCTGTTGTGTACTCGCGAGCCCATTGACGATATTACGTAATTTTGTTTGTTTACTTTTTTCTGTTCTGTTTACGGAGAATTAAGTTTAAACGAACTTATACTTAGCAAGGTCAGTTAATTTAATTTATCAGATCACTTGGAAAAGTTTACGAAGAAAGAAGTTTAAAAGAACTTAGCAAGGCAAGTTAATATATTTATTTCATCACTTGGAAAATTGAATTAAAGAAATTAAATTAAATTTATCTTAAATCCCAATACAAGTTAATAATAAATAAGAAAGAAAAACCTGTTGATAATTTGTTCAAATTGGTATTGAAATACTGGAATTTCCTGGGCACCGCTGTAACATCTTTTATAAATAAAATTAATTATAAAAAAAATCAAAATCAACAATGTGACAGCGAAGCGTCACAGGCTACCTCGTTTAATTTACCATTAACCCAGATATGCCTGAAGTTATATCTATGGATTTTATTTGTTGTTTTTATCATTGTTAACAATAAATACACTACAATAAACACATACAATGCAAAGTTATTACTTTTATTAGTGAACTGCGTTAGAAACAATGCGTACTATATAAAGGACATCAGGAAAATGTATAAGCATATTTTAACATAGTCTTATTAATATAAATTACAAAGTTATGATGCCAGTGTAATTAAACAGTTCTAAATATCAATTTTGCCGTTTTGCACTTCTAACATTACTTGGTGTGATATGGTATAAAACACTTTACATGAATTTCTACATCACATTTCCTGCAGCGAGTCAAACTCGGCATCTGGTTTGCTTCTCTTGTGGCTCCACCAGGTGGTCAAGGCGATCGTACCTCATATAAATATTTTCTGCCTTTGCAGGTCTGCCGGTACCTCTTTGCGGTGTTACATTTGATGAGGGAACTGCAGTAACTATTCTGCGGCGAACTTCCAGATGATCCAACTTTCCATCTTTCTTTTTGTTGAGCTGCCACACATTTTGTTCAGCCATATCTATACACTGAGCTATTAGAGGAAAATACCATTTCTTTCCTAGGATTGATATCCGATGCAAGCTTATATTTTGGTCACACCTGTCCACTCCGCCAATGAATATGTAGTATTGGTGAACCACGTGAGGCTGTTGTACTATAACTCTCTTCTTTTCCTTCTGACAGTACCTACCTTCTTACATTATGAATTGGTTCCACAGCATAACCATTAGTGGCCATAGTTACAACACTGTTGTCATGCCATTTGCATACTATTATATTATTATCTTGAGACATTCGGAAGTCATAACTGCCATGTTCAAGTTTCTTCATTGAGGCACTGTCAATGAGAGGACATTTCTGTATCCTGTGTTCTCTAATTGTCCCCATTCCTTTTAGTTCTCTATTTTCCAGCTCCTCCAAAATGTGAAGCGAGGTAAAGAAGTCGAAATATAAGTGAAATGGAAGACGTTTCAATTACAGCAAAATATCACTATATTCCAAAACAACAGTAGCCCCCAGGCCTAGATTTCTGTATTGATCACTGATTTTCAGGGTTGAGCCCTGATATGGTTCCATCCATAATACGTAGCCTAGGCATGTTGCCCCTACACACATCTTGTAACCTTACCAGATTGGTTTTCCTCTAATAAACTGTTTGCATCCGTGTCTTCCATAATAAGGCACCATAGCCTCATCAATGATGTGATGTTCCTCAGTTGGTGTGTGAGTCTGGAAGTTAGAATTTAGGTGCTCGAAAAGTGGCCTCATTTTTGGATTCTTGTCTTCCTTAACTAGTTTATTATTTAAGGCTACATGGATATTTGACATAATGATCTCGAATCGATCTCGACTCATTGCGCTTGCAATAAGTTCATTATGTGTATCTTTACTCTGCTCCCAGTATAATCTTCGGCACGGGACTGGAATGTAACCACTGAGGAGCATTTCATTTCTTCTTCTGTTATATTTCCAAGACGTTTATTTTGAGCTGCATATTTATTTGATTCAGTTACCAGGAGTGCAATTAGCTCAAAATCAAATAGGGAAAAGAGCAGTTCTGCTGTGGAAACATCATCTTCAGTTATATCCTCAATAATATTCCGGGGGTGATCTGGTAATGGGCGTATTGTCTTCACCCATCTGTGTAATTTTCTCCCTTTCTGGGGAGGTGTTTGCTTTATTTCACCATATTCGTCTACAGAATGCAGTCTTCGTATTTCTGCCTCTGGTTGCAACTGGCTACCAGGAATATTATTCATATTATCCTCCTCCCCAGAATCCACATCAGTTATTTCACCACAAGCATTGACAGTGGGTTGAAGAATAATATCTACTGGATCATCAACTGCCTCCTCATCCTTTTCTAGTTCATCCAATATCTCAGACGCTCAATTTTTCTTTATAATAGCTAAAAGAAACATCATAAATCCTAAGTTACTTCTAACAAGTTATAAATGTAGGGGAAGCTGGGGCACAGTGTAACAAAAAAAATGTTTTAAATAATTTTCTATATGAAGTTTAGTTTAAACTTAAATTATTTTTGCCATTACTTTCTGGAACTCTTCTGTAATGTTTTGATTCTTCCAGTTTTTAAAAACAGCAATAGTGGATTACACTATTCAATAAAATTTTCATGTGTGCATTTTGTTACACCCTGCCACGGTCTGGGGCAGTTTGTAACAACCCTAGGGGCACAATGTAACACACTTTAATTTTGAGATAATCATGCAGATTCGCTTCGATAAACTGACATATCTCAAAACAAAATGTGCTCCGTATTCTGCCATTATGTACAATGAGCATCGTAACATTGACAAATTTACAGAAATTTTCAACAATTCAGAAATTTTGATATATTAATTAACTAGGTGAAATAGCCCGTTAAAAATGGGGATTGTAATCAAACAAACGGCTGAGATATTAACTGTCTTATGGTAGATTGAAGTCACCCTCTGGAGTCGATCGAACCATTATTGAAAAAATTTTGTCATTCGCTATTGGTACGTGATCATAGCAATCCTACCAAATTTGGTTGCGTGGATTAAGTATTAAAAAGCACTTTCCATTCTTCGTCCTTTTCTCTCTTCCTCTCTCCAATCCTCCTCCCTCCCATTCTCCCTCCCCCCTCTCTTTCTCTGGAAAAATATAGTTTCTAGTTTCAATCTGGCCTTAATAAAGCAGATTATCTATCTCTCCCTCTACCTATTTTTGTCTTCCTCCAACTCCCTCCTGTCTCGCTCCTCTCTCTCCATTCTCACTCCCTCTCTCTCCCCCTGTCTCTCTCCTTCTTCTTCCTCTCCTTCTCTCTCACCCATTAAAACATTCAAATCACGCTATCCTTACGCATGTAGTATGAGGGTTGAGACGACAATATCGTACAATCTCGAGGTTTTACAATGACACGGTCGGCAAGCTAACATATCGTTAAAAAGTTTAAATTTTCCAATAAATATGATTTAAATGTAGAAATTGAGCGATTTTGTATCGTAAGCAAAATATGACGATAAGGATAAGAAACGTTATTTATTTTTCTTTGAAACGGTCCAGGTCCGAAGTTCGTAGGTGAATTATTTGTAATTTTAATTTCCAAAAGAGTAAAAAATCGATTTTTAGGTGTTATCTTATGGGAAAATAAAATCATCCTCTGGAGTCGAACCGAGGACCTTTTTGAAAATGGTTTATGTCATTCGCGACTGGTGCGTGATCAATCAAATCCTACCAAATTTGGTTGAACTGGCTGAAAAAACAACTGAGATATTGAGCGTTATGGACATAATGACGAAGTGACTAAGAGAATTAGCATTTTACATACTAGTAGAAGGTGCTTGCATACTGCAAGCATTTCTCTCACCTTGAAAAAACATTAATTTTTCGGAGAGATACTTCATCATGAGATATCATATTTCTAAAGATTTTTCCTCTGGACCGGTTTTCGTTTTTTCATTATGGAAAAATAATAGAGTAAAAGAATCACTATTTTTTTATATTTTCGAAATATTACACTTTTCCCACATTGAGTTAATAATGTCACACATTTCTGCCAGATTTTAAATTTATAGTTCAATTAGAAGTGAAATAGCATTTATCTAATTGTTTAAATTTAAATAATTTTTAACGGCCGCATATAACAATTTTATGGATAAATTGAAATGATTATTTGTTTACATAGAATAACCTCTTCATAATTTAAAAATTTCAGCTCCCTAACTTACGGCGTTGTTTCTAAGCATCTACCTATTTGTTTAAACTTTAAGAATTTTTAACTGCCAAACAAATCAAAATTTCTATAATCCCTATTTAGTTTTTTTACAAATCCTACCTCTAAAAAAATTACAGCTCCGTAGCACATTTGGAAATACATAAACCTTGAAAATTTGTTTAAACAATTGCTAATTTTTAGCGGCCGCAATGTTGCACTTTTTCAAGTTATTCGTTATTTCTAGTCGGTTTTGCACTAAATCCTACCTAAGAAAAATATTTCGAATCTTCAGCTCCTCTGGAAGTAACAAATCAAAATTTTTATAATCCCTATTTAGTTTTTTTTTACAAATACTACCTCAAAAAAATTTTAGCTTCGTAGCATATTCGATAATACACAAACCTCAAAAATATGTTTAAACAATTTCGAATTTTTAGCGGTCGAATTTTTGAACTTTTTCAAAATTTACTTTTTTTCTATGTATAATTTTCTACAAAATGATTTCAAAATCTCGAACCTACAGCATATAGTTTTCAAGATAAAAATTATTAAACTTTAATGTTCAAATGCGTTAAAACAACCCCTAAAAATTAACATTTTTAAAATTTTTCATTTTTATAGTTGGTTATGAGAAAAATTCTATAATCTCTCAAAATTTCAGCTTCCTAAACTTATTAGATTGGTCTACACACTGGATTACGTTTTCCCATGCTAACTTATGGGAGATATTCCGGGGTCTCTGGAGTCAAACCCAAGACACTGTAAGCAAAAGTGACAATAATTCCTAATAGATATTGCGGACATAGATATAACATATTAGTAGAAGGTGCTTGCATACTGCAAGCATTTCATCTCACCTTGAAAAAACATTAATTTTTCAGACAGGTATTTTATCATTACAAATATTCTATTAATTCTAAAGATTTCACCTCCGCAGCGATTTTCGTTTTTCCCACATGTAAAAATAATTGTTTAAAACAATCCATAAATGTGCAATTTTAAACATCTTAGAGAGATATTTCATCATGGGAAATATTTCTTTAATTCAAATGATTTCTCCTAGGGACCAAATTTCTATTTTTCCTTATGGAAAAATAATGGAGTAAAACAATTGATAATTTTTTAAATTTTATAAATATTATACGTTTTCCACATTGGGTTAATAATGCCACACATTGATGCCAAATTTTAAATTTATAGTTCAATTAGAAGTGAAATAGCATTTATCTAATTGTTTAAATTTAAATAATTTTTAACGGCCGCAATAACAATTTTATGGATAAATTGAAATGATTATTTGTTTACATAGAATAACCTCTTATTAATTTAAAAATTTCAGCTCCCTAACTTACGGCGTAGTTTCTAAGCATCTACCTTTTTGTTTAAACTTTAAGAATTTTTAACTGCCAAACAAATAAAAATATCAAAATTTGTATAATCCCTATTTCGTTTTTTTAAATTTTAACTCTAAAACAAATTTCAGCTCCGTAGCACATTTGGAAATACATAAATCTTGAAAATTTGTTGAAAAAATTGCGAATTTTTAGCAGCCGCATTTTTGCATTTTTTTTAAGATTTTCGTTTTTACTAGTCGGTTTTGCACAAAATCCTACCAAAAAAAAATTTCGAATCTCCAGCTCATCTGGAAGTGCCTAAACATTAGTATCCTCCTATATCCTCCTCTCTGATCTCTCCTTGTCCGCGCGGCCTTCCGGTCGCGCCTCGTCCAGTCGGTCGTTCCAAGTAGGCAATTTGCCACCTTCTACGACCTTCATGTGTTGCGAGCTTGGTGTCTTTTATGCGTGTTAGTTTGGCTTTACAATATACCTAATAGGTGTGTATGGTTAAGGAAGAAGAGGAAAGAACTCGCAAGGGAGTTGCAAAAATATACATTTATGGTACAAACTAACTCATTCCTCGTGAGTGAACAAAAAATCAAAAATTTGAAAAATAAATAATGTACAAAGAAATTCGTAAAAATAAAATGAAACTATGAATAAAGGGGGGTAAAAGGGAACAAAAATAGGGTAGACGCGGCAAAACATTGCCGGAGTGCTTGGGGAGAGGTAAAGGAAGGTTTTCGGTCACGCCTGGCTTCATCTTCCCCTGCCAGGTCCGCGACCCGCAATGCTCTCAGCTGTCTCTGTGCCGATCGATACTTTGCGTAATTTTTGTTTTGAAAATGAACTTTTTTATTTACTATTGGATTTTTTTAGTTCTTTTTTTGTTTTGTTCCTTTTGTTTAGTTTTTAAGTTTTGCTCGTTCAGATCTTTTGTTGAACGCTTACTTTTTTTTTGGAACTATTTCTTTCTTTTTTTTTCTTTTTTAAACAATATTTAATTTTTTCTGAAACCACAATAACATAAATATGTTCTCTAAAGCACACTTTGCTTGCCTTTCTAAATCTAAATATAGAAAAAACCTTTTTTACTAAATCTATTGTTAGTGTTAAGTAACAGAAAAAGGAAAGTTTGTGCCTTCACTACTGAAGGAGTATTTCTTTTGGTCGTTTAAATTTGCATTTTTTTGTCGCGTCATATTGCCAAAGTCGGACGGTGAGTGGGTTGAACTGTAGGGACTGTTCGAAGCGCTGGGCACGCTTGCGAACGAAGTCGTGTATCGTAGGGATTTTGTGCGCGTTTCTAATCTCGTAAGCCGGAACGAGTCGGGAGCTGTTTGTGATGTAGCGCAGTGTGATGTTTTGGAATGTTTCTAATTTTCGCATGTTGGTTTTCGCCGTGTTACCGAATAGCTCGCATCCGTACAGCAGGGTTGGCCGAATATGAGAAAGATAAAGCCGAATTTTTTTCGCCCCTTCGTAATTTTGAATTTTTGCTTATGAGGGGCATGAGTAATTTCCTCATACCCCTCGCTTTGTTTATTGCCTGCTGTACGTGTGCACCCCATGTCAGTTTCTGATCGAGGTGTAACCCTAAGAATTTGTGTGATTTTCGCATCGGTATCTCGGTGCCTCGGAATCCGAGGCGGAGGGAGGGCGTGAATTTTTGCTTCTTGGTAAAGTTGACAAGAACGCTTTTATCGGCGTTAATCTCAACTTTCCAGTCCAGCGTCCACTTTTCTAGCAGGTTAAGATGATTTTGGATACGTCGTACAGCTGCGTTGACCTGTTGCGACTGCGAAGAGATCGCAGTGTCATCCGCAAACATGTAGACTTGAGTTTGTGGAGAAGAAGGAAAGTCATTGACAAAGAGTTTGAAGAGGATCGGACTCAAGATTGCCCCCTGGGGGACGCCACAAGAAATCCTCTTGGAAGAGGAGAGCCGACCATCCACAGCGACTCGCAGGGACCTTCCGGAGAGGAAGCTCCTGCAGATCTTTTGCAGATATAATGGAAAATCCATTGCGGCGAGTTTAAGTAGCAGGCCTTCGTGCCACACCTGATCGAAGGCCTTGGCGACGTCTAGGAACAGTACTTCCGTCCGTCCTCGGGAGTTGAATCCGTCCGTTATGTTCTCCACCAAACGAAGGATTTGGTGGGGTGCGGAGGTCTTTCGTCTGAAACCCATCTGCTCAGGTCTTATTAGGTATATCCTCCTCTGTAAGAAACGTCTATATATAATGATAACATATAACAGGAGGAAACTAATGTCCAGCCCAAACTACAAGAGCTAGAGACCTGAAAGTTTTAGTTTTTGTAGATATGATGAAAAACCTACAGATAAAATGAGACTTCTTACCTAAGTGACGTAAGTTCGACTCCAGAAATTCCGAAATTTGCGTTTTTTCCCATAGGAAAAGCATTGCGCCATATTTGTAAATTAATTTTGGGCACTTGCCCGTAAGCTAGAAAAATGAAATTTTCAGTGTTGCTAGACGGTCGCAATATCTATTGAGAATTATTGTCACTTTTGCTTACAGTGTCCTGGGTTCGACTCCAGATACCCCGGAATATCTCTCATAAGTTAGCATGGGAAAAAGTTATCCCAGTGTGTAGACCAATCTAATAAGTTTAGGAAGCTGAAATTTTGCAGGTCTATAGAATGTTTCTCATAATTAACTATAAAAATAGAAAATTTCAAAATTGTTAATTTTTAGGGGTTGTTTTAACCCCATTTGTACTTTAAATTTTAATAATTTTTATCTTGGAAACTAGAAAGCATAGAAAAAAATTAAATTTTTAAAAAGTTAAAAAATTCGACCACCAATAATTCGCAATTGTTTAAACATATTTTTGCGGTTTATGTATTACCCAATGTGCTACGGAGCTGAAATTTCTTTTTAGAGGTAATGTTAGCAAAAAAACGAAATAGGGATTATAGAAATGTTTATATTTTAATTTGTTTGGCAGCTAAAAATTCTTAAAATTTAAACAAATAGGTATATGTTTAGATAGTACGGGATGAGCTAGGTAGCTGAAAATTTCAACTTATGCAAAGAATAGCGCAATTGCACAAATAAACATTTGAATCTCTCCATAAACATATTGCGGCGGCCGTTAAAAATGTTTAAAATTGAAACAATTGGAAAAATATTATTTTATTCTAGAAGTACTAGAACTTGGAAATTTGTCAGAAATGTGTAGCATTAGTACCCCATAATGGAGAAAGTATAAAATTCTTAAAATTGAATAGTTTTGGGAATATTTTGGTCTATTATTTTTACATAAGGGAAAAACGAAAATCGCTCCGGAGGTGAAATATTTAGAATTAAAAAAATATTTGTAATGATGAAATATGAAAAATGAATGTTTTTTTATGTTGAGAAGATATGCTTGCAGAATGCAAGCACCAACTACTATTATGTTATATCCTCCTCTGTAAGAAACGTCGATATATAACGATACTAGTATAAGGTGCTTGCATACCGCAAGCACTTCATCTCACCTTGAAAAAACATTAATTTTTTGAGAGATATTTCATCATGGGAAATATTTCTTTAATTCAAAATATTTCTCCTAGGGAACAAATATCTTTTTTTCCTTATGGAACAATAATGGAGTAAAATAATTGCTAATTTTTGCAATTTTATAAATATTATACGTTTTCCACATTGTATAATTAATTCCACATATTTATGCCAAGTTTTAAATTTGTAGCACTTCTAGAAGTGAAATAATATTTTTCTAATTGTTTAAATTTTAAACATTTTTAACGGCCGCCACAATATATTTATGGAGATATTCAAATGTTTATTTGTGCAAGGGCACTACTCTGTATATAACTTTAAATTTTCAGCTTCCTAGCTTATCCTATAGTACCTAAGCAGTTGGCTATTTGTTTAAATTTTAGAAATTTTTAACTGCCAAACAAATCAAAATATCAAAATTTGTATAATCCCTATTTCGTTTTTTTACAAATACTACTTCTAAAAAAATTTCAGCTCCGTAACACATTCGAAAATACGTAAACCTTGAAAATTTGTTTAAACAATTGTAAATTTTTAGCGACCGCATTGTTGCACTTTTTCAAAATTTTCGTTTTTTATAGAGGGGTTTTGCACAAAATCCCACCTAAGAAAAAAATTTGGAATCTACAGCTCATCTGGAAGTGCCTAAACATTAGTATGTATCCTATATGTTATATGTGTGTTATATCCTCATCCTCCTCCTCATCCTCCTCCTCCTCTGTAAGAAACGTCTATATATAATGATAGTTAAGTGATTGGGCTATTAAAAATTCTTAAAGTTTAAACAAATAGATAAATGTTTAGGTACTACGGGGCCAACTAGGGAGCAGAAAATTTTCAGCTATTTAGAGCCTTGTGTATTAGCGGAGGAAGTCTATTATCCAGAGGAGAGAGTTGTAGAGGGAGGGAGGAGGATGGGAGAGAAGAAGAGAGAAAGGGAGAAAGAACAGGAAGTGCCTTAAATTTTATACTTAATCCATATATACCTGTCATATTTGACGGGCAATTACACCATTATATATATAATACTTCTGCATTTTAATTTGTATTGGTGGTAATTAATCAAATTTTTTTGTATAAATAATTTACTATACAAAATCGTTGTTACGTTACTTACAGCAGTAGTACCAATCAATTTTATTCAATAAAACTTAACTATTACTTTATTAAAAGAGGCTTTGAATTTAGTATGTACATGATCAAATTTATTTAAAAAATTCTGCTGATAGGGCAGTACGGAAATGTCAGTATTATATACCAAGAAGGCGTTAAGCATGCCGATTTTGGATAAAACGAATCTAACTTTATTTTCCAACAATCGCAAAGAAACATTTTTCAGCTGATAATTCTTCTAGCTTTTCTTCCTTCTCCCAATTTATCGGCTGATCATCCATTAAGTTTTTCACAATACCAAAGAATAGTCGACAGAATTTTCAAACTCGTCTTATGGCAGATAATAATCAAGAACTAGCTTACAAAAATATTAATCAGGTATCTCCAATAGCCACAACGAGGTTATAAAGTACCAGGTGCGCATTTCGGCTACAAAGTACCCGTCTACACTGGTAATGAGTTCTTTTTAAGTGCTTTTATTGTGTATTATTGAGTGTAGACTACGGCGAAGATATAATAAAGAGAGAAAAGCTGTTTGTGTAGTCTAACACGGGTTACCTTTCCGATCTGTCGGATTTTTGACGTAAATGAAACGTTCTAACAAGTGTGAGAAATTATTCCAGAGCTTAATTCCGTCTATAACTTCCGAAATAAAAACTCGATAGGAAGTGGGTCTCGATTGGACCCGCAAGTTGCCAAGAAGATAACTGTCTGAAATTTGCTATTTATACATATTAACAATTAATTAACGTCGCACTAAAAAGATATTTTAAAATGAAATCCCTTTTTTGTCTTTTCTGCTCCGATAGCTAGTGTTAAGTACCAATACGGAGCGGAAGAGGTCTTTGCAAAAGCCTCACACTTCCCGCGGTTCCTGCTTCAGGAATTCACGATAAAAGGTAGCCGTCAGGGCTGTCCCGAGGTCTTCCTCCTCGGATGACTCATCAGATTCGTCGCTGCTTCTAAGAGACTCCGAAGGCGGCGGCGTCTCAAAGGAATAGACCTTCGATAATGGGAACAGCACCTTTCCCTACGAGAGATATCACTTCTAGGCGACTGGGAGCCAGTTGGCCAACACCTCCGCTCATTGCGAAGGGCGCGCCAACCTTTCCCTAGCGCTCCGCGCTCTCTTTCCGGCAAAACACTTTACAAGGTCACCGATGTTCTATTGTCGTTTTTTTGTATAAAAAAATTAATCTGTTTTTTATACCGAGAAAGCTTATTGGGACGACAGCGAATCTTCGGTGGTTTATGTTGTATTTTCCACTGATATCGCATAATGTATAACATGGAGGCAGTGTTATTTCCTCGCGGATTCTTCGTTAATATCCTATAAATGTGAGTATAATTAGCGGATGAAGATTAAGGCGAGAATGGGAGAGAGACGCAAGGATCGAAGGAGTGATAAGGATGGGGAGTGGAGGGGGGAAGGGAAGGAAGGGAAGTGGATGGGGAGGGCAGTGGAGGGGAAGAGGAGTGGAGGGGGAGAGGAGTGGAGGGAGGAGGAGAGGGGAGGGGGAGAGGGGATGGGAGGGGGAGAGGGGAGGGGGAGATGGGAGAGGGGTGGGGAGAGGGGAGGGGTTGGGGAGGGGTAGGGGAGGGTAGGGGAGGGGTAGGGGAGTGGAGGGAGGAGTAGCGCGTAAAACGGGGGAGGATTGGCGCGGGGGCGGATGCGAGACCGTTGGGGCTGGTGAAGGATCTATTTTCGGTCGCTCTCCGCGTGCGATGGCTCCCGTCCAGGGTCTCGTAGGGGCAAGGTTTCTCCCCCTTCCCTCTGACACCCCACCCTTCTCCCCTCCCCCCTCTCTCCCTTCCCCATCCCCGATTGTGTGCCACGATGACATACGAGGGGTGATACCCTTCTTCCGGAACGACGGCTGTCTCTTTCTCTCTTCCTCATGCGCTTCATCGCTACCTAACCCGCCATTGCCGTTCACTTCATATTATCTCCCACGGCGTATTGGGGTACTACATCCAGGGCAGGCCCGAGATACGGGCGAGCCGGGAGGCTGACCGGGGCGCCAAGGTTTTGGAGGCGCTATCCCGATCTATGAATCTATGAATTATTTCCGAATGAATAAATATTGGATACGAATTTATATCGAGGAACAGGCTAGAATCTTGATGGTATTCCTTTTAATTTTTCATTATCGATAATATTTACAGCTCGATGAATAAATTAACTTGTACTTTTTAAATATCTCAACAAACATTAACGGAGGGGGCGCTGGAGCGCTATCTCGCCCGGGACGCCAAAATTCATCGGGCCGCCCCTGACTACATACTCAGCGTTAACTCTGTAGATATATTTTACAATCACGAGGGATTTCCCCGTTTGCTTATTTTACATTCGCGAAATATGAAAAAATTTTATTCGCGCGTACCAGTTACGGAACGCAATTTGTTTCTTACAACTCGCTTTGTTCGTTTTCACACGGCATTCTTGTGAGCCTGCTGATGCTCTTACAGCCTCGTATCATCGTAGGGCAAAACGTTCGAATTATGGAGCTATCTTTTTCTTTCGGATTAAGATCTTCATAGTCTTCGCGAACTGTCAACCTTGGGAGGGGGGAATTTCTGTTTATTATTACGAGTTGTCGGTGCTTGCAAACTGCAAGCGTTAAAAAAAATCAGCATACACCAAGACATAAACGCGTAGATAAAACAACGCGACAGCATTTGAACTACAGAGAGTCCATTTACATAAGATAATATTTTTCATTTTCTGCGAAATTAAGGCATCTATCCGGAATTTCTAAATTCTCTCGCAATCGACTTCGCGTCCATGTTTTACAATTTCAAGTTTCATGGCTCAGATAGCGCATTTAAGTAATATCTATAATGATCTTTAAGATAATATCCTATGTCACACTAAAAGTTATGTAAAAATTAGGATATTTTGTGTGTTAGGCGTCATTATTCGTATGTATCCAGGTAAAAAAATAATTTAAAATTCACGTCATCATATATATATATATATACGTCGTTGACTGGAATCAAGTGCATTATAATGCAGTCTAAGCATTAAATCGATGGTCTTGAAGTATAGAAAATCAATTCCCATTGAAAGGCATTGGAGTCGTTGCTATGGTAGTTCATTTTTCATTGTTGAAAACAGAAGAATCTTTCATAATTTTCTGATTAAATAAAATGTTTATGCAAATTCAGCATGGATTTGAGTTCTGTCTTCAAGAAAAATAAACTACATTCTTTCGTCCAAAGTATGGTGCATGTCCCGACTTTGTATCTTAATTTCGAATAATTTAAAAAAGCCATTTTATATAGCCCTGCACCGTTTGCAATGCTTTTCTTATGGGTGTTTAAAATTGGACATTGGGGTCAAAAACAATCCTTAAAAATAACTTTTTCTGAGATTTCATTTTATCCAGAGGTTGAAACATATTATCTATATTCCTGCCAAATTTCAGCTCTGTAGCACTTATAGAAGTACCTTAGGTTTTATATGATATATATAATAAATAGCTGCTTCTTACGGAGGATATATTATAATGATATAAAACCTAAGGTACTTCTAGATATTCCACAGAGCTGAAATTTGGAGGGAACCTTGGAGTTAGCCCATAACTATCAGAAAAAGTCTAAAATTCCAAAATTTTCCCTTACAACGGGGTTTTTACACCCCAAAACGTTCATTTTCAAGTTCCATTAGAAAACCATTTAAATCCGTACAAGCCTTTTTATAATTGCATTTTTAAATTAATTTTAATTAAAGTAAACACTCCTGACCTGAATTAGAAGACGGGAAAAAGAACGAAGATTATTTTTCCTGAAAGGAGAACACGAATCCGTGCCGAATTAGTCCAATTATTCGATTTTTACTGCATAAAAACGGGATTTTATAAAATTTATAACAATGGCCCAATATTTCTGTCATGACTACGAGACAATGCTTTTCTTCGGGAATTTATTTTACGTGTTAACAAAACTGAACGAGAGCCTAGTGCCACGAACTGAAAAGTAGCTTAGTGTCATGATGTCACTCTCAGACCGTGACATTTAAAAGCAAAGGGAAAACATATTTTGGTGCGCAGACAATACTAAGAGGAATATTGAGCTGAAATTTTCAGGGTTTGTAGATGTCATAAGTAGGCCTTCGGATAATATGAGACATCTTATGTAGGTGTCCTCGGTTCGACTCCAGGAGCTCCCAAAGCTTGCAGTATGCAAGCACCAATTACTAGTATATATATGTATATATATATATATATATATATATATATATATATATATACACATATATACACACACACACACACTCATAAGAAGCCGCTATTTATAATGATTCGCGGTGGTTATATCTGTATGCTTATTTAACATAAAGAATTCATACATTCAAGTTCGACAATTTCCTGCAACAAAATGGCAATCGTTGAGCAAACCCTGACTGAAGTGGACCAGAGATAAGCCTATGTTCCTAAGATCATCTCCGTCGAGCCTCTGGAGGAGGGGGAGGAGGAATTAATTTCACCGCGCTTTTAAGAACGAAAAGGGAGTGAGGAAAGGAGATACTATGTCTCTTAATTATTCACACCTGCGCTAGAGGATGCATTAGATAGACCGATAGACTTGTAACCAGAGGCGTAGCGTCAAAATATGGCGCCTATGGCGAGCCGTAAAATGTGCCTTCGTATAATATGTATCTACACGTACCTATTTGTATTTTTGATTGTTTTTCGTAGCTCTTTTTAACCCTTTTATGTTGTGAAATTCTTTAAATTGCGCGGGAACAGTAATTATGTGAAATTATTCAAGAATTATCTGCAATGTTACCATAAGGAAACAGAAGGCGCTATAGGGTTATACTCACAAGGAAAATATTGAAAGGCAAAGAAAATTAATATGAAATTTATTATTTGTCTTATTTACAGGTCAACTGCTTTTTGCACACTTTCACACTTGCGAAATTGTCAATGATCTTTTCAAAATCTGTTTCGCAAAATAATTTACTTTCTATTGAAAGTAAACTTAAGTCGGAAAGACGATTTTGGCCCATTGTTGAACGCAAATAATTTTTAATTATTTTCAACTTACTAAAACTTCGTTCTCCTGAGGCTACTGACACTGGCAATGTTAAAATGAGCCGTAAGGCCATGATAATATTTGGATAGGATTCGCACAAATCCCATTTCACCATTCCTTCCAAAATATTCCAATGACTCTAAATTGACAAATAATATCTTAGATTGCTGTTTGAAACATTCCAGTTCATTTAGGAATGGTATTAGATCTACATCTTTGTATAACTTTATATCAAATTTCAGCGAAATCCGTTCGGTAGAACCCGAGAGCGAATGGATGGACGGATGGATAAACCGATACTCTCATACTGGAATCGAAACGCGCCTATAAAAATTTTTGACGCTAATGCGGCTCCGCGCGCACTTTTAACCGGGCCACACGAATTTCCTAACGGATTGGTCTATTGTCTTAGCATTGTACATCGATATCTCAGAATCGATGTCAGGGAAATATAGAATTTGTGATTTACCGATTTATTTTATAAACAGTAGTAATCAATAAAACAATTGAAAATTATTTAAAACATACCTTACTTGAAGTAATCAGTAGTAATTATTACGCTCGTTCATTTCTTTTCACTTACAAAATTTTGATTCTTTACTTTACTTACCAATGAAATTGTCGTTGTGATCGATGTGAACAAAATATTACGATGTTTTGCTAAGGATTTTCTCGAATTTTTATCTTCGAAACTAAGTCGTAGTTATGTGGTCCAGCGGACTTTTATATGGTAAATGATGCCCATTATCCTAATAAATTTTTGAATCTATATCTCAGAGTTAATATAAGAACATGGGAGAGAAAAATATGGATTTTTAATTTTAATCTTAGCGATCGATGTAAACAAAATGTGTGATATATTGCTTGGGATTTTCTCGAATATTTATTTCCGAAACTAAGTGGTAATTATGTGGTCTCGCGGACTGTATTGTGGTAAATGAAGTCTATTATCAGAATAATTTTTGTAATCTATACCTTATAGATCATATAAGAGTTTGGGAGAGAAAAATATGGTATTTAATTGTTGCTTGACGGAATCCATTTAATGAGATACAAAGTATACGTTTATTTAAGCTCTTGTGTAAAGTGAAATTTCTAATTGACGGATGCAGTTGAAAATCATATTTTGTCGATAAATTTTAATAAGCATCACTTATACCTAATTTCATTAAAATCCGCTAACAGTAGTATCGGAGTTTAAACATGCAGACTGACGGTCGACGGCGAATTGCTCAAAATACGTTCCGCTACTATAGCTTCGCTCGTAAATAACGCCTAAAAACGCTCCGCTCAGCGATGCAGCACCAGGCGTTAAGGTAATATATTATAGATATTAAAAACATCTCTTATAAAAAAGTTTCAAACCAAAGTTGTAGTAATTATATTTTTGACAGCATTAATATTAACAAATATTTACATCAAGTAAGTCCTAAAGAAGATATTTAGAAAAACGGAAAAATCACAACACTTCACTTTCACTAGTGAAACAGTTAAATATAATGTTTTTTGCAGATCCAAGAATTACTTTTTGAGTTAATGCACCCACAAAATTCGTACCACACGCATATATCATCGAGAGAATAGTGGCAATGCACTCAAGAGACCTCAGAACATGTTTTTTTTATTGATATCTCGAGTTCGATTTTTTCACGAATATACATTCTTCTATACTACGTAAGGGTAAGTAAGTAAGTACAAATACCGCAACGCATTATAATATTATGGACAAATTATAGCGTTGAATATCCCGATTAAAATTATCGTTAGCAGCGCTAGAGTCCTTACAACATTAAAAATCTGATGTGGCCACCACATGGCTTTCTCTATATCTGTAATATTTCTAAAATTTCCTGTAGAAAATTAAATTACATACAACTTTTATTCAAATAGATTTTTACATTTATCAAATATTAAAGCAAATATTTCAAAATAACGGATAAGTGAAAAGAGTAAACACCCACTTCTGGTTGACCGATTTTTACCAAAAACAAATCAGTTATTGTGACTTTTATAAAAATGTTAAATATAAAATTTCGCGTTGACCTGATTTATAGTTCTTGAGTTACAGCACCCACAAAAAGTTATCACAGACAGAGACATAATCGAGAAAATGGTCAAAACGTGTTCCGAGGACCTCAAAACGTGTATTTCCGTTGAAATCTCGAAGTCGATTTTTTCATGAATACAATACTTTCCCCTATACGACGTATATGGAGAAAGTAAAAAGTATTTACAAATTTTGTCGCTAGGTTGGATCGGGATAAATTATTCGCGAAAGAGTGGTAAAAATTAGACGCAATGCCTATAAAAATGATGGGAAAAACATCCATTAAAACCGCCAATATTGTTTCTTATGCTCAAAACTATGCTAAAGCAAAAAAATCCATAACAAATTTTTTTGTCAAATTTATAGGTGCAACGCATTCATTCGAATAATTTATCATAGCAACGGAACAAAGCTAAAAGCTAGAGACATACGATGTAGTGAACATAAATTTAGACAAGCAATCAAGCCATATCTTCTTCCGACCTTCCTTTCAAAATCCACGATTCTACGAATGGTTGTGGATTGAATAGGCGCAGTGGCGTTCCATGCCCAAATTATAGCTATCGGTATCTAGGCCAATAATTGAAATTAAAAGTGTCGGTACTGGGTACCGGACAGTACCGATCCATTTGAAACACTAAATATTTGACGAAAATGGTAACATGACGAAAGTAAACCTCCACTTCCGGTAAGCCAATTCGATTATGTGTGTACGTGTGCACAAGGACTTATGTGGGTGTTATAACTAAAAAACTAATAATAAGATCAGCATAAAACTAAATATTTAAGATTTTTATTAGTAAATCAAGGCCTGATAAGGTTTTCGCTGAAACTAGTCAATCGGAATTAGAGGTTTATATGTGTCATTTACTCCAAATATCTCCTTTAAGACATACTTTATGTAATAATTATCACAATTGAAGTTGTAGAAAATATAATATTATACACCTTTTGTTTGAAACATTTTTTTTATAAATAGGATTGTTTAAGAGATGTTTAGATTAGCCTCTCCTTATAATAAAAGGCTATGTTGGTCAGTTGGTTGGTCCATGTCAAGCTCTTAAAACGCAAATAACTCAATCAAATATGCAGATATAAACTTTAAATTTGGCAGAGATAATCTACACAGATATAAAAATACTGTGATGAAGGAAAATTTACGAAAAACTTCCAGAGTTCGACTCCAGAGGATGATTTGCATTCTCCATAAGATAACACGTAAAAATCGACTTTTTGACGTGCAGGCTTTTCTTCGTTTTGAGATTAAAATTAGAAATAACTAACCTACGATCTTCAGATCTAAACCATTTTAAATAAAATATTATAACGTTTATTATTCAGTTCATCTTTTTCCGCCGACAGCTCAAAATCTCCCATGTTAAACGTTTACTTCACTTATTTTGGGGAAATCTTGCCTTTTTAACGGGATGTTGCCAATTACATTGTTAAACCTCAAAATCCTATTGTTATTTCAATCTTTACGGGTTTAATGCTTTGAAGGCTTTCAATACGAGAATGAGAGAAAGACGGAAAAGAGGGAAATGATTTTCATGGCAATCAATGTAAACAACATTCGTTGCGTTACTTACGAGAAGAAATACCTGAAGAGCTGAAATATTATTCAAAAAGATTAAAAATCGTAATATGTAATGAGCTAAATTGAATATAAATGAAATGGAAATGGTATGAGGAACGTGCTGGACGTTTTAATAAACAAACTGGGTGTGTAAAATTTTATAGAGTGAATGATTGGGCAATAGATTACGGGAGTTAGGTAGAAGAATGGAGGACTTGAGGACGGTTTGGGAAATAGGGAGAGAAAGAGAAGTTTAAAAGACTAAAAGAATTATATATATAATGTCCTTATTCTGTCCGTCCGTTGGTCCGCAGGAACGCTCTATACAAATTTCCATAAAACAACACTTTAAAATCCTTTTTTTCACTTGCAGACTTTTTTCTTTTGCAAAATTAAATTAGAAGTAATTGACCTACGCTCTTCAGACCTGGATCTTTTTAAAGAAAAATAAATAGTTTCTTAATTTCATCGTCAAATTTCATCAAAATAAATAGTTTCTTAATTTCATCGTCAAATTTCATCTACGATTAGAAATTAAATCATATTTATTTGAAAATTTTAAGCCGACCGTGTCATTGTTAAACCTCGAGATTGTACTGCCGTTTCAAGCCTTATACTATATGCGTAAGGGAAGCGTGCTTTGAATGCTTTAGTATGAGAGAGAAGGCGTCCGATTATTTTATAATTAAAATCGCGTTTTTCATTAATTTCTTTTCAGTTAGCATCACATTAAAATTTTGGTAATTAACTATTTTTATATTTATTTTCATAGTTTTTTGTAGTAGATCTTATAATTTAATTCGCATCGCATATATGAATCACGCAAAAAGCCATCCCTTGAAATGCAGACCTTTTTCGTTTACATTTCAAAATATGTCAAGGATATGGTATTTAACTTATAATTAGTTATGCGAAGAGAAGAATTTAAATCTCATTCGTTAATCTCAAAAAATTGCATTTTAATACGATTTTTCACGTTTTCACGCATTTTGTTTATATTGGGCCACTGTTGTCCCAATTGTTGAATTCTATTATTGGTCTCATAATAAATGCACCAATTTAGTGCTTTAACACGGATCAGACTTTTATACATGGGTATAACTTATTTACTGAATCTATTAAGTAATTAGAGGGAGGAAGGAAAAGAGAATGGGAATGAGCAGAAATTGAGAAAGAGGAAGAGGAAGTAGCATCTGTATAGGATTAAAAGGAGCCGCAGTACAAAAATTATAATAAATTATAATTGAATATAAAACATTTAATCTATCGAATCATGCGCCTTTGTCAAATGGTGGGAAATCATAAAACTAAATATAACGTAATTTTCAATGGATTTCTTTAAATGATAATACAGCAAATATTTCGAACCGAATTTCTCATAGGATTGAAAAAATAACATTTGATGACTTTCACTTAAATTTCTTTAAATAAAGCCAATTTTCAGAAAAAAATCAAAATTTCTATATGTAGTTAAAAGAAAATTGCGATCTTAAAATATAGTTAAAACTCATTGCAATTCAAGTAAGTATTTAGTTCATAATAAGTTACTACACATTTTTCCTTTGATGGTAAATTGACTGTTCATTCACATTTTGTCCTGTTTTTACGTTAATAAGAGTAAAATAATTCAATTATTAAGTTAAATTCTCTACGTTTTAAATAACTTATAATTTGCTCAAATATTTCAACTAAATTTCTGCAAATTCTTTATGCATTATATCTTATTATTTCGATTTTCCTCTTATTTTTAGGAAATATTTGAATAATAATTTGGCCTCTGATAATAATTATTTAAACAATATAATTAAAACAAAGATAACTTTCAATAACAGTGATTTGGTTGTGCATGAAAGCCAAACCAGATCATAGCAAATATAACTGATTTTTCATAACGAAATCAAATGTCTTTGGAATATGTTTAAGATGATTTCATAGGAGAGAGAGAATGAGAGAGACTAAGGGAGAGAGACGGACTAAGAGAAAATTAAATGTCCCATAAATTAAAAATTGATTTGAGCATATAAGAATTGTATAGAGCAATGAATTTCTTTGCCGTACAATTTCTATTCGCCCAAAACTATTTTTACTCTCTGTTACACACAATTATGTAAATTTTATATTTATTGTTCACTTTTTATTGCATGAACAAGTTGGTTTCTTTAATTTTTCATTTTAACTTCATACTTAATTCACTCATACCCGTCATACTTGACGGGCAATTACGCTAGTCAGAAAAATAATAATAAAAGGCTATGTTGCCCGACCGTTGGTCTGATTGTGAGCGTAAAGTTATTAAAACGCGAATAATTCGATCAAGGATGTAGACAGAAAATTGAAACTTGACAAATTTATATAATGAGCTAAACAAAATTTGTTTATATAGGGTTGACATGGTAATTTAAGAAACATGACCGTTTGTGGCGCTATTTTAAGAGGGGATATATTGCACTTCCTTCGATTAAAACTAACAAATTTTAATTTAATGAAACAATATTTTATGTGGACTGAAAATTAAAAACTATAATTCACATTATAATATGTTCCATGGAGCCAAAATAATTTTGGCCAGCTAAAGTTGTCTATCGAAATGTGTAACAAATACATATTCTTTTTGTATGTAAGATTTGTATCTACGTATATCACGCTGTGAGACAAAGCTACATTTTTGATGGGAGAATGAGAAGGAGAATGTGAGGGAGAAACGGAGGAGAATGGGAGGGAGGAAGAGGGAGAATGGGAGGGAGGGAGAGGGAGAACGGGAAGAAGTGAGGGTGAAGAATAGGATGGAGAGAGGGACAGAGAATAGAAAGGAGAGAAGAGAAGAGAGAAAATTGAGAACTGAAATATGATTCAATGAAAGCCAGTGGATACCATAATATTCAAAGTAAGTAAATTAAATACTGAGATTTAGGAAAATAAAATAAAATTCAGTAAACGTTTTATATGCACTATAAGGTTAATATATATATATTCCATATACTCCTATTTTCCGCTGTCCTCTTCATATCTTGATAAGTCTTTTTCCCTTTCAAATCGTCTATCAGCTGAAACCTTTTACTACCTGTTTCCCTTTTTACATCTAGTTTTCCTTCTAACACGTCTTTAATCATACTCTCCCTCCTCAGGTAATGCCCAACCCAGATTGCCTTCCTCTTTATAATATCTGTAGAATCATTCATCTTTCAGACAAATGCTTTAAGTCTCTGTACCCTGAACTCGTCCACACAGTATCACCACCAAAAGGTAAACACGGAAAACAGTACAGGCTTTTCATGGACACACTGGCAGTCAACCACGTTTTTATGCAAAACCATTAAAATGTCAACTTGCCTTTAGGTTTGTCCAATTCGCGTTTATTGTTTACAAGAACAAAGTCAACAGGTTGATGTCGTCCTAAACGTTTCACTTCCAATTTTTGTTCGAAAGTCATTGCACTGAACTTGTTTTTCAATAAAAAATCTACTTCGGTCATCGTAAAAATGAGGGTTTAAGCACAGAGTTATGCTATAAACACTCGCTTCACTAGCTAAATCACAGGACAGGCTCTTCGACGAGAGAGAGAGAGAGCGCGAGTGTAACACCTCTAAGTACCTAGTTATGGTACTTCGTCCTGAGAGAGAGAGGGAGGGAGCGACAGAACCTCCTAGTACCTAGAAATGGAACTTCGTCCACATGCCTCTCTCTGCGAGCAAAGGGATAGCCAGCGGTATCCCCACTGAGGTATTCTGCGCATGCGCATTTATGCATACTTCATGGATGCTGAGGAGTCTTGATTGGTGAAACGCAAACAACGTCGCCCAAATCTTCGCATTCTTGGGGATGGCTCTCAGTCATCCCCGTCAGCCCATCAGGAAGGCTAGGGAAGATGACGAGCGCGCGTGAAGGAGGGAGGGGGAGAAAGAAAGAAAAACGTCTTTATTGGCGAGGTTGAGGCTTCCACCTAACCATTACAATTTGTTTACATCTGGATTTACATATTTAACATTTTTAAAAAAATTTACAATCTTAATTCACAAAAAATGGTTACCACGAGAGAAATATATATTAGTGTAATCTTATGCATACATATACATGTACATTCTCTTATACATATGTAGATAAGTACAAAAGAGACAGTTTTGAATAATTAGAAATATGGAGAAATTAATTTTATACTTTCTAATATAAAATGCTTGCTTTACAAATAAAAGACGATAAAAAAGGAGAAAATATAATTAAAAAATATAAAAAATTATTGGAATTTTGACAGTCAAAAAAAGAAAATAAGAAAAAAATGCTATATCGCACTTTTTACATACATTTGTTTTTGTGCTGTGCTTCCCCTATACATATTTGCTACATTTCACACATGTTATGGCGGTTTTTGCTAATTTATTTATCTTTTCTGTCTTTGATGTAGCTGCGAAAGAGCAAACATGACCACATAACTGATGTGAATTTCAGATGTGTTTCTATGAATACAGTAAAGTGATTAGTGCTCATTAATGGACAATATGAATTTTCCCTAATTTTTATTTATCTTTTTAAAAATCGTAATTTAAAAGTGGTGGACATTTTTTAACCCTCCCTTGTTTCATCTAGGGTTAATCATATTCTCTCTCCTCAGATAATGCCCAACCCAGTTTGCCTTCCTCTTTCTAATAGTCTGATTCTCTCCTACTTTTCGTAGCACTTCATCATTTTTCATCATATCCTTCCATTTTACCTTCAGCATTCTCCTCCAAGTCCACATTTCAAAGCTTTCCAAGTATTTGATGTCATTTTTCTTTAGCGTCTATGTTTCTGCCCCGTAGAAAGATGTACTCCATACATAGCAATTTATGAACTTTTTGCTCATATCTTCCCTTTTATTCCTCCTAAGTACGTGTTTCTTTCTTCTGAAAGCCGCTTTTCCTATTCTAGTCCTGATCTCATACGTACGTTTGCTTCTCTTGTTATGATGCTTCCAAGGTATTTATAATATGAAACTTGTTCTCAAGGCTTTCCCCCAATACTTATGTTCAAATTCTCTTCTCCGGAAAATTGGGATTAAAAATACCCCTTTAATATAAATTTTTTTGTGATTTTCGATTTTTTTCGTCGGTTGTGTCACTCGACCTACCAAATGTCAAATTTTAGATTTCTAGCCCTTATAGAAGTACCTTAGAGTTTTTTGTCAGTGAGTGAGGCACAAGTAGCTATATTATTATAGATATTATATATAAGATATATATATATATATATATATATATATATATATATATATATATATATTTAGTTATATATATATATAACCTAAGGTACTTCTAGATATGCCAAGGTCCTGAAATTTGGCAGAATGGTAGATTATTAGGTATATACAACCAACCAGAAAAATCGAAAATTCCAAATTTTAAATTTTAGTGGGTTATTTTAAACCCCAATGTTCCATTTCGATACACCATAAGAAAAACATGGAAATCAGCGCAGAGTTTTAAAAATTTGTATTTTTAAATTAGTTATAATTCAGATATAAACTCGGGATGAAAACAATTCTATAACTAAAAGAATGAGGCTTCTTATTTTTGAAGACTAAATTCAATTCGGTGCCGAATTGACGAAGAAATATGTTTTTTGATCGGAAAAAAGCAGATGCTCAGCAATAAAGAACTTCAGCTACCATAACAATCAGGACAATGCTATTCAATGGGAATTGGCAATCCGTATTATAATAGCATCGCTTTAATGCTTCTTAATATGGAAATTCTAATTGTTCCATTGATTTCAACCAAAGACGTGTAAATATGATGACGTCATAATTTTAAAACGCGGTATGTCATTAAATAAAAGAACGTTACTCCTTTCAATTATGGGGTTTGATGAACTGTATATAATATTAGCTTTAAATTAGTGCTCCTAAAGAAAATCAGTGGATTATATTATAATGCAATTGATTTAAAACTACGACGTAAATTTATAACGACGTCAAAATCCAAAAAAACAGACAATATTAGTAACGTTATGGACTTTCTGATGCACTGCATCCCCTCAAAATCCTAAAAAAATCGACATGGACTGAAATGATTGCTGAATGCAAACACCAACTGCTTGTGTGTGTGTGTGTATAGGAGGAAGAGAGAATGGGAGGGATAGAGAGAGGGAAAAAGAATGGAAGGAAAGAAGGGAGGAGAACGAGAGGTGGGTAAGGAGGAATATAGGAGGAAGGGGAATGATAGAGGAAGGGAGATATGGAGGGATAAAGGTGGATGAATGTGGTAGAGAAGGAGGAGATGGGAGGGAGGAGTTTATGAAGGAGAGAGGGAGGAAGATAAGAAGGGAGATAATTCCTTCTAGCTATGTGGCCCACCCACTGCCACGTACGTACCTTTTCTCTCCAAAATACGTCACATACTCCCGTATTCTTTCTTACGCAGTCGTTCCTTTTGCGGTCTCTCCGGGTGATCCCAAGCATACATCTCCCCATGCTCCTCTGTGCTGTTTGCAGGCGTTGTACTATTCTGGCATTCATGGTCCATGTTTTGCATCCATAGAACGCATTGCTCATACAATCTCCTTTATATATTGACTGAGATATTTCATTTGAATATGTTTGCTTTCCTGCCAAAAGCACTCAATGCCATCTTCACTCTCCTTTTGATTTCTCTAAGAATTGATCCGTCCGTAGTGACGAATTTAACCAAGTAAACGTAATTTGTTACTTCTTCGAGTTCTTCTCCGTTGATAGTTATCTCCTCAGAATTTATGAAAGAGTTGTGCATCACCTTTGTTTTATTAAGATTCATTCTAAGCCCAGCTTCTTGGCTTACCTGCTCCAACTCCTCAGTTCTTCTACAGAGCTCTTCTGGTCTTCCTCTGAAAACTATCATTTCATCAGCAAAGCGTAGTTGACTTAAATGTTCTCAATTTGTCATTATACTTTTATCTTACAAGTCTATCGGTCTGTCTAACACATCCTCTAGCGCAGCTGTGAATAATTTAAGTGAGGGAGCCGGTGGTATAGTGGTTAGAGTGTTGGCCTCACCGTACGATCTGCTGTTGACGAGCCAATGAGGAAAGAGATACACGAGGAAATGATGAGCGCGCTCAAATCAACACTCCGTCCTTCGGAAGGGACGTTAAGCAGTTTGCCCCCCTGGTGTTCTTCGTAAGAGCAGGCAAATGCCGGCACCGGGATTCTCTCTTCCCTTCCTGGCTATTCATTGTACTACCTCTAAGATACCCATCCTGTGTAGGAAAGAGGCGAATCGACTGGACTCAGATAAGACAATAATTTAGGAGACATAGTATCTCCTTTCGTCACTTCCTTATCGGTCTTTAAAGGCACATGTTTCTTGATGCAGCTGGACGGACGATGTCGCGTTTTTTTATATACTTATACTTGATAAAATTACTAATAGGTATGCGTTTCTTCCACTCCTCGTTTCTTCCGTGCGTTTAACACCGACGAAGTTTGGATAGAGCTGAATGATTTCTGGTAATTGATGAAACACATACAGAAGGGCAACTCGCATTCTATATTCTGACTGATTATCCCTCTGACGGTTTGAATATGGTCCATCGTATTATACCCAGTGCGAAATCCAGCTTGATCTCTGGTTTGGGCGTAATCAAGATGATTTTGAAGGCGCATAGGAGAATCTTTCTGAATATTTTCTAGACTGTCGAAAGCATGCTACATGGCCTATAGTTAATTATATATATATATATATATATATATATATATATATATATATATATATATATATATGGATGTCAACAAGGTGTTGGGATGAGGAAACCCAGTGAGGACTCACCAATCAGACGACTTCATGTTGGCGAGGCCCCGGGGATGTCGAAGCGACACACGTAAAATAACACAAAAACACAGAAACATCACAAACGTAAAGCTTTCGGAACTACTCCTTCTTCAGCTACAGAGAGAGAACTGATGGCGGTGACACTGGGTGGAGGCATGGGGGTGGAAGGGTAGTACGGAAAGGTCGAGGATTGGAGGAAACGGAGGGGGTTGGGGATGGGTAGGGTGTTGGAAGAAGACAGGCCTCAACCTTCGATAGCTTTTCACACCCTTTCTGTCTTCTTCCAACACCCTACCCATCCCCAACCCCCTCCGTTTCCTCCAATCCTCGACCTTTCCGTACTACCCTTCCACCCCCATGCCTCCACCCAGTGTCACCGCCATCAGTTCTCTCTCTGTAGCTGAAGAAGGAGTAGTTCTGAAAGCTTTACGTTTGTGATGTTTCTGTGTTTTTGTGTTATTTTACGTGTGTCGCTTCGACATCCCCGGGGCCTCGCCAACCTGAAGTCGTCTGATTGGTGAGTGCTCACTGGGTTTCCTCATCCCAACACCTTGTTGACATCCATATATTCATTTTACCTTTCCTTTTCCGTAAGTTCTTATATATATATATATATATATATATATATATATATATATATATATATATATATATATAGGAGAGGCTCCGCCCTTAGACGCGTCAGCCCCTTGCCTCTCTCCACAAGACGAATTAGTCGGCCCTACGTGTGAAACCCTGAACCTCCTTCTTTCGGAATATATTTAAGGTAGAAAATTATATCTAGCCCTATTTTCGGGCTTCTCTCTCACTTCCTCCCAATCCCTCTCTCTCTCTCTCTCTCTCATTCTCTCCCTCTCTACCTCCCTATATCTCTTCCTCTCTCCCACCAAACCTTTCGCTTTTCCAAACTTCCGCTTCCTCTCACTCTCTCTCTCCCTCCTCTCTCACTCCTTCCTTCCCTCTTTCATTCTCCCCTTTCCCCCATACTCCCATCTTTCTCCGTTATCCCAATACAGTGCAAACGAAGAACGAACTGGCAAGAAGAGCCAAAAGTCGAGAGCGGGAACTAATGAGGAACATCGACAAAAACAAACCCAATGGTAAGGAGAACGTATAGCCTATGGTCTGCATCATAAAGATTTTATTTTTGATTTTTTTCAAAATTCGTTCTTGTTAATACCTTTATTAATGCTGCGGGTAAACAACTCTCGCCATCTCATAAATGCCTTTTTTGCTCTTTCTATCACTGTCCCGATCTCTTTCGCATTTCTTCCATCCCGAGTGAAAATACTAACTAAATAAGTAAAAAGTTCATTACTCTGTTCGTGTGTGTGTAAACGCGCGCAAGTGTCTATGCATATCTCACCTCCCAATCTCCGATTGCAATTCGTAGAATTCATTTATGTCCGTTCCTCTTCGTATCTGCACATCACGATATGGAAAGCTGGGTTCGAGCTCTGCAAAGGAAAACATATTTAGACTCAATGTAAAGTTGTCATTTTCAGATGATCACTCAGTAAAAAACTCATATGAATTGATTAACAAATTAAAAAACTTGACATTAAAAGAGTCAGAGATCATGGTCTCCTTTGACGTTAAAAGTCTATTCCTAAGTGTACCAATAGAGGAAACTTCCCAAATCCTAAAAGATCAACTACTAAACCAAAATATTCCTGACAAAATGGTTCATGAGTATGTTTTGCTTAATAACCTCTGTATGTCACAGAATGTATTTCAATTCAACCAACAATTTTTTAAACAAATCCATGGGAAACCCTATATCACCATTCATTGCTAATTTATTCATGTCCTTTTTTTTAAATAAATGCAAAGAAAAATTTAACTATTTCCCTGAAATTTGGTATATATATGTAGATGATATCTTTGCGATTTTTGATTTAAACAAACAAAAATTAGAGGATTTTATTAATCAACTCAATAATTTATTTCCAACGATTAAATTCACTCATGAATTAGCTCAAAACAACACTTTACCATTTTTGGATTTGTTAATTATAAAAATAAACACCAAATTGAGTTTGACATTTTTAGAGAAGCCACACACACCAACAATTTTATCCCCAACAACTTTTTCCATCCGATCAGCCAAAAAACAGCTGTTTTTCATTATCTTACACATAGACTTTGCAATGTTCCTCTATATAAACACAGATACGAAAAAGAACTAACATATATAAAATAAATAGCCACAAACCTTGGATACAGCTACAATTTAATTGACAAACTAGTTCGAAAACACAAACTCAAAAAAAACATTGATCAACACTACCACCTTCAAAATCGAAAACAAAAAAGACAACAAATATATAAAATTACCTCATTTCCCTCCTCTAAACAAATGGCTTGGATAATATTTTCAAACAAATGAAATATTCAACTGTTTATACAAGCCCACACAACTTAAAAAATTTATTAGGCAGTACTAAAGACAAGACAGAAGTGTTAAACAAATCTGGGATCTATAAAATACAATGTTCACATTGCGACAAACAATACAGAACACATATAAATGTGAACGACATCAAATTAATTATTTCGTCTAACAACTCACTCAACTCCTTGGAAAACTTACACATTTACAAAAACCTTCAAACAATCATGAATACAGACACGGAATTCAACAAAACCTTGTACAAACTGACAGGTAATCATAACATCGACTCCTAAAAAGTTTTTCGCAATTCTTTTGTTTTTCGTTTCCCTCAATACCCAAATCCTCATTGTCCTCACAGTTGACTTTCAGTCACTGTCGAGAGAAGTTCGCCCTTGAAGATGTCCACTTAGTGGATGAAATGCATCGGGTTTATAATAAACGTTTATGGCTTAAGGAGTTTTCCCACCGATGAATTAAAATAGTCAGTTTACAAGATCATTAATATTATCCGAGAAAAATCTTATATTTAAGTAGTCCTTGTTTTACGGTTTCAGATAACGCAATTTAGCCATAAAGCTGTTTTAACTTTGGTACCCATAATTCAATTAACACGGTCTATACTCGCGGTTCCTATTACTTTTCTCCTGAAAGAAAATTAATATTTCATACAAAGATTACAAGCTTACACGTGCTGCGTGTTATCCATCCCCACGTATTGCCATTAAATTAAAGCTGAGGAATTATTATGCGATTAATGTACCAAATATAGTTAAATAAACATTAAATTATTGACTTTTAAGACTTTTTCCCTTACATTACGTACCAACAGCCAAATGACGACACGGACGCCTAAAACGCCATGGCGGGTGCCATGGAAACCATAGGCACCGAGATCATAACATGCGATAACCAATATACAATGTTTCTGTCTAAAGGTATAATAGCAAGCGCGCGTACATCGAAGAAAAGGCGACATTGTTCGCGCAAACTTAGCCGTGTAAGATAAACTAGTGGTGTTTTAAACGATTGCTATCGCTTTAGAAAGAAAATGACAAATGTAAAGTCTTATTTGTAGTATACACTTTTAGTTAAATTTAATTATAAGAAATTCAATTTATAAAACTTCTCTAGGTAAAAATCTGTTAAATGTACTAAAATAACAGTCGATGTTTAAGAAAAATAAACGATACTAGTAGTTGCCCATCGATAAATCGACTGGTTGTTTAGATTAAATATTGTCTTGGTAGTTATATAGCCTTCTGTCACATTACCATGAAGGTCAGCGACTGCAAGGTTTATTTCCTTCTACTAATGTCCGCTAGGAGCGCCACGTTATTTCCTAAAGCGTCTAATGGCCACTAGCAGCGCCACCTTAACATCAACCACTACAGATACGTCGAGCAGAGTTTAGCTGGTCACAAAAAACCTCATTATCTCTCCAACGGCTTGACCGATTTCAATTTTACCATTTTCCTGCAAATCTGGAGGTCGAGACGTTTAATTTTATGCATCACACGTTAAGGTGGCTGTTACCTTCGCTTTAAACCCCTCATTTTTTACTCTATTAATATATATAATAATAAGATTAGTGGTATCTTTTAAAGAACTATTAACATCGAAACTACCAGACCTAGTAAAATGTATTTAAATAAACGTCGATATTCGTTGCTGATTTTTAGGAATAATAAACGTCGAAAACTACCAGTTCTAGTCATAGTTATACGTTTATCTAGTGGCAGTGATCCTGTCTTCCCAGAAATGGTCTTTATTCTGAAAAGGGTGCGTAGAGTTGAGGGTCTTCGTTTTCGAAATACGAGATCGCATAGGAACAAAGAGAAGACGGCGTGTAATCCAGTGATGATTTAAAGAGCAACCCACCTGTTTTGGAGGAAAGGTCCCAAACTGTGACTGATGTAGAGATAAACATTTTATTTTAAGAGCGTGAAGGGTGTGAAACAAATTGCTTTCAAATACTGCTGCAGTGCATTAAAAAGGTGTCGGTGTGACTGGTTGGATTTAAATGCATCATCTCCATATATCTTGCCCGAGTTTGACGCCTAGCTGTGTCTCGATCACTTCTCCATTCAACTGCAATAATATAGTTTGAGAGGTCGTTTGTGCCTGAAAGCAAAAGTTTTTCTTGGTGTGAAGTGAAAATTTTGAAAGGGCTGCCTTTTGCTAGTGTTTGTTAAAGTTAGTGCATATGCCGCAAGAAAACACAAACGGACCGATATCTCTCCACGCGGGCTCCTTACCACCATCCGCAGCGGAAGACCTTGCTCAGGAAGACCCTCATCCGCCAGGCAAAAGCAGTCTCCGATCCCGCATCGCTGAAGGCAGAATAATCCCATGTAACGAAAGCCCTCATGGAAAACGGCTAAACCAAATCCTTCATAAGAAGAAATCGTGCCTCCAATAAAGGACTAATACCTGAGGACCGACCCAAGCCCGTGTCGTACGCTAAAATTCCCTACGTTGCTGGAACATTTGAGCGGATTGCACGAATCCTAGGCAAGGAGAACAATTAAAGAAAAGCTGCCATCAGCGAAGGACTGTCTCCAAACTCTGAACATATATCTCTAAATCCATATTCCGTATCATACTTAAGCTGTTGTGTAATATCATATATTTTTTACAACGGTATAGTATGTCATGCGCTGCGTTTTGCAATACATTGTGTCTGAAATCAGTATAACCGAAAAGTTTTGAAAAAAACTTCAAGGAACAAAATTGTTTGAAAATCTTGCAAGAAGGCCAAATATCCATGTGCTTTAAGATCGGCATCAATTCAGAATTTTCGATAACAAATTCGAAAAATGCTATTAATTGAGTCTTGTAATGCTTCAATGTCTTTTTCAATCTGTATGTAAAATTCCATCTGAAAGTTGCTACGGGTGGTAACTTTTTATTATCAAAATCCTGCACTCTTTTAGAACATTTGGAAAAATAAGCTGAAATTCCACTTAAGGTTTGGAAAAAGACCCACATTCCTTGATATTCGAAAGGCTTTGTTTCAAAACTAAATGTAGTACATGAGCGTAACAATGTGTAAAAAGCGATAAAGCTGCAAGCCATTTACATGCCCCATCATAGGTTTGTCCAACTAATTAGCCCTCAATTTTAAATTCTTTAAACTGATTAAATAGAGAATTAGAAGTTCGATGAGCACTAACTTCTGTAAATCCAATGAATCTTTCATGTATTTTCCCATCATGTACAAAACGCAAAACAGTTGAGAGCTGTGATTTTGACAAGACATCAGAAGTTTCATCCAGTACAATGGCCACATTAACAACATTGCAAATAGATTTGATAAGGTCATTTTGTACAATGGGAAAATTCCTTGAAACACAGTTGATGTATTTAAATGATTATCTAAAAGAGGTCGTGAAGTACATTTAAAAATTCTATATAATTACCTCTATTCATTGTGTTCTTAGACTCATGAACTCGCAAAGCTCATGTTAAGATACATAAGTAGCATATTGTAACCATGAGCCTTTTCAAAATATCTCTATTTGTACTCGCTTGTTCATTATATCTGTTCATTGTAATATTTATTTGGTTATCAAGTAAAGTGTCGATTCTTTGTTTTCCTAACATTTTAAGATTCAGCAAAGACTGCGCATGCAATTGAGATCTTCCATGTTTTTGCTGAGCTGTTGCTAAGTGGTTAAGATCGGAACATCTATGCTTATTCCATACACCACTCTCGTTTGAAAACAATAAAAATGACTCACAAAAAAATCTTCATCGCGTTTCAAAGCCAGTTAATCATTCCACAGTTTCATACTGTGAAACGGAGAAATGTCTTGTATATTCAGATTTTGCGTTTACAAAGTAGATTTGGAAGAGTTGGAGAAGGCTTGCCTTCTTCCACAATTTTCAAAGAATCAGCACAGGTACCAGTTGAAAATGGAATGCTTAATAAATCTTCCACAATATTTCCCATTGTAGATGGGCAAATGCATCAAAAACTGTGAAAAATCAACAGAAAAATAAAAAACACAAATACACAAAAACAATCGAATAAAAAACCACAACGCAGAAGAAACGAACGCTTAGATACACAATACCGCACTCACTCGACAGTTTGCTTGCTTCTGACAAAACGCAAAATCCAAGGTCATTCGAATATCGTGCAAAGAAGAGAATCTGAACATAAGTATTGGGGGAAAGCCTTGAGAACAAGTTTCATACTATAAATACCTTGGAAGCATCATAACAAGAGAAGCAAACGTACGTATGAGATCAGGACTAGAATAGGAAAAGCGGCTTTCAGAAGAAAGAAACACGTACTTACGAGGAATATAAGGGAAGATATGAGCAAAAAGTTCATAAATTGCTATGTATGGAGTACAACTTTGTACGAGACAGAAACATAGACGCTAAAGAAAAATGACATCAAATACTTGGAAAGCTTTGAAATGTGGACTTGGAGGAGAATGCTGCAGGTAAAATGGAAGGATATGATGAAAAACGATGAAGTGCTACGAAAAGTAGGAGAGAATCGAATGATTATATAGACTATTAGAAAGAGGAAGGCAAACTGGCTTGGACATTACCTGAGGAGAGAGAGTATGATTAAAGACGTGTTAGAAGGAAAACTAGATGGAAAAAGGGAAAGAGATAGGAAACGGTTTCATCTGGTACACGATTTGAAAGGCAAAGAGAGTTATCAAGATATGAAGAGGACAGCGGAAATGAGGAGTATATGGAGAACCAGGTTTAGCCATGAATAATCACGGACCTGTCTACGGACAGACTACCTATGATGATGATAATTTACACGTTAAATCGTCTAAGGCCATTAGGGGTTTAATATTTCCCTAACAGTTGGACGTATTATGTTAGAGGAATGACCCAGAAATAATGGGAAATAGAGCTTGGCTCTCGATATTTCCAGTAAATTAAGAAAATAATTTTGTGATTAATAAACTGTTGTTTGTGTTAGACAAGCATCTGTAGTATATATATGAACACACACAGACACACACACACATGTGTGTCATATATATATATATATATATATATATACATATATATATATATATATATATATATATATATATATATATATGTATGTCTATATATCTAGATGTTTTGGATAGAGATTAACTTGAATTTTTTCTTTAGCTCTTTGCTCTTTCAAAATCGTATTTCTCCGCTGCTGCGCTGTATGCAATGTGCCAAGTTGTTTTCCTAATTGTCTCTTTCTCTGCGAGTCTAATTCCGACTTTTGTCTCACCCTCCGCTCCATTTTCACAACCCTGTGTTGTTTCTTAAAACTAAATTCTTGTCCCTATGCCGCTGGAACTAGTTCCATAAGAATTGAGTAACATATGCAAGTAGTCCTCGGTTAACGCATTAGATTCGTTCCGTAAAAGTACCGCGTTAAGCGAATGTCTATTTCCCATTATAATACATTTAAGAACGTTTTAAGCCGAAACACCGAGATATAAACTCGTAAATAAAACAACACGACCTTCAGGGCAACAGCACTTGAGCCACGTGGAGCCCATATGTATTATATAATAAATTCCATGAGTTCTAGTAGAATATTTATAATTTTCCGCGAAATTAAGGCAACTATCCGTAATTTACAAATTCTCTGACAATCGGCTCGTGTCCAAGTTTTCGTATTTCAAGTTTAGTGACTCAGATCGCTCTGCATGACCAATAAGAATAATCATCATCAAGACAGTAGCCTAGTATATGTAACACTAAAATCAATGGAAAAATTAGTATATTTTGTGTTAGGATTATGTCATCATCGTCCGTGGCTTTAGCGCGTATTTGTATTTAAAAAAATCGCGAAATGGGTATGACGCCGCTGTATTTAATGATTGAAAAGAGTTAAAATTCCCAAAAAACTGCGAAACACAACATTAAAATTCTTTGCACGTTTTGATAAATTTTGTGCGTTAGTATAATGTCGTCATTATGAGTTTTCGTCGTAGTTTCAAATCAATGGCATTATAATGTAGTGCAATGGTTTTCATTAAAGCAACAAGTCACTGTTATTATAGAATATCAATCCCCAATGGCCTAAATTTGCTTCTGCTACAAACTTAATCTTTTTCGAGCCTTAAAATAAAAGATCCGAGGTCAGTTTTTCCCGTCTCTTACAATAATGTGCTTATCTGAATTCACTTGCGACATTGGCATCTGAATGTCACTACAATGACATTAATCCCCGAGAACTAGTATGTATTCAAGAATAGTTTCCTTTGTGATCCAATATGATATCTATGAAGTGCAGATTCTCACTGGCAGTGCCAACGCCGCACCCACCGGATAAGTCGTTAAATACGCGTCGAACCTCAAATCTTAACTCTATAAAAAGAGCTCCTGAAAAGGAACTCGAGTGTCGGTTGGTTGGCAGGATTAAGAAAGAAAAATTATTTCGCAAATATCTCGTGCGTTTTCAAAAGGAGTTGAACGGGAAGCGAGATATTTGTGTAGCCTGTGAGGATATGGTGAGTGATGCGTATATGAGGTCTGAATATTTTGGGAGAAGTACAGGCAACTCTCGTTCAACTAACGACATGCGTTCCTGAAAAGCGTTCGTAAAACGGAAATTCGTTGAACGATCGTGATTTTTCCGTTTAAACTCATGGTCGATTGAAGGGTAAAAAATAAGAAAAATGTTTATAAAAGATTCACAGCGAGAGCAAGTACGACAAATGTGGCCACGGCAATGGCTTGAAAACAAATCGTCGTGATGCAACGATTATGTATGAACCGCGAGAAAACGAATGCGACTGAACGTAGTCAATCCAAGTCACAGACTGAAGTATAGAATGGCTGTGGGGAACTCCGCGTAGTGCACTTCCTCCTTATCGGCACACAAGAGGTCCTTCAAGTTTAAGTGGATATTTTAAAGTATATTTTGAGTAACAAACAGCACGTTCGGTGACGTAATAAGCCTCTCAAGAAATGCAGGCGATAGGAAAAATGCGTGATAAAGTGGACACACGAAGAATTCATGGATAAAAAAGGCGGTCTTTGTGACCCCAAGAGCATTCGTAAACATCCGAGTTTCTTCGATCTGAGTTGGATACATGTTATTTAGTTCGTTAAAGTGAACAGAATTTTAGGCGAAAAGTAATGCTATAAAATTTATTTTATTCGTTAAAGCGAACATTAGTTGAACGAACGTTCGTTGAATGAGAGTTGCCTGTACATGACGAAATTTTGTTCTTCCGAACTCTCAACACGACAAGAGGGGCCATTTTCGAGATACTGAACGATTTGACTGTGAATAATAAACTGGATTGGACACGATGCGTCAGTATTAGTCCAGACAGCGCTCCGTCAATGACGGCCAGGACGGAGGGCCTATCTTTATGTGTCCAAGCAGTTCCACCATTGGCGGAAGCTACGCACTGCAGCTTTCATCGTTAAAATGACTGCTGGGCTTAAAGCAGTTCTGGACGAGGAAGTAGAAATTATAAATTTTATCAAAGGACTCCCTCTGAAAGCGCGCATTTCTAAATCCCTGGGTGTGAAAAGAAATGAGCAGTGAAGACAAACTTCCCCCCCACGCCCAAGTTTGGTGGTTGTCGCGTGGAAAAGTACTCACCCGCCTCATTGAAATGCTCGAGAAGAATCTACTTGCGCGAGCGTCAAGTATTCGATCTTTCGGACTGCATGCATGATTTTTAGTGGATCGCCCAAATGCCTTAAGGGTACGTGTACAGTGAACGCTTCCAGGAGCGACCTTGAGCGTTGCGACCTCACGCGTCCAAAACAAACGCTATATATTAGACGTGCACTGTCTAGTGCGCGCTTCTAACGGCGATCTACTACTACTACTAGTAGGGCGGCGCGAACTGCAGCGTTTTCGAGCGTCTGTTTGGTCGATCAAGCACGTTTGGTTTTGGTCGCTCAGTCGCCACGAATCCTGAATTTCTTTTTACGGCGGTAAGAAACCGTGTTCCACTATGGGACCAAAGGGACAAGAATTACCACAACCGAGATGAGACGCAGAAGTTATGGAATGAATTTGCCAAAGAAATGGGAGTCAACGGTGATTACTATGAAATTATTGTTTGGTTTTACTGGGTGTATATATTTAACAATTGAGCCTATAGCGTATATTTCCTCTTTCAATCAGGTAGCATACCTCTATGATAATAAGCTAACATTAATCTCTCGAGTTTAATTGTAAATCAGGAATTCGTCCGTTTCTTGAAATATTTCAAAACACGTGGTTCAATTATTATTCAAGCGAATATATTCCCTTAAAATGTTATTCAATACAAATTAGATTATTCTCTTTATTTATTTTACTAGTGTTATTTAGCATATTTGATGGTTTTCTTATAACGGGCGTTATTGCCGCAAGAATGTAGTCAAAGGTTGCCATGCTCATTCGAAAATATGAGAAGAAGTAAAAAAAAACCTGTATAAAATTCTTCCTATGTTTGTTCGATTTGTACCTGTTCTTTGTATAGTTTCATTACTTATGTACTGTAAAATTAGGGACTTAAAACAATTATCAATAATTATTTTTAATGTTTATTTATTTCGATTACTTTAAACAATAAATTTATTTTGTAAAATTTCATTAAATAGATATTTTAATGGAATTTAGTCAAACTATAAAATTATGAAGATATGTACAAGTAACAATATTAATAAAACTACCAAAAAATTTTGAAACTGCTTTTGGAAAAATATATTTTTAAAAGCACATTATAGAGGACGGGAGGGGGCATAAATTTACGCTTGCCTAGGGCCCATGGAAGGCTTAATCCGGGCCTGACTGAAGCTAGTGTTCGGCGAGAAAAGTTGGACGGGCTTTCGGCTCCACGTATGGCCCGAGTATAAGTGGAATCGTCGACGTAGCCCTGAAATCACTGCTTCCATTCCCAACAACATACAGGGATACCTCGCGGTACGCTGTTTCGTGATACGCTTTTTTCTGTTTTACGCTCATTATACTTTCTGAATCTGCCTCTCGATACGCTCGCTTGATTCTGTCATACGCTCTTACAAAACCCGGATAACGAAGAGCCTTTCACTGCTCATTCAAAAGGTCTCAACGCAAGCAATGAAAAACAACTTTGTTTCATTATATACGAACTACTTTTAAATTGCTTTCATATTAATTTCATGTGTATAGAATATTGCACCGAAGAAGTAATGTAATCGACGAGTTTCTTTTTGTGTCCAAGGTAGTGTTTCGGCGGACTACACCTGATTTCAGTCCGAGGTCATGGTGGTAACACATTGAATTTGTGCTATGGTTTTTACCTTTATGTTTGAAATGTCGCAAGCGAAAAATTTAAAGCGAAGTGTTTCTCTTAATTAATTAATTAAAGTGGATATAATAAAACTTTCTGAAAGTGGAGAAGGGCACGGTGCTATAGGTCGTGCTCTTTCTCTAGCTCCGTCGACTGTGAGAACTATTTTCAGAAGTGCGGGAAAAATTAAAAAGTGTGCTCAGGATTACTTCTTTAACATCAACTGTGGTGGGGAGGCATAATCGAAGTGAAACACTGACGGAAATGGAGCGTTTGTTCGACATATGGGCCGAATTACAAAATATTACACCCGGTTCGTATGTTTGGCGGAAGATGGCACTGTGTAATTTGCATTTTACGTTACCTAAAAGTTATGTAATTCCCTTCCGTAGGGTAAATAGTATGTAAAGATATTCTAAGCCACCAATCTAAATATTTTGATGATAATTAGAGTATTGCATAAAATACGTACGTGATAGTATATATCGCGCGCTCTCTTTTTTCACTTCACATCTTTGACATGGTTTTCAATGGGATGTCTGCATTCATTTAGCACGATTTCGCGCAACCAGATAATGATTTCGGGGGTGCCGGTGGTGTAGTGGTTAGGACGCTGGCTGCTACTCGCCTGCTGCTTGAAAAGGTAGCGGGTACGAATCCTGCGCAAGTAGGATTTTTCCAAGGTCGCCCGGCCCTCTGTTTGTGTGATCTGAGGAGACCGTGCAAATTCAGCTGTTCCGTCCTTCGGAAGGGACGTTAAGCCGTTGGCCCCCCTGGTGTTCTTCGTAAGAGCAGGCAAATGCCGGCACCGGGTTTCCCTCCTCCCTTCCCCGGCTATTCATTGCACTACCTCTGAGATACCCACAGTGTGTAGGACAGAGGCGAATAGGCTGGGCATTCAAATTCAGATAATGATTTCAAAAATAATATCATTTCAATCATCTGATTCTAAAATTTTTAAACTGACCAGCTATCCATTGCACTACCTCTTAGATACCATTGCGCGTAGGCAAGAGGGAATCAGCAGGTCGTAAAAAAACATTTTTTAGAAACATATCTGTCGTGCTTATCTGTGATTTTAATCCATTTAGGAACGCATCTTTTTTAATAGCATTGCTCTTATGTAAAAATGTGTCTCGCAATTCGCTGATTCGCGATATGCTGTTTTTTGGAACGTAACCCAAGCGTATTGTGAAGTATACCTGTACATCGGATTTTCAGAATTCGTGGAGCTGAGAACAAAGAAAATAAACCGCCTGAATATGAAAAGAGACTTGAGACTGAAGCTCTCCAACTTGGAAGCAGACATCACTTCATTAATGGCTCATCAAAAGCAGCACCATAGTTCCCATTACTTCTGGTGAGTTTTTTTGCTTAATTAAGAGTGAGTAAAGATTGAAAAAAGGTCGAGAGAAAAGAAAACCAGCAATTAGAATCTATATCTATATGTTGCCCTGCACTTCTCTAAAGTGGTGGGTGGCAGGGGATGCAAAGCACCATCGCCTACCTAATAATTTTTTCTTCCAGGTTTGGCTCTCCTGATATGCCTCTTATTGTTCTCGAAAAAAAAACAAAATTCGATAATGCTATGGATTTTGTCGTCATGATCGTGTCAACATATGTACGCTGGTCTTGCGACTATTTCTCAGGGGCGCACACATAGGGGGGTCCACCGGGTCTGGACCCCCCCCCCCCCCATAGGGGCATATTTTATCCTGAGATGAGGGTGAAGGCAAGACGTTTAAAGTGTTCTCAGGAATGCTTTTGCTCCAGGAATGAGTGCGTGAATATGGGGAAGACGGAAAGAGAGAAGGAAGGGAGAAGAGAAAGTTCCATTTCCAAGAAAATATCGGTGGCAAGTGTCATTGGCATTGGTCAAGACAAAATCTTTTTGCTGAAAATATCCTATTTCCATGAGAAGGGGTTTCAGTTGAGAAACGTTCATCCCTTTCTGGGTCTTACGTTCTCCGTTTGGTCTTTTGGAGACTTTCTGGATCCCTGCTGTGTGGGAGGAGGTTCAGGAGAATGGCCGTTTGCTTAAAATATCCTATTTCCACTAAAAAGGGGACGAAAAACTGCAGCTGAGACTCTCAAAAGAATACAATTGGAGTCTCCAATTTGGAGAAGTTGGTTAGTTGGAAAAGAAGTCTCGATGAGTGAGGAAGTGTAGTGATGAGTGTATCTCTTACTGTGGAAAAGTGCATTTTTTGGAAGAATGGAAGCATCCGAGCAATATTGACGCTACAGATCTCGAACATCAGCAAATCGGGTACTTTTTCAGAAAGCTCCCTGCGGCCTTTTTTTACATTTTTTCACATCCTGAATTTCGGCAACCCTGTGGAGTTTCCACTGGGAAGTCTAAACTCAACATTGAAATTGGAAAAGTATTTAATGGAGAAATTGTGAGTGCGGATTCTATGCAGATAAGCTGTTTTCCTCGAATCACACTAGCATTTATTTCATCTCGTTGGCCTCGTGGTCGGTGAAATTCGAATATATATAAAACAAAGTAGGCTGCTTTGATAAGTGTTGTCTGTGAAATTACATTAGTAATACGTAGTAAATAGCCGTATAGTAGTGGCCTTTAAATATGTTATACTACATTATTTCATTTCTAATTAGATAGTTTGCTGCTGTTACGGAGAGTACCGGCACTTATTTTTATCCAAGTAAAGCACTGCTTATAGACGTAAGAAAGGCTACTCGCATTCTAGTGCAAATGAAAAAGTGAGAAACTGTCCTTTCAAAACTCTTTGGTTTACCCCTTACATAGATAAATATGAGTAATAAAAGAAAACCAATTTCAATATTATCATTTGTGAAGAAGTCGCGGGGAAATGTGCATAGTGAACAAAAAGATGGTGAGAAAATTAATTTCAGCGAACATTGTGACCTCATCGATAGTGCATCATTGCAAGAAAAAGAGCCGTGTTCGTCGTTCGCACTGGTTACTGGATGTACTCCGGAGACAGATGCGGACAATAAAGGTAACCCTAATGATATAGCAAACTTTTTGAAATCGAAAAAATATTGTTCTGGTAAGAAACTCCTGGAAGTTTTTAATAGTTTATGGTCACCAGATGCTAAATATAAATTTCCTGTTAAGAATATTAAAGGCAAAAATTTAAGGCGCCAAGCACATTGGCTTGAAAAATGGCATTGGGTATGTTATTCGGAATTAATGGATGGTCTCTTCTGCAAATATTGTGTGCTATTTTCTCCATTTAGAGTAGGAGTGCATAGGGAGCAAAATCCGGATAAATTTCTTTCAGAAGCTTTCAACAAATGGAACCATGCCTTAGAATATTTTGAGAAGCATGGCAAATTGTCATATCATACACGAAGCTTGGAAATATTTTACAATATAAAGAAAATTAATGAGAAGAAAGTGCTCCCAATTGATTTGATTTTAGATTAAAACAAAGCAGTGGAAGTAGCAAAAAACAGGGAAATACTTGGCTCAATAATAAAAACTGTCTTATTTTGCGGGAAGCAGGGGATCCCCTTACGAGGACATTTAGATTATGGCCCTTTAACTGTCGAAGAAACCCCTGAAAAAAACGAGGGAAATTTTAGAGCATTACTTAGAATGCGTGTGGAAGCAGGAAACGAAATTTTAAGGAATCATTTTAAAAGTTGTGGAAGAAATTCCTACGTTAGCTGGAGAACACAAAATGAAATCATTTCTTCCATAAATGATATAATTTTAAGGGATATTGCAAATCGCATCAATAAGAGTAAGTGTTTCAATATAATAGCAGATGAAACTACTGATGTTGCTGGGATAGAACAGTTTGCTCTTGCTGCTCGATTCATTGAAAATGATACTGTTCAAGAACAGTTTATACAATTTATACCGGTTGTCGGTATAACAGGACAAAGTCTTGCCACACATTTGATAGATTCTTTGCAATATTTCAAAATTAATTTAAAATTTCTCAGAGGCCAAGCATATGATGGGGCTAGTGCAATGAGTGGACAGTTCCAAGGAGTTCAAGCTCATATTAAAAAACACTTCCCTTCTGCATTATATGTGCATTGTAGCTCACACAGTTTAAACCTAGCGATTTCAGATTTTTCTAATTTACCCAATATCAGAAACTGTGTGGGAATAGTGGGTAAAATCTATAATTTTTTTCACACTCCATTGGGGCAAAATGTTTTAATAAGAAATATTGAAAAACACTGTCCACTTTCTAGAAAACGAAAATTAGTTCAAATGTGTGGCACGAGATGGATTGAAAGACATGATTCGATACTAGTTATGGTTGAATTAATTAATGCTATAAAAAGCATCAATGAATGAAATGACAGAGTGGAATGATAATAATGTTTCCGTTCAAGCTTCTCTTTTAAATGTATCGATTTCTAAAGCTAATTTCATCATTTCTTTGCTGACTATAAATAAGGTATTTGTTCCTACTAAAAGGTTGAGTGAATATTTACAAACAGTTAATATTGATTTGAAGAAGGCAATGAGCTATGCTGACTCGGTCATTGAAGGACTTGAATGTTTAAACGTTAATTCTGAATCAGTTTTCAAAGAGATTTTTGAAATGGCCATAAAGCTTCTGGAATTTGTAAGAGGTGAGGAAGAAATTAAAATTCCAAGATGTCCCACGAAGTTATCAGTATACCGCAACAATATTCCAGCTAAATCCCCTGAGGAGTACTACAGACGGGCTATATTCTTACCCTTTCTAAACAATGTAATAAGTCAAATAAAACAAAGACTTGAAAAACATAATAACATTTTAGCTAAATTTGGATGCTTACTGACTCAAAATTACGATGATGAAACGGAAAGTGATTTTCTAACGTTAGCAGAATTTTATTCGAACAGTGATGATCTTTTTTGCGACAATAAGGAAAGCATCCTTGGTGAACTTAAACTATGGAAACATTTTTTACGGAACAAGGAATTATTTCCTGCTATTGAAGGGTTCATTTATTGAAACAGAGAGTTGTATCATCGTATCAAACTGCTCCTACAAATACTATGTACACTTCCCATTAGCACCTGTACCTCTACTTTGAGGAGGCTAAAAACTTATCTAAGAAACAGCATGAAAAGTGATAGACTTAATGGTCTTGCATTATTAAATATCAACAGTTTACAGGTGTCTCCAGAAGATGTTTTGGATGGATGAAGCAAGAAACCGAGACGATTGGATTTTACCATTTGAGGTAAGAAATGTTATTTTGAATCAAGTGCAGTAAGGCCTCCAAAGGCGAACCACCTCTCAAAGTGACTCCTATTTAGTGGAACAGTTTCAAGAGTGCAATTATTTTCTCTGAGATGACTACTCTGACCTGTCCCCTCTAATCTGATCACCATATTCCCAAACCAGCAGATTCTAGTAGTTAACCTGACCACTGTGCCCCATTAAATGACTTTTCTGTTTTCTTTCATTTGTAATTCTGAATATTATCAAACACAGTGAACACAGTTTGCGAGAGTATTTTTCATTTTAAAGGGTAATTTAGATTTAATATAAAACAATTAAAAATGAGTTTATTAGAAATCGAATGTTTTGAATATATTTTCTTATGTTCCCGATTTTCAGTAAATTTAAATGACAAGGGAAAAACGACGTAAACCGCTCCTAAGAATCATATTTGTGTATTCCTCTGAAAATACTGGTATTTAAAAAAAAATAAGCGCATGACTAAGAAGATTGGATTTCGCTATTTGGGAAACAAAATAGGACTTTGAAATAAAATCAAATTGTATATTTGGTTTGTTATTTATGTTATTTTTCCTTATATTTTCGAAGTTAAAATATGACGTTGAAATATGTCTACTTCTGCTGATAACCCTGGACCTTTAGTTTATATTTCACTGTAACAATATACTCGGAAAATTTTAGATATTACACTGTAATATATTTATTCTAATTGTGTGTTTTACAGTAATAATATACTATTTAGAAAGGGAATTAATTTTTAAACGGAAGTTGTGTAAATAAAATAAATAATAAAGGGTAACCTTCAACTTTTTCTAAGCCTGCCAAATAGATCGGACCCCCCCCCCTAGAAAAAAGTCTGTGTGCGTCACTGCTATTTCTATAATCTACTCTGCTGCACATTTCTACCTATATTTCTCCAGAAGCTTTAATCTAGCGTTCGGGCTGTGATTCTCCAGAGACACAGTGCATTTCCTTTAATTGAGATATTACTCTGTGGTTCATGTTCATACATTTCTCATAAGAATCTGGCTGTGACTGGACTTTCTAACTGAAGTATTTGGTCCTTCTCATTCATTCATCATAGTTCTGCCTTCCGGTAAGTGTTAGGAACATCCAACTCAACCTGTGCTATTCCTCACACACCTTTCAATGCATCTAATGTGCCTAATTTTCCTCTTCTAACCTCTTTGCCTCTCTCCTTACATTCTTCCTCCTATAGCTTCTTTCAGCAGACGGCGTTTCCTTTCATAATTTGACACATCCAGTTCTTCCGCCTTTCCCTTATTATTGTAATTGAGCTAATCTGTATGCAGAGCTTCCACATTTGTTTTCTTCTCACTTCAATTAGTTTTATCTAGTATACGCCATACACATCTCAAACGCCTCTCATCTGCTTACTTCTTCTTTTCTCATTGCTCATGTCTTCCACTCAAATAATGCTACACTTCATATCAGAATTTTCACTAATATCTTCGATCCTTCTCATCCCATATATTCAAGGTGTATCCAAATGCTAATTTAGCAATGATTAACAACACTTGCAATGGACGTGGAGTCGTCCTCCCACAATTCCGAGAACCTGCTGCGTACAGGAAGAGGACCTCTCTTCTCCAAAGCACCACCCCACGAAAATTTTAACCCTAGAATGGTAACGTGAGTCACTCTTATTCACACATTTCTGAACGATGAGTCTAACGCTGTTCGTGTTTAAACATGCTCTCCTCTCCCTTAGTAGTGCTGCCTTTAGTTAGTTGTCTATGTGCTGTCAAAGAAAAAAATCAAAATATAACTCTAAAACCATTCTCAAGGCTACAATTTATGCAAGAGTTGCACAAGGGACTGACGTGCCAATGGCAAAAAAGCAGACTCAGTTTGACAAACATAAGTAATGACCTGAAAGCTATGATTTGCAAAGCCTTAAAAGAGGGGAAAAAAGGTACCTGAAACACATCAAGTGACAGAGCGACAAATATCAAGAAAGTATTGTCAATTGCGGCATTATGCCAAAAGAAGGAAAACCTCCACTCTCTGCATACTTTGCAAGAAGCCTATCTGTGGCAAGCACCAAAACAATTGTGTCATAATTGTTAATTTACACATTTCTAATATTTACTACATTTTGACGTTAATAAAAATAATTTTAAAACGGTTTTTCTTGATATTTCCTTATTCCAAGTTTAAGTGAGTCAAACTGACGCAGCGTTGCCAATAAGTGCCTAAAAATAGCGTTACCATTCTAGGGTTAATAAGCATTTATTTTCTCTACTACGTCAAGTATATTGGCAAAGATTAGGAGTGTTAATAAACTTCAAACTGCAATCATATTGTCGAAAAATAATTAAATATTAAATGATTTCGAAGATTGAAGTTCTGTCCCGAAATTACAGATTCCCACACGCACCACTCGAGAGCTGCATGCTACAAATCGCATTGCTCTTGTTCTCCACGACCTTCAGAAGCGTCTCTCAGAGAGTAAGAGAGGTGACTCAGGGCATTGGCGCCCACCCAATTGGACTTTCGCAACACTCTTTATGACATTCGGACCACCCAGGGCCATCGCAAACGTAAAGATATTGATGAATCACGGATTAGAGCGAACATAAAGTTGGAAAATTGCGTCCGATGCCTTTTGGCCTTCAGATTCGATACGAAAAACGCAAATTATTATCGGTTCTCAGATATATTTCCGCTAAGACAATAAGTTTGTATTACACGGTAAAGCTGTTCTAGTTGTTATCTGGACTAAATTTAGCGTCCTTAAGCAAATTTTCAAATTTAAGCAAAATTAACATGAATGAGCAAAGACCGAAAATGGATGTCCATATAATCCATAATGCATTTACATAGAGCATATTGGAACGGATTCCTATTGAACGAATCTCAAACGCATGGGATGTGAGGGGCCCAATATGACTCAAGGCTTCATAAGTCTTACAATTTGACACTGAGTGCATGGTTTACGAGCGAGTATAATGAATTAAAATTAATATATAATCCCTCTAATGCTAAAAATATCGAGAAATTTTTCCCGATTCACCTACTTAGCTTTTAAATTACCGAAGAAGTGAAGTCCTAAGGTATATAAGTAAAATGAAATAAGTCCATCCGAGTCGATTCACCGCAAAAGGTTTTAATTAAAGGATTACTGTGAAATTCAACTTTTTTGTTAACTACGCCATTTAACTTAATTCACGAAATTCGTTTCGTACATTCGTTGCCACGCTCCTTCCATCCATCGCTCACTTCCTCCAACTAAACGCCAATATCCATCTCTTCTCTCCTTCCACTTACATCTGTTTCATTCACGACGGAGCGGCCGAATTCCTACGTTCCTAAGACGATGCTATTTCTAGCGCAGTGGCGCTCGCCTAGGGAGAGAGGGGAGGCGCCCGGGGAATCCCATTTTGCGGCCTGGATCCAACCGCCACGCTCCTGCAGCTACCATAGACGAGAATGGCAAGCAAAGGATAATACGAAATATGTATGCGGAAGAATGGTACACGAAAACACTCGTTTTGAATACTTTCCCCTTTCTGGCGAGATATTTCAGGTTAGCTAGATGTGGAGAGGAAGAGAAAAAGATAAATATTGCGAGGAAGGGAGTAGTGAAATAGGTAGTACAGACGTAGGGAGTAGAGAAGTAGGTAGTAGAGAAGTAGGGAGTAGAGAAGTAGGGAGTAGAGAAGTAGGGAGTAGAGAAGTGGGGAGTAGAGAAGTATGGAGTAGAGATGTGGGGAGTAGAAAAGTGGGGAGTAGAGGAGTAGGGAGCAGAGAAGTGGAGAGTAGAGAAGTGGGGAGTAGAGAAGGGGGGAATAGAGAAGATGGGAGTAGAGAAGATGGGAGTAGAGAAGATGGGAGTAGAGAAGGGGAGAGTAGAGAAGTGGGGAGTAGAGATGTGGGGAGCAGAGAAGTAGGAAGTAGAGAAGTAGGGAGTAGAGAAGTGGGAAGTAGAGAAGTGGGAAGTAGAGAAGTGGGGAGTAGAGAAGGGGGGAATAGAGAAGATGGGAGTAGAGAAGATGGGAGTAGAGAAGGGGGGAGTAGAGAAGTAGGGAGTAGAGAAGTGGGAAGTAGAGAAGTGGGGAGTAGAGAAAGGAAGAGTAAATTGAGGGGATACCAGTAGGTGAAGGGAAACAGGGAAAGCAAGGATAGTAAAGCGAAGGGGTATTATGTGCAGGAGGAGGATAGGGACGGTAAAAGGGGTTTGGGCAGTTCTAGGAAGGAAGATATGGAAGGAGAATTGGGAAGGAGGATTGGGAAAAAAGATAGGGAAGGAAGATAGAGATGGAGGCTAGTGTAGGGGGATAGGGGAGGTGGAGGATGGTCCTAGACTGCAAGGGTGTTCAGGAAGGGCAGTTATCCAACGGAATGCTCAAGAGATTAACTGTACGAGGATGGCCTCCGCGATGAAAGTGTGAGAGTGGGGCTTTCAATGGAAGTCACCTGGAAGAGAATGGAGGTGGAAGAGGAGAAGAAGAGAGGATGAGAGAAAGAATGGATGAGCGATAGCCAAAGCAATATTTCCATCTCATTTGAAGAAGAAAATAATTAACCTCTAGAGAGAGACGCACTTGGTAGATCGGGGTTTATTGCGGTGCGCGCATTGAATGCTTGCTGCCAATTTCATTGTCTGAGCCACCGAGAAATCCTACAAATACTTCAGATAGAGATCGCCAGTGAGGTATATATATATATATATATATATATATATATATATATATATATATATATATATATATATATATATATAATAATCAAAGAGGTTGATTAGCCAGAAATTCCACTACTCAAAATGAAATTCTATCAAAAGCAGATATGTATTTCAAAGGTAATCTCATAAAAGTCACTACATCTGAGAATGTGACGAAATATGCTTGCACACGAACTCCCCATTATACGATTGCTCAAAGAACGCACAAAAAGTCAAGACGCTAGAAGGCCTAGTTTCCCACTTGGCGAGTCGTCTAACCAAGCCACTGAAGACAGCAGCGTGGCGCTTTTTCGATGCGAAGGAATTCGGCTGGTTTCGCGATAAATCGTGCGTTTGTCCAAATTGCTTAGCACTTGTATGTTACGGCAATGAATTCCTCGAGTGCGTATCCTAAGTGAATATGATGTTTGCAGCCTTCATTCAGACAATTCATTGCAACTTCAGTGAAGCTTCCTAACCTGGTCTCTGTTATCTTTGCCACTAATTTTGCTTTCATTATTTTCATTTTGAAAAATTCATGCATTTCGGGACCATTGCGTCTGCCAATAAACTGTTGTCGATACTCAGAATGTTACACGGAAGAATTTGTCAGATATACTCATTTATTTTATGGCTTTTTCGTACTCTTTCCGGGTGTTGCCAAGGCCCGCATTGTTGCCTCCGATTCAATTAGCGTCTATTAAGCCTTCAAATAAACGAAGGAATTGCGTTATTCGCTTTGAGAATTTTATGATGCATCGAAATTATAGTTGTAGCAGCGTAAAACTTAACAAATTGCAACGTTAATATTTAATTGCAGATAATTAGTATTCAGCAAACTGCGTGTGGACTGCAGGCGTTTTTAACGACTAAAAGAAAAAATATTTCTTTATTTCAGTACCGGAATATTACCTTTTTCGTAAGTTAAATCATTATATTCAATATATTTAATGTTTATTAACGCAAATAGTCCTATGCATCAGTTTCAAATTTGATGATAAGGAGAAAATGGGCTATTATTAATAAATGAAAAATAACATATAGAGAAGTACAAAATTTTGTGGTGAGTAAAAAACGAAATAAATGGTCAAATCAAATGTACATAAAAATTGCATATATTTCAATATAAATATACTATTTCAAAGCATTAATAACAAAACTTTGAAAATAATTGCCGTATATCATTATTTTCCTCTCTAAGATGACTTTTAAAGATTCAGGTCTCTGAATGACTTGGCAAAACGTTTACGGACACCACCAGTATTTAATATAATAGAGCAACGGTTCTTGATACTCCTGACTTCGGTAATTTTTCTTTCGAATACCTATGGGAAATTAATTTTTAAAAAATACAAACAGCAAAAAACTCAAAAGCACCTGTGTTTAATCGGAATATATGAATTAAAAGAGCATACAAGACATATCAATTAAAGAGCAAAATAAAATTTTTGGAAAATTTTCTCATTCATTGGTTATATATTTTTCCTCGAAACTTCGAAAAACACTATTGCAGTCGCCGTAGATCTTTTTATGGAACACTTTCTGTCCATTAAACTGAAAATCGCATTTCCTCTCCTTATGTTCCGTTATTGTCGGATGTATGTACATACTTTATATACTAGGCATGTGACAAGCTAAATTGAATGTCATATTTAGAATCAATGAATGGTCTTTTGCCTTTTTACAAGCTAGATAATGACAAATAACTTAAATTGCTAATAGAAGGGCGGAGACTGCATTTCAATTTTTTTTTAAACTTAATGACTGCCACTCACCGCCCAATGGATCACACTCGTCCACCTTAATCATTTTTCCTCTTCCTCTTCACGTTCTGGAAAAACAAGAGAACAACATTCAGAAATCCAGTATACACTCACTAAAATATGCAAATGAAAATACATCGCAAACTTAAAAATTATTTTAACTGAACCGAAATAAAAGCATTGGAATAAAGGTTGCATGCAGCAAATTTAATTTTCTACAAGCTTTGTTTGGAAATTTTCCCCATATAATTGTTTAAGAGATATTTTTAAAACTACATTTTTAGCTGCCAGCACCACACCACCTATAGGCGACTATTGTAAACTCTTTATGCTTATAATGGGGGACTGTCAAAATATTTAATTATGTTATTTTTAATTCTTTGTAATTGACTTAATTACTCCCTGTGAACATTTTTTTGTTAAATCGTCTTCATTATGCAAGAAAAAATATTTAAAATAACTTTTAAATATCCCACGAAAATAGCATCCTGGTTGGAGAGAGAGTAGTAAGGGGTACGTGACGTCATCGCATGCCACTCGTTTAAATGTACGACCGTACTGAAAGCACGCAGTTTTGATATTTCGTCCTGTTGCTTTTCCTGATGCCGTAGCTAAAATGGAGAATATGGAACTTAGAAGGGTTATAAGTATTGTCTGGTACCTCAGTGCTTAAATACAATACAAATACAAATTGTTCTTCACGCTACCGAGCTCCTTGGGAAGAAATAAGAAGCGGAGAATATTGTGGTTGAAAGCCATGAGGAGATATATATCTGATATATCGGAACATACAACTGCATTTGTCTGCGAAGATCATTTTAATCTCAGTACTAGTTATATGTATGTACGTAATTTTATTGCTTCGTATTTTAGTTTATGACTTATGTCGGCATTACATTGGCGTGGTGCATATATTTCTGGAGAACGTTGAAAGAGTGAATTATATTTTTATGTTTCAAAGATTAGCATATATATTTTAACAAAACCTCCATCATGTAATATACCTATTCTAAATAAGTAAGATCAAACTTGCGGAAATCGTTGGCCTATGGGTTTATTAAGCAAATAATTACTGTTGCAGTGCATATATTTAAGTACCAAGTTTTTAAGCAAATACCTTTACAAATGTTACATATTAAGTTAGTTCTGTAATTAAAATAATTTAATAAATTTGTTCACATAATATCCACGACAGCATGGTATTTTGAAGGACCATGTTTTGCTAAATAAGGGCAGTCATGACATTACACAGACGTGACTAAATCTTCTTCTTCATCTACAACTTCACTCACATCATAACCTCTTTATCTTATTCTGTGTTCAGGGCAAATCTTGCCTTTAACATGACATAGTTTTCCTTCTCGCTTCAGTTTAACAAATGCAACAGCATTACTAACATAGTCTTTCCTCATTGACCTCAAAGGAAGAAAAAAGCCATAAAAGCAAGATGAAATTCGCGACATATACAAAAGAGACATGCCGTTATTACAAACACTTCTACAGTTTTTCTTAAAGCTTAATATAAATAAAAAATACTATCTAGCATTGTTCGTGTTATTTTATTGTGGAATTTCACGAAGTCTCGGCCTCGTCCATTACCTTTTGTATACTTATCTAACTATATTTTACTTACTAGATACTAGAACAGCATGGGAAACAATACATAAATAAATATTTTATAATACTAGTTAAAACTAGAGCTTTTTTATTCATTTAATACGTGAAAGCTGTTTTAAAACGTCAATCTATCTTTTACATATCTTCTGCGTTTCTGTCGAAATAATAGTATTATTACATGAAATGAAAATAGAAGCGCTACATCGAAGTTGTTTTCTTAATTAAATGTAGTACAAACCTATCCGCCTTCACTCCACGCAATTCAACATCTGAATATTCTCCCTACGACTTCCAATATACCGCAAAAACATGCACGAATCAACATTGGGCAAATTATCAGATCTGGCTACACAAAACCCTTCATATGCCATTTTGCAAAACACAAAGCGAAATAAATGCAGGAAGGTGCAATACATCTACCAATATTTCTTCTAAGACGGAGTATAGAGGAAAACAACAGAATTATGTCTTTCAAGCTTCTACTTCTATATCGGCACAATGGCCGCACGGCTAGCATCGGCTAACATGCTGTGCCATTCACTGACGTCACTAAACACTCGGAAAACTTCGGCTACCAATCAAATGTGATCGGGTTCGGCATTAACTCGTCCGTTTTAAATAGCTTTTTTTCATAAATATCTGTAAAAAATTAACGAAAAAACTTTATATTTGCCTATAACAATAGCCATACAATAAAACTTCATAAAATTTTCGGCAATTCTCGATATTTGACAGTCCCCCATTTACTTGATCAGGCGTGACTTCGTGGAAGTGTTTAATATTATCCTTCAAGAAACACTAGTAGTAAGTACTTTTCCAAACTATATTTTTCCTTATGGCCGGTTTCACCATGAAAGGGCATCATTATCATCATGCCGTAAGGCGGTGAAACCGCTCGTAACTAACTAACTAACTAACCAAATTGATCAATTTTCTCAGATCAGTTTTGGTTATAATATATTCCCAATAAGTAAAGAATATTGCCAAACGTTGATTAAATTGCTTACGAATCAACTAAAATAGGTTTTTTAGACCAAAGAATTTGCTTTGCTATTAATTGCCATCATTCAATTTTCTGTACTCATTAAGATTATGCTAATATCCTTGTGTATAGGCAACCTGCACTCATAATCCCCAATCTTATGCAACCACAATAGCAAAATTGTTCGCAGCACTCTTGGTGACACGTTACAGAATAAGCTTATTATTATTACAAAAGAGTTAATCGAAATATCTCTTAAACCCGGGCAAGACGAATTTTCTAAAAATCTACGCGCCAGATCCAAAATCTAGAAGTCAGTGAGGATGTTACATAATTTTGGCGGATACTTTTTATCATCGTAAGAAAAATAAATGTTTAATAATTTATACAAAAATCTGCTACAATAATTAAGCCATGCATATTTATTCCCTTCAAATTATGTAGCAGATTATAATAAAATGAACCTTATGGATCTGAAAAAATGTAATGTTTACTGAAAACGTAGTTTACGAACAAGAATAAAAATTCGCGCTTATTTTCAGGAACTTGAATGCTTCCGACAGATATATATATATATATATATATATATATATATATATATATATATATATATATATATATATATATATATATATATATCCCCTTATAATAAAAAGTTATGTTGGTCCGTTGGTTGGTTGGTCCAAGTCACACTCTTAAAACGCGAATAACTCGACCAAATATGAAGATATAAGATATATTCCAAATATTTCACCTCTGCGCCCAATTTATATTTTTCCTTATTGAACAATATTTGATTAAAACAGTTCCTTAAATTTGCAATTTTAAGAATATTACATTTTATCTAATGTAAGGTAATAATTCCAGACATTTTTGTCAAATTTGAAGTTGTAGCACATCTAGAAGTAAAATAATATTTATTTAATTGTTTAAACTATAAAAGTTTTTAACGGCCGCAATAACACTTTGTTAGAGATTTTCAAATTTTTGTTACTGTAAATGCACTAAGTTCTACATAACCTTAAAATTTCAGCCTCCTAGCTTGCCCAAAAGTACATAATATTTATCTATTTGTTTAAACTTTAAGAATTTTTAACCGCCAAACAAATTAAAATATCAAAATTTCTATAATCCTTATTTTGTTTTTTACAAGGTCTACCAGTAAAAAAATTCCGCTTCGTAGCACATTCGGAAATACATAAACCTTGAAAATATGTTTTAACTATTGCGAAAGTTTAGCGGCGGCATTTTTGAAATTTTTCAAAATTTCCTTTTTACTTTCTCCATATACGTAACATATGGGAAAGAATTGTACTCAGGAAAAAAATCGACTTCGACATTTCAACGGAAATACACGTTTTGAGGTCCTCGGAACACGTTTTGACCATTTTCTCGATGATGTCTGTGTGAGTGATAACTTTTTGTGGGTGCTGTAACTCAAGAACTATAAATCAGGTCAACGCGAAATTTTATATTTAACATTTTTATAAAAGTCACAACAACTGATTAGTTTTTGCTAAACATCGGTCAACCAGAAGTGGGTGTTTACTCTTGTCACTTATCCGTTATTTTGAAATATTTGCTTTAATATTTGATAAATGTAAAAATGTACTTGAATAAAAGTTGTAGAAAATTTAAATTTCTACAACCTATGTTTAAAACATTTTCCATACAATGCATTGTTTAAGAGATATCTTATATTTTTAGCTACCACCACCACGCCACCTACCGACGACTATTGTTAACAACTGACGCTTAGTTACACCTTAGTAACGCTCCTTTTTCTTTTCCTAATTGTTGGAGTCTTGTGGCTAGATCCAATATTAGAAGGCTATGGTTTGAGTTTATTTCTGTTCTTTGTTGTCTAAAATTTTCTCGGTTTCTTAAAATATTTATTATCATCTAACATATTTGGAATATTTAGAAATATTACAGATATGGAGAAAGTCATGTGGTGGCCACATCAGATTTTTTAGTCGGTTTTGTGCAGAGTTCTACCAATAAAAAAATTTCGAGTCTGTCGCTCTTCTGAAAGTGTCTAAACATTAGTATCCTCCTCATATATGTTATATGTTACTCCTCTGTAAGGAACGTCTATATATAATGATATATAGGAGGATACTAATGTTTAGGCACTCCAGAAAAGCAGCGGACTCGAAATTTTTTTTGTCGGTTGGATTATGGGCAAAACCCACTAGAAAAAACAAAAATCTTGAAAAAGTTGTACTTTTCTTACAGAGGAGGAACATATATATACAAGATATGTGATACATGATATATATATATATATATATATATGAGGATACTAATGTTTAGGCACTTCCAGAAGAGCTGTAGATTCGAATTTTTTTACTACGGTAGGATTGTGTAAAACCAACTAGAAAAACGAAAATCCTGAATATTTTCAACAATGTGACCGCTAAAAATTCGAAAATGTTTAAACAAATTTAAAGTAAGGCATTAGCGCACCACATAGGAAAAATTATAATATTCTTAAAATTGCAAATTTGAGGTTTTTTTTAATCACATATCGTTCCATAAGTAAAGAAAGAAAATGGGCGAAGAGAGGAAATCTTATGAATTAAAAAAATATTTCTAATAATGATTTCAGGGTGAGATGAAATGCTTGCAGAATGCAAGCACCAACTACTTGTATGTCATATCGCTATATCCTTTTCTGTAAGGAACGTCTATACATAATAATAACCCTGCTCTCTAAGAAGCGTCTATCTATTATATATGGACTTTTCTTACAGAGGAGGAACATATATATACAAGATATGTGATACATGATATATATATATATATATATATATATATATATATATATATATATATATATATATATATATATTGAGGATACTAATGTTTAGGCACTTCCAGAAGAGCTGTAGATTCGAAATTTTTTACGACGGTATGATTGTGTAAAACCAACTAGAAAAACGAAAATCCTAAAAATTTTCAACAATGCGACCGCTAAAAATTCGAAAATGTTTAAACAAATTTTCAAGGTTTATGTATTTCCGCATATGTTGGGAAGCTGAAATTTTTATAAAGGTAGAATTTATAAAAAAAGAAATAAGGGTTATACTGCATACTTACTACATTGTAATAATGGACAACTTAACATTTCAAATAGAAAGATATTTCACGCATACATTGAAAATATCGTTTCGTTTGCAAGTTTTATTGTACAGTTAAAGCAAATTACTATATTGATAATGCTTGTAATTGATTTCTTTCGATATTGACGCATGACCGGTCCATTGATTACTTAATATTAAACAAACCACAGGACATACGATATGCTGTACCATCAGAAATAATGAACAAATAAAAAAATATTGTGTACCGGTAGTCTAAATCATGTAGGTATGTGCTTTTAGTTATGAAAAAGGTGTGAGCTATATAATTATTTTAAGAGGGACAATAAAAATGCCTTTATATAGTATAGGTGGTCTTGGCGTGGCCTACCTAGGTCCAATCAAGGTCGATTTTGGCCTGTGTCAACTTTTGAGTTGTGCACCTCTGACAACGAACACGAATTGCTGAAAGAAGGTCAGCCGCTATTTAGCACATGGCGGCCTTCCAATATAACCCGGCAGCTGACTATACTGCAGATACTAAACTATCAATCGGGTCTATGTCGGTATTATGTCCTTTTGGTGATGCGATGAAATGGGCAGGAGAATCTAACAATTAAGCCAAATTCCTTTTAAATTGTATGTGATTTGATTGCTCCTGTACATTCTCGATTGATTGTTTATTCCTAACCTTAAACCCGAGCAATGCCGGGTACTTCTGCAAATCTATTATATTAACAAGATTGAAAAGTATACTCCATAAATGGAATTCAGAGAGATTTCAAAGGCGTTCTTTATGGGAAATACTTATGATTTGGTATCGAAAGATTGGAAGATTCTCGAACATTAAATTTAACATTAATCTATACCACACAGCTCATACAATAGCATGGGAGAGAAAAATATGGATATTTAATTGTTGTTTGCTGAGAGAACCGTCTTAGCGATCGATGTAAATGAAATATGCGATTTTTTACTAGGGATATTCTCGAATTTTTATCTCCGAAAATATAACTCGTAATTATGTGGTCTCGTGGACCTTATTATGGTAAATAAATTCCTCTATCCGATTAAATTTCTTAATCTATACCTTACAGATCATATAAGAGCTAGCGAGAGAAAAGTTTGGTATTTTATTATTGCTTGACGGATGCCATTTAACGAGATACGAGTATATATCTATTAAAGTAATTATGTAAATTGGAATTTATAATTGATGGATTAAGTTCAAAATAATAATTTCATGATAAATTTTAATAGCGATCACTCGTACTTAATTTAATTAAAATCCGTCCAGCGGTTTAGGAGATGAAAGTTACGACGGACGGACGGACGAGATATGCCCATAAGGCGTTCTGCTATTACCACTTCCCTGGTTAAGAACGCCTGTAAACGCTGTGTCCGTGTTTATATTGGGTTAAATTAGAGAATAAGAAAAACGCTTATAACTCAAAAACTATCCATTTATCTCTATCAAACTTTCAGGTGCTACCTGCCAACGCAACCTTTAACTTTTAAAATGCTTACCGTCTACATTGAATTCATGGATTCGATTCCAGGAGCCTATCTTTCCTACATATGAATAACACGGGAAGAGATGAAACGTTGCGAGCAAGCTTTTCTAAAGTTGAACATTATAATTAGTTAGAATTGAGGTGCGAACTCGGGACTTGGACGATGAGAACAAAATAATAAAATTGCTTTTTACTTCAGAGAGAATATGAAGAATCCACGCTTAATTTGAATTCGGTGGTCGAATTAACGCCCACGATTCAGATTTTTCTGTAAGAAATCTTAGTTACCATAACAACGCACATTGTTGCAAGCTGAAGGCTTTAGTATTACGTGAAAATTGAACCCGTGGAGGATATTGCGTAATTTTATTGGTTTACATTTCGAACGATGTTGATGAATAAGTTTTAATTGAATAAAAGTATGGAAATATTCTGTAAATTGGAATTGTATTATGAACACCGACTAGAAATAAATAAAAACAGAGTGATGTAATGAACCTTTCCAGAACTATTATTGTAGCAACAACTATAAACAATTATTATACGTTTTATTAGGCGTTATTTACCAGCTAAGCGGTAATAGCGGAACGCCTTATGGGAACGTCTGGCCCGTCCGTCCGAGGTAACATTCATCTCCTAAACCGCTGTACGGATTTTAATTTAACTAAGTATGAGTGATCGTTATTAAAATTTATAACGAAATTATGATTTTGAAATGAATCCGTCAATTAGAACTTCCACTTTACATAATTATTTTAATACACTTATACTCGTATCTCGTTAAATGGCATTCCTCAAGCAACAATGAAATAGCAAAATTTTCTCTCCCTAGCTCTTATATTATTTATTCGGATAGAGAACAGCATTTACTACAAGAAAGTCCGCGAGGCCACATAATTACGAGTTATGATTTCGGAGATAGAAATTCTAGAAAATCCCGCGCAAAACATCGCATGCTTTGTTTACATCCATATCCAAGGCGATTCTCTCGTCAAACAGCAATTAAAATCCATGTTTTTCTATTCCACGCCTTTGTATGATCTATGAGATAGTTTAAAAAATGTGTTCACATAGAGGACAACATTTACTACAAGACAGTCTGCGAGACCACATAATTACGAGTTATGGCTTCGGAGATAAAAATTCGAGAATCGCTCAATCTTTCGATACCGTTTCATACGTATTTTCTGTTAAGAACACCTTTGAAATCTCTGTGTATTGCATTTATGGAGTATAATTTTCCATCTCGTTTAGTTCGGGCACATACGTACCGGAAGCATTTGCATAAATACGACTTTCGTAAGAACGTCTATATCATGTATGCATTTTCTTTTAATTTTTCATTGTATCTTCCTTACTGTTTAATTTTCGTAAGACCCGTTCGTTGGTAATTTTACTCTTCTGGCATTTCCCGATGAGACGGAGAACACGTCAAAACGGCCATGTGATGTTGGTTTGTGCTTGGAGTGTTTTGAGGACTATCACACCAAGCAGATTTACAGAGGTGAGTCCAATTTTGTTTTGCGTTTTTTTTCTTTTGAGTAAACAACAAGAGTGGAATGATGCCCACATCATGCGTGCATACATGCGAGGCAGAGGCGTTCTTTACGATTTATGCAATCACGTCAAAAAGATAAATATTAATGGCTCAGTATAATGTCTAAGAACTGAAAAGTGATATGCCCAGTAGTGACGTCAAGGAACTCTCGAATTTTTGGTTCACCGATTTTTCCTAATCAGTTGTAATTAATAAAACAATTGACAGTTATTTAAAACATATTTCACTCGAATAGTAGTAATATAACTTTTGTGTTCATGTTCATTCCTTCGTCCTAAATTAGCCAGTTCTTTTCACTTACAGAGGCTATGTATACGTAAAGAAAATAGACGTATTTACGTCATTTCCTCTTCGTAGATAATCCATTTCTCTTCATTTACCAAACGTTTCATGCGCACGAAATAAAATTAAATTAATTAGTTATTTACAGCAGATATTGTTAACTTCAGTTGCCACGAGATAGTTTTCGCTGGAAAAAATTATAAAACACGGAAAAATTTTACAAGTTCAAACTTTCCCATTTGATTTTCTTAAAATCGGCTACTCCTTCGATTAAAATGTAACTACTTAGTAGAACATAGTCTATTTGACTAGTAATCACGAAAATACGGTTATTACCATTACGGGTGCATGAAGCATTTTGCAAGCTGAAGGAAACGGATTATCTAGGACGAAGAAAAGAACTTAAAAGGCAAATATTACAACTGAGGTAAGTTTAATATAATTTTCGATTGTTTGGTTAATTACAACTGATAAGAAAATACATCAGTAGAGGAAAATTTAAAATTTTCCCGGCATCATTTCTGATATGCTGTTTTTCGGTATTTAGTCAATATACTAAAATTACGGAAATAAGTTTGTTAATGCACCAACATAGGGGAGGGAGAAGTTGTTAGCAGACAGTAAGATACAATCGGGTCGTGGTGTTTTACTGTTTCATGGTGTGCGTTTGTTCAAAGTATATCGCTCTGTTTCTAATATTCCATCGCATGAAACTCGTCTATTTGTGATACACTGTACACTTTTCTAACTTGTATTAATCCTACTTAAATTAAATTATTTCTTATCGCTGCAATTTGTCATTATTCCCCTTATTAGTAGATATGCATTTAATTGCTCTAGAATAAAATGTTTTTATTTAAAGAAAATGGCCCGAAAGATATTTGGAAGATACAAGTCTATCCCCCTCCCCTCCTACCCTCCTTCCCCCTCCCCTCTGCCCCTCCACCTCCTTTCCCCCTTCACGTACTCCCCCCCGCCACCTCCTTCCCTCCTCCACCTCCTTCCCCCCTCCACCTCCTTCTCCCCCTCCACCTCCTCCCCTCCTTCCCCCCTCCAACTTCTTCCCCCTCCCTCTATCCTCCACCCCCTATGGCCTCCCTCCACCTCATTTGGCCACATTCGCATCGTTAGTTCCTGAAGGAGACTGTTCCCATGGACTAATTTCGCTTCGTAACACTTTGCTACTGTGAATTTCTGAGAATAAACATACTTGCGGCGGAGCAACTTTAATATATATGTGTAGTGTAAAATGTGTTGGTCTTAAACTAAGCTATTAACTCTCCAGTAGACGCGTGCTTCTTTGTTTAGATGCGTGGATTACTTTTGTAATACATTATTGTTTTGTATTTTCTTGCACAATTTTTTACCTTTTTTACAGAGAGCTTTTATAATTGGAAATGAGCTTCACGGCACACATACAATGATAAAAGATAAAAAAATCTCAAAATGCCGTAATAAAATAATAAAGTTGAGCTACTCCACTAAGATAAGGGAAGGGGAAAATATTTTTTTTATTAAAAAATTGCTAAATTAAAAAATGTGTTTGGTTGTACGGGTGAGGTATTCATGTATTCAATTTCTAATTTTTTAATTTTGTAATTTTTTATTTAAAAAAACATTTCCCCCTTCCCTTATCTTAGTGGGGCTCAACTTTATTATTTTATTACCGCATTTGGAGATTTTTTACCTTTTATCAGAGAGGTTTTAGGTGCTAGTTAACGATTCACTGAATTCTACAAAGGGTTTGGTGCCTTTTAAAGATGTCATTGTCTTGGTACTAGTAGTAAAAACAAATATAAGTTGTGGATAAACGCTGTTTACTCATTCGTATATTTGCAGGGAGCAAATTTACATATTTTGAATGATAAGTTTTACTTATTTGGTGTTACATTAATAACTGAACATATAACAACAATAATAAAAGTCAATAAAAATACCTTTATAAGAATAGTGGCGCTCAACCATAAAATGCAACAAAATAAACTCAATGACTTTCCAAGAAATTTACACATATTCATACAGGCACCTGAGCCGCCCTAACGCTGGCCTATGAACGGACAGGCTTAGTTGTGAAAAGTCATAAAAAACGTGTGTGAATACATCAAAAAGAAGAAAATAAAAAAATCAGAAAAGATTTACACGGGCGTAGTCTGTGTCTGCACAAGCATACTGGAGAAGGGCGCGAAGAAGAAACAGGCGGGATTACACATGTAATCTATCCGCATAATGGAGGGTTACAGTAATTCTCGAATATCTGAGAAAACTAATTGCCCCTAGTTGTGTGGAGCTGTGATTACCGCTCAAAAGCATTATACAATGTTTTAGCTCAAATACACAGCCTAAATTTCAAGTGAACTCTTACGGAGGTTATCACCGGCGTCGAAATACGGTTGTTGTTTTTTTAACTTGTCAGGAGCAATCAGGGATGATACGTCGGAAAATATCGATCCTGAGGATTTATTCATAGCAGCTCATAGCCTATCAAGTTCTAACAGTGAGCAGTGAAATGCGAACTTGATCACATAAGAGGGCAGTTAACGCACCAATAGCTGAGTTGCCTTCCGCACTTCCTATTGCATTACGTTGCAATTATACCTCCCGCTAGGTTTTAAGCACGCCTAACTCAATCTGTGCTATCCAAAGCCTTTCTCTCCAATTTCTCATACCCAATTCCTTCTTCTAATGTCTAATATACTTCCTACTTCTTTGCCACCTTCCTAACATTCTGCGTATTAAGTGAATTCATTCCCTCTCAGCATATGCAAAACTTATTGAGTCTTTTTCGATGTCCAACATTTCCGTATTTCTAAGGAGATAAATTAATCTAAATGGTGAAAATGTAATTTTCATAAATAAGGCAGAAAGGCGTTCCATTTATTGTCCTTAAAAATTTGAAATGCGAGGAAATAACTATTTTTTAGATTTTCTCAACAAATTTTGAGTTGTAACTCGTTTCACTTTTTTTAGAGTTACCCGTATACCCCATACTCTCCCATATTACAGTATCGGTGAGAAAAACAAAGGACGCCATCGAAGCGCCCTGAGTATTGACACAAGAAGACCGTGCGTAATTGACAGTATATAAATACGAAAGTTACCCAATACAAATTAATGACGACGAAGTCGAAAGTGTTTGGCGTAGTGTGAAAGGGAGCGACTGTAAAACCGTAAATATATTCGCCTTTTATAGAACACCAAATGCGAGCGTGGAAACTATTTATTATCTAGAGAAACAAGTGGCGACGCTAAGTTTGATTAATAAAGATAAAGCCATTATAACCAGGGGCGATTTCAATCTCCCGTCAATTGATTGGAGACATAATTGCTTTTGTCCCGGTGGTAGAGAGCGTGAATCGTGCGAGGCTTTACTTGAAACTTTCGGCAAACACTCATTGTATCAGTTAGTGAGATTTCCAACGAGATTTAATAATATATTAGATTTATTGGCTACTTAATCTTCCTGAGCGTATGAATAGGGTATCTGTTGCTGAGGAAATAAACAATCACAAGGCAGTGTACGTGGAGTTTCAGCTCAACATTGAGAAACAGGTTAAGGCTAAAAGAAAGCTTTATGTATTCGCCAAAGCCGATTTCCCTAGATTTAGGTCTTTTCTGCGAAATAAATGTATTAATTTCAGCGAGGTAACAGATATTGCAGACGCGGAAGAATCCTGGTGCATGTTCAGAGATATGATGCGAGAGTGCACAGATAAATTTATTCCAAGCAAACTGAAGCGTGAAAATGCAAACCTAGATGGTACAACCAGGAAGTTAGGTGCGCCCTCCGACGGAAAAGAAAACTCCACTCTCGCGTCAATAACACATCCTCAACAGCTACGGTCGAACAAATTGCAACATTAAGGCAGCAATACAAGGAGGTGCGCTCCACAGCCAGAGTGTCACTGCTAATGCGTTTAACAATTACAAAAAGAATGTTTTACAGGATAACTTGAAAAAGAACCCGAAAGCATTTTGGTCTTACGTCAGAGAAGTCCAAGGTAGAGGCCCCACTATTGCATCACTGAGATCGGAAACGGGATATGTAGTTCACGATAGTGCGGAGAAAGTAAACCTATTAAATCAACACTTTCAGAAAGCTTTTACTTCTAATGCCGATGAATGTGAAACCCCTATTCCTATGGATCAGGGCGACTCGATGGAAGATTTGATATTTTCCGAAAATGGTATCGCGCTCCAACTTCATTCAGTTAAACCAAATAAATCTCCTGGGCCGGAGGAAATACCCGCGCGAGTATTGAAAGTGTTAGCTTATGAAATCGCGCCGTATTTGAAAATTATATTCGAGAAATCCATTACGGAAGGTGTCGTTCCTAAAGATTGAAAGGTGGCACACATTACGCCCATCCATAAGGGCGGCGACAAAGAGAACCCCGAAAATTATAGGCCAATTTCCTTAACTTCATTATCGTGCAAGACACTTGAGCACATAATCTTTAGTTCTGTAATGCGCTATTTAGATAGTCATTCATTGCTTAGCGGATTCCAGCATGGATTCCGGAGAGGTAGATCATGCGAAATGCAGCTCGGCCTGTTCGTGGATGATTTGTTGCGATGCGGAGAGAAAAATACTCAGATCGATGCCATGTTCATTGCCTTCAGGAAGGCGTTTGATAAAGTATCTCATAATAAGGTGCTGACCTGAGAAAGCCGACTGCAACGCCGGCGAAACGTCGTCTTGTGAAACAGCCGATCAACGCTGTGAACTACCGAAAAACATGCAGCCTATCTCATAATAAATTAATTGCGAAGTTAGGACAATATGGTATCAATCCAAAAATAGACAGTTGGGTGAGAGACTTCCTCTCGAATAGAGAACAGATAGTTGTCATCGATGGAAAATACTCGTCCCCCGCTAAAGTTCCGTCGGGTGTTTCTCAGGGAAGTGTATTGGGCCCTCTACTTTTCTTAATTTATGTGAATGATATCTGCTCGGTAGTTTGTAGTAAAATTAGACTTTTTGCTGATGATACCGTTCTATATAAAAAAATAAAAAACCAGGAGAACCATCAGTCGCTGCGGCCAACAAGAAACTGGCTTTTATAGGTAGAATAGTACGGAACACTACAGAAATATACGTGAAACATGTTACTTATCACTGGTTAGATCACAAGTGTAATACGCCACAAGAATATGGGATCCGTACGAGAAGTGACATATAATTCAATTAGAAAGAGTGCAGCGCAGAGCAGCCAGATTCGTAAAACAAAAGTACGAACATAAGGAAAGCGTCACCTCATTAATGAGGGATTTGAACTGGGTACCACTGGAGGATCGTAGATTGAACTCAAGGTTGCGGCTTCTGGAGAAATATAGATCGGAATGTCTAAAAGACGAGGTTGTAGGAATAATTGAACACCAACGTATATAGGTAGGAACGACCGAGACGATAAGATACGTGAGATCGATTGTAGGACGGAGCGTTATCTACGCTCATTCTTTCCGAGGACAATACGAGACCACAATAGAAAATTCCAACCTGCGATAGACAATCTTTAGGTAGGTTTTGGTGCATTGCACCCCCTGCCACCCACCAATTAGGTGAATTGCAGGGTAACATGTAGATGTTTTTAACAAAGGCTGTATTAAAAATGCGTGTGCGGGCTCAATGCCGACAGAAGAATATAAGGGCAAATAATTCAACTATAGCGGTTTTAATAAATACGAGTTTCATTTTTTACAAATTGTAAATTTAAAGCATAATTAATTTTTAAGTTATGAAAGTCAGCCAAAATTGTAAACAGTTTAAAAGAATTCCTTGGCAATGAATTTGCTTTGGCAATAAATTGTTGATGATAAATTTTTCTTGTCGGTTAATATTTGATTTAAAATTTAAATCATAATTAATCTTTAAGTTATGAAATTCAGCAAAAACTATCAATTATTTTAAGCAAACGTTGTTCATGTGCAAAATAATATTAAAACGTGTATTTCCGTTGAAATCTCGAAGTAAATATTTTCATGAAAGAATACTTGCTCTATACTCCGTCTGAAGAAAGTATAAAGATAAAAAATATCTTTGAAATGGTATTCGCAATTCTCGATTTGCAAGTGAACAAATGGAAGTACTCGAAATTTTATCCGGGAAATGTTAAAAAAATTATTTGTTGATATTTAAATACAAGAAGATCTATACACAATTTATAATGCCTGTTTCTCTAACATTTTTCAAATAAGGGTCATGGAAAGCAAAATATAGATTTTCTAATGTTGTTTATTTACAATTGACTCTACAAAAATAACGTCCTTCATTTGATTCCCCTTCCTTTCCTCTCTATCCCATACACCACTTTTATTTCCATCTTGTCCTGCAGACTCTTAATTGTTAAATTCCTAGTTGCCTATATTTGATTGATATCAATATCACCTATATTTCATTATAATTTCTTACACGATTTCGGTTTCTAACAAACTGCCTTCATTTCGATTGCAAACATACAAGAAATGTCAGAAAAGTCGCTGATCCATTTGCTGAAATTCGAGAACTAACCAACAACTTCACATCTAACTATGGAAAATTTTATGATGCTTCAACCTGCTGCACCATTGATGAGCAGTTGATTCCATTTCGTGGGAAGTGCCCTTTCAGGATGTATATTCCAAACCAGTCGTCTAAGCATGGGATTAAAATTGTCATTATGTGTGATAGCGAAGCATTTTACACTTTATCTGCTTTGCCTTATGTAGGAAAAGGTACACACGACCATCAAATACCTCTAGCGGATTACTTTGTAAAGGAACTAGCAAAACCGATTTATGGAACCAATAGGAACTTAACCACTGATAATTGTTTACTTCTTTGCCACTTGTATTTCTATGCTTCGGGATCACCAGCTGATAATGGTTGGAACTTTGAGACGAAATAAGCGGCAAATTCCGACTGAAATGATGGATGTCAAAGGTTGACCTGTAGGAACCTCTTTATTTCTGTTTGACAAGGAGATGACAAAGGCATCATTTTACCAAAAAAAGAATAAAGTCGTGCTTCTTCTTTCCACAACGCACGAGGGAAAGATAGTTGACGAACATTCTCATAAACCAGATTTGGTGGAATTTACAACAAAACTAAAGGTGGTGTTGACACCTTGGACCAGCTGCTGCTCAAGGAAGACAAGAAGATTGCCACTGTGTGTTTTTATGCACTATTAAATATGGCAGGAGTAAATGTTGCGATTATTTTAAACAGTAAATTAGTAGCCAGAAGAGAGAAAGCTATCCCCAGGGAAACATTTCTCCTCAATCTTGGTCGGCAAATGGCAGTCCCTTGGATAGAAAAGCGCTCAAAAAAACATCACTCCAAACCAACGTCAAGAATATCATCCGAGAAATTCTAGGAAAGGGCACACAAGATGAAGTTCAGAAAGTTACTCAGAACACTACCAGTTCAGCTGCAAGTCGATGTTGTATTTTTCCTCGGAAAAATGACCGTAAAACTACTATAAAGTGTCAAAAATGTAATTGCTTTGTCTGTGATGTTCACAAAATATGTTTTTGCCTTAATTGCTCATAGATGGCATCTAGTACTAAAAATCATTGGCCACTATATTAAAACATTGTTAATAAAGACAACATTCAATAAAAGTTAAATGGTCTCACTATAAAGGTGTTCGTTGTTCAAATTTCCACTTGGGGTATACAATTCCCCACAATAGTACTCAGAGGAGTAATTATAGGTATAGTATTCCAGGGTAAATAGTTTAATGTCGGATGATGCGTGCGACCGTAGCCTGAACGTGCATAAGACAACGACAATATCTACGCCATTTGTTCTGAAGCATCTCTAAAAATCCACCCGCGCATCGCATTGCGAGTTTCGTCGCAAGAAAGGTCTTTCCGCGAGAAACGGATATTCTTAAAAATCCGAACACCCTTCCACGCGCTGCTATTTGTCACTCGGAAAGTTTACCTTCGAATGAATCTATAGGAAAAACTCCGTCAGTTTCCTAAAAGGAGAGCGCAAACACACATTTGGCAAAGAACAAAGCGAATTCGCGATTGAACTCACCTGTCTCCTCGGAGATCAACCTCCCTCTGATGCCTCACTCCGCTGCCTCCTCGATCGTCGATGAAGAGGCTGCGTCTGAACCTCGACTGTGACACGGGGGCCCCCTTCATCACGCTGGTCTAAAAGGAGAGAGAGGGAGGGAGATATCACGTGACCCTCTCTCTCTCTCAGTACGCTCCTAACCCCGGCGATTGTGTTAATTTGGTCCTCCCTACTCGCCAGCTCCTTTCTTCCATTCTCTCGCAGACGAGAATGTCCCTTTGCAAACCTCCAATTCAAAACAAAGGGCAGGGCCACGGTTTTTGGAGCCCTCCTGCGAAATGGAGTTAATGGATCTCCTTACCCATCGAAAATTAAAATTTTGGTTGCGCCTTCCTATTCCCTTATATGCATTTGCGAATGTTACTATCGAACAACATTCAGTTGTCGTACCGCGTGCAAGAGAATTTGATGTCAATCCCGTACCCACAATATTTGTTTTAGGACCCACTTCTGTGTTTGCATTGAAAGCTTGGGGCTCGGATGACTCCCCTCAGAAGTGCATCATGTATAAACACGAAATAAAATGTTCTCATTTTATGATAAAAGTTTTAAGTTGCCTCAGCCCTTTGGCCGCGGGGTCCTCTTCATCCACCCGCGGTTACACGGTATACTAGATCTGGACAGCCCTGACATAGGTTACCGAAGGGTGGCGATATTTCCGCATCTGAGGAGGTATGCGCTCATCTGCCTATCAACCCCTCTTCACGGCTATCATTTTTCCAATGATATTCACTAAAAATCCTTCAAATTGTTATTGCGTTGGTTTTCAGTGTATAAACGGAAGTTGGTGACTCCGTGTTGGCGCCACATGAATTGCATATGTTACGCCGAATCCATGAAATTTCCGAATCCGTGAAATGGGCAGCTTTTTTCCCTAATTGGTGTAGTGGGCGACAGCATTATCCATTTCGATAAGTAGTCTAATTTAGTGCCTAGTTCGTTCGTGAATCGGGCAAAGATAATTTTGCCTATTTCATGAATTGGGCAAACACTTGAAATACTGAATAAATTAAAACAAGTTATGATTGTTATTGTTCTCCGTTCCTCCGTCCGTCTCTCTGCCGTGTCTCACGCTTTGTATCTCGGAAACTAAGAAAGACAGAAGAAAAATTTTAAACGAAAAGTTGTTCGTCTTAACGAGGAGATTATAGAAAAATAATCTTTATTGTTCTCCGTTCGCCCGTCTGTCAGTCGATCGGTTTTACCTTCCGGGTAAAGCTGCCCATTTCACGGATTCGCCAATTTCACGAATTCGCCAATTTCACGAATTCGCCGTAACACATAAGAAATTCCAGATTATTTGTCCTACTAATCTCTTTTTATTTAATAGTTTTACTTTGAAAATTATATTTCCTTTTATCTTTTAATTTTTACAGCAATTTGGCCTTATATTTTACTTACCCTGCATTTGCGCAAACACAGAATCTCATTTGCAGATCCTGTATAACAATATTTGCAGAGCCCTTCATGATACAAATCTCAGAGTTACAGTGAGAGATACAGCGAGAGGGTCACGAAACGTTTTACCACCAGGGTCAAATAATAATTTGCAAATAACTTGGCAACCACGTATGACATCCCAAATGACTGGTGAATGCATTTCTAGCCAACTTTCCAGAATGGAAATAGGCTTACAGTTTTGTCGTTGTGTTTGTCTGTCTGTCCGTCCCCCCTATTAACTTTTGAACCAATATACCGATTTTCATGAAACTTGATGGAAATCTCTGCTACATGGGCCGAGCTCCCGAGGATAGTTTTTGTGGCGAAAATTGAAAGTCCCGGGTTCGATTTCAGGAACTATCCTTCCCATCTTATTTACATGGGAAATCTCAAATCCATCGTGCCAGGTAATTTTCCCTTGCACATTAAACTAGGGGATCCGCGGGATCTTCGGCCTCGCTCAGCCGACTTGGGGCTGGTTAGGGGGAATCACATGTTCAGTATTATTGTCTTCATAGTTCTTCTGCACTACATACAGTGAGCATGTAAAATTTGAATAGAATTGAAAACGCTGCCCTCAGCAGTAAAATATGTATGGAAGAAATATAAATCTAAGAAACGCACTAAATAAGGAAGTAATGGCAAATGAACCTAGCCTTGTCTCCTAGTTGAGACATCAGTTATAGTAGAACAGACAAACACAGCCGCGCCCAGACAGTTTCCCTTCAATTTTTTTACTGGGTTCTTATTATACGTAGTTTGAAAAAGTAGAAAATACATAGTAAAAATGTATTTATTCATTTCATATAATTACTTTTATTAAAAAAAAAAACAAAATAAGGTGCATTTTTTCCAACAAATCTCATGTATTTCGTTTGTCTGTCCGCCCAGGCGTCTCTACGAGCCATATCTCTGGAATCCTACAATTTAGAGAAACCACATTTTCAGAATAGATTTTCTATATTAGCGTTTTCATTAGAGCACATTTAATTTTATCTTACATCCAACGAAAATTTGACAAAAAAGGCAAAATTGCCAAGTACGTATACTACCCCTTTTTTAATTATAAACGTCAAGGATTAATATAACTTGATTAGTCTATACAATAGCAAAAATTGGTGAAATATGTATTGCACAAACTTTTTCATACTATACTATACTGTACTGTTCTATACTATGCATACTATGCATTTGGTTTTACTACACTCTTTCCTGACTGTAATGAACTCTTACTGCTACAAAAACAACATAATCGCTGAAAATGTCTTCTTCACGTAAATGTTATTAATATTTTGATTATGTGAAAATCAAACTTGATAAATAGTTATACCATACATAAATATCAAGTATTTATAGATTGTAAAAGCCACATAGGCACTGAAGCATTATTGCTTGACGAAGATTGTTGAGAGAACTGGGGAGAGCTGGGTGGTAGCTAGGGTGAAAACCTATATATTACTTGGATGATGCCTGTTGGAATTCAACGGGAAAGTTTTTTAATGAAATTTCGTGAATGCATGCGATACGAAGATATAATCTTAGTCAACTGTAACCCAATTACACGAAACCGGCAACAATGTAAATCATTAAGAATGCCTCGAATTCTCGCGTTAAAAACTGATGTGTTGGTCGAGTCGACGCGTATTCAAAATTCGATGGCAGGAAAACATACTTTCGTTCTTTTAGCTTTCGTTGATTCAAGTTTCGAACTCCTAAAACGATTCTAAGTAATTTTAATATGCGAATGATTAAATTTCTGCATTCAAATATATTCCTTCTCGTAAATAACGGGACGAATGTTGTTTACTTTGGCTGCTACGAAAACCATGTTTACAGTACACCTCCGACTCGATGCCCTGAAATGTATACTAACTGGTTCAAGGCCCTCCAGCACAGTGGTTCTTAAAGTTTCAACTGTCGCGGCACCCTTGAATATCATTTGAAATGAAAATAGTAAAAATAAGAAACTTTAATACAAATGTCTTCATTATATATAACTATGAATAGTTTTCATAACACCGTATTTCCGAAATTTCTCTGATAACATTTTATTATACGTAAACATTTAATTTTTTGGCATTTCACTTTGCTTCCAAAATAATTTTTGGCCCCGCAGGGAACGGAAGGTTTACGGTCGGACGAGAGGGAGGAGGGTTTGTAGCCTGGATTAAACCCGAAATACTTTTCTAACAAAAAAATCAGGTGTCATGTGTTTTGCAAATAAATATAACAGAGAGCATAGTATTTCTAGTTTTGAAGATGTGTAAGCTCTACAATGCGTTGATTTTTCGTTTATTCGGTATTATTTATTCCAAATCGTAATTTTCATTGTGGTCAAACTTTGGCGCCCCTTGCGAGAGGCGCCTGAGGCGGTCGCCTCGCCGCCTTGCCTATCGGCCCGTTCCTGTAAGCAAACAAACAGACAAAGTGCACAGGCTCAACAGGAGAGGCGGCGCGAACGCAAATTGCGCGCCTCTGGGAGGCTCCCTGTATATTTTAGAAAATAGACAGTAGTTGGCCGAGGTCTCCCCTGTTGAGTCCCTGCGCACTTTGTCTGCCAGTTTGTTCGACGATAACTGCAGTCTCGGTTGTCTGATTTTCACCAAACTTCGTGTGCATGTACAAATAACTTAGAGTCGATTGCCTATAGATTTTCTAGAACACCACTCTTATAGCTATTGCGCAATTTGCGTTAGCGCATCGCAATTTGCGTAAAATGTATAGAGAGCTACCCAGAGTCGCGCAGTTTGCGTTTGCGCGGTCTCTCATGTTATGTCCATGCGCACTTTATCTGTTAATATGTTTGTCTGTTCTACTATAAATGTTGTCTCAAACGAAATTTCGTAAACAGATGGATGACATTGAATAATATAGAAGTATTGAAGACGAAAACGAGAAATATTTTACTGCTGAGTGCAGGACTTTCAATTCTATTCCAATTTTACATCCCCACTGTATGATGTGCAGGATAACTATAAAGACGATAATAATATTGAACAGGTGATTCCTCCCCACCAGGCCGAAGACCCCGCGGATCCCCTAATTTACAATAGTCGCCGGTAGGTTTGGTTGTGGTGGCAGCTAAAAAATTAGTTTTAAAAAGATCTCTTAAACAATGCATATATGGGAAATGTTTCGAAAAAACATAGTAGAAAATTAAATTTTCTCTAACTTTTATTCCAGTTTTTACATTTATCAAATATTAAAGAAAATATAAAAAAAACGGATGTGACAAAAGTAAACACCCACTTCCGGTTGATCGAGTTTTACCAGTTATTTTTCCAGTAACGTGTCCAAAGTGTGTCAGTAAACTACACGTACCTCCTAGTTGGTAGGACACGGGCAACGGAATGTTGACTCACAAGGTAGTCTCTAGAGTAGAGATCCTAGCTTGTGTAGAACAGCGTAAGCATACCTGGAGTAATACTGGGTGTTGGTTTCGCTTGTAGCATGACGGCTAAATTGTGCCAAAACTGACCGGTATCGTACCCATACTGTTAGTAGGGAATGCTGCATTTGGCACGGGTACAGTATAGGCTGGTAACCTTGCTTACCCTATTTTCAACGTTACTACAATGTGCTATAAGAATGCCTCGGACGACCGAAACCATGATGGGCGGCGTAGGTCGAAGCAGGTTGGCCCATCTGATGATGACCCGGTATGGAAGATTGCAACATAGAATGTAAGAGGTGTGTATGGGAAAGAGAGTGAATTGATGAATGACATGGATAAAAGTAGGATAGATGTTTTGTGTGTGAGTGAAACTAAGCGTAAAGGAGGGATGTGATAGAAATGAATAATGGTAGTTTGGCCTTTTGGTCTGGAGTAGATGAATGCGTGCACGGTAGTCAAGGTGTGGGATTGATACTGAATGAAAGGGCTAAGATGCATGTGAGAAAGCATGAATTAGTGTCACCAAGGCTGTTGTGGGTGAGGATGAAAGTGGGTGTGCGCAGGATTATGCTTGTTACATGTTATGCTCCGGTTGACAGAATGAATATGATAAGAATAAATTTTGGGAAGAATTGAGAGATATTTTGAGTGAGTGTGAACCAGGAGAAAGGGTAATTATGCTCGGAGATAGGAATGGATGGGTGGGAGTAAAACGAGAAGGCACGGAAAGGGTCCTTGGACCATTTGGTGACCCAAGAGTGAATGATAATGGTGAAAGCTTGGTGAATGTATGTATAGAAATGGGATTGTTTGTCTCAAACACATGGTTCAAGCACAAGTCAATCCACTTGTATACATGAACAAGAGGGGAAGCGAAGAGTGTGATAGATTTTGTTGTGTATGATAAACGGTTGAGGGAGCTGGTGAATGATACGAGAGTTGTGAGAGGTGCGAAATGTGGATCAGACCACTATTTAGTGATCTCTAGAGTAGAACTTAGGAGAAAATGGATTGTGAGAAAGAAGACAGGGGAGAAGGTAACTAGAGTAAAAGTGGAAAGATTGCAAGAGCAAATGAATAGGAGGGAATATGAAAGTGTGCTAAAAGAAAGGCTAATGGCCGAAGAGAGTGAATGGAAGGAGGAAATGAGAGAAGAGAATGTGGAGAAGGCTTGGAACAGATTGAAAGTTATTATCTTGCAGTGTGCTACTAAGGTGTGTGGGACTGCAGTTGTTGGAAGAATGAGAGGTGATGCATGGTGGAATGAGAGAGTTAAAGTGGCTGTGAATGAGAAAAAGGAGGCATATGTGAGAATGATTGCTGCTAAGAATGGAAATGAGCGAAAGGCACTGTATGAAATGCATAAAGAGAAAAGGAGAGCTGCAAAAGATATTGTGAAAGAGAGTAAAGAACAATTGCGGATGAATGAAGCTGAGAAAATGCAGAATGATTTTGAGGGGAATAAGAAGTTGTTCTGTAAATGGGTGAAGAGAGCAAGGCAAGGAGTAAGGGTGTGAGTGGAATTCAAGGAAAGAATGGTGATATGGTGTGAAATGAGAATGGTGTAAGGGAGTGTTGGAAAAAGTCTTTTGAAGAGTTGTATGGAAATGTTGTGAATACGTCTAAAAATCCGAGTGAATATTAATGAATATGAGGGGATTAGTAAGAACGAGGTAGTTAAAGCAGTGAATATGTTGAAAAATGGAAAAGCTGCAGGTGTGAATGGCATAACGGGAGAGATGTTGAAGTATGGAGGTGATTTGCTTATGTGTTGGATGTGTGATCTGTGCAATCTGTGTGCAAGGAGTTCGAGAGTGCCTGCTGAATGGAAGGATGGTGTAATTGTACCGTTCTACAAGGGTAAGGATGATAGGACTGAATGTAAGAATTATAGAGCAATTAGTTTGCTGAAAGGTGTATGGGAAAGTTTTGATTGAAAGAGTTCAAAAGGTAACTATGGATAAAATGTGGGGAGTGCAATGTGACTTCATGCCTGGAAGGGGTTGTACCGACCAAATATTTGCCCTACAGCAAGTGGTTGAGAAGTGCATGGATGTAAGAAAGAAAGTGTACTGTGCATTTGTTGATCTAGAGAAAGCATATGACAGAGTGAATCGTAATGAATTGTGGAGTGTTCTGAGTGAGTATGGAGTGAATGGTTGGTTGCTGAATGCTATAAAGGTAGTGTATACTGGAAGTAGGGCATGTGTAAGGGTGAATGGCATGATGAGTGACTGGTTTAGAGTTGAGCAAGGTGTACGACAAGGATGTGTCATGTCCCCTTGGTTATTTAATGTGTTCATGGATAAATGTGTGAGGCAGGCATGTATGGATATGTTGGGTGTTAAGGTTGGTTCGTGTACTTTTGTATGCTGATGATGCTGTGTTAATGGCTGAGAACCCAGGAGAATTGCAGAGAATGTTAGATAACCTGCATGATACGACTGTGAGAATGGACTTAAGGATAAATGTGGCCAAAACCAAGGTAGTTGTGTTCGATCGGGAGAATGAGGTGAACGACTGTCAATTTAGCATAAATGGTGGAACGATTGAGGTAGTGGATGAATTTGTATACCTTGATAGAATGTTTAGTAAAAATGGTAGAGTAGATGGGGAAATCAAAAGGAGATTGAATGCTGGTAGAAAGGTGGCAGGGAGTGTGTGGTCGATTGCAAAGAATGAATGGTTGTCAAAATAAACGAAAATGTCTGTGTTTTAATGCCTACCTTGCTGTATGGCAGTGAAACATGGGTGTGTCAGGAGAAGCATAAAAGTAGTTTAAATGCGGTTGGGATGGGATACATGAGAAGAGTTTGTGGGAAATCTAGGAGGGACAAAGTAAGGAATAATTGGGTGATGAACGAATGTGGTATGAAAGCTAGTGTGACAGATGTGTATGAGAGAGGTCTGCTGAGGTGGTTCGGACATATAGAAAGAATGGAGGAGAGTAGAATCACCAAGCAAATATATGAAGGAAGAGTGAATGGCAAGATAGGGAGAGGCAGACCGCACAAGACTTGGTTGGATGTGGTTAGTGAGACTCTGAGAAAAAGGAACGTGAAAAGTATGAGGAATAAAAGGAAATGTGTGACTCAGTGTATGAGTGTAAGTGAAGCAAAAGAAGTGTGCAAGGATAGAAGTGTGTGGAGGAAGGTGATGGGTCGGTAATTGGAAGACATATGGCATGGCTTACCCCGCAAGGGAAAGCGTCAAGGTGTGTTGTTGTTGTTGTTTTCCTGTAACAAAAATGTCAAATATAAAATTTCATGTTGATCTAATTAATAGTTTTTGAGTTAGAGGACACAAAATCCAGGTCACACACCCACAGACATCATCAAGAAAATGGTCAAAACGTGTTCATGGGACCTTAAAACATGTATTTCCTTTTGAAATCTCGAATTAGATTTTTTTCATGAAAACAATATTCTCTATACTTCGTATGTGGGTCATATTTTGGTTTGTCAGCAATACTGGGTTCTGTGGTTAATTTGTAGGCAAACAAAACAAGTAAGATTAAAATTGACGGAAAAGAGTGACAGTGACGTTATAAATGAATTTGTTCTTGGTCATATTCAGGTAGGTAGTAAAATTTATACAGACGGTTGGCATGGCTGCAATGATCTATATAATCTAGGGCAGTGGTCTTCTTCTAGAGCTTTCAATCTTGCGATTGGTTTGTTTCAGCCGTCCATTCTTCTCTTCTTTCTGCCAGTTTTTTTAACTTTTACGTAACTTTCACAGTGTACGTCCTTCTTTATCTGGTCCACATCCTTGGCCTGCCTCTCTTACTCTTCCCTTCTGAGTTTCCTTCTATTACTATTTGTAGAAGGCCTTCATGTCTTAGTATGTGTCCAACAAGTCTAACTCTTCTTTCCTTTATGCTTTTCATTAAATCTCTTTTTGCCTTTGCTCTTCTCAGGACCTCTTCGTTTGTCACCTTATCAACCCAACTTATCTTCTTAAGCATTCGCCTGTAGCACCACATTTCGAAGGCCTGCAACCTCCTTTTCTCTTCCGTTGCCACTGTCCAGCTTTCATAGCTCCACAGGGCTGCAACCCACAGATATGCTTTCAAAAGTCTTTTCTTTGTTTCCAGTGCTACGTTTCTTGACGTTAACAGTTTCTTCTTTTTATTGAAGGCCATTTTCGCCTGGTGTATCCTGCTTCTGATTTCACTTTTACATCTCCCAGCTTCTATAATTTTACTTCCTAAATAATTCAATTCTTTGACTTCTTCAAGTATTTGTTTGCCTAACTGTATACTTGTCTTTTTTCTGATTTCTCCAGTTCTTTTGCATACCAGTATTTTTGTTCTCCCTTTGTTTATTTTCATGTTATATTTGTAATTTAATATTTTCTCCATTTCTTTTAAAATCTTCTCTAAATCTCGCTCCTTTTCTGCAATAACTGCAATATCATCCGCATACCGCAACATATTCACTTTCTGTCCCTGTACTTTCACTCCTATATCTATTCTATCTCTTAGTTCGTTTAGGGCTTCTTCTATGTATGCATTAAAGATGATGAGTGATAGCGTACACCTTTGCCTTACTCCTTTCCTTTCCTCCAGACCTGTAATATTTCTAAAAATTCCAGATAGGCTAAACGATAATAAATATTTTAAGGCACTGCGAGAAAAATTTAAAGAGTTTACAAAGAACAGAAATAAACTCAAACCGTAGCCTTCTGATATTGGATATAGCCTCGAAGCTCCAACAATTAAGAAAGTAAAAGGAGCGAAAAGTGTTAACAATAGTCGTCGGTAGGTGGTGTGGTTGTAGAAACTAAAAGATTTAGTTTTTAAAATATCCCTTCAACAATGCATTATATGGGAAAATATTTCGAACAAAGGTTATAGAAAATTACATTTTCTACAACTTTTATTCGAGTACATTTTTAAATTTAGCAAATATTAAAAAATGGAAAAATGACAAAAGTAAAGACCCACTACCGGTTGAACGATTTTTACTAAAAACTAATCAGTTCTTTTTCCTATAACAAAAATGTCAAATATAAAATTTAGCGTTGATCTGAATAATAGTTTTTGAGTTAGTGCACCAGCAATATTCCGGTCACAGACACAGCGGCGGATCCAAGGGGGGGCGGGCACCGGGGCACGTGCACCGGGGCACGTGCACCCCCTATCATCCGACCCGCAAATATACAAGTATAATAAATGTATTAAACTACTAGGGGCGCTGCCCTTACGCGCGTCAACACCGCCCTCCGCGTGCTCCAGAGACTTCGGCGCTATGCGTCTCGATAACATGAAAATAATTTTTCGGTATAGCTCTTATCAAGACGCATATTTTTTGTTCATGAAGTTTTTTCTTTGGTGTACCTTTTCCGAAATAAAATACTCAAGTATGTACATTACACGGCCGCCATTTTGTTTCAGGATGGCGGGTGAAAATGAAGTTTTCCTAGGATCTCCTAGCTTTATTAGGCTTTCTTTACCTGCGAAGCGATAGTAACGGAACGCCTTATGGGCACATCACTTCCGTCCGTCCATCCGCATGTTTACTCTCCGAGACTACTTAGTGGATTTTCATTAAATGAAGTATTAGTGTTCCTTATTAAAATTTATCGGCAAATTGTGATTTAAATTATAATTTCCACTTTATATAAGCACTTAAATAAACGTACACTCGTTTCTCATTAAATGGTATCCGTGAAACAACAATTAAATACCATATTTTTTGTCTCCTAAGGTCTTATAAGATATATAAGGTATAGATGAAAAAATGTATTCGGATGGAAGACAACATTTTACCACCAAAAACTCCGCCGGAACATATAATTAAGACATAGTTTTGGAGAAAAATTTCGAGAATATCCCAAGTAGGCATATAATATCACATATTTTGATTAAATCGATCGCTACAATTATATTGGCAAACAACAATTATAAAACCATATTTTTCTCTTCCAGTCACTTATATGATATGCTAGGTATAGATTTGAAAATTTATTCAGATAGAGGACAACGTTTACCACAAAAAGGCTCTGGGGGGCATGTAATTACGACTTATAGTTTCGGAGAGAAACAATCAAGAATATTTCGATATCGTTTTATACGCATTTACCATAAAGAACGCCTTTGAAATCTCTGTGTGTTCCATTTATGGAATATACTTTTCCTTCTTTACTTTTAATCGCAACAGTTATCGCAGCATCTCTCCGCACTGAGGTCGAAATTTTAACGATCAACTTCTTAGCGCAATGTTCTCTTTAATAATTTCTTTATATCAACTATAATAACGTCAGTTTAATTACGAAATGGTAATAGTTCGAAAATTTGACGGTAGAGAGACTGACAGCGCCGAGGGGGTTGAGAGGAGAGGAACCTTGAAGTGGTTTACTGTATGCTGAAATTAGCAACATTGCGATTTCCCTTGACGGCGAAAGATGAACCCGAAAAATGCGCGGAATTTTCGTGTTCAAGACGAACCTGTGGACCGATTCAATGTTTATTTAAAATTCGACGGTAGGAAACTGAATTTTCATTCTTTTAGCCGTTGTTTGGTACAAATCCTATATTCGTACGGCGATCCTAAGTAATTTTAAAATGTGATTGAATGTAATGCGGTGTAGGGTCAAAGACAGCGTTACACATGATGATCATGAGCATGATGATCATTGTTAACGATGATCACCATTTCGTTTTTATTATATGTAGAGATATATTCGGAACAGCTTACGAATTACCCAGCCAACACCCCCGATGCGATTTCCGATCTTTCTTTCTTATTTATTGCTAGGATTTGAAATAATTTTTTAATTTTTTATATTGTATTTTTGTGTTTAATTGCGGAAAGCAATAAAACTGCGTTACTTTTCAATGGAAGTTTTCATTATTTGATTCCACAGATTTTAATATTTATTTTTCTTATTTAACAAATAAATTACTTTCTACTCAACTTTGTAATAATTCTTTTATTTTACTTAACGTTATGACTCTTATAATTTTCTCCATGGGTTTTCAGAAAATTGGTACATATGGGGTGTGAATATTATAGTCCGATCTTCCCGCCGTTATCTTATATATATATATATATATATATATATATATATATATATATATATATATATATATATATATATACAGTCAAACTCGTTTATAACGAGCACGGTTGTAACGAGTTCACGGCTATAGTGAGCAAATGCTACCTCCAAGATAAGTTACGAGCATTTACATACAAATATTTCACGTATATAACGAGCACGCTTCACGTATATATCGAGCAAACTTTGACCACTTCTCACTGTCTCAAACACGGTGGCGGTCAGCCCCTTAAATCCTCATAGTGACTCAAAATATGTAACCTTGTGTTCTTGAGTCCAGCATCTACACCCTATCCATCGGGGAGGTTAAAGACCGCGGCGTTGTTGTTAAAAAATAATCCCTTCGACCAAACCAAGAATTCCCAACTTGCAGGTACAGTGGCACTCGCGGAGGTCCTTTGTCCTCTCCTCCCAACCCCCAGCTCTTTTACAGCCAGGAGGTTGTGTTTGGAAGGGGGGTAAGGGGCTAAGGGCATGTACAATGGCGCCCGCCCCCGTCTCTCAGCCGAATGCACCCAACATCCTTTCCTACGTAAAGATGGGAAATCCCACGTTTAATCCGTCTCCTCATTAACTCTTCCTGGAATTGGTATGCTCACAGTTTGCAAAGAAAGTTCGTAGCGTTGATCACAAAAATCAGTTGAGATTTTGCCCTTGAACGAGTAACATGTCCGTACATAAAAGGAAGTGTTTGTCTATTCGCGGAAAGGTTGATATTATTCGAGAGTTAGAACGTGGTAAAAAAATGTTGAAGTGTGTAAAAAATTTAATTTATCATCGTCTACGGTTTCAACCTTATGGAAAAACAAAGAAGCGATTTTATATGCACTAGAGAACAACCTAACAACGAACAAGAAAATGAGGAAGTGCGACTTGGGTAGTGATTAAGGATGCAGCTGTGAGTAAATTTTATATGTACGTATGTTTACTTTAAATTTTCTAGTTTATTCTCATTTTTAGGTTTTTTCATAAATTTACTAAATAACCTTTCTGTTTATATATTCACTTTTACTTCTTATGTCTTATTTCACCATACGCATGCATGCTTTTGCCTTCACGGCTATAACGAGCCAAACTAAACGGTCCCGTGGCACTCGTTATAGCCGAGTTTGACTGTATATATATATATATATATATCCTTGACCACCACGACAATTTGACGAAACCAGAAAGACACGCAATTTCTACGTTGAAACGCAACGACAAAATTATTATCCTCCCTGCAGACAAAGGTACCACCACCGTGGTAATGGACCGCTCGCATTACAACAACGAAGCCCTCCGCCAACTATCTGACCAAACTTCTTACCTTCCTCTCCCCTCCAACCCCACTGACCGCCACTCCTCCGAAATTTCTGCATATCTGCGATCCGTGGGAAAACAAAAAGGCCTCCCTGATTCCAACATTCCACCTGATGATCCCCAGCACACCCCGGATTCCAACCTTCTACCTTCTCCCAAAAATCCACAAACCCAACATCCCCGGCCGCCCCATTGTTGCCAGCTTTAATTCTCCCACGGAACGCGTCTCTGCCTTTGTTGACTCCCAGCTACAACCTCTCGTCCGTCAAATCCCATCTTTCATCAAAGACACAAACCACTTTCTACAACGCCTAAAATCACTCCCTTCCCCTCTTCCACCTAAAACAATTATGTCCACTATAGACGTCTGCTCCCTCTACACCAACATCCCTCACAACCAAGGACTGTCCGCCCTGAGAAAATTACTGAACTCCAGACCACCTGACGCAAGACCATCCTCCCATTTCCTAACGAAGCTGGCTGAAATGGTGCTCCAAAAAAACAACTTCTCTTTCGGAGGGCGCCACTACCTACAAATAAAAGGTACCGCGATGGGCACTCGCATGGCGCCCTCCTATGCCAAAACGCTTGCAATTAGATATGTTTCCGTGCAAGGTTCAGCTGTCATGCTGAGGATGAATGTAGCACATTTTTTATTTGCATTTTTAAATTAGTTAGAATTAAGATAGAAACTTGGAACTTGGACCCCTGTGTGGTAAAAAGAACAACGTTTATTTTTTAAAGAGAGAATTCGAATCCGTGTTGAATTAGTGTGAAAATATGTTTAGAATACAAAAAATGCCCATTTTTCAGGTCTCTAACGATGCTAATTTATAATTGGCATGACTACGTACTGCATTGTCGCTCCCTTTTAGCTTTCAGTGAATTTTAGTTAGCATTTGTTAATAATTTTATCGAAGCTAATATAGGTGGCGTAAAGTTTTACTTTCGAGTAGTGATTATTTAAACAAAAAATTTATTGCTAGTTTTATTAAAATTAAGAAATCTATCAGCTTTATCTATCATTTTCTATTTCCAAAACTTTATTTTCTTAATATATAAAACGCTTAGGTATATTAATCAAGTGAACGTCTGGCATACCCTGAAGAGTTTCTCATCAGCTTAATACCAACAGGAATGCCTCCTCATGAGCTAAAACTGAAAGTAGCTGCTGTAATCATGCTATTACGGAGTCTTATGTCATCACGGGGACTCTGCAATGGAACAAGATTGACAATTATCCATCTACAAAGACGCATCGTAGAAGCCCGTGTAATAGATGAATTGAACATAGATACTGTTCTCATACCGCGCATACCTCTTATTCCACCTGATACAAATATGCCTTTCAAATTCAAAAGAAGACGGTTTCCTATACGTTTAGTATTTTCAATGACGATCAACAAGTCACAGGAACAGACTTTTGACAGATTCAGTCACGGGCAACTATATGTTGCTCTCTTATAATAATATATAAGATGGCCGACAGTTTGTTGATATCGAAGTGCTGCTCCTAAAAAAATCGTATTTTAAAAGCGGCACTCCCCTGCTATGCTGTGCATTTTGTGGCTGTTTGTTACACATAGTGTTCTGAACTATCAGAAATAGAATTTAATCTAATTTGCGCAAACAAATCCGTAGTTTGGCTATGCATGTTGTGCAACGAAAATAAGCCATTCAATGTACACAACGATGGTGCAACTCAACAAACTTTTATGGATAATATCCTTAAAGCAATTGAGGATGTGCATCGGCATCTAGATAAAGTTGAAGCGAAAAGTAATATCAGCGGGTCAGAGGGTGGCCATGAAAGCGAATTACGCTTGCAACGCGAAACTGGTCTGGAAACTAATACACCACATAATAGTACATCTCAACGTGAATCTGGCTTGGAAATTAACACAAAATATTCAAGTGCTACCAACAGTGATAGTGCACACAAAGTGAACTCCAGCTCTACTCCAAAATCATACGCTAGCACAGTCGTAACTAACGAGAAAATAACTATAAGCAAAAAAAGGTGAACTCTATGTTTGACGAGGACGGATTTTTTAACGTAAACGGCAAAAAAAGACCCACGAATTTCCAAACTTACGGCAAAAATGCGGAAATTAATAATTTCAAAGGTGTGCCCAAACGAGCATGGATTTATTTAGGCTTAGCCGATCCCAAAACAGAGTGTGAAGATATCCTGAAACACCTCACTAATAAGTTTAATGTAAAGGGCTTTACATGCGAAATGCTATATTCAGGACAAAGTAGCTCATCATTTAAGATAAGTGCAAATTTTTCACTGTTAAGTCAACTGAAAAAAGTAATAACTGGCCCAGTGGTGTGCGAATAAGCCGATTCCTCCCGTTCAGACAAAATCCCAGAGAAGATGCTGCTTCTACACACTCCACCAAGGACCAGAGGTCATCTGAACTCAAGCCAACTTCCACCCTGGTGATCCCAGCCAAACCCTCATCAGGAGTCACAATGAGAAGCATGGATTGGATCTCCAAAGCCAAGTCAAAGTGATTAAATGTAATACACCAAAACATCCAAGGTATGGGCAACAAAATTGAACAGCTAGAGGTTTTCATTGAAGAAGAAGCCCCTGATGTTTTGGTACTCGGTGAACATGGGTTACAACTAGAACAAACATATTTTAACATATTGTCCAAAATGAAATTAGGTGCAGTCAGCTGCAGAAAAGAAAAAAAGGTGGAGGTGTTATGATACTTGTCAATAGTAAATTGCAAATCCATGTAGACAACTTTGAACTAGATAGATTTTCAGACCAGGAAAACATTGAAATTACAGGCATAAAACTCACCCCAAGAAATAATAATATAATGTATATCCTAGAAATATATCACCTCCCAAGTGGTAATATTGATCTCTGCCTTAATCAAGTAACACAAATAATCGAAAACATGCAGCCTAAATTAAAGAATCAACTGATTATTATTGGTGACTTTAATGTGAACATACTGGAAAATACTAGAAACAGTAAAAAATGTATCTCATTCATTGAACTATTTGGCCTAAAATATACCATATCTTCACCTACAAGAATAACAAATATCACAGCTACCTGTATAGATAATATTTTAACTGATCTAAATCCTCCTGCATTCAACTCTCTAGTAATTCATTCCTCACTATATGGTCGTTTAGCTATAAAAATTAGCATAAACTTAAATCACATTCTAGTAAGCCCACCACATTACATACTAATCAAAGTGCATAACTGTAAGAAATAAAACCTAATGGTCCTTCAAAATTTAACAATGAATGAAGAATGGTCTGGTGTGACACTCAATAATACAGCAGATGACAAATATAATAACCTCATTGAAACCTTCTCCTACTGGTTCAACCTCAGCAGCCCTATCACAACTGTAAAAAATGTAATAAAATAAAAAAGTAACTGGATTGATGCTTCAATCAGAAAAGCTAGGGCAGAGCTTTGCCATCTTGAACAAATATATTTATCAAATAGGGACATTAATAGTAAACATGAATTTTCAAATTACAAAAAGTTTCATGATAAACTAGTGTTAACTATTAAAAAGAAATAAAATGATGCCTATATCTCAAACTCGAATAATATTAGTAAAAGTACATGGAATATTATTAACCAGGCCAGAGGAAAGGAAACACCAACTTCCCTCCCCACCGAAATATGTATCAATAAAGCCACCATCAAAGATCCAATTAAAATTGCAAATTATTTCCATAGTTTTTTCAACACAATGACTGCAAAAATATCCAAAAAACTACCTAACACTCCAGGGATAAACATTTTCTGAATAATAGAGTTGCTCAAAGTATTTTCCACTTACCAACTAATGACACAGAGGTTAAAAACATACCTAATTAAAAATTTAAAAGCAAAAATTTCTGCAGGATAAGACGGCATTCCTATTACTGCCATAAAAGAATGTGCATCATCCATTGCCTCTCCTTTATCCAACACCAATAACAAAGCCCTTGAGGAAGGAATCTTTCCAAATGCTCACAAAATATCTGCAATTCATCCAATTTATAAAAAGGGTGACAAAATGGATGTAATAAACTACAGGCCCATATCTCTGATATCATGTTTTTCCAAAATATTTGAAATAATACTGCTGAATAGACTCACACCTTTCCTCAAAGCCATAACATAATCTGTAATACTCAATATGGATTCATAAAGGGTAAATCTACCACTACTGAGACAATCACCTTTCTGGAAAAAATTATCAGCAATATTGATCAAGGAAACAATTCCATTGGCATCTTCCTGGATCTATCAAATGCTTTTGACTGCATAAATTTTGACAAACTCCTTGAAAAAATAGAAAATTTCGGAATAAGGGGTCAATCCCATAGCCTTATCAAATCTTAATTAACAAACTGAATGCATGTAGTAAAACTACAGACATCCCAGAGACATATTATGTCATCTAATCTCAATGTTACCAATGGAGTTCCCCAAGATTCAATTCTTGGGCCCTTGCTCTTCTTATTATATATAAACGACATTCAATCTGTTATCAATGATGGGGCTATAATTTTGTATGCTGATGATACTTCTATCACAGTAGCTGATAAGCTGTACTCTCAACTGAAAATAAAGGGAAAAGTTATCTTAAACAACATTGCACAATATTATAATGAAAACTTTCTCACAATAAACACTGAAAAATCATGCTTCATAGAATTCTCCCCATGCTTATATGACTCAGAAAATAGTTACTTTGTAAGAGATATCATGATAACGAAAAACCACTGTACAAAATTTCTTGGTTTAATTATTAATGAAAAACTAATCTGGAATTACCATATAGATGAAATATTGCATAAAATTAGCAGAAATCTTTATGTCTTAAAGAACCTAAAATATCGCTGTACACAAGGAGTTATGAAATCTGTTTATTTTGGACTGATTTGCCCATACCTTGTCTATGGAATTGAATTATGGGGGCGCATTAGTAAAACAAATTTACAGAAGCTTTTTATTTTACAAAAGAAAGCAATGCGCTATATAGCAAACTTACTCCCAAAACAAACATGTAGGCAGGCTTTTGTTGACCTTAAACTACTGATGCTCCCCTCCATTGTAATATATAGGACTATGCTATATTTAGCTACTTTGGAAGATATAATATGTAATAAAGATATCCACGAACACTTCACTAGAGGCAATTCCTCTTACCATCTTATACAACATATACTAAAATTGCATGAAATCCTACCCAAATATAAAGGTATTCAATGGTTCAACATTCTCCCTCCCAACCTTAAGTCTAGCACAGGGGTGGGGAACTGGCGGCCTTCAGGCCGCATGCGGCCTTTTGTGTTACTCAGTGCAACCTTTTGCATACTTGTCTAAAAATACTCCAACTCATATATGATTTTAGCATGTAAGTTACAGAAAGAACAAACAAAAGATATGTATTTTGCATCAACAGACTCTTTGCGCCAAATCTACTGTCATTATATTGTGTTAAAGCCTTCAAAGTTTTTGAAAATATTATCAAATATGAAGAATTGAAATCTGTATTCGTTGAGTCAAAAAGCCATTAAATTGTGTTTGCCTCTTTATAACTATTTCAATTTTGATAAATGTGAATGTATGCAATTAGCATCGCAATGTGCAGCCTGATGAAGTCTCCGTTAAGTAACATTTGGCTTTCCAATGATAAAAGGTTCACCACCCCTGGTCTAGCAGATCAGAAAATGATTTTAAGAACAAAATGTACTAATTCCTACTGGAAATGCCTTTTACTCAGTTGAAGAATTTATTGATGTATGCTACTCCAAAAACATGTAACAGGAAGAAATTCTAACATGTAATTTACTTGTTTTATAATTAAATATTGCTGTATTTTGAGATTGTAGTTTTAATGTTTTCTTCCTTTCAAATATATATGATGAATGTCCTTTTTAGAACTATTACTGATGAAGGCTACTTGCACGATTATATAATATGAAACAGACAGTGTTTTTTACATATTATCTGCAATAGGAAGAAATTGTAGCATATGTAACTATGTACTCACTTTGTATTTTTTGTGTGTTTTGTATGTTTTCCATAGTATATATATATATATATATATGGATGTCAACAAGGTGTTGGGATGAGGAAACCCAGTGAGCACTCACCAATCAGACGACTTCAGGTTGGCGAGGCCCCGGGGATGTCGAAGCGACACACGTAAAATAACACAAAAACACAGAAACATCACAAACGTAAAGCTTTCGGAACTACTCCTTCTTCAGCTACAGAGAGAGGGTTTCCTCATCCCAACACCTTGTTGACATCCATATATTCATTTTACCTTTCCTTTTCCGTAAGTTGTTATATATATATATATATATATATATATATATATATATATATATATATATATATATATATCATCATCATCATCATAGGTAGTCTGTCCGTAGACAGGTCCGTGATTATTCTTGGTTAAACTTGGTTCTCCATATACTCCTATTTTCCGCTGTCCTCTTTATATCTTGATAACTCTTTTTCCCTTTCAAATCGTCTATCAGCTGAAACCTTTTCCTACCTCTTTCCCTTTTCCCATCTAGTTTTCCTTCTAACACGTCTTTAATCATACTCTCTCTCCTCAGGTAATGTCCAACCCAGTTAGCCTTCCTCTTTCTGATAGTCTGTATAATCATTCGCTTCTCTCCTATTCTTCGTAGCACTTCATCGTTTTTCATCCTATCTGTCCATTTTATCTTCAGCATTCTCCTCCAAGTCCACATTTCAAAGCTTTCCAAGTATTTTATGTCATTTTTCCTTAGCGTCCATGTTTCTGCCCCATACAATGCTATACTCCATACGTAGCATTTTATCAACTTCTTGCGGATATCTTCCCTTATATTCCCTGTAAGTAGTTGTTTCTTTCTCCTGAAAGCCGCTTTTGCTTTTCCTATTCTAGTTTTGATCTCATCCGTACATTTTGCCTCTCGTGTTATGATACTTCCAAGGTATTTATATTCTGAAACTTGTTCTAATGGCTTTCCCCCAATAGTTATGTTCAGATTCTCTTCTTTACCCGATATTCGAATGACCTTGGATTTTTCTGTATTTATTTCCATACCGTATTTTCTACCTGTTATCACTAGTCTATTTATCATTTTTTGTAGCTCCTCTTCCTTCCTTGCTAGAAGTACTTGATCATCTGCGTATTTCACTGTTCTTATAATCCTTCCTCCAATTTTGAAATCCCCTGTGCCTTCTAAAGCTTCTTGCATTAGACTTTCTCCATATATATTGAATAGGGTTGGCGATAGGCAGCAGCCTTGTCTTACTCCTCTACCGATATTTATTCCGCAGGTGTTCACATTCTCAAACCTGACCTTTACAACTTGATTCTCATATAGATTCCTAATCAGTCTCCTGTCTTTCCAGTCTACACCTATATCCTTTAATATCTTCATCAACTTTATCCAATTTACTCTATCAAAGGCCTTCTGCCAGTCTACGAAACATGCGCAGATATCTTGACTGTATTCTATTGCCCTTTCTGATATGATTCTAACTACTCCTATAGCATCTCTAGTTCCTCGTCCTTTTCTGAAACCGAATTGATCTTCCCCTATTATTTCTTCTGCCTTTTTCTCCAGCCTTTTATTAAGAATCCTCGTGATGATCTTCGATGTGTGTGACAGAAGGCTTATAGTTCTGTAATCTTTACACTGCATTGCCTTTGGCTTCTTCTTTAGAGGGATCATTGTTACTTCTAGGAAATCCTGAGGCCACTCTCCCGTGTCGTAAATCTTATTAATTAATTTCGTGATCACTTTTAGTCCTTCTGATCCTATGACTTTAGGTATCTCAGCCGGTATTCCATCGCTGCCCGTGGCTTTCCCCTTCTTTAGTTCCACTATCGCCTTTTCTACTTCGCTCTCCATAATACTTGGTCCTAAGTTGTCTTCTTCAATGTTTTTCTCATTTTCCAGTTCTATTTTCCCCTCTCCTGCCTGTTTGCCGTATAATTCCTTAATGTATTCTTCCCATACCTGTGCTACATCCTTTGTTTCTGAGACTATCTTCCCATCCGTATTCATAATTCCTTTACCACAAATTCCATTAGACTTCTTATCTTCTAATTCCAGTGCCCTAGCGTACATCATATCGTACCGTCCTAACTTCTCCATTTGTTCTATTTCATCACATTTTCCTTTTATCCAGTTTTCTCTAGCTTTATCTGTTACCCTTCTCAACTCATTGTTTATACGCCTATAGTTGGCTCTACCTTCTTCACTGTTAACGTTTTTCCATTTTCGTCTCTCATCCATTTTCTCCAGCATTTCCTTCGTGATCCATGGTTTTCTGATTTTCTTCTCTTGTTTTCCAATCTCTTTATCCAAGGTATCCTTAATACTGGTTTTAATTTCATCCCATTCTATATCAACGGTCTTCGGTTTGTTTTCCAACTTCCTTAGGTTATCTTCCAACTTCATGCTGACTACATCCTGCCTTTCTTTCAGTTTTTCTACGTCCCAGGTCTGTCTTTCTCTTCTCGTTTTTCTTATTTGTTTGAGCTTTGTACTCACGTCAACTATTAGAAGGCTGTGATCTGAATCAATGTCCGCTCCTTGCAATGCCTTGGCATTCTTTATGCTGTTCCTGAATCTTTGTTTTACAAGGATGTAATCTATTTGGCATCTCATTCTATCTCCTGGGCTTTTCCATGTGTATAACCTTCGTTTATGGTTTTTGAACCATGTATTAGTCACTACAAGGTCATTATTGATGCAGAATTCTACAAGTTTCTCCCCTCCTCGATTTCTCTTTCCAAGTCCGTATTGCCCGACAACATTTTCTTCCTGTCCTTCTCCGACTATGCTGTTCCAATCTCCCATTATTATGCAGTTTACCTTTCCTCTTCCGTCTTCTTCGTAAATTTCATTAATTTGCTCATAGATCTCATCTATTTCTTCATCGTCATGAGCTGACGTTGGCATATATACCTGGATTATCAGCATGTCCACTGGGACTGCTTTTAGCTTTATTGCCATCAGTCTATCGTTCGTTGCTATTATCTTTGTCACGCTTTTCATCATATCTTTCCTAAGTACCAGAGCTACTCCCCTTTCCCCACTATTTCCTCCAGAATAAACTACCGTGAATTCTTCCGAGTCGAACTGTCCTTCTCCCTCCCATCTAGTTTCGCTTAGCCCTATAATGTCAACTCTATTTCTTCTCATTTCTTCTTTCAAGTTCTCTAGCTTTCCTGCCTTTCTCATAGTTCTTACGTTCCAAGTCCCTATTCGTAATTTACTTTCGACAAATGTTTTCCTCAAGGCAGTCCCCGCCCGGAGATCCGATTGGGGGACTATTTTACCTCCGGATTGTTTTACCTCGAGAGAACTCATATTGTCCAACCATATAATCTTTACTAGGGATTGTAATGTGGTAGTTTCCCTCTTGCTTTCCACATCGCAGTACTGTAGCCGTTCAAATCGTCCTGATCACGCCTACAGCTGTATTGGATATAGACCCAACCAACATCATTTGTTTTCGGCTCTATACCATACTGACAGTACTGCTGCCTACTGCCAGGCACTGATGATAGTTTTTTTTTTTTTAATAAAACCTTCATTCGAGGGGTTTGAACCCCCGAACTTTGCAATAGAAAGCCGACACGCTAACCACTACACCACCAGTGCATTATATATATATATATATATATATATATATATGTAACTTCCATAGTACCTATATATATATATATATATATACATGTTGTGAATGTTCTCTATGACAGCTCCTGACAATTGTCATGATTTGTGTATGCAATTTTTATAGAATTAAAAATAAATAATGATAATAAAAAAAGAGCAGGGCCGGCCCATGCATGGGTGCATCACACATGGGCGCCCGATAATTGGGGGCAGCCGACAAGAGTTTAGGCACTTCCTCCGACAAATTGAGGGGCGGTTCACATGATGCTGAATTGGATTCAGTAATGTCTGAGCACATAAGACATGATAAATCTGAAGAAGATAGTTTGCTGTTATTTAGGGCATCTATATATTTATTGCATTATGTCAGTGTGTCAGAAAAGGCCAATGACACTTCACGTCTATAATATGCGAAAGTCTCGGGTCACTGCAGCACACCGCACTGTGGCACTTTACCATTATATTTTGTCTCCGAATGTTTATTGAACAACACTGATCCATGGCCTGCTAACTACGTTATTGTTAAAAGTATTTATACATACTTCTTTTTTGTTTGCAAATATTGCCTATAACATTAAAATTAAGAAACTACGAGTATCTAATATAAGCCATTGTAGGAAAACCTAATTTTAAAAGAAGATTTAGATGGAAAATATTAGTGTCATAGTATTTTAAACAATTATACCATGCACATTCTTGATTTCCATTGCATTACATTAATGTCATAAAAAACATTAAAATAAAAAAGTACGAATATCTAATAGCAGCATTTGTCGCAAAAGCATAATTTGAACAGAAAATTTTGATAGAAAATATTTGTGTTGTGCATCTTTCTATTACTGCCATCTCAGGGCTCAACATGGAACTGGTATAACCTTAAATGCGGGACTGTTGGAGATAGTTGGAAAGTTCTCCACCAGGGGGCTATGTAGTATTTTGGAATAAATTTCTAAAAATAAACCCACCCATTGCATTAATTTACCCTGCCAGGTGGAAGTAAACACATCTTATTGATGCTGCAAGCAACGCTGCACTAAGCAGCTAGTATGAATCAAAATGAAATTATAAATCTCATTTCAGAGAAAATTATTCAAGTAATTTTAGACATGCGTGTAAAATCGAGGTCTTTTCCAATAATCCTTGACTCTACCCTGGATTTAAGCCTACGGGGGGTGCCGATGGTGTAGTGGTTAGGACGCTGGCTGCTACGCACCTGCTGCTTGGAAAGGCAGTGGGTATAAATCCCGCGCAAGTAGGATTTTTCCAAGGTCGCCCAGCCCCCTGTTTATGTGGTTTGAGGAGACTGCGCAAATTCAGCTGTTCCGTCCTTCGGAAGGGACGTTAAGCTGTTGGCCCCCCTGGTGTTCTTCATAAGAGCAGGCAAATGCCGGCACCGGGTTTCCCTCCTCCCTTCCCCGGCTATTCATTGTACTACATCTGAGATACTCACTGTGCGTAGGACAGAGGCGAATTGCCTGGGCATTCACATTCAAAATTTAAGCCATACGGAACAAATTATCGTAATAATCGGTTTTGTAGAAATTAATACTGAAATCAGAAGAGCTGAAATCCACGAGCACTTCCTTGGGTTTTACCCAATTACAGAATCAACTGGAGAGGAATTAACTCTATTTGTTTTTAAAATGTTGGAAGATTTAAATTTAAATATTCAGGGTGAAGGGGTTTTTCCATACAGAAACGAACGAAATGGATTTTGTGCTGTTTAATGATTAACAAACATTACAATAAATAACAACGAAACGATAACAATCAATAGCAGTGGCAGATGCTGGCTGATACTCGTCCGGCGTGTCACGTTGACTCATCCGGACGCTGGCTGATATTAGTCCGGCGAAGACTCAGGCGGAAGTGGAAGTGTCGTCCCTCGCCGGCGTACCTTCTCTTCTCTCTAACGCCCCTGGTGGCGTCGCCGGGAACTGCGAAGACAATTCCTAAGCGCTATGCGCCGCGAAGGCGTTAATGGCTATGACCGCTACATCACCCCTCTGGCAGTGCTTAAGGCTATCTGTAATAGAAAGGAATGATGGCAAAACAAGGAGAAATAAAGGTAACAAAACAATAATGCAGGTGAGGTAAGGGTGAATTAGGTGGAAAAGTTCAGTAAATGTGCAGGAAGGTGAACTCTTCTCCCTGCCCGCGTCATCTGCTGTCCAGGCAGGGCTGGAAAATCCATTGCATCTCCTGGGCGGTTGAACACGGTGTCTGCTGGTGACATCGTAGTGGCAGCTGGGGCATCATCCGCTGCGAGAAATGCTGGCTTGAGCCGATCAACCGAGACTCGCAACTCACGGCCACGGAGTCGCACCACATAATTCTTCTCACCTCTCTGCAGGACTTCACATGGGCCCTCATAGGCTGGTTGCAATGCGGCCCGTGTGGCATCATTTCGCACAAAAACATGCGATGAGGATGGCAAGGCCTTGAAGATAAATGTTGGACGCTCACCATGTCGAGAAGCAGGCTTGGCACATAAATGCCCCATGCGCTGTCTCAGCTGCATGGCGTAATTTGTTTGCGTCACGAGGACCGGGCCAGCTGGCGGTGAAAAAAAATCACCAGGGAGCCGGAGTGTCTCTCCATACACCAATTCGGCAGACGTGCACCCAAGATCCTCCTTCCACGCAGCTCGGAATCCAAGCAGTATTGCCGGCACGACGTCCACCCAATCTGCCGTTTCATGACATCGGATGGCGGCTTTCAGTTGCCGATGGAGGCGTTCTACGAGCCCGTTGGCGGCTGGATGGTAGGCTGTTGTACGCAGATGTGTGGCGCCGGAGAGATCTGCCAACTGCCGAAACAGCTGACTTTCAAACTGACGTCCTTGGTCGGTAGTTACACGGAGCGGCATGCCAAACCGCGACATCCATTCGCGGAAGAAGGTTCTCGCCACCGTCTCTGCCGTGATGTCTGCGATGGGGATAGCCTCCGGCCAACGGGTGAAGCGATCGACGCATGTCAGACAGTACTGGAAACCTCTGGAAACGGGCAAGGGGCCAACCAAGTCTAGGTGCACATGGTCGAATCTGCCTACGGGAGTAGGGAAGGTGCCTACGGGTGAGGAAACATGTCGCGTCACCTTGGACCGCTGGCAGGGGATACACGCCCTCGCCCACTCTCTGCAGTCCTTCTGCACTGCGGGCCAAACAAAACGTGTGGAGACGAGCCTAGCGGACGCCTTGACGCCGGGATGGGAAAGGTTATGTACAGAATTAAAAACCTGCCGTCGCAGTGGGGCAGGCACAAACGGGCGAACAGTGGAGGTGGACACATCGCAATACAGTTCTACTTCCGAGTCGGGAAGAGAAACCTTCCGGAGGACGAGGGAAGAATCCGATTGGAGCAATGCCTTTAGTTCGTCATCATCAGCCTGCGCCCTTGCTAGTGCTTCGTGACCGATCGCGGGCGTCAGTGAGTCGACGCGGGAGAGGGCGTCGGCGACGACGTTTTCACTTCCGGCGATATGGCGAATGTCCGTTGTGAATTGTGCTAAATAATTCAGGTGACGGAATTGCCTCGGAGAGCACTTCTCCGGTTTCTGCCGGAAGGCAAAAGCTAACGGCTTGTGGTCTGTATAGACAATGAAATGACGGCCTTCGAGCATGTGTCGAAAGTGACGTACGGCCTCGTAAATGGCTAACAGCTCGCGATCGTAGGGGCTATATTGGCGTTGTGCGGAATTCAGCTTCCGGGAGAAAAAGGCTAGGGGTTGCCAACCTTGCGGGGTATGCTGCTGAAGAGCGGCGCCCAACGTGAAATCCGACGCGTCTGCGAACAACGCCAACGGAAGAGTGACGTCCGGGTGGTTGAGGAGGGTAGCAACGGCGAGGCTCTGTTTACAATTTTCGAACGCTAAATCTAAATCCGGTGTCCACTCTATGGGTGTGTTCCCTTTAACTTGTCGGCCCTGTAAAACAGCGTGCAATGGTGCCTGAAGCGCGGCCGCGTGAGGGATGCACCTCCTGTAAAAATTTAACATACCAAGGAATCGCCGCAAGGTTTTTACGTCACACGGCTTGGGAAAATCGCGCAACGCGGTCACTTTCTCCTGAGGGGGCGCTACACCGTCCCCGGAAACCACGAAGCCTAAAAATGTCACTGTAGGGCGACCCAGGACGCATTTCGCGGTATTCACAAGTACACCGTACTCTCGTAGGCGCGTAAAGAGTTCTGCTAGGTGCCGTGCATGCTCTTCCTCGGAGGTAGAGGCCACCAGCACATCGTCGAGGTACACAAAACAAAAATCCAATCCCCTTAATATCGCGTCCATAAATCGTTGAAAGGTTTGAGCCGCGTTACACAATCCAAAGCACATAAAGGGGAACTCAAACAAGCCAAAGGGAGTGGTAATAGCCGTTTTGTGGATATCGTCTGGATGAATAGGAATCTGCTGGTACGCCCGAACGAGGTCGATTGTCGAGAAAACAGTCTTACCTACTGGATTGTGGGAGAAATCCTCCATATGGGGTACGGGGTAGCGGTCGGGCACCGTCCGCGCGTTCAGGGCGCGGTAATCACCGCAGGGGCGCCAACCGTCGCCTTTCTTTGGTACCATATGGAGGGGGGAAGACCAGCTACTCTCGGAGGGCCGTGCGGTGCCGGCGGCTAACATTGCTCGGAACTCACTCTTGGCAATGGCAAGCCTATCCGGGGCCAGGCGTCGTGGCTTGGAAGAGACGGGAGGACCGGCAGTCGTGCGGATGTGGTGCACCGTGGAATGTTTCGGCTCCCTTGGCATTCCTGCAGGCCGCGTTATCTCGGGAAACTGCGAAAGAAGGGTATGGTATTTACCGCCGCCGGTTACGCATTTGATGTGACCCATAGGGGCACGCGGGACCCTGCCGTCAACGTGGAGCGTGGTGATGCTGTCGAAAAGGCGTTGATTTTTCATATCGACGAGAAGACCGTAGAACCGGAGAAAATCCGCGCCGATGATTGGCTTGGAGACATCGGCGACCACGAAACGCCACGCGAATTCCCGCCGGAGGCCCAAATTGAGATTCACCACTAACCAACCGTACGTGGAGATGACGCTGTTGTTCGCGGCGTAGAGTTCGTAATTGGACTTCGCCCTTGGTCCCTTCACTAACGTCCGAGGAAAGACGCAAAGATCGGACCCGGTGTCGATGAGATAGCGCGTCTTCGTCGGGATATCGGTCACGAATAGGCGGCTTGATGACGGGCAGTAGTCGGTTGCCGCTTCTACCGACCGCCCTCCGAGTTTTCCGCGACGTAGGAGCAGGGCTGAGTGCACTTTTGGGCCTTCGGACCGAACTTCCGATGGTACCAACACACCTCCCTGTCGCGGCGATTGAGAGAGGGAGCTCTGCGGAAGTTTCCGCGGGGACGGCTCCGGGACCGTGGGCGCGCGCGTGGTGCAGCTCGGCTCACCGATAATGCGGCGACCTGCTGGCTCAACTCATCCATGCGTTTCACGAGAGCCTCGAGCGTGGAATCCGGAGACGCACTGGCCACCTGGTGTCTGGACGTCACCTCGTGGATTCGATCGGCGAGCTGCGCCACTCCATCCAAGTCCATCGCGTCCTGTGCGGTGAGAATTGCCTGTAGATAGGTCGGCAATCGGCCCAGCCATAACGACCGCAGGAAACTGTCGGGGACGGTAACGCCGGCGAGGCCACGCAGATGGCGAAGAAACTGCGATGGTTTCCGGTCGCCAATCTCCTCGTGCTCCAAGAGTTGGCGTATGTTTTGCTCCTGCGAGAGCGAGAGGCGCCGGATCAGTTCCTCCTTCAACTTCTCGTATTTACCCGTCGGCGGAGGGTTTGCAATTATGTCCTCCACCTCTAACGCGTACTTGGGCTCCAACTGGCTAACAACTTGCCAAAACTTTGTAGCGTCCTGAGTGATTCCACCCAAGAAAAATTGTCCCTCTAACTGTGTAAACCACAGGAGTGGTTTTTCGGGCCAGAACGGAGGCACGCGCACACTTACACGATTGATTTCGTTCCTACTCTCACCCTCCATTGCAAGTTTCACGATGTCCGAACCACGTGGGCACGCGATCACGTCGGGGTCACCACTGAAGGGGTTTTTCCATACAGAAACGAACGAAATGGATTTTGTGCTGTTTAATGATTAACAAACATTACAATAAATAACAACGAAACGATAACAATCAATAGCAGTGGCAGATGCTGGCTGATACTCGTCCGGCGTGTCACGTTGACTCATCCGGACGCTGGCTGATATTAGTCCGGCGAAGACTCAGGCGGAAGTGGAAGTGTCGTCCCTCGCCGGCGTACCTTCTCTTCTCTCTAACGCCCCTGGTGGCGTCGCCGGGAACTGCGGAGACAATTCCTAAGCGCTATGCGCCGCGAAGGCGTTAATGGCTATGACCGCTACACAGGGTATCAGAGGCCAGGGTTACGACAATACTGCCAATATGCGAGGTAAGCACAATGGCTTACAAAAAAGAATTTTAGATATCAATTCACAGCCTTTTTTTGTGCCATGCGCTTCTCACAGCCTAAATCTAGTGATTAATTATGTGGCAAAGGTCATTCTTGAAGCTGTAGAGTTCTTCAATGTTGTGCAGGAATTATATGTTTTTTTATACCTGTACTCAAAGGTAGAGCATGCTAAAAAAATATTTATAAATTAACATTGAAACCGGTTTCAGAAACCAGGTGGGAAAGTAAGATAGATGCAATAAAATCATTGAGATTTGAAATCGCAGAAATATACAACAGTCTTACCAAGTTGATAGATGGAAGAAATGTAGATATGATTTTGGAATTTTGGACACAACACTGAATGAAAGATTCGAGATACTTCAACAGCATAATGAAGTGTTTGATTTTCTGCATAATTTTATCAATTTGAAATACACCTGCATTGATGAAAAAAGAAGAAACTGTGAAATTTTACAGACAAAACTTTCTAATAATGACAAAAGTGAAAGTGACATTGATGCAGTAGATCTGATGAATGAAATTGATATGTTATAAGATATGATGCGATCTAATATGGTTCCATAGGCAGTTTTAAATTATTTGTTAGAAAATGATTTGCATATAGTGCTTCTAAATATTTTTTAGCGTTAATAATTCTGTTAATATTACCAGTGTCAGTAGCGGGAGGTGAAAGGTCATTTTCTAAATTAAAATTATTTTAAAAATTAATTTACATCAAGAATGGCTCAAGAAAGACTTAGTAATTTGGCAACATTTGAACATGAGATTGCAGATAATTTAGATACTCACCAGCTAATTTAAAAAAATTCTGAACTAAAAGCCAGATGACTTTATGTAAAGACTGTCATATTTTCCATTTTATATCTATTGTTATTTTGAAATGCATAACAAAAATTTGCTCCTTTTCTTTAAAGTTGATATGTCTTGATGATCAAATAAATGTATTTGTGAAGTTGTTTTTATTATTAATTTTACACTGTTTCAAAGCAAATGAATTATTGTTTGTTTTTCAGAATGCAAAACTTGTGTACGTGTTGTCCTATAAGAGTTTGTATATAAATCTATAAGGATTTTGTTATTACTATTGGTGTGATTATAAATAAATATGTATAATCCTATTCTTAATGTTATTGCTTTCATCAACCATATTATATATAATTTAATGTATACCTCAGTTGAAAATCTACTGGCAAATATAATACAACATTATACAGATTTGCTTTGCCAACCTCGGGAGTAAATTTTCTGACTCATTGGTTGGCAGTACTGTGGTTAGTAAGACAAAAGACTTAGTAAAGAACTGGATTAGACAGAAGTTCTAAACTTGGAGGTTGCTATGGTCATATTTTCGGTAGTGATCTAGTCTGATAAATATTTTCTATCTCCTTTTTCTCGTTTTAGATTTTCGGTGGACGATCCTATTGAAATTTGGCAAGAGCCTTCTTTGTTATGCCGTGAATCATAGAATTTACATATTTGGGGTCCGACTTCACTGTTAGAAATTTAGTCGAGCAGAGGTGGGGGGGGGGGAGGGAGACCTGTTCTATTATATGGGGAGGCGATGAAATCTAAACGCAATCTACTTAAAACGGGTTGGCGATCAACATCTTGAGCATCCTTGCTATACCTAGAGAAAATTCAACATGAACACTCGGAACAGGAATTGAAAAACCACTGATGGTAATGGAGAAAGGGATATGTGTAATTATGGGGGGAGCGAGGGAAGGAGTGGGGAGGGGAGGGCAACTTGTTTCAGCACACAGGTGGCCAATAGGCATGCGATCATTGGACTCATTAAGTGTTGTATCTGTGAAGAACGAGATTTTTAATTGTGTTTACAATGAAATATATGAATAAATAAATAAAATGCATTGATATTTATTTAAGAACCATTAAGATCTATTAGAATGGCGTATATTACTCCGCCCTCCCTAAGGACTGCATAACCTTACAGAGGTGGGAGGGTTTGTGTACTCTTATGAACCAAAGAGCTATGCCGGCAGGAGATAATTCTCCTGGTAGGACCATCCAAGCCAGAAAGGTCTGAGGGGAAGAGTCAGACTAAGAAGCAGTCTTGGGGGTTTTACATCCCCCTGTGCAAGGGCAGAAGCTTGCACAGTACCTCTGTAGGTGATGATCATTTGGATCTGAACAGGTAATCACTCTTGTGAAACTGCGATGAGGAAAGCAAGGGGAAATTACCTCATTATATTTCCCATGATAGGCTGAAAAGCTGCAAATACCTCTATGGATCTCTCTGGGATAAAATATTCCGGAGGTAAAATAGTCCCCCAATCAGATATCCGGGTGGGGACTACCCTAGGGGATACACAGAGGAAATGTAACATTAATAAGAAGAAAGCAAGTAGTGAGAAATTAAGAATAGCCACATAGAATGTTAGAACTATGAATTCAGTGGGTAAACTAGAGAATTTAAAAAGGAAAATGAGAAGGAATAATGTAGGTATAGTAGGTCTTAGTGAAGTTTGGTGGGAAGGAGAAGGCGAGATACATTCAGATGAATTTAAGATTATTTACTTGGGAGGAGAGAAAAAGGAAAGGGGAGTGCGGATTATAATGAGAAAAGAGCTAGCTGAAAGAATTAGCAAAGTAGTGACAGTTAATGAAAGATTAATAGCCATAAAACTTCAGATGGAGCCAGTGGAAATGCTTATAATTCAAGTGTATATGCCAACAACTAATGCTGGTGACGACGAAGTAGATGAAATGTATGAACAGATTATGGAGATATTGGAGGAGGAGGGAAAAGGAAGGATCACCACCATAGTAATGGGTGACTGGAACAGTGTAGTCGGAGAGGGACAGGAAGATAACATAGTGGGAAAATATGGACTAGGGAAGAAAAATGAAAGAGGGGAGAAACTTGCAGAATTCTGCCATAGAAATAGATTGATTGTAATTAATACATGGTTTAAGCATCCCCAGCGGAGATTTTACATATGGAGAGGCCCAGGAGGCCAGAGATGATACCAGATAGATTACATACTAATCAAAGAAAGATTTAGAAATAGCATTAAAAATGTGAAAAAACTACCAAGGGCAGATATCAATTCTGACCACAACCTTTTGGTGGCAAATACACAATGTAGACTGAAGAGTGTTAAGAGAAGCATAAGAGTTAACAAGAAATGGAACTTAAAGGAACTCTTCAAGCACAAGGAGGCTATAATGACTGAGCTGAAGGAAAGGTTGGTGGAGCAAGCTGAAGAAAATAGGAACAATGTAGATGAGGAGCAGAGATACATCCATAGCAACATTAAAGATGCTATGGAAAAGAAGATAAGAAAGATAACAGATGAAGACACAAAAAACCCTGGGTCACAGCAGCCATGCTGCAAAAAATGGAAGAGCAGAGAAAGTGGAAGAACATAAACACTGAAGAAGGCCAAAGAAAGTACAAGGAGTTAAATAATGCTTTAAGACGGGAAACAGATAAAGCCAGAGAACAGTGGATAAAAGAGAATTGCGAGGAGATTGTCGAGTGTGAAAGAATTTGTAGAACGGACCTCATGTATAGTAAAGCAAGGGAACTATTCAAGAAAAAGGCAAGAAAGTCAGGACATAAAGGAATCATGAACAAAAGTGGTAAAATAGTCTTGGAGTCACACAATGTAAAGGATGTCTGGAAAGAATACATTGAGGTGCTGTATGACAAAGAAGGAAAGCCAAGAAATATTGAATTAAATGAAAAAGAGGATGTGGAAAAAGATCAGCTAGGACCAAGTATTATCGAGTCTGAAGTTAAAAGAGCAATTGATGACATGAAAAGAAGGAAGGCTGTTGGGAGTGATGATATACCAGTGGATGTTCTTAAGGTTTTGGAGTCGAAAGCAGTTAAGCAACTCACAATATTCTTTAACCAAGTATATGATACTGGCATATGGCCTGAAGGTTGTTTAGATGTTGTTATGGTACCACTGGAGAAAAAGAACAATGCAAAAAGTTGTAAGGATTACAGAACAATTAGTTTAATTTCTCATACAGCTTAAGTTCTAACCAGAATAATAACCAAGAGAATTGAAGGTAAAATAGAAAAGGAGCTGCAAGATAATCAGTTTGGTTTCAGAAGAGGATGAGGGACTAGAGATGCAATAGGATGTATGAGAATGATGATATAAATAGCGCTAGAAGTCAATAAAGATATGTATTTTTGTTTTGTAGATTGGGAGAAAGTTTTTGACCGAGTGAATGGGATGAAATGATGTGTATTTTAAATAAAATAGGAATAGATTGGAAAGATAAAAGACTGCTTAAAAACCTCTACTTTGATCAAAAGATCCGAGTCAGGGTTGAAGGAGAAGAAACAGAAAGTACTTCAATAGGGAGGGGAGTGAGGCAGGGATGTCCTATTTCACCAGCGATATTTAATATTTATGCAGAAACAATAACAGAAGAAGCGTTGATTGAAGAGAAAGGATTTAAGATAGGAGGTGAAAGTATTATCACCATTAAATATGCAGATGATCAGGGATTAATAGCAGAAGACGAGAAAGAACTTCAGAGGATGACAGACAAAGTAGTGGAGGTTGGCCAACAATATGGAATGAAGATCAATGCAGAAAAAACGAAAGTCATGGTGGTTTCAAAGGAACATAAAGAATTAAATATACCTAATTGTAAACGGCCAAAAATTGGAACAAGTAAGTAGTTTCAAATATCTTGGCAGTATTTTAGTGCAGGATGGATGCAGCATTTAACAAGAAGAAGGAGCTTCTTACAAGAAAGAAAGTAAATTTAGAAACAAGGAAAAAATTAGCAAAATGCTACATATGGGGCATAGCTCTTTATGGTGCAGAGACGTGGATGGTAAGGAGAAAGGAGAAAAAATATTTAGAAAGTTTTGAGATGTGGGTATGGAGGAGGATGATGAAAGTGAAATGGACAGAGAGGAAGAGAAATGAAGAAATAGAAATGATGGGAGAAGAAAGGATGCTAATAAAAACAATCAGGAAAAGAAAAGCAAATTGGATAGGGCACATATTGAGAAGACAGTGTTTACAAAGGACGACCTTAGAAGGAAAAATTAGTGGAAGAAGAGGAAGAGGGAGAAATGGAATAGGAATATTAGAGAATATAAAGCAGGAATATAATACTTATAGAGGTATAAAATAGGCTTCTAGGGAGAGAGAGAAATGGAGGCAGCGATTCGGTTAAAACCTGCCTTCAGACAGCAGCATGATGATGATGATGATATTACTCCTGGTACAGCTAGCAGTGGCGGCTCGTGCCCAGAAAAGTAGGTGAAATTCATATGTAGGTCAGGGAAAAAAATAGGTATTCATCGCAGGGCCAAATACATCCATCTCTCGCTATACGAGCTCAATCCCTTCCGAAAAAGTTGCTCGCAAGCGAAATCTCGTACAACGAGAAGTAAACACACATAACCGTACATGAAAAACATTACGAAACGTTCCCGAGTTCAGAAAATCACTTAATACATCCAGGTTTTACACTGAAATTACAGTTACGATTCAAACTCATATTTCAAAAACACTGAAAATCCGGCAGCTCCGCATATAAAAAATACGGCAAAAAAGTTCATCTCCAAAATTACCAAATAGAAAATGAAAGCGAAGCAAAACTGTATTACATTGAAACAATACTTTGTAATACTTAAATTACGTTTTAAATAGATAAAATAAAATGAGCACTCACTCAAACAAGTTGACATCGTGTATGGTACAGTGGTGGTAGGTTTTAGTTTTTGTTCGGCCTTATAGGTCTGTGTTTTCGTCTGAAGACAAAACCACTATCTCCATTTCTAAAGTGGAACGTAGAAATGCAGCTCGAGAGATGCGAAATTTCGTAAGAACAAAAATTTTTCTCCTTTATCCTTTTTTATCCTCGTAGAAGCGAAAAATTAGCTTGAACAGCGAAATACAAGAATGTAAAAGCCCATCTCGTGTCGTCGTCGTTTTGAATGCACTTCACAATAGCACGTATACTCGCAGGGTTCACTGAAATAACGGGCGCTCAACGTACACGGCCAGCGAAGTTACGCAGGCTTGTCCCAGCTGGGCGAGTGAAGCTGGAAAGCACGTGGGTGAAAAGAGCTGCACTTTTGCCAACCAAGGTCAACGTTAGGCAGTCAGTGCGTCCATCGTTACCATGGTAACCAACGTCAACGGTGCAGCCTGGGAGCCGACTTAAAGAGTCTCGACTTCACTACTGCGCGCGCAACTGGGAGGCCGCTGAGCGCGCAGCTCAAATAGCGGCAATCGGCGTGGATAGCAGCTCACTCACATATAGTCATATTTTGTGAATTAACGTTTTGAAGGAGAGCATGGAACTGTGGCTTTACTTCTGACAAAATTCAAGGCAAAATTGAAAATTTTTTTCTTGAAATTTTATATTTCCAAATAAACGAATTGTACCTATCAGCTGAAAGACATTCATAAATTATACGTGAAGTGGCACTTCACTAACTTCACTTGAAAAGTCGCCACTGACAGCCTGAATGTATAAATTTACTGGAACATATTATAATACTTATTCATCTTTTCTATTAGGTGTCCCCCCTGTTGAATTTTTCTGGATCCGCTATTGGACACACACAGACACACCCACAAACATCATCGAGAAAATAGTCAAAACATGTTCAGGGGACTTCAACACATGCATTTCCATTGAAATCTCGAATTCGATTTTTTTCATGAAAACAATACTTTCTCTATACTTTGTATATGGAGAAATTAAAACGAACAAGTGATAAGAGTAAACACCCACTTCCGGTTGACCGATTTTTACCAAAAATTAATCTGTTTTTTCCCTTGAACAGAAATGTCAAATATAAAATGGCTTTCAAAACGTCGAAACAAAAGTTTTTGAGACAAAATCCAACAAATACGATCGAAAATCAAAATTGTGTGATAAGAACAAGAATCTTCAATTTTTTCCCTTAGAATAGTAGGTACAAATCGCACTCCAATATCATAATTCTAAGATATTTTAAAATTCAAAAGAAAAACTTTCTGCACGACGGATTACCATGTAAATAAAATTAGGAAAGAACTCACCTGGAATCAAATTCGGGACCTGTAAATTTGGAATATATATATTATGGCCCGGAGATAATCCCCGAGAGCACAAACCTTACACCAAGTTTCATGGAAATCAGTCCATTCATGAAGATGTCAGTGGGGGACACACAAGTGATCTCATTCCATTTTTACTTTCTCCATATACGTAGTATAGGGGAAAGTATTGTATTCATGAAAAAATTGACTTCGAGATTTCAACGGAAATATACGTTTTGAAATCACCTGAAGACATTTAGACCATTTTCTGGATATGTGATAGCTTTTTGTGGGTGCTCTAACTCAAAAACTATTAATTAGGTCAATACGAAATTCTACATTTAACATTTTTATAAAAGTCAGAAGAATTGTTTCGTTTTTGGTAAAAATTGGTCAATCGAAAGTGGATGTTTACTCTTTTCACTTATCCGTTATTTTGAAATATTTGCTTTAATATTTGATAAATGTAAAAATGTACTGGAATAAAAGTTGTAGGAAATTTAATTTTCCACAACCTTTGTTTGTAACATTTTCCCATATAATGCATTGTTTAGAGATATCTTATATTTTTAGCTGCTATCACAACGCCACCTACTGACAATTGATTCTTAGTTACATCTTAGTAACGCTCCTTTTTATTTTCTTAATATTTGGAGCTTTGTGGCTATATCCAATATCAGAAGGCTATGGTTTGAGTTTATCTCTGTTCTTTGTAAATCTAAAATTTTCTCAGAGTTTCTTAAAATATTTATTATTATGTAATGTATTTGGAACTTTTAGAAATATTACGGATATGGAGAAAGTCATGTGGTGCCCACATCAGATTTTTTGTAAAGTAGGCTAAAAAATAGTAGATAGTAGACTATCAATTCGCCACATATCAATGGCCAATTCACTACGAGTGGCGATGGGGTTGGACACCATTCATCTAGGGTATGAACATTATACTTTTAATCATAATATAGGATTTGTAGATGTCAACAATCCAAAAATTCACACCTTTAACATAGAAAGGTTTTGGAGGTCTCTAAAATATTTTCTGCCGCCTAATATAAGATTCAAAAATCTTACCAGGAAATTGAAGAATTCAAAATTTTACTTAATTTTGGTCTGAAAAGAACATTATAAATTGTTAGTTTATGCAATAAAAAAATTTCAGTTTTATATTTTTTTAATTAAACAAATTCCCCCAAAATCATCATATAACCGATGATACCTCTCATGGACAAAGCCTCTCTTTCGCATCATTTCAATACCTACATTTATTAGATGTCTGGGGTTGTTTTTGTCATGTCACTGTATTAGCAAGTGACAAATTTTATTTCTTATACCAATTTGGAGCATGCCAACTAAAATCGTTCCATGTGCCATCCTTGGCTTGCAAGCCATAGGTTTGCCAGCCCTGGTCTAGTACATATACACGTTACTTTTCCACACAAATATGCATGATCATTCCAATGGAATGTATTTGTAATATTTTATAATATTACATCATTACATTCTAGATTAGAGACTGAAAGTTTTCATAATACTGATAGAGAATGAGTGAGATACTTTTAATACAAACACTAATCATTTCTGTGTTAATCAACATTAATTATTTTTAAATAGTTAAGGGGAAAGCAGGCATCATAAGTTCTGTTTGGATCATCTTGTTTAATCTTTAATTACGAGTGATGCAAATTTGCCTTAACCCCATACCTATTTTGGTGGGCTTATCCAGAAGTGCCACAGACACTTTTACAAATATGTATCACTTTATGTAAAAATCATACACACCTTATTTCTTTCTGATTGTTTCAGTATTCACAGAAAATGTTACACATATTATTTCTTTTAAGTTAAATGTAGAGTAATTTTATGAGTTTTTAAATTTAAAAAAAAATTTTGTTTTCATTTTACAATTTGAAGAAATTAAAAAGTTATTTTTAAAGTAAAAAAGTTTGTTGAATTCATTTCACTTTTACACACAGAATCATAAAGGCAATATTTTCAGGAAAAACATTGCAAAATATCCCAGCACGATATCAAATAATGAATGAAAAGGAGGACATTATTTTATACATCACTGCAATTTAAAAAAAAAGCATTTGAACAGGAATATCTCATACATATCTATAATGTTCACTGATGCACATTTATCACTCTTACCAGATGATGGATATAAACTCTTTTTGGATAGCCACTCTAATTTAATAGAGTATAATAGGTATTTGAAATGGACTGCAGTATAATAAATTTTTCCTGGGTCGCTTGCTTTATAAATAATGTATGCATTTATAAACATGTGGGCGAAAACATTGAACACCACCATCTTCCAGTATTTCAAGGATTGCCTTTCATCTAAATAAAAATACAACATCATATCTGATAAATCTATGCCATCCATGTATTTGTTGTAAAGTTGAATGAATTGTAGTCTTTCACTTTAATATTAAGAAATAAGCTGAAAATACCAACATTATGTAACATGCCCTGTTATCATATTGCATCATAAAAAGGAATTCTTAAATACAGTAGACACCACTTATTGTGTTCACTTTGGGACACAGCTTAATTGATAACAATAATAGATTGATAACAATGACCGATGAAACAATAATGCAGCTGTTCAGCGTTGTTTATTGATTCAGAGTGGAAATGTGTACATAAAATGGTGCAAGTGAGCAGAAAGAAAACATTAATATCAAGCAATATAAAATACTTTAAGTTGTCTATCCACTATTTCTTCAAGGAAGTCATCAATAAAAATGAAGCTATCACAATGTTTCTGGAAATCCATTAGTAATCCAAAGTTTTAATGCTGATTACACCTGATCATCTTTTCTACAACGATTTCTCTTACAGTTCAAGTTTTTATATGCCCTCTCAATAATGTCTCAATTTGTAAAAATTGTACTCAAAAGAGGTTGCAAAATTTTTAACTGCACTGCTGCATTACGTTGACTCATTTTCAGTAATTTATCATAGTGTTTTAAAATGACAAGTTTTTCTTTAAGAGTTAGATCATTATGTTTCTTTTGCACTTCCGCCATTACGTATGCACAGAGGAACTACACCAACAACCATATGAACTTTACAAAGCAACAGCAGTAACTAGACACGCAACATGTCGGAGTTCAAGAAGAAACTGGGATGTTATGTAATCACTTCCAAAGCAATAACAAAAACCGAAGTGCTGATTACAATAAATGTTTGTTTTTTCTATGAATTAGTGTACGTCTGATTAGGACTTCATAAAGGGATAACATTACACGAAAGATAACATTATCCGTGATTACAGTAAGCAGCATCCACTGTATTGAGTTTATATTTTGCGACATTTAACTTCCTTTGCAAAGACAATGATATGTCGTCGCTGGCACTTCTGGCAAATGACGATATATCATTGCATGGCACTAAAAGGGTTAAACTGGCTGAAGATTTTTCTTGGGTGAAATATCTTAGGAAATGCATATGTGTTGGTTGAGATGAATTTGCGACACTCATTTACTCAATGAATTTTATATTGGTATCTACTGTTTGCATTGTGAAGTGAGTTTTATATGGGTAAATATCTGTGTACCATTCTTTATGAGGTGCATGGGTGTTGGTTCAAGAGATTTGGAAAAAATATACATAGAATTTTCTCACGCCTCCAACATAGAGGATAAATTCTAAGTATCTATATAATATTATACAAGTTTGTCTTTCCACAACAATTTGTGTGTGCTGGAAATTCAACTCTTACGTACCCACATAAGGTTAAATTTTGTTTTTAAGCTGAATATCTGTATTGGAAGTGCATAATTTTTAAAAAAGTGATATTGAAAATTAATTCATTTCATTTTGTTTATTTATCTTTTTCAAAAAGACAACATTCATTGGTACAACAATGGAGCTTATAAAGGTCAACCACAGCTACAACTGAAATTCCCTCGGTACAACCCCTTGCATAGGTTTTCCATGTTGTAAGACACTCAATATGGAAATTGTCCTGAAGGTCACTGATTAAATAAGAAAAGCGGCGCAGCAGTATCGCAAACACACACTGAAATTCTGCAGCCCCCCATGGGATTTTCCAGTTGCTTGGTCACAGAAAAAATTTCACGACAAGGCGAGTGGCCTTCTTTGGTGGTGACATGATTGAATTATGTGAATGTAATGCAGACACAATATGCGTGGCTTTAAAAAATCCCTAAGAAATTATGAATTAGATTTGCAGAGACTTGTTGCTCTTGAGACTAATAATCCATATGTATTGACTGGTATTAATAATGGATTGTATGCAGAGTTAAAAACTAAAGAGATTACCCATTTGCTTTTTATTAAGTTTGTGAGCCAGTCTCTAAAGCTTGCAACTTCACATGCTGTCCGTGAATGTCTTCCACGAAACCTAGGTTTATTAATGAAACATACAATTGTTTCTCCCATTCACTTATTTGACAGGTTAGGCTAGGAAACTTTATTATAAAATTACGATGGAATGGCTCCTTTAAAGTTAGTTAAGTCAGACAAGTTGTGTTTCCTGCTATAAATATAAATATTTTTAAATTTCTTGGTTAATGTACGTCAGTAGTAAAGAATTTCAGTCAAACAGTGCTGCCCCTATATTTGCAATTAATTGTGAACCACATAACTTTATTACCATTTTTATTGCATTTAGGTTTCTTATTATTAAACAACAATTTCTACAACTAAAATTATGAGTTTTTAGATGTTGTTTTGTATTCCTTGGTCTTTGGCGCCGGATGGTCGCCCTGCTCGCCCTTCCCTGTATCAATGCTTTTGTATTTTGTATATTCAGAGAAATGTAAAAAATAACAATTTGATTTTTGGATTGAATAGATGCATATATCTAATAATATATGGCAGAGAAATTTAGATTCGTTCACTTAATCTTACTTCATTTCAAATCCTGAGTGCCTGAGATTATTGTAAGTAATTTTAAAATGCAAATGAAAACTATTTTGCACTAGTTTCAGCTAGTTATGTGTTCATTTAACACCACTATATGAGTGTAGAATATTTACCGATGTACATAGGCAACATAAATTAGGAAAATATATAAACAGGGATTTTTCTATCTATCTATTTTGGCGCTATTTATTATAATTTTAGTGCCTATCTGGCACCTTTTGAGGTTGGATCTAGCGCTATTTACAAATCTGCGATGGCAACACTGAGAGTATTGTCTTAATGAAGATTATTCTTATTGCTCATGCAGGGCGATCTGAATAACGAACTTGAACTTGAAATACGAAAACTTGGACACGAAACAATTGCCAGAGAATTTGGAAATTTCGCATAGTTGCCTTAATTTTGCAGAAAATTTTAATATTCTGCTAGAACTCATGGAACTTATTATCTAATACATATAGGCTCCACGTGGCTGAAGTGCTGTTGACTGCAGATCACATTGATTTATTTACGAGTTTAGATCTTGGTGTAAGGTGATTTTTTTAAGTGCTTGCAGTATGCAAGCACCGACAATTCCTATTTCTAAAATTTTTTAATATGTTACATAATAATAAATATTTTAAGAAACTGCATAAAAGTTTTAGACTAGAAGGAACAAATAAACTCAAACGATAGCCTTCTGATATTGGATATAGCCACAAAGCTCCAACAATTAAGAAAATAAAAAGGAGCGTTACTATGATGTAACTAATCGTCAATTGTTAACAATAATCAATTATAATTATTATAATTCAATTTTTAAGATATCTCTTAAAAAATGCATTATATGGGAAAATGTTTCCAACAAAGGTTGTAGAAAATTAAACTTCCTACAACCTTTATTCCAGTATGTTTTTAAATATATCAAATATTAAAGCACATATTTCAAAATAACGGATAAGTGAAAAGAGTAACATGAAAATAATCCTACGTATGGAGAAAGTAAAAAATAAAAAATTTCAAAAAAACATTATTTTTGAAAAAAATCAGAAAAAATGAGAATAATAAAAAACTCGAAAAATATTCGGAAAAAATTTCGTGATTGTTTTCGAAAATAATTATCACCATAAAAATAAAATTTTTTAATTAAAAAAATCGAAATTTATTACAAAAAATATTTTTTTCAGGACAATTTCCGAAAAAGCATTTTCAATGGAAATATCAAAAATAATTTTCCAAAAAAAATTATTTTTGAAAAATAACAAATTTAAAGTTTCTAGAAAATTTCTTCAAAGATAGCAAATAGGATTTTCCGAAATAGGTTTCGCTAAAGAAATGTTGAAAATATTTCTAAAATTTTCAAAAAAATCGAAAAATAATTTCAAAAGAAATTATTCAAAAATATGTTTCCGAAAAAAATCGAAGAAAATTTGCCAAAAATATTTTGCGAACGCGTTTTCTTGAAATAATCGTTTTCGGAAAATCCTTTCAAAAGAATAATTTAAACAATATGAAAATATAACAAAATTTCCAAAAATATTTTAATAAAACATTCAAAAAATATACCGAAAACATGTCAAATATGCAGGCCCAGTAGATATTGTTTATGATGTGTGACTGGATTAGAGAAATGGGGCGCAAGGATAATTTCCTTAAATGCGTGGGATCGTGGCTTATTAATATTTCGAAACTGCTGCTCTATATATTTATTTGTTTCGCATGCTCATCTCATCAAGTCCCGCCCAGAACGAATACGTCTAAAATGAAAAATTTCCCACAGGGAAAATAATTTCCCAGGGTAGTCATACTTTGAATAACTCTCTATAGAAAATTCCTCGAAACAAAAATTTCAACTTAAAGAAGTACATATTGTATACCTAAAGTAAAATCAATTGGAAAATATGTGAACAAGTAATAACATTCCCTATCTTCCTCAGATCTTCCTCACCAAAAGAAAATGAATCGAAAATAGCACGACATTTGGTCTTATACTACGATACGCTTGTATGGTGAACGATACTGATAGTGAATAGTTATTGTCAGTCATGGCCAAGTATTGTCATCTACGACACCGTGTAGTGCAAGTCCTACATTGCACGCATAGCGGACCAAGGGAGTCGGTCTTAACTTTGTGGAACGCCATTTAAATGGGAAACAAAATAAATAAGCACGAATCCACTCACGTAATTCTTAACCAGTCGCAATAAATTATATAATGGGAAATTGTGCTTATTTATTTTATTACACTTCCATTTCTTAAATTATTAGGTTTATATAACACAGTGATTGATTATTACACATTTGTTTGTTTGTAATGTAAATCTTCTACGCAATTTATCAGAAAATACATACTTTTACTTTAATTTTGAAAAAATATTGCAAAATAATTCTTATAAAAAATTGAACAAATTATTTCCAAATGATTATTATTTAGCAAAATATCCAAAAACTAGAAAAATATTAACAAAAAATACAAAAATATTTTCCAAGGATAAAAATCCGAAAATAAAAAATTCCAGTAATATTTCCGAATAGAACAATTGATATCAATTTTCCATAAAATATTTTCTGAAAAAAAATCAAAAAAATTCAAAAATAATTTTCCAAAAATTATTTGAAAAATTCTACAAATTTAAGAAAAAAATAAAAGGCTATCGAAAGTAGTTTTCGTAAAATCTTCTCTTATCATTATAAATCGCTGCTTATTACATATATAGAATACAAGTAGTTGGTACATGCATTCTGCAAGAATTTCAGCCCATATCGAAAGTAACATCATCAGTATTTTATGAGGGGGTGCAATGCATCAGGCAGTCTCTAAAGTCACTTCTATCGGGGTTGCTCCTCTATTATGATCCCAGATATTCCTAGAGAAAAATAAACCTATCTCCTTCTTCCTACAGTCGATATCCCAAACTTAATGGTCGTGTTTGTGCTTTCAGTATTAGATTAGAATTCTAATTATTTATGATACCCTCAATCACAGTGCGTGATGGAATTAGTGTTTTGGATACAGTAAAATCTTACACATTATGGGAGGAAAAGATAGGTGATGATGTTTTCATAATATTCGTAATATTGATAATTAGAGCAAGTTAGCTTATATGCTTAAGAGAATAAACTTGATGTTAACTCAATTAAAGAAAAATGAGAATATATATTTCCGTAACTCAATTTTCTATAACTCGAATAATGTCTCATGTCCCTTGAGATTCGAGTTATAGAAGTTCCACTGTGTATATACAAATATATAAAAAATATGTTTCCGTATTTTTAATTTTCTATAATTCAAATAATTTTTACGTTCCCTTGAGATAGTTATGGAAGTTCCACTATAATTCGTTATGACGTCTTTAATTTCCATTAAAAGCATTAAATCAATGCAATCGTTATGCATAATATCAGTTTCCTTTAAAATCATTAAGGTCGTTGCAATTGTATTTATAGATTTCCATTGTTGAAAAGAAGAAAAATTCACACTTTTTTCGATTAAAAGCAAATATTTATGCTAATTCGGTAGGTATTTGAATTCTTCCTTCAAAAATTTAGAATTCTGTTCATTAAGCTAGACAACCGTTTTTACGCAAATTGTACGCCAATTTTAAGTAATTTTAAAATACAATTTTAGACTGCCTTGCACTGGATCCCATGCTTAACAAGGAATTCAGAACAATATAGGGATGATAGGAGACTAGTTTTCCATTTACGTTCAGAACATCAAAACACCACCTAATGACATTAATTCTTGAAAAATCAGCTATTGGTCACGTATAATTGAGTGGAAATGGAACGTAAAAATGAGAAAAACGTGCAAACGAATGTCGCACAAAAGAATCGTTTTTACATGGAGAAGTGTTCGGTGCCGCGTGAGTATTACGTATATGAGAGAAAGGAGTTTCCACTGTAGCTGTAAAAATAAATTATTCGAACAGATACTGCCAGATACAGATTACATATTTGGGGGTCTTCTTCCACCTCTTAAAAATAAAATGAGGAAACGACCAACCTTAAGGTTGGCCACTACAGTATCCATATTTTTTCATCGCAATTTCCAATTCCATCATCTTTTTTATATAATAGACGAAAACTAAATGCTTTGTTACTAAATATTAATTCTCAAAGTTCGTCTCCTTTTGCCGCCTTTCTTGCTCTTAATTATCTTAAAAACGTTTATTTCACTTTTATTTCGAATTTCAAGCATATAGCCAACCTTTTTCGAAGGACTTTGGGAGAGATATTGCAAGTCGCCATTTCTAATGGCGAGATTTGTTGTTTTTATAATCCGACGCTAAAATTAAATTAATTCGAAATAAATTTCACGAAAATATTTATAAGAAATTCATACATGCTGGAGAATAAATAGTTGCAAGCAGTTATTGTGTTCTTCGATAATTTATTCGAGGTTAGGCAACTGTCGAAAGCAGGAATATAAGCGTCATCACACCGTTATGGTGAGTGTGAAAGAATTTTCTATGACTCACCGTTCGAAAAAAGACAGCGATGCTTACTCTGCAGTTTGTGTCCTCTTGGGTCACATTCACTGAAGCGCAGAGTTCTCCAACTAGAAATTTCTCTTCAAAGTACGCTCGGGAAGAAGCCACACTCGGCAATCAATAAACATAGAGATAGTTTTCCTACCCATCTCAAATTTTCGTTGATTTATTTTTCTTTTGTTGCCAAAAGCCGTTCACAGGGTAAAAATTCATATTATAAAATCACTTTTGTAGGCACTTTCAGTCGAAATTAATTTCTGTAAATTTTTGCACTCATAGGTTCATTCGTTGTAACTCTACCTCCGGTAGATTTTGGGCACAATCCACTGTCTTTTTCTTCATGTTCTCTTATCCAATTCTTTCTTTAAATGTATCTAATACAGCGCCATTCAACTTGGACCTTTCCAAGTGGCATGCAAATATATTAAAGCAGTAGGTTCATGTTTTCCCAAAGTACTATTCCACTCGGCAATTAGCCATCTTCCACCTACTCCTCATCTGCATTAAAGTAATCTTCCGTTTCCTTTGCTTAAATAAAACAACACGAAGAAATTTTAGTATAAATTCCACTTAATTCGTAATAAAGTCAGCGTATGGTACTTCAATACAGAACGCAGAAACAGCAGAGGGGAGGTAGAAAAAGTCAATACGAGGTGATTGATGATTACGGCTAAGAAAAGAGAATTTGGGAGGGTGTCATACTGACAGGATGACATTCTAGCTCTCATATATATAGCCTTTTAGAAGGTCGGTCTATATGTTAATTACTAAACCTGATACGGTACCAACATATGTGGACGTCCGCCAGAGAAGGGCCCACTTTGTCGATTCTAGTTTCGGAGATATCAGCATTTTTGTAAAAAAAGGGTAGAAAATGTCGATGTCTAGAAAAGTGCATGGAACGATTCTCTGGGTTATTAAGAATAACCGTATCGAGGAATTATATCCGTAAATGAAGTACGAATAGAACATATTTTTAATGTCGTGAATTTGGCTTCAATTTTCTCAAAACACTTTTTAAATATCATCTGTAATATTCAATAAAAAGTTTATTTTCCAACATAGGAGTTTTATTTTGTTTTACTCGTAATTTATCAAAGAATGCCGCTGCATTCATAATTCCATACCGACTAAGTGGGCCCTTCTCTGGCGGGCGTACACATATATTCCCATAATTCACTAAGTCAGTGGTTCCCGCCCTGGGTGTCGCGGCACACTGGGGCGCCGCAGCTATTTTTAGGGGTGCCGCGATAAAATTTGTTTTGTAAAGGAATCATCGATTTGGATATGTTTACAGGTAACTAGGGCATTAGTTTTATCTCTAATAAATAGATTATGGTGTGATACCAACAAAGGGATATATCCAAATGTTTTAATACTAGTTTGTGAAAATATAAAAACAATGCTTGAAGGCTGGGGTGCCGCGAAATTCTGTTTGTCTTTGAAATGGTGCCGTGACTACGAAATGGTTGAGAACCACTGCACTAAGGCACAGCATTTTCATCTCCCTAAGCGACCTCACATGTTTTTATTGTAAAAAAGGTCACGTGTCACGTAATTGTTGTGAGAAGGAAGTGCTCATATAGACCCATCGGCGGAGTAGCCTTCGTCCCGACCTTTCTGCCGGTGTGCCCCCTAGAGGCATGGACGTCAGTGAGGGGAAGGAAGGAGGTGGGAGGGAGGAAGGGTACCTCTCTCTCTCTTCTCACTCTCTTCCTCTCTCTCTACCTCTTTCTCTTCCTCTCTCTCTCTCCTTTCCTCTCTCTCTCTCTCCCTCTCTTTTCCTCTCTCTGTCTTTTCCTCTCTCTCTCTCTCTCACTTTAACTCTCTCTTACTCTCTTCCTCTCTCAATGGAGGATAAGAATTCTTCTGTCCTTGATTTATGGGCGACCTATTATTCACTTTTCATCTAACGAAGGCCGATGTGAAAAAAACCTTCATGGTCACTTCTGTGACTCTCGAATGAAATCTCATTCATGCCGAAGGGACGCTTGTTTCTCTTCATTTATTATATCTCTATACATGCAATATGCATATTGAGGCCATTACATTGCGTCGGAAGAATTAACTCGGGAGAGTGGTATTTTCAGGGTTAAAAATGAAACTACTAAAGTTTTCATAATTTCTCCGCAGCCGTTGCTTTTCACATTTATGAGAATGTGATCGGTTGTTGATGATCCGTTGTGGCTGTTCTGAGAAGTGATTTGGTAGATGCGGTGAACCGAACGGAATGGGAAATTGTTCATAAAAATATAAACCACTGAAACATCATTTACGTAATACCTAAGTATTTTAAAATCACCTTCCGCAGACATAGAGAGGGAAAATATACGGCAAAATCCCGTTCTTGCGGAATGAATCGAAACCATTTTCGTTCCGTAAAAACATATTTTCCCGCAAAATGGAAATCGCCAATTTTACCGAAGGATTTTATTTAAAATTCGCGTAAATATAGCTGATGGACATTGCATTGCAGTTCAATTTCAATGCCATCAGATTGTTTTCAATCTTCGAATGACTTCATTACACCAACATCGCTTCACAATCTACACCGAGAGGATAATTTCTGCTGCAAATATTTAGGACGCCATTCTCGGAAGCGATTCGCGGTCCACCTAGAGCACCACCCAAGATCTTTTTCGACACTCCAAAATCAGTCACTTCGTAAAAACGGTATTTTACTGTAGCTACCGTATCTCGAAACTAATTTTGCACCAACTCTTTTTGAAGTGTAATTTGCTTGGCACGAAATTTTGCAATTTGATAAAACTATAGAAGAGTCATTCTTTCCTCTCTTATATAAGTAAATCCATTCTATCTTCCCCATAACAATAAATCGTTGTATAGGCATATATTAACATCAAGATGGAATCATTATAGTCGGTGGTGACTTTAAGTTACCCTCAATTGTTTGGGAAAAGCTATGTTTCGAATCTAGAGGTAAAGAACGCGAATCCTGTGAGGCATTAATAGAAACATTCTGCGAGCACTCTCTCCTTCAATTAGTCAGAATCCAACGCGATCGGGAAACATATTAGATTCATTAGCAACTAACGTCCCAGAAAGAATAAACAAAGTCACCATTGAAGATGGAATTAGTGATCATCTGCCCGTATATGCAGAGTGTAAGTTTAAAATCGAGAGGCACTCAAAGAAAGTTTCATGTATCTGCTAAGGCAGATTTTTCAAGCTTCAGGTCGCGTCTACGATTCCGTGATATGCTTCCGTGATATGGCCGAACGATCAGGTGCTGAGTCGTCACGGACATTATTCAAGGATATAATGCTAGAGGGCAACGATAAATACATTTCAATTAAATTGAAGGTCGACAATAAAGAGCCACGTTGGTACAATAAGCAAGCTAGGAGTGCACTTAGGCGTCAGAGAATAAGCCACTGGAAAATAAGAAATATGTCGTCTACATCATCCGACGAGTATTGAGTCGCTATAGTTCCAACGTATAAGGAATCCCGAGCTAAAGCGAAAAAAACTATGCGCGAGGCATTTACTAACTTCAGGAATAAGGTATTAAATAATTATTTTATGGTGGACCCTAAAGCGTTTTGGTCTTTTGTGAGAGAGGTCCAAGATAGAGGCCCTACTATGCATTGCCTGCATCATTGCCCGTTATTCATGATAGCGTAGAGAAAGCCAACCGGTTTAACGGTCATTTTGTAAAAGCATCTACAGCCGTCAAAGATCAATGCGTACATTATGCACTCGCTATAAGGAGGGGCCTGATGGACGAAATAATATTTTCTAAGTTGGGAATAGCAAAGCAATTAAGTTCCATCAGACATAACAAAGCCACTGGGCCCGAAGAAATTCCTGCTCGCGTTTTAAAATAATTAGCTGAAGAAATAGCATATTTTCTTCGGATAATATTCGAGAAATACATTTCTCGCGCAGAGGACCCTAACGACTGGAAGTACCGCACGTTACCCCAATTCATAAGGGCGGCGACAAGGAGAACCCAGAAAATTACAGGCCAATTTCCTTAACTTCGATATCGTGCAAGATTCTCGAGCACATACTCGTTAGCAACATAATTCAATTTCTTGGTAGTAATTCATTGTTAGATGATTGTCAACATGGCTTTAGGAAAGGTAGGTCTTGTGATACTCAGCTCGATCTTTTTGTGAATTGTATACTGAGAAGCGGAGAAAATAATACGCAGGTCGATGCCATCTTCTTAGATTTTAGGAAAGTATTTGATATGGTACCTCACAGAAAGTTAATAACGAAATTAGAAACCTTAGGCGTTAATTCCAAAATTGTTAGTTGGATCCGCGAATTTTTAAATCATAGGAAGCAGATGGTTGTTACAGATGGGAAATACTCGAACTTAGTAGAGGTTGTCTCTGGCGTGTAATTGGTCAGTTATTATTTCTAATTTATTTAAACGGTATCAGCTCAGTAGTCAGAAGTAAAATTAGACTTTCCGCGGACGACACCTTCATTTCTAGAGAAATAAGTAATCCGGAAGACCATCTGTATCTCCAATATGATCTAGAAGCTAATTCTGCATAGTGTAAGGAATAGCAGTTAGAGATAAACCAAAAGAAAAGCTGCGTCATCAATTTCTGGAGAACCAAGAATATCTCGTTGTATGTTAACTATTCGTTGGACGGAGTAGAGATTCCAGTTTCAGACTCGGTTAAATATCTAGGAGTCACGATCCATCATGATCTCTCGTGGGGCACCCAAATTCGGCGATTGATGTGCCGCTAACAAAAAGATGGCCTTTATAGGAAGAATATTCCGAAGTAGCTCCAAAAAAGTGAAATAATTATGTTATTTATCCTTGGTTCGACCGCAGGTCGAATATGCGTCAGCTGAGTGGGATCTCTACGAAAAGGGACTCGCTAACGAGATAGAAAAGGTTCAGCGCAGGGCAGCTAGAGAAATTACAATAGTAAACAAAGCGTAACATCATTAATAGAAAGTCTGAAATGGACATCGTTAGAGAAACGTAGGCTGCAGGCTAGATTTAAACTACTGGAAAAATTTATGTCGGAGGGATTAGCGAATGAGTTAGGTCTTATCAGAAGCCTGACGTATCTCGGAAGGCAGGACAGCGAGGATAAGATTCGCGAGGTCGATTGTAGAACGGAGCGATATAAAGGATAGTTTTTCCCTAGGACGATAAGCGAACATAATGGGAAAAGATAACGTAGGAAAACTAGGGACCTTTGGTGCACTACACCCCCTGCCATCCACCAAAAAGGTGACTTGCAGCGTATCATGTAGATGTAGATATTGCCGTTCGAGGTTTGGCCTCTCGCAATGATCCCAGTAATGATCTGTTTCGCCTTTTAAGGTGGCATTTTTTGCTCTTTCCTATTCTGGAAGTCTTTCTATGCCTATCAACATTAATTCAGACTAAGAATAACCAATATTTGGTAAAATATTCATTCCGTTTATACGTCTGTGTCTGCATTACAAAGCGATACAACTAGGTTTTAGGCGGAAATCATCTAAGGAATAAAAGGACGAAGACTGCGCCAAGGTGAATATACATAGAGCCTTAGAGATTAACAGCAAATTCATTAGCAGTGGATAATTATCTGTTTGGATTTCATTTTTAAATGTTCAATTTCAAACATCCATTCTCTGGTAAATAACATATTCTTATACATAAAAATGAAAGCTTCTAGCTGTTCCCGTCTGATTTCCTATCTGGCGACCTATTAGTGTAGAACTCTACACGCAGATGGCACGGGCTCCGCAGCTATTTAGCGTGTTTTCTAAGTTATGCAATTACAAATAGCTGGATTTTTCCCTTTCCATTGCTATAATTTTATACCAAACATTCTATGAGATTTTTTCTGTACCTCAGTAGTAGTGAAATACTACTCACCTCTACACAATTACTGCTCCTTATAAGATATACACTGAAGGAATTTGTCGGGACATTATCAAATATTTATCTTGGAATATATTAGTCGCAGATATGTGCTGTCCTGAACTATTTTGTAGCAAATGCTGTCCTCCACCTGATTACATTTTTTAATCGATACCTTACAGATCTTATAAGGGATAGAGAAAGCATTATACGATATTTATATTGTTTATTTCCCTGTCAATTTATGATAACGGCCGACGTCATTTTCGTAGCAACGATTGTAAACACTTTTGCTAATAACAGAGACTATGCACAAACTATAAGTTAGTTTGACTACTAAAGGACAATTACCAGGTATGTACTTCACTCGTAAATTATATATCAGTTTAATTACATTGTATTTATCTTGATTTCAACATATGGTATTCAAATAACCAATTATGCAAAAGTTATCACAATTTTAGTACAAGACGCCATTGGAGGAATTTATACTAATTAAAGTACTTTTGTATTTTCCAACAATAAATAATATACTTAAATTTAGAAAAACGATTAATCAATTTCATTAGGTTTAGCAGGTTTAATGATTGACATTCTCAGAAATTCATTTTCATTTTTCTTACAGGTGGAACAAAAAGAGAACTGTTCCAGGGCCGAAGAAATCACTTTACCATAGATTTTTGGTTGATCCACAAATTCATTCTTGACGTTCAAGTTTCATGTTTTTCGTCATCCACGTGAATTGCCTTTAAATCCGCTTTCGTGCATAAAAGGTATTAACGTTATAAAAGTTGGTTACAATAATTCATTTCTATATCTTTATTGTATAATATTTACGTACAAATACCTCACTGTTATGTAATTTTACAATGACTTTGTACACTCGCATTGTGATATACGGAAATAAATTAGATATCTTAAATGCAATTCTTTCAATTTCTTCTGTCCGTCCAATTTATATTTGCTACGATCATCGTATTAAAACGGGAGGGGAAGGGGGAGAGCGACATCCCGTGATGACGTCACGATAGCCATAGTGAACACGTAGTTCCGAATTTTCCCGTTGACCCATCTTCCGTCGCCTTCCATGGAAAACCTGGGAATCGTTTCATTGCATTAAGTTTCCGATCTTTGACCCACCCTAACGGCATCATTAACAAGCATCTCTTCCCAACCCATTCCCCGCTGCATACTCCTGTTTCCCCTTTGCTAACCATAACCTTCCTCTTCCCCCGCACCCTCCCAAACTACTGCTTAAGAGCCCCCTCCCTTTCCTCCCCTATGTTTCCTCCACACCTCTCCCTCCCTCCCCTGACTGCAGGTGTTATAGCCCTTCTCAAGAGAAGGTCGGGAAACATATTTACTATCGCATCGATTTATTATGGTGGTCGTTGTGCTTCGTCCGTTATGTCCCTCCTTGGGATAAGCATCCGTCGGCTTTAAGGTTTATTACGTGTCCGTTTGGGGGGGGGGGGGGGGGTTGATCCTCGTCCAAACCCGTAGATGCACGCGGGCGTTTGAAAGTATCCCAGGGGCGGATCGCTGTTTTACCCAGTTCTTGTAGGAGTCTGGGGGCCTTGGTTTGTAATGCCTGGTAAAATTTCTGTGATGTGTTTCTCAACCTTTCCACCATAGGGATGGTATCAGTTAGGGAGTGGAGGACCTCGTTGGTGGTCCTCCAGCCGAGCTGTAATACTGTGGGGAGTACGCTGCGTTCAGCCTTTGCGAGCTGTTTTAGGCCCGTTTTATTTAAGAGACCGCTCCACGCTGCTGAGGCGTGCGTGTACGCCGGGAAAATTACCGTCTGGTATAGGTAAATTTTGTTTCGGAGTGAGACATAGGGGGACTTAAGTATGGGGGAGAGTCTGATCCTGAGCGGAATTGTTTTATAGGCCATTTTTGTTGCGTGGGCGTCGAGTGACAAGCGCCGGTCAAGGGTGATCCCTAGGTATGAGACTTCTTCAGCCCACTCGGTTTCCGTATAGTCAACTATGATTGGGTCTGGTTCGATCCGTTGGCCTCGTGAGAAGAGGATAGTCTGAGTCTTAGCCTGGTTAATATCTATTCTCCATTCGTTATAACACTTCAAGAGTTTATCAGTGGCCGCCTGAAGGTATCTCGCTGCCATCTTCGGCTGTGTAGATCTAGTGATTATGGCAGCGTCGTCAGCATAGAGGGCTATCATTGTGTTCCAGCCGTAGTCTCGCGGGATATCCGCGGTGAAAATATTGAACAATTGAGGGCCCAAGACCGATCCTTGCGGGACGCCAGCAGTCACCGGGAGCCATGGAGACACGGCCTTCTGCCAGGAGACCTGAAATTTCCTTTCGTGAAGGTAGGATTGCAGAATCCTGACAATCCACTTGGGATATTTAAGTTTGGTGAGCTTATAAAGGAGGCCCTTGTGCCAGACTTTATCGAATGCTTTCCGGGTGTCAAAGAATGCACCTGCTGCGAGGCAGTTTCTGTTGAAAGACTCTGATACGAACTCGCAGACTCGGGTAAGCTGGTGAACCGTAGCGTGCTCGCTACGGAAGTCGAACTGCTGCGGTGGTAAAATATGTTCTTTTTCCCTGTGTTGGCATAGGTGCGGCAAGATGAGTTTTTCCAGGATCTTTCCAAGTCCGTCAAGTAATGATATTGGGCGGAAGTTTTCAGGTCTCCTAGGCTTTCCTGCTTTGGGGAGGCATATGACCTTGGCCAATTTCCAAGCCGTCGGAAAGTGGCCAATTCGGATGGAGGCATTGTAAATCGCTAGCAGGTGGTTTGCAAAATTATTTGGGAGCTGTAAAAGGATTTCGTTATTTAAGCCATCGACTCCTGGGGCTTTACGTGGTCGGAGAGACTTTATTGCAGTCCTAAGATGGTCCATGGTTAGGACCGGGGCCTCCTCTTCCTCTTGTGCGGCATCCGGAACTGCCCTTTCTCCCTCCCCTCCCTTCGCCTATTCCCTATGTAAACGTTGCAATGTTTTTATTCTTGACCTGATGATGACTACGTGTGTGTTAGTCGGCAGCGGTCGTCCGTTCTGTGAGTTATTAACCTTTTCACTGCTAAGTGCTTGGCGATCGCTCATTCCACGCAGCGCTAGATACTCCGCAGCGTGCTCTACCGCCCTGTGCTGAATACTTTTGGCACGCAGCGCTTGATTATTCGTTTGTTGTTTTATATGGTTTGCTTTCATCATATTGTTGTTTCAAATATTTCCCATCCTTCTTTTAGATCCGGGCTTTGGACCGGCACTGGCGAAGTTAAAAATATATATTTTTTTATTTTAAATTTTTACGTTTTTTTATTTATAATGATTTTTTAATTTTTATTTGCTTTGCAATTTAATAATTTCTTTGTGTATGGTACATCTCGAAACATGGAACGACACATAGAGCAACTTGGCATTTCTTGCAATTGAACCTTGTCTCCCGTCTCTTATTGTTTTTCCGGCAAACTACGCACTTTCTCATTGGGAATTTACTTTTTACTGCCTCTGATTCAATGCTAGTCGGAAAATGCCTTTCCGTCAGCCGCAGAGGTGAATCCTCACTTGATCTTCTTCCTCCTGATTGCTTTCTTTCTTTACTGTATTTTTCGAGAATTCCTCGGATTAGCGCCAAATGAAATTTTGCTATTGGAATATTATTTCCCGTCACCACTTGGTAAAGGATGTGCGCATTCAGCATGGAAAGGTCCAGCAAGTGAAAAAACAATTTTTTGTACCATTTCACAGACTTTCTTACAGATTCAATTGAACTTAAAATCATGTCCGACTTGTCTACAGCTCCCATCGAAGCATTATAGTCGATGATGCATCTTGGCTTTTTTATGCGCTCCCCTGTTCGGTAATCTGTCTTTCCAGAATCAACCATTTCCGCTGTGTGAATGGTTGATAACATCCACACTTCCCTCTTATCACACCATTTCAATGCCAGCATAATATCAGAAGATCTAAACATTGTTTCCCCCTTTTTCAACTTCTCTTCCATTTTCGGCATGTCTTTACGTGTTTTTCTCACGGTACCCAAGCATTTGTGGTTTTATCGTAAAGCCAAGTAAACAAGGCTGGGCTTGAGTACCAATTGTCTACATACAATGTGTGCCCTTTCTCCAAATATGGTCTCAGAAGAGTGATAATGATATCACCTGATTTTCCCAAATTTTCCTGCCCCTCCTCGATATCGCTAGAAGCTCCCGTGTAAATGATGAAATCAAGAATATATCCGGTCTCGCAATCGCATAAAACAAATATCTTGATACCAAATCGACTTCTTTTTGAAGGAATATACTGTCTAAAAAATGGATGCCCCTTGAAAAGCAGAAGAATCTCATCAATGCAGAGATTCTTGAATGGCGTCAGCGAATCCTTGAAAGACTCCCGTAATCGATCGACAACTGATCGAATTTTAAAGAGCCTATCTCCCTCATTAGGCACATTATTATCACAGAAATGAAGCATTCTCAATAGAAGCAAGTACCTATCTCTGGACATAATTTCCCCAAAAACCGGTGTCCTCAATAGTGAGTCCTTGGACCAATACTCTTGGTAAGTGAGTTTTCTCATCCTAGACATCAATAAAGTGACAGCTATAAAACAGTATATTTCATCATTTGTAGTGTCTGCCCACCTATTCAGCCGCGAATGAATGCTTTCAGAAGTATGTTCCAATGTATATTTATAATATTTATTGGACTCTTCCATAATAACAGTCATCAAATCCTCAGAAAAGAATACCATGAAAAAATCCAAAATGGAAGAATCATCGCTTACATTAGCATTGCTCCCAGAGTTCTCAACATGGAACTCGTGCACTTTGGGTCGCAAATCCTTGCAAAACCACGAAATATCTGCAGTCTTACTTCGTTTTGATGGAGGCATTTCAATGCCATCATCAAGCTCCTCTTCAGACTTGGATGGAGAACTAGGATAAAGTGCCGCTCCGCGAGAGGTTGATGGCTGAGGAGATGCAACTCTCGAAACACTCGGTTGCGGCTCCGCTGCATCGCCTTCCGATTCAGAAGAATCAAAATATTCTTCTCCGCTCTCAAAACCGGTCAAAATTTCAAATACCTCCTTGTCGGAAGGAGCCTTCTCCTTAGACATTGTTATAAATCAAAACCCTAATAACTTAGTCCAAAAATAAAGTCCAGCAAATAATCACAGTAAAAGTAGGCAAACAGTAATCAAAGAGTATCCAAAAACAATGTCCAATATGAAAGCCAAGGTTCAGAAATAAAAATTGAGCGAAGCAAAAGAATAAATCCACAAAGCCAAAAAGAATGTCCAAAAGAAATGCAAAGATCGAAAAATAGAAAATCAGTGAGAGGGAACACAGCGCGTAACTCTTGAGAAAGACAAGGAGAAACTGAGCTACGAAATCCGACGAAAGCATTTAGGGAAGAAAAAAATAACGGTACTATAAGGGCATAGGGGCTGAGATAGGGTCAAGGGACTTTGAAGGGGCCTGAAACACGTTGCCAAGTCGGGAACCTAACTCTCCCTAACATTCACAAAAGGCATTGAATTACATCTACCGGCATTGGAAAACATTCCTAAATAAGGAAGAGACCGCTAGATATCGCTAGAAGCAGAAACGAGATAACACGTCTCGAGCAGCGATGCGAAAAACAGGCGAACAAGATATGACCTCCTTAGCACGTTAGCACTGAGGGGCCGGCATATGCTGGACGAGTTATCACGTCCATAGCAGCGAAAAGGTTAAAGTGGATTCTTTACAAAGTGCTACATTCATTTTTCCTTCATTGAGTTCTATCAGAATAAGTATAAATTTTCCGCGAAATTAAGGCAACTATCCGTAATTTCCAAATTCTCTGGCAATCGGTTCGTGTCCAAGTTTTCGTATTTCAAATTTCGTGACTCAGAATGCCCTGCATGAGCAATAAGAATAATCATCATTAAGAGAATACCCTATATACTGAAATTATGAAAAAATTAGGATATTTTGTGTTAAGATTATGGCATCATCATCTGCGTCTTTAACACGTATTTGGATAGGTATGGTGCCATTATATTTAACAATTGAAAACAGTTAAAATTTCTATAAAAACTACTAAAGTCAACATTAAAATACTTCACGTTTTACTAAATTTCTTGTGTTAGTATAATGACGTCATCATAAGTTTACGTCGTAGTTTAAAATCAGTGGCATAATAATATATAAGACAATATATCCTATATATGTCCTATATCATATATATCCTATATATATATATATATATATATAGGATATATATATATATATGTATATATATATATATCCTATATATATATATAGGATATATATATATATATATATATATATATATATATATATATATCCTTTATATGTAAGAAGCAGCTATTTATTATGATAACAACCCATTCATGTTTGGCGTCCATATTCCCAATGGGTGAAAATATGAATTACTTGGTATCCTTCAACCCCCACTGTTAGGGTGCTTTTCTTTGTCCTAAGCCTTTCTCAGAAACTGCAGCGCTATTGCATCAATTAAGTTAATAACAAGATAAATAAATAACAGGATAGCACTCTCAGTCGTCTAAATCAAATTCTACTTCATTTTACCAGTGAAGTTTCTCATGCCAATTTTGATTTTCATGTATTCTTCAACAGGAAAAACTATTCAGAAGGTTTGGGCTCTTATGAGAGTATTAAAGGCCATTAGATATAAGTACCGCAGTACCACAAATCGAAGAGATTAGTCTAATTTTAAATAACATTTAAAATTTTGAAATTTTAATTTTTTCAATTACTTTTCTGAGTTGTTTTATGGCAGTTTTTCGATTAAAACATTGTTTTCCTTCCTCGGACAGCTTCGAGACCTTTTCAGAGCTGCCTTGTCTATCGCCAGTCTAACGAAATCAAGCTTGTTTCCTACTTAGTGTCCGTGTGAACGCAGTAGTTATTTAGAATGACATTTTACAGTTGCATTATTTTATTCGGAAGTCGATATTTTCGTCACAATTACTTCGAAAAGTGACCCAAATGTTTCAAGAATTTGTAAGCCTCTCTAAATTTTAAAATAAAATTATTTTTATAATAATCGATTTAGAATCGTTTTAAAGGGTATTCTTATAATTATGTAACTTGGGGGTCGCTAAATCTTCTTATCTTACTGGATGGGCCGCGAGAAATTTCTTGAGTTCAAGTGAGTCGTGTTATTAAAAAGATTGAGAAAGGCTTCCCTAGAGCCTACGCGGTTCAATGAAATCAAATGATATTTCGTTTTTAAGCATAACATTTCCAGAATATAAGCCATGAAGAGATAAACAATATAGCACAACAATGAAGGGTAGTTTATTGTTGTTGATTTTCCAAAAAGGTCGATTCATTAAAAAATGGCTCAAACGATTTTGATTAAAATTCACTCAGTTATAGAACTTGTAATCGCAAACAATACTTTATAACCCATATTTCTCACAAATTAAATGTATAGCGTTCAGCAACATTATAATATAAAGATTCTTACGCCCAGTTACCGCTACAGCTATCTCCCAACTTCTCTCAACTATCTTCGTCCAAAAATAAAATGCTTCGGCGTCTATGTGCCTCCGTCAATCTGTATAACAATTTGAATATTTATGTATGGTGCAACTATTTATCAAGTTTGATTTTCTCATGATCAATATATTAGGTAATACCGTTTACGTGCAGGAGGCATTTTTCGCGGTTTCGTTGTTTTCGTGGCGGTTCCTTCTAGTCAGGAAAGAATGCACATATTGAGATCACATGCATATAAATAGGTAGTGTACGGGAATGAAATGTGTACTGTACCGATATTTGTATCAAGTCCCCTTAACCCCTTTTTCCCATAAAGGTAACGCATCAATATTCGCGATGGTTTCCAGGAACTTGACCTCCGCGAATTTAGTTTTAATTTTTACATCTGAGATTTTTGTCTTTTATTTTTCTGGAAAACTACCGACCCCTGTATAAGACGCGCCTCATTTTTGAGGCCATTTTGGGGGGAGGGGGGGGGAATGCGTCCTATAAACTTAATTTTCCCGACATTGCCCTGAATCGAACAAATGTCTGGGTTCGCTCACTGGTGGACTTTTGTTTTCTTCTTTTCAATAATATGTATATACATCTCCGTCTCCAAACGTTTACGAAAACCTTCTTTCTTGATGAATCGCCCAAAATTACAATTGCTCTTTTCCTCCGAAAATGGGTGGCGTAACGTCTGCCAAGGATAAGTGCGCGGCGTAATCGCTTATCTGTGAGAGACTGCCGAGTCACTCTTATGCTGCTTTGGAGCGTGGGGCGGCCGACGGATAAATATCGTGCTCCGCGCCATATACTCTCGCACTCGCTCTCCGTCTCACACCCAGCTGCTGCTCCTGCTGCGCAGACGCCCTTATTCACTCTTATTACTCAAGGAACCGGATTCGAGGTAATTGAACACTGACGCTATTTTGCTTTACGGATGGTGTTGCTGTCTTGTTACCGGATAGGTTTAGGACGAATGTATAACGTAAAAGCGATTCGATCCGATTTAAAATATTTCGAATATCTTTTTAGTGGTTTCCAATAACGATTTAACCGAGCGGATTAATATTTAGAAGTGGAACCGCGATAATCGACTGTGTTTTGATACATTGGTGAGAAAGCAATACGCCGCTCGAGATGAAATCATCTCATCGCCGGAAATGCGAATTTACAAATCTGGATAAGACATTCGGAGGGGGAAAATATTTTTCCATTTCCGACATAGTGATATTGGAAGCGGACGACACCTTGGGACGGAACAAAAACTCCTATGATATATTTACAAGGCTGCTTTATTGTTATTTATGGAGATGATATTTGCAAAAAATTAATGAAACTATCCGTAATTTCCAAATTCTCTGAAAATAGGCTCGTGTCCAAGTTTTCGCATTTCAAGTTTTGTGACTCACAATCAGATCGCACTGCATGAGCAATAAGAAAAATCATCATTAAGACTATACCCTACATTAAATTTATGGAAAATTAGGATATTTTCTTTTAAGGTTATGGCATCATCATCCATGCCTTTAGCGCGTATTTGGATAAAAAATATCGAGAAATAGGTATGACGCCATTATATTTAAAAATTGAAAAGTTCAAATTTTTAGAAAAACTACGAAACACAACATTAAAATATGTTTCACGTTTTACCGTCACTGCTATCAAGGTTGCTCCTCCTATTGTCATCCCTTATAGCCCTGGAGAAAAACAAACCTCTTCGCTCCTTCCTACAGTCGATAACCCAAATTTAATCGTCATGCTTGTGCTTTCAGTAGTACGTGGGAATTGCCATTATCTATGATACCTTCAATCACAGTGCGTGATGCAATTAGTGTTTTGAATAGAGTAAAATCTTAAATATTATCGGAAGAAAATATTTATGATGATGTTTTCATAATTTGCATGACATTAAAAATTAGAATTACATGCTTATATGTTAATTGGAATAAACTTGATGTTAATTTCCGTAACTCGAATTTTCTATAACTAGAATAATGTTTGCTTTACTTTGAGATTCGAGTTATAGAAGTTCCACTATATACACATATATATACAAATATTTAAAAATATATTTCCATAACTTTAGTTTTCTATTACTCGAATAATTATTACTTTTCCTTGAGATTGGAGTTATGGAAGTTCAACTGTAATTCGTTATGACGGCATTAATTTCCATTAAAAGCATTAAATCACTGAAATCGTAACTTATAATATCATATCTCTTTAAAAGCATTGAGGTCGCTGTCATAGTATTTAAAGATTTTCATTGTTGAAAAGTGGTTTTTCCACTTTTTCCACATTCACTTTTTTTCGATCTAAAGCAGATATTTACGTTAATTCAGTATTTATTTGAATTTTGCCTTCAAAAATTAAAAACTACGTTCTTTCAGATAGATAACTGTTTTTTACCGAAGTCGTATTCCAATTTTAAGCAATTTAAAAATGTATTTTTAGAAAGTCTTGCACTGAATCCCAAGCTTTTCTTATGGGCTATTTAAATTGAATATTAGGATTAAAAAGACCCCTTAAATATTAACTTATTCGTGATCTTCGATTTTTCTCGTCGGTTGTACCACCCGGCCTACCTACATGCCAAATTTCAGATTTTTTTGCCCTTCTAGAAGTACTTAACAGTTTTGTGTCAGTGAGTGAGTAGGGCACGAGTTGTCGGTGTTTGCATATAGCAAGCGCTAAAATATCACCGTATACCAAGATCTAAACTCGTAAATAAACCAACGCGATCTCCAGGGCAACATCACTTCAGCCACGTGGAACCTATATGTATTAGATAATAAATTCCAGGAGTAATAGCAGTATAATTATAATTTTCCGTGTAATTGAGGCAACTATACGTAATTTCTAAATTCTCTGGCAATTCGTGTCCAAGTTTTCGTATTTCAAGTTTCTTGACTCATATCGCCCTGCGTGAGTGATAAGAATAATCATCATTAAGACAATACACTATGCATGAAATTGGTGGAAAATTTAGGATATTTTCTGTCAAGATTATGACATCATGATCCATGCCTTTAGCACGTATTTGGATAAAAATATCGCGAAATAGGTATGACGCCATTATATTTAATAATTGAAATGAGTTAAAATTTCTAGAAAAACTACGAAACACAACATTAAAATACATTTCACGTTATACCGTCACTGCTATCAGAGGTGCTTCTTCGAATGTGATGCCTTATAGTCCTAGAGAAAAACAAACCTATTCGCTCCTTCCTACGGTCGATATCCCAAATTTAATTGTCGTGTTTGTGATTTTAGTAGTACGTGATAATTACAATCATCTATGATACACTCAATCACAGTGCGTGATGCAATTAGTGTTTTGGATACAGTACAATATTACATATTATTAGAATAAAATATTGGTGATGATGCTTACATAATATTCATGATATTGAAAATTAGAATAAGTTAACTTATATGCTTATGGGAATAAACTTGATGTTTATTCGACTAAAGAAAAATGAAAAAAATATATTTCCGTAACTCGAATTTAAGTTATGGAAGTTCCACTATAATTCGTTATAACGGCATTAATTTCCAATAAAATCATTAAATCACTGCAATCGTAGCGTATAATATCAGATCCTTTTTAAAAGTAGTGAGGTCGTTGCCATGGTATTTCAAGATTTCCATTGTTAAAAAGAGGAAAAAATTCACACTTTTCTCCGACTGAAAGCAGACATTTACGCTAATTCTGTACGTATTTGAATTCTGCCTTCAAAAATTAAGAACTCCAGTCTTTCAGCTAGACAACTGTCCTCCCGAATTCGTATCTCAATTTAAAGTAATTTTAAAATGCGTCTTTAGAAAGCCTTGCGCTGAATTCCAAGCTTTCATTATAGGGTCTTGAAATGCAATATTGGGGTTAAAACGACCCCTTAAATATTAACTTGTTTGTGTTTTTCGATTTTCTCCTCGGTTGTGCCACTCGACCTACCAACATGCCAAATTTCAAATTTCCAGCCCTTCTAGAAGTACCTAAGAGTTTTGTGTCAGTGAGTGAGTGAGTGATTGAGTGAGGTACAAGTAGTTATATAATTATAGATATATTATTATCTTATAAATATTTTGATAAAAGCAATCGCGAAATAGGTATGATGCCATTATATTTAACAATTGAAAAGTGTTCAAATTTCTAGAAAAACTTCGAAACACAATATTAAAATACTTCTCACGTTTTACCGTCATTTCCATCGGGGTTGCTCCTCCTATTGTCATCCCTTATAGCCCTGGAGAAAAACAAACCTATTCGCTCCTTTTTACAGTCGATAACCCAAATATAACGTCATGCTTGTGCTTTCCGAAGTACGTGAGAATTGCAATAGCACTGAATCCCATGGTTTTCTTATAGGGTATTGAAATGGAACATTGGGGTTAAAAAGAACACTTAAATACATACTTTTTTGTGATTTTAGATTTTTCTCGTCGGTTGTGTCACTTGACCTACCGACATAGCAAATTTCAGATTTATATCCCTTCTAGAAGTATCTTCGAGTTTAAACAAAATTTCAAGGTTTATGTATTTTCGAATGTGCTACGGAACTGAAATATTTTTAGAGGTAGGATTTGAAAAAAAAAAACGAAATAGAGATTATAAAAATTTTGATATTTTACTTTGTGTTGCCGTTAAAAATTCTTAAAATTTAAACAAATAGATAACTGTTTAGGCACTACGGGATGAGCTAGGAAGCTGAAATCTTCAAGTCATTTATAGAGTAGTGCATTTCCACAAATAAATATTTGAATCTCTCCATAAATATATTGCGACGGCCGTTAAAAATGTTTATAATTTAAACAATTAGAAAAATATTATTTCATTTCTATAAGTGCTACAAATTTAAAATTTGACAGAAATATGTAGCATTAGTACCCCATAATGGAGAAAGTATCAAATTCTTAAAATTGCAAAGTTTGGGAATTGTTTTAATCTATTATTTTTACATAAGGGAGAAAAGAAAATCGCTGCGGAGGTTAAATCTTTAGAATTAAAAAAATATTTGTAATGATGAAATATCTGTCTGAAAAATGAATGTTTTTTTCAAGGTGAGATGATATGCTTGCAGAATGCAAGCACCTTCTACTAGTCATTATATATATATATATATATATATATATATATATATATATATACGATATAACATTGGATATATACAGGAGGATACTACAAACTACAAGAGCTAGAGAGCTCGTTTTTTAGATATGATGGAGAAAACTACAGATAAAATGAGACTTTTCGCCTAAGTGATATGGGTTCGACTCCATAAATTCCGAAAGTTTCGTTTTTCCCATAAGAAAAGCATTGCGCCATTTTTGTAAATTAATTTCTGGAACTTGCACATAAGCTAGAAAAATTAAATTTCCAGTGTAGCTATATGAGCGCAATATCTAATTAGGAATTATTGTTATCTTTTCTTACAGTGTCCTGGGTTCGACTCCAGATTTAGGTTTTTGTATATCCGAAGGTGATACGAAGCTGAAATTTTTTTACTGGTATACTTGGTAAAAAACAAAATAAGGATTATAGAAATTTTGATATTTTAATTTGTTTGGCTGTTAAAAATTCTTAAAGTTTAAGCAAATAGATAGATGTTTAGGTACTTCGGTGCAAGCTAGGTAGCTTAAATTTTAAAGTTATGTAGAGATTAGTGCATTAAAACTAACAAACATTTAAAAATCTCCAACAAAGTGTTATTGCAAACGTAATAAATTTTTAAAAACGAAAATATTGAAAAAGTGCAACAATGCGGCCGCTAAAAATGTTTGCGAATTTTAAATGTAAATCTAATAATTGGTATCATCTTGTAAACGTCAGATTTTCTGTCTCGTATTTTGAACGCGGTTAATAAAAGAAATGTTATTTCTTTAAGGTTTCGTTTTTATTTTTTGTGACGTATTTCGAAAATTTAAAAGAAATGTTATCATGTTATCACTTTATTTTGCTAGGTTTTGATTTTCTGTTACGCATTTCGAACGTAATTAATAAAAAAATTTATAATCCTAGTGTTTTCTGCGGCTTGGAAATGTTCGTGGCAGAACCCAAGAAAACATCCTTGCATCACGTACTCAACATTCCATTTCAGTTGTTCATCAATTAAAATTAAAGCATTTCCTTGGAATGGACAAAAGAACATCGAAAATCGCATGCGAAAATGTGCTGGGGTGTAACTACACAGTTTCCGTGTGTGTGTGCGTGTGTGTGTGTGTGTGTGTGTGTGCGCGCGCGCGTGCGTGCTTGTGAATGTGCGTGCAACGGCGATTACGATTGCGAATCGTCATGTCAGTGAAGCGTAAAACTATCAAATTAGTGTAAGACTCGTACGCTGATTCTTCGCAGTAATAATACCAAATATTGAATTTCGTCGCTCAACTTCATCGCCAAAACTTTTCTCGCCTCTCCAGGTCATCATCGCTCTGAAGCTATTATAAGTTTATAATGGAGCGTTGGGCGAAGAAGGTAGCCTTGGTGACCGGTGCTAGCTCTGGGATAGGAGCAGCCATAACAACGGAGTTGGTTCGAAGTGGAATGGTGGTCGTCGGAGTCGCTAGGAGGGTCGAAAGGGTTCAGGTGAGCAACATTCTATTAGTAATCTCTAACTCCTGACCTCCATCTTTTCGATCTGCTCTATTTCTTCGCATTTAAGGATAAACAACTACTGGGCGGATTTTGATTTAATTACGTATGAGTGATCTTTATTAAAAAATTATCGCCCAATTGTGATTTTCAACTGAATCTGTTAATTAGAACTTCCACTTTACATAATTACTTTAATAAACGTATACTCGTATCTCGTTAAATGGCATCCGGCAAGAAACTATTAAATACCATAAATTCCTCTCCCTAGCTCTTATATGATCTGTAAGTAGGGTTGCCAGATTTTAAAAATCACAAATCGGGACATTTAGATTAAATAAAGCATTTTTGAAATATTAAGTCGTGACAATTCTATGAAATAAAATTCAAGGCTCAATTATATCAAAAACTAAATGAAATAGGATTGATTTATTCATAAATATTTTTACAAACATTAAAGTTCAAACACACATTAAAGAAATTATATTGAAATTCAATTAATTATAAATATTTTAGGCTTCGTTTGGCTTCCTCTAGTATTTTCTTTCCAGCTTCTGTATCTAGATATAGTCGACATTCCCTAAAATTCACTTAAAAAGTTTCTTAGCCCTTCAGCGACGGGATAGATTTAAATACCACTCTACCAGATGGCCGGGTGTTATTTAATCAGTCTACGCCGGCATCGTTACATGGTACGAATCTCAATTTCTTACCATGTCGCCGGTGTCAGTGCGTGATTCGTACCGCGCTGGTTTTAATGTGCTATATTTAACTTAGTTTTTATTTCTTTTTCGATTGACTTTCACATTTTTATAGTAAAAGGTTTGTTTTGTATGTGACCATTGAGCGAAATTGTTTTCCTAATATTTTAGTTAGTAAAAATTACATTTCCTCTGCTGTGACGACGCCTGCTCCCCTGGTTGACGCGGCTAAAAATCATTTATTTTATTTCGTCACCCTTAATTCCTAACAGTTTATTTACATCTCTATATCATTTTAAGGTGTAATCTCTTTCTTTTTGGAAGACTTCCGGCTATTTCGTCTAAGAAACTGATTCATTAAAATTTTCGATTACTTTGATAAGAAAATATCGTCTTTTGAAATAATCGGCTCAATGATAACACATCTGTTCAAAACTGTCGATTCTAATGCTAATACCATTACAAGAGTTCTTTGAGTTAAGGAAGTTAGTAAGAAAGATCTGCCGAAAGCCAAAGCTTATATTCTGAGCCTCTTGAGGCTTGCTTGTGTAGCCCACTCTCTGACTCATCTATGCGGGCCTGAGAAGTTATTTAGTTGGTTTCGGTAGAGATTATAAACAGAACCCTTGAAAAAAAATATGGGTGCACTTAGTGACGTCAGCCAATAGGAATTATTAGTGGTAGACGTCTCGTCTCAAAACTTTTATTTTTGTTGAAAGAGAGCTGACATTGCTGGAAAGTAAAAGAATCGTTCTGGCCCTTTGGTTAGTTAGTTGGTTAGTCTATACGGTACTGACTATACTATAAATGGTGGAGTTGTTTTCTAAGAAAATATACTTATTTGTTAATATACTGTCCTTCAGTTCTAATTTAATTTGAGGAATCGTTACCCCTCATTGTGCAGACATGGCTAGTAGGAATACACTTGATGTTAGTGATGAAGATTTGCAGAGGATTTTGGAGGAATCTAATGATTCCTCAAACGATAGCGATAGTGACAGTGGCTCCAGTGTTCAATTCTAATTTAGTTAATTCTAGTTTAGATACTGACATTTCAAAAATCGGCTGATGATAAGACGAGCTTGATTCGGCAGTAAGATGTCGTGAAAGTAGGGGCCAGATGGAGGTGATTCACGCTCGTTCTATTTTGGGCCCGTCATGTGATGTTATTCGTAAACATGAGTGCCGAAGTCTGGGAGAAATAATGAAAGTGGGAAGAGTCTTTCAGTGACTACATCGTTATGAGAACGGGACGACATGCTCCCTTATAGAGAGAACTCGAGCGCATCTTTTGAATGGATGGGAATAAATATAGCACGTAAAGCATTGAGTAAATGTTAAACATTTTTGTGGAATAAACTTTTATTTTTTCTTTCTGTGATAATACACAATATTATTGTAATATAATTATATAAAAAATATGGTATAATTAACGTACTATAACGTAAATATTCCAAAAATTCCACGTAAATCCCATTATTAAATAAAAACTTTTAAAGGTTTATATCAAAGTACCTTCAAATCGGCCATTTGGGTTAAAAACCCGCAGGCCGTAAGGAAAACAGTATTTAAATCTAGCCCGTCCCTAACAACGCAGCTTTAAGTCAGTACTACGCACAGACACCGGCGGTAAGGAAAGAAAATGAAGTCAGTAACATGTACTGAGCCCGTCGCTGAATCATAAGTTCAGCTTCTAAATTGGATAGCAATAGTTTGTTCTGTCTTTTCTCCACACAACAGCCATCAAACTAAATATTCTTTCACTCGATGCATTCCTATGTGGTAATGATAAAACAAAGCTGGCGACTTTAAACAATTTATTAGCATCTATATCTAATCTTTTAAATTCAACTCATTTCTCTGCGATTTTTTTTATTTAAACATGATTATATTATATATTCCGGTTACGATCCTGAGTGTCGAACAATTTTGTTTAAAAAGTGGGACATTCGAAAATAAGTCGGGACGCTGGAAAAACGTTAACAAGCCGGGACAATTCCGCGAACATCGAGACGTCAGGCCACCCTTTCTGTAAGGTATAGACTAAATTATTTACCCGGATAGAGGACAGCATTTACCACAAGAAAGTCCGCAGAACCATATTATTACGACTTATAGTTTCGGAGATGAAAATTTGAGAAAATCCCAAGCATATCATCACATATATTGCTTTAATCGATCGCTATGACAATTCTACCGGCAAACAACAATTAAAAATCCCTTATATTTATCCGTTCCATGCTCTTATATAACCGACTAGGGCAGGGATGGCGAACCACTGACACGGGTGTCACAAAGTGACACGTCAGGATCTTTAGCATGGCACGGAAGAGTATCTGAACTTCTAAACTCTAAAGTACAGCCTGCATGCAAAAATGGATGATGGTACGGGGGAAAACCCAAAAGAGTCCCTCTGCTCGCCCACTACCATGGTTTCCTCCCAAGTGTTCCATTCTTTTCTCGAAAATGATCTCAAAGAGGGCGTGCCCGGACGGTGCAAATATCAGTTCAGTAGCAAAACAATAGCAGTGTCCTTTCATAGGATTATCTGGTATCTTCACACGGAAGGATAAAAACAAGCAAGTGGATGAGTTGATCATGATTCATATTAAAGAAGAGCCTATTAGTAGGAACACCGTAAAAGACCGAATTTTGCTTTTAAACAAAGACGTTACAAATCAACTACTAACGGATTTAAAATCTGCAGAAATGTCTTCTTTTTTTTGGATGAGAATATGGATGCAACAGCACAGGTGCAACTTGCGGTTATTGTCAGATTCTCCTCTAAAAATACAATGAGTGAGGAATTACTTAAATTAATGGCATTGCCGGGAAAACCCACAGGATTCGATATTATGAATAAATTAAAAAAGGATTTAAAGAAATGGGGATCAACTTAAAAAATATTGTTGGTAACAACCGATGGAGCTCCAAGTATGATTGGAAAACATGTTGGGTTTGTTCAATTACTTCCAAAGAAATCCAACGCCCTTTGCTTCAATTTCATTGCATAATACACCAGGAAGCACTTTGTGTGAAAAAAAAGATTAAATTAACTTTGAAATGTTATTTCTATAGTGAACAAAAATTGTCAATTTTATTACTGTTCGCGTTCCTAATAAACGAGAGTTTGAAGAACTTTTAGATGAGGTTGAATCTCAATATTCAGGATTACTTATGTACAATAGTGTCCCATGGTTGCGTCGCAGTCAAATTTTGAACCGTTTTGTTAGCGTCTTTACCTCTCTGTCCTACTATCTATTTCGCGAATCTTATCCTCATTATCTCTCCGTCCGATATACGTTGGTTGTCGAATAATATCCATCATTTCATTTACGAATATCTCCGACCTATATTAATCTAGAAGTTTAAGTCTCGCCTGTAATCTACGATCTTTCAACGATGGCCAACTCAACTCTTCAATGAGTAACGTAACGCTGTTTTTTATCGTAATTCTTTTTCACGAATCTAGCTGCTCGCCGCTGTATTTTTTCTAAATCCTTTATGAGTCCCCTCTGATATGGATCCCAAACCGCTGCTGCGTATTCCATTTGAGTTCTAACCAAGGATAAATAACAGGATTCTCTCACCTTATCCGTGCTTTTCCTGACTATCCTACGCACAAAAGCCAACTTCTTATTTGCCGCACCTATCACTCGTCTTATGTGGGTGTCCCAAGACAGGTCACGATTCAAGGTTACCCCGAGGTACTTCACGAATTCCGAAACAGGAATGCTCTCACCATCTATCGAGTAGGTAAATACGGACGATGGGCTTCTAGATTTCCAAAAGTTTAGAACGTTACTCTTTTTCTGATTGATTTCTAGCTGCCATTCCTTGCACCATACAGATAACGCATCCAGATCATCCTGAAGCTGACGATGGTCGCTAGGACCACTAATTTCTCTATAGACTACGGTGTCGTCCGCAAAAAGCCTAATATTACTTTTCACAACTGAGCTTATGTCGTTTATATAAAGCAAGAAAAGCATAGGTCCGAACGCACTACCCTGCGGCACTCCAGAGACTACATCTGCAACACTCGAGGACTTACCATCGATGACTACGAACATATCAAAACCTTTGAGAAGAAGCTTAAAGTAATTGAAAAGAATTTGACGACTGAAAATTTCAAGTACTATGCATCACTTAAGAATCATCTTGCAACATCGCCTTTTTTCATTGATGATGGCAAAAATAAGATTGATATTTTGAAAAAGTACACCTCTTTAATAGGAGATACAAATAAAATATTTATGGAAAGATTTGATAAATTTCTTAAAGTGGAGACAACATTAAAATTCATGATATTGCCACATACGATAAAATTTGAAGACCTTCAATTGACTTTCTTCGAATGGCTTGACATCGATAATTCAGGGATGGAATTAATTGAGTTTAAAACCGGTTTTACGAGAGTTCAGATTTTAATTCTCTCAGAATGGAACTCTTTACCTGATTCATTTATGGCAATGAAAAAATTAGCAAAAGCTCTTTTAACGATGATTGGATCAACGTATGCTTGCGTACAGCTATTTTCTTCTATGAATTTTATAAAATCTTATACCAGAAATCGCTTTGGCAATGATTTAACTGGTGCATGTGTAGGATTGAAATCCACAACTTACAGTCCACGAATCGATACTTTGGCATCAACCTGGCAACAAGTGTCACACAGACAAAATATGTGTGTAGGAAAATAGTCCATTTTGTTAACAGTTATAATAATGAATATTTCTTAAATTATTTATCGATCGATCTTCTCTATGAAAAAGTTATCGTTCGAATCGATTATTTTCTCCGCCTATGAGATTCCTTCAATGGACAAATATTCCTAACGTTCATAAATAAGTTGTTCATTCTGCACGCAGCAATGATTGGAAAGAGAATGAATTGTCGATCTTGCCTTAAGTTTGGGAAACAATTGACGGTCAATATGTCGATTCAGAATTAAATATCTGCAAATTGCCTGCAAAGGCGGCTGCTTTGTTCGCCCGAGAGTTTTATCGCTTAAGTCAGCTATGTCAAACTCTAAGAGGCATCAGGGCCGCATTAACGCGATGGATGTTATAGAATGGCAAGATTAGGATTACAGTTGTTTAATAGAGGTTAGAGTTGGAAATAATAGACTTTTTGTTGAAGAATTGAAGTCTACCTAGCAAGCAATAAATCAATTTAGAAATCGCATTATATTGTACCTAAACACAAACCTCAATATGAAAAGTTACTGTAAGATACTGTAAAGTATACATATAAAATCTCGAACGAATTGGTTGAGACAAAAATTCGTATTAGGGCCGCACTAGGATATAGACAGGTCTGCACCATTTTATAGAAAGGGTCGCACGAAGTTACAGAAACAGCTGCGCTAAGGTGCAGAAAGGGCCGCACTAAGGTAGAGAATGGGCCGCACTAAGATACAGAAAGTGCCGCACCAGTTTGACATGCTTAAGTGATTTCGTCGACCATCGAATTGAATCCGCTTTTGTGTGACATGTTACTTGTTTAAAAAATCACTCGAAATTACTTGGTGCAATGTATGAAACTGATAAAATTTTCGTCTCCGTCGTAATGCGAGCTAAATTTTTAATCATCCGAAAGATAAACGGTTCGCGGACCGTTTTGTCGATAAGATAATTTTATCGTATTTTTCGCTTCGATATTACGGACTATCGCCCTGACAGCCTTTCCCCCATACAGTCCGTAGAATCATTGGGGGCCAACTTGAATTCCAAGTAGTTCACTTTGTGTAAGGCCGCCTACAGAGTATTAGTGGGAATAAGCAGTTCCGTAACTATGGTACGGCAGATCAATGGGGAGATTTCAAAGGCGTTCCTTATTGGAAATACGTATTAAACAATATGGAAAGTTTGGTCGGTTCTCGAATCCTCATCACCGAAATTAGAAGTCGTAATTATGTGGTCTCGTGGACTTTTTTATGGTAAATATTGTCCTCTATACGAAAAAACTTATAGCTTACAGATCATGTAAGAGTTATGGAGAGAAAAATATGATATTTAATTGTTGCATGACGGATGCCATTTAACGAGATACCAGTAGTATAAGTTATATAAGTTCTTATGTAAAGTGGAAGTTGTAATTGGCGGATGCAGCTCAAATCACAATTGGGCGATAAGTTTTAGTATGGATCAGTAATGCATAATTTAATTAAAATCCGCCCAGCGGTTTAAAAGATTAAAGTTACGACAGACGGACGGACGGACAAGATGTTCCCAAAGGCGTTCCCGCTTCCCAGGTAAAGAGCGCCTAAAAACGGACATTCTCAACAATGAAAAACATCTACTACCAATGATTTTAAATTGGAATATATTGTAATATCACGGATGTAATGCTTTTTAAAGGGGAATTTATGGACTGCATTATTAAATTTTTGAAAAATTGAAAATAGACGAGCGAAACGAGCTCTCGGGCAGCAGGGATGAGACCCTTAAGGATACAGGGGGAGAGCGCTTAGGATGTGCTCTGTTAAAAGACGGGTAATTGAAGCGAACCGGCTGTTAATAATTTGTAATGACACCACTGGTTACAGCTAACATATAAACATAAATAAATAAATTTCAAAATGTATAAACACTATGGACTCCCCCCTAGGTGCTACGCGCGTCAAACCCGTGTCTCGCCCTGCGAGGCGAATTTGTCCGCTTCCCGCGTGCAACCCTGAACCTCCTTCTTTCGACATATTTTTAAGGTAGAAAATACAGTCAAACTCGGATATAACGAGCGCCACGGGACCGTCTAGTTTTGCTCGTTATAGCCGTTAAACTTAATATCCGTGAAGGCAAAAGCATGCATTCGTATGGTGAAATAAGACATAAGAAGTAAAAGTGAATATATAAACAGAAAGTTTATTTGGTAAATTTATGGAAAAACATAAAAATGAGAATAAACTAGAAAATTTAAAATAAACATTTGTACATATAAAATTTACTCACAGCTGCATCCTTAATCACTCCCCTTTTTAGAAAAATAACTTTGAATGGTAGCCTGTTTCATAGATTTCACTTTGAAGTCTCTTAAGTTTCCTCTTATTACACTTATTGCACTAAAAACACCATCGGAAATGTCAATGCTTTCAAAAAAATCATTTAATGTTTCCACAGCATCCTGAGCTTGAGAGTAAGTTGGCACGGCTTTCGTCGGGATTGTGTCTTCGACACATTCAACAATGTCTTCATCACTGTCTGCTGTGTTTTGTACTGTCTCTATTATTTCACTCTCCGTTGGAATTCCACTGGTAATCAAATCATCATCAACATGAACAAAATTGTCAATGTCATTTACATGATCAAAATTCGCAATTCCATTTTCTTTAAGCCATTCTGACAGAGGTAGATCATCTTCATCAACGTTATGGTTATCAATCGAAAATTCTTCCGATATTAAACCAGACTTCCGAAAACAGTTTATGATCGTTGTAGGTGAAACATTGTCCCATGCATCTGTCATCAAATGAATTGCATCCAATACAGAGACGTTGCCATCTAAACCTCTTTCCCTCCTTTCAATCAACTGTAGAACAAAAAATCGCTTGAAATGGCCTTTAAAACTTTTAATTATCCCCATGTCCATTGGCTGCAAAATAGAAGTCGCATTTGGAGGCAAAAACACCAGTTTTACATTGGATAACTCCTGCATATGTGGCTGCGCAGGGCAGTTATCGACAAGTAGTAAAATGTTTCTATTTTTCCTCCGTAACTCGTTGTTCCACTGACTTACATATTGCTGAAAAATATTGGAAGTCATCCATGCCTTTTTATTAGCTGCATATTCAACGGGAAGCTTCTTTACATTTTTTAAACAATGTGGCTTTTGTGACTTACCAATAACAAAAAGTTTTTTTGTCAGTCCCATTTATGTTTGCGCACATTAAAACTGTTAAACGATTCTTAGGTCTTTTGCCACCAACACATTTGTCACCTTTGAATTTAAACGTTGCATCAGGCATCATGTTGTAAAACAGTCCAGTTTCGTCGGCATTGTAGATGTCTTCTTCTCTGTAACCTTTTCGACACTCCTCCCAAACACTTTTCACCCATTCACTTGCCGTTTTTGAATCTGCTGACAGGGCCTCTCCACTGACTTTCGCATAAACAATGTTATGCCGATTTTTAAAACGATCGAGCCACCCATTATTGCATGTGAAGTTTTCATGTCCTAACTGTTTTGCAAATTTATCTGCCTGTACCTTTAAAATGGGGCCGTTGATGGGGAAACCAGCATTTCTCTGCGTTTTAAACCACTCCAGCAGTGCTTGATCAACAGTAACCAAGTCACACTTCCTCATTTTCTTGTTCGTTGTTAGGTTGTTCTCTAGTGCAGATAAAATCGCTTCTTTGTTTTTCCATAAGTTTGAAACCGTAGACGACGATAAATTAAATTTTTTGCACACTTCAACATTTTTTTCACCACGTTCTAACTCTCGAATAATATCAACCTTTTCGCGAATAGACAGACACTTCCTTTTATGTACGGACATGTTACTCGTTCAAGGGCAAAATCTCAACTGATTTTTGTGATCAACGCTACGAACTGTCTTTGCAAACTGCGAGCATACCAATTCCAGGAAGAGTTAATGAGGAGACGGATTAAACGTGGGATTTCCCATCTTTACGTGGGAAAGGGTGTTGGGTGCATTCGGCTGAGCGACGGGGGCGGGCGCCATTGTACATGCCCTTAGCCCCTTACCCCCCTTCCAAACACAACCTCCTGGCTGTAAAAGAGCTGTGGGTTGGGAGGAGAGGACAAAGGACCTCCGCGGGTGCCACTGTACCTGCAAGTTGGGAATTCTTGGTTTGGACGAAGGGATTATTTTTTAACAACAACGCCGCGGTCTTTAACCTCCCTGAGGGATAGGGTGTAGAGGCTGGACTCGAGAACACAAGGTTACATATCTTGGGTCCCTATGAGGATTGAAGGGGCTGACCGCCACCGCGTTTGAGACAGTGAGAAGTGGACGACGAAGTTTGCTCGATATATCCGTGAAGCGTGCTCGTTATATACGTGAAATATTTGTATGTAAATACTCGTAAACTTTTCTTGGAGGTAGCATTTGCTCACTATAGCCGTGACCTCGTTACAACCGTGCTCGTTATAAACGAGTTTGACTGTACTCTATTTAGTCCCATTTTCGGACCACTCCTCTCCCTCTCTACCTGCCTATATCCCTCCCTCCTTCTCCCCCACCAAACCTCCCGCTATCTCTCATTCTCTCCCTCTTTTTTCTTCTCTCTCTCTCTCCTTCCTTCTCTCCTTCACTCTCCCCTTTCCTCCATACTAACATCTTCCTCCGTTATCCCGATACGGTGCAAACGAAGAACGAACGGAAAAGAAGAGTCAAAAGTCGAGAGTTGGAACTAATGAGTAGCATCGACATAAAAAACCCAATGGCAAGGAGAACGTTTTGTCTTTAGTCTGCAGCAAAGCATTTGTAGCGAGTTGATTACCTCAAAATCAATAATTCATCATGACGTCCTTAATTAGTATTGAAAGCGTTGAGTTAATACAACCATTAATTAGATTGCTATTTCCCTTCTAAAAGCATTGAGCTCGTTGCTATGGTAGTTAGAATTTTTCATTTTGTGCTTTGTTACGCTAATTCGGCATTGATTTGAATTAAACTTCTTTTTTCCATCTATAAAACTGTTTTTATTCCTTGTTCGTATCTCCATTTTAAGTCTTTTAAAAAAGCATATTTAAAATCCCATGGTTTTCTTATGGGGTATTGAAATGGAACAATGGGATCGAAAAGATCCCCTAAAAATACAATTTTTTGGGATTTTTCCATTTTTCCCGTTGGACAGATGAAATTTCAGATCTCTAGCCTTTCTAGAAATGCCTTAGAATGAGGCTTGGGACACCTAGTAGGATCGTACATAAGCTTTTTATATTATAGAGAGATCATCATCATCATCATAGGTAGTCTGTCCGTAGACAGGTCCGTGACTATTCATGGTTAAACCTGGTTCTGCATATACTCCTATTTTTTGCTGTCTTCTTCATATCTTGATAACTCTTTCCCTTTCAAATCGTCTATCAGCTGAAAACTTTTCCTATCTCTTTCCCTTTTTCCTTCTAACACGTCTTGAATCATACTCTCCCTCCTCAGGTAATGCCCAACCCAGTTCGCCTTCCTCTTTCTGATAGTCTGTATATTCATTCGCTTCTCTCCTGCTCGTCATCGTTTTTCATCCTATCTGTCCATTTTATCTTCGGAATTCTCCTCCAAGTCCACATTTATAGAGAAATATAAATAACATAATTTCAAATTTTAAGCGAAACAAATTTTCAGAAAATATTCGAGAATCGGAAACTCATCGCTGTGGACCACCGATCGCCGTCTGCGAATAAGACGTGAGATTAAAGATGACCTTCAACTTCTCCATTGTTGTTTGAGGCCGATTCCAAGATTTCTTGTGCATTCATTTGTACTTTGCATCCTTGCGTTGATGAATGCTGAGTTGGTTTACGAAGGCGAGAAATGAAAGTGGATTCAATCATTTAACCACTGGGAAGAGACCTCGTAACAGCTGCATTCTCTCGCGAACTCAACACCTACACAGAGAGTTAGCTGTGCGAAAAGGATTCTTCCTGCGTCTATTATTCCCCCTTGACATTATGTATGACGAATTATAGTTTAAGTCTCTAATAGCTCCTTTCCCTTCGTTGCCGTGGAAATTAAGAACGTCTTCTATTGCTACCATTTTATAATTTATTTGTATTATACTGAGTATGCAAATTCTATTTTTGTGGTTCTGTATGGTAGATTTGCCATTTTTATACGTTAAATGAATGTGTATTCTTTTATTCGTTACGTGCCATGAATTGTCCAGCTCACCGACACCACGCCTGTTTTATTCAACTGTAGTAACCACATTAGCGACCTTTCCTTTTCAATGTGAAAATACTGAATCTATGATGTGCTTAAGATTGTCACCTAATGGAGCAAGTATTAATAAAATTTAATAGAGATGAATCATTAAATTTTGAACATGAAGAATTAAGTTTCTATGCTCTCTGTATTAAATTATCCAATGATAACCCACAAATGGGTAAACTACGTATTCTAATACGGCTTTTATTTACTGCCACACACAGACATTACACACACACACGCGGAGGTGAACGAAATTTTTGATCTCACTGAGGCGAATATAATGGCGGCGGCACGAGGAGGAAGAAAAGGGGAGACAAAAAAAAACAAATAAAAAGCGGCAGAGCGCGCGCAGTGGACCATGGTAGCGGAAAAAATGCGAGCGCGAGGCGGAAATCAAAAACTAAAACGAGCCAAGGACCAACTTCCGGGCAGCGATACTAAACGCTGTCATCAACTCCAAAAAAAATATAAAAAATAAAATGGGTAAATAAAACGTAACACGCGAGAGCAGGACAAAAAGTGGAAAGACGCCGTTCCTCTTTTTATCCTTTCTTCCTCGCTAGAGAGTAAAATTTCGTGAAAGATGTACTTATTTACGAGTTTAGATCTTGGTGTATGGCGATTTTTTTAAGCGCTTGCAGTATGATAATCGTAATGATCATCATGATGCGTAACGCTCTAATTTTGTGAATAAATAAATTAATTTAGAAGCCTGAAATTCCTCAGGATTTCAGTATTAATGAATCTCTACGTTATGACTAAAAATAATTTCGAATGAGGTCACGGGTTTCACTCCAGAAGATGAATGTCGTTTCCCATAAGATATTACGTAAAAATCACCTTTTTGGTTTGAAGGCTATTCTTTTACTCTTTAAAATATCTTCTAAGTTAAGTTATCGACACGAAATTTGTGCTACAACACGCCAAAATGAATGAGAATTCTTATTCTAACCGTGAAACCTCAGTCTCTTGCGAATTCGCTCATATTTTGAATTTATACTCGAGTTTTTGTAAATTCTTTAACATTTCAATACTAAGATTCCATTGTTATGGATATTGTTGTCCCCGGTAATTTCAGCGTATATGTACTTATATAAAGTCCTAAAGATCGAAAATAAGATTAAAACTTGCTCGAGATGACCAAAGATATGAATTTTAATGCAAATAAAACGGCCGCAGTATTTATGTTATTTATATTTTTTATCTATATTACTACAATCCTATTTCTGGCTCTCTCTCTCTCTCTCTCTCTGTTTAACGCGTTACGCCTCAGCCATTTTTAATCTCCGGGAATTTCAGCTCTCTTTTTTGTCGAGTTATTCAACTAATTTTCTTAATTTATTATCGTTTTACGAAACGTACATTCCTAAAAATATATTCACTAAACTCACATCACGTCAGGGTGTGAAAATACAACTGGAAATGGTAATAGAGCAAAAAATCAAGTAATTAACAACGTGATCCAAACAGAACTTATGATGGCTATTTTCCGTTTAATCATTTATTTAATACATATATTGGCTTTAATAGCTTTAAAGTCATCGCGGATATGTAGCTCTTTGTGTTCCCAAATTTCATAATTTAGCGTTATAAAATATTACAAATACATTCGAACGGAATATTAAATTTATCACGCGTATTTGTGCGGCAAAAATAACGCGTGTACGTTTTAGAATATACCGAATCTGACAAGGAGAGGACACGGTAGTGGGGTCACGGATTTATATGAAACATGGTAGGTGTATAGGTCTGGATTCCTGGATCACTGCAAATCTCCCTTTTGGGCGTATACGGCCGATAGTTTTTTTTTTCGAAAATCGCGATTAAATAGTGAAATTTCTCGTCAACTTGTATAATAGCTTAATACACGCCAAATTTATCAAGTAATTGTTGGTGGTGATCGTACAGCGGTTTCGTCCGAAACGTAATGGCGCGAGTTCGATTCCCTCGTGGGTTGGTTTTTTTCATTTCGCTTCCTTTTACAAATCCTTTTTCGCATTAAAATTTAACTGAGCAGCCACGTTGATATTTTTTTCTATGTTGTTTGGTGGTGATTCGGATTATTTATCAAGTAATTCAACGCACGATTGTCTTCACAAAGTTTATATGTATTATTAAATCGCATATTCTTCTTTGATCTTGGCACATGCTACATCCTATATTGATGCTAATGCCATGGAAAGGATCCCTGAAATTATTTTTGCGAAGACTTCACCCGAATGCTTATAATATAGGCGGAGGTATATCAGGCAAAGTTTCGATGAAAGTATAAAAAAACATGAACTGGTAAGAAGGTCGTTAAAAGTACAGTAATATAAATAAATAAAAATATTTCTTTTATGAATCCCTCAGAAATTCGGTTGATTAATTAAAAGCATTAATAACCTGCAACCGCCAATCATCACTGGGACCAATGATGGGGAGAATTAGAAGAGAAACTTTAATTTTCTTATGAATCGACAGATAACGGAACTTTTGTTTTATGTTAGCAAATTTCTTCGCAGTTTCCTGGATGATAAGAGTCATAGTAACATTGGAAACAGAAAATCTTTCTGCATCAAAAACGTTTTGCAAAACTCTGCTCCTCGCAAATGCATTTTCCATTTAATACATCATCTGGAAATTTTACTTGGTTAACGTTGAAAAAGACTTCTTTTTTTATCGGTGAGCTTGTATGCAAACCACGCATCTAATCATCTCATGGAAAATCGGAGCTGAAAGCTGGTTATGAATTAACGCGTGTACTTTAATTACATCCATACGCCTGGTGATTTCCCTCTTTTGCCGGAGCAACTGTCCAGCATTTTGTAGCCGCGAAATGAAAATTTTAACCGAGTAGTTCGAGTTCTCTTAAACATAGCATTCGTAAAGTATCGCAAGCCTAAGCGAAAAGTGTACATATTTAAAAATGCTAACTTTGCGGACTTTAAATAGAAACTTATTAAAGATTACGCAACTTTCAGAAAATTAGCAAGCACGAAGAACGTTGAGGAAACTTGGAAAGCTTTCTTATCAGTAATTAGAACAGGTATAAATACGTACATACCAAGTAAATATATTACCGATAATGGGGAACCTAGGTGGTATAATCGGCAGGTTAGATGTGCTCTCAGGCGACAAAGAAAGCTTCACTCGAAACTTAAATGCGTCAAAAATAATACGTCACAGGAGGTAATAAATACTTTTTCAAACAAGTACAGTAATTGTCGGACTTGGACTAAAAAGATTATGCGCAAGGCATTAATGAACTTCAAGAAAAAGATTCTCTGTGAACATCTAAACGATCACGACTTAGACAAGGGCAGCATTTTAAAGTTGCAGGTGTTGAAACAGGTGTCAAACAACTGCTTTGCTCATGAACAATTATATGTAGCTACGTCTAGAGAAGGATGCGAGAAAAAATTATTTATTTGAGAAAAATGGGAAGACAAGAAATGTTGTATACCATCAAGCATTACAATAAAAATTAACTTAGTTTAAATACTTCATTTATTCTCAAATCTTCTTCAAATTATTTTGTCTTGATTTACAAACCCGAGCAACGCCGGGTATATTTGCTATATATATATATATATATATATATATATATATATATATATATATATATATATATAGTTTTAATAATAAAAGCCTAGATGTCTTTTTTTGTATATAACGCTGACGTCATCAGTAGTACTTTTTAACGCGTTTTTAACAAACTTTCCGATAAGGTGGAATGTTGAAATTTAGCAGGAATGTTTGATTCAGATATAAAAATTATATGACCATAAAATAATACGAAAAAAGACCCGGGTTCGACTCCAGAGGGCGATTTTTATTTCCAGTAAGATAACACGTAAAAACCGACTTTTATTCTTTGGAAATTCAAATTAGAAATAATTGACGTACGATCTTCAAATTTGAACTATTTTTTAGGAAGATTAATGAAGTTCTATTCATATGTTGTCTTGCCGACCACGTCATCATTAAACTTCGAGAATCAATTGTTGTCTCAACCCGCATACATGTACTATATACGAGTACATAGATTGCCTTAAATTATCGTAGAATTTTTCACGAAATTACGTAATCCTAATGGGACTGGGATTTAGTTTGGATTATTTTGCTTATTTAAACGACTATATATCGTAGATGTAGAGTAAGAGAGAGAGAGATGTGGGGAAGGAGATAGGAAGGAAGGGATATAAAATGGAAGACAAATAGAGAGTAAGGGAGGTATAGAATTAGAAAAGGACGGGAGGAAAGAGATAAAGAGGGAGACGGAGAAAAAGAGGGAGAGCTATAGATTGGGATAGGAGGGAATGAGAGAGGGGGAGGTGGGAAAAAAGAGAGGCAGAGAGAGGGTGGGAGAGAGAGAGAGGGAAGGAAAGAGAGAGGGAGGGAGACAGAGGGTGGGAGAGAGGGACGGCGAGAGGGAGGGGGGATATTATTATTTATTTATTCTTATTACTTCATTTTTGACACGGGGTTCAACATTGGAGAAAACAAGAATGAGAAAGAAATCCTCCCGAATTTTGGCAAATTTTACACCGGCTATTACTCAATAATTACAGCTGTTATTATTCATTTCTAACTTCCCCGTTGAATTTCAACGGGCAATTACACTATAAAAATAATAAATTATCCACAATAATGAGTTGCGATTACTTAAGATGTATGGTTTCAGTAGGATTACCAGTCTTACGACGGATTTTTCAACAATATAGCAACTGACACCCGTCATATGACGGACAATACACTAGTATCTTAAGGAAAAGGAAAGGTAGTGATGAGGGTGGCAACAAGGTGTTGAAGGAAGCCCAGTGGACACTTACCAAGTTGAGGACCAAGTTGGCAGGCTGCTGGAGGCGTCGAAGAGACGCATAGAAAACACGCAGACAAAAACACGTAAGCTTTTCGGGCATATGCCCTTCATCAGCGATGGAGAGAGAGTAACATACACACGTGTGTGTGTGGTAGTAAATGAGAGCAGTATAAGAATACGTGTCACTTCGACACACCCAGCAGCTCGTCATCTTGAAGACGTCTTATTGGTGAGTACTCACTGGACTTCCTTATTCCAACAACTTGTTGCCATCCATTAATCACATTTACCTTTCATCTTACGTAAGCATTTTATATGCATATACAGGCTGTTTCAAAATTAAGTGTAAAACATTCAGGGATATATTCTGGAGGACATAACAAGACTAAAATGTCCTATGTATTTCAAGTCTGGTATGTGGCAGCACCGACTTTACTGAAGGAAAGGGTCGGCCAAGTCAATCTAGTACCGAGATCAGTTGGTTGGAGGCCACTATTGAGAGTTTTTTTTTCGTTGCTTATTGAAGTTCATTCAGTGCGTTTCGAAGACTTTGAATATTCATTGCCTTATCTTTTACGTTTACTAATTGAATCATTTTTTAATCTTGGCATTTACATTAAGCAATTGATGTGTTCTTTAAGCTGCTGGTGGTACACTTCATTAGTTTCGTTGTTACACGTCTTCGAAATCCAACATGACGAGGTTCCAAATACGGACCACTTAGGGCTCCTAATATGGAATAGTATTCCATATTTAGACCCTAGTTTTGAAGATGTATCAGTAATTATTTACATTAACTACTTCTCGAATTTCAGCACCAAATTGCTTTCGATAATTTGTATTTGATGTGAAACAATGCCCAATTGTCCTTGCAAAAGAAAAAATGATAATGGGGCCTCGTTTTAAACCAAATGAAAATTATTGAAAAAGAAACAGCAGGCAAAAAATGGTTAAAACTGTTTCGGTTCCATCATAAGGACAAAATCTCGCAAAGAAAGCCAACGGGAACGTATTTTGTCTTTTGCGAGGGCAAAAATTAATAAGGAAGGCGTATCCCACTGTTTTGATCTATTGGATTGAGAGTTCGACAAACACAAATATCCTGCAGACAAAGTACTTAACGTAGATGAGACGGGTCTGTCCAACGTGCAGTCAAAAGAGCCGCTAGTGATTGCATTAAAAGACAAGAGACAAGTTGGTATCCTAACTTCGGCCGAACGGGGGTCGTTAGTGGGTTGTTTTTTGCATGAGCGCTGGAGGCACCTTTGTTCCACCAATGCTGATTTTTTCCCCGGAAAAATATGAACAATTTTCTTCTGAAAGGTGCTCCGCCAGACACTATTTCTGTCTGTCATCTCTCGGGATGGATTCAGGCATATCTCTTTATGAAATGGGCAGAATTTTTCATCAAAAATGTGAGGAAGACCCTGTGCTGCTAATCCTTGATGGACATTTCTCCCATAGTCGGAACCTCGATGTGACTGAATCAGCAAGAAGAAAACACGTAAGCATTTTGTGTTTGCCTCCCCACTCAACACAAAATGCAACCACTCGATAAGACGTTAATGAGCCCTTTAAAGGCCTACTATAATGAGGAGATCAGAGCTCATATTAGGCGTACAGGGAAGTCAGTTCAACATTGCAGAAATTTTCGGGAGAGCCTATCTTAAAGTAGAAACTGGTGCGATTGCTGTGAAGAGGTTTGAAGTTACAAGAATCTACCCTCCCAACAGAAACGTCTATGATGAGAGCGATTTCATAGCGACTGAGACCCAATGCGAGGTATCAAAAGACATTGCTCCATGCTCCGCTAATGCATTTATGAGTCCTGAAGAAATTTCTCCTGTTCATTCTATTGTGAGGAATAAAGGACCACAACGAGGAAGGGCACCTGAAAAGGATGCTTTGATAATGGCATCGCCCTACAAAGCGTCGTTGAAAGAGAGGCCAGCTTCCAAGACATCTCAGCCGAAGAAAGCAGAGGCAAAGGCACCAGACCAGTCAAAAAATGTCTTTTCAATGATTTTCAAGCAACTTGTAGCGGCTTGAAACAAAAATCTAAGAAAAAAACAAGAAGATGAAGAAGAAACACCCGAATCGGGAATGAGTGTGAGGAATGATCTTCGGAAGATTTTGACTTTGAGGATTTGATACCACCAAGCGGTGAAGACGCACAGTTTTTGTTTGGGTGGTGCGATGAGGCTTGCAGTGGGACTGAGAAGGACATATACGTTTGCGACTTTTGCAAGTAAATAATTAATTGCAAATACATGTTAAGGGTATTCCACATTAGGAACCCATTTTGGTTCACATTCAAAAAGGCATTTTCTTATTTAGCATTTTCTTATTTTTCTAGTGACTTTATTTGCTCTTTTTTTAATTGAAACGTTAGGAGCAATAGATTTGAAGTATAATAAAGACCAACATGTAGTTTATAATGCTCTTCTGATTCAACTCGGGAACCGCAAGACGTATTTTGATGAAATTTGGTATTGGGGATTTTCACTAAAACTGGTCGAACGATTCCAATTCTAGTTAAAATCGGACAACAATTACGACCATTTCAATCTCAACAGTGACTGGGAGTCGACTGCGACTCCCAGTCACTGTTGAGACAGGTTTTGCTCCTGAAGATGCCCACCTTGTGGGCGAAATGCATTGGGTGTTGTAACCCTCTAATTGTTTGGCTAAAGGAGTACTTTACTTTTAATAATCTGAGCCAAAGTTATTGAGCTACCAACGATATAGTATTATAGGAATTAAAATTCTTATGGACCGCAACATGTTTTCTAATTTAATTAACCAGGTCGCTTACGAAAAAGGCTATAGATAATTTAATAACATGATAACCTGTGGTCGTCCAACTATGAAAAAATCAGAATTTATAGAATATGCAGACGGACGCGACGCGAATCCATAATCATACTCGATCATAAGAAATTACAGGAAACTGGCAAAAATGACAAGCATCTTGTTGACGAAAGATTTTAACGTAAAAGAAAATGATAATACAAAAATGAATTTTATAAATAGCATTTATACAGATAATACTTTCATATACATTAAGGAAATTTTATTTAGACTACGCGCGTCAACCCAGTCTCGCTCCGGGAGGCGAATTCATCCACTGCCCGTGTGCAATCCTGAAACTCCTTTCGGCAAATATTTAAGGTAGAAAATTATATCTAGCCCTATTTTTGGGCTTCTCTCTCCCTCCCAATCTCTCTCTCTCTCTCTCATTCTCTCACCCCCCTCTCTCCCTCTCTCACCTCTCTCTCTCTCACCTCTCTCTCACACACCTCTCTCTCTCACCTTCACCCCTTCACTATCCCTCCCTCTCTCACCTCTGTCATCCCCTCTCTCCGCTGCATGAGATTCTATTCACCTTCAATAGATTGGTTCTCTTCGTACCTTAGCAACCGTTTCCAACAAGTCATCTCCAACGATTCCTCGTCCTTCCGGCTTAATGTCAACCAAGGTGTTCCGCAGGGCTCAATTTTAGGTCCTCTATTGTTCTCTTTATTCATAAATGATTGTTCTCAATACTTTACTTACTCCAAGCATCATTTGTACGCCGATAATCTCCAAATCTACTTTGAAACCAAACCCAATAACTTATCTCTTTCCATAGCCAACATAAATCATGACCTGGCCCAACTTCAAGAATGGAGCTACGATAATCTTCTCACCATAAACCCCTTGAAATCTCAAGCCATTTTAATCGGTTATCCGAAACTACTGGCATCTATAAACCTTGCGGAATCAGTTCCTCTGTCTTTGAACGGCTCAGTTATACCCTATTGCAAAATCGTAAAAAATCTCGGGATTCTAATTAATGAAACGCTCACCTGGAATAATCATATAATAAATATCTGCAAGACGGTAAACTCCTCCTTACACACTCTAAGGCCTCTCATTAACATTCTTCCCTCGTCACTAAAAATACAGCTAGTGACCTCTCTAATTCTTCCTCACTTCGATTATTGTGATGTTGTATACCAGGACTTATCAAAGGAACTCGCCATTAAGCTACAACGTTCTCATAACGCCTGCATCAGATTCATCTTTAATCTTAAAAAATCTGACCATGTCTCAGAATACTTCCGTCGACTCTCCTGGCTAAAACTTGATTCCCGAAGAAACCTTCACCTTCTCTCTTTATTGTATCAAATTCTAAATAACAGCATCCCTTGTTATCTTTCATCTAATTTTGTCACCATTAATACAGTTCACCATTGCAATACCAGAGGATGTGATAAACTACTAACTCCACTTCACAGAACAGAAATTTACAACAAATCCTTTACCGTCACTGCTTGTAAACTCTGGAATGGCCTTCCAACGTTAATAAAAAACTCTCTATCTCTAAGCACTTATAAACGCTTGTATTACAAGCATCTCCTCTCACTCCCCATGAATTGAACCACGCTCTATCTTCTCTTTCAGGTTGTCACAAGGATGCGCTTATTAGGCATAAATTCATAATTTTATTTTACTTTATTTTCCTGTGTCATAATTACGATGAAATCTCCCAGGCATATCCTACCCTACAATCCCTATTCCCCTCTCACCCCTCCCTCCCTTATATGGATATAAATGTATGTACATTTGTTTGTATTTATGAATGTTCTTTTTCTCTGTTTCTCATATTATTGTATTTTTTTCCTTCCCCTGAACTATTTTAGAAATTTTCGCTGTTTTTTACACCTCTCTTCTCTTTGTAGGTGTTTTCCGCAGTGGGAATTTTTTCTGTGTTAAAACATAACTGATACACAGTTTTTTATGACCCACAAAACTAACATTCTTTGGTAATGCTCTGTTATCTACTAACAAATATATTAACTTGTAATTAATATGTATTTTGTTGAAATCTGTATGTAATTAATTTCTCTTATTTTGTAAATATTGTAATTACTTATATGACGAAAGGGTTAAATGTAAGAAGGGACTACATAGTCTCAATTTCGCCCTAATGAAGTCGTTTGTCTGTCTCCATCTCTCTCTACCTCCTTCTCTCCCTCCCTCTACCTACCTTCCCTACCACCAAACCTATTCCCCAAACTTCCGCTTTTTCTCACTCTCTTCCTCCCTCTCTCCCCTCCTCCTCCTCTCTCTCTCTCCTTCATTTCCTCTTTCACTCTCCCCTTTCTCCCATACTCCCATCTTCCTCCGTTATCCCAATACGGTGCAAAAGAACGAACTATAAAAAGAGTCAGAATTCGAGAGTTCGAAAAAATGAGAAGCATCGACAAAAACAAATCCAAAGATAAGAAGAACGTTTAATGTATGGTTTGCATCAAAACATTTGTTGCGAGTTGGTTTGATCAAAATCAATAATTCATCATGACGTCCATAATTATTATTGAAAGAATTGAGGCAATGCAATCTTTAATTAGATTTCTATTTCCCTTTTAAAAGCCTTGAGCTCGTTGTAATGGTAGTTAGAATTTTTGTGTCTCAGAAAAATATGCTTTCTTTGCGATTAAAAACAAATATTTACGCTATTTCGGCATGGATTTGGATTTTGTCTTAAAAATTAAACTTCATTCATTTCATCTACAAAACTGTTTTTATTCCTTGTCCGTATCTCAATTTTAAGTAGAAAATTTTAAAAGATATATTTGGAATACCCTGTATTGAATCTCACGGTTTTCTTATAGGGTATTGAAATGGAGCAATGGGGCCAGAAAGACCTCCTCAAAATGCATATCTTAGGGGTTTTCGATTTTTCTCGTTGGTTGTGACCTATTTTCAGGTCTCTAATCCTTCTAAAAATTACCTTAGAATGAGGCATGGGACACCTAGCAGGGTCGTATACAGGACTTTTATTTTATAGAGAGGTTAGCTTCGGTTAGATTATCTACAATATTTATATTGAACTATGGTGAAACTGAAAGTATTTCTCGTTTTGCCAAAGCATTTTGATTAAAGTCGTTACCCCAACACGATTTTGTAGCTCTTTAATACGGAGGTCACATCAAGAGATATATCACGATAAAGCGTGACATAGACTTGACCACGGTGAAGTTAATAAGGTACTTACAATCACATTAAAATGCAGCATATTAATTCCATATTTATAGATTCATACTTTGTTCAGTTAAACCTTACTTTCTGTGGCCACAGCTATAAATTCACGAAATATTTCTCGTTTTACATATAATCCAGTGCAATGCACGTCATTTTGCTAAACCAGCCACAATGGGGATACTTTGACCTGCGGTCGAACCAAGGCTAAAGGGCAGGGGATAAATAACATAATTCCTTCACTTTCTCGGAGCTATTTCGAACTATTCTCCCTATAAAGGCAAGCGCAATCAGTGTCGAACCGTGTTCCTCTATCTCATTCATCAGTTGGCTGCAAACTCTTATGTAATTTTCAACTACAAAAGCTTCAAGTGTTTGATATGAATCCATGTTTCCCTCATCGATAGTGTCTCTAATCATCTGAAGTTTATTAATAAGTGCCTGTATCTTATCGTCTACAGAAAATTGTGTCACATTGGGACCTTGAAAACTTACCTTTAATTCTTTGAGGCGACCAAAAATATCGGCAAGATAAGCCAAGCTGTTCAGCCAAAGTTTATCTGTAAAACAATCTCTCAGTTCGAATTTACTTTCCGTTATAAAAAATTGAACTTCTGAACGAAGTTCAAAAAGCCGTGTTAAAACTTTTCCACGAGACAGCCATCTAACCTCAGTATGTAGAAGCTGTTTTGTGTGAAGGCTACCCATTTCGGCACATAATATACAAAACAAACAATAGTTCACAGCTCTTGCCTTCACAAAGTTAACTATTTTTACTCCTTTTAATAATTAGGCATTTCTTTCGAGGCTAAAGCTCCTCTGCAGGTGCCGCAATGGGTAAACTGACAATTGGTAGCTATTTCTTTTACTTAAGCTGCTAGTCCTCCATATTTCCCTGTAATGTCTAGTGCCCCGTCTGAACACAAACCTTTGCATTTATGCCAACTTATTCTATCCGTTGTTATGGAATGATCCAATTTCTTAAATAATTCGTTCTCTGTTGATCGGGATTGAAGGGACTTACAAAACAGAAATTCTTCTTTAATTTTCATTCCATGATCAAATCATACGTACTATTCCATTAATTGGGCATAATTTCTTACACCAGTGCTCTCATCTAGTTCTATAGCGAAAAATCGGCTTAGTTAAATTAGTAATTAAAGTTTCTTTAACCTGAGATGACATTAGCTTGATTCTTCGATTAACTGTGTTGTTTGACAATGAAATTACGTCAAGTTGAATGGGGGCTTTTTCGCCCAAAATGCATTTCACCATATCTTTAGCAGCTCGTAAAATTAAATTTTCTCCAATTGTATGAGGTTTACAACACTTGGCTATCCTTACACTCACTGGACACGATTCTTCAACTGCGCTCTCTCGTTCCTTGAAGAGAATGGATGCGTTGCATTTTCTCTCTTTTTAGTTCACTTTGTTTTCTCTAAAAATAATCGAGGGGTTTGTCTTTGAATGCATCATGTTATGCAGATAAATGACGTTGAAGTAAAGAAGGTTTCATGCTTTGTTTCGATAACAGCTTATACCAAATTGCACAATCCAGTCCTCGCCGTATGTAAATCCATATTTCAGGTCAGGTCATAACGTGTAACTGCACAAGTAGATTTTTTGATGGCACTACTTCTAATCATTTTTACTTGGATTCTTATCATCTTTGTCAGTACAGAATCCTGGTAAAGCAATGTTATCTTGAAAACGTTTTCGATTTGACTTGATTAACCATTTATCCATGACTAGTGTGAATAATGGGCACGAATTAAACATAAATTATAAACTGATAACTTATTAATAAATTTAAAAAAATGTGTCGCCATTCGATGAATTAAACAAATTATAAACTGATAACTTATTAATAAATTTAAAAAATGTGTCGCCATTCGATGAATTAAACAAATTATAAACTGATAACTTATTAATAAATTTAAAAAATGTGTCGCCATTCGATGAAAGTACGTTTATACTTCTCACACTCGCAACGCAGTACACTGAAATACGTCGTAAGATGCTAGCAACGTGAAAACGCAAAATAAAACGAGTCGTTCTCTCTGGTCACGCGTTGTGCAGTTCAATGGCACTAAACTCGCGTACCACTGGCAGAAGCTTCCCGTACCATAATTTGGGAACCGCTGTTCTAGATGATTTTGGAGATAATGATTGTCTTCCGGATCACTTATTTCTCTATAAATGACGGTGTCGTTCACGAAAAACCTAATTTTGCTCCTAACTACTGAGCTGATATTTGTTTGTATAGATTATCAATAATAAAGGACTAAGTACAATACCCTGTGGAACGACAGATACAACTTCCACTAAGTTCGAAGACTTCCCATCTATAACAACATTCTGCATTAGGTGAATTGAGATTACGAGTGATAAAACAGAATGCGAGTAAAAAAATCTTGACGTCTGTTAGATTTAAATTCTAAGTTATCTTATACTATGCATGTATAAACATTCTGAAAATCGGAAAATAACTTATAATTTTAAAAGCATTTATGTCTATTTTTTGTATTCTTCGTATATCTTCCTCCCTTATGCATATAACGTCATATTTCGGATTCTACTGAATAAAAAGGGACATTTTTTGTTACTTCTGTAATTATTCTGAATAACGACAATGAAACTCAAGAATAAATAAAAACTATGACCAGCCTTTTAAAAAAATAACAATCGTAACATCTAAAATTTTTAGTCGAGACATGAAAAAGTTGACCTGCGGGAAACTTTTTCCTTAATTGGTTTAGAGGACTGGTTGCAGAAAATGAATTGTTCAGAATAGTTTAAATTTATAGTTGAAGAAGATTGCGTGCCAATAACTTCAATATTTTTGACGATATTAATTATTATATGAAAGCGCGGGCACGCGCTGGATAGGTAAAGGATCGGAAAAAAATATTCACCCCCCCCGCCATATGCGGACCATGACGGCTAGCAATACTAATACATAAAGTGGAATCCTATTTCCTTCACGACTCCTGCAAAAAAACAGAAAGACATTTTCTTGGAAAAGTATTCATCCACTGCCACAGATCTACCAGGTTGGCTTGCAATATTAATAACTGCATAAAGTGGAATTCTATTCTCTCAAAGATTCCTAAAAATAATAGAAAATACTTTTTGGAAAAATAGTAGTACATATAGTGGAATCCAATTCTATCTAATATTCCTGAAAATAACAAAAAATATTCTGTTGGAGAAATATTCAACCCCTGTCATACACCGACCATCACGGCTCGCAATATTAATACACAAAGAGTAATACTATTCCCTCGATTACTCCTGAAAATAACAGAAAAATACTTCCTATTTCATCAACTATTCCTGAATTTGTCTTGCGACGAACTTGGCTTGCGACGAATTGTCGTAGAACCCTATCATATGTGTGAGGAGATGGTCTGAAAAATGACATTAAGAGGACCTAACTCGACGATCAATTAATGCGTCCTCTATGTTACATTTCAGGAGCTGGAGTCCGGACTTGCCGGAGCCAAAGGAAAGCTGTATCCTTTGAAAGGGGACATTTCCAATGAAGCCGACGTCAAGAGGGTGTTTGATTGGATTCGACAGAAACTAGGGACCCTGCATGTCCTTGTAAACAACGCCGGCGTAGCCCGCCAGATTCCCATGACAGGTGAAATAAACGAGAAAATTATGGAAAGTGAAACGGTGGTTTATGTCGCGGGAAGACCTTTCATATATTTTGCGAGCGGTGATACCAGGTTCAATCAATGTAGACATTAACATAACTGTAGCTGAAATTCTTAGAATTTCGCCGATGACTCTTCAAAGCGATCCGACTCATAACGAGACACGATCCTTAACTCATTCAAGAAGTGCATGCAAAGCTGTGTGTAGCGAATAATTGTGTATTATTGTTTGAAAGTGTGTGTTAGATATGAAAATCAAAGAAGAAATTTAAAGAAGTTTAGAAAATGAAAAATGTTTTATTTGTATTCATGCCCATGCATGCACTAGCATAATCACACACAAGCTTAATCACAACTTCCAATTTATGCGATAAGAAAATGCATTGTGGCACATAGGCTAATGTGTTTAGTAAAAATAAACTAAAACTCAAAACGAGTCAAAGATAGAAAAGGAAAAACGACGTAGTTGTGTCAATGAATTTATTTTCTTGTCTCATGGTTAAATTATAATTTGTGATATATTTCATAAATCACATACTACAATACAAACATTGTGTCAAGGTCAAGCTGTCCATTGATAGAAGTTAAAAATTCTTAATTTATCCCCGTTTTCTGCTTGCAGTAGAATATTATCGAGGTACTTAATTCCTTCCACGCTGGCTCTAAGTGAGTCGTTTGGAGCTGTCGCTAATTAAAATTACGAGGTCCTTTATTTTAATATTGATAAATTTTTTCATCCTTCGCACAAGGTGGAGCGAACCTCGATTACATGCGACTGGTATTTCAAACCAACGTGTTTGGCCTCTTCATGTGCACCGACGCAGCTATGTCCCTCATGAAAGAGAAAGGAGTGAATGACGGCCACATCATCCACATTAACAGGTGAAATGTCGTTTTATTGTTACCAACAGCAGCGTGGGAAAATCGCAGCCCTAATTTCCTTCGCCTTCCCTTTGCTGCTCCACATTCACAGGAATCGTGTGCTCATTTACAAAAAGAAAATTATGAGATGTAGTTTCATGTGCCTTACCTATTTTGGCAATTTTGAAATTATTAACGCCGTTACAAGGGGCGAGATATTTCAAGTAACATAAAAATTCAGACTTTAGCTTATTAATAAGTCTGTGTAAGTAACTTTCAATGATTAAACATTTTTCTTAACAATCTGTCTGTTTGAATTACTCTGTCAATAACGCCCACTATGAAAAACAAACATTCCTTGTGAAATACAGGTCGAGGACCGCTATTTTCTGGCTCCATTTTGCATATATTTTTGTTTTGTTCTAGTATTGCCGGTCACCATATTGTCCCTATGCCTGGAAATTACGTTTACACGGCCTCGAAGCATGCTGTCACCGTGTTGGCTGAAGGACTTCGGAGAGAGCTAGTAGCAGCGAAGTCTGCCATTAGGGTCACGGTGAGTGCCCTCGCTGCCACGCAGACATTATGATATAGAGCTTCTTTTTAATTCTTTAACGCAATTAGAAGAAGTAAACTAACCGTTTCGAATTTAGCTTTGAAAATAATACACAACTGCTAAAAACATTAAAATGGTACATTAAGTACCCAGCATTGCCCAAATAAATCCAATATTTCATGTCAGTAAAACCGGAGGACTTGATTCTTATGACTTACAAAACGTTACCAAATTTTGTCGAATTCGCTGGCCGTCATGAGCGTTAGATTTTCAGCTCAAAATGGCGTCGAATCATTGCGTTCAAAAGAAATTTTCGCATCGATTTGATGCGTGTTCGAAAATCGACGGTATAAGGACAATATAAATGTATTACTTTAGGCGTTTTATGATTCGTACCTCGAGTTTTTTCGATGATAATAAGTAATTTTAAGATGCTAGTGAAAATTCGTAGACGAAATTCTCCTAGGTTACTAAGTCTCTTTTAATTTCACTACTAGGGGAAACCGGGGCTAGTTGGCCAACTTTTCAGTTAGCGATTTTTGTACTTTTTGGCGTTCTTTACCAGCAAAGCGGTAATAGCGGAACGCCTCATGGGCATTTCTGTTCCGTCCGTCCTAACTTTCATCTCCTAAACCGCTTGACGGATTTTAATTTAATTTCGTATGAGTGATCTTTATTAAAAAATTATCGCCCAATTGTGATTTTCAACTGAATCTGTTAATTAAAACTTTCACTTTACATAATTACTTTAATAAACTTATACTCGTGTCTCGTTAAATGGCATCCGTCAAGCAACAATGAAATATCAAGCTTTTATCTCCCTAGCTCATATATGATCTGTAAGGTATAGATTAAAAAAAGTATTCGGATAGAGAGCAACACTTACTACAAGAAAGTCTGCGAGGCCACTTAATTACGAGTTATAGTTTCGGAGATAAAAATTCGAGAACTTTCCGAGCAAAACAACGTATATTTTGTTTACATCGATCGTGAAGACGGTTCCCTCAGCAAAGTATATAACTTTGACTAAAATTTCGTTAAATACTGATGCGTTATTGTAATTGTAAAAGGCGGTAATTTGTGATAAACATAACCTCTACACGCGTGCCAACTTACCCCGTTGACGGGGCTTTTTGGCACATATAACACAATTCTACAGAAGGACAGATTGCATAATAAAACAAACAAAATTTTGTAAATTAACACTTACTGAAATTAAGGCCCCAAATTTTAAGTTTTTTTGCAACACAACAGTAGTTGGCATGTGAAATCGTTCATATGTGAAGTCTATCCCACTGAGCACGTATTCACTCTACACGGTCTTCTATGAGAACTCGTGCAAAGCGAGGAACGGCTGCAATTCAAATCAAATCGTTCAGAATAAAAGTTTCGAGCATGCGTTCCTCGTTCCTTTTTACATCTCTGCCACAATAGAAAGCATGTTATCAGAAACTTCGGTCAAATATTTTAAAGCCGATCTTAAGAATGGGAAACATCGCTCATTTATCCTACGAGTTGTCGGTGCTTGCATACTCCAAGCCCTTAAAAAATCAACATACACCAAAATCTACGCTCGTAAATAAACCAACGCGATCTCCAGAGCAAGTTATTTATAATGAATCCTATCTAATACCCCGGGCTTTGCCCCGGGTTCACAGTTTCGAATTTTTCATTCTCATATCACTCGCTAATATTTTCATTCAAACTCAAGGTATTCTCGAGATAAGTGACCGTAAGCTTTCAAATAAGTGGTTACATGCCTCCGTAGCTTCTTTCGTTCGCTCTCACTTTTATGTATTTATTTATTTACATACTCTCGTTGCAGGTTGGCTACTTGCCAGGTGGCAACGCTACATCAAATGCTGTCATGAATATAAAAGAGATTTGAAAATATTAAAAACTTACATCGTGATCATAATCACCTGTCAAAAAAATTTCAATTTCTATAAAAAATATACAATTTACAATCACATCGCTCTTTCCATTTGGCTTTAATGCCATATCCCCTCGGAGCCGAAGTTTTCGGGGTTCATGGTAGGCCTTCACGGTTACCGTAGCAGTCCCGGGGCCCACGAAGTCCCCACTGTACTTCACCCTACCAAGCATTCCCTCTACTTCCTCCGGCTCGATCATCACCCTCAAAAAAAAAACATTTACATTTTAACTTAAATTGCTTTACCGTTTTAGGATAGGGCTTAAAGATTTCCTCAGGTAACTCATTCCATTCACAGATTCCTCGATTTAGGAAAGATTTCTTGGCAGCGTCAGTTTTCTGTGGCCTGTATTTAATTTTATATCTATGATCATTTCTTCCAATGTAGTGTGGTTTCTCGATCCTAATTAATAAATTTTCCCATGACCCTTTCTTATTTAATATTTTAAATATCCCACATAGCCTATTGAGTTTCCTTCTATTTTCCTATGATTCCCAACCTAGCACGCTTATGATTTCTGCTAGACTTTACGTCCTCTTGTGCTTTCCCATCAAGTATCTGGCAGCCTTCCTTTGTACCTTTTCTAACTTTTTTATTTGCCCCACTTCATACGGATCCCATACATTCGTGGAATATTCCAAAACTGGTCTTATAATGGCTTTATACGCTAATTCCTTTGTGGCTTTGTCGCTCCCCTTGAGGTTCCTCATCACCCAATGTAAGGATTTATATGCCTTTCCTACAACATGATCGATATGCTGACCCCACCCAAAATTTTCTGAAATAATTATTCCTAAATATTTACAGTACTCACTTTTAGAAATGTAGCCACCCATTAGCTCATATTGCCTACATCCCTTAACTCTTCTTTTAGTAAAAGTTATGAGCCTACTTTTTCCGTTTATGCCCATTTTATTAGTTGATATCCAGGTAGTCACCTTCATTAAGTCCTCTTGTGAGTTGTTCCTATCATCCTGACTTTTTATGCTCCTATATAATATGCAGTCATCAGCAAAAAGACGTATATCTGAAGATATTTTTACATGGAGATCATTGATGTAAATAAGGAATAGTAAGGGGCCTAGGGCATTCCCTTGAGGGACACCGGATGTGACCGGTCTTTCGTTTGAGTACCTTTGTCCTACTCTGACCCGTTGCGTCCTTCCGGTGAGGAATTCTTTTATCCAGCCTATTACCATTTTATCTATATTAAGCTTCTCTACTTTCTCGTGTAAACAGTCATGGGGTACACTATCAAATGCTTTTTTGAAGTCTATGACTACTGCATCAATTTCCTCCCCATTGTCTAAAGTGTCAGCAATATCTTGACAAAGCCCTAGTAGCTGTGTCTCACATGAATATCCTTTTCGAAAACCATGTTGGTTTCTAAAGAGCCAGTTCTTTTCATCCCAAAATTTTCGAATATTATTTTTTCCACCAACTTGCACACGACTGACGTTAGGCTTACTGGTCTCTCGTTCTCAACCTTAGTTTTATTTCCACCCTTGTATATAGGAATAACGTTAGCTTTTTTCCAATCAGATGGTAAGTTTTGGTTATTTAGGGTTATGTAGCACAATGTCCTTTTATATGGAACTATTGCTTCCGCACCCAGCTTCAATGCATCAATCGATATGTTATCAGGCCCCATCGACCTATTTTTCCGTTGCTCACAGATGAGTTTCAGTATTTCACAGTCTGTTATCTTTATGTAGTCCTTTTTAATTATGTCTGCTCTCGATTTCTTCGACTGTGAATCCCTACCATTGTTTAAAGTATCTGGGCTTCTGCTTGTACCATCCCTTCCCTTGGAAACACTAGCGTACCACTTATTCAGTTCGTTTGCTTTGCCCACGTTGTTCAATATCACACTACCCTTGTTGGTTTCAATTGCGACTATATCTTCGCGATTGTCCTTTTTCCTTCTAATATATTTGAAAAATTTATTTGTGTTCTTCTTGTCTTGTCTATACCCAGTAAATAATTATCCCTGGCTTTCGCCTTTTCTTTATTTAAATTACCAAATAGCATTTTGTATTTTTCCAAATACCCAGGTCCTAAGTCTTTCTCTTTATGTGCAATTCTAGTTTTTCTCTTTAGCCTCCGTATGTTTTCATTGTAATATTTTGGATCACTATTATTTTTAAGCATTTTTTGTGGAACAAACTTTAATAGCCCTTCATAAATAATATCCATGAATGCATTCCATATCTCATTTATACTCCCCCCTTTACCCACCCACCTAGGGAAATTGTCCCTTAAGTGGTTTCTAAAACCTTCACCATTTCCTCTTCTATAATTCCAAATATAATTATTGCTCAATTTAGTTGCTTTGGTCTTAAGCCATTCTAATTCTATAAGCATTGCCACATGGTCACTTAAACCTGGTATGATCTCAGGGCATATGCTTGTTTTATACGGCCTTAAAAGAAAGACCTCTAGAATAATTCCTCCCCTTGTTGGTTTGTTTACCAATTGCATGAACCCCTCCTCTTGAGTTAGATGATTAGAAATGCTTTGGGCCCTCCCATCCCCCACTGCGTCCCATCCTACTGAACGCCCGGGAGGTTTAGGTTACCCGCTATTAGGGTGACTACCTGGTCTTTCTGAGCATATATCTTCCAGAACCTCCAGCATAAACATGTCATCATTTGGTTTCCTGTATACTCCTATAATATTCATTGCATTCTCACGATTTCTATGAAGTAGTTTAATACCAAGCATTTCACAGTCGTCCTTCACCCATTCTAGCGTGCTTAATAACCCTCTATTTACACAAATAAAGACACCCCCTCATCTTTCATCTCTATCCCTCCTATACACTATAAATTCCTCCGGAAATATTTCGTTAGAATATATGTCCTTGCTTAACCAAGATTCCGTACCAATGACGACATATGGTCTACAAACCTAAATTAAGGACTGAAATTCAACCCGCTTGTTTTTAATGCTACAGCAGTTAACCTGAAGAATCTTTAAACCCTTACCTTCATACTCATGTGTGTCCACAGAAACACCTCCAAATCCCCATCCTAGTTTTCCTGTTGGATGAAGGATTTCAAAACACCATTTATTAGTCTGCTGAACTTGAAGGAACCTCTTCTGTTCAAATGAAGCCCATCATGACCCAAATCCCCTTCACAAATCCAGCAATTAGGATCAACAAAAGTCAGTCCCTGTTTACTGCATACCCAGTCTATCCCTTCATTTATATAGTCTATTCTCCTATTGTCCATATCACATCTTCTAATTATTCCATTAATCACAATCTTGGCATCCGTGAATTTCCGTTTGGCAGCAGTACACAAATCCCAAATTAACCCCACAACATGATCATCTGACTTTGCCGTCTTGATAACATTTGTCCCCATGTGAATCACCACCACACTCTCTTCACATCCCTTGCCGTGGTTTTCGATTTTCCTTTGTAGCTGCTCCGTCCCTATCCCTGGGAAACTTTCCACCTATGCTCCTTCCTTGGTGCATTCAGCCCCGGCGAAACGTAACATCGAGTCTCCCAATACCAACACCTTGGGTTTTACAATGGATTTCCCTGATCTCTCTAACTTCTCAACTTCAATCCTATTTTTTCCCCCCTTGGACTTCACCCCTGGATTTCTCTCCCCCATGTGCTGGCCACATGAAAATACAAAGGTTATATGTTTCCCGATGCCAGAACGACTTAGACTTTCAATTGAGCCGTCATATACCTTAATAGGTTCTTCTGTTCACTCTCAATTTTAGCTATCGGAAAGTCATGTAGTGGCGGAACTAGGCTGTGGCAGCAGCGGCAGGGCCCGGTCTGCTATCCACTTGATACTTTATAATTAGTAGCTAATGAAATAGCTTTGAGAATCATTACACGTATCATTTAAACGTATCCGCCGCAGTGCCGGCGCCGTAGCGTCCGGAAACAGAGAGTGCCCGTACTCTGCCTTCAGATATCGTCGGCAACGATATTTTTCCAATTTTCATGGCCAGTGTCACAGCACTGACATAGACAATATTGTTGCCGTCGGACGGGCCTAGAGTTGTAAAATTCATGCTAATTTATTCGAAATAGTGTAAATAATATTATTCAGATCATACAATTTCGTCTCTTGATTGAAAATGGTCAAAAATTACATTTAAGTACGAAAATTGCATGAATTATTAGGCATTTTCACAGAGTATCACCATAGTTACTTCTAATTGTTGGGGTTAGTTTGTTTTCATTTTAATAGTAATACTTAAATGGTTTTTAGATTTGCAATGCCACCCAAAAAAGCCATGTTTAACTGGCATATGCGCAAAGAAAGGCTGCTTCGAGAGGATCAGAAACATTAGAACTCACAGCAGTGGCGGCTCGTGCTCAGAAAAGTAGGTGAAGTCCATATATAGGCCAGGGATAAAAAATAGGTATACATCGCAGGGAAGAAACTTGATAAGTATGTTGTAACGATTGTATGTTATCTGCAAGCATTAAAATATATTGGTATATTACCAAATAAAGGAATAATAATAATAATAATAAATACATCCATCTCTCGCTATACGAGCTCAATCCCTTCCGAAAAAGTGGCTCGTAAGCGAAATCTCGTATAATGAGAAGTAAATACACACAACCGTACATGAAAAACATTACGAAACGTTCCCGAGTTCAGAAAATCACTTAATACATCCAAGTTTTACACTGAAATTACAGTTACGATTCAAACTCATAATACAAAAACACTGAAAATCCGGCAGCTCCGCATATAAAAAATACGGCAAAAAAGTTCATCTCCAAAATTACCAAATGGAAAATGAAAGCGAAGCAAAACTATATTACATTGAAACAATACTTTTTAATACTTAAATTACGTTTTAAATAGATAAAATAAAATGAGCACTCACTCAAACAAGTTGACATCGTGTATGGTACAGTGGTGGTAGGTTTTAGTTTTTGTTCGGCCTTATAGGTCTGTGTTTTCGTCTGAAGACAAAACCACTATCTCCATTTCCAAAGTGGAACGTAGAAATGCAGCTCGAGATATGCGAAATTTCGTAAGAACAAACATTTTTCTCCTTTATCCTTTTTTATCCTCGTAGAAGCGAAAAATTAGCTTGAACAGCGAAATACAAGTATGTAAAAGCCCATCTCGTGTCGTCGTCGTTTTGAATGCACTTCACAATAGCACGTATACTCGCAGGGTTCACTGAAATAACGGGCGCTCAACGTACACGTCCAGCGAAGTTACGCAGGCTTGTCCCAACTGGGCGAGTGAAGCTGGAAAGCACGTGGGTGAAAAGAGCTGCACTCTTGCCAACCAAGGTCAACGTTAGGCAGTCCATCCATGGTAACCAACGTCAACGGTGCAGCCTAGGAGCCGAATAAGTTTCTCGACTTTACTACTGCGCGCGCAACTGTGAGACCGCTGAGCACGCAGCTGAAATAGCGGCAATCGGCGTGGATAGGCGGCTACTCACATAGCTCATAGTCAGATTTTGTGAAATAACGTTTTGAAGTAGAGCATGGAACTGTGGCTTTACTTCTGACAAAATCAAGGCACAATTGAAATATTTTGACTTGAAATTTTATATTTCCAAGTAAACGAACCTATCGGCTGAAAAACATTCATAAATTATAGGTGAAGTGGCACTTCACTAACTTCACTCGAAAAGCCGCCACTGACTCACAGAGACGCATACAAAAACAGAGATTATGACAAGAAGCAGCTCGAAACTCTTTTCCTAATGAGAACAGATAGACGCTTGGCATGTTTTAGCTAGACTATTGTTAGAAATGAATGAATAAATCCATATAGGCGAACTAGGCGATCGCCTATGACGCCAAGTTACACGGGGCGCCAAATTCGAGGGGAAAAACCGAATTAAAAAAACGAAGACGAAAAAAATATAAATGAAATAGCGAAGATGTCATTATTTCAATTCATGTGCGCGTACGGAGGGAGTTTGAATTATAATTAATTTCTCTACATTTCTGAGAATTTATTAGCATGGCATGTAATTTTGTTAATTTACGACAAATTGTTGTACGTTGTAGTCAACAGTGTTCTGTTTACGCCTGCCGCATCATGTTTTGAAACAGAGGAGCTAGAAAGAGAAAGAATGAAAAAGCTAATATTGAGGAGAGAGGTTCGGTTCTATTCGCTCTCGTTCGGCGTCGCTGGCTGAGTGCATCGTAAGTAATGATTCTGGTCCGAGAATTATCAACAAAAATTTTCCGGGAAATTTCAGAACTTTTCTTGTATCGAGTCCGAGTGCTCAAATTATATCACGCGAAATCTCCGTCTGATCTCCACTATCATCTCTTTTACTGTAGTACTAACACGCACAGCATAAGAGACAATGAGAGACCGAATGGTCGCCCTGTAGTGTAGTGGAGAACTTTCTTGCATTTGAATTGTACTGGCCGCGTAACCGCATAAGAGCGAATCAAAGACGCATAAAAAGAATTTCCGGTAACAATAAGTTTGTCGCATAATAGTGAATTCGCATAAAGCGAACCCGCGTAAAGAGAGGGAAACCTGTATTCTGTTCATTTTAAGCTTATGAAATTAATTGATGCGAAATATAAAGACAAAGCCAACAGTGTGCGTGGCATGTCTCACAGCTTAATACTTGAATAGAAACGACGGTCTCATAAATTGAATAAAATATCGTAAACGAATAAAGCTACCAATCTTGCACACGTAAATAATAAGACTATGACTCGCATTATGTTGACATTTAGTTGCCATCGAACAAACCATTTCGTAATAATGAACCGGCAAAGTGGCGCCTTCCGTCTCAAAGCTCTAAAAATGGGGTCATTTTTCGTTCTCACCCCAAAAACGACCCCTACGACAAATTCAAAACTACCCTCATTCAACGCGGCTTTAAACAAGCTGCACGTAGTTATGCCTCTCACCAAAATCCATGAAGCCGTTCTTGAGATATTTAGCCTCAAACTCCGAGTCTACCAACTTTTGCCGCCGATAGTAGAAGGGAGCCAATTCCATGGTTCGCCTAGGGCGCCAGCTGCTGGCAGCTAGTCTAGGGCCGCCCCTGAATACATTATACACATCCGTATCCACATGTATAGCGGAATTGCATTCAAAGTGAAAATGAAACTATGACAAACTCTACCAGGGGGAATAACACAGTTACCCTGACAGCGTTTTCATTTCAAAATGGCTCTACACAAAAACCAACAGCAATGTTCATAGATGGTGAAAAACAAATACATGAGAGGATATGAATGCAATCCCAAAAATCTGATGTGGCCACCACATAACTTTTTCCATCTCTGTAATACTTCTAAAAATTCCAAATAGGTTACATAATTAAAAAAATGTTTTAAGAAACTGCGAGAAAATTTCACTTTACAAAGAACAGAAGTAAACCCAAACCACAGTCTTCTGATATTGGATAGAGCAACAAAGCTCCAACAATTAAGAAAATAAAAAGGAGCGTTACTAAGATGTAACCGTCAATTGTTAACAGTCGTCATCAGTAGGTGGCGTGGTGGTGGTAGCTAAATAATTTAGTTTTTAAGATATCTCTTAAACAATGCAGTCTATGGAAAAATGTTTCGAACAAAGATTGTAGAAAGTTATGTTTCCTACAACTTTTATTCCAGTATGTTTTTAAATATATCAAATATTAAAGCAAATATCTCAAAATAACGGAAAAGTGACTAGAGTAAACACCCACTTCCGGTTGACCAATTTTTACCAAAAACTATTCAGTTCTTGTGACTTTCATATAAATGTTAAACATAAAATTCCTCATTAACCTGATTAATAGTTTTTGAGCTAGAGTACCAACAAAAACGCTTTCACCTACACACACATATGGATATCATAGAGAAAATGGTCAAAACGAGTTCAGGGGACTTCAAAACGTGTATTTCCGTTGAAATCTCGAAATTAATTTTTTTCATGAAAATACCACCTTTCCCCTATACTACGTATGGAGAAAGTAAAAATCTGATGTGGCCACCACATGGCTTTCTCCATAGCTGTAATATTACTAAAAATTCCAAATACGTTACATGATAATAAATATTTTAAGAAACTGTGAGAACTAAGCATAAATTGTTTACAATAGTCGCCGGTAGGTGGTGCGGTGGTGGCAGCTAAAAAATTAATTTTTAAAATATCTCTTAAACAATGCTTTATATGGGAAAATGTTTCAAATAAACATTGTAGAAAATTACATTTTCTACAACTTGTATTTTTTACTTGTGCTTTTTACTTTCTCCATATACGTAGTATAGGGAAAAGTATTGTATTCATGAAAATATCGACTTCGAGATTTCAACGGAAATACACGTTTTGAGGTCCCCTGAAGACTTTTAGACCATTTTCTCGATGATGTCTGTGCATGTGTGTGTGTATGTGATAGCTTTCTGTGGGTGCTCTAACTCAAAAACTATTAATCACGTCATCACGAAATTTTATATTTAACATTTTTATAAAAGTCAGAAGAAATGATTAGTTTTTGGTAAAAACCTGTCGCCAGGAAGTGGGTTTACTCTTATCCGTTGTTTTGAAATATTTGCTTTAATATTTGATAAATGTAAAAATGCATTGGAATAAATGTTGTATGAAATTTAATTTTCTACAACCATCGAAACATATTCCCATATAATGCATCGTTTAAGAGATATCTTATATTTTTAGCTGCCACCACCATGCCACCTACCGATGACTATTGTTAACAATTGACGCTTAGTTACATCTTAGTAATGCTCCTTTTTCTTTTCTTAATTGTTGGAGCTATTTCCAATATCAGAAGGCTATGGTTTGAGTTTATTTCTGTTGTGAAGTCTAAAATTTTATTGCAGTTTCTTAAAATATTTATTATTATGTAACCTATTTGGAATTTTTAGAAATATTACAGATATGGAGAGTGTCATGTGGTGGCCACATAAGATTTTTTATTTTTATATTTATTATTATTTTTATAAGTGACAAGAGTAAACACCCACTTTTAGTAGACCAATTTTTACCAAAAACTAATCAGCACTTGTTCCTTTCACAAAAATGTCAAATATAAAATTTTGTGTTGATCTGATTAATAGTTTTTGAGTCATATATGGAGAAAGTAAAAATAGAAAAACGTCATTGGGGTAACTGAGTTACCCCCATTGGTAGAGGAAGGTTTAAGGTTTTATGCACACCAGCATGACAAACTTCACCTTGCTGATCATTTTTTATGCCATTCTGCAGTGCATCAGCCCTGGCTTCGTGAACACAGAAATTATAGTAGCATCTAAAATGGAAGGAATTGAGGAGATGCTTGCCAACATGCCTTCTCTTGAAGCCAAGGAAATAGCCGATGCGGTATTATATGCCCTGGGAGTGCCTCCGAACGTACAGGTTGGTACAAGCTCTTTAGCAATTAGTTATACCTTGTAAACAGATGTGCAGAATCTGAACCAGTAAATGTTTGCTTTGATGTGAGTAACGAAGTTTGTACTGTACATAATAATGAAATGCTCCATAGTAATTTGCATTCCATTTCTAAGTAAAATGAACATTGGACAGAATTCAAAATCAGACATTCTTTTCAGGTGCACGACATTATGATAAAGCCAGTGGGAGAACAGATGTAATGGAGTGATGATGGCAAAACGGAATCGGAAGATGGCATATAGAGATGCAGCAGTGGCATGGAAGTTTATTTTTTCCACTCACGTTGCTATGTAAGGAGATGAGAGAAATATTTGGTGGTTGTGGAGCCTTCGCTCTCAAATCTCGAGTCTCGTATGTGGTGCCAAGAACAAGTTTTACCTGAAAATTAAACATCCTAATCTTTCAACTGCCACTCATAATAAAAATAAATCTAAAATTAAAAAATGTTACTTTAATTTTAAAAATCGATTTCCTAATCTCAGAACAAGTTGTCTACTGAACTCTGGTAATGACGTAGTTGAATCTCATCGATATGCATAATATGCAAGGGGAAAATTTTCTTAGAGTATTAAATGTTTCTGAATTGTGTATGAAGATAATCAGTGCAAATTGAAGGTAACTGCACGATGAAAGCAAAATGCTGCAATAAAAGGTACTTAAGATATAGATGATGCATTTTACCCATATAACTTTATCAGCTAAAGAACCATCGGCTTGAAGCACAAGAACAATCACAGATAATCAATAATACTATGCATAGAGAAAAAATAAAATAAAACAATGAAATGGGATAAACAAAAATACATTAATAATTATAATTTAATTTAATAATTTCATTTATATTGCATTTACAGATAAGTATTTAGAATTCTCTGAATAATACGGAAATACAAAATTGCTGTTGCTGACATCATGGTAAAGGTTCACATGTTGATATAAACACTTAGTTACTTCTTGGAGTAATATAGATAAGATAAGTTCAAACTGAGTTATGACTAGACCGCGGATTTTTAGGTTCTAAAAATTAAGTTTTAGGCGAATAAAATAGGCTCTTTAAGTACCTTAATTAGGCTTTATAAAACGTAAAATAGGCTCTAAAAACTACTTCCAAAAACTATGTCCAGTAAAACACAACATCATTTCTGTCAACTTTCAACTTTAATTCACGAAAAAAGACTGAAACATGCACGCACGCAAAAATTGCCCGTCAATGAAACTTTATTGATTTGTTTTTTCAAAGAACAAAAATATTTTACTACTATGCATTGAAACTTATTCTTATGGTTAATATCCCATGCGTTACCGAGAAAATACTATCTACATAACATATAGTAATACTGACTGAAAACACTATTCAAGTATATATTTAAGTACTACGCAGAGTGTTTGACAAAGTGTTTCATTCGAAATTCCCATAATGAATTTGTCACCTCTTTGTGTTATTTCACAAATTTCCCGTAATTGGCCTCACAACAAATAACAAGCACCTTTTCTAAGTTTTCTACCACAAAACTATGGCGTTTGTCAGTTAATATCATTTTGTAAGCAGAAAAAGAACGTTCGACATCAACTGACGTGACGGGGGCGAACTTCAACTTGGTTACATGTTGAAATGGAATTTTGTACTCAACTTCACTGGATTTTCCTGCCAGTATATCTGCTGCTGTACATAGGCTCTGCAGTCCTGAGTTCTTTTGTAGCAACTTTTCTAGTTTTGCTTTTACTTTTTCCCCCACTTCACCTGGAGCTTCCTTTATTTTTTGTTTCACTTCATTCAGCATAGCAGTTTTTTCGTAGATGGGTTTTCCTGAGCCCTCTAATTCAGCAATAATCTGCACAAGGGATGTATAGTGGGATCTAATATACGCCAAATCCTTGGGAATGGAGGGATCATCTAGCAACAGTTTTGCCGAAGTGACGCAGGCAGCATCCTCGGCTAGATTTGTCACAACTTCCTTGACATGAAGGATATGCTCGCTGTAATATTCAGCTGCTTTCAGTCATGTGCCCCAGCGGGTGAGCACAGGCTCAGGTGGCAGAGGGACATCGAGCAGTTTTTCTCGAAAAGCCTGTATTCTTGTTGGTGTCTTGACGAAGACCTTCTTCAAGGTGGAGATCAATTTGTTCACCTTGGGGAATTCCAGTCTTATTTGCTCTGATACGCGGTTCAAACCATGGGCAAGGCATGTCACATGCACAAGGGAGGGATAGAACACCTTGAGCAACTGCATGGCAGCAACCATGTACGATGCAGCATCTGTGTATAGGAGCAGCACTTTCTCTTTGTCTAGATTTTTGGGATACAGCACTTTCAGTCCATTGTTCACGAAGTGTGCTATTGTTTCCTGGTTTGTTTTGGCAAGTTGCTTCGTGCAGATGAGGTAGGCTCTGGATGGCGCATCTGGGTCCAATTTCCCAACAACCAAGTTGGCCATGTATCTGCCAAGAGCATCAGTGGTTTCATCGACCGATATCCAAATATGTGAATCTCCAATGTCCTCCCGTATCCTGCGCATTGCATCATCGTACGTGGGTTGTACGTAATTCTTGCGTAGCGTTGACTCGGAAGGTACCGACTGATGGCAGTATCGTTCTAGGAACTCCTTGAATGTTGGATTTTCCAATGTTCTGAATGGAATGTTGGCTGCCACAATTGCGTGACACAAATCTGCATAAAACTGATTTTTCTTGCTGGAAGAAGTTTTTGTTAAAAGCATTTGTTTCATCTTAGATTTGCGTTCAACATTTGCCTTATGTAGCACTCCTTGGATGTGCTGAGTTAGGTGGGATTTTTTATCACTTGAAACCTATAAAGAAAAATTATGAAGAAATAATTAACCTTAAAAATACGGAAATAATCTAATAAATATGGAAATGGGACAAAAATATAAAATTTACTTTACAGCTACGAAGGTCCGCAGCTGGATTGCTGGACATTTTGAATAACCACTTCTATAGTTACCATAAAATGGCTCGTATAAACAGAAGATGTGGATGGTTTTTGCCTCAAAGATGACAAGCAATTCACGGCCATTAATTCGTTGCAAGCCAGCATTATAATGTACTTACCTCCTTGTTGCATGCTTGACAGAAGATAATTTTTCCATCCGTTGTGAAGTACGGGAACTCTTGTAACCACTGACGTATTAAATAAGCTTTCGAACTTGATACTTTAGACATTGCACTTTCACAATTTTCACGTTCACACTTCTCACCTTTACCCTCTGCAGTCTGGAGATGGACTGTGGGGTTATTCTCGTTTTCCCGTGTCGCACGATATGACAATGTAACAACGAGAAATAAATGCAACATCAGATTAAAGGCATTGTTACATTGTCGTATCACGTGACACTGGGAAACAGAATAACCCCGCCAAACGCGAGACAGGTCCGAGCTGCTGTTCGCCACTTGATCGTGACCGTGGTGTGAAGGACATTTCCAACCCATGACTGAACATTGTACAGTCAATGAAAGTTAAAAACTCCAGCCAAAAAACAAGTAGTAATAGCCCGATGCATTTCGCCCACTAAGTTTTTTGAGCCATCTTTGAATATTGTACAGTCAGTTTAAAAAATATGAATAATACCAAAATCTGCTTTTATAGTCGATTATTTTAGAAAATTAGCCCTTTTTAGGCTTTTTTTGCATGAAAATGACAAAAATAAGCATTAACGTCGAAATAGGCATTTTTAGACATTAATGTCAAAATAGGCATTTTTAGGCACTATAAAATATACGTTTTCGGGGTTAATTATTCATGAAACTTATATATACAATTGTATATTGAGATATCTACTCAGGAAAAAAATAGGTTTTTACCTAAAGATCCGCGGTCTAGTTATGACACAAAGTGACTAGGTCAATACAATCTTTTATATTATATTGGAGAACAAACGTGTAATGTATCTCCAGAAACCCATTTTCTAATTCCTGTATTCTTTTCCCTAGCCACCGAAATAAACAGACCGCCCCTTTTTTAGAAATTATCAAATATTTGGGGACCTGGGTCCCTTGCCCTAAATATTATCCAATTGAGGCAAAACGTCACAAACAATGTTTTTGTGTATAGAAGCAACGAATAAGAGGGTGGGAGAAATACTTTTCCAAAATCCATATTTTTGGACCACCCTAATGAGTACTGGCACAAATTTCTACAACAATATGTGCTTGAAAATATTTGAAGAGGAAGGGGATATAGGGAGCAATGTAACAACTGCCCATGTGAATATGCTCACCATCAATAACTTTATTGACTGTTATTCCTTCCTGAGCATGTCAGATAGCCATTAACATTTTCTCTGGTTTTATTTTGAAAATCTATATTAAATTATTTTTTACATTCCCTTCGCTGAAGTAAATGGAAGAAGGGCTTACAGATCCACATGGACAGTATAACATTTGTTTCCCAACTAATTCAGGAAACGTAGCATCTTCTCCATGATCAGATATTTCAGCGCAAACATTGTCAATATCATTGACCTCTCGGAATATATTGGGGTCTTCAAGTACTAATAATAAATGAACGTGAGATAGACCTCTTTTTTTGAAATTCAATAGTGTAAATATAAGTGTTAAAGTTTCAGGTATTTTGTAGAAATAAAGACCTATTTGGTAATTACACATAAACTTTTATTAAATATGACCTAGGTTCTTTGAAATGCAACGTCATCAGGTCTGACAAGGGAAGCCCCCAAGGTGTGACACTCGCATCGGATTGAGACTTTGCAGAATGAAAGTATATGTAAAATAACAGACTCCTATTTCTACCTAGGTGCCAACTCGATATCGTTTATGAGAAAATGCCCTTTGAAAATCACGATCCGAGAGTCAACGAAATAAGAACGTTAAAAGTCCTTTGTTATTATCTAGGAGCATTGGTATAGGGGAAATGAGTTGGATTTCAAATATTTTTGCAGGGGTTCGATTCTCGAAGGGACCAAAATCTTTTTCTGATTTTTTAAATTTTTTTTTTCGCAATTTCCAGCATATCATCGATAAAACTTGCACAACATTTAAAAAAAATTATTCCATGCATTATAACTACTATTTTCTTCATCATAATTCTTCACTGTAATTCTTCACCATAATTCTTCACGAACATAATTTTACAGATCACTACCCATTCGCTTTACCATCATGATCAATACATGAGAAGATTTGAAAGGAGGAATGCAGAACAATGCACCGAAATAACCCAACAATATTGTGACAATGCCAATTATAATTATAATGGCAATAATTGACATCAGCAACCGATTTATCTTAATAAACAATACATGACGAGATTTGAAAGGAGGAATAAAGAACAATGCATCGAAATAACCCAACAGTATTGTGACATAATTTCAATTATAATTATAATGACAATAATTGACACCTGCAACTGATAACGAATCCCTTTAACAACAATACCGTAACTTTAATAACATTATAAGATGACTAGATGCAGTTTTTCGTGGCCTTATTAGCAGATGTCCTCGTCTCTCTACCACAGTCAATGTCAGAATATTGCAGAGCGATTTATTGTTAGAGGGCACATTTTGGAGTGGCAATTGGAATTGTTTGTTTTTGTTCGTGTTTTGCGAGTGATCTTCAGTTTTTGGGGCAATAAAAACTGCATTACAATGAAGAAAATAGTAGTTAAATGCATGGAATAAATTTTTTTTAAATGTTGTGCAAGTTTTATCGACGATATGCTGGAAAATGCGAAAAAAAAATTTAAAATCAGAAAAAAATTTTGGTCCCTTTGGGAATCGAACCCCGGCAAAAATATTTGAAATCCAGCTCGTTTCCCCATACCAATGCTTCTAGATACTAACAAAGGACTTTTAATGTTCTTATTACATTGACTCTCGGATCGTGATTTTCAAAGGGCATTTTCTCGTAAACGACAATGAGTTGGCACCTAGGTAGAAATAGGAGTCCGTTATTTTACAAATACTTGCATTCTGCAAAGTCTCAATCTGATGCGAGCATCACACCTTGGGGGCTTCCCTTGTGAGATAGATAATGGAGTTCCTCAGGGATCTTTCTTAGGCCCCTTGCTTTTCTCTCTCTAACTTCAAAACATCTCTTTTAACTTCTCCTATACTTCATACCACCTATTTGCAGACGACTTATAAATCTACCTCTCCATCAAGCCAAGCAATATCTCCTCCACAATGAACCAGATCAACGAAGACATGACTTAATTCCATGGTTCTGAATCTTTACCCATCCAAATTCCAGAGCATAATAATTGGATATCCAAAAATGCTAAAGAAAATTAATCAGATAAATATTCCAAAAGTCATAGTTGCTGGTTCTCAAAACCAGTATACTAACCTTGTGAAAACTTTAATTGACCAATCTCTGACATGGGCTCCTCAAGTAACATCCATCTGTAAAAAATCTTATGCGGCTCTCCATAACCTATTGCGAATGAAAAATATGCTTCCACAAAGACTAAAGAAGACACTCCTACAATCCCTAATACACCCCATCTTCAACTGTGATGTTGTCTGCAATAATATGCACAAAACAACAGCTATCAAACTCGATCGTGCTTTTAAATAAACTGTGAAAGTTAGATACCAAGGTCTCCTGAACACATTTTGACCATTTTCTCAATGATGTCTGTGTGTGTTTATTTGTGGGTGCTCTAACTCAAAAACTAAAAATCAAGTCAGCATGGCATTTTATATTTAACAATTTTATGACAGTCACAAGAACTGATTAGTTTTTGGTCAAGATCAGTCACCTAGAAGTGGGTATTTACTCTTGTCACTTATTTGTTTTTACTTTTTCCTGGTGACCGATTTTTACTAAAAACTAATCAGTTCTTCTGACTTTTATAAAAATGTTATATATAAAATTTCATGTTGATCTGATTAATAGTTTTTGAGTTAGAGCACCCACAAAAAGCTATCAAATAAACACATTAATACACACACACAGACATCATCGAGAAAATGGTCAAAACGTGTTCAGGGAACCTCAAAACATGTATTTCAGTTGAAATCTCGAAATCGATTTTTGTCATGAAAACAATATACTACATATGGAGAAAGTAAAAATGTATCTGAATAAAAGTTGTAGGAAATTTAATTTTCTACAACCTTTGTTTGAAACAATTTCCCAAATAATGCAGTTTAACACTATAACAGCTGGATCTCACGACCACATTAGAATGTCAATGAGACAAAAATGTCCCTTATTGTATTATGAGTGTTTTGTATGTTAATATCAGTGTGGAAAGCATTTTCTTTTGAAACAAACAAAGCATATGTTGATACAAGTATATATTATTTTTCTTGCAAGTACAGTCTCATACAAAATTAGATTTAATGACGTAATATAGTGATAATTAAGTAATTTTTTAAATTTAACGTTTTATAAAATTAAGTTCTTTTCATTTGAAAGCAACATACAACGAACTTTGGTAATCATGAGATCACCAAATAGGTAGGCACAGTCACTATATAAAAGAAAGAACAAGTATAGTCAATTATAGAAATTTAAGCTCCTTTCTCATAATCACTCATATTTTGCTAAGTACTAAAGTCTACCTCCTTTTTCATCATTTACACAGATAAATCAACAAAATAAAGTAAAACAAATTTCCTTTGTTGATTCATCAACAGGTTATTAGGTATAATATACTTATAAGAATAAGAAAATGTAAAAGAGACAATAATGGTTTTTCAATCGCAATCACTCATTCATGGAGTCTACAAAGATGAAGGTATTTCTTTCCTTTCCGATGCACTTCTTGCATAGTACCTTTCTGCATACAAAGCATTTATTCATACTTCCCTTATTTGCAGTTTTTTTAATCTGGCAACGTCGTCGCTCTATTGCAGGATCCGCAGTTCCCCTTCGGCATGAGTGTCAGTGATTTGAGCTGGCACATTCAATGCCCTGCTCACTGCATTATCTTTACTCAGTTCTTCAGCCAATTTCAACAAGAAGTCTCGCTGTGAGATCTTGATTTTGGTAATATTCTTATATTAATACCCATGCATTTATACCAGCTTAGTCAAGGATATCGTAAATCGTGTGTACAGGCCACCACCAGGACGCTGCCTTGACTGAGTATTTACAAGCCATTTGATCTACAATGTCAACCCTGTACTTAGTTTCATTGTAAAAGGATGCACTTTCTGGTTTTTTCTTGGCGTCTGTCCCAAGTTGCACTTCAGGATGTACAGTTCTTAAAATAATGGCATTCTTATTCATTTTACCTTGGTAAACCGTGAGTGTAGTATGTCCATTTTTCAGTACCTGGGTGTCGTACAAAGCTCCATGTGAATTTTTCACAGCCAAGGGGATTTCTCTTCTCCTCCAGTTAATTGTACCAACCAAACTTGTGGATTTAGCCTTTAGATTATCAGGCAAAGCCAGAGAAGTGAAGAAATTGTCACATGTAACATTTCTTCCCTTGTTCAGGAATGATTCCATCAGTTTCATTAATACGTACTGGGAAAGGCATTGATCATTTGGTTGGAGTTCATCTGTGTCAAGATAAGGGATTGAATTCAGTATATACTTAGTTACTTTGTCTACAGCAACCCAGAACTTCTGCCTGTACTTATCGGGCTTGGAAGCTTGGAACTGAATGAATCGGCACCCAGCTTTGGTAGAAAAGATATGCTCGTCAACTGATATGTAAGCTCCATGTCTGTAGCAAGTCTGAGAGTTTTGAATGAACCTATTCCAAACTTCTGAAATAATGGCAAACCTGTCAGTTTTTAAGCCCTCAGACCTGGTGGACTTGACATCGAATCTGAGTATCTCCCAGAAACGATTCCTTGAGATGAACTTATTACATAATGGCAGTCCTCATTTTCCGACCAGAGAGAGTTTGAGAAGGGGACATCAGTGTCATAGCTCCACTCAACACTGAACTCAGAAAGGCAGAAATGCACAAACAAGACCATTCAAAGATATTTGCGATGCCCCCTCTTGACCGAAAGGATGATCAGAGCTCATGGGAGGCGTTTGGATCACACAATTAATATTCTCTTGCCACTCTGAGGGAAACATTTACGCTGTATGGTGGCAGCTATTGTTCGCTATTTTTCCGTTGTTACTTTTGTTTAATTTCTAAGAGATTAACAGAGTCAAACTTATCATGGCATCAACCAATAGAAAAACACAAGCAATACCTGGTGATGAAAAGTAGACGAAATCTTACTTTAAAGTTATTCGGAAGAAAGTGTCAGTTCAGAGAGTGATAGTGAGAATAACATTGAAGTTCGTGCTCAAATTACTAAGGTAAAAACCTATATTTTTGGCATTTTTTGTTGAGTGGGCAAATATAAAATCTCATCTCTCCTGTCCCTGCGCGCTTCTAGCATCTTTATTTATCCCTATTTAAAGTTTTCTTTCCAAAAAACTTGTGAGGAAGAGGTAAAGATCTACGATAAAGCAGTATCTGTGAAGTACCGTATTTTCTGGTCTATAACGCGCACCTTATAGATAACGCGCAAGTGATTTTCTTCAAACCTGGTACAAATGTATAGATAACGCGCAGTAAAAAAAAATCGATTTGAAACAAGCGCTTCCTGAAAAAATGAATCAATTAAAATTTGCTGTGGCTTTCCGTTATTCAGTTGTTTTCACTGTACACCACATGGTCTTATTGAGTCTTAAATTAGCTTGGCGTCGGTATTGAAAAAGTTTTTAATTTACCATGGAAAACGAAAATATGCGAAAGCGAAAATCATACACTTCGCAGTTTAAATTAGAAGTTGTAAAATTCGCTATAGAAAAAGGAAATCGTGAGGCTGAAAGAAAGTTTAACGTAGGGGAATCAAGTGTACGAGAATGGCGTAAAGGCGAATTGGTGCTAAAAATGTTGCATCGGAAAAAACGAGCAATGCGTTTTAGAAAATGCTTTTGGCCAGAACTCGAGGAAGAATTGTATGAGTGGGTGATAAGAGAAAGGGCAAAAGGCATTAGGATTTCAACAACAAGGGTCTTATTGCAAGCGAAATGCATTGCTCAAGAGATGGACATCGTGGGCTTCAAAGTGTATCCTTCTTGGGGATTCCGTTTCATGAGGAGGAACAATGTGTGTTCGCACATCGACAAGCATCGGCCAAAAATTACCGATGGACTGGGAGGCGAAAATGATTTAGTTTAGACAATATATGAAAGAAAACATGTCTGGAGTTGATGCAAAGCATGTCGGCAATATGGACGAGGTTCCGGTGAGTTTTGATCTTCCTTGTGCTAGAACTGTGAACCTTAAAGGGGTGAAAGATGTTTCCATAGCAACTACTGGGCATGAGAAGTCGAATTTTACAGTTGTTTTGTGTGCAATGTCTGATGGTTCTAAACTTCCTCCTATGGTGATTTTTAAATGAAAGAATGCTTTCCTATGGACATTGTAGTAACCGCAAATGAGAAAGGTTGGATGAACCAAGAAATGATGAGGGTTTGGTTGGACAGTGTGTGGAGAAAGCGAAAATCTGCCTTTTTTAATCGGAAGTCACTGTTAGTCATGGATTCATGTCGTTGTCATGTGACGCCTGAAATTAAAAAATTGGTCAGTAAATATTCAAAGCTAGCTATCATTCCCGGTGGTTTAACCAAAAAACTTCAACCACTAGATCTGTCCGTGAACAAGTCATTTAAATCAAAATTGCGAGCTAAGTGGGAGGATTGGATGTTAGCGGGTGTGCATCAATATACTAACTCCGGGAAAGTGAAAAGACCATCCTATGCAGAAATGTGTAAATGGATTGTTGAGAGTTGGGGATCTGTGACGGCTAGCTGTGTAAAAAACGGTTTTGAAAAGGCTCTTAGTGATACACTTATGACAGACACGGAAGAATTTGAAGATGATGAAGGTGATTCTTGTGAAAATTAAGTTTCAAATGTGCCTGACCAAATTATGAGTTCTATTGAATCATTTGACATTGACTCAGGTGATGATTTTTATGGTTTCGAATGAATTATAGAAGTTAATATGCATTGATTTCAATAAAATTTTATTTTCCTTTGTATAATGCGCATGACGTTTTTCCCCGATTTTTATATTTTTTGTATAGATAATGCCCGCGTTATGGACCAGAAAATACGGTAATTCAAGAACCTGGAATAAAGAAGGTCTAGTGATGCAAGGATAAGATGATTCCTCTATTTGTATCATCTACGATTTTATTTCATGTTGACTATTAAATAAGTAAAAAGAAGTTAGCTGTTTGGGGGGCTATGTATATTTCATTTGCAAGAAATGGAGATTAAAAACGCGATGCCTTTGCCATGCGCACGCATGAACTTTCCACTTAAACACACAATATGGGTAAAGATTTCGAATTAAACGAAATGTTCATGAGTCACTGGAGCAGATCATGACTTTGAATTTCATTATAAATGTATTTTAAATAATCCGTAATAAAATGTATGCAAAATTCTATGATGTTGGCTGTGGACTGCTCTTAGCTTTGATTTACACGCTATTTCGAATTATCCAGGATCGAAATAATGAGGTTTTACTGTAATTGAAATTTACATAAGTTTCATAAAAAAGCTTCCATAACTTTTGCCTTCATGGTGTTTATCCAAAATAAAGATAGGTACTTTATGTAATCCATTCTTGGACCGGTTTGGTAGTTAGGTAAATCAGTAGAATAGCGGCTTCTAAAATATCCCTATAGAGCGCTGAGACTAAGCAAGAAGCCCCCCATAAGATATAGAATGTTTATTGGCCCAGAAAAGACTCTTGAGGCAATACATTTTCTCATCTCAGCACCTCTTGAGAGCTAATTTTGCTTAGGCTCTGTCTTCTTTTGCTTCGGCATTTCTTCAGAGCAATATATAGGGAGTATCAGAGGTCATCGTCTGCACATATCTTATTTCACTTTACAAGTCTCTCCCAAGATATTTACGAGGTTTACTCTCAATGGAAAATGTGTTAGGTCTGCTGGGAAATATTACTGTCACTCATAACACTAACATAAGCTCCATCGCCCTCCAGCCACATGGCCACAGAGGTCAAATGACTAGGCCTGGGTGTCTGAGAAAGGTAAATAATGTCCGATTTGAGGTTCCCAACTGTGCACTATGCATTTCACAGGGGAAATCTAACCTAAGAAGTCGTCAGTTCACTCTTGGTAGTAGACGATCAAGGTTGTCTCCGTGTTAATAAAATTTGACAGTTTCTGTTTTTGTGCATTTTTTGTACTATTAAACATTTTTATAAACCTATAAAATACAATAATGGATTTAATCAAAGAAAAACTAAGAGGAGAATACATCATGGTTAAAAAAACTGGTTCAATCTATTGTAAAAAGTGGCTCTAATATAATAAATAACCCAGGCTTGATATTCTGGAATAATTTGAAATTATAGTGTGTGGCTTCAAAAAACTGTAAAGTTTTAAATGATATTTTTTATCCTTTTCATTCTCCACTTCTTGACCTCCCACTAATCTAATTATTCCTACCAATTATCCCCATTGTCTTCTCATTATCCAACTTACTGGACATCACTAAGCTCAACCGTTTTCTCCTCCCCTTCCCACGAACAAACATTTACTTCTTTCCTCCAATGATGTTCGCTCCATAATTCCTTTCTTTATTCTCCCAAACTCATCCTCCCCCACCCACCCATTGTACCTATTATGTACTATAAATTGCTGCCGGCTTTGAATTTATCACCTGACGATGTTGCATTGCAACGAAACCTACGTCGTTCTAAATAAATTTATGTGGAATTACAACTTCTCTTTATTTTACATTATGAAGAAATTCCACCAAGTGACGCCTGAAATCATTAACTGTATGGTTTAATATTAACAAACTTTTAATGCTTAAATGTTTAAAATGAAATGAAAATGAAAAGGGCCCTGATTTTTGTTTTCATATTAGGCAGGCAATTGAATTCATTAATTGAAATGTGTCCTAATATCTTCATTATCCTCAATTTTGGATTTGAATGAATGAATTTTCGGATTTGAACATTTTTATATACCGTAAGCTAAGCTAATGAAAAAAATGTATCGTTAATTATATATTTTGCTAAAAGTGCATGATCAGGCCAAATTCAAGTCCATTTAAAAAATTTCAGGCCTCGGGCCAGTCTTGGGAGCGTAAATTGTGGCCAAATCTTGGGCTGAGCTGGACTTGGGCTCAGTTATGAAAGGGCCAGATCAGGCCGAAAATTTAGGCCCGTGCAGACCTCTACTGTGTACCCAGCACCCAGGGAAGGGAAAACTAAATAGGCAAACATAAGCATGAGGTATTTTATGGACGATCTCTTAGAATTGTAAGAAATGCTCTTAACCCCTCAGCGTTGTCCTGCGTACTGGGTATGCAGGATGACACTAAGGGGTTAAGAGCGTTTCTTACAATTCTAAGAGATCATCCATAAAATACCTTATGCTTATGTTTCCCTTTCTTAAACTCAGCGTGCTATGGTAAGCTTGACCCCTGCCCCTCCCTCCTGCCTGCATGATGCAATACATGGATTTAAATCCCCTCACCAGCAGTCCCAAAGGGAGAATGTGTTGAGTACATATTGCAGAAAAGAATTCATAAGTACATAATTGTAGAATCATCACCTGTGATAACAAATACGACCATGTTATTTTGAGAGTACGTATATTTTATTACAGCTGTGTAATATGAATGGAAATAAAATTACAATGCAATGTATGAAATTGTCTAGAACTAATAAAGAATTTATTAATTATTTTTGACCATGCCGATGGCATGAAAAGTTTGAACAAAATTGGAGAGAATTACTACGTGATGGTTCCTATCTATTATCTATACAAGCGTTTTCCCAATCTTTTTAGCATGCATTTTCGTAATCTTTTGGCCAAGTATGCCCGGTTGAAAGTCTTTTCTTCCAAAATGTGGCGTAAAAGAGTAACTTGAAATACACAGTGGGAAAATTGGATGTTCACTCGATTCTATTTTTAACACGTGGTGGTATCCATGAATCATAAATTGAGTGGTCCCTTAAGCACTGTTAATGAATTTGTCATGTGTACGAACTTGTAAGGTCAATATGTTTTGTAGCAGAATGGATAGATAAATCTGAATTGCGATTTTACTGTGCTAGTAGCAGATCGTAAGAAATTTCAATTTTTTTATAAGTTCATTCATTTTGAACCCGGATAATTCAAAGTCATATTCTTGTGGTCCCTTGAACTTCAAAATAACGAGGTTTTACTGTAATATTAATTACTTCTAAAACATCCCATCCTTAATTCATTTATTTGGCATGAGAAAAGTATTTTAAGAAATGAAAAAAATGCATACACTGAAGGTGTAACAGACCCCAAAATTTTCATAAGCGATATCGCAGTACACTATACAGGTGCTCATAAACAATAGTATGACTTCACGGATATTTAAGCCAGTGCTGGCCAACGAAAAAAAAAAAACGATTCATTGTTTTCGTTAAAGGCAAAAAAGCAATTTCGTTTTTCATTGCACTAAAATCTACATTTCATTTTCTGTTACATTTAATGTTATAACAAAATAATTCGCTAAAAAATAATGGTGTAGTTACTTTTATTTTTGTTTAGAGGTTATGTATCCATCTTAAATACATGCTTCTCATTTAGAATATTAATTTATAGATACTTCTAAATATATGTTGTCGATCAAGAATGTTTTTAAGATTTCAAAGTATTCTGCACATTTTTTGTTTTTGATGATTATGTATGAAAATTTGGATTTTCATATATGAAATTTTATATTCAAGTTAATAAACCTAACACATATTTAAGACTAAAATTTTAGTGTTGTAATGTTTATGTCCTATATTACAATTTTTTATAGGTAACACTAAAAGCACACAAAACCCAGGGACCCGTAATTAAAGATAATAAAAGGAACCCATTGGTCGGTTGCACTGATTGTAACTCGGAGTACGTACTTCTACTACAGACCTAAAATAAAAAGGCATTGCATGGTGGATTTTGCATTTATAATGTAAACTGAATGAGAGGAAAATTTCTGGAATCAAACTCTCGCCTTCAAATATCAGAAAAAAATTTCCTCAACAGGTCATCCCCAGTGGTCAAAGATCTACCAAATACCATGAAAATCGGTCAATTGGTTCAAAAGTTAATAGGGGGACAGAAAGACTGAATGACGAAACAATAAGCCTATTTTCCATTCTGTAAAGTATAGAAAATGCACGATTCAATGCTTTTCAGAGCATTATTTTGATGCTAGCATTGAAAACTATAATAACCAAAATTGTCCTTATTTACAGCAAGAACAAGAAGTATGAAAAAGTTTTAAATAAAAACAGGAGAAGAAGGAATGGGAAAAGATAGAGGAAATGGATTGGATAAGAGAGAGGGAAAGGGAGAGCATGGGGAGGGAAGCAGACAAGTGTGATGTAAACTGAGGGAGGAGTAAGACTGCAGGTCCTGTATCCTATTTCCCTTTCCGCCACATTTACTATTCCATTCTTAATTCTCTTCCATTTTTCCTCTACTCCTTCATTCTGTGTATTTCCTCTCTTCATCTGGTTTGCCATATCATAACCGATTTCCTCTTTCTGCATTTCTTTCAGTTTCTCGAGATTCCATTTCTTAGCCATCTTTGCTTTTCTAACTCTTTTCATTTTGATCTTCATTTCCACCATTAGCAGCATGTGGTCGCTTGCTATGTCTGCTCCTGGGAGCCCCCACACTCTTTTCACTCAGTTCTTATACCTTCCTTCTACCAATATATAGTCTATCTGTTTCCTATACATGTCACCTGGCGATTTCCATGTATGTAGCCTTCTCTTATGATTCTTATACCAGGTGTTGGTTATTATCATTTTCCTCTCCTTGCAGAACTCGATAAGTCTGTCTCCCCTTTCGTTTCTCTGTCCCAGCCCGAACAGCCCCACAACTCCATCGGCTCGTCCCTCTCCCACACTCGCATTCCAGTCTCCCATCACTATTTTACAGCATCCCTTTCCTTCCTGGTCCAGTATGGCACTTATTCTCTCATATACTTCCTCCACTTCTCCATCGTCATGGTCGCCGGTTGGCATGTACACTTGGATGACTAGCATGTTCTTTGGTTTAGCATTTAATTTCAGTCCAATAATTCTATCACTGTCATAAATGACACTGGTAACACTCGGTTCAATCTTCTTATTAACTATCATTCCTACCCTGTTTCTCCTCCTTGTATTCCCCGAGTAGTATAACTTGGTATCGTCACTCCTCAACTCACCATTTCCCTCCCATCTCATCTCGCTTATCCCAATAATGTCCATCTTGTTTATCTCCATCTCTCTCTTGAGATTTTCCAATTTTCCAGCTCTTAATAATGTCCTTACATTACAGGTTCCTAACCTTAATCTTCCTCCTTCCTCTGACTTCGCTTTATTCTCTCGACTCTTCGTAAACTGTCTCCCCTGGAGATCCGATTGGGAGACTATTTTAACTCCGGAATATTTAATTTGCAAAGAATCCATGATGTTTCTAACTCCTCCGCACCATAACATGGGATAATTCCAGCGGTGGTTTCCCGTTGTCTTCCATTGTAAAATATAAACTTGAAATATGTATGAAAATGGGACTTACTTCTTCAACACTGAATGAACTTAGTTTCTCTTATGGCTGTCAAAATGTCTCCCTGTGACCGTCATCAGTAATTTGAAATAAACTGAAATTGTTAATTAGTCTTCATTTCCAGGAAACAATAACTATCCAGTTACTATAAACAACTCATAATAATAATAGATATGAAGCAGTATTGACCTCGAACAATGATGACAACACGTTAGAATTGTAGATTCACTTCAACATTTCTCAAATACCTTGTTAAGTTAAGACTGACGAACCATGTATAGAATTTGAGATTGGAGGGGATGATGGGATTGGAACTTGCAGAGCACCAACCTTTAAAAGAGGAAAAACTCACTCCGATGTAATATCTAAAAGAATGTTTTCGAAGTACGAGGCACTGTGGCGGAGGATAGGGAATGGAAGAGGTCCTTAACTACAAGCGGCACACTTATTGAAGCTTCCTTCCTCATCCTCCACGCTCCTTATCTCGTGCTTCCTGGAGAAGGATTAACACCAGGGAACCATTCCTTTCACAAATTGGAGGAAAACCCAAATAACAATCGGTGGTCAGGATAGCATTTCTTTAGTGACAAGGCGGCAAAACTGGCGCAGTGGGGGACAAGTAAAACTGGGGCAAGGGATTTCACGCCACTTTCCCTTGCTCAAGACACGCAGCCTGGGTCAAACGCCACAAGAACATAACCTTTTACCGTCTGTTAACGAAATTTATTTTTTTGTTTTCGTTACGTTTTCCATTACAGCTATTTGAAAAATTTCATTAACGTTTTTGTTACGTTAATCCCAAATAATTCAGTTATTTCATTCCATTACGCATAATGTTTTCCAGCACTGATTTAAGCAGAATGCAATTTTTATTTTTGAAAAATATTTGGAGTTGGTAGTTTGTGCAATGGAGTTTCTATTTAGCTGATGAACAATCAAGTGAAATTTTGTAAAAATAGGTCAATGGTCAACTCGTAGCTTCCCATTGTTAGCTCTTCTTGCCAGCATAATTAATATGTGAATTTAGTGGATAAGATTCAATAAATTGTTGTTATGTAATAAAATAATACGGACGCTATATTAAATTGATAATTACAAAGGATTTATTATTAAGTATCATTACTTTATGAATAAATCAAAAAATATATTAGACTTACTAATATTTAAATCAAATGTCAATGTATACTAAATGTTATAATTAAATTTGGTCGTTATGCAAACAAATAATGCGAAGATATTCAAAATCGTGATTACAAAGTATTTCAATAGAAAGTATTATTACAATTATAACAGAATAAAATACGAAGTTATTTCTTTTAAAATTTAAAATAAAACAAAAAAGAAATCTTGTTCATAAAACTTATTTGAATATATTTTTTAATAACTATGGCAACTATGTTGTGAAGACGAACTTAAATAATATTATATAGATATTATATCAATTTTAATCAACTAACAATATTTTCAATAATATTTCATGTGTATTTATACACATTTTTTATTTAATTTAAAAATATACTGAACGATGCACTATAATTAACTTATTCGTACTATGTTATAAACTGTTTTAGTGCAAATTTGGCTACTGCAAAGATCTTTTGAAATGCATCCTTTGCGCTAAACGAGACTTGACTGTGCAAAGAATAAGTCTCACAATATGGGTTTTACTTTTCTGCAAAATTTCTTATTTTACAATCAGGTTAAATATATTTTTCTTATAACCAATCATTCTACATAGCACTTTTTTAGTTATAAATAGATATATTCAGGCTCACATTTTTATTTTTAACTAAATTTTGGATTACATAAATTCTCATAAATGCATACCTTTAAATAGAGATTTCAAGAAAAAAAACATGCACATAAAACACAAAAGAAATCTCTCAAAAAGAATTTAGATAGCTCCTATTATTTTATATAATTCCCCTTCCCTTGATTCTTAACTTGAATTAGCTTAATGACTAGAAGTCTAAGATTGAATTGTACAGCAAAAATTATCAACAATGTCATTTGGAACTAGTCGAGCTGAACAATGGAAATAAAATTTGCCATTAACTTATAATGCAGATGAAATTTTTTAAGTATTAGATACATCATTACAACTGAATCAGGATGATAGCAACATTAATAAAGGATTATAATATAAATACATTATCATAGTAAAGAACTGTAATCTAACAGTTATATTAAGGCTTGACAAACTTGTCATTTTCCATTTAGTTCTATGACATCACTCATTGGAACAATTACATTACAGCAACAGCTATTAAAACTCCAAATTCAAGTGCTAAGAGCACGGTCAATCTCTTGTCAGTTTGCACACTAAAAATGTCACAGGAGGCACAATTTCTCAAACAAAGCCAGTGTGTCCCAGCGCTCTTTAATTCTGGAATTGATGCAGCGTAAAAGAAATGCATACACAAGCCAAAATTTCCTTGTTTTATGCCCTAAGGGTAAAGACGTGCCTGCAGAAGTTTTCTCGTGACTTTCAAAAGGCCATCAGCACAAATGTTCATTTCAATTTTGGCGTCTTTGGTAGCACAAGCTGCACAGTGTGGCAAACAATACTAGGATGGTGCTCTAAACACGCCCATCAAAATTCAACCAAATGATTCCACCTTCCTCTTCTGGAAAAATAGTAGACAGCACTGTTAAGAAGGCAAACAAAGGTATAAGAAGTTAGTATTTGACTGGGAAAACTGGTGGAATTGTGGTCAGTCTTTGGTGGGTGTTGATGCATGGAGTCGAGGGAAGAGGAGGATAAAATGAGGAATAAGTGGCGGCAGAAAGGTGGAAGAGAGGGAGCCATTCTCCCCACCCGTCTTGCACCTTTCTCCGCCTTCTCAATCTTTTCTTGGGCGACGTCTGCGCGGAGACATCCTCTCTGCCCCATCTTCTTCACCTCCAACAGCCTCACCCTAGTCAAGGTAGAAATTAAATTGATTCCATTACTAAATACACTCCTGTGGTGGTTCTCAGCTTTATGCCTATCAGTATTCAGTAGTTTGTTAACCCTCCAGTATTTGCGCAGGTTTTTCAAACGAGAGTACTTGCGCATATGAATTATATTGAAAATGAATGCCAAATGTAGTTGTTGTTGACAAAAAATTACAAATATGTATATATCTAATTTAACAGAAACACAACAGCTAATTTTCTAACAATAATTAATAATATTATTTTAAAATAAAAATGGACAAAATCTGTCAATATTTCTGTCAAAAATAGCGAATATATATTTTTGGCATTCAAAAACAAAATACAAAATGAAATTTAGTGAAAAATTATTAAATTACAATTACTTTCCAATATAAATATATAATAAACAAAAGTTTATAAAAGTACAATTGTAATAATTTAACTTATTTTCAAGAGTCCTCATTTTATCAGATGTTTCATACACATCTATTTTTCTCATAATGTCTCATAATTTTTCTCAGATGTCTCATACACAACCACAAAGTATAAATAAAATAATGTGAGACAATTAGTGTGAAAAAATTAAAGTATTTACTATCAATAATATTGCATAAGGAGAGAAAGTGAAAAGAACAAAGATTTTTTCCTCGCCTCAGAAATTATAGGTATCAGTTAAAATTTGTTGAGTGTGGAACGGAAACATGAAAAAACTCAACTGTTGCATTAAAACTAATTCACCAAAACAGCAGCAATAGTTTCCACAAAAGAAAATATATCGCAGATGTTCGTCTCAGATTGCCATGCGCCATCTAAGAAAAAGCATCATTACTGAAAAACGGTCGACAGAATTAGAAATTTTTGCCTAAAAACCTTCCACATGTGTCATTCCAGCTACTGAAAAGGACGAGACAGCAAAAAATGAACGGGAGGGAAACCATCATAAAATGTGAGGGGTGGGGTAGAAATCTACCCCGCACGAGTCCCGTAGGGTTAAAGAACATGTCATTTGTATGTATGTATTCAATGTGTATTCTGCAAACACGTATTCAGTATTGGCATAGTTTGTTATTTCACTGAAATGGTTTGTTAGAAATTTTTGATTAAGAAAAATATTAACTTAAATTTTTTACAAACTAATACTTTTTAATTGAAATACGGATCGTAATTTTGCAATGAAAATTTTCAGTTGATACAATTATTTTATCATGTTTCATTCATTGTAAAAACATCAATTAAATATGTAACTCTACTCCATTCTCGAATTTAAGATCCCTCAATTTTTGCATGCTGAAATATAGAAAAATACTTCGTCTTGGATTCTGGTAAATTTCCTACTTAGAATCACTGGAGGAATTTGAGACTTGAAACAACAAATGTCTAAAAGAACAAAATTTCACTATCTTACCATTGATTTTTGAATATGCAACAAATCGGCCCACAAATTAGTTTCATTGACATATTTTTATGTGAAAATCTTTTGTCATCTAAGTGATTTGCTTTGTTGCTGCTTTCATGTAATCACCTACGATTGACTGGGATTATAATTTCACATTGTATCTATCCACATATTCACGAAATTTCAACTATTTTGAAGTTTAATCAATACATTGGTATCGATACACAATACGACGGCAATGAAAATAAATAATTAAATATCCCAGCATTCTTTGAATAAGATTTTAATCTTTGACTAAAACAGAAAAATAAAATTTATTACATTTTAATGAAATGTCTTATATGCACTAAAATATAAAATACACACAACAGGATGTTCCAGAAAGTTAAAATAGTTGTGGGTATATTAAAGTTCTCTAGCTTAATGTTTATTAAATAAATACATATTCATTTTGTATGTAATATCTTTATATAATCCTGGGGAGGGAGAATGTGAGGGAGGAAGAGAATGAGAAAAAGGGAGGGAATGAGAAAAACGGAGGGAACGAGAAAAACAGAGGGAATGAGAAAAACAGAGGGAATGAGAAAATGGAGGGAATGAGAAAAACGGAGGGAATGAGAAAAACAGAGGGAATGAGAAAAACGGAGGGAATGAGAAAAATGGAGGGAATGAGAAAAATGGAGGGAATGAGAAAAAGGGAGGGAATGAAAAAACAGAGGGAATGAGAAAAAGGGAGGGAATGGGGAGGGAAATGGGAATATTTTTAATTTTAATAATATATACACCTAATTCTCATAGTTATGCAATAGGTAGTTCCCAGAAATGTCCTCGTAAATGGAAAACGTGCTAAAAGAAAGCTATTCAACATGTATGTGTAGGGCATTCCAGAAAAGTCTCGGTTTCATCTAGGCCATGAAAAATCTACATAAGAAATAAGTTAAAACATGTAACGGCATGCATTATATAAAATATTAGGACAATAAATTATTATTTTCATCATATCACACGCATTATTACTAGGGCATTTGTTTTTTGGGTTAAAAACAAAATTGCAATCGGGGTAATTGTTTTTTTTTTATTTTAAGAAAGTTAGGGTAAAATCGGGTTTTAATGAAAGCAAAGCATTACATTTTTTTTATTTCTGGTCCCACAATGGGGAAATTCCAACAAAGACTGAACAAGAAAGAAAAACCAAAGACGTTCAAGAAAAAGTTTTTCGTGATGTGCCAACAATGTTGACGAAAACTTCCTCGAAGTTTCTGGCCTATATGTATTTCGGCCTCCAGGCGACCATCTTCAGGGCCATGTGTAATGACTCAAAATGAGTGCCCTGGCAGCCAAAATACATTTGTCAGGGCCGGCTCTACTCTATGGGCAAAGTGGGCAGCTGCCCATGGCGCCAACTTAAGAGGGGTGTGGCCAGTGCCATCCAGGGTCCAAAAATTTGCATAGAACTTGCGCCTCAGGTCAAAACTGAGCACCCTGTTCTGTGGCAACCATGCATGCGTTGGAGCAGGGCTCAAAAAAATGCTCCAACACACCAACGCACGTTTGTGACAAATTTTGTTTTGTTTTGTGAATTTCTTTTTAAACATTCAACAATTTAATTGGACTAAAATTGATAAAAATGTAACTAAATAAAATTTTAAAATACTGAGTGAAAATTTTGGTTGTTTGTGTAGTGTCTGCCAGATGGCACTACTCAGTTATCCACCTGCAGTTAGCCGACAGCTATAGGGGCATATTAGTGTGGTGTAGTGTGACAACTGTGCTGTAGCGTGTGTGTTGGATGCTTTCTAAATATATTCGTATGAACATTAGTTTGATTTTAGATTTTTTATTCTTTTTGAGTTATACATTTTGAATTTAGATTTTTGATTATTTATTTGTTCTAGAAATAAATATATAATAAGTTCTGGAAAATATAGATATATATTTTAACATAATAATAAGTTCTGGAAAAGTATATAATAATAATATATTAATTATTATTAATATATAATAATATATTAATTAATTCTGGTTTCTTTTGTTTAGGTTTGACGAGTTTATCAAAATGTCAAAGAAACCATCTGGCTACGAGTCTAGAAAACGGAAAGCAGCTGGAGAACTAGAAAGAGCCAAGTTGGTCGGGGCTTTGGAAACTGTTGTTTAAGACTATGAAAAAAATAGGTATTGATTGGAGGGACAGAAGATTAATTTTTAAGCTTTATCAAAATCAAACTACAAGAATAAATATAAATGGATTAGAGAGTGAAGCAAAGATAAGGAAAGGAGTAAGACAAGGATGTCCGCTATCTCCATATTTGTTTAATATGTTCATTGAAGAAAGTATAGAAGTTATGAAGGAAAAGACAAAAGGCATAAAAATAAATGGAGTTAGAATACACTGCATTAGATTTGCAGATGACATTGTAATATTCGGCGATTCAAAAAGAGAAATGAATAAAATGCTGAAAGTATTATCGGACACGTTAAAACAGTGGGAATTAAAGATAAATATCAAGAAAACCAAATTGATGGTTATAGGCAAAAGTAATGCAGGGACAATATCAAAGATCAAAATAGACAATCAGAAAATTGAGCAGGTGAAGCAGTTTTGCTACCTAGGTAGTACAATTACTGAAGATAATAGATGTGTACAGGAAGTGAAAAGAAGAATAGCACTTGCAAAGCAAGCTTTTCAATGCAAAAGGAGCCTACTGACAAGCAGTCATATGAATTTGGAAGTAAGGAAATCCTTTGCAAAAGCTTTTGTCTGGAGTACCATACTTTATGGTAGTGAAAGTTGGACGTTAGGAAAGAGGGAGAGGTCCCGTCTGGAAGCGACAGAAATGTGGATATGGAGAAGATTGATAAAGACAAGTTGGACAGAGAGAAAGACAAACCTTGAAGTTTTGGAAGAAGTAAAAGAAGAAAGGAAACTGATCAGAGGAATGGAAGAAAGGAAGGCAAAATTTTTAGGCCATGTGATTAGACATAATGGATTAATTGTGAACATCTTGGAGGGGAAACTTTTAGGGAAGAAAGGAAGAGGCAGACCAAGAAAGAAATACCTAGATGACGTGGAGTCAGTGATGGGAGTTGAGAAATACGAGATGTTGAAGAGAATGGCAGAGGACAGGAGTTCATGGTTGCAGCGACAAGGCTTAGCCTTTAGATGAAGAAGAAGAACAAGTATTCGAATATAGTACGAATGATCTCCTCAGACCCCTACCGAGTATATTTGTACAATGTAGCATCGTAACATCAACGTCCAATTCACTTACAATGTAGCAATTATAAAAATATGCGCTGAAACACGCGTCATGAAACGCGCTGATACGCAGTTATTTTTTAAAGATACAAGTATTCGAATATAGTACGAATGATATCCTCAGACCCCTACCGAGTATATTTGTACAATGTAGCATCGTAACATGAACTTCCAATTCACTTACAATGCAGCAATTATAAAAATATGCGCTGAAACACGCGTCATGAAACGCGCCGATACGCAGTTATTTTTTAAAGATACAAGTATTCGAATATAGTACGAATGATCTCCTCAGACCCCTACCGAGTATATTTGTACAATGTAGCATCGTAACATGGAACGTCCAATTCACTTACAATGTAGCAATTATAAAAATATGCGCTGAAACACGTCATGAACGCGCCGATACGCAGTTATTTTTTAAAGATACAAGTATTCGAATATAGTACGAATGCAACAAGTACTCGAATATAGTGCGAATGCGACTTTCAAAGGTACATATGGAGGAAAAAAACATCGCACTATATTTGGGTCAATACGGTAATAAGCCATTAATATTTATCTTTTTTGACATGATTGTTTAACTCGTAAAGAACGCCTCTGCCTCGCATGTATGCATGCATGATGTGCGCATCCTTCCACTCTTGTTTTTTATTAAAATAAGGATCAAAACTGAAGAACCGGATTATAAACAGTCGGTTCCGGTTATTTCGGTTCCTGAGAAAACCGACAGAACCGAGAAACCGATCATCCCATCCCTATTATATATATTAATGAACAAACTATTATACCTATACTGAATATGTGTGTTCGAAATATATACCAAATAAATTCAGTGAGAAATTTGGTCAATTTTTTTTTCTTTTTTTCTTAGATTAGAGTAAATACAATATATACTCGGCCGCTACCACCAGGTCTTAATCTCCTGAATATGCATGTCGCAACACATGTGAAACATCGAGAATCAACTATATTCTCTATGCAGCGAATCCTGAAAGCTTTCACCTGCATTCAACAACACTGCAAAAGCTTTTGATTTATTATGACACACACACACCCAAAAACATAAACTTACTGACAAAGTTTCATATTTGACTTATTACTTAAACTCACATCATCTTGTTTGTTGCTGTCTGCAGAATCTCCTCCATCTTCAGCTTCTTCCTCTTCTTCTTCACCCACTCTAGCCCCTTCCTCCCCATCCTCCTCTTCCGCACCCTCGTCCTCATGCTCTGCTACATCTTCTTCTTGATCTTCTTTGGGCACAGCATCAAGTGTCACTGCATCTGTCTTCTTTGAATCACTTGTTGAATCCTAGCATTCAAGGCATGGAAATTTTTAAGCTTTTGAGTTAGTAAACATATTAGCACAGACGAAAAATTTTAATTGGGTAAGTAATGAATTCCATGTAGTCTCACTTTACCATTATATGGTTTCAAAACTATGATATACAGAGCCATACCTTACTTTGTACTACTAGTTTTAAGCAGATTTGTTACAGTGCAAAGCAGACCTCTGCCTACCGTATTTTCAAAAAACAACAGCAGCCGACAACTGAGGTGGCCTAACTATGAAACATTACAAATGTATTAGCAATTCCATTTTTTACAGCCTTATGAGTTTTAGTATAATTGTCTTTGGATCCCCATTGGTGGCCAGGATGTGGAATGCCCATGCTATGAAAGAAACCCCAGGATGTCACACCGTTTTCATCACTCGATCGATGCTTATTTTGGCGTTATTATTTCTGAAGGAAGGTGACTTCCCAAATAAAACCTCCTTGCTGATTTATTTAGTATTTAATTCATACAGGAAATATTTACACTTTTACCTGATTATGACCAAGATTTCAGTTTTCTATACCATTTGAAAATTACCGATGAAGTAATTGAAAAAGTATAAAGATTTGCATCTGGCATTAATGGATGGAATCTGACAAGAAGCTGATATTGAAGGAGTGGAATTAATTGAAGAAATCAAAGCTTTACATTTACGTTTTAAAATAAATATATTACCCATAGAAAAAGTACTCACAAAAATAATATCAATATGCCTAAAAACGTGAAATATAATAATTAGTTTAAGAACAAATTAAATTAGGTAATACAGTGAAAGTCTGTTCTATCAGCAAACTTACCCTAACAGCATCTTCGGTTTCCTACTTGGCTACTAGGTGTCTCCATAGTCATGACATATTGTGTATGGTTCAACTCCTATTAAATGCTGTGATGGGTACAGCCTGTTGTTTTTACAAATGATTGTTAATTGATACTTGACAAAAACAATTATTTTTTTAGGCAAAAGTCTCCATTCATTTTGTGAAAGGCGAAGGAAAACCCAAGTGTCAATCAACTACCAGCATGTAATTTTTCTTACGACATTCAGATTTAATTTCAATTAAATGCTAAATTAATCATAAATTCTTTTAAAATTGTAAACACACCAGTTATTAATAAAGAACTGAATGAAAAGTAGATGGAACATATGCAAAGGCATGCTGGGGAGAAGGAACTATTGTGATTTTTGTCTAATAAATGTTTTGCGAAATGGGAGGATGGGTCCCTCTTGAGGTAGCACTTCTGATGTTCTTCCGAGCATATTTTGAAATTTCATCCAGTTTGGCCTATCTAAGTCGCACATCACATTTAAGGAGATAGACACCGGATTTCTTTAAACTGTCTATTTTGTCTTTAGCATTGATAAAACACCTGCCAAAGGTGAGGGGTGTGTAGAACACAACCCTGAAATCTTCCTTGGAGAGTAGATTGGCCAGTTTGTGATAAATTGCCAGTAAATGAAATTTTGCACCATTTAGGAAATTTTTTTGTTGGGGTGTTGGGGGAAAAGACCGGCGAATAAATTTATTTTGAATTTTTTCTCGAACTGTACATGAGATTAGGATCATAACTATTATTGTGTGTGAGTAGCTTAATTGTGTCTAGTTAATTTTAAACAGCAAATAACAAAGAATTAAACATTTTTGTTTTTATAAATGGAAATAATTTTTCAAAATATAACAACATACGATCTATAGAAAATTTTAAAAATGATAAAGGGAAATGTTAAAAAGATTCAAGAATGGTATTTTTCTACATTGCAGCTTAAAAATCATGAAATCCCTTGCCGTCTGCATCAGACTCATAGAAATTATTAAATTCATCCTCTGGATCGGATGTTACGATAATGGGCTCATTGTCATCTGCAATTAATGAAGAGCAAGGCTCAAGTTTGTTTCCGTTTCTGCTTTCTAGAGCTTTTTCACAATCGTAGAGAAGTCCTGAAGAAATCGTGTTAAACCGAAATCGTATTGGTAGAATTCGTGTTAGTCAGGAACTGAGTTAGTAGTGGGTTAGGCTAAAAATTACTCACCCAAGTCCCCCGTGGCAAGTGTGCGAGAGTATTTCTGAAGCCACGCTACATGTCTTCTTCTGGTATTTTATATGCAGCAATATGTAGTGTTTTTTCTGTCACCGGGACTCAATATTTTTACACAAAGTATCTCACAATCAACTCTTACCAACTCAATCAGTAAACCTGATGAATTCTTAAACCCTTATCTTTGCTAATCCCATAAGTCGAATAAATCATCATTGGCTTCGTCTTTCAGTTTCTCTGTACAGTAGTGTTTTCAACAAATGTAACAGAAATTAGATTTAAATACTGGTAATGAGGAATAGGTCATAATAAAACTCGGGCTCTTTTGGCTAAAACTAATCACAGGAGGCTTGGCACTAAAAAGCTAAAGAATCTAAATGACTGAAACAATTTATATTAACTCTCATCAATGCTAGCATACATAACTTACCAGTAGAGAGCATACAATAAAAGAGAATAAAATTATTATTAGCAGGCTTACCTGAGATGAACTACAGCAAAAGACGAGCAGCAAAACAAGGGGCAGAGCTACAACAACCAGGTAAAGGGCCCACAACCAGGGATGAGCATTGGTGTAGGAGATGATACGCATGAAAAGACCCTCCTATGGCAGGAATAGGTTCCGGGAGAGAGAGAGAGAGGAAGCATAAGGGATTGTGGGCCACAAATGGGCATATTATTACCTCCGAGGCCCTTCTCCAAAGGTACCACACATAAAGGGAGACAGGAATCATGCAGTACAAAAAGTAGAGGGCCCACCAGCCGGGCTTGTAGTTCATGGCTTTCAGCGTGCGACCCCAAAATGTACTCTGGCAGACAGTGCATTATGACAGATACACATGTTGAGAACAAAGTGATTAAAAAATCGAAACCGATCATAAAAACCATAAATGTTTTAGTCAGGAATTTGAAATATTCAAAAAGTAATTACATAAATGATTAACTGCAGCGTAATAACTGCTAAATGCATCAAGAACAAAATAATTTTTTTAATTTAAAAGAACAAAATTTTTGAGGCTTTAATTCTTAGCTTCACATATTTTACCTGAAATCCTTTGACTATGGAATTGCACTTCCTTCTTATCTTACATAGCTTAAATTATTTACAAGAACAGTAGTCAATACTTTAAATGCAAATGGGAAGCTTTCAATTCTTCTTACAAAAAACATTACTGTTTTGATTAGTTAAAAAACTTTGAATATGAAATGATAGATAACGAGCATGTTATCTATACAAAAAATTTCGAAATCTGGCAAAAATGGTCATGTGCGGTATACAGGTACTTCCTGCTAAACACGAGAGATATATTCCTAAAAAGTGTTGTGTTAAGCGAAATTGAGCCAAGCGAATACATAAATCCCATAAGAAACTAAATAAAATGCGGGAGATTTATGTTTGAGCGAGAGAGAGATCGTCGTATCACAGTAACAGTAACAGTATCACAGTGGATATATAAATTTTTATTTATACACAAATATACTTCGAATAATCATTACTTTATAATTTGCATCTGCAAATTCGAAACAAAACTTCTCGTAATACTTTCTGCGACTTTAACCGCAAAAGTGACGAAAAACATGAAGTAGAATTAGCGAAAGTTAATTTTCCCTCTGTGGGAGCAGCAGTGTCTTGTCACTTATTTTGCATGTTTTAGCCTAGTGTTCCCTCATTTGTGTAGTTTCTCTTTGAATGGAATGTCTTGTGTTTTGATACTGTTTTTGATTTTACATCTACAACTACGAGAGTGCTTTTTTTTGCAAAAGGCATTACAATCAGAATTCATCTTCTAAAGCTTATTTCGTGTGTCTTAGTCTAGTGGTTCCTCATTTGTGTACAATTTCTCTTTATCATCATTCACTCTTTCATGGTAAATGTCATAAAAAATGGCTATTAGAAGGAATGTCTATATATTACGATGTTATATAATCCTCCTCTGTAAGGGACGTCGATATATAATGTTAACCTCCTCCTCTGTATGGAACGTCTATATATAATGATGTAACCCTCCTCTGTAAGAAGCGTCTATATATAATGATGTTATATATTAAACCTCCTCTGTAAGGAACGTCTATCATGATATCATTATACAGGGTGTAACAAAAGTAACGCAACATTTTATAAGTTTATTTATTAATGATTATAAAACAAGTAAAAGACTAAATAAATGATGAAATATGAAAAGTATCAATGAGTTATGTTTTAAAATTTTCAAAATGCCCTCATGATTAATACACATCCGAAATCTTTCGGTTACAGATCGGCAAACATTTCTGCAAATATCAACACCAATTTCTTCTACTGCAAAAGATATTGCATTCTTTAATTCTTGAACTTTGTGGCAGAAATGAAATTCTACTGTCTGATCCACTACTTGTCATTTCATATCATATTTCCATTTCAAAATAACGTTACCTTTTTTGCAAATCATCAAAGATGTTGGAAATTCAACAAATTAAATTTTCATCTATTGATTCCTCTCTACTAGTCTATGAATATCCTTCAAGCATATGTACCGTATTATTCCGAATATAGTCCCCCCTTTTTGGTCAAAATATTAGTAAGAAAAGTAAGGGTGGGACTATATTCACACCAAAAAAATTAGCAAACAAAAATATCACTGCCGGCAATAAGTATAGGTAACAATTAATGCCCTAGCTTGATCTGATAGTTTTGCAGAGAATTTCTTGATACATATGCCTCAATAACTCAATTCTTTTTGTTCACTATTTGGAACCCTTGCCTTAAACTTTCCTATTTTCATAATAGTGGAAATTGCAAAAGTTTTCCGCTTTGAAAGCGTCAAATGGCCAACTTCATCCCTTTCCTAAGTCAAAAATATGCAAATATTGATATGTAGTGGTGCCACCTATCATTATTTTAGAGAAAATGTCACTACGACAAAAGAAATTATCTTCGTTATCCATCAATCTGTAAGCAACTCTGTGAGCTGATCCCACTGTCCAGCTTGCGCAGCTGTTTATTGTATATAGTGCATCGCATTATAAAAGTATTACTTATGTAAATCAAACCAAGGTGTTTCAATTATCTACAGAATGTATTCCTTGATGTGATATTCCGAAGCATAAATATTGGAAGTAACGAAAATACAGGTAAAATAAATTATGAAAAGAATATGTTAACTGGAAATCTGGTGGTAATTACTTTTTTATACAGGCACGATTCGAGTAGCCATTGTCAACAGCATCTGAAGGACACAAATGGAATTTAAATAACATTCATAAATACAAAGTTTTCGAAGTTAATCCAGTAATACTTGATACATATTTAAATTATGCCTATACTATAACAGGCAAAACATTATGTCACCATTTCATTGTAAATTGATAGCTCTAACTAAATGGCTTGTACACATTAAAACTTGTTCTTTAGAATATTAAAAGTGAGGTCTGTATTGGGGCTAAAAACTTTTTTCCACAACTGAAGCTTCAGAAATAGGAGGGGAGACTATATTCAGGGATGGACTATATTCAGACTAATACGGTATTTGTTATTGTTATTGCCATAACAGGAAAAGTAACAAATTTGTGACAGTAATGACACCAGGTAATTCTAAAAATATTTTGTTTAAAAAAGCTTCAAGAGGCCATATATGATGTCTTCACCATAATGCACTGTATTTCCTCAGTTTAATGTTGCTTTGATTAATATTGCTTTGTGTTAACATCGTTTAAAAATTACTATACATATTCCAATTAACGTCATCAATGATTCGAGTTAGCATCGTTCTGACTTGCTGCTGAAATAACGCATGAAAAAATTACTGTGTAGATGACTCTCATGTGCATTCATTGCACAGTGTTTCTCCGGTTGCGGCAAATTGCTTTATTTGAGTGGGAAAAGTATTTTGGATTGACGTACTTTTATTAAATTTGGATTATTTGCATGGTGATATTTTGTGGCAATGGGACCAAAGTGAAATTGTAGTAATGGCCTCCTTTTCAAACTGCCCCAGTAGTCATTAAAAACCTTTTAATCCCCTTTAATAGAGACCTTATAAGCTTTGTGAGTTGTACAGAGAGGAAGATCTGCCGAGTGCCCTATTTATTAACTTGAAATTATTCTGTACTACGGGAATAACAAGGGTTTTACAGTACGAACAATAGATATATTTTGAGGTTGAATAGCTCAAACACAAATCATTCAAAGTTGTTTTTTTGTTCCCTTCATCTTCCAACTAATTAGGTTTTACTGTATTTGTTTAGTCAAATTGCAAATTCCACAGGTACATTATGAATGAAATAACTCCAGCTATCCACATCAAAGTAATTTTTTCACCATATATTCTACTATGCAACCAAGAGTACAAAGTTAGTTAGCCTTGGAAAAATGAAAATAAATGATAAACACTTCTGCTATCGTTCGCAACTTCACTCAATTCCTAACCTTGATACCAAGATTACATCATGTCGATACTCATCTCTCTCACTTTGCCTATCGCCTCATCAGTATCACTTGCTCACTTCATTTCTTCTTCCTAGCTTTACCCTCTTTCTCATGTCCAACCTATTTTCTCTTCACGTGCAATTATGTTAACATGCCACGACTCATCTGAACTAATCACCCATGTTTCCCCTCCCCTTCCATTATATCTATCTCCACATCAAATTTAGTACATATAGCAGACCTTCACCTGAATGCACTTAGAAAGAGGCCAAATATGGATCAAATTTATTTGAAGCAATGTTGAAAATTACAACGGTGATATTTTGCATTGGCTTTACCAGACTTTATACTATTTGGCAGAAATATAATGGGAAAGAAAAACAATAAAAAGAAATATCTAAACTTACAGAATCTTGATCTAATTTTTTTCGCTTCAAGTCAAAGGAATCAGCGGCCCACTGCTCTGCAACAGCTAAGTCATCAGTAACCAAAATGTTGTCAAATAAAATTAAGTCAGACATGGACCACAGCTCAAATCCAACAGCACTCTGTAGAGAAATAGCAGAATACAAATTACTGAAACATTCTTTCACATTCTATGAAAAATTAGGAAAATTATTTTGTTTAATTTTATGTTAAGGTTCCAAGTATCACACAAGGACCACAAGCATGCTTACAACAGGTGTCATTTTAAAAGGGTTTGCATCATGGAAGTAGTCTGGGTTTGGAATCTTTCTTGGTGTCCAACGGCCCCTATATGCTGGGTTGTCTATCATGGGAGGTCTCCATTTTCCTTTGTATGCAGGATTGGGTATCATTGGTCGTTTCCACTCTCCACAGCCAGGAGCATCTTCACATAGAGGGTTTGGCACCAGCGGGGCTTCCCATTCCCCATCCATCTCATCATCCCTAAATGACAGGATTAATACAAAAATCTGATATGGCCAGCATATGAGTTTCTCCATACTTTTAGTATTCCCACGTAAAGTATGACTGCATTAAATATTTCCTATGTACTGTACTGAAAACAAATATTAATGAGTTTTAAAGACAATATATCTGTGCTACATTTTAAAGCTATGTATGAAATAGTAAAATACCTAAATTTGCAACCATCCATTCAAAGGCAGATAAATTCAGTTAAGAATAGAACAAAGAAAGATGAAACAAGGACAAAGGTGGAAATAAATACATGCAATCAGCAAAAAAAGGGCACATTAATACAGAAAAAGAAATTGTTTCAACAAACCAGTAGCACTAGGCTTTCAAATGCTGAAATAAGTTAGTAAACAAAACTGTTTCCTGTTATCAAGGGTGGCAAACTGTTACAGCGCAAGCTGTTTAAAAGATAATTTTTTAAAAGATATATCGTATTTACTCGCATATAAGCCGCCACCGCATATAAGCTGCACCCACAGTTTCTCAACAATGAAAATGGAAAAAAAAACTCGTCTGGATATAAGCCGAATTGTGAACTCAAAAATATGACTGCAATAGGAGGCACAAATTTAAAAGTTATGCTGGAGAATAATTGAAGTTAAAAGTGTTATGTTTTGCAGGGAGATGTAAATAATTTTTCGAAATGATGCGCTAAATGGCAACTTAATGCCAATGTATCAAAATGTCAAGTTCTCTCTTTCTCCCTCAAAAAGAATTTAATTAATTTTAATTACACGCTCAATGAAATTCAGTTGCAACATGTTGATTCCATCTGTGACCTAGGCATGACCTTTGAGTCAAATCTGAGCTTTGACAAGCATATCAGGGCAACATGTTCCAGAGCCTTTAAACTCCTTGGGTTCATTAAAAGAAATACTTTTCAATCTTTTTCTCAAGATACTGTTATTCATCATTTTGCAGCCTTGTCAGACCGATTTTGGAATATGGGAGTGTAGTCTGGAACCCATTTCATAAAAATCAAATACATTGAACAGGCTCAGATTCATTTTATAAAGTGGCTCTGTTTGAAAGAAAATGTGCCCTATTCGAGACAAAACTCGATTGCTCTGTGCAAACATTTTGGGCTACCTCCTCTTGAAATTAGATGCAAGATAAATGACATTAATATCTTAAGAAATGTAATATCCAGTTCTATTGACGCTCCTGATATTCTTGGCTCAGTGGGTATAGCCACTCCCACCAGAAGATCAAGGCATACCTCAATTTTTCATGTTCCCTTCTGCCAGGTAAATGTGGCAAAATACTCACCTATTCCTAGAATGATACGGTCAGCAAGTTAGGCCCTATCGGCCCTGACGACCTTAGACATTTTTAATGATTCTGGACCAGCTTTTAAGAGAAAGTTATTCAACATATTTTTTAAATAGCTGTATTTCTTAAATGTATAACATTTTTCTTATTTCTTTTTTATTAATCTTTTAACTTTATCTATGTTTATTTTATGCCAAACTTATTATAACGCATGTAATTGGGGATTCCGTATGTGTTAAATAAAATATTATTATTATTAGTGTATTAGAACAACGATTATGTGACTTTCTCAGCTGACTTTGCCTGGATGCATATGCAAGAAATCCGTGATTTTCCTCCCCTTCTCCCCACCTGCTTCTAAGGAGTAAAACGTGGTCACAGCAAGCAAAGGAAAACTAAGCAGAAAGAAATACTGTATTTACTTGTGTAACCCCCACCCTCTTGTACAACATGCATCCCTATTTTTGTGCCAGTTCGGAGAGAAAAAAATTAATTCGCATTGGAATAAGTTGATATCTGGGAATAGAAAAAAGTGCCCTCTTCACCGATTCTCCTTCCCCGGCACAAGGTAAGCCCAAGTTAAATATCTCCTGCCTCCGTGATACAATTTATTTAGTGATCTCTTTAATGCCGATGCTATAGCACAAATCCTCCTCGGTAGTCACCCCTCTTATGTTAAATGACTCATGATGAATTCGGCGAACGCAGATATTATGGCGATTAATCTGCGTTGTATAATACATAAAAAAACAAAATTAACAGAAATGCATATATACGAAGAATTTTATTACATTAGGAGTTCTATAAAACTCAGTAATTCTCATCATCAGTACTCATGTCCCACAATATATATCGTCCTCTGTGCCATCTAATTCATCAGAGATGCACTGCTTTTTGAAAATCAACCAGCCACCTTGGAAAGATATTCTCTTTATTTTCCCAGTCGGTGTTAACTGGTGATCCTCAGAAGAAAGTCACTCACCGTAGAGCTGCTGCACTTTGTCCTTAAACCATTTATTTATGCAGACATCAAGCGACTGAAGCTGAGATGTCATATATAAACCTCCTGAAATCCTCTCACAGCACTGAGGTTCCCTGAAGATGACGACAGAGATAGTCGTTGAAACGTCGGCGGAGATAACTGATACGACCCGGTTCGCAACCTGAGAACGCTTCACCCAATTCTTTTGTCTATGAAGGATTACATAGATGCTAATTCAATCAGAGGCAATAATGCGGGTCACCTTCATAACACCCAGAAAGAATACAAAAAAGCAATGAAATTTCAAAAAGAAACGTGTTTTTTACAAATTCTTCCATGTAACATCTAAACATCGCAAGAATAAGATATTTTGTAGTTTTAGCAGTCGAATAAAGCAAAAACAGAGAAATTCAGTCCATATTTATGTATTTTAATGAATGAAGGAAATAAACCTTGCATCCTGAAAAAATGAAACTCCTGTGTAAACATATGGGAAAATATAATCATCTCCTGGAGTCGAATCCGGGACACTTCCGTAAATGAAAATATTTTCCTGGAGTCTCCTAGTTAGCAGAAACAAAATGATGTTTATGGCATTTTTCTATGACAAACTGTTTAAGAGATGAAAGGGGGGATGGGCAAACAGAGACAGATGGATGGACAGACAGATATTGAGTAATTATATACAAAAGATAGTTCTGTAATCCTTACAACTTTTTGCATTGTGCCTTTTCTCCAATGGTACCATACTAACATCTAAAAAATCTTCAGGCCATATGCCAGTATCATATACTTGTTGAAGAATTTTGCGAGTTTCTTAACTGCTGTCAACCCAAAAACCTTAAGAACATCCACTGGTATATCATCACTCCCAACAGCCTTCTTTCTTTTCATCTCATCAATTGCTCTTTTAACTTCAGACTCGAGAATACTTGGTCCTAGCTGGTCTTTTTCCACATCCTCTTTTTCATATAATTCAATATTTTCTGGCTTGCCTTCTTTGTCATACAGTATCTCAATGTATTCTTTCCAGAAACTATTTACATTGTCTGGCTCCGAGATTATTTTACCAATTCTATTCATGATTCTTTTGTGTCCTATCTTTCTTGCCCTTTTCTTGAATAGTTCCCTTGCTTTGCTATACATGAGGTATGTTCTACAAATTCTTTCACACTCGACAATTTCCTCGCATTTCTCATTTATCCACTGTTCTTTGGCTTTATCTGTTTCCCTTCTTAAAGCATTATTTAACTCCTTGTACTTTCTTTGGCCTTCTTCAGTGTTTATGTTCTTCCACTTTCTCCTCTCTTCCATTTTTTGCAATATTGGCTGCTGTGACCCAGGGTTTTTTGTGTCTTCATCTGTTATCTTTCTTATCTTCTTTTCCATAGCATCTTTAATGTTGCTATGGATGTATCTCTGCTCCTCATCTACATTGTTCCTATTTTCTTCAGCTCGCTCCACCAACCTTTCCTTCAGCTCAGTCATTATAGCCTCCTTGTGCTTGAAGAGTTCCTTTAAGTTCCATTTCTTGTTAACTCTTATGCTTCTCTTAACACTCTTCAGTCTACAATGTGTATTTGCCACCAAAAGGTTGTGGTCAGAATTGATATCTGCCCTTGGTAGTTTTTTCACATTTTTAATGCTATTTCTAAATCTTTCTTTGACTAGTATGTAATCTATCTGGTATCGTCTCTGGTCTCTTGGACTTCTCCATGTATAAATTCTCCAATGGTGGTGCTTCAACCATGTATTAGTTACAATTAATCTATTTTGATGGCAGAATCCACAAGTTTCTCCTCTCTTTCATTTCTCTTCCCTAGCCCATATTTTCCCGTTATGTTATCTTCCTGTCCCTCTCCGACTCTACTGTTCCAGTCTCCCATTACTATGGTGGTGATCCTTCATTTTCTCTCCTCTTCCAATATCTCTGTAATCTGTTTATATATTTCATCTACTTCATCATCATCTTTGTCATCTCGTCCATCTGACCACCCAAAACTGTTTACATTGAATCCATTTTCCGTCCGAACTCAGAACTCTTGAATTAACTGCCAAGTTGCTTTCAATCAAGGTGGAGATACATAGAGTGGTCAAAAATTTATCCCAGTAAATCCAGGTAAAACACTAAATTGAGAAGCATTAATCCGAATAAAATAATACATTGCTTAGATGGGGTGTTTGATGGGACTGCAAAAAATAAACACTAAACGCAGGTAAACATTAAATGCACGATTCCTAAATCGGAGATTTACTGTATGTATGGGCTACCATGCGTACTCATTTTCCCAGACGTTCTCAGTTTTGGCTCTCATCTGTCAGGAAGGTATTCCAAAAAGTTGAAATTTTCTGAGAATTTAGAACATTTCTACTCATTTCATCCCCTAGGATTAAATTTTCTGATGACCAGCTTTCACATCTCAAACAAAATTTGAGGAAAATGTATATTTTTATTTTTTAAAGTGGTTTCACAAACGATAAATTTTTCTTAAGCTTTTTATAGCGCAGTGGCAATGGCATTGTCACCTGATAGATGTAAATTTTTGAATTATGAATATTATGTGTAAACAAATTGCACAGAAAAGCATAAACAGTAGAATTACAACATGGCAAGCTTCTCTTACCAGTCCTCTGGTCGTTTTGCAGAAGGATCCGGAATCATTTGCAACTCATCATGCAACCATCCTTCTGGTTCCACAGCACTCTCATCTGGCAACTGTGCTGGGGCATCATCATCCCAATCATCTGGTTTTACTGCCTCTGGATCAGCTATCTTCTCCCTATCATCCCAATCTTCTGGCTGAACATCTGCGGGGTCATCAATTTCTGCTGGGGGATTTACCTCAGGATTAAAGTCTTCCAACAATGAACCTTCATTAACAACCTAGAATCCAAAATAGTTACATTAAAATATCATAGAAATTACTTTCCAGTTGAAAACAAAAAATATAAAGTTGGTTCCATTATCAAGAAACTTCAGGTTAAATAAAAATTCTTCTTCTTTAAGTATTCTGTCTTATGACAGGTCCAATATAACAATCATTCGATTGGTTTGATGATTAGCGAATATACATTCATTGCCTTCCACACACACAGAAGGGAGGAGGGAAACCAGGTGCCGGCATTAGCCTACTCTTTGAGAAGAGCGCCAAGGGGACCAACTGCTTAATGACCTTCCAAAGGACAGAACACTGACTTTGTAGTGTCACCTCAAACCACACAAGCAGGGGGTCTGGCGACCTTGGAAAAAATCCTACTTTTGCAGGATTCGTGCCCACTGCCCCTTCGAGCAGCAGGCGAGTAGTAGCCAATGTCCTAACCACTACACCACAAGCAGCCCCAAATAAAAATTACATTTCATTAAAATATTCTCATTGAAAATCTGATGTGGCCACCACATGACTTTCTTCATACCTGTAATATTTCTACGAATTCCAAATAGGTTAAATGATAATAAATATTTTAAGGAACGGCGAGAAAAATTTCAAGACTTTACAAATAATAGAAATAAACTAAAACCATAGTTTTCTGATATTGGATATAGCCCTGAAGCTCCAACAATTAACACATCACATACCGGGCAATTTATTGCATAACCACCCCAGTTCCCGGATATTTTCACCCTCAGCTACCAAAATTTTAGTTAACCCTTAATTAGTCGCGTGGGGCCAATATGACCATTTTTATCAATATAATAAAAACTATAAGGTACATATATTCAGGCCGTACTTCTAGTATCCTCATTATTTAGCCTCCTGATTATAATTTAGCATTTTTGTTAATTTTTGAATTAATGGTTCACGCATGGAGCTACTAATATTGAGGGAGGGGGCATGACGACACGACTGTGAAGCCTCGCCGATGCGGCTGCCAACATATTGGTTTGACAAAAACACACGTATCAGAGGTGTGATGCATTGTATGTTAACTGCTTCTGAATTGAATTTTCTCTTTATTTGCTCTTTATAGTGTTTTAATAAAGATTTGTAGCTTGTCATTGGTATTGTATCCTTTGATGATTTTGCTTTGGCATGGAGATCACATAAATGTCTATCCATTTGTTTTAGTTCTGGAGTGATCCATTTTTGCACTGCATTATAACTTGTTTTTTTTAACCACTAATGGAAATGGGCAATTAAAGTGATAGAGAAATATTTCATAAAAATTATTAAATTTTTCATTCACGGTAGTTGCTTCATACACAGTGTGCCAATCAATGTTTGAGAGTCGACGAAAGAAGATGTTAATTTTGGCTGGGGTATATGGTATTTTGTACTCATAAGTCTTTGTCAATTTGTTGTCTTCTATTTGAATTTCAACAAGTTGCCCAAGGTGATCTGAGAAGCCTAAGTCTAAAGTTTTACTTGAAAATCTAGTGAAAGAATTCGTGATAAAGATATTATCTATTGTAGTACTTGAGGATGTGGTTAATCTTGTTGGAGAATGAATTGTAGGCATCAAGTTGAAGGAGGATGTTAGATCCAGGAGTAACATTTTATGTGTATTTTGTGTTTGCAGATCAATGTTAAAATCACCACATAAAATTACATTAATATCATAAGTTACCATTTCACATAACATTTTTTTAAGGTTATACAAGAATACATTTATATCACTATTTGGAGACGCAAAAGATTCTTAAACCCTGAAAGACTTTTGAAAAGGGTACAGCATCCTTGATGCAGTTAAATACATTGGTCATTGTTGGAAGGAAATCAAACAAACGATGATGAATTGCTGTTGGAGCTAGCCGTGCCCACAGTTTTTTTATGATTCACAGGATTCAGAACAAACCAAAGAGCAAATCACCCACGGATTTGTAGAAATGGGAAAAAAGTATAAATTTATAAATGGATGCCTTAGATGTGGACGAGTTAGTGGACTCTCATTCGATTGAACTTACAAATGATGAGCTGATATTAATGCAGAAGATGACAGCAATGATGACAACACTCCTTGTCCTAATACAAAAGTTTGGTCTGCAAAAGTCCTCAGCGATTCATTAAAGAAAATCGATGAGGCTTTGAAGGTATTAAAAGATAATGATCCAAATGCAGAAAGAAGTTCTACAGTTTATAAAGGTGTTCACAGAGAGCTATCCAGCTATAAACTTCTTTATGAAGAGAAGAACTTTCGTTGGACAGATTCTTCAAAAAAGTAGATAACAGCACATCTTCTCCAGCATCAACTTCTCAGGCACCAGAAAAATATCCTGCATACTCACCTACAAACAGCCCTGCTGAACCAAATAATTCCTCCCATATTCTTCAGAATAATAATCATGGATCCCTCCCGTCAATAGATGTCTTGGTAACTACTGAATGTTCTCTACACAACTAACTTTGTACAAGGAAATTAAAGTTTTTATTGAAAATAAATTAATTTATCCTAACTGTTCACTTTTTATTCCCTTTATAAGGAGAAAAATTGATACTTTTTAAATATTCAGGAACGGATTAATGAATTTAACATTGTTTCTTATAGAAAAAGTCAATTAAACTTAAACGCATTTCCAGACATGCATTAAGTTCGTAAGTAGAGGTTCGTCTGTATATTCATTTCGTGGGATACAAAGTATAATATTACCGAATGTACATTTTACCCAAACATGTTGCGCGTGGAAAGTGACGAAAAATCAGGACTTTCGAACTGAAATAAACGCCACCGAAATGTTTCTTAGAATAGAATTATTGGAATATGAGACAACTGTGACGATGCCTTGATATCTGTCAAATTATGGAATTTTTCTCGCAGGCCCCTGGTGCTACTGTAACTCCATCATCAATAATAATAATAACATTTCTTTTCCTTTTTATTTGTTTTGGTGATTCTTATGTTTTTATACGTCACATACTGCATATTGAATCACCCAGCCATTTAGCAAAGTCATGACGAATTTTAACGATTATTTCACATTTTTGGATTTTCTGATTTTGTTTCCTCCCATATAAACCGCATCCTCGTTTTGGAGATGAAAATTTTGGGAAAAAAGTGCAGCTTATATGCAAGTAAATACGGTAATTCAAAAATCCCCTCATATGCTTGAAAAATACTCAAGTTGAATTGAAAGAGGACACCAATACCATGACAAAATCCACAAATTTTCATTTAATTAATAAGACCTTGGAAATCTAAAAAACAAAATTTCCAAAACAAAATTCTTCACAGGATTATTTTTTTGACAACAGATCACTGATTTCAAAGTCAACTATTAATAAAAATATAGGATAAAATAAAAATTACTTTAAGAGGTAAAAATTTAACTTAAATAAAACATTCTTGACAAAATATTCAGCAAAACAATTTCTCACCTTGTGGTCAACTCTGATTTCAAATGTATTATCAGGCCTAACAGTTAATGTGTATAGATGTGGTTTTTTGTCCTTCATTGGCTCTTCTACTCTTTCTTTAGGCTTCTTACAGTGTTTTTCAGAAAGAGTCCCATTCAATGGATTCTTATGACGGAAGATGAAATGGAGCTATGACAGAAAGAAAACAATTTTCAGTTGCATGACTCTTAAATACATAATAAATACCAGCAAGACAGCAAAAAATATGCACATGCTCTTACAATTTACAATTCGACAAAACAATATTCAGTGAATGTAAAATTTTTAAGACCAAATTTCCATAGATAGACAATCCTGAAATGACTTTCAAATGATCAAAGGCACTAAAAAACAAGTAATGCTTATAAAAAACTTTTCATAAATATATAATAAATTCCAAAGTTAATACAGTAAAACCTCTATGTAGTGAAATTGAAGGGACCAGATTTTTGCAATTTTGATATATAGAGGTTCACTATAAAGAGGTTAACGACAAATTTAGGAATAAAAAATGAGAAAACAAGTTAGTTCACAAACAATGAAAAAGAAGTCATATATATTGTTATTATATCAAATTTAATTATAAATATAAAAAAATCATATACAAAATTCAACATGGTAAATTAAAAAACAAAATAATAGCAACTTAATCATGAGTAAAAATCTAAGATCTTGTCAAAATTATTTACATATAATGAATGAAAAAGAAGTAATAAATATTGTTATTACATATATCTAATTTAATTATAAATATTAAAAAATTATTATATACAAAATTAAAAAAGTAAATTGATAAAACAAAATAAAAGCAACTTAACACTAAGTAGAAATCTAAGATCCTGTCAAATTATTTACATATAATACATTTATGTTGTCAGTAGATATTCCAAATACAAAGATTTTCATTATTTTTTATTAAAATAGTTAACAATTAATTTCTGCCTTTTTTGTTTATGAAATTCTTGTGTAACAACTTTTTCTATTTGGCTTAACAGAAGAAGGTGCCTGGGTTCATAGTCATCCATATTGGTTAGAAATCTCTCTAACACATTTAAAGCATTTTGGACCTCAGATTTTTTTGGTGGCTGTCTCTCAACTTCTTCCTCATCTTCGTCATCTGCTACCCCATCTTCAATTTCTTTATCAGTGTTTTCTCCATTAAGAATTTCCTTTACCTCATAAGTTCCTGTAGGAGCACAAGTAATCAGGGCTGCATCAGCTGTAACAAACTCTTCAAATGATGCTTGTACTTCCAAGGTTTCTTTTATTTGAGCCCATTCTGGAGGTTCATCACATACACTGCTATCCTCATCTGCATCATTATGCACTTCCTTAACAAAGCCTGCCTTTAAAAAACATTTTGAAATAGTTGTTTCATTAATTTTGTTCCAACATAAACAGAGTCTATGCATAGCCTGCAAAAGGTTCCATTTTATCTTTGGCAAATCAATATTCCCTTCCATATTTCTTAATAAATACTGCACCAGTTGATACCTATAGCTTCTTTTAATTATAGAAATTATTCCTTGGTCCAAAGGTTGCAGTTTACTTGTGCAATTAGGGGGAAACAACACAATTTTTATATTTCTAAGTGTTATTCCTGCATAGCTATGTGCAGTACACCTATCAAGGAACAAAATAATATTCCTATTCCTCATACCCATCATTGAATCAAGCATGGCCAGCCATTCTCTAAAAATGGATGTTGTCATCCATGAATTTTTTTAATGCCTGTACATGCAAGGGAGTTTCTTAATATTTTTAAAGCACCTTGGCTTTTTATATTTACCAATAATTAGTGGTTCTAGTTTTTCACTGCCATTTGCGTTGCAACAAAAGAGAACTGAACCTTTCTTTGCTTTTTCTTCCACCATGGCAAGAATCTCCTTTCACTGCAAGAGTCTTATCTGGTAGCAAATTGAAAAAAAATTCGGACTCATCGGCATTGAATATGTCCTTGGTGTCATACCCACTTAAAAATGCTTGTAGTGTTCCTTGCCACTCATCTAGAACACAAGGACTTACTGATGCTTCTTCCCCTGACATCTTTAATGTTGCCAAGTTCCAACGTGTCTTGAACTTTTGCAACCAGCCATTAGAAGCATGAAAGTCTTGCACTCCCATTTTAGTTGACATCTCTGTAGCTTTTTGCTGTAAAATCGGCCCTGACACTGGAAGATTTTTGGCTCTGGCCTCCATCAACCAATCAAATACACACTTATCTAGTTCTTCATTTTTCACAGTGCGAAATCGTTTCCCATTTGGACAAAAATGTGCAGCAGCTTCTATGTCTCTGCGTTTATTTAAAATGGATGTTAGCGTTGAAGGTGATATTCCAAATGTCCTGGCAACATCTATCTTTCTTTTTCCATCATCAATAGCCTTAAAAATATTTAGTTTGGTATCTGTTGATAACATCTGTCTTTTCTTCGGCACATTCATGTCTTTTAAGAGTCTGTAAATTAAAAATGCTACATTTATTATAATTTACTGAGTTTACATATTAACATAAAAATAAATGGTGCAAAAGATCTTGCATGTACTTTCTCATATGCATAAGTCACAAATTGCTGTATTTTTGCATTAATAACACACAATTTAATATTTTAACACTGATTAAAACAGTCGAAATCTTGAAACTGGAATCAAAGACTGCCTAAAGTAATAAACTTTCTTTGCCTAACCTCTGATTTCTGAAAATAAATCAAATCTGTACGTAAATCTCTGATAAACTTAAAAATTATATGTTGTTAGCACCCTGTAGAAAAATCCAATTGAAACGAGCTGAAACTTGGATCACCTCGTACAATCCGTACTTCAAATGGAAATTATGAGTGCCCAATGTTTTCAACTGCGTTTTCCTTTGCATATGGACTTCATACATATTGAACTATTTAACACGTAACTAGCAACAATTTGTAACAACCCGTCCCAACTCTTGGAGCCTTTGTCCAAAATTAACTGCCCCAGAGACTGGAAATCGATGCTTCGTATGCCAGGAGAAAACTGCCTATGTCATACATGAATAATTTTTTAAACACTTGCCTAAATGTATCAATATTGGAAAATATTTTTTACTATACAAAGGAAATGTTACTGTCAGTTCGTACCAATGAACGATAAGACACCTTGATAAATAAATAATTGTAATTATTTAATTTAACTTAAGTAACATTTATCAGATATTCGAATCTTGAAAAGATGATATTTATAAAGTTTGCTTTTTCTGCTGAACAAAAAAGTATGAATGATGGAAATAAGATGAGATAAAAAGCGAAGTAAAATATATCATTTTTAATACATTTATCATTGGCAGATTATTTAACCATTATTCGAATCCAAAACAACCAATTGAGTAGCGATGAATATTTTGGAAGATCTTTCTAAGTTCAGCTTTCATCGTTGGCAATGTATTTATTATACTTTACGTTAATATACTATTTTAAGCATTTGTGAGCTTTTCAACATTCACTAAATGCTTTTCTACATGCTACTTGGAAAATACGGTACAGTCAAAGACAAAACGAATTATGTAATACGACTTGAAAATAGTTAATGCCATTTAAAAGCAGTTCACGATAAGGTTAGTTTAAACGATTAACGATTTGAAACGGGTCCATTGGAGGGAAGATGAGACAAATTGATTCGACTTCAAACGAGTTAAAACAATGGTCCATGATGAAACCATCATAATAATTAAACTTATGAGGTAAAACCAGTTAAATGTACAAGTTAGAGCAAGTTGAAAACATGTAATGGAAATTTTCCACAGGGCGTTGAAAATCTTGCGTCAGGCATTTTCACGGAATTACATTACTTCAAATTGGTTCAACGGAATAATAGAAAGATTTTGTGAAAATAACATGAACAAGAATAATTACAATGAACTTAAGTAAAAGTTCTACCAGAAATAAAAGTTATTAAGCAATACCAGTGTTGCCGAATTCTAAGAGTCATCAGTCTAAATTTTACAAGAACATGTTCACAGAGATTATTCACCACATTTAATTTAAAATTAGTGAGCAACAGAATGGTAGCTTTACAGCCAATAAACTATGAAGTGAGCTTTTCCTTTACTTTGAAGTTGTTTTCCGGAGATTCTTCACAATCACACACGGTCAAAACAAGCGCTGCAAACTGGGTATGCCAAAATGGCGAAAATTAAATTAACACTAAAAAATTATAAAAAAGGAGAAAACTAAGCCTATTTGCTTCAAGAATAAACAAATCATAATATGCACCAGTAAAAATGTTGCCATGAGAGGCAATTTTTAAATTTTTTCGCAATAGATTTCAAACGATACAATATTTACAAAATAAAAGTAGTAGTTCTATAAATCACCTTTTCTTGATACATATATGCTGTTTCCAAAGCCTTCTTCACTATTTCACCACTGAAATCGAATCACATGTACGGTAGTCTTTCCGATGAATATTCAGATGATTCAGACTGACGCCAAGCTATGATGATTCAGACTGACGCGCAGATGCCAAGCGATGATGATTCATTGCAATTCATCAGTCATAGAAACACACTGATTGGTTAATTACCAAAGTTACTTTCACCTTGTTGATTGGCTAAATTATTAGTGCCAAAAACATATTTTTAAAGCAGAGTGTATTTTTGCGGAATGAACACAGGAAAAAAAGATCGCGATTTCGAAATATGGAGGTTATTTTTCATTTTGGAGTAATATTTTTGTTACGATATATAGAGGAATACGAAATAGGGAGGTTACGAATTAGAGAGGTACATTTCCTATGATATTACATAGGATCTGTTCGGGACCAAAATATTAGTACGATATATGGAGGTTTACGATATAAAGAGGTTCGATATGTAGAGGTTTTACTGTAATAAAGTTATTAATAAAATAATTTGGATAATTGTACACAGTGCACAAAATGTCCGTGAGTAAACAATAAACGAAGCACACGAATTTCAAAGCCACACATTTGGGGGTCCTACTATAATGTACATTAAACAATCTATTACCCAGATTTTTCATTTCATTAAGAAAAAGATGTAAGTATTTGGCTATTCAGCCTTCCAATGGCCGAAGCCGAATAGCAGATTTTGGCTGAATACCGAGGCCAAACTTTGGTACATCACTAGTAAATACTGGTGATAGTACACAGACACACCTACCTGGTTTATGGAAAATTAATTCTCTTCAGGGACCGAAGTATTATGCATGCAAGTTTGCAGGAAAATGATTCCGCACCAGGGACACATGCACATTCACACAGAAAATCAGACAATTACACCAGTATTTATTTATAACCCTAAATGCGCATTTCCACATCAACTGGCGTAGTTGTCCCTTCAGTCCCTGGAAAGAATTAATTTTCCGTAAACTGGGTAGGTGCGTCTGTGTGTGTGTACTATCACCAGTATTTACTTATTAATATTTTTTTTGTACAAGGTGGTTAAAATTTTTCATTTACCATTCTTGAATGTTTTTAAAATTTCCTTTGACCATTTCTGTAATTTTCTATAGATCGTATGTTGTTATCTTTTGAAAAATTATTTCATGTATTAAAAAAAATGTTTAATTCTTAGGTATTTGTTGTTTAAAATTATCATTTTACAAATCTTCTAAATAATGTCTGCTAAATAAATGGTGAACAGTTGAACAGCTGATTTAAAATGGCAGTCATCTACACCAAAAAAACATGTTGGAGTTTATGGCTCACATTTTATTGGTGGTGAGAGTAAGAAACCAAGAAAAGTTATATCGCTAGAGCAAAAACTAGATTTACTTTAGCGCTATGAGAACAATGAATGAACACGTGATATCATTCGTCATACAAGTACAAGCTACGCTACAAACCATCCGTGTTATCATTGTTTCATTTCTGTAAAAATGAAATATACATAAACAAATAAAAAACACAAAGCATTAACCAAAGTATAGTCAATAAAGGAATAAAATTAAAAATATATCAATTAAGTTAGGACGCTGGAATGCAAACCCCCCCCCCCCCCCTATTTACATTATTTCTTGAGAAATTTGTGTCTGAATAACACGATTTCACCATACACAACATTTTTTAGGAATGCAACTATTGTGTTAGTCGGGGACTGGGTGTATATATAGCAACAAGTTGGAGCAATGAGATTCAAGCTTTTCATAACCAAAATCCTTTATGGGTGGATAAAATGACTAAAATATCATCCTGTTTGACAATAGAACATTTTAAGGAAGTCTTCATCACATTTGTTCCTCACCTTATGGTCATTTCCACACTTGTCTGGTCCAAACATTATGGTATAAGGCGTCTTGTCTCTAAAGTGGTGCAAATCGACACCCCGAGGTCCTTCCTCATGAGAGAGTAGTTTCAAGTAAGCACCTCCACATTCCTGTCCAGCTTGCATGTTTACTTCATACTGCACAATTAGAGGTTTATCTTCAAAACGAAATGGGCGGTCTAGATGTGCTGATATTGCGGCATGCTTTGCCTTAGACTTAAGCACCAATCCTAAATCTCCACGCAATGGGTGGCGCTGGGCTGGTTCCAACTCCCACTTGCCTTTGAAAAATAAATTAATTCATTTACCATCTCTCTGTATATAAATTAGTATGAGGGACACTTTCACATTGCAATGCAATTAATAATCACACAAAAGATGCACATTCTTCCAAAATACTCCTCTCTTAAGTAGTAGTAGAGAGGTGCATGAATGAATAAAACTTAAGTGATCATAGCATATCATTGAAACAAATTCAATTGAAATAGAACACTGGGATGCTGCCTGACAGAGCTGAAAGGAAATATGTACTAAAAATAGATTTAAAATGCCACTACCCCAATAAAGTGCCTAAATTCCCTGCCTCCAAGTGTCAGGAGAAAGTAAATTGAGATGAAAGCTGAAGCATAGGGATATCCTTAGATGTCACAAATTTGATCATGCTGAGAGGTCTTCAGCAAAACCAAGCAAGTTGGGTTGCTATGGTATCTAATGACCCAATTCCTCATAATGAATCCATGATAGAGTAGAACTTTGTTACTCAAAAGGCAAACTGCTCCTGACAATGAGGCTCATTTTCCACTGACAAGCAGTAATGAGTTGAGCAGACTATTTTTCCTAAACGTAAACTTAAATGTAATCTTTTATGATGCAAGTGGAGGGGAATCCACTTGGTTCAATTTGTTTGTGTTTTCCAAACACAACTACTACCGAACTTATTTCCTTTCCAAAACCATCATTCCCAAATGCTAAATTAATTTTTTTTAATGTAAATAGTTTCTGGAGCAACTTTGAGAAACTGCAATACATACATATGATAATGCTAATATTCCTGTAAAAACATATCGCATAGTTTGAGAAAATACCACATAATAGTCACATTAGCCCAGGTAGGACCCATTGGAAAACCAGCAGATACTGGTTCTTCAAATGCAATGGAAAAGCAACAACTCGCTCCTGTTTTAATTTGAAAATAGGCAAGGCAGCAACCAGAAACGTGTGAAGGCAGAGAGAGCAAAGAAGCACTGGGGTTAAACTCCTACTGCGACTCCTTCCCCTTATAGTATATGTTTATTTATAGTATATGTTCAAGGAGATAACACACGCATATTGACCAAAACAGTCGGACTTGAGGAATACATTTCATTTGCCACCCTCAAATTCTACGTAAATTATTTATAAATAACAAAAAATGACCATGAACATTTAAATCCAGTGCATGTGTTAAATGTGCATGGGAATTACACGCTGCATACAGACACATACATACGTATGTATTTAGGTGTTACATCATAGGTTTCATTCTCAGGTTCATCATTTTTTAGGTATTTATCTGAATTTTTGAACCACAGAGGAATTAAATAATTATAAAATCATCTACGGGAGGCTTCTGTAGAAATAGCAAATGCGGCGACTGAAGATTTATGCAGAAATAACGCTATAATAACGTGAGATACGTGCTTTGTTACTATTCCATAGTACTTTCTGAATAACATTAAATTCTTTCATTCAAATATTTCGTATGCTTTAAGTTCGTCTGTGTTTTGCCTCTCTTGATCTTCCTTCAGACAGACTTTAACTAACTCCTTGCAGTAGCATAACTCACGGTCGTAGAATTAACGTTAATTCTACGCAGGAATAGGCATCCGCATTAACTCATTTGTTTTGTGAAGGAACAGAAGCAGTTTTGATAGTGCGTTGTTAAAAAAAACCAGGCTCTGTGGTTTTCATTTGAAAGAGGTTATTGGAGACAGCTATCATTCTTCATGAACTAGAAATAATTAACCAAGTTAATGTAAATATTGGTCAGCCCTTATTATTTAAAGTTCACGGTTCCAAAGTTTCACAAAAACAGACATGTAATTCAACCTTCTCAGCAAAAGAAATCTCTTTCTTTAATTTACATTACCATTACCATTGAAATAAATGCAGTTACCCATCTTTGTTTACAATACCACTGCATCGTCATCATTTAACAGAATATGTTTACTTAAACTTCTAAACACAAATTGCAAATAACAACTTAGCACAAACCTCATGGGTGTCGTTGTAACACAAAACATATCACAGGAAATACAAACAAGAAATAAAATAAAATACAAAAATATATAGAATAAAAATATAAAATAAGAACAAAATTGGGTGGATAATACCAATCAAACATTACACTTTTCGTGTATGCTCCTTATCGTAATAAATCTAATTCCCTTCTTCGCGAGTACTGATACACTTTATAGACGATTTCTCTTGCTTGTTTGTGCAAAACCTTGGGTTTACTTCCTTCGCCCTCCATTTTAGAACACCACAAGACGGTACTATATAAATCTCAATCGTAAAACATGCAAATAAACACAAAAAACACGCAAATGTACGAACCACACCCCAAAAGCCGCTGTAACTGACTGACGCTGATTGGCCAAGTGAAGGAGTAGGAGAAACCATGTGACATTCTGCGCATCCAGTTGATACCCGCCTTTGTTCGTGCTCCCTACTATAGTCCTCTACGCTGTGGTTCTCAACTATTAGTTAAACATAAATGCAAATTTTAAACTATTAGTTTAATTTTTCCATTACGTAAAAGAAATTTAAATTGCCTGTGTACTTCAAACTTGGTTCAATGCCCTCAGTTCTCATCCAACGCAACAGTATTTCTGTCTTACGGTGAAATGCAGATCTTTGCAATGTTGTTACAAAAAGGTCCCATAACAACGAGCGTGCCGGATTATCAAGAGTTTACTGTACTATGGAGAAAGTAAAAAACAAGGGCATGGCTTATATTCAAGTAAATACGGTATGTAATTTATTGGTCAGCTAGCTCTTAGAAATGTTTACCACTTTCATGATTTGAAAGATAGAGCAATGGAAAATGACATAGACAAGTACAGGAGTTGAGGCTCTGCTAGTCATTTTTCCATCCAGTTTAAACAAGTTTACAGCAGAGAAAAACTATGTGCCTCCTTTTACCAATGCATTTACTTTTCCAGATGATAAAATTAACTAGCTAGAAGAGTGTCTATAACTAGAGATTATAGATATGAAATTCAACTCAGCATTGAAAGGCAGATTTGCTCAGCTTCCTGCCATGTCAGGTGCAAATGAAGTGATTTCATTTAGGCATTTGCTTCCAGCAAATTAATATAGAAAATTTTGTCTTTCTGCTCAACATTATATTTGCCTCTTTGGTTGTACCAACACATGTGAGCAAACAATTTCTGCAATGATATTTGTAAACAAAACACAATTCATCACTTATGACACAAAATTTAGTGAACTATTGATTATGGCCATTATTAAAGTGCAGATAAGGTGACTTTTAAGTTTTCACCATAAAAAACTCATTAAATACGATTAAAAGCATTATAGTTAGCTAAGTAGTGAAAGGATAATAAAGTTTTGTAATTTACATCAATTTAAAATTTAAAATCTTAAAATGTAAACTGTTTGATTATTTTACTTCAATGTATAATTAAAAAATAACAATTAGCATTATAAGGTAGTTGCCCTCCACACAAAACTTAGTTGTGGCCTGCAAGCAAAAAAGGTTGGAAACTATTGATCAATTCTATTATCTAGAAAAGTACTTCAAGTAAATAAGAGAAACCAATCACTAATCTATGAACAAACTTCCACTTACTTGGATGAGGGATTAATGGAATTCCATCAAAAATAGCAAAACTGCATTATAAAGGAAGCTACCATCTCAACGAAATCATGGATAATTTCAGCATGAATGTAGGAGAACAAAAGCAGGAAGAGAGAAGTTGAAACATGGGCTTCTGGAGAAAGAAACAAACATGGAGATCAACTAGTAGATTTTACCGAGTATACAAGCCTCTACATAATGAACATCTTTTAAACAATCTGGAAGGGATGGCACCTAAAGAGTATAAAAAATGAAACGATACATTATAGACAATAAAAGTTATTTAGTAAAACAGTGCTCTATCAAATAAGAACTGGAAGCAATCATTATGAGAAGATGAAGGATGACAATTTTAAGTTGATAAGATAGAAGCTTAAGCCAATCCTAAACACACAAGCACAAAAATAAATAAAGAATTCCAGCATGAAATCCAATATTGACAGCATATAAGACGACCGAAAAGAAAAATTAAAAAAATACACGTTTGAAGGATATTCATAAGAAATGGGTTAAGGTCCATCTTGAAGGTCAAGACATTTAACAACCGGTTCCACAAGTCGATTAGCAGAGAGGAATCAATAGGTGAAAATGCAATTTATTGAATTTTCAAAAAAAATTCAACGATTTGCAAAAAAGATAGCACTATTTTAAAATGGAAATATGATATCAAACGACAAGTAGTGGATCAGACAGCAGAATTTCATATGAGTGCGATAGCCACAGAAATCTTGCACAATAACTAAGAGATTGGAAAAATGGCTGTTGCAGTGGGTCCCACTTAGTTCAAAGTCGAAGGGACCAAAAAGTAACAATTTCAAATTATGTGGATTCCAACAATACAAGGTGTAAAAAATTGACAATCATGCTTACAATCCAGTATTCAGACTATAAATGCATAACAAAGAATTATTGTCTGTTCAAACTGTCAACAATACACTGAGCGAGCTTGCCAACGATTTGCTACACTTGCTGTAAATGCATAATTAAGTGTTGCGATATTTTTATTATAGATGACACACCCACTGTATCACAATATCCTAATTTCTGATGCACTACATCTAATCAATATGTATATCAATTATTGTGATCAGTGTCGCATAGAACCCAATTTTACAGGAAGAGCAACTGTACAAACTGAGAAAGAGATACAAGAAATTTCACACTTTGTCACCACTCTGCATCCTTGATGTTCACTAGAGACGCTTCACCACTAACATGTATTGACACAGCATTGTTGCTGGAATCATTGAAACCACGCATTTGAATATTTAAAATGTATCCCTAACTTTAGCTCGATATTCTCAACTTTTTGTTTCATCATATGTATGTATGTCCGAAAACAGGTTTCAGCTGAATCACTGCCTCCATTTCTCTCTCTCCCTGGAAGCCTCTATTATACCTCTAGGTATGGATAACAGAGCAATATTTGCCTCATATATAACAAAATCACTCCATTACCTCACTCTCCAAGTGATCATATTTGGACTTAATTCATTTCCTGCACTCAACTTCAGTCGCACATGTTTCTTGTTTCTCAGTCAAACAGCAATTTTTCAGATACAGTAGAGGATCGTTTATCCAGAATTCTAAACAACGGAAACATCCAAACAACGGAATTATTCTAAAAGAATTTTATCACGGTCCATTTTTTCTGTAGCGCCAATTTAATACATAATTGAAGAACGATTTGCCATATTAGTTCCGAAAGCCACCACCACCACTTGTTGCTTTCTAACCACGTGCGCGAGAGGTGTTAAAGGTGTGTTTACAAGGTGTTAAAACTTTTTTGTTTTAAGTGGTAAACAGCAGTTTTGCAAATATTTTATTCATCCTGTCCCTCAACCGTAATAATGGAGAGAATACCCAAGAAGACGCATCCAGAAGACGTTGGGACTGGAACAAGTGCCGGCAAGAGAAAAAGACAGAATCTCACTATCCAGCAAAAAGTGGAGGTTTTGAGAAAAATAGATCGCGGCGTAAGTGTATCTCAACTTCGTCAGGAGTATGGTGTAGGACAATCTACAATATATGACATAAAGGTGCAGAAAGATAAAATTTTCCAATTTGTTGCGGAATCAGATTTAATGGCCGGTATCTCAAAAAGGAAAACTTTACGTGGTCCCAAGAGTAGTGACCTAGACAAAGTAGTGTATGAGTGGTTCCGCCAACGTAGGAGTGAAGGGATTCCTATCTCAGGTCCTATGATAATGGAGAAGGCAAAATCTTACCACGAACACCTAAAAATCGAAGGAGAATGTGATTATTCTACGGTATGGTTGCAGAAATTCAAAAATCGCCATGGTATACGGTATTCAAAAGTTTCCGGTGAAAAAATGTCAGCAAATTATGAAGCCGCGGAGGAATATGTTAATGATTTAGCAAAGTTGGTTGAAGAACATGGACTTAGCACAGAGCAAATATACAATATGGACGAGACAGGTTTGTTTTGGCGTTGTCTCCCACGGCATACTTTTGTTTGCATTGATGAAAAAGCAGCGTCGGGAGTAAAAGAGTCTAAGGAGAGACTTACTGTAATGATGTGTTCCAATTCTGCCGGCACACACAAGTGCAAGCTCATGGTAATAGGAAAAAGTGCAAAACCTCGAGTCTTCAAAGGCATAAAGATTTTCCCCGTGATTTACCGTGCAAACAAACGTGCTTGGATCACTCAAGACATTTTTGGTGAGTGGTTTAATGGTCATTTTTTACCTGAGGTAAGGGATCATTTCAAGAAGGTTGGCTTACCTGAAAATGCAAAAATATTATTATTGTTGGACAACTGCCCTGCTCACCCTCCAGTAGAAACTCTCGTCAAGGAGAATGTTTTTGTGTTGTATTTACCCCCAAATTGTACGTCTCTCATCCAACCAATGGATCAAGGCATAATCAAAAATTTTAAATGCCATTATCGAAGTGAATTAATGAGAAAAATTGAAAATTTTGAGGGATCTTTCAGCTACGAACGGTTCAAAAAGGATGTAACACTGAAGGACGCGGTGTGGTGTATTTCACGTGCATGGAATAAAGTAACACCCTCAGTTTTAAAACGGTGTTGGCATAATATTTTGCCAGAATCAAAATTTAATGAAGATTCCAGAGAAACAGACGACTTTCTTGGATTTGATTCATCCGAACTTAATGATGATTTTGTAGAATTTGTGCAATATACGAAGGGAATCAATGCTATCCCAGACCTAACCGATAATGAAATTGAGGGATGGATTGAATGTGATAAAAATGCTCCTATTTGTCAAACTTTTACTGACATTGAAATTATCAATGCTGTTATTGGCCCCATGTTGAATGAGAGTGAAGACAGCGAGGACAGTGATGTGCTAGTTGACGAGGAGAAGAAAATGACTATGTCCGAGGCTATTGTATGTTGTGATAATCTTATCAAGTTCGTGGAGCAAAGGTCCTTTACAACTGAGCAGGAGGTACTCCAGATGTACAGGCTGAAAGAAAAATTTGAAAAAGAAGGGCGTAGCAAGTGCAAGCAAATGACACTGACAGATTTTTTTAAAAGAACTGTTTCATCATCCTCTCCTTCAGTTTCTGCAGATGCTGTTACCACAAATCCTACTGTTAAGTGATTCTCTACATCCCTATCTGCAGATCAACAAGGATTTCCAGGTAAATAAAATTTCAATTTTTATTTCTATATGCTTCTTTTTTGCGGTTTTTACGGAAATGAGTGGGCTTTGAAAATTGAGAATTTTCTTAATAATGATTATTATATATATGTAGTATAAAATAGTTATTATTTTATGTACGAACGAGTAGACCGATCATTGTAAAATTATTTTTGGGTGTTTATCGCATATTGACGAGCGAATTAGATTGGCTTACATCCAGATCGTGTGGGAGTATGCACACAGCATGGTATCCGAAGTGAAATCTATTTGCATGATAGTAAAATAATATTAACCAGTTATGTATGTCTACTTCAAATTATGTAATTACGAATGTTTTCGTCAACTTACGTTGTAACATACATATTATTTTTTTCCGTTTTCAGATATACCCAACTACGTCTTCCATTGCTGCAAAATTGACGACGATATTTAATACATACATTCTCAAATTCATCGCATGAAAAGTTTGCATTAAATTAAAGATTTTCTAAAACATATACTCTTTTTAAACTCGTTTATTTCTTACCCTACTTTAGTCCCGTATTACGTATTATACATATTACGTGCTTAAACGTCTTTTTTTGATGATTGTGCTCTTTTGTAGTTAAGCTATCTAAACAGCGGAAATATCGTTTATCCGGAAGAGGCCAGGTCCCGGACATTCCGGATAAACGATCTTCTACTGTTTGTTGAAACAACTGAAAGTTAAATATCACACTGTTTAGTGACTTCTATGGTCAATTTACACCTTTGTCAACCTCATAAGTCACATTCAACTTTTCCAAAATTTCAACTTTCAAATTTCCCTTTGTAGTCCTAGTTTTCTCATAATTTCTATCTCAACTCTAGCGAGGGGAGGCGTAATCAAGTCAGTAAAATGTAAACAGTGAGAACTGAGAACATAACTACGAGAAGGTTGAGTTAGTGGTAGGGTGGGGATAGTCAAGGTGATGAAGGGGAACTCTCCTACTTCCCCCCCATGCATGGCGGCAATCCGCACACGTTGTTTCGAATGCTGCAGACCTATAGTGCATGAATGAATCCTAACATTGAACTAAACTTCCGTTTTCTATTGGCTAATAGCATTATGCAGATGTCAAACAAACAACGGTGTAATTCATCAGGATTCCCACATTCAACAGTTATAAATTCTCTAATTGTGATTTTATCTTATATTCCTTTTAAATATGTCACCCTCAACTTTAAAATGGCTGATCACGTAGAGACAAGAAACACAAAAGCAAAGGGAAAAATATCAAAAGAAATTACATGTTGTTATGACATCAATTTTAAACTGAGTCATCAAGTATGCAGCAAAAACTAATAACTGTAAAACCAGTAGATAATTCAATGTCACTGAAGATAATGTGGGTAGGTGGAAACTCTTAAAACAGGAACTTGAAAGTGCTAAATCTAGTCGGAAATCACTCAGTGATCCAAAATGTGGTCGCTTTCATGATGTAGAAAAACACGTAGTTGAGGTTTTGCATGCACAGAGACAGCGCAGAATGCCAGTTTCTCATAAAATGATTAAACTCAAAGCACAAGAGATTACATATGGACTAAAAATCCCACAACAGAAATTTAAGACCACTAATGGTTGGTATGTGAGAATATTTCGACAAAATGGTTTTTCCTTATGCCAAAAAACTTCATTGTATCAAAAATTGCCTGAAGACTTCAATAAGAAACTTCTTTCTTAGCAAAAACATGTAATTACACTTAGAAAAACTAACACTTACCTTTTGAGTCTAATAGGCACTGCCATCGCAGGTGGAATATGCCTCCAGTATATAGATCCATATGAGATGGGCCATATATCGTATATATTGAATATAAGCCGAGATTTTTTGTCAAAATCTATCATGAAAAAATCACCTATCGGCTTAAATGCAAGTTTGAGAAAAATATGGGGTTAGGGTTGTCTCGTAGTCACCCATAGATGGCAGCACGTCCTATAAAAATGTGAGTGGAGAAGCTGCTTCAGTTGACCATGATGTGCATTAGAGTGGGCTTCCAGACTACGAGATTTGTGCAAGGACTATGGTGAAAAGGACATTTATAATTGTGATGAGACTGGGTTATTCTTTCGAGCCCTTCCTGAGAAAACAATGTGCTTGAAAAAAGAAAAATGTTCCAGTGGAAAGGTGTCAAAAGAGAGACTTACACTCCTACTATGTGTAAATATGGTTGGTGAATTTGAAGTGCCTTTAGTGATCGGAAGAGCCAAAAAGCCTCGGTTTCAAGAGTACTGATGTCAACCTCCTTGTGATGGATTGGCGAGCAAATCAAAAAGCATGGATGACTCGAGACTGCATGACAGACTGGCTGATATCCTTTATGATAAATAGGGAGAAGGGTAGAAAGGTCATCTTATTTATGGATAATGCATCATCCAAATTTGTGTACTGAAAGAAACTAATTTATAAAAGCAGGATTCCCTGCAAAAGAAGATGAGTCAACCACTGGTTAATATGGACAACGAAGAGCTACAGAATTTACTGGAAAATATTGGGGAAGAGGGAACGTTGCCCTATGCAGATATCGACGTGTGCCTTTGTACAGAAGACCAGTCCATGAATACGGAAGACCTGGTTGCAATTGTGCAGACACCTGATTCTGGCCAAATTAAAGCGATGAGGAGAGTGACGACACATCAAAGGGATGCGCTTCTGATGAGACTTTAATAAAAAATAGTAAAAAAGCCTTGTGTAAAGGACTTAAAGGAATATTTTCTAAGACAGGAAGATGCTGGTGGACTTAATTTAACAGCACAATTGCAGCAACATTTGGAAAAACAGATTGCCCAATCTGCAGGGAAGCAGAAAAAGATAACCGATTTTTTTAATGACAGTAAGTATAATAATATCATGTACAATGTAAAATTTTGCATAAATTTTTATCAAATTAGCCATGCAATAATTTTCTATGTACATTTCTTAAAGCAGACCATTGGACAGCCTCCGATCACATGAGATTGCCAGAAAAAAAGATCAATGCAGCCAGCGAGCTTTCCAATTGACAAACTGAGGATGGTATCCATTTTAACTGACAATCATAAGTTTCTGAATTTATTTTACCTTTTGTTAAATTTCACTGTAAGCATCACTTTTTAAGTTATATATATAGGAGGATACAAATGTTTAGGCAGTTCCATAAGAGCTAGAGATTCGAAATTTGTTACATACATGTACAAAACCGACTAGAAAAAATGAAAATCCTGAAAAAGTTCAACAATGCGCCCGCTAAAAATTCGAAATTGTTTAAACAAATTTTCAAGGTTTATGTATTATCGAATGAGCTACAGAGCTGAAATTTTTTTAAAGGTAGAATTTGTAAAAAAAAAACAAAATGGGGAACATAGAAATTTTGATATTTTAATTTTTTTGGCTGTTACAAATTCTTCAAGTTTAAACAAATAGATAAATGTTTAGGTACTACGGGTTAAGCTAACAAACTGAAATTTTAAAGTTATGCAGAGCTTAGTGCATTGAAATAAACAAACATTTGAAAATATCCAACAATGTGTTATTGCGGAAGTTAAAATTTTTTAAAATTTAAACAATTAAAAAATATTTCACATCTAGATGTGCTACAACTGCAAAATTTGGCATAAATGTGTGGAATCAGTACCTTACATTGGATAAAGTATAATATTCTTTAAATTGCTAATTTAAGGCATTGTTTTAATAAAATATTGTTCCATAAGGAAAGATCGAAATTGGGTGCTGAGGTGAAACCTTTTGAATTAAAAAAATATTTCCAATAATGTTCCATTTCTCTGAAAAATTAATGTTTATCCAGGTGAGATGAAATGCTTGCAGAATGCAAGCACCAACTACTTGTCATTATATATAGACATTCCTTACATAGGAGAAGCAACATATAACATATATAAGGAGGATACTAATGTTTAGGCACTTCGAGAAGAGTGACACTCGAAATTTTCTTATTGGAAAAACTATGTGCAAAACCGACTAGATAAAACGAAAATCTTGAAAAAGTTCAACAATGCCGCCGGTAAAAATTCGACATTGTTTAAACAAGGTTTATGTATTTCCGAATTTGCTACAGAACTGTAATATTTTTATAGGTAGAATTTGTAAAAAAACGAAATAGGGATTATACAAACTTTGATATTTTAATTTATTTGGCAGTTAAAAATTCTCGAAGTTTAAAGAAATACGTAATTGTTTATACACTACGCGGCGAGTTAGCGAGCTGAAATTTTTAAGTCATTTAGAGTTGTCTATACAAACGAATAAAAATTTCAGTGTATCCATTAAATTGTTATTGCGGTCGTTAAAAATTAATTAATTTTAAACAATTAGATAATGTTATTTCACTTCTAAATGTGCTAAAAATTTAAAATTTGGCAGAAATGTGGCATTATTAACCCAATGTGGAAAATTTATAATATTCATAAAATTGCAAAAATTAGTGATTGTTTACTCCATTATTCTTCCATAATGAAAAAACAAAAATCAGTCCCGAGGAGAAATCTTATGAATTAAAGAAATATGTCCCATGATGAAATATCTCTCTGAAAAATTAAACTTTTTTCAAGGTGTGATGAAATGCTTGCAGTATGCAAGCACTTTCTACTAGTAACATCATTATATATAGACGTTCCTTACAAAGGAGGAGGATATAACATACTAGTGGAAGGTGCTTGCATTCTGCAAGCATATCATCTCACCTTGAAAAAACATTCATTTTTCAGACAATTCATCATTACAAATATTTTTTAATTCTAAACATTTCACCTCCGCAGCGATTTTCGTTTTTCCCTAAAGTAAAAACAATAGATTAAAACAATCCCCAAACTTTGCAATTTTAAGAATTTTATACTTTCTCCATTATGGGGTACTAATGCTACACATTTCTGCCAAATTTTAAAGTTGTAGCACTTCTAGAAGTGAAATAATATTTTTGTTTAAATTTTAAACATTTCTAACGGCCGCCGCAATATATTTATGGAGAGATTCAAATGTTTATTTGTGCAAATACACTACTCTGTAATTAACTTGAAAATTTCAGCTTCCTAGCTCATCCCATAGTACCTAAACAGTTATCTGTTTGTTTAAACTTGAAGAATTTTAACGGCAACACAAATTAAAATATCAAAATTCTATAATCCCTATTTCGTTGGATTATCGAGAGTTTACTGTATATGGAGAAAGTAAAAATGCTCCATTTTGAACTTGCTCGATGGAATGAAAGATGATAAGATTTAGGATGAGGGCAGTGACAAAGAAATGTCAATGGAAGACAGAGAAATGTTGTCAGATTATGACATAGTTTGTTGATTCCCCTGACTTAGTTATTTGACTTATTTACAATCAAGGATCTCACCTACACACACTATGCAGAAGGGCCGTTGATCAGATAAAGTATAATGATAATAGTGATTCTTTTTACTTTTTAAGTGATGAAAAAATGAGGTTCGGCTTACAATAGAGTAAATCGGGTATTATCATTACATGCACAATTTTAAAAATAGAAATAATTCATCGGAGAAAACTACCTATGGAAACACTATTAATTATAAAAGATAAAATGAAAAAGATTTAAATTGCAAAACAACCATCCGAAATGCACATTTATTATTAGCAACACTAGTAGCAACCTCGTTCACCTATATTCAAATTAAGTTTTTCATGATCTTTAAAATTTTAAAAGTAAAAATGTAAGTAACCCTTCATACTCACATTTTATACTTTTTCCAACCACCTCATGTTAATTTCCGTCAAATTATGCCCTTTCAAGCTTATGTGAGAGGTAGCTGAAAAGTTTTCTGCCCAAGTAGGAAGGAGATATGGGAGGAGGGTGTCATTTACATAAACTAGCTGGACATATTGTGACAAAGAGTATGTATTTTATGATAATACTCGGCAAGCAACTCTGGAAAGATTTCTGGCCAATAAAGATAATTTCCTCCTTTGACTCTTTAAACATGATGAAATTTGAATGCATCATTTTGATCCGGACACAAAAGAACAATTGCACCAATGGAAACATGTGGACTCCATACAGTTTGCCTGACTAAATGATTTGCAGAAAATTAACTGCTGAGAGAATAATCTTGAAACTACATAGACATTGTCACAAGTAGCCAGCCACAATTTACATGACACTTCCATATCTCCTTTCTAATTAGGCCAAGAACTTTTCAGCCCCCATCATAGGGAAAATAGAAACTAAATTGCTGAAATACTGGCTAGCAAATAAATTGAATGAAGTTGCCTCGAGTTTATTTATAGTCCAATACATAATAAAAGAGAAATCCACGATTTAAGGCATGATCCAACATGAGCACAAAGGGTTTAACCAGTAATACACAACTATTTTTAATTAGTAAAATTGTGCTACTGAACATCTTATGACCAAGATAAATTCAAAAAACATTATAAATGTAACTGTTGTAAACAATTTGTAGCCTCAGACACCACCTGTTTTCTTTACCAAACCTTGCGCAAGTTCAGTCGGTTAATAGTAGTAAAAATTGGCAGTAGATAATTTTATTATATACATCATATGCATTTTCAGTACTTGGCTCCTTTGCAATAATTTTAAAAGTTGTGTTAAGGGAGCAATAATATAAGCAATCAAACCATATATACTAATATATGCCCTTGCTTCTTCGAAATGTCATAACTTATATCATCTACTTATATTTTAGAAATTTCTATTACAAGAAAATTGATTCTCACTGTAAAACTGTAGCATTCTGATACAGAATTCCGCCTTTCACAAAAATTTGTCTAATCTTAACCATAATTAAACCTGTATAAAGCACCATAAACCCACCGTCATATTTCGCTATATTTTCGTCCGTATCATCTTTCTTGGCTTCCGAAATGATCCATTTCTTCTTAAATATTTGAGGATCATCAAATGATTCCGCTAAGAATACCCTTCCTGTGGGAGTAGGACTTGAGTACGCTATTTCTTCTAAAGGTTCACCGTCTTCCTGTTTTAATAAAAGTATTCACAAAATGAATAACAGAACTGATACTAATAGTATCTTACATTTACAGCTTCAAGTTCAAAATGACAGAAAGGCTATCCCCACATTCAAATGTTGACCATAGCAAAGAAATGTTGGTCTCAAGATTGATAAATCCAGAAAAAATAGCATAAATTCTTCACATTGTAACCAATTTGGATATCATAATTTCATTCTAGCCCGCATTTATTCAATTTGAATTGAAACAGCCATAACTACGACATCTAAACTCACCATCTCTGATGTAACGGTGACTTCATCCAAATCTTCTTGCGAGAGACAAGAAGTGACTAAACAAATAAAAACTGCAGACAAGTACCAGTGCTTCATGGCTTCCATTTTTGTTTTCTCCTGAGAATATGCACGCTGCACACAACGCGAATACCATAACAAAATATTGATTTAATTTGGTCAATCCTGTTAACCTGCTTATCTCATTTTACACTGATGTATCATTCAAATTAACTCATTAATGTATCACTCAAATATGCATATGACTAAAGCAAAGTTAACTCACTAACTTCTTAATTTTTGTAAAATATAGATTTCAAATGATGAAACACTACACCCTAATCCTATTAAGTAAATAGGGCTACCTCCACAACATCAGCAGGAAATTCACAACTTACCTAAAAAGCCGGCACGTAACTTAAGTATCAAAATGAATGATACAAATACACAATCAAAGGTCTAAAGGCATAGGTCAAAACGATGCAATATTATCATGAATTATAATGAAGATGAGCGAAATTAAACAATAACCAGAATTCTCGCATAAAGGTAATAGTAAACGAAGTAGAGACGTTAACGAGGTTGGCGCGAAGGTGAGCCGTCATTGGCCGAAACTTCCTCCCTGCATGTTTTGTTTCATCCAATAGCTTATTAACAGTTGGCCTACTACGGCATGCCAACAATAAAGCTGTAATCCAAACAGTGGTAAAAACATACTCGGTTATGAGTGTTCAAACTTCAAGATTGTTCAAAATATCTTAATTTCAATAATTGAACCTGCCTTCAACTTGATGATGCTCGATATTTCATTTAATTGTTTCAATCAAATCGGATTCTCAAGTGGTGCAACTTCAATTGAACCTGTTTTTCTTATCACACAAACATTCGATACCAAAATTCGACTCAGCATTCTCAGTTGTATCAGTCTAGCTAAATTTATCTCATAGAGCTTGTTGATGAAAAGCCCAGAAAAATACTTCTCAAAATCAAAGCATAACGGTTGATTTTTTTAGGTTGGCTATGGATTCACATTTATGCAATTATAAAGTCATCGATTGACCCTGGTTTTCTTATATGTATAGTCAGTAAATAGTGGTAATAGCATCCTTAAATTAAGTAATATCGTTTATTATTAGTAGAATCAATGCTGAATTTCATTTATTTGTCGGCAGTTTTCACATTTTGGAGAGAACTTGCTTTAGATAAGGCTATCTTTAATGTAAAACTCGTTAAAACAAAATAACTTTAATCATAACATGAACCTATGCGAAATCATGACCAAAACACTTGTTAATATTAGTGTTCCAAATCTTTAAAGAAAAGTCAACTTTTCATCTAGGGTTACCAACATTACGACTATCATGCATAGGTTTGCCAACTCTTCGTGACAGCTAAATAAGGCATTCAAAAATTAAGTAGGACATTCCAAAATTTAATCATAATATCGTAAAATTAGTTTCAATGCCCAATCTAACGAATTGTATGATTGGTGATGATTTGTGGCGTGGTATAAGTGAGTAACTTCTGCCTACAACTTTAAATTCTTCTGCTGAATTTTCTTTAAAAAGAAAGGCCTCTATGGATTTCGCTGTATTATGTAATAGTCTTTTTAATTGCATTTTGCCGACTTCGTGACATTTAATCACCGAGTAACCCTTATTTGCAATCGAAACAAGATGGAAAATATACTCCATAAATGGAATACACAGAGATTTCAAAGGTGTTCTTTACAGGAATTATGAAGAAAATGATATCGAAAGATTAGGCGGTTCTAAAAATTTTATCTCAGAAAGTATAATTCATAATTATGTGGTCTTGCAGACTTTATGTAGTAACCGATGTCTTCTATCCGAATAAAGTTTTTTATCAGTACCTGACAGATCATATGAGACTTGAGGAGAGAAAAATATGGATTTTATTGATTGGAAATGCAGATTAAATATGTCCACAAGTCTCAGGAAGTAAAGCCTGCTTTACTTAATAGAAGAACAAAATATGTTGATATAACTTGTTGAGCAAAGACAGAAAAATTGTTATATTTAATTATTATATAGGAAGGAACTAATCTGTGATGACTTGTTATTAGTCACCAAACAGATGCACTTCACTTAGCATGACTGATCTTTCCTTGATGACAGACGAAGTGGAACTAAAGGAGACAAACTTCTATCCTATATTGCGATCTCTAAAATACAAAATATGAGTGAAGGATATGTAGGGGAAGAGGTTGTAAACAACGATGTCCATTACACCCATTAGCTCCTGGTAGCCAGGTGATCGATTAAGGGCGATGTCGCCAGTAGATCTTCCAAAAAGGGATGTGTAACAAAGTAGGACATTTTGCATCCTACTTGACATTAGAGTAGGACAGCACCTTTCATCTCAAAGTAGGACTGTCCTACCCTAATCATGACTCGGAGATCTTGGTCTGAAACCATTTTTCTGCCTTTCACAGGTTTTCCCTTAATCACAAGTTGCCTAACTAAACATTAGAGCACCATATTTTTATTTATTACAATATTATTTATTTAGTTATGCCTAAGTAGTGTGCATTATGCATGTGCTTTAGTGAAATTAAAATATGAAAAATTAGATTGCGAATTATTTTCTGGCATTCAGTTATACTGGGTAAATATTTGTATAAAATAATAAAAGTACCAGGGGCGAATCCAGATACTTCCCAAGGGGGGAGCGATTGCCCCAATTGCAGCTCCAACTTTTGATTCCATCTCTGCTGATAATCATACATTTTGAAAATCTCTATCCCCTTCAGAATCTGTCTTTCCCTTATCATACAGATTTAATCTTCAGGGTAGACACAAGGAATGTTACGTGGAATGAATTTAAGAATGCACTCAGTGGAGGGCAATGGGTTTGTCCAAGGGGAGTGTGATCGCCCCCTCCTAATATAGGCCACTGGTAAGTACTCATGTTTTCCATGTATCACCCGAATGAACAAAAAAGTAAATAAGAGCTTTGCACCTATATGATAAGAATTAGTTGAATTAATTTATCTTCTTATAATTATATTTTTGTTGCAAACAAGCAGCGCTTAAAAATTATTTATTGTCTTTTGTATGCTCATAAAACTCGGTGCATGTAGATTTTATATTGAAATAAATCAGCAATTTATTTATTATTAAACTAGTGTTACATTTGTTTCTTTCATCCCTCCATTTTATATTCATTATACTAAAAACACACTCAGAATACACAGGTTCCAGGAAAGCTTAAAATATAGGAAATTATTTAAAATATGTTTATCAATTTAAAATCAAGACTTCTGAACAAAAAATACCATTTTTTGCAGGTTGCTTTGCATGATTTGTCCTCATCAGAGTTGGAAATTAAAGTAAAATTATCGGTTCAAGTTCCCACTTCATGGAATAGCTCATCAATATTTAGTTGAAATTTTTCTTTTAAATTTAATTTGTCCTTCAAAAAATCTTGAAAACTTGGAAGTTTGTGGATTGGAAAACTCACTGTAGAAAATAAATAAAATAATGAAGTTTCATTGAAGTCAGTGTTGTTCAATATATTTTTGTGCATTGTCATAGAATAACAAAAACCTGATGTGGCCACCACATGACTTTCTCCATATCTGTAATATTTCTAAAAATTCCAAATAGGTTACATAATAATATATATTTTAAGAAACTGCAATAAAATTTTAGACTTCACAACAGAAATAAACTCAAACCATAGCCTTCTGATGTTAGATATAGCCACAAAGCTCCAACAAATAAAAAAAGAAAAAGGAGCGCTACTAAGCCATAACTAATCGTCAATTGTTAACAATAGTCATCGGTAGGTGGCATGGTGGTTGCAGCTAAAAGTATAAGATATCTCTTAAACAATGCATTATATGGGAAAATGTATCAAACAAAGGTTGTAGAAAATGAAAATTCCTACAACTTTTATTCCAATACATTTTTACATTTATCAAATATTAAAGCAAATATTTCAAAATAACGAATAAGTGACAAGAGTAAACACCCACTTCCGGTTGACCGATTTTTTCCAAAAACTAATCAGTTTTTCTGTCATTTATAAAAATGTTAAATATAAAATTTTGCTTTGACCTGATTAATAGTTTTTGAGTTAGAGCAACCACAAAAAAGCAATCACATACACAGCCATCATCGCCAAAATGGTCAAAACGTGTTCAGGGGACCTCAAAACATGTACTTCCATTGAAATCTCGAAGTAAATTTTTTTTATTAAAACAATACTTTCCCCTATACTATATATATGGAGAAAGTAAAAAATCATCGTCTAATTTGTCATCTTCTCTTTGGTCAGTTATATTTCATAATTTCATCCTCTTAAACCCAACTTACTCAAATTCTAATAGCAATAAATAGAAAAATATTATTTATCATACTATATAATCAAGCGTTAACTTCTATATGTCAATAAGTATGTAAACATTTTCTTTAAAGTGTTGTAAATAATAATTTTAGTACTTATTAATTTTGAATTGCAGAATACAGATGGCAGCACAAAGTAATTAATATTTTATTACTCATTTTATGAAATATGGTTATGAAAATTCGAGAAAAAAATATCTTAACTATTTTAATCTCAATTGGTTGCTAATCAATTATAAGGTTACTAATCAATACATAGGCGTACCCAGGATTTTTGTTTGGGGAGGCCCACAATGGTAAACACTCATTTCCATGTTTGCAAACTTACATTTTTATATGTAAACAAGCTCGTATTCACGAACAAACATATATATAGGCAGTAGCATATTTAGGCTCTCGGAGGCCCAAGGCGCAAAACTTTTCAGGCCCCCTTCAGATTGAAACTCATTGACTTAGTGAATGAAAGTACACATTTTTAATAACACATTTAATATCCTGTGGATAAAATATATTTTAATTTTAAAATTACAACATTTGTACCATTACAGCCAATAGAAAATGTCAATTTACAAATAAAAACAAAAAATAAGTTGTCATAAAACAAAAAATACGAGGTCCCCCAGCTAGTGCCTATGCATAAATCTGCCTCTGCATATAGGCATTCATAACAACATATAATGAAAAACAATATCGGTTACAAATTTATTTAACTGTTATTTAGAACATACATTCTCAGTTTCTCATAGAAATATGTAGATTAACATTGAATTTTAATATAAATATTTCAATTTTTCAAAACATGAAATTAATAATTATAGATTTTGTTTACTAAAACAAAATAATAATGATTTAATTGGGTAACACAAGAACAATTTTATTTCTAATCTTGTCTTTTTTTGGAATTCATCTAATATGTCTTTGGGAAGAAATTCCATTTCCCTATAAATGTTGAGGAGTGCTCAACCATTCAGTCTTTCCTGTCCCATGGAATTACGCAAGTACATTTTCATTCTTCGTAAGGTTGAAAATGCTCTCTCTGCTGTGCTAGTTGATACCGGCAGAGTTGAATATATTATTAATGAATAATGAATGTTTGGATATATATTTTGATTGCATTGCATTAATGCTTCTAATGCATTTGTAGGAGGTATCCCGTTTTCGTACCTTTTTGCCAAAGCTTTAGTTCACTCTCTAAGACTGAATCATAAACATCCAGGAAATAAAATTTTGCCCTAGTTGATAGGCTCTCCTACATCTGATGTAGATCTACATCCTTTTGGAAGGAGGCACATGAAGGATTTAAAAATAGTTTTATGAGTCAAGAATATCGTCTCTAATTGTGTCACGAGACAATCCAAATATGGAATAAACATAGATCGCCTGTAATAAACTTCTGCTGATTCAGTAGGAATATCATTTATATTTTTTTGATATTTCGATATCCTCGGTATTGTAATTTCAACCCCAAAATCTCCTACTTTATCTGTTGCCTCTTTGAAAATATTTGCAAAGATTGTATTAGCGTTTTCTCGGATACTTTTCAGAGCAGATGTTACATCTTCAATGAGATGTATTATGAAAATTAAGTCAATGTTTTCACTTTTCAATACTCTACTTAATGGCAGCATATAACTGTACAGTTTTTGTATAAACTAAAAGGTCTGCATGCTAAGGAATGGCTTTTTGCGTGATTCATATATGCAATGCGAATTTATAACTCCAGTTAATTATAAGATGTCCTGCCAAAAAACTATGAAGATAACTATAAAAATAGTTAATTACCAAAAATTTGATAGGAAGTTAACAGAAAAGAAATTAAAGAAAAACACGATTAAGTATAATTATAAATAATTTTGGCGCCTTCTCTCTCTCTTACTAAAGCATTCAAAACACACTTTCCTTAAGCATATAGTATAAGTACGACAATACAATCTTGAGGTTTAACAATGACACGGTTGGCAAGACAACGTATCTTTAAAAAGCTTAAAATTTTCCATTTCTTTAAACGTAAAACTTGAGCAATTTCGAACCGAAGGCAAAAGTCGACGATAAGAATAAGAACCTGTTTTTCTTTAAAATGGTCCCCGTTTAAAGATCGTAGGTCAATTACTTCTAATTTAATTTTGCAAAAAGAAAAAAGTCTGCAAGTGAAAAAAGGTATTTTTAAGTGTTTTCTTATGGGGATTTCTATAGAGCCTTCTGGCGGACCAACGGACAGATGGACCAATGTACAGAATAAGGATATTATGTATATAATAAACTAGGGAGATGCCTGTTGAGATTCAATGGGAAAGTTTTTTGATTAAATTTCGTGAATAGATGTGACGCGAAGCTATTATCCAAATCAATGGTACACAATTACACAAAACCAGCAACAATGCAAATCACTAAAAATACATCACATTCTCGTGTTAAATGCCAATCTGTTGATTGATTCGACGCGTATTAAAAAATCAATGGCAGGAAAACAAACTTACGTTATTTAGGTGTACATTGTTTCATGTCTTGAACTCCTACAATGATTTTGTGATTTTAATATGTGAATAATTGTTCTACATTCAAATGTATTCCTTTTATCATATAACGCAATGAATGTTGTTTACATTGGTTGCCTAAATCCTCTTTCAAGACATGAATTGCCCAAATTTATTTTTGGGGGGGGGGAGGGCACAGGCCCGGTGGGCCCCTCCCCTTGGTATGCCACTGAATCAATAATAAGCTTACTAATATATAGTAAAGCGTTAACCTCTATATGTCAATAGGTATGTAAACATTTTCTTTAGTGCTGGAGAAGGTCAAATAAAAATACTATTAAAAATATTAGCACCCAAGAATGTTGACTCCCTTGCAGTCATCAATGAAATCCTCGACAGAAGACTTTGGCTCCAGGACAACATGTAGTGGTGTATGTCAGTATCGATGAGGTCATCAACTGTACAGAAGATGAAAGAGCTATCTTTCCAACGGAATTTTTAAATTTGCTTACTCCGCAAGGAATGCCACCAAATAAATTACGTCTCGGGATTGGCACTGTTGTAATGCTTCTTTGCAACATTAACGTTAGGAAGGGTCTGTGCAATGGAACACATTTAAATGTGAAATATCTTGGTCAGCACACCATTGAATGCATGATTGCGACCAGAAGTAATAAAGGCCGAGCTGTTATACTTTCTAAATTCGATGTGACACTGACAGGCGATAGCGAGCTTCTGTTCGAGATGAAGCATCATCAGTTTCCAATAACGTTAGCCTTTGCCATGACCATTAATAAAAGTAAAGGCCAAACATTTGATACCATGGGATTACTTTTACAAAATCAGGTTTTTGCATATGGACAGCTGTATGTCGCCATGTCACGAGTACGATGGCAAGAAAATTTAAAAATTTCATCCATTCGCGATAACAAAGTTAAGAATGTAATATATCCTAAAGTTTTTAACTTAGCATTTTAATTCATTTAACTTTATTATATTACTTTTATTTTTCCATTTCTCATCATTAAAATTAATGAAAAATGAAATATAAATTTGACGTACTAATTGTTTTAAAATGCAAATTATATAGTTAGATAAAACGAAGTGTTTTATTTCTTTAATGAGAAGGCTGTCTTCGATTTGTGTCATAGTGTGACACATGCCAGCTAGTTAATTAATAATGCAATAAATGTTTTCTTCTAGTTAACAGATGTCAGCTTTAGTACTCACATTATTTTCACAATAAAATTTAAAATTATCCACATTAAAGTAAAAATATTGCTATAAAATTGAGAAAAGAGTAATTTGAATTTGTAAAAGAAAGGTGATTGGAATTTAGTTGCGTTTACTTTGATAACCGATGACAGTATCTTACTCAGTAAACATAGTCAAATTCGAATGCATCTCAGCATGTGCCCTCATATTATCAGCATGACTTGTTCTTATGTTTCACATCATAATAAGGATTATATAGCATTTTAGTCATTTGATATAATATTAAAGGCATAGTATAAAAGGAATATAAAAGAAGCAGCCTCGAAATAATGAAAAGCTTTCTACTGTGGTATAACCATAAATTTTTCTCTCCAAAATGGCAAATTTCTGAATCCTTTTTACAAAGTACAAGAGAATAATGAATGCCAAGGCTATTAAATCTAGAAAAAAGTCGAATATGAAAATAGGAAGTAGAAAGTTAAGAAAAATAACTTGATAACTTAATGGCCAATCATACTGGGCCTTATAAATTTTCAGGATAAATTAGGCTTCATTAAGAATGCAGAACAAATAGATGCTTATCTGAAGTTAATGACTCCAAATATTTCCACTGGAACGCATTTATTTTATTTACAATGTAAAACAACCCTCTCTTGATTGATTTAAGTTCCTTAAAGATAAGAAATATATCAGTTGAAATAAATATGATGTTTTTAGGTAAATTTAATGAAAATTAATCAAGAAGAATTTCACACTAAATCTTGATACAATTCTGAAAATTTCATGGATTTTACAACATAAAATCATTCAATTTTCATTGTAGGAAATCTTTAAACTCATAAAAATAACTGTAACAACATTGTTAATTTTCAGACGTTTTGATTTGGTTTTGTAATTCAAATATCAGATAATACACAGTGGAACTTCTATACCAACAATTACAATGAAAACAGACAAATGCAGCAGGGATCTCCAAACTTTTTTACAAGTGGGCCACTTGGTCAATAAATTTTATGCTCGTGGGCCAGAGTCTCAAAATGGAAAATGTTTTGAAAATATAGGTGCATAATATACAAATATAGGCTATTTTCATAATGAAAGGTGGTTTAGTGAATTGGGTAAATTACGATTTTTATGGGAAATTTTTTGACATGTCCCATCTAACTTTTATTTTTCTTCATTGAATATGAATCGAAATCACACATAAACAGAGCATAACTTCGGTGGATCTCTGCCACACTTTGGGACCAGAAAGGCCGCCAATCAGCCCATCCTCGGTGCATTTTATGACGGTATGACTGCACGTGGGGGCAAATAAGACCTCTGAGGAAGAGAGAGAAAAAAGAAATGGGAAGCAAGGGATGAAATGTCACACAGTAGAAGCGTAAATATAACGAAAAAACGATTTTTTTTCATTTGTTACGTTTTTTGTTACAGTTAATTTGAAAATTTCGTTAGCATTTTTCATTACATTATTTCGTTACGTTACCTGTAATGTTCTCCAGCACTGCTTGATTGTTATGTCTAGTAAAATTGGCAAAGACTTATTACAGATTCAAGAGCCCCATTAAATGGGGTTGCAAGCCATAGTTTGGTGGGCCTGACATACAGAAATGCTCCACAACCATTTAAGTTTTACGGCACAGTGAACCAACTTGCATGAGACTCATTAGAATGTCTTTATCACCTTGTAGCCAAGAAAAATGAAAGAAAATAATCACCTCTTCCATACATATGAAGTAAATTGCTACTAGAATCTATATTTTTCAAACCATTTAAATATATAGTACAGAGTACGAAATATTCAATGAAAAAGTTGCCAAGTTTCCGGTTACGAAGCAACTTGGTTTCATTTTACAGTAACTGAAACTGCAAAAGAAATCTCACCCCAAAGTATCACTCTTTATGAGAGATCTCATTTCTGTGGTCTTCTTAGCTTGAGAATAAAGAAACAATATTTTCTCCTTACCTATAATCATGGCCGTCCACTGGGGGAGGGCAATGGGGTCAGTTGTTACCCCATCCCTCTGGATCAGGCCTGTGTCAAGGGAAAATGACCATTGATATCTGGTTAGGTTAGGGGGTTAACACGCTCATTTTTCTGAGGTCAGGCAAGCAGGTAAGGATCTCCTGCAATATGCTTGAAACAAACCACTGAAATATTAAGCCCGCCAATCCTGACTGTGGGAGCTTGCCTATCCTCTTTCCTCTTGCCACCCCCCCCCCTCCCACCCAAAAGTTCCAGTGGTGCAACAGTGTGCCATGGCAAACAGGCTGCGGAGCAGCAAGATAGAGGGATGGGTGCTAAATGGGAGAAATATCACTACTGTTCTGAGAAAAATTGGTTGTTAAGAGGTGTGATCACACATAAAGAAGTTCCACCGTATAAATTCCATGCACTATAAGAAAAAAAAATATCACATTTGTTGATACAGTTATTGTATTTTACAGAATTTCTCCCAAACAACAATTAAGCAAAATGCATTTGTTTGCATTATAAAACTAATAATTTAAAAAGTATAACCAATATTAAAGAAAAATACACTATAAAAATACACACATGCCTTGTGAAAGACCACCATGCGATCTGACTCATTATCACAGTATATATAAAACAATATATTTAACAAGCAATTGGTTCAATAGCCATTGGTAATAACAAATTTCCAGGCAACACTTACTTCCATCAAAAATCCATTTTGGACACCCACACATTTGCTTAATCACATTCACTTAATACTTCCAAAACAAATCACCCATGAAGCATGGCATGCCAAACTTCTCTTCTAAGTACTTCTCTATTTTTACTGCTTGGCAATCACATCTTTGGGACCCAAGCACCACACAATCCCAGTCAGCTATTTATGCTTTTATAAAATGGCATAAATTTCACAATGTAGTTTAAAATGAAAATGCCAGTTCTTGTGGTTGGATTAATAGCTGTTCCATGGAATGTTACTTAATTTTCACCAAAGAAAGTCTGAAAAAAATTCAGATTAACTTTACAGACATTCTTATATTTAAAATTAGATCTAAAGTTGAATTTGTCATTACCGAATAAAGAATTCTAAGTTTCAGGTTTACATCCATTTTATGTTATATGTACTTCAAATTTTAAATACAAGAAAGCTGTCCATATTTGATGCATTATAAAAGTTTGAATATTCTGGTCTGCCATTCTAAAATGTATGCCTCCTGAACAGTTAGGGGGTTACCGAAATTGAATATGAGGAATGCATGTTAATCAGTGCAATAACATTTTTACTAGTAATACCTTTATTGATTTTTAATAGAATAATGAGCAGAACACATTTATATATCATCCAGCCAGCCTTCTATAAAACTATTTTTCCTTTGGACTATTGGTCACTTCTTAATGGAAATTTTACTGTGCTTCATTCAACGCATTCATAATTTCCGAGAAGTAAGATTTAGACAAATTTGCTTGAAGCACAAAATATTTTCAGTTACTGTTATTCATAAAATTAGTATCTTTCCTTCATCCATTAATTCATTATAAGAGGATATATCACTTTGTATGCCATCATCGGGAATGAAAAGCAATAAATCTAAACTGAGATCCTCACAATGTTTTCTTTTGCTCGCCATTGTCAAATATAAAAAGATTAAAGCTGAAATACTCGTAAAACAGAAACCGCTTATGAAAAAACATTTAACTATAAAGAACATAGCTTCAAACTGTGTGTAAGCTACTGGCAAAAAGTAGACGTAAATACCATGCCCTCATGCCAGAGGACAATAGAGGATGGTACCCTAGCACTGATATATCGGTGCTCCATCCCCAATTGGGTAAGATAAATATGCACTTAAAAACAGCAACGCTTAAAGCATTTTATTCTGGAAGGCAACTTTAATAAGCAATACTATATGATTCAAAATTCACAGTTATGATCAAATATAATTAAATGCCATTAGAGAGAGAGAGAATACATTTTGCAAATTTTGGTGAGGTGATGCCAAAAAACACTGACAAAATTTCGGTGCATGAAATCTATTGTTTCTGCAATTATTTGCTTACTTTTATTAATCCAGGAGGACCAGATTACAGCAAGGCAAAAACAAGACATTTTTCATAACCCATAAGAGTAAAAGGGACAAGTCAATCACAAAAATTTTCCTTATATACTTTTTTGTAAAAAGAATAATTTAAAATGTTTTAATGATTTGTTTAAAGTGAAATGAGTTTAAATACAGCCACTAAGACTGGAGGTATATTTGTTTGCATGAAGGATGACGTCATCAGTCAGATGCAGCTAACAAGCCACTTTGCATTAATATACAAGCTAAAAATAGGAAAATATTTTAAGTTAAGCTATATATAGATCTCCAGGAGATGGCATAGCAGTCTCAGATTGACTAATAGGGATAAAACGGAGTAGAGAGGTGCTTAGAAAGTCAACAATAATTGCAGAAGCTCTTCTTCCACCTCCTCAATATCATGGTCCTCAATAGTTATGTTCTCCTGACATCATCTGGTAGGCAGATGATGCATCGAGAGTTTCGTCTAGCTCTCATGCGAAATTTGATCCAAGAAGGGGCATCAACTCTTCCTGCTCTTACTTCCCAAAGCGGAAGACCGAGCAGCACACATTTGCGTCACTTGGAGGACAAAGAAAACAAACAGTGGTCCATAAAGAGAAATCGCCTTCGCTGCCGTGTATGCTCCGAGAGGGGAAAATATACTAGAACAGCAGTGAAGTGCAAAATATGTGATGTAGAGCTCTATATTTTCATGCTTTGAGGAGTACCACACCAAAACAATACTTTAAAACTTGTAAAATAAATGAAAAATAGTGTTAGTTGTTTTATTATGATTTTTTATACTTTATATCTGGGGTGGCCAAACCTACTTACCCTTGGAGCAGCATACGATGATTCCCAGAAGTTTGCGAGCCGCATGACATATTCTGCGCTCATAAATTTACGAACAATAAAACATAACCTGTATCTGAAACAATTTGGATATAATGCATGTCCATTAGGCATCCCAAACACGCCTCGAGTCACACTACGTCATTGTGTCCTGTAGAGAAAAATGATGACACGCCTCTGCATGGAAATTTAAAAGAGCAGCATACTAGGATAAAAGAGTCGTGGTTTGGCCATGTCTGCTTTATACTATAGATTTACTTGGAATTTGGGTTGTTTTCTTTTCTTTTAGTATAAAGGACGTATACCCATTATTACCTAAACAATTTTGCTAAATATTACTTTTTATTTGAATAATTTATCTCATATAGTTCAGGAAACACTAGGTTTCATCTGATCGAAAGCAAGAAAAATTTAAATGGACAAAAATAAGTCCAGCAGCGAGATTCGCCATAGGGACATTAAAATCTGGCATTTAAAGGTTAAGCAAAGGGGATTTACACAAGTAGTGGATAGTTGAAAGAGAGGAAAAAATATCTTAGATACGTATCTAGTTAGACCTAGTGTATTAGTTCTAAGAACAAATTGATGGTATACCGTACTTACTCGATTGTAACCTGACCTTTTTTTGCCTTTTCCATCAATTAAAATTGCCCCACAGGTTACAATCGAGTTCATTTTAAATCAATGTCAAAGTAGAGCAGCCCTAAAATTCAAGCTATAAATTTGGATGTGAAACAGATTTATACAAAAAATATAACTATTCTTTAAACAGTAATAATAATTAAAAAGTTATACGGTAAAATGTCGGAGTAACGAATGCTGGAGTAACGAAATATTCAGTAAAACGAAATTATTTTCCGTCTCCTCCCTATTTACTATGTAACATTATGTAACAATCTTTCATTTTAATGAATATCATTGTAACGAAAATATCGGTTTATCGCAATAAAAATTCATACCGCTATGAAAAAATGATTATTATAACAAAGTTTGTATAAAGAAATTCCTGAAACAATACGATGTACACTTTTTGATCTTTACTGGGTTTGGTTTTTAGAATCTGTCAATGCTGCAATGATTTAACTCTGTGAACTCTCAGTCCAGGCAAGTGTATTGGATGATTACCCGACTGCCCCATTACCAGATTTTCTTGAAAGAAATAAATGTTTTAAGAATAAGTTATTTATCTGGTCAATGGAAGGATTTCTTATTATTAAAAAAGTAGCAATGCTTTTAAATTGTAGCTATATACAGATAGCCCTCGATTTATGCCGGGGATGCATTCCTGGACAAACCGATGTAATCGGAATCGGCGTAAATTGAAACGACTTTATAATGTAAATCAATGGGAAGTCAATGACATGCGTTCCCGGCACCCAAACATTGAGAAGTAATATAATGGCATTGCATTTAAAGCTCTGAAATAACGTAAATATAATAAAGGGAATTTAAAAAATATATTTTGTACACTTACAACCGGCAATGGCGTAATGAAGCCACATTAGTTCTCTGACGAAGTCCCTGGTTTTTTAAAGAAAGCATGCAGTGTGGACTGTCGTGATTTCTTCTTTCTTTCTATCAAAATTTCATGATAAGGCCTCATGGATGTCATAACGCTCCTCTTCGCTGTAGCACTCCATTCCCAGTCGTGGCCAATCTCGCAGAGCTCATCAGTGAGTTTATCTACGTCTGAGAGGATGCACTGGAGATCGCTTGTCTTCATTTCATATAGAGGAAGTTCTTCTTCCTCTCTTTCCTCCTCTTCCCTTTGGCCCAGTTGTGCGGCCAATTCTTTTAAGTCTTCATTGGAAAGAGGCTGCCCATGGCTTTCCAAAAGTTCTGTTACATCTTCATCTGTCACTTCGTCTAAGTCCACCTATTGTGCTAGTCTTCTTACGTCATCTATGACGTTCTCCACTGGTTGGAATCCTGCAAAGTAAACAAATTCTGGCAGAAGTTTGCCCCACACTCCATTCAAACAATTCACTGATACTTCCTCCCAAGCTGCGTTGATGTTATTAATGCCCCTAAAAATGTTGAATGAGCGCCAATAATCCTTTACAGTTTTGTCTGAACTTTCCAAAACTCTCAGCATTTCTTTGAAAGTGTTTCAGAGATAACAGGCTTTAAAGGTCACTATTACACCTTGGCCCATTCGTTGCAAAACTGACATGGTGTTAGGAGGCAGGAAAATGACTTTAACATCCAGAGGTGTTCTGACTTCTGCTACGTTTGTCGGATGGCCAGGGGCATTGTCCAAGAGAAGAAGGGCTTTGGTTGGCAAATCATTCTCATGACAAAAACGGAGCACAGTTGGACAAAAATAGTTGACGTACCAATCCAAGAAGACTTCTTGTGTCACCCAAGCCTTTCTATTTGACTTCCAGTAGACTGGCAACATGGCTTTGTTGAGACCTTTGAAAGCGCGAGGCATCTCCGAATGGTACACCAACATTGGCCTTAATTTTAAAGTGCCAGAGACATTGGCACCCAGCAAAAGCGTTAGCCTGTCATTTGCAGCCTTAAAACCTGATGCAGACTTCTCTTCACGGGCAATGAAAGTTCGTGAAGGCAGTTTCTTCCAATACAGGCCTGTCTCATCAACATTAAAAATGAGATCAGGAGGAAATTCACCCTCCTCCACAATGGCCTGAAACTCTACAGGATACGCTGCAGCTGCCACTGCATCTGCACTTGCTGCTTCGCCACTTATTTTCACACTGTGGCACTTAGTGCGAGATTTGAATCGCATAAGCCAGCTCTTGTTTCCTAAGATGTGAGATTTGAATTGCATAAACCAGCCCTTGTTTCCTAAGAATGTCTCTTTACTAACCTCTTTTATCTTAAGTTCCTCAAAAATTGACTTTGCCATATCTGTGATAGCAATTTGAGTCAAGGGAATGTTTTTTTGATCCATGTCATCCACCCATAGCGACAGTAATTTCTCCATTTTTTTCTAGAAGTTTACTTCTGCTATAACTCACTTGTGTTGCACTTATTCTCATAGCCTGTTGCATTGTCTTTTTTATATTATCTGAATTTTTCATTATGTTAGTCACAGTGGGAGGCAAATTCATACTTCTACACACATTATGACGGGAATCACCACCTTCTATTCTATGAATTACGTCCATCTTATCTTCTAACGTAATAGACCTACGTAACTTTTTAGCAACACATTCACTTCCACTTGTTTTCACTGCACTTCTCTTACCAGACATGGTGGCTCTTATTTTATTAATTTAATCCACAATTTATATATATAATAACACAGTTGCTACTGCAAAATAATGGTCAAACAACGACTCAAACACGTTAGCTCTCAGTTTTCAGGACATTCAATGCGTGTACAAAAAGCGAACTGAGCACATTTTATCTTGCCTTTACATCTTATCCAGCTTCCACTCCTTTCCATTCCAGACACCCAAATGGGAAAACCCTCTTGAGGAGCGAGTGGAAAGGGAAACAAAACAAACCTTCTTAATGAGTTCAGTCCTTACTCCTTATCTAGGCAGAAGGGAAATGACTCACCGTGACGAGTGACTAATGCTCACGTGACTGTCATGGAATGGTGTCGGTTTTTGAGGAGATTATCTCCAATTATAGCAATGAGTGGATGCGCAATTCGTTGGTCCTCGTGATTGACTGTCATTCTTTCGTGTGCTATTATGCGATAGTTGCATTCATGTAAGATGCCGACCTATAGAAAATCGCATAATAAAAATAACCCCGGGACCTCCGCAAAGACTAAATTTGTGCTTTGATAGGTTAAAGCGCCGAGAATTGAATCGCATAAGAGCAAACTCGCATATGTAAAAGTTTACATTTTACAAACAGCTTTTACCGATTAATCGATCTCATTAGAGCAAATTCGCAGAGATGACTGTATTTATAATTTTTATTAAAAATCAGCGATGTAAGAATTACAATTTAGTATAAGAAGCAGTACGAGAAAATTGGAAAATGTTTTTAAACTAAATTGAACAACATCTCATATTTGGGGATAATATCATTCATAATAGACACTCGGAAGAGATGAACAATATTGCACAACCATTAAGGGCACTTTATTCTTGGATATTTTAAAACAAAATTCGATTTAATCAAAAATGGCTGTAAGGATTTTGATTAAAATCCATCCAATTGTACAGCATGATGTCACAAATAATACTAACTAAACCCTATGTCCTAAAAAAATTACTATATATTGTCCAGTGGCATTATTTCTGCGCACATGCGTTAGAGGAGAGGAGGGGGAACCCAGGGATTCCCTAGTCTAAAATTCTGTACTTTTCTGTAAATGCCATGCGCATATTAGTGAGAGGTGATAAATGTGAGAGGTTGATGGTTTCAGCCGCTTTGGTTCTGTTGCTATGCATTATTAACATCATTGGCAGTGAATTGCCAAGCACGCAGAGTTAATTTTGGGGCAGAGTGCAGTAAGACCAAACGTATATACGTATATGAGAAATTTTGTGATGTATATTACACCATTTATTTAATTTCAAATTAAGAGTGAATTTGCCTAAATTTTGTATGCCTAGAAACCACCAGTATCTGCTCAAACCAACATTTTAAAAACAGACCCAGTTGATTGTTTGGAGACTATTGAGTAATCGACTTTTTCCAAACAATTGGGTTTGGAAAAACATCCATGGCAGTAAAAATTATATTTCTTCATTCAAAAAAGTAAAATACCCACCTAATATTATTTTCGAGTTTTATGTACACCTTATATGCCATTTTTGTAGGCCAAATACTGTAGTAAACAGAATAACTCGCATTGTTTCATATCCACAATGGTGACCTAATTCCAGAGAGGTATAGGTTCACAAGACAATGGCATGCAAGTCCATAAAATGAAGTGTGTATGTGATTGATGGTGAATTAGCCTTTTGGACTATTATTGGCTACAAAAAGAAGATTTTTGGAACTTGGTAATGGAGCCACTAGACGTAGCCTACTTTTCACCTATGTTTTGGTGATCCAGTGTTCAAAGACACTCAGTTTGACCATGGGTCAATGGGTCATAGGCAGCCAAAAATATATTCTTGCTGAAGTGAAACCACTGGGGAAAGGCTTCCTGCTAAGTTTGGGACAGGGACAAAGGTGACCCTACCCTTCAACTGGCCTGATATATCTGATTTTAAGGTCAAACGGAATTTACACCAGTTCCTTGTATGGCAAAGAGATGGCGGTAAGGTAAAAATGCATGACATGAATATTTCTATCAAAATTTTCGGTTCAAATTAGTTTTTATGACAAATGCTACTATTAGATACTCGTACTTTTTTATTTTAATGTTTTATGTGATATTTGCGATGAAAATAGGGAATATTAAATGCTTTAAATTAAATTTTAATGAAGTAGTTAACAGGCAATGGATCTTTTGGGGAGAAAAGCTAATGATAATTTGACATGGTGAGGTGACCTGATCACTTTGAATTTGCACCGTCTTTGTGCTATTGTTGACATAAGGACAAAATGCACTTAATATATAGATACCAAAAAAATTGTTAATGTATACAGTAAAACTTTATGTAACGTGAATACTGACATAGTGATAGTGAATGATTGAAATAGAAATATAGTGAATAAACAAAAATAACAACAAATGTCTTAAATTAGAGTGGAATGACTATCACTGAACAGAGGGTGAAATATGAATGAAGGTATTATCATCAACACAGTTGTCATTAAAACGGAAATATTATGCGATTTAAACGTTTAATGTGAGCAATTTGGAGCTGTAGGCAGAGAAAGATGAACAGAATAAGAAACTTTATTAATTGCTCTTTTAAATAGTTCAAATTGGATGATCATAGGTCAGTTAATTTTAACTTCTAGGCCTGCACGTCCAAAACTCCATTTTTACGTTACTTTATGAGAAACAGATTTATTCTTAGAAATAATTTATTCATATCTTTCAAATATTAAAATTATGATTATAAATATCTTACATATATAGGATATATATAGGATATATCATATAAAACCTAAGGTACTTCTAGAAAAAATTAAGAGCTGAAATTTGGAAGGAAGACAGGTAATTGGGTACAACCTCAGGAAAAAATCTGAAATTCCAGAAAATGTTATATGTATTAAGCAGTGTTTTTGACCACAAAGTCCAATTTTAAACGCCCATAAGAAAAGCACTGAAAACTGTAGAGGGCTATATAAAACTGCTTTTTTACATTATTTACAATTAAGATACAAAGTCAGTACATGCACCATACTGTGGAAGAAAAAATGAAGTTTATTTTTCCTGAAGACAGAATTCAAATCCATGCTGAATTTGCATAAAAATTTGATTTTAATAATAAAATTATGAAAAGTTTTTCGGTTTTCAACAATGAAAAATTTTAACTGCTATAGCAACAATCCCAATGCCTTTCAATGGGAATGCATTTTCCATACTTCAAGATCATTGATTTAATATTTATATGCATTATAATCCATTTGATTTCAGCCAACGACGTATACATATTATGACGTGATGATTAGGGATGGGATGATCGGTTCTTCAGTTCTCCCGGTTCTCTCAAGAACTGATATAACCAGAACTGACTGTTAATAATCTGGTTCTATGGTTCTGATCCTTATTAAAAAAAGTGCGGAAAGATGCACAATTCATGCGTGTATACACATGAGGCAGAGGCGTTCGTTACGATTTATACAATCATGTTACAAAAGATAAATATTAAAGACTTAGTATCATGTCTATGAACTGAAATGCCAGTAGTGATGCTAAGAAAATGTTGAATTTTTCATTCACCGACTAATGTCCTCATCAATTGTAATTAATAAAACTATCGACAATTATTTAAAACTTACCTCACTGGAATAGTAGTAATGTAATCTTTATGTTCATGTTCATTCCTTCATCGTAAATTACCCATTTCTTTTCACTTGCAAATGCTATCTAAACGTAAAAAATAAGACTTATTTACATTCATTTCTTCACCGTAGATTATCCATTTTCCTAATGTAGCATGTGCACGAAAGAAAATTAAGTTAAAGGTATTTACAGCAGTTATTGTGTACATCAGTCGTCACAAAGATTGCTTTCGTTGATAACAAATAAAACATGGGTCATAAGTGAATTACGACTTTCTCGTTTGATTTTCTTGAAATCGGCTACTCCTTCGATAAAAATGTAATGAACAAAACATATGTTATTTGATTAGTTCTACAAAGTTCTGTAAGATTTTTCGTTATAAGTTATACTGTATAAGATATAAAGAAAAGATCATTTTTGTCATCTGTAAAGTGGCACTCCCGATTATGTCATGTAAACTATGGTAAAACTTGACAACATGTTCCCCAACCGATATAGGCCATAAGTTGGACGTGGCACCTCAAGTGGCGAGAAATTGTACTATTTGCAATCAACAACATAAGCCAGACCGTGAAGAGGTTTAATAGAGCATGGAAGAAGGAGAATTCTCCTTCTTCCATGGTATGGGAAGATTTTGAAATCATGTTGGCGGTTGAAGGCATGTAGGACGCCTGCGGTGTCCGTCTACACCAATGTCACCCTCCACGCCAGCGGAGATAGGGTTCTCGAAGGAAAGCAAATGCGTAAAACAATGTTTGTATACTACATACAAAGTCGTGTTGGAGATTGAAGGCATGTAGGATGCCTCTGGCATATGCCTACACCAATGTCACCCTCCACGCAAGCTGAGTTTGGGTTCTTGAAGCAAAGCAAACATGCAAAACTATGCTTGTATAAAAATCAACATAAACACTATAAAACACAATTTAAAACAATTGAAACGATTCAAAAGTAATCACTGGAAGTCACAATTTAAAGCAAAGTACAAGAAATCACATTTTAATGCTGAACATCAACATTTAAAAGTAAAATGAACTGGAAGAATTCTAAATCACAATTCAAATGTGTTACCACAGAAAATAACATAAGAACATCAATATGGGAGCAATCTACAGGATAACCTCTGGGGAACCTGTTGTAAACTTAAGCCTAAACTATTTATATAATTGTCTTAGCTTCTTTGCCCCCATGTTCTAAATACATAAATAAATAAATATGGGAGCAATCTACAGGATAACCTCTGGGGAACCTGTTGTAAACTTAAGCCTAAACTATTTATATAATTGTCTTAGCTTCTTTGCCCCCATGTTCTAAATACCAAATTTCATCAACATCCACCCAGTAGTTTCTGAAATGAAACATGCGGACAGACATGACCTGAACATAAGGCATTCTTTTTTATTTATTGCAAAGAATGCCTAAAAATAATTGCGTCTCAGAAGCTGATGCTAACCAAAAAGCGATCGCCTCACTCCGCCATATTTTTCCACAATGACATTCTATTTTAGATACATATATCGATGACGGAAGTTGTTTGTTAACTACGACGTAAAATAAATTTTTTTGCTGGATGTGTTATCAGTGTCAAATGGGATGAGCAAGTCTGAATTTCCTTTATTTCATGCACGGACAAAAATCAGGACGACGAACCAGTTAAACGAACAACAGTTCCGCAAAAATATCAAAAACATGAATGATGGGTTTCGAACTTCCAGTATTCAATATTTGGTTCACAGCAATATTTGGAGTCAAATCCATCAGTTTGAAGTGTTACTATAACTTATTAACAGAAATAAGTTTTATTTGGTTGTGTAGTAATTTTGAATAGATACCCCACGGATAATTTTTAAATGTAACCGATTTATTGTGAACCCTAACAATAAAGCGATGTCGGACGTTTGGAACAGCTTCAGAATTGACAGTACAAATGACAAATACACTATATGCAACTATTGTAAAGCTAGAATTCCCCATGGTATCAAAATAGCACTTCTAACCTAACAGAACTGAAACTGAGAACCAGGATCAGATTAATATAACCAGAACCGAAAACCGGAACCAGGAAAAAGTGGAACCATCCCATCCCTAGTGATAATTTTAAATTAATTTTTTATACGGGTACGTACTAAAATGCATGGATGATGATACCATAATCCTAACACAAAAAATATCCTAATTATAGAAAGATCTGATGCTTTTCTGGTGAATCGATGAGGTGAAGAGTTCCCGGGTTTCCAGCCAGGTGAATATGTTGTCTACCGACGTTTCGGCACCTTCCTCAAGTGCCATCTTCAGGGGTCTCCTGAGTGCCGTACCATTCTTTCGTCCATGTATATATATTACTCCGGTATTGGAGGCTCGTTCCCCATTGGCTGTTGGGTCGGCCTATGGCGTTCCGTGATTTTGGGGAGTAAGGGATTCCACACCTTGCTGAGTGGGAATCCCGTGTCCCTGTTAATGTTGTTTTTCTCAATTCTTATTTCGATGGCTTCTTTCACTAGCCTATCCCAAAAACCGTTGGCCTTGGCAATTACTTTGGCCTCCGTGAAGTTAATTCGATGGGCTGTGGATATGCTGTGCTCTTTGCGATTGCCGACTTTTCTGGCTGATTTAGGCGGATGCACCTTGAATGCTCTTTGATTCGCGTTTCTATTGTCCGTCCCGTTTGGCCGATGTACTGCTTGCCGCACAAGCAAGGGATTTTATAAACTCCGGCTGTTTTGAGGCCTAGTTGGTCCTTGTTCTGTGGTAGGAAGCTCTGGATTTTTGGCGGCAGTTTATGTGCCACCCTGATGCCTTGTCTGCCTAGAATCCTCAAGATCCTCCCAGAAATCGTTGACAGGAAGGGTATACATGCCGTGGCTACTGGTTTTTCTTCCGGCTTCTTCTTCGTTTTCCCGGAAATGGCCCTTTTCAGGGCCCTGCCGATTTCCCGTTCTCCGTGGCCGTTCTGTCGGAACGAGAGGCGTAGGTTCCTGATTTCTGCCCCTAAACTATCTTCGTCAGCAATGGCTCTTGCCCGGTCGATCAGAGTGGTCAACACTCCTTGTCGTTGGGAGGGGTGGAGGTGGCTAATCCCATTTAAGTATAGGTTGGTGTGGGTAGGTTTGCGATACACACTGTGTCCCAATGTGCCATTGGGTTTGCGGCTCACCAGGATGTCCTTCGAGGAAAAGGCACTCAACTCGGCACCACTACAGCCAAAATGTTTTTTCCGATACGTGGACGACACATTCGTGATTTGGCCTCACGGACCTGAGGCCCTAATGGAGTTTCAAGATCACCTAAACAGCATACATCCCAACATCCGCTTCACAATGGAGAAGGAGAAAGAGGGATCCCTTCCCTTCTTGGAAAAGGGCCGTTTCCGGGATATAATGATATATATATATATAATGATACATAGACGAAAGAATGGTACGGCACTCAGGAGACCCCTGAAGATGGCACTTGAGGAAGGTGCCGAAACGTCGGTAGACAACATATTCACCTGGCTGGAAACCCGGGAACTCTTCACCTCAATATCCTAATTTTTACATAAACTTTGGTGTAACATATAGGCTATTATCTTAATGATGATTATAGTTATTGCTGAAACAGGCTGATCTAAACCATGAAACCTGAAATTCAAATACTTGAACGTGAGCCGATTGCCAGAGAATTTAAAAAATCCGGATATATGCCTTAATTTCGTAGAAAATGAAATATGTTGTTTTAAACATTATTATGCCATTGATTTTCAACTATGATGTAAACATAGGATGACGTCATTATATTAACACACGAAATATATTAAAATGTAAAAAGTATTTTAATGCTGTGTTTCGTAGATTTTTCAAGAAATTTTAACTCTTTTCGATTGTTAATTATAATGTCGTCATACCTATTTCGCGATTTTTTTAATCCAAATACATGCTAAAGGCATGGATGATGATGCCATTATCTTAACAGAAAATATCCTAATTTTTCCATTGATTTAGTGTATAGGGTATTGTCTTAATTATGATTATTTTTATTGCTCATACAGGACAATCTGAGACACGAAGCTTGAAATATGAAAACTTGGAAAAGAGCCGACAGCCAGAGAATTTGAAATTACGGATTGTTGTCGTAAGTATGCGGAAAATTATAAATATTCTTCTTCAACTCATGGAATTTATTATCTAATACATATAGGATCCACTTGGCTGAAGTGCTGTTGCCCTGGTGATCGCATTAGTTTATTTACGAGTTTAGATCTTGGGGTATGGTGATTTTTTTAAGTGCTCGCAGTATGCAAGCATCAACAACTCGTATTCAAAATTCTAACATAATGGATGTATAACATAAACTTTAACACTTTGACATATAAAACCAGTGTACATTATTTAAGATATTTCTGCATACACTTGTTTTTTTTTTAATTCATAAGTATGCATAAAAAATTCAACAACAGGTTAAGAAAAATAAAACAAAATTAAATATTTCAAAATTTAATAAGAAAAAATTAAAGATTTCAAAGGTCTTTTTATACAAGATTCACGGTGAAAACACGGCTGTCATTTTTCAATTTTCCTTGTAATTGTGAATTTTTAGCATAAACTCAAATTATTTTGCCATGAGCAAAAACTGGTTAATCCAGAAAAAGGCCTCTTATGAGATAAAGTTTGCCCTTGAGCCTTATATATTGTCATACAAAAAGCTGGAATGATGGGAAATTGACGTTGTTTTACCCCCTCTCTCTACAGGCATACAAGAGCTTACCTTTTAATTGACAGCTTTGGAGATTCTTAAGAACAAAGGGACGTTCATGAAGGCTCATCACTGAGGAAGTTTTGATGTGGCTGTGGCCAAAGGATCACGTCCAATAGAAATGCCATTTTTATCTTCTTCTTCCTCTTCTTCTTCTACATCTATCCCTCCACCGTAAAGGGGAGCAACAACTGCAGAGGCCACATCAGGCCCTGGAACCAAAAGCCTCGTAGTCTCTCCTATGACCTGGTACTGTGAGGCACGGCCACGAAAGCGCCGGCTAAGAGAGCTTCCTGTTTAAAATAAGAGCATTGTTTCATTAAAAAAACCAAATTGAAAAAAGAATTACAGAGATCAACCAATGTCTTCAATTCATGATCTTGTTAACTTCTATGCTCATGAATCAGATACACAGCTGAGCTGCTAAGAAGCCACCCTCAGTGTTAAATCAATGGCCATTGGCTTGTGTCATGTATACAGGTGTAACCAAGAGTCAGTATTGTTTTAGACAAAATTTAAACTACAAAATAGAAAAATTTCCATATCTTTTCTATAATAAAAGTCATTTCAACATCTATTTGTTTGACCACACTGATATTTAAGTATTACATTCCATATTTATTGATACGAATTGTTGGTGCTTGCATACTGCAAGTGCTTAAAAAATCACCATACACCAAGATCTGAACTCATAAATAAACCAATGTGACAGCATTTGTACTACACAGAGCCCATTTAAATAAGATAATAGTTTTCATTTTCTCAGAAATGAAGGCATCTATCCAAAATTTTTAAATTTGCTGGCAATCGGCTCGCGTCCAAGTTTTCGAATTTCAATCACCCTTTTTAAATCATAACTATAATCATCATTAAGACAATAACCTATATACTACACTAAAATTTATTTAAAAATTAGGATATTTTGTGTGCTATGATTATGGTGTCATCATCCTTGCCTTTTAGTATTTATCCAGATAAAAAAATTAATTTAAAATTATCACGTCATCAGATGCATACGTTGTTGGCTGAAATCAAATTAATTATAATTAGGGAATGGATTTTTCGGGTTTTACCCGATTTTTACCCTCCGATTGCCTTTTTTAAATTTCGGGTAAAACCCGAAATTATTAGTTTTCTTTAAACAATTTTTAAAATATTTGGTCACAGAATTTCTATTCTGGTGCTCGTAGGCACCTCAGCACTTGAGTGCAGTCCGAGATGCTCGTGATCAGTCTGTTTATTCTCTTTGTAAACAATTTATTCGTAAGCTTACTCAGTAAGACAATCTTAATCTCCTTGGTTTGATCGCGCCACGAATAGTCAAGGACGCACCTTAGCTAGTCGCTATTAAAACTTTGATAGGATAAGGAAAAAAGAGCCCAAGTGTCAGTTAGTTGAAAACACCATGAAAGAAAAATTATTTCACTAATATCTGATGTGTTTTCAAAAGAAGTTGAACGGGAAGCAAGATATTTGTGCAGCCTGTGAGGTGTACCTCTCCACCTGGGGGGCGAGTCTTGAAATTTTCATTATGCATTAACAATGAATTTTTGTTGTTAAGATGACGTCAATCGATGAGTTTTATTTCTACGACTATATGAGCGAGTCTTGAAAATAATCGTTAATAATGACATTATTGCTACGATAAATTATCATCGAATGCGTAATGATGAGCAATGAGTTGTCGTTAAATACGTTAACGATAAATATTTCATCGAGTTAGTAACTAAAAATGGCTGCGTACATACATTTGCATTTACTTGTGGGAGCCGCTGCAGAGGAAAGGAGGGTAATAAGGAGGGAGCGATTTCTCCGTGACCGACACAACACATTTGATTTGCCTGAGGAAGATTTTCGTTTAATATTTAGGCTTAATCAAGAAACTGTGACGTATGTTTGCGATATATTAAGGCCTCACTTAAAAACTACGAGGAAATCGTCACTGCCCATAGAACTAAAAGTAAATAACTATAGTGGTTATTAATAGTATTCGTGGCTATAAAGCGTTTTTTTAATGATTTAATATGACCTGCTATTTAAAAATTTTTAATTTTAATAATTTAGAGTAAACCAAATAAGTAAACAAGGCAGCGTTTAGTGGACTCAACAATTTAATTGGTTTAAGTATTTGTTATCTTATTTCTGGAAAGGTCCTAACAGCGTTGAACTTTTTAGCTACTAGTTACCAGAGGCCATTCGGACTGAATTTGTATTTGGCTGTCAGTCAAAAAACTGTCAGTAGATGTTTAATAGAGGTGACAAGTGCAGTAAACAAATACATGCTGAAAAATTGGGTGATTTTTCCCATGACATAGGCTGAACAAACAGCTATTAAAACTAAGTGAGGACAAAATTACTTTTAGTGTATATAACATATGTGGTAAAATGGATTTAAATCTGAAGAAACGTCTTGTGAAGTGCTATGTTTGGAGTGTATTGCTTTATGGGTGTGAAACATGGACGCTAAAGAAAAGAGAGAAAGAAAGACTAGAGGCATTTGAAATGTGGGTGTGGAGGCGGATGGAGAAGGTTAAGTGGATGGATAGGATAAGGAATGAAGCAATACTAACAAGGGTGAATGAGAAGAGAAGATTACTTGAAACAATTCAGAGGAGGAAAAGTAACTGGTTAGGGCATATCTTGAGAGGAGAAGGTTTACTATTGATGGTGTTGGAAGGATCAGTAGAAGGGGAAAGGAAAAGGGGACGTAGAAGAATAAAAATGTTTGACGATCTGAAAGAAAGGGGAGGGTATCAGGAAATGAAAGAAATGGCAAGGAACAGAAATGAGTGGAGACAACGCTGGTGCCAGGGACCTGCCTAGAGGCAGAACACCTCATGATGATGAACATATTTTATGTTATTCTCTCATTAATATTTTTTTCTTCAACTTAATATTTATGACAGAAAAAGATTTTCCTGGAGTAATTGGAGCAATAGACTGCACCCATGTAAAAATTAAAGCTCTAAATTTAACAGACATAAATCATCCAGAGCATCTATATGTTAAACGACATGGTCATCATTCAATTAATGTGCAATTGGTAAATAAGATTATTTAAATAGTGTTTCAATTGTTAAAACTATTTTAAGTTTATTAATTTTTTTAAATGACATATATGTGACTATGGATTATGCATTTTAAATGTAAATGCAAAATACCCTGGTGCTACGCATGACTCCTTTATTTGGAGAAGTTCTAATGTTTACAAAGCATTGAAACAAAAGTACACTGCAGGAAACCTTAATGCATGGCTCCTAGGTTAGTTGCATAGTTATACACAAAGTATATATTGCCGGACTGTAGCCAAATCACTTCACTCGTGTACGTTGTTCATGACAGGATAGCGGATATCCACTACAGCCACAGTTGATGACACCCATTTTAAATGCAGCTCCAGGAAGCCCAGAGTAAAGGTTTTCTGATGCCCATGCAATGGCTTGTAATTGCATAGAAAGATGTAACGGAGTGTTAAAAAGCAGATTTAGGTGCTTGTTATCGAAAAGGGGCTTGCATTATAGCCCTCAAAGGGCATCATTAATTATAAACACTTGTGTAGTGTTTCATAATATCTGCAAACATTTCCATTTGCCAGATTTTGATGTCATTGTGCCAAATTAACAAAATAATGCAGAAGATGCCATTGAAAATTTAGGCCAGAGGGTAGACAGGGATAATTGGTTCAACCAAGGTGTTAATATTAGGAATCAAATACTACGAGCAAGGTTTTCCTAAATTTCTAAAATAAATATTACCATTTATCATGAAACAAATATTTTATTAAAAATTACTGTTGCAAAATTATTTATAAAAACTGCAAATGTTTCTGCTATTTTAGCAATAGCATTTGCCTGCTTCTCTGCTGCCTCTGCCTTTCAGATTCATTAATGTCCCCTAATAAAATTTTAATTCCTGAAAATATTTTCAATTTTTTCTCCTCCATAATCCTATGCTGCTCTGCTATTTCTTCTTCTAATTTAGCAAACTTCTTAGTTGCCCTGTCATATGGAGTTACTCTTCCGACTGCTCCGCCATATGACAGTGATTAATTTAACGATATTATTAATTTCACATAAATAAAATATTTGTATATTTCTTGGAAACGAGCTATAGATTAATGATTTATAACCAGTTATATGGCATGTAAATTTACCTTTTGATTTAAAAAGTCGGCGACTAGCATTGGAAGAAGGATTAAGAGGGTCAGGAGATTTATTGGTCAGGATGATGTCATTCTCATCATCCTTTTCTTCATGTATGGAAGGACATTGTGGAGGAAGTAACACTTGCCATGAATATTATGGCTGTGGGTCATCAACTTCTAATGAATAGATTCTCCATAAAAATCTTTTAAATTTTATACTCATGTTACAACTGAAAGCTACATGATTATTTATACCAACCCATTTGAATAAAAGATTGCTCATTCGCAATAATTTCTTCAATCTCTGGTGTTAGAAGTTGTATCGATCCCTTTTGTTTAGAAAATACCAAATTTTATAATCCAATAAAACTACCATTCAGTAATTTCAATTGAATTCTAATACATATTTAAAATTAACCTCAATCAGTGATTCAATAAAATTTTCTTCTCCCAAAGGAGAGATATTCCCTATTATTTCCATTAGCCTTTCTTCTATATAGGTCAATTTATCATTGAGTGCTCTCCCACCTCCTGTGCCTCTCATATGCTTATAAACCCTTAAACATTTTGCCCTAGTGGCACATTTCCAATCAGCCCAAGTCTGAGGGAATATAAAAAGACACTGTTGATTCAATTCTTAAAACTGTTATTAAATAGTGTGTGTGTGTGTGTATGTATATGTATATATATATATATATGTGTGTGGATAGGGCAAGTGAGGCAGCGAGGTTTGCCACAGGGGTAAGACCCTATGGCAAGAGGCATGGTAGAAGTGGGAAGTTCCTTCATCCACAAGATATTTCCCAAATTGGGGGGCCGGCGGAAGGAGAGGAGCGGGGGATAGGCAAAAAGGTTGGTAAAGAGGGACTGGTGGGAGGAAGAGGTAAGAATTGGGTGGGCAGCATGAAGGATTGTTTTGAGGGCTTCGTGGATGCCAGGAAGGAAAAGTGTAGTAAGAGTGAGTGGAGGGGTTGATACAGGGATAGTAGGTGTGTGGAAGGGATCCATGGTGGGTAGGCGTCATCCTCCTATGGATCTGTTCACGGACCAAGACTGGAGGATAGCCACGTTTGAGGAGAGCATCCTCGAGGACAGAGTAGTACTGTAGAAGGGAAGCTCTATCAGAACAAAGCCTCCATTCTCGTCGAGCAAGGGCATAGGGGATAGAGGTTTTGGTATGAAGGGGATGGCAGCTATCAAAGTGGAGGTATTGGAGGCTGTTGGTGGGTTTGATATGAACACAGGTGCGAATTTTGCAGTCTTGAAGGTAAAGATCGACATCCAGGAATGTGATGTGGGAGGTAGAGGAATGGTGGGTGAAAGAGAGTGAAGGATGGGAGGAGAGGCACGAGAGAAAGGAATAGAGAGAGTCAGGTCCATGCATCCAAATGAGGAAGACATCGTCGATGTATCTCAGCCACAAAAGTGGTCTGAGTGGTACGTTGAGGAAGAGTCGTTCCCATTCTCCCAAGTAACAATTGGCGTATGAAGGCACCATACAGGTGCCCATCGCAGTGCCTCTAATTTGAAGGTAGTGACGCCCATCGAAGGTGAAGTTGTTCATTTTTAGCACCATAGCTGCCAAGTCTAATAAGAAATGGGAGGAAGGTCTTGCGTTGGGTGGTCTTGAGTCCAGGAGTTTACTAAGGACAGAGAGTACATCATCGTGGGGGATGTTTGTGTAGAGGGAACAGACATCGATAGTGGCCAAAATGGTATTGGGTGGGAGAGGAAAGGGGAGGTGTTTGAGGCGTTTGAGAAAGTGGTTAGTGTCTTGGATGAAGGAAGGGAATTGACGAATGAGAGGTTGTAGGTGGGAGTCAACGAAGGCGGAGATGCGTTCTGTAGGGGAGTTAAAGCTGGCAACAATGGGGCGGCCGGGGATGTTGGGTTTGTGGATTTTAGGGAGAAGGTAGAATGTGGGTGTGCGGGGTTTGTAGGGGATCAATAGAGCAAATATATATAATTAACTAAAATTTCAGTTCACGATTAATAGATGCAGTCCAATTATAAACAAACTCCTCGATGAATCAACCTATACTAAATCCCCAATTAATTCCTTATTTATAACATCAACTTCTACACTATTCTATATTTGTTCCTAAAGAAAGTTCATGATGAAGAAATGAACTAATTCATTTTAGTACCTATGCTACATTTCAATTAAAATCCTTCAATGGTAACTTGTGCAGCACAAAAAGATTCTTACTTCTGCTTTCTGATATACAATTGAGTAATGAAAGAAACTTAGTATTGAGCTTTCTCATTAAATCACTAACAAATTTCAATTAGTAATACAGTACTAATCTAAATGGCTCACTAGAGAATAAAATACTTAGCATCTCGATAGAAATTAGAATAGTAAATTAGTACAATATGAATAACACCTATTGAAAACCTTTTAAAAGAGTGATTTTGGAAAAAATTACATAATAGAAAATAATATTATATAAAACCTTGCTCGTTCAATAAAGAAACATAAAGGAGTATATTTTGCAGATTAACTATAATCTTCTTCCACTTATCCACATATCTTGCAGGACCTTTCCCATCGCTATTTAGAATCGCTGCCAATTCCTCCCAGCATTTCTGTTTCGTTTTAGAAGAGAAGGTAGCTGTGATTTTTCCTGCACGAAATTCTTTGTGGCTTGACATATACTCTATTAATATTTCCTGCTGTATTTCCGTAATTTTGGAGCCTTAAACCTTTCTCTCCATACTTAATATTTCCAATAATATTGTGAATTGGCGCATGCGCTTTCTGAATGTCAGATGTTTTATTTTTTCTACCTTCGTTAGCAAACCAATGAACGAAATTTTACGTTCAGTTGTAACGATCAATTTAAAGACTCGCAAAAAAGTTCGGTAGAGTGATCGTTCGTTATGGGGCTAACAAAAATTTCGTCAATAACGAAACCGACAATATTTCATCGAACCGTAACGAAAATTTCAAGACTTGCCCCCCTGGAGGCGTTTAACACAAAATATCACTATCAACCATACTTAAGGTATAGTAAAAAGTTTTGATTGTTGATAAAACCTTTAAACAAGATTTTTATTTTAAAATAATTTTATCCAAATTAAAAAATAATAAACACGAAAATTACCCGAGATTAAACTTTTTTAAAACCTCGAAAAATCTGTAACTTATTTATATCCGATTTTAACCCGAATGAAAAGGAAAATAATAAAATCCGACATTTACCCTCCAAATGAAATTTTTTTAAACCTGAAAAATCCATATCCTAATTATAATGCAGTCTAAGCTAACATATGGAAAATCAATTCCCATTGGAAGGCATTGGAGTCATTGCTATGGTAGTTCCAAAGTACAGTGCATGTCCCGACTTTGTATCTTAATTATAAATAATTTAAAACAATTTTATAAAAACCCTGCACCACTTTCAATGCTTTTCTTACGGGTGTTTCAAATTGGACTATGGGGTCAAAAACACCCCTAAAATATAACTTTCTGGAATTTTGGATTTTTTTCCAGAGATTGCACCCAATAACCTATTATCAGCTCTTTAGCAATTCTAGAAGTACCTTAGGTTTTATATGATATATCTTATACATAACCTTTATATGTATGAACCAGTTATTTATAATGATATGTCAATATCACCTTCAATTTTCATTTATGTTGAGTTTTTTGACACTAAATGCAGAGCTCTGAAATCATCGCAAAAGTTTAAAAAACTTTTTGGAGAAACAAAACATATTAGAGCATTATTATTTACAGAGGTAATTAAACAAATTCATGGCTATAAAAATAAGTCACCATTTATGAAAATAAAATTTAATTGGAGATTTCAGGGACTAGACTGCGCTAAAAGATCACCAACACACATGATCATGAAAAAACTAAATTCAAAGGAAATAAATTTTCTGTACTTTGTCTGCACTATTTTCTGCCCTCTATTCCACTTTTAGACATGAAATGTTGAGGTCAGCTAGTTAATTTAAATTACAAACAACTGTTACATTTGCAGTTAGGGATACGAAAAAAGTATCGATACTTGACTCATATCAGTAATTTCCTTTCGATACCAAGTACTTTTGTACTCGATTCTTTTCTTTCGATTTTCTAGTGATATAGGTACTTTCGGTCCGATACTTTTGTGGTATTGATACTTTTCATTCGACATAACACATGAGTAAGGTATCGATACTTTCGTTTCGATTTCGTATCCTTAGATACGAAAAAAGTATCGATACTTTACTCACATCGGTAATTTCCTTTCGATACCAAGTACTTTTGTACTCGATTCTTTTCTTTCGATTTTCTAGTGATATAGGTACTTTCGGTCCGATACTTTTGTGGTATTGATACTTTTCATTCGACATAACACATGAGTAAGGTATCGATACTTTCGTTTCGATTTCGTATCCTTAGATACGAAAAAAGTATCGATACTTTACTCACATCGGTAATTTCCTTTCGATACCAAGTACTTTTGTACTCGATTCTTTTCTTTCGATTTTCTAGTGACATCAGTACTTTCGGCACGATACTTTTGTGGTATCGATACTTTTTATTCGATACATCATATGATTACGATATCGATACTTTCGTTTCGATATCGTATCACTATTTGCAGTTATCAAAAAATTAGAAATTGGCAGCAATCTAGCTTGAAAATATGCAATTATACTTGACTTGAAAATATCAACATAACAAGTTTAAGACATTTAAAGGATTTTAAAAAATAAGGCAATCCATAAAAGTCTTATTTTATTACTAGGGGGCTCTGCCCCCTACTCGCTACTGCTCACCAACCTCTGGCCTCCACTTGCTTCAGCGTTCAATCAGGTCAACAACTAAGCTATCTGCAATTCATTGGTGGTCGCATAAAGAATTACTGAAAATGCCAGCTGTGCTATCTACTATTTGCCGGCGGTGATATTTTCGTTTGCTAATTTTTGGGCACGAATATAGTCCCCCCTTACTTTTCTTACTAATATTTTGGCCAAAAAGGGGGACTATATTTGGACTAATATGGTATTTAAGATAAAATAACAACCACGATGTGAAATCGTGAGAAATCTCACCTACAACCCCAAAATGCTCTCCAATATCTCGCCGGACATCTGAAACATCCCACATGAGGAAAAAAGCGGAACAGCATGATTGGTGTGGGCCCCATAGGTCTATGAATGGCTTGTAAGAAAAGCTGAAGTGATGAGCGACGGCTGCAAGAAACATTTCTATGCAAATGAGGAAATCCTGAAAAAAAAACTTGAAAATCATCAACAAGTACAGAAACATTTTAGTGACATCAACTAACATTTTAAAGTGAAATAATAAAAATACATGACTTTCTCCAAACAGAGTAATAAAATGATTACAGGTTGCTCACAAAAACAGCATCCTCGAGAATAACTGTTGGGAATAATTTTCATAAAGGAAAACACTATAAATCACTTTTCACATTGAAAATAAATAAGTAAAGAAATTGTTATTTGTTGTTATGGATAAAAAAACATTGATTACCATTATCAACAATTCAAAATTTTTTTTTATAGAAAATGAAAACAAAGGTGTCACGTAGTGACATTCAATGTATTGAAAAAAATTCAAATGAATAATTAAAATTTCTCTGAAACAATCCATTTTATGACAAAATGTTTCAAACAATACTAGTAGAAAATTACTTTGTTAATATCTTTGAAAATAACAAATATTTACAATAATGAAGCATTAAAGGATATATTTGGCAAAAATGGTGATAGTTAACCTACCGCTTGATCAGTTTCAATCAAAACCTTTCTGACTTTTAATTTCTAATAAAAATCTTAAATAAAAAATTTTGTGTTTATCTGAATATTAGTTTTTGAGTTAGTGTGTACAAAATTCCTATCACACAATGACATAAAGAAAAGGGTGAAAACATTCAGAGAGCCTTAAAACATACAGCAGGCATGTCAAACAGGTAGCTTTTTCTAAATGCTTTCTTTTTAACAAAAAGGAGACGATATTTTTTTCATAGTTACAATTACAACAGAACACATTTTCTACATTATTTTTTTATTGCAAAACAATCTTCGGTACTTACGTATTCTCCGCAGGACCCTTAACTGGCGCAGTGAGTGACAGAAAATGGAACTAAGTGGAGTGAACACTTTTTTCGAGGAGGAACCAAGAACACTTCAAATAACTTACCCGACCCGGTGGGGTCGAGCAAAGTGTTCCTTTGAGGAGGAACCATAAACACTTCAAATAACTTACTCAACCCATCGGGGTCGAGCAAAATGTTTAATTAAATGAACTTGTTATTATAAGAAAAACCTGGAACTGTTGCATGAAGGATGCTATTTTTTCTCCAGTTGGGGTTTGGGCAAGGTTGGTTCATTCTATTTCCATTTTAAATAAAATGAACTCTTTAAATTATATAAAGAACGTTTGCTTTTTCTCCAACTGGGTTGGGAAACGTTGGTTGGTGGGTTTGTTCAATTTCCCTGCCTTAAATGAATGTCACCCTTTCCATGCCAGGATGCCAGCGGAGAGATCCATCTAGTTCTATTTCCCGTCACTCATGGTGCCATGTAGGAGTCCTGCGGAGAATACGTAATTACTCAATCTTCTGGTTAGAGTCTATCATTCCACCTCTGGCTCATATTAAACAGCTGCGCCCCTTCTCCAACAAACATTGCTTTAATGCGACCCTGAGGCATTTCCGGGTTTGACATGCCTGATATACAGTAAAACCCTGATTATCTGTGTGCAGAATAGATATGCAACCAGGCATTTTGAAGCGAATTCGAATTTTTCTGCTCGCATGAAAAACGAAGACAAGGACTTTGCTGATTTATTAAACATCTGCCAACATAGGTGAATTAAATTGAAGCTGCTCCAGCAAGAGAAACAGAAAATTTGACAGGATTCTTTACCAGAAAATGAACTGTTAATTGATTTAACTGCCATTTTTACCCAAAATGAAGCTAAGTTTTTATCTTAATGCAACATCATCTTTTGTGCACACACAGCGGTGATTGATCATCACAACCAAAATCAAATTTGGGTTTCTGTTCATTTATTCCACTCTAATTACAGTTTCCAGTTTAACTTATGGCTTTTTATTTATGGCATGTGATGTTTTTTATGTAAATAAATTTGTATAAAATTAATAAACATAATACAAAAGTTTTCCTTTAGAAATGCAGATTAATCATTCTTAAATTATCCATGCATATCAAAGTCCCAATTGACATGGATAATCAGGATTTTACATTATGTATTTTCATTGAATTCGATTTTTTTCACAAAAACAATACTTTCTCTATACTGCATACAGAAAAAGTAAAAACTTATCGGCATTAAATTCTCATTTAATAAAAACATTTTTGCCAATCCTATAAATATTTGTATTGTATTAAATATTAATGTAATGCATTAAAAACATGACAAATAAAATGCATTGGTTCTATTTATCTATTAAATTAAATGCAGATTTTTTTCTTAAAACTTACCTGGAGCTTAGATGAAATATCCTTTATGCTACTAGTATCATTTGTACCAAACACAGATGATATAACCCCAGTATAGACAAGGATTGCAATAATGACTCCCTGGCTAAAAAAGAATAGAACACAATCATACCCAATATCATTTTCATATACAGTTTCAGCAAAATATTTTCAGTAATACTTACAAGAAAGAAAAAAATACTACTGCTTTTATGCATAAAAATTTACCAATTGGTTGCATTGGAGTAAGCTCCTCTCGATTTGCTTTATAAAATAATACGAGACAATACATTGCAACAAACTGAGACAAGTTATTTATAGCAATCATATAAGGAAATGCAACATCTCCTCGGAATTCACCCTCTCCATAAACATGATTCATTTCACAAATGCTGAAACAAAAAATTTCTTATTGCTACCTTATGCAATACATAAAACATGGTGATATAATTTTTTGGCAAACATTGAAATGCTTACAAAGATATAATCGTAGTCCACGGTCTAACAACTGTATACTGCAGAATTCCATGTTTACACATATGGACAAATTCACTGGAGAAGAAGAATTTCAAATTATTTATTAATAAAACTTATGATTTCTCAAATACGTTACTACAAATGGACAAACCTTCCCATTTCCCAAGGTTCTAAGCAACACAGTGGAAATATATGTCTCATTTGGGGTTTCATTGCCAAGTTTGCTTCAAGATTCATTTCAGAATTGAGGTAATTCAACAAGTAAGCCATGAAATTGTAAATAACATAAGCTTCATAGCATTCACGAAGAGAATCTAGGTAGATAGAAGCTGCAGGAAAAACAAGACCAAGCCACTAGAAAACAAAGGCAAACTGTATCATAACTGCATCAATATGCAATGACGTCTAATACTTTCATTTTTCAAAATTATATACTTACTGCATTCAAGGCGTATATTGGCACCATCCACAATATTCTGCAATGAAAAATATAAAGTCACTAAATTACACTCCCCATAGTAAACTCTGTCATATCAATAACGCTCACCTGATTATATGTTTTTGTAAATAAGGTTTAGTGTAGTGAACAAGATGCTGAATGATACCCCAAAACGAAATTGGCAGAGACATCATAACAAATACTCCTCCAATCAAAGTTCCCTGATCTTCTTCCCGGAATCCATTTCGTATTGCGTTGGCGATGATCGTAGGTAACACAACTACAATTATCAGCGCATAAATAGTCATCACCACGGGTCTTATCCATAATCTCCACTTGGATAGCAGAACAGCTAAGCTCTGAAAACACATTTTTTGATGAACAAGTCGAATGCTTTATTCACTAAAGCTACTCTCCATCGAAGTAACTTTTTATAGCCGTGACATTTTGAGTTTTACAAATTCTTAACGGTACAAAATATTACGTAACTTTTATAACCTAATCTTGTCATTCGTGATTAAAAATTTATTGACTCACGCAGTATTTTAAATTATCACAAATTAAAAGTATTTCTTGAAAGCTGAAAAAAATTGATACACTCGAACCATTTGCCCTTCCCCACTTCTAAAAAACAATCAGATACTCGTGACATCGTGATCTTCGCTTACAAAAACTTCAGAGCGCCGAAAAGCCGAAAACACAAAAGAGAATAGGTATATTTTTCCAGATTTTGCCGCAATAGGCGCTACTTTATACTAGTCTGGCATTAAATGCGAAACTACAATATTTATTAGTCCTTAGATCATATACAACCAGGGCTGCAGTCGTAAAAAAGCAGAGGGTATACCGTAATAGTAAAATATAAAGGAAGGTTTCATACAAAAAATTAAATAACTGTAAAGTTTTAATTCAACGCTAAATGTAAAGATGTATACAAAACATTAAATGAAAAAACGTAACTTTATAATCGCATCTGCATATGAACAAATTTAGACTGTATATTAAGAATAATAACATTAATAATTTTTAATATTATGTTAAATTTTAGTTTGTTTTTATAGAAATACATTAGACTGAACCCCCATTCACATTCAGCTGTTGAGCAAGGGAGTGTAGAAATTGAAATTGCTCTAAACACTGAATTTAATTTTCAGTTCCAACCTCAACATTTGCGGTATAGTCCTTTAATCCTTGAAAGGCTTCCATTTCGTTAATATAAAAGCGTCTACATGGTCTACATATTCTTCTTACCAGGGCCGCCCCTAGGGTGTGCGGGGCCCCGGACAAATATTTTTTGCGGGGCTCGTCTATAAAAACAATTTTTAAAAAAATGTATTACAAATTTCATGGACCCATGTGAGGTATACTGATTTATCGATGAAGATTTAGAATAATGGGTTGAGAAGAAGTACTTACGTATTTGTTTGTTGTTCAATCAGTTCTTGCCCACACGTCGTTGTTGCGCACGTTAGTGCGCATTTATGTTATTATTAAATTTATCGTCCGCGACAATGTATTCAGTCACCAGTATACGTTGTACTTTCAAGTGACTCATGACATTAACAATGAAGGACAAATCTACAAGCACTTAAGGGATTCGATGAAAATGCGGGGCAAGCGGAACACGTTGGGCGAATTTGAAACATTTTCCGGGACTCTTCGCCATACGGGGATCCGGGGCTATCGGAATCCGGAACTATCCCGTCTAATCCAGGACAATTGGCTGGCTTAATTTAGGTGTATTCATACGTTCCCATATCCCATACAAATAGGGTAACATTCGCTTGGTTGTGCAGGTCATTCATAATTATTTGGTTTTATTCTGCATATTTCATTTTTATCTTAATAATTTTTTGTGCCTATGATGAGGGGGGTCCTCCAAAGCTTGGGTCCCCCTGAGGCGCGGGGCCAGAGGCATGGGCCCCGCTTGTCCGGGTATAAGGGTGGTAATGCTTCTTACCTCCATTTCTCCATGGCGAAAGGTCTTTAACCCTGGAGTGATAACGTGGGGGTCCAGTATATCTCTGCGTTTAGTTTTCAAACTATAATTTGTATGTTATGTTGCCTACACTGTTCATATCTCTAATACCTTAATTCTAGGTTACCTGCTCACAGACAATTCATGAGTCATTCATCTTTTGGAAGTTGTTGGAAACTTACTCAGTTTTAAAGTTGTTGGGGTGCTGGTAGACCCCAGGTAATCATTTGTTTACCTACTTGAATCTATTGTATAATTTTATAATCCAGCTAATTTCTTGCTTCGGTACGTATTATCCCATAGTTATTACAGTAGAGTCCCAATAATCCAACCTTCGATTGTCCGACATTCCACATAATTGACGTAGCCATAGGCAGCTCAATGTCTGTGGCAAAAAATTATCAGCAAATTCGGACGAATATTTGAAATTTAAAGCAAAATTTCATTATCTCATTGACAACAAAGGATTGTAAGGTGAGCAGATATATAAGTGCAATGAGACAGGCTTAAACTATAAAATGCTACCTTCAAAAACTTTAGCTTCTCGGGCTGAAGTTTCAGCTCCTGGGTATAAACGAAGTAAAGAAAGAGTGATGATTCTAGCCTGTAGTAACGCTACTGGTAACCACAAATTAAAACTCGTACTTATTGGAAAGGCCAAAAAACCACGAGCTTTCAAAAACCTAGCTCCTACTGTTCTACCACTTTTGTATGATTACCTACTGCTACTGATGTCATATTATTGAGATGCTGGCACAACTTCACTGCAAGGAAGAGAAGCAAAGCCTGGAAACAAACCTCAATTACTCAATTATGTTATATATGTTAGTTGTACTGTAAAATAAGGATTAATAAACGAGATTTCATACTTACGTTACACTTCAAATTTTTGTTTCATTTTGCCCTGTTCTTTTCTGTATAGTCTGACATTTTCGGTAATCCGACCACTCCTCGGTCCCGTTTAGGTTGGATTATCGAGACTCTACTCTACCTAATCTTTATTATTATTTTTATTATTATTTGCATTAGATTGATTATTTAAAAGGGTGCTAAATAGAAAAAAGTTAGTAGAAGAGGTATAAAAGACTAAAGTAGAATGAGGGAGAATATAGTAGGAAACTGAAACATTATTTTCACATGTTCAATGTTGTATACTGTACTATTCTTGTTTAGATTCAGGTACATAATATATCCCCAACAAGCCTGCAAAGTATGGCCTTAAAATCCTTACACTAACTGACTCGAGAGCATGGTACATGCTCTCTATGGTGATTTATGCTGATACTCAGCCTGACAGGCTGTACAAATTACCCAATACAGCCTCAGACATCGTTATGAGAATTGTAGAGCCAATTCAAGAAACAGGAAGGAACACCACAGCCGACAATTGGTTTCCCAGCATTCCCCTCGCCAAAAGACTTTTAGAGTCAAAATTGATGTATGTTGGCACTATTAGGAAAAATAAGAGAGAAATACCACAGGACTTTCTTGCTAAGAAAAGGATGCCCAAGGCCTCAATGTTTGGATTCCAAGAGGATATGACACTGATATCCTACATCCCAAAAAAAAATGCGATCATTCTATCAACCATTCACTTAGAAGATGCTACTATAGACGTATCAACAGGTGACAATAAGAAGTCAAGTATAATAATGTTTTATAATCTCACAAAAGGTGGTTTTGATGTGGTCGATGAGTTGTGTAGTTCCTATGCAACGTCCAGGAAATGTAATCGTTGACCATTAGTAATCTTTTTTAGATTGTTGGACATTGAAGGAATAAATAGCAACATCATTTACAAGTGCAATATGCTGGATATGAAAATGAAGTGGAGAGATTTGCTAACTGAACTTGGTCTCAAGCTTGGTGAGCAAACAATTGAGGAAGAGGCCACTAATGCCACAGCTACCAAGAGGAATTCATCAATGAGCAGCCAAGAGAATAAAAATTGATCATTATGAAGCTGCTCCTGCAGTGGCCGGGCCCAGTAGCAAATCTAGGTGCATGATTTGCCCTAGATATCTGTTAATCGGAATTTTGAGATTTAGTAGGTTTTTTTCTCGGGTGGCAACTCTATTGGCCAGCCTTGGTATATAGTGCATTTCAAACTTACAAACGTAGTTTCACATTAGTCATTATGTTAATAGTGTGGTGAATATTAATTTTTTGTTCATATGTAGGACTGTACAGTATAATACTGTTTCTATACTGATTTATTGATGTGTATTTATTGGCACCAATTAGAAGTAAAATATGGAAATACTTTATTATAATTTCCAAGGATACTGCCAGTTGCAATAGCTGTTCGAAGATTCTAATACCTTCAGGGAACACATCTAACCTAGGGGCACATTTAAACCAAAAGCATTCTGCCATATACAAAGACTATTCTGCCATGCTCATGACCTTTTCTGTCATTAGAGAAAAAGGGAAAATTCCCCTACAGTTTCAGGATATAGAGTTGAAAATGTTGCAAGACAGGTAACAAAACTTTTACCTACTCATTATATAAAATAATAAACTACTTACTTTGTTGTAATTCATTAACTGTACATAAAACAGGTTGATACTGCAGAGCCAGTACCTTCCACTATCAATGACAGAGCAGAGAGGCAAGTTGTTGACAGGTGCTGGCAAAGAATTGAAACAACAACAGCCTACAATTTTAAGAGCGTTATGGACTGTAGCTTCTTTTCAGGTAACACAGTTGTAAATAAAGTGCTATCTACAAAAATGTTAAGCACATTGTAGATTAATATATAATTTTTTGCAGATGGTGGAAGTAAAAATTTAAAAATAACAGATGTCATAGTGAGGTTCATCTGCAGGGACAATTTACCATTTTCAGCAGTTGAAGGGAAAGGTTTTCTTCAATTAATGAAAAAAATATGTTCCCTCTATAAAGTTCCTGCAAGGAACACCATCAAGCAAATGATTGACAAAATATATGACAATATGTCTTCCGTATTAGTGCAGAAATTACAATTAAGCAAAGACATTACATTAACAACAGATATCTGGAAAGACATGCAGACAAAGAGCTTTATAGGTGTAACAGTGCATTTCAACACCAATTTAAGTTTGCGTCTGCGAAATTAGGTGTAGTGGAACTAACAGAAGCACATACATCTGAGTACATTGCCTCAGAGCTTGAAAATATTCTTGCTACGTGGAGCATACCCATTACAAATGTTGTAGCTGTTGTGACAGACAATGGGGCAAACATAGTTAAAGTTGTACCTACATGATATATTTGGGAAGAATAAACATATTTCTTGCTTCGCTCATACCTAAAATTTGGTATGTGAAAGTACTATTAAAAAGACAAATGGCCTTAATGCAGTATTGGACAAAGCTAAGGGTCTCGTAACATGGTTCAAACATAGTGTCAATGCTAGTGATGAGCTCCGAAATCACCAAAAGATTGCTGGAATAGCTGAAGGTAACATCAAAAAAGTAATCCTAGACATTAAAACTAGGTGGAACTCTACTTTTCATATGATCCAGAAATTCTAAGAATTGTCTGGAGCCATATGCATTATAGTATTTAATAATGTAAATGCTCCTACCATGTTTTCAATAATGGAATTAGTGTTTAAAGGAAGTTGCCAACTTCTTACGACCTCTGGAGCATATGACAAATGAGTTAAGTGGTGAATATCTTACTTTAGGTAAGATTATATCAATGCTATGCTGTGTAAAAGAACAATACAGCAAATTAAACCCATTCTCTGGAATTGGGAAAAACATAAAGGTAGTTTTACTTAATGAATTAAACAAAAGATTTTGGCAGATTGAAGAATCATTCTTGTTGGCTACATCAACCATGTTGGATCCATGGTCAGAATATTATTGAATTCTTAAAATTGGAAGTAGCCACAAATTTGTCCGATGAATCCACTGATACAGAATCAGATAATGTAGAAAATGACAGTTTTGATTTGTGGGTTTACCATAAAGTATTAGTACACACATAGAGAAGAAAGTTCACATAAAAGAGACAAGGTGTCTCAATACTTGAACACTCATGTTTCCAATTTAAAGCAGGATTGCCTCGAACTTTGGAAAGAAATGAGAGTACCTATAATATCCTGACCTTTGCAAGTTGGCCAAAAAATATGTAGGTATTGTAGCAACCTCAGTTTCCTGCGAAAGATTATTTTCCAAGGCAGGAGCTACAGTCACCAAGGCCCATAACTGCCTAACAGGGAAAAGACTTTTCAAAATTGCTTTTCTTAAATTCGTAATCCTTCTAGTAAAAAAACATTCTCATCTTCTCCAGTCAACTTTTTTTGATGATTTTATTATCAACATGATAAGAGAGTTCACAAATAAATATGATCATGAAAAAGGCAATAAGAATTTTGATGTCGGAAGGGGAAATAAAAGTAGTCATTGGAATTTCCCTTCTTAGTGGATATTGTCCATTGCCAAGAAGAAGAATATTCTGGGAACAAAGTCCTGAAACAAACAATGAAGCTGTTAGTTCCACTATGTCACGGAATAGGTTTGAGGAAATATTGCGATATTTTCATTTGTGACAATAATACATTGGACAAAAGTGAAAAATTTGAAAAACTATGTCCTCTGTGGAGTGCAATAAATGAAAAGTGGTTACAGAATTTTCGAATCGAAGAAAAATATCAGTTGATGAGTGCCTGATTCTCTATTATTAGAGACATAGCACAAAACAGCACATGCATGGTAAACCTATAAGATTTGGATATAAAGTGAGGGCAATTTGTACGAAATTAGGGTATATAATTCAGGGAGAGCCGTACCAGGATGCCCAAATAGGAAATATATTTCCTCAGAGAGAGGTCGGTGGTTCTGTGGTTCTGGATCTAATTTCAGATCTACCAGGGAAGTATAATTTATACTTCAATAATTTCTTTACTTCATTGAAACTTTTGGATGCATTAAAAGAGCTAGGACATATTGGGATGGGTACTATTAGAGTACTGCTAGAGATGGCAGATATGAAAAAAAAGAAATGCAGAGAATACGATCAGGTAACAGATGTAAACATAGGACTGACTCTAGTGAGATACCATGACAACAATATAGTCACAGTGACTTCAAATGCAACTGGAGTTAAACCACTTGGGAAAGCTAAAAGATGGTGTAGGGTAAATAAAAAGAAAATTGATATAGACCAACCTGCTCTAATTCAAAAATATAATATACATATGGGTGGAGTTGACCACTTAGATAAAAATATTGCAAATATGAGAATAAATATTAGAACGAAGAAGTGGTATTTGCAATTGATAGCATTTCCAATCAACGCATCTGTCAACAATGCTTGGATGCTTTACAGAGCTAGTAGTGGTTACAATTCTCATGTTGATAGTAAAATCATCAAAAAAAGTTGACTGGAGAAGATGAGAATGTTTTTTACTAGAAGGAACATTCACAGGACTTGCAGATAGATATACATTTTTCCCATTTCCTTAGAACATGATAAAAGAGTTTTGATGATGATGTAGTTGGAACCAGAGCATCAAATACTTCAATGTCTTCGTATTTGGCCCCTATGACTTCTTTTATGATTTCACCACCCATCTCCCTGATGATCGAGACCTCAGCTATTGACCGCAACTGATTTCTTGAGAGATGATTGATGTTGACATCAGTCACATCTTCATCTGCACTATCCTCATCTGATAAAAGTAAATTATCTGGTCCATATAAGGTCATGTTTACTTTAAATGTATCCCAATTCATTTCCAGAAGTCAAACTGTATGAACAGTAATAGTAAAAATACACATGCATTTGTGCTCACTGCCCAAAAAATGGGGCATTGAAAAAGCTTTAATAGCCTGTTTTTGCATTGAAAAAGCCTTGTTGGCATAAATGGCATGACCCCAAAAAATTATGCCATAGGAAAGATATGAATGAATTTTGGCAAAATATAGCAATTTCAATGTATCAATACTAACAATGTGAACAAGTCTATGCAACATAAAGATTCCAATTGAAATTTTTTAAAGAATAGCATCAATATGGATATTCCAGCTAAGGTCTTCACGTAGCCAAACCAAGAAATTTAATTGACGGTGACTTCTTTATGTTGGTTGCGTTCATTCTCATTAGAGGACTGGAAGATGGTGATACTTTTTTGTGTGAAATTGGAGATATACAGTTTCCTTAAAATTTATTGCTAGATTGTTGGACAGACACCACTGATGCATTTCTTGAGCAGAAGAATTTAACTTATTGATTAAGTCAGGTTTATCACCAGAATTAATCAGACAAGATGTATCATCAGAATGCAGTAAGGGTTTACTGTCAGATAAGGTGTAGGAGAGATCATTCATAAAAATAATGAATAACAAAGGGCCCAAAATTGATCCCTGTGGAACTCCACAGGTAACTTTTAAAGGCTTAGAAGTAGCAGTATTATGACCATTTGGGCTAACATGGGAGAGTTGGACAATTTGATGTCTGTTGGCCTTGCCTATTATTCTACTTTTCTTGAGCTTCAAAGCCAATAAATTATGATTAATACTATCATATGCTTTTTTAAGTAATAGAAAATACCCACAGTGAAAAGATTTTCATCTAAGGCATGATAAACATTGTTAATAAATTGGAAACAGACAGAGTTAGTGGATTTGGATATCCAAAATCTATATTAAGAATCATGCAGCCAATGGTATGACTCCAAGAAGTTGATTACATGGTAGTAGAAAACTTTTTCAATTATTTTGGAAAATACTGAAAGAACAGAAATTGGGCAGTAATTTTCTGAACTAGTGTCATGGGAATGTATATCAGAATGAGTGGCATAGCTATCTAAGTTAACTTTCACATGTAAAAGGTTGGCATAGATGTAACAGCCATACACTTAATATTTTGTGGTAGGCAAACAGAGGTTTGCAATGTCTCCATGGGGATACTCCAGAAATTAATCTCGCAGCCTTCTTTTGTAGAGTGAAAATAGATTTGACACAGGGGGCGAGACGAATTTCATAGGTTAGTTGGCAATATAAAAAGGTAAAGTACACTGATCTGACATAAGGTAAAGTAAGGGAGTGAAAATTACTGGTATTATTAAACCTGGTGCAGGTTTTTGTGATGTTGTGGAAAGCTGTGCAGACAGCTGTAAGGATTTTACTAAAAATGACTGTATAATCATAATGGGGGAACAAATGATGTTTACTTTAATAATGGTGATGTTGTTATTAATGAATTGAAATCTGTTCTGTCTAAATTGACTCACACCAATGTGATAATCAGTCATATTCCCTACCGTTATGATCTTCCTAGTAATTCTTGTGTAAATAATGAAATTAGCAGACTTAATGATAAGGCTTCTGAAATATGTAAATATCATGATTATGTCTCTCTTCTTAAAATTGGTAAGCTCGATAGAATGTATCATACAAAACATGGCTTATATCTTAATAGAATTGGTAAAAAACTTGTTTGCTCTGAATTATCTTGGGTATTTGAATCTCAATCTGAAACTCAGGGAAACTTGTAAAGTCCATCAATCTAAATAAACAAGATTGGTGTGACTCTACTATGAATCATAATCTGCATTTGAATGAAGGTATTAATACTACTACTTGTAACCCCACATTAAATCATAATATGTATGTAGTTAAAGAAACCCACACCACCTCTTCAAACACTACAATCAATTTCACAATAATTCACTTGAATATTCAGTCACTTCGGAGTAAAGTGGATGAACTAGAATTATGGTTAAGCTTACAAAATGTTGATATAATTTGTTTGTCTGAGCACTGGCTTACATTAAATGAACTTCCCAGTATTCTAATAACTGGCTTTTTTGTAGCTGACTTTTACTGTAGACCAGATTCCAAGCATGGAGGTGTTTTAATACTGGTAAAGGAAGAATATAAAACTCATACTATAATCAAGGCCAAAAAGTTATCTCCTGAATCTAATTTTGAATGCTGTGCAATTGACGTGTTACTGGGTACCTCAAAAATTCCAATAATGTGTGTTTATAGGTCCCCAAATGGTGATTTTCCTTCGTTTACCAGCTAACTATCCACTGTACTAGATATTATTAGTAATAATACTGGCTCAATGATCGTGTGTGGTGATTTTAATGTTGATTTGAGCTCTCAATGCTCACAGAAATTTCAACTTCTAGATGTATTTAAAGTCCACAATTTAAGACCTATTATCCATGAATTTACTAGAATTAGTAAAACATCAGCCACTGTTATAGATAATATTTTCTCAAATTTTAACGTTACTAATAGTTCTGTGATTAATGCATGCATTTCTGACCATTTTGCTCAGTCGACTTCATTTTCTTATGAGTTAAGGACTGAACCCAAGCAATACACTCCGTCTGTGAAACGATTTTTTACTGAACAAGCAAAGAGTACATTTGGTAATCTTTTTCAACTTGAAGATTGGTCAGAAGTTCACTCAGTAGATAAACTTGATGATAAATTTGATAATTTTTTAAAGATTTTTTTGCACAAGTTTGACATGTGTTTCCCTTTAAAGAATGTTGTATTAAACAATAATGTTAAATCAAAGAAGAAAAGTTGGGTTACCTCTGAAATTAGTGCCTTATCAATTCAGATGAAACATTTGTATAATGACTACAGGTCAACTAAAGCTGAGTCTGATAAAAATCATTATTTACAGCGTAAAAGGTTCTATGCCAAGCTCGTGCAGAAAACAAAAAAGTCTTTTAACATTGATATGATTAAAAAATCTAACAACCCAGCAAAAGCTGCTTGGAATATAATCAAAAGTAATACCTCCACTTGTAATAAGAAGTCTAGTATAGAATCCATTGCCATTAAAGGGAAATCAGTTACAGACCTAAGTACTATTGCAAACTCTCTCAATGACCATTTCTTAAATTTGGACAATCAACCCAATATCATCCTTCCCCACTCTCAAAGGTTTGTCCCTAAGAAACAAGCTAGCTCAAATTCAATTTTTCTTTATCCCACTGATATAAAGGAGTTAATGGTGATCCTTAACAAACTTAGCTCCTATCATTCCAGTGGCATTGACAGCATTCCTGGCATAATAATTACCAAAGAAGTTAAAAAATGTATTGCTCCTGTTCTTGTACACCTAGTAAATGAATCTTTTATCTCTGGTGAATTTCCTCAGAAACTAAAAATAGCTAAGGTTGTTCCCATTCTCAAAGGAGGTGATCCACAGGATATTGGTAATTATAGACCAATCTCTGTTCTTTCAATTTTTTCCAAAGTTTTTGAATATGCAATGTATAATAGAATCATGTCCTTTATTAATAAACACAATATTTTGTCTACCAACCAATTTGGGTTTGTTAAAAGGAGGAGTACAGAAATGGCTATCTACAAATTTATTAATTCCATACTTCAGAGTCTAGACAACCATGAAAACATAACAGGGATTTTCTATGATCTCTCTAAAGTCTTTGATTCTATTGACCATGATATTCTAATACGGAAGCTACATTCGTATGGTATAACAGGAATAGCTAACTATTGGATTATATCAGTTTTAACTAATAGGACCCAAGCAGTAACTCTTAAATCATCACACTCTAAAATTCTATACATTTCTAAATTTCAAAGAGTAACAAGAGGTATCCCCCAGGGTTCTATTTTAGGACCCCTACTTTTCCTATTATATATTAATGACCTTCCCAACTGCTTTGATAATGGTGAACTATTTCTATATGCAGACGATACCAACCATCTCATTAATAGCACCAGTAATGATGTATCTAACCACTGCCAACAAGCCATTGATAAAATGGTCTCTTGGTGTGATTATAACAGATTACAAATCAATTATAAAAAATCATGTTTCATGCAATTTCATCCATATCAAAAAAAGATTACCATATCTCTCTCTTTACATGTTTCTAATCTTGATCTTCCCTCCCAGTCGGATACCAAATTCCTTGGCGTACTTATCAATAACTGTCTTAACTGGGAAAATCATATCAACTCAATTAGTTCTAAAGTTGCTGTAGGTTGTTATATTCTAAGACGAATTATAAATTTAACAGATATCGAAAGCTGTTTATCCGTTTACTATGCTTATATATATAGCAGACTTAAATACGGCATTGTAGTCTGGGGTCACTCTCGACATGCAGACAGACTGTTCAAATTACAGAAATGGTCAGTACGAATCATGGCAAAAGTCAATAGGAGTACAAGTTGCAGAAAATATTTCAAGTCCTTCAAATTACTCACCTTACCCTACATCTACTTGCTTCATGCAATTACATTTGTTGTAAATAACCAATTTTTATTAGATCTGGAAACTAATAGTCAAGTACACAATTACAATACCAGAGGTAAACTTGATTTTAAGACCTCTACTCATAATCTTAACATGTACAAACACAGTCCTGCATTTGCAGGATCCAAATTTTATAATAAAATACCATGTAAAATAAAAAGCATTAATAACCCCTGCTTATTTAAAAGGGCTTTGAAAGAATACCTGGTAGAAAATTGTTTTTACTCAATAGATGAATTCATGGGTAAATGCTGATGTGATTTTTTGATTTATTAATTTAATTGTACCTAAATGTTTACTTGTCATGTAATTGTATTTGTATTCTTTTTTATTTTTTCTATCCTCACTTACTTGTATAGCCAACTTGACTTATCCTATACATATATGTATATGTCCTGGGATGAATAAAATTATTATTATTATTAATGTGGAGAAACAAAGTCTAAGTTTATGGATAATGTAGATTACGAATGCAAGTTTATTGCAGGTGTTAATTCCATGCTCACTCCATGTCAATTTAAAGTCTAACCAGAAACCAATGAGTTTGATCGATTGTATTAAGTTATCATTAATGGGTAACTCATGCAGGGTAAATATGATGCTCTGTGTTTTTTCATCATTCATAGCCAGTTCATTGGCTGAGAACCATGTATTTGCATCTTCAAGAGTGCAGGCTGACTTCACTCTAGAGACAGAGAGGTTAGAGTCACAGTTGGTAAAGGTTATATCATCAGCATACAATATGGTGTTTGATCTGACATTGCACTTTAGGCCATTGATCATAACTAAGAGCAACAGGGGACCAAGGATGGAGTCTTAGGACACTCCTGCCTTAATTTCAATGAGTTCTGAGAGACTATTATTGACTGAGACAAGCTGATGTCTTTTAGAAAGGTAAAATGTTGGGGGTGGAGGGAAATATTCATACACACTAGAAGCACACCACATAACCCATAAACCTGTATGTGTATGTGGTTGCATGTATGTGGAGTATGAATGGAGTGTAAAGAGTAACTTCCCATAAACCAGAGAGTGAATAGAGTGCTTCTATGAGTGAGTATTTCCTCCAACCCCAAATATTTCACAGCATTAAGGAGTCCCTGAATTTCAATACACCATATTATTCGGCATATATGATGCACTTTTTTCCAGAAAAATTACTCCCAAAATCAGTCTTTGTGTTATAGAACGAAGGTAAGATTATTTCTGTATTCACTACTGAAACTCACGAAACCACTCTTTTCCAAAATGGAACAATTTTCTGTCATTCATCACAAAAACATTAAAATGTACATTATTATTAATTAATACAAAAAAATTGTCAATATATACAATAAAACCTTATGCAATATTAATTCCGATGACAGATTTTCATCATTACCCTTTATCATGGAAAAAGGAAATCAAAGCGGAAAGGGTGTACAAAGGAATGGAATCTATTTTCTAATATCAATTTATTTTTCTGCTGCTGTATTTATTTCGATCATCTTCTTTCATAACTTGCACAAACTTTAGTTTTTAATTATAAATAATCTTTTTGGTTTTCTTTTCTTTATTATATGTCAAATATAATTCAAATGCTAAAATGGGCATATGAACATATGCATATTATGTAAATAAAGCATTTGTAATATAAATGTATTCATGTTTATTTCCATTTTTTATAGATCATAAATAACTTTGATTTGACTAGAAAAGACAATGTTTTCATGATGTTATTTTATTTTCTGCTTAATGATGAAGCAAAATGTAGCAATTGGTCTCGAAAAAAATGTTAACTGGATTTTGGCTATGTTTTTTACTTCCTCGTATATGTAGTATATTTTTAAAATGACTCACTGCATGTTGGGCAGCCTTCAACCCAAGCAACACACGTGCGATAACAGCTCAGTTCAGGCTGATCTGCCAGTCAATCGTTTGCCGGTCGCAAAGTCCATCTGACCAATATTTTGAACTGAACAGTCCATCCGGCTTCCCCACACACGTACGATAAACTGGATCAGTCCTGGACTGTTCAGACCGAACTGAAGGCAAAATTGACTGTGTGTGGGCCCCTTAAGAATAACATAAAACTTTTCAGAATTGGTTTAATGTTCATTTAGGAGCCACAAAGAGTTACATAATGAGAGAAATTCATTTTCCTTAGCTTGGCACAATAGGTATTTCTGATAGTCATAAAAGATTATGAAAAGAAGATGCACATTTTGGCTATAAGGCAGCTGTCATCAGTGGTGATTTGCTGATAATAGTTCTAGTAAGTTCTTTATTATAATCTACTATTAGAGAATCCCCAATGATGAAATTTGCATTGTTGTCAAAATGTGCATTTGGTTTTCATAAAGTTTACATAACTACTGTGTTAATTTTATTTTAGCAATAAGGGTAGCTTTTTCTGAAAAACTTGTTTTAAAATCTATGAGTGCATTATTGACCTTCATACTTTATAGGCCAGCAAATTCAGTAGGCTGGCCAAACACTGAAAATACATATAGTATTTTCCAGCATATAAGACTCACTTTTTTCCAGAAAAATGACCCCAAAATAAGCCTTCGTCTTATACACCAAAGCTAAAATTAATACTGTTCTCAATACTGACACTAGTGAACACACTCATCCCCAAAATGCAGTGCTGGATAATGAAAAAAAATGATTCGTTACATTTTTCGTTACAGGCAAAGTATTAGTGTTGTAAAGGTTATGCCCTATATTAGAATTTTTATAGGTACCATAAAAAGTACACTGAGAACCCAGGGATCCTTGATTAATGATAATAAAAGGAACCCGTCGGTCGGTTGCACCGATTGAAACTCGGAGAACATGCTCCTGCTACAGACCAAAAATTTGGTAGAATGATCGGTCAACAGATAAAACTAAAGGGAATTATCCAAATTTCAATATTTGTCCTCTTTAGGGCTCATTTTTATGTCGTTCTTTCTTTTCATATCTCCCATAAGAAATACATGGAAATCATGCATGGGTTTACAATATTACATTTCAAGATTAGTTAGATTTGAGAATAGCTGTATTTTGTACATGAAAGAATAAAGTAAATAATTTGTAAGATGAAATTTGAAACCACTCCAAATTACCATGAATGTAGGTAATTTTTCAGATAAAATAGAAAAATTAGGAATCTTGAACAATGCGGGTATGCAATTGTTGTTGTGAAGATAAGAATACTATTAAATTTTTATTACTAGCAAAATTATTGTGAAATATTTAATTTAATGCTTTCAGTGGGATCTGACTACGTTCATATGAAATTTTTAGTTTTGTAGTCTATTTCCGACGCAGTTGATATAAATGAATAACCAATTTAAAACATTTTTTAATATCAGTTGATTAGAAGGTTTATCATTTGGATAAGACTTATGCTTGTTAGTTATGAATAAAAATTTTTAGTATCGGAAAATATATAATATTTAATAAAATGAGGATAAAGGATATTGTTGCGTACTGCTGCAACCTCACTGTAAATCGCAAATCCCAATGCGATCTCTCTTCGCTTTCACCAGTGTGATCGTGATCTCTTGATCATCCACTGTGTTTAAGCAACGGAAATGTTTCTCTCGCTCCCGCTATAACTAAAAGACGTTTAATATTAGAACGTTATATCTCAACATCACGTGTAATATACTTTATATATTAGTTTTTAATATTTCTTTTATTTTGCATTTGAATAGAAATACATGTTAAAATTGAAACATTTTCTTCTAAAATAGCTAGCTCCTACTTGCGATTGCTTACGTAAAATTTGAATAAATATGTTCGATAAGCAAAATTCTATGATAAAAATTGAAATCTTTATTTCTTTTTGCAGAAAATAGTAAAAATCCCACACCAATAGTAAGATTCCCTTCTTTTAACACTTAAAGAAAAAGGCATTGCATGGTGGATTTCGCATTTCTTATGTAAACTGAATGAGAGGAAGATTTCTGGAATCGAACTCTAGCATTCAAATATTTAAAAAAATTCCTCGACAGGTCATCCCCAGTGGTCAAAGATATCCACCAAATATCATGAAAATCGGTCAATCAGTTCAAAAGTTAATAGGGGGACAGAAAGACTGAACGACGAAACAATAAGCCTATTTTCCATTCTGTAAAGTACGGTAAAATGCACGATTCAATGCTTTTCCGACCATTATTTTGATGCTAGCTTTGAAAACTATAATGACCAAAATATTGTCCTTATTTACAGCAAGAACAAGAAGTTTGAAAAAGTTAGAAATAAAAAACAGGGGATGGAGGACTGGGATAAAAGATAAAGGAAATGGATAGGGGAAGAGAGAGGGGGGAAGGAAGGGAAGAAGACAAGTGTGATGTAAACTGAGGGAGGAGTAAGACTGCAGGAGGAAGACATGTGGGTTAGAGAGAAATGGAAAACGAGCAGAAGCGTAAAGGTTTAGACATTGTACGAGGTTTCATAAAATAGAATTAAATTTAAAAATATATTAAAACTTATTGGCACTAGTTTGCAAATAAGGGATAAGAAAATAAAATAACATTCTATTAGGCACAGCTGAGTTTATCCTAATTCATTATAAAATCAGATACTCCCTTCCTATGCAGATTGTGGACATTGCTGTCATTAGAATCGAACCCAGTACCCAATGGTATATAAAACGGCATTTTTTAATATAATGATGAAGAAAACCGTCACACTAAATTACTTGACTTTAATTAATACTAAACAAAATATAAACTTGAAATATGTATGAAAATGGGACTTATTTCTTCAACACCACTGAATGAACTTCGTTTCTCTTACGGCTGGCAAAAATTCTCCCTGTGACCGTCTTCGGTAATTTGAAACAAACTGAACTTGATTAATCTTCATTTCCAGGGAACAATAACTATCCACTGTTACTATAAACATCTCATAATAATAATAGATATAAAGCAGTACTGACCTCGAACAAACGATGAAAGCACGTTCGAATTGTAGATTCGCTTCAACCTTTTTCTTATACCTTGTTAAGGTAGACGTGTTTCCCAACCCCAGGGGGCATTTGTGAAATTTAGGAGGGCGGTAGATTCTGAGGGGGCATTAGGGGGGCGATCAGAAAACTTTACGGGAGTTTAAGAACGTGAGCAAATATTTCGGCGGTAGGCTGTTTAAAATGTTGCCTCTCCTTTGTTTCCGAGGGTTAAGGGGGGAAAGGGCTGTTTGCAAGGAAGTGGTAGGGGAATTCGTCAGATTTTTCTCATTGGCAGCTTTGACCTAAAAGACATATCGGTTTCCCTGAGTTCAGTGACTCTCTGTTTATCTCCTATTTATATTATGAAGACAGAAATGTTCCCTTTCCACTATTTGAAAACTCAAGAAATGTGCGTAGAAAAAAGGTTTTATGGTCCTCTTTGGGAAAGTCTCAATAAGGGGGTATAACAGTGCTTTTCAAAGAAAGAGGCATGGTGGGTTGCCAGGGAAGGTGGAAGATTTTTACAAATCTGGTGGCAATGAGGGTCCCAAACTCTCGTTCACCATTCTGCCTTCCCTCCAAACTAAACTTCACCATTCCGCCTCCCCTCTCATAGATCTTCTCCCTCTCCCACTTTCCTACTTTGTGTATGAGAGACTATATAAATATAAACAAAAGAACACTTAGTTGCAACTGCACCGTATGCAACACCCAACTTCTCCCCCAACCTTCCGCATCCCTATTCCCCTGCACAGCCAATTGTTCTTCGAATAAGGCATTAAATTTACAACACCTTTCATGTTTGTTGGTACACTGTTGCTTTTTAACTAAATTCAAATTAGGGAGGGGTCTTCCCATTCATTTTATTTCAAGTTTATCATTGTAAGACAACGATGAAAACGGCTGTTTTAATAAAGCACTTATCGTATTCATTGCAGAGAATTGAAACATTCAAACTCACCAATACTACACCGATATGCTACCTTGAAGGCTGGCTGAGCCAAACTGAACTTGGCCCCAACGGTCGATATACTTAAGTGCGGGAGAGGGTAGTTGAGGGGGAGAAAAGCAGGCAGTGCACATGCATTCCACGTCTTGTGACCGAGCCAGCTAGGCAGTGGACCAGCGATGCAAGTTACAGTGGGAAAACTCCCCACCGGACTCACCGCCCACTCCTCCCGTAAATTCTCTTACCCACTGGAGTATTGTGCTGCTTCACGACAAATTAAAGTTATTAAAGACTCAAAAATGAAATCAATCTGTTCAAAAACAATTATTTATAGTGCTTTTTTCTTTCTGTGAATTTCGGTAGGGCCATGGCTCAATGGCTCTATGCCAGCGGCTGCCCCTGATATAGCTACAATTTAAAGCATTGCTACTTTTTTAATAATAAGAAATCCTTCCATTGACCAGATAAATAACTTATTCTTAAAACATTTATTTCTTTTAAAAAAATCTGGATTAAAAGGTTTTTAATTAACCATACTGTTTTAAATAAATAAATATTACTAGTATATTAAAATAAAATATTTGCATTTATAAAAACAGAGTCATTGGGTTTTTTATTTACAATATATTAATAAAATATCTATATTATATATTTTGCCTTTACAAGAAGTTAAGCACTGTTATTGCTTATATTTTGTTTTTGAGCCATTAAATACCCTCATTCAGCAATATATATTTCCAATTCCAAATAACTATCTTACTTGGTAATTTTTTAAAAAATTGCTGTGTGAAAGCAAATCATTCAAATTTAATTAATTGCAACAATTCAGCAATCTGTCATAACACTAATAAAAATATACTGTAATACGACTTGTGCATTTTTCAAGTTCATCATAATAAAATTGAAATATAAATCATACAACAGTATAAAAACAATTTGTAAAAAAATATTATAAGATTATTCATGTGTAGACTGTATGTGTGATGCAATAGATTTCATATTTATATAAAAATGTTTCTTGGATCCATATGAAGGACTATGATTGCTAACAGTTAATCGAAATAGAAAAACCTATTATTCAACAATAATTATGGAATCAAATTCAAAAATGAACTCGACATGTGAACAAGTATGACAGTAAGATAAGAAGTTCAGCCATTAACATCAATTTCACAACATTGAAATTTAATTTCCTACTAATAATATTTAACTTGAAAACATGAACAAATATTAAAAATTAAACTAAAACTCATCTTTTACCAACAATTATCTCAATAAACAAACAACAAACTTCAAAAGTAAGAAAAAAAGGCAAAATAAGTGACCTATTTTATCTAGTTTAAAAACCAGCATTGAACAGTAAACTATCACAGGATAGTGAGAACTTTGAACTCACTGTTTTGGACGGAATAAAAAGCATTTTAGCTCCAGTGGTCACCAAATGTATGGTCCTTAATATAACATTTTTAGAGGCCATTCATGTATCGAGATATGACCAAATGCAGCCAATTAAAGGAAGCAATAGTATTAAAAAATGCTCAATAGGTCACATTCAAAATAATTAACCCACACACATTTCTCCATAGAGTCATTTCAACTTTTTGAGATTTACTTTGCACCATGAGGGACATATTCTTTCCACTCTCTCCTCTCCTTAATCACTTTGTTAGTTTTTCTCAAAGGATAAAGAGTCTCTATCTCAGTCTATTTACACACCATTTAGCTCCTCACACAGCAGTGCTATGCGTCTGAATTCTCACTTTTTTCACGCTCCCATTCCTCGAGAGAGTGGGTGATGTCCCACTGAACCCAGGGTTCTGAATCCCAAAGGCCCCAGAGGATGATGAATCCACAGACTCATCAGCATTAGATGATGGTGGTGGCGGCTTTGGTTTTTTAAGGCTGGACCTCAATGGGCCCCTCACAGGTGGGACTACAGAAGACACAGTAGTCACTGTAGTAGAGTCTGAAGCAAAAGAAAGGACAGAGGGGACACTACCATTGCCTGCTATGCTGGAGCGTGTGTCGTAATACTCATAACGAGTGCTATTTGGCTCTCTATAGGGTTTCCCAGAGGCAACAGTCACTGCAACACCATTCCTCCTAAGAGATCCATTCCTTCCCCTCTGAGAACCCCTTCTCGAAGGCTGCCCTGCCTCACGGTAGCCTGGATTGTTGTACGCAGGAGGTTGGTGCCTACTCTGCTCCCCACATCCTTCTTCAGAGTCATCAGAGTAACCTGTGGGATCTCCCCCAGGCTGCCTTGCGAAGAGGAAGTCGTAGAGGCCAAGTACGAAGAGGACAAAGTTTAGTACTATTGTCACCAACTGAAATGGGATGAAAAGATATATGTGACTAAATATTTTGCATGACAGCAAAAGTTATGTTGATGATATAAGATTTTATGTGAGTGATGGAAGCAAAATTAAGACTAGCTTACATTACAAATAATTTCAGTGGAAGAGATGGGATCATCTCTGCCATGGAAAAATATTCTCTCATGTCAATAAGTGAAGACACTTTCCAAAACTATAGAAAGAAAATTATATGAAATTATTAATGTTGCAATCACACATTTTCTGAGTGACAAAATATGTCAATCAATTATATTATCAATATTATTCAAGGATTTGAATTTAATTTCAAAGATAATAAACCTCACTTTTTTAACTATGCAACTGTTTTAGACCTGATTTTCAATCTTAAATGAAACAATGGGTTTGGAAACTCCCCCTAAAAATGAAAAATTTTAAGATTTCGGATTTTTACCGTTGGATGTATTTTTAACATGCCAAAAATCAGATATGCAGCCCTTCTAGAAGTACCTTAACCTCTATATCTTCCTATATCCTTCGTAAGAAGCAGCTACTTATAATAGATGTAAGCAGTAGGTATTTATAGTGGATACAACTGGCTTCAGTACCTGGCATTGCTGTCTGGGTAAATCCAATACTTCATGTCTATAAAACTTGATTTTCTTTCAGTCACCTATCTTGGGTGTCGCAAAATGCCCTCCTTTTCACCAGGAATAGAGAATTTCAATGCATTATTTCAAACATGAAAATTTAACAAAAATCCATCCATGCCAAGGAACTGCTATGTTGCTCCCGATATGTCTTCAAGTACGTTTCCTTTAAGAGTTTTAATCATCATCTCAATCGTTCTGCATGCATCTCAGGGTATCTTATTTTGTTCAAGGGCTGCCGTGTTTCTTTATTTAATATTCTCATTGTTTAAAATCCCCTCACAGTGTATGGGTTCAATCCAAGAGCGTTTATTTCACCTATTAGAATATTGCAGGAAAGTTCATATATACTGCTAACATCGATTGCTACATACACGATTTGTGTGGACAACAATTATGAATCCACATTTTCTTCTCCCTACCCCTTACATAATCTGTGAGACACCGACTAAAAAATATATTTTGTGAATGTACAACATTATGCCACAAAAAGGTCAGCGAGAGCATATAATTACAACTTATACTTTCAGAGATAGAAATCCTAGAAAGCACTGCACATGCAATTACACATTTTGCCTGCATCAGAGGTTCACAAACCCCTTAGGGGGTGCGCGAGAAGACTCGGGGGGTTTGCAGAAAAAATTCTTAATTGCATTTGTACAGCATATCTCATTGTGCAGATTATGTTAATCATTGTCTGCAGACAGTGCTGTAACTAGGGCAAGGCAACTGGGGCATCTGCCCTGGGCGTAACTAAAGAAGGCACAAAAATTGTTAAAGGGAAGTTGTGCATGCCACAAGGACAGTGGAGATTTCACTACTATACTTGTTCCAGACATTACGCATAGCAAAAACTATAAATTTTGATGATGCTATTGAAGAGTTTGCTGCATTAAAATTACATAGAATAACTCTTCAGTATTAAAATATTTATACTTTCTGTATTTAAATTATGTAAGTGTAATTATGTATGTAATTATATTTATAATTATGTATTTAAATTATGTACATTTATAGTAATAAATTATATCATTTATATTTTATTTCTATTAATTAATTATTCACCCTAAATTAGGGTGATCATATTTCAAAAAGGTGAAAATGGGACATTTCTCGAAATTTACAAAAAATACTGGACAAAATTTTTGCAGGATTTTTTAAAAATGGAAGTTAATTTCAATAAATACATCATTTGAAAGAATTGGACCAATTCTGTATGCAGGAAAAACATCGACACATTAAAAAAATATTTTTTCAAGATGGCTGACGTGACTAGTCGTTCTCGTTGTCACCTCTGCGACGAATTGATTTTCTCGCAAGATTATTTACAATTTGGCGGTAATTGCAATTTTGTTTTTCATCTAAAGTGTACTGGCCTCTCTGATACCGAATTTAAGGTCGTGAAGAGTAACGATGCAATTATTTGGAAGTGTGTTACCTGTCGTGGACAGCAAGTGAAAGCTTCTTGCAATGGCGGCAACTCGGACGCATCGGCATCATTTATTTTGCATAGCCTGAATGAAGTTTTAGCCAGATTATCTGTTTTGGAAAGTAGACAAGATGTATCTCGTAATTTATTGGCCGACACCTCAGTCAATTCTACCACACCGGTGCCCACAATATCTCCAAATGTTTTGAAAATACCTGTGTGTAACCAGATGTCCTTCGCGGAAGTGATGAAGAAACCTAAGCATCCTGAGAATGAATCTTATAAAGCCAATTCTGCTAACCTATCTAGCTCCGCAAGAGATCTTCTTCCTTCAGGTGATGAAGGTTTTGTAACTGTGCTTCGGAAGAAACGACGAATTGTTGCTATGAATGCATTTGTTCATGGCTACAGCACAGAGTCTTCTGACTTTGTTGGTATGCCAAAACATGCTTGGCTTCATTTGAGCCATGTGAGTAACTCTGTTACCTGCGACTCCATTCTTTCGTACCTAAAAGATAAATTCGCTGATCGCAATTTCTCTTGTGTTAAGTTGTCGACTGGCATTAATAGTTCGACTTTTAAAATCGGTGCAGACTATAGTCTTCTGGAAGTTCTTAATAAAAGTGATACCTGGCCTAGCGGTGTTTGCGTCAGGCGATTTAATTTTCGTAATTTTAAGCATGGTAAAACGGAAAATAGTGTCTCTTCTGCTGTTGCTTCTGCTCCAGCTGATGCGTCAACTCCTGTTATTGACGCTGTAAATGATAGTTCTCTCACAAGTCTTGGGGCTGCTACAAGCGAGTGCAATGCAGATAACAAAATTATTACTAGGTCAAAAAACGGACTAGCAAAGCCCAAGGGACACTGAATGGGTAACAAATTGAACTTGACGATCCTGCTATATGCAGTAATAACTTGCACCAACAGGCTTTTACTGTGTTACATGTTAATGCTCAGTGCATTAGAAATAAGCTTCTTGAATTTGATATATTAATTGACTCTGAGAAACCTGATGTGATCTGTATGTGTGAGCATTGGCTCACAAATGAGGAGTTAAATTGTTTCAATGCCTCTGGTTATAATGTTGTTGATGCATTCTGTAGAGCTAATTTTAAAAATGGTGGTGTCTTGATACTTGCAAAAGAGCATCTTGTTGCTGATGCCATAAATTTATCTTACAAGCATCTGATTGAAGAGCGTGTATTTGAATGTGTATTTATTAATTTGGTTATAGATAGGTATTCTTTTTTTATACTTTCATTGTATCGGTCACCCCTCGGTAGTTTTCAGACATTCTTGCAGAAACTGGGTATTCTCTTAGATCTAATATTTAATTGTGGTAATAACCAATTTACAATTATTACAGGTGATTTTAATATTGATTTGTTAACAGATAGCAATGACAGAAGCGATTTTCTTCAGCTTCTAGGTTCTTTTAATTTAACGACTTTTAATTATGATCCCACTCGTATCACTAATCATTCTTCGACTCTATTGGATAGTATAATTTCTAACTATGACTCTACTTTTGTGAATTCTAGTGTGATAAAGTCTGATTCTTCTGATCACTTCCCTGTCATTTCTAATTTTTCCATTATGAAATCTCCATCAGCTGTTTTTTGCCACAGTCGCTCCTTCTCTGAACTTAATATTGTACGTTTTTTAAATTTACTTGAAGCTGAAAATTGGTGTGATGTTTATAATATAAACAACTTTAATGATAATTTCAGTCTTTTTTATGAAAAATTTTTATTCTACTTTAATGTTTCTTTCCCCCTTACCAATAGAAGAGTAATTCCAAGTCATACCAAAAAGAACTGGATTAATAATGAAATTCGTCAACTCTCTACATATTTGTAGGACTTCTCCCTCTATTGTAAGTTAAGCAATGAAACTGCAGCACTAACTCAATATAAATCCATGAAGAGACAATATTGTAACTTTATCAAAGCTGCTAAACGTACTCATAATAATAGAAGAATTCTAAATGCTGATAACAAAACTAAGGAAACCTGGAAAATTATAAATAGCTCGAAAAATCATAGATACTCCAATTCACCACTGAAACTGATGGATCACTCGGGTGAATTTATTACTGATTTATCACTTTTAGCATCCAGTTTTAACAATCATTTTACCCATTTACCAGTACCCACTACTCCCATAGATTCTGCTGATTATCTAAATATTCCCAACTCTTCAAAATCTTTCTTTCTCTCTCCCTGTTATGAAATGGAACTCAAAAACATTGTTCAGAATCTAGGCTCCAAGTTTAGTTCTGGTATTGATGAAATACCTAACTTTATTATTTGTCTTTCATTTAACTTTGTTAAGTTTCCTCTTTTGTTTCTAATTAATGAATCTTTGCAACAAGGTATCTTTCCAGAACCACTTAAGGCATCTAAGGTTATTCCTCTATTTAAGAAAAAAGGAAGTATGCATGATTTCAATTCCTATCAGCCTATATCCATTATCAATCAATTTGGAAAAATATTTGAAAAAGTTTTTTACAGAAGGTTACTCTCCTACTTAGAATCATCTAGAATTCTGTCTACATTTCAGCATGGTTTTAGGCAAAACTTCTACTGCTATCTACCAAATAATCGATCATATACTGACTGCACTTGATAACAAGATGGAAGTTATGAGAATGCTTTTCGACTTCTCGAAAGCATTTGATATAGTGGATCATCAGCTCCTATTGAAAAAGCTGCATAGGTTTGGCATACGAGGTTTATCCAATAAGTGGTTTGAGTCCTACTTATGCAATAGATGTCAGCATGTGGTAATCTCAAATAATGGTAAAAAATATACCTCTCCAGGAATGGTTGTAACTCATGGTGTTCCTCATGGTTCTGTGTTAGGCCCTGTATTTTTTTTGTTATATGTTAATGACCTTCCAAACTGTATCCCTCTTGCTAACGGTATTAACCCCATACTTTATGCTGATGATACAAATTTTATTCTTTCCTCATCTTGTTTTGATGGTTTGTTAAATAATAGTAAGTTGGTTGCTCAGCTTTTAAATAATTGGTGTCAAAATAATTTTCTAACCCTCAATGTCGACAAATCACAGCTGATATATTTCTCGTATGCAAATAAACCTCAAAATTCTTTCTGTTGATATTAATGAGAAAGCTTTTCCTCAGGTGAAAAGAACAAATTTCTTGGGAGTCTGTATTGATTCTCATATTTCGTGGGAAGCCCATATTCGTAATCTAGCTAGTAAGCTTAGTTCTATCTGTTTCCTTATAAGGTCTATTAGATCCACTGTGTCTGATGATGTTCTTTTAACTCTATATTATGGCGTGTTTTACTCACATATAGTATATAGTATACTTTTTTGGGGCTCCTCCCCGCATGCTATCTCCATATTTAGGATGAAAAAAAGAGTTTCTAGGCTGATTGCCTGTGCATCTTATGATGCTCCATGCCGACCTATTTTCAAAAAATTAAATATTTTACCAGTACCATGCATATACATTATGATAGTTCTGATACATACTAGGATGAATTTAAATGAATGAGAAAAATTCGATTATTCACAGCTATAATACTAGGCAGCATAGTGATTTACATGTTCCCTATGTTCGTACTCGAGCAACTGCTCTTGGCCCTAAAGTGATGGGATTGCATTTATACAATCACCTCCCTCGTGAACTGAAAATCACGAGAGAAATTTCAGCTTTCAAGCATAAGTTAAGGATTTTCCTGCAAAATAAACTATATTATAGCCTCAGTGACTATTTGATGGACCCATTACCTGCGTAATAATATACCAATTGTAATTTTACTATGTACTGTCCTGACTTGTCCTACATCAATGTACTTTGATCTTTGGACCAATAAACTATTATTATTATTATTAGTTAAGTAATGATGTGTGGAGTTAAAAGAATTAAATTAACATGGTAAATTTCCACATTAAATTTTTACCAACTATGGATACAAGTAGGGTTGCCAACAGTGTCATTTTGAGCTGGAGACTCTGAGTCTAGGGATTTGTATCCAGGCTCTGTATAATTTCTTCAGTTCAGCAAGTTTTTCTAGACTTCTAAAGAAATAAAATACATTATGAAATTTTGGGGAAAATTTTCACTTTTCCAATTCCGATACATTCATGTAATATTTTAATCTATACATAACTTTATTATACAATCTGGGTGATCAGATTTTCAAAATTAAAAAATGGCCGACACGTAAATTTTAATTCAATGAAACAAGTCATTCTAAAGCATAATCTCAACTGTGGCTAAATAGAAACTTAGCTTACAATCCTGAAATATAGGTGGATGAACAACAAATTAATTTTGATTTTTAAATATTTATCAATTTTTATTTGCAATTAATTTGCAGTTGATGTTGAAGGAGTTGGTTCTGAAGCTGGTATGAAAGTTGATGATTCATCCTCTTGCACAGACATTTTGTACTTTGCGGACGAAGATATTTCTTGCAGTAATTTGGGATTGTTAGAAAGCAAATTGTAAAAGAAGTTGCACGAAAGTTCCCGAAAATAAGCTTTTTCACTATCACTGCTTGGATGTTTCCAACAAGAAAGCGGTTCTTTTCATCTGTCCACAGAGCATTTGTGATAGAAAACACTTTCTATAGCTGCACCTGTGCCGGGAATAGCTTCCAAAATCATTTGAATATTTTTAACGAAATTCTTTCACCTTACACAAACCATCGTTCGACAATTCCAGTTAAAGCCGTGTTCCATTCGGCAATTTTGCTTTTACTGATATTCGTAACATGTTGATATTCATAAGAAAAGCTCCTTTTCATCTATAACTTTCATGACATGTATAGGATTAATTTTTTGTGTAACTTTGTATATTAAATGGCACTCTCGGAAAAACAGGACAATTGGCATCCCGTTTTAACTTTATTGGAACAAAGGGAAACTTAAGTAAAAAAAGGAATGTATGGTCACAGCACCCTAAATTCATATAGGTATTAGAGAATTTTTTATGGAGGGGGCACATTCTTAATACCAAATTTCATCAAAATACGTCCTGTGGTTCATGAGTTGGAACAGAAGAACATTGTAAACTACATGTGGGTCTTCATGTAAAGTGGTCGTAATTGTTTTCCAATTTTAACCAAAATTGGAATCGGTCAACTAATTTTAGCAAAAACCCCCAATACCAAATCTCATCAAAATACGTCCAGTGGTTCTCGAGTTTTAACATATGGACAGATGGACAGAAACGACCTCCCCTGTATGCGTTCACTTCATGAAAAGACTGCATAAAAAATTAATATAATACATACTTTTGATGAATTAAACTATTATGATCTGCAGACAGATGGATGGACAGAAAAACCGAATACATAAGCAATTCTTTTTGGAAAATAACACCACAAATGGGGTGGAAAAATAATTTGGCCAAAGGGCGGGAAATTTCCAAATCCGCCACTGCCATTAACGTAATCTCCACAGATAGCAAGGTCCCACTGTGTTCATCTATTGCTCTGAAAAAAATTAATAATTAATATCATGTGGCTGATTCTGAGATTTTGTTGCAATTTTCCCTTACTAGTTGGGATGCAGGGATTGCCTACTGAATCCAGGACTGTCCAGTCTTTATATTGGTTATAAGATGTAATGAAACAACTTTGTCACTTCCACACAATTTAATAAAAATGACCGGTTTCGCTACAATCGTAGCATCTTCAGGTGAAAAAGTGTATAAAACAGTTCCATATATAGGGAGAAAGGGTGGAGGGAGAAAGGAGATGCGACGATCGTAACGAAACAATTCGTATTTATTAAATAGTGTGCAAGTGACAAAGTTGTTTCATTACATCTCATAATGAGCAAATTTCACAAGGTTGAGCCTGACTTGATTAATGATCTTTATATTGGTATTTCAAGAACAACCATTATGGACATTAAGAACATCATTATTATTATTATAAGTAAACTACCACAAGAAAAGAAAGAAAATAGTTGATCCAGTAATTTTTAATACAAATTTATTGTCTTAAAAATACAAAACTTATTGCAACTGTATGTTTTTAAGGGTATATAAATACATTTTAGCTAAAAAGAATACAAGAAAACAAAAACATCGATAAAAATAAGGTCTGTGAGATGAACGCAATGACTTGGATGACAGCTGCCACTCAACTGATTGTTTTGAAACTCTACAAGCTATACCCAAATCTATAGCCATTTGAAGGTACTAGGACGCAGGAGGTTCCAAGATCATATAATAAACAGCAACAGTGATTACAAAAAACTAACTCGCCTCACAGATGAGTGGTCGGTAGTTAAGGGTTAAAATGATCTTACTTTGACATACATGTTAAATGTCAACAAAGAGGTGAAATATGTTACAGCACACCTGCTATAAAATCTATGTTGAAAAATTAATAAAATCAATCTTAAGAAATCAATAAAACTAATGAAAGTGCGATTTGACATCTGTAAAGTAATACGAAGTTTTGTTTAGCTGTTTATGGATAATTAGCAAAGAGATTATTGTTTAAATAAGAAACAGAGAATAATTTAGGAGCTAGTTAAAGTCAGTCTTAATATTCTTTTGATTTGTACTCTAACTTGTAGAGAACAGGAATGCAAGTTGCATTAAGTTTTGCAAAACTCAACATTACATCAAACATATGACTTGTTACTGCTACCCACCTGAATGTAAAATGACTCTCCCCGAGTTACAACAAGAGAGTTGTCAACATCATCAGTCTGCAAGGCAAATAGGCCAGCAGCAACCATGGCTAACAATGCTAGTTAAAACACAAAAAGGAACAGTGAAATAAAGGAAAACAATATAGGAAAATACAACATTATTTTATCTTCCTGTACATGTAATTCAGTAAGATCTAAAGATGATCAATATTAACAAAAACCTCATGAATGCATTTGACTATTGTTTTAAAAGCCTATTATTTATTAACTCAGATAATAATTCTATATCACTTGTAAAAGGGTTTGCTGCTAAGACAGTTGCACACCATAAGAAACTGTCTCGTATTACCTCTACCATGACATATTGTTAAAAAAAGTCTTGGGTCCCATCTCCACCTGATTTGCAGTACTGAAAATTTTGAACATTAATATACACCAAGATAGAGCATGGACGTACACTGGAACTTTTTCAGGAGGGGGCAAGAAATAGGCAAGCTCCCACAGTTGGGTTTGGTGGACTTAATATTTAAGTGGTTTGTTTAAAGTATATTGCAGGGGGTCCCCACCTACTTGGCTGACCTCAGAAAAATGACCACGTTAATCCTCGGACCTAACCAGACACCAATGGCTCTTGACACAGGCCTGATCCCCTTGCCTCTCCCCACCACCAGTGGATGCCCATGATACAGAGCCATTAGGGAGTTACCATATTTGCCTGACTATAAGACAATGCTTTCTCTGTTTTATCTTTCTCCATATACAAAGTATGAGGTGCTACCCAAAAGTTCCAGGAATTTGTGCATAAAAAAAATTATGCTAAGTCCTAATTCCCACCGTCCCCTTGGGCTTTTATACAGCGTTCCCAGCATTTTTTCCATGATGCGAAGCATCCTTGGAAGTCTGCAGGTGTGAGCACGTTAAGCACCTCTTGCGATTCTGCCTGGATCTCCTCAATTGTGTCATAAGGTCACCCTTTCAGCCGGAGTTTCATTTGGGGAACAGGAATAAGTCGCAGGGGGTGAGGTCAGGAGAGTGGGGGGGAGGGGGGATGACTTTCATGATTTTGGAAGCCAGGAACTGCCAAATAACGAGTGACGTGTGGGCAGGCGCATTGTCATGGTGGAGCACCCAGTCATTGTTGCGCCATTTGTCTGGGCATTTGCATCGGACGTTCTCCCTTAGACGTTTCAAAACATTGCAGTAAAACTTTCCATTGACAGTTTGACTGGGTGGGAGGAATTCTTTGTGGATGATCCCATCGACGTCAAAAAAAAATAATCAGCATGGACTTGACATTGCTGCGAACTTGACGCACTTTTTTTTGCCAGCGGTGAATTTGGTGACTCCACTGTGACGACTGCTGCTTTGTCTCAGGGTCATAACCATAAAACCAAGACTCACCACCAGTTATGACCTTGGAGATGAAGTTGGGGTCATCTCTAACTTCATTTTGAAGCTCCCTGCAGACAGCAACGTGGTGGTCTTTCTCATCGTTGCTCAGCAGTCTCAAAACAAATTTTGCAGTAATGTATGTCATGTTCAAATTCCCCGACAAAATGCATTGACAGGTGCCGTACGACAGTCTGATGATGTCACAAATGTCATGGATTGTTCGCCTTTGGTCTGCCATGATAGCCTCATGCACTTTTGCGAAATTTTCCGAAGTTGTGCTTGTTGACGGTCGACCAACGCTCATTGTCGTCGACAGATGTTCGTCCATCCTTGAAACGTTTGTACCAAAGGAACGTTTTGCTTTGACTTAAAGCATCATCACCAAATGCTTGTTTAAGCATTCTGTGTGTTTCTGCTGCCGTTTTGCCGAGTTTGAAGCATAATTTGATGAAAATTCTTTGCTCCTTAACATCAGCCATTTCAGCTCGAAACGAATTCGCAGAACCACTCAAATATGACGATACAAAAACGCACAGAACTTGCAAACATGTGCACTCAGCTAGCTGCCACGTTGCACACTTATTCACCAAGGATACTGCCAGCACTACCTAGTGGCGAGTGGCCATATTACAAGAGGTTCGCATGCGCTATTTAAATTCCCGGAACTTTTGGGTAGCACCTCATATAGAGAAATTATTGTTTTCATGAAAAAAATCAAATTTGAGATATCAATGGAAATACACGTTTTAATGTCCCCTGAAGATGTTTTGACTTTTTTCTCAGTGATGTCTGTGGGCTTGTCTGTGTCTGAAACCTGAATGTTGCAGGTGCTCTTAACTCAAAAACTTATAATCAGATCAATGCAAAATGTTATATTTAACATTTTTGTTAAAGGGAAAAGAACTGATTAGTTTTTGGTAAAAATCAGTAAACTGGAAGTGGGTGTTTATTTGTCACTTATCTGTTTTTACTTTCTCCAAACGTAGTATAGGGGAAAGTATTGTTTTCATGAAAAAAATCGATTTTAAGATTTCAACGGAAATACACATTTTGAGGTCCCCTGAACATTTTTGGCCATTTCCTCGATGATGTCTGTGTGTGTATGTGACAGCTTTTTTGTGGGCGTTCTAACTCAAAAACTATTAATCGGGTCAAAACAAAATTTTATATTTAACATTTTTACGACAGTCAGAAGAACTGATTAGTTTTTGGTAAAAATCGGTTAACTGGAAGTGGGTGTTTACTCTTGTCACTTGTATGTTATTTTGAAATATTTGCTTTAATATTTGATGCATGTAAAAATGTACTGGAATAAAAGTTGTACGAAATTAAATTTTCTACAACCTCAGTTTGAAAAATTTTCCCATATAATTCCCATAATTTTTAATAGATATCTTAATAATTATATTTTTAGCTGGCACCACCATGCCACCTACGGATGACTATTGTTAACAACTGATGCTTAGTTATGTCTTAGTAATGCTCCTTTTTATTTTCTTAATTGTTGAAGCATTGTGGCTATATTTTGGGTAGCACATTGTATTTGAGATTGTCTTATAGTTGGGTGATAGGCATTGGTTGCAGTGCAATCTAGAATTAAACGTGAATATTATGATATTCTGAATAAGATAAGAGCAGCCAGTTTTATCACATCCAACATTTCAGATTTTATTCACAGGAACTATTCTATTTAGGAGAAAAGTTCCCGCTAATAATGGCATAGTTTATTTGCATGCTATTATATTCTCTCTCTTTTCCCTCCTTAAGGACTGCATAACCTTACAAAGGTGGGATGGTTTGTGTACTTTTATGAACCAAAGAGCCATGCTGGCGGGAGATAATTCTCCTGGTAGGACCATCCAAGCCGGAAAGGTCTGAGGGGAAGAGTCAGACTAAGAAGCAGTCTTGGGGGTTTTACATCCCCCTGTGCATGAGCAGCAGCTTGCACAGTACCTCTGTAGGTGGTGATCATGAGGATCTGAACAGGGGAGGAAAGGAGAGTGGGGATTATAATGAGAAAAGAGATAGCTGAAAGAAGTAGCAAAGTAGTGACAGTTAATAAAAGATTAATAGCAGTAAAACTTCAGATGGAGTCAGTGGAAATGCTAATAATTCAAGTGTATATGCCAACAACTAATGCTGGTGACGACGAAGTAGATGAAATGTATGAACAGATTACAGAGATATTGGAGGAGGAGGGAAAAGGAAGGATCACCACCATAGTAATGGGAGACTGGAACAGTGTAGTCGGAGAGGGACAGGAAGATAACATAGTGGGAAAATATAGACTAGGGAAGAGAAATGAAGAGGGGAGAAACTTGTAGAATTCTGCCCTAGAAATAGATTGATTGTAAATAATACATGGTTTAAGCATCCCCAGCGGAGATTTTACACATGGAGAAGCCCAGGAGACCAGAGACAATACCAGATAGATTACATACTATTCAATGAAAGATTTAGAAATAGCATTAAAAATGTGAAAACACTACCAGGGGCAGATATCGATTCTGACCACAACCTTTTGGTGGCAAATACACAATGTAGACTGAAGAGCGTTAAGAGAAACATAAGAGTTAACAAGAAATGGAACTTAGAGGAACTCCTTAAGAACAAGGAGGCTATCATGACTGAGCTGGAGGAAAGGTTGGGGGAGAGAGCTGAAGAAAATAGGAACAATGTAGATGAGGAGTAGAGATACATCCATAGCAACATTAAAGATGTAATGGAAAAGAAGGTAGGAAAGATAACGAGTAAAAGAAACAAAAAACCCTGGGTCACAGCAGCCACGCTGCAAAAACTGGAAGAGGAGAAAGTGAAAGAACATAAACACTGAAGAAGGCCAAAGAAAGTACAAGGAGTTAAATAATGCTTTAAGGAGGGAAACAGATAAAGCCAGAGAACAGGGGATAAATGAGAAATGTGAGGAGATTGTCGAGTGCGAAAGAATTTGTAGAACAGACCTCATGTATAGGAAAGCAAGGGAACTATTCAAGAAAAAGGCAAGAAGATAGGATGTAAAGGAATCATGAACAAAAGTGGTAAAATAATCTCGGAGCCAGACAATGTAAAGGATGTCTGGAAAGAATACATAGAGGGGCTGTATTACAAAGAAGGAAAGCCAAGAAATATTGAATTAAATGAAAGAGAGGATGTGGAAAAAGACCAGCTAGGACCAAGTACTCTCGAGACTTGAAGTTAAAAGAGCAATTGATGACATGAAAAGAAGGAAGGCTGTTGGGAGTAATGATATACCAGTGGACCTTCTTAGGGTTTTGGGGTCGAAAGCAGTTAAGCAACTCACAAAATTCTTTAACCAAGTATATGATATATTGTTATGGTACCATGGGAGAAAAAGAACAATGCAAAAAGTTGTAAGGATTACAGAACTCTTAGTTTAATTTCTCACAGAGCTAAAGTTTTAACCAGAATAATAACCAAAAGAATGGAAGGTAAAATAGAAAAGAAGCTGCAAGATAATCGATTTGGTTTCAGAAGAGGAAAGGGGATTAGAGATGCTATAGGATGTATGAAAGTTATGATAGAAAGAGCGCTAAATGTCAATAAAGATATGTATTTTTTTTGTAGATTGGGAGAAAGCTTTTGACCAAGTGAAATGGGATAAAATGTTGGGTATTTTAAATAAAATAGGAATATATTGGAAAGATTGCTTAAAAACCTTTACTTAGATCAAAAGATTAGAGTCAGGGTTGAAGGAGAGGAAACAGAAAGTACTTCAATAGGGAGGGGAGTGAGGCAGGGATGTCCTATTTCACCAGTGATATTTAATATTTATGCAGAAACAATAATAGGAGAAGCATTGATGGAAGAGCAAGGATTTAAGATAGGAGGTGAAAGTATTACCACCATTAAATATGCAGATGATCAGGGATTAATAGCAGAAGACGAGAAAGAACTTTAGAGGATGACAGAAAGACTAGTGGAGGTTGGCCAACAAAATGGAATAAAGATCAATGCTGAAAAAACGAAAGTCATGGTGGTTTCAAAGGAACATAAAGAATTAAATATAATGGTAAATGGCCAAAAATTGGAACAAGTGAGTAGTTTCAAATATCTTGGCAGTATTTTAGCGCATGATGGAAGTAGTACACAAGACATCAGAAATAGGATTGCAATGGCAAAAGCAGCATTTAACGAGAAGGAGCTTCTCACAAGCATGAAAATAAATTTAGAAACAAGGAAGAAATTAGCAAAATGCTACATATGGAGCATAGCTCTTTACGGTGCAGTGACGTGGATGGTAAGGAGAAAGGAGGAAAAATATTTAGAAAGTTTTGAGATGTGGGAATGGAGGAGGATGATGAAAGTGAAATGGACAGAGAGGAAGAGAAATGAAGAAGTATTAGAAATGGTGGGAGAAGAAAGGATACTAATAAAAGTAATCAGGAAAAGAAAAGCAAATTGGATAGGGCACATATTGAGAAGACAGTGTTTACAAAGGATGATTTTAGAAGGCAAAATTAGCGGAATACGAGGAAGAGGGTGACAAAGAATAGGAATATTAGAGAATATAAAGCAGGAATATAATACTTATAGAGGTATAAATGAGGCTTCTAGGGAGAGAGAGATGGAGGCAGTGATTCAGCTAAAACCTGTCTTCGGACAGCAGCATTATGATGATGATGATATTCTCTTTTATTAAAATGCGAAGGAACATCAGATGTTTTAATAAGGATATTTAATTATTTTAGAATAGAGATATGGATATGGAACTTAAACAATTTATGGGTTAGAAATGAAGTTTAATTTTGCTAGATAACTTAAATCCATTCATAAATAGCCAAACGTAATTAGAAATCATAAAACACTTTAACAGAGCAAATTACATCACGATTAAATACTTTCATTTTAGGGAAATATTTCTTTACCATAATTTCAATTTGCTTTAAGCAGTAAGAGAAATTCATGTTTATTGACATTTTAAATTTAATAGGTAATCTAAATAAGAACTGCTGGGAAAATATGAAGGAGAGCAAAAACATAATTCATCATCTTTTCTGACAGCTATTTATGTTTCAGAAAAATGGATTCTAATTAGTAAATTATATATTTTTTACTCATACACATTTAGGGAGAAAGAGAAAAAAGTAAAGCAAAATTACAGATATAACAAAATTTAATATAATGATTCCAACTATTGAAAAATTATGGATAGTATTTTATTTACACATGAAACATATGCTTTGGCTAGGACTCTCTAACCTGGACCATATTTGGTGACATACAAGAAGCATTTACATAGTACCTTTATCACAAAGTTGACCTAAGAACAAAATAAGTCAAAAAAGTATAAAAACTTTAAGGAGAAACTTTACTGAGACATATGCTTCTGATAGATTTCACAACACAAAATTACTTTCCTGAGAAAAACTGGATTTGGTCCAGAGCATCTAATGAAAGTAATGAAAGTGATCATCATTCTGTTGGTGATGCAACAGAGTAAAATGGGAGTATATATAAACGCTAATAACTCCAGCAAGATAATTACAATTTTATTCATATTTGTTCCATTTGATCAACATGGGGATATTTGTAACATAAGATGAAGGGGTGTGTTTATTGCAATGGTTCTTTGTTTTGCACTTAACATATTTGTCAGTTATTCACTGCTAATCATTGGTAATTGTGGTCCTTTTGTTGTGCATTAATGGTCATTATTAATTTGTTGAGCTTTATAGTCATCAGTTCATTGTGTTTGTTTGGGCATAGTGAGGGGTATTGTCACTTCAGCTGTAATAAAGTAAGGAGTTTATTCCTGTTATTATAATGGTAAATGTTGAATGATGAGTCCATACGCAATCTAAACTATTTGATTCCACAATAATATAGGTGAGTACAATGTACTGTTGAGTTAATTTACTTGCTGATATGACACAGCTAAATATATTTGGTTTGAAAGGTGGAAGTAAAATTATAAAGGAGACAATTTTGCTATTTAAATGTTATGCATCTTTTTACCTTTCAGTACTTTAACATAGTCAATGGTTATTAGAAATAAAATTTATATAAAAGATTTTTTTTAATGAAGCCATCCTTTATATATACAATAAACTTAAAAAAATAAATATAAAATTCACATAATTGAATGTTCCATAATGCAAAAATAGTTTTGGACACATAAAAGCAGTACGGCAAAGAAATATTATGGATGATTTATTTGATAAACATTATGGCACACAATTTTTATATGCCCAAAACTATTTTTACTTTCAGGAACATTCAAATATAAGAATTCTAGATTTATTTTTACTTTTTAGTCCAGATAAAGCATGGCTTTTCATATGCACAATGAAATATCAAATTAGTGAGTTTAATAGTGGAAAAAGTGATTTATGTATGGAGAATGTTACGTACATGTAATTCATTGACAAATAAACTTTGTTTCTCTTTCGTTTTAGTTTCTATAAATAACGTAGGCAATAAACATAGAAATGATGAATAAAAAAATACTTTGCTTTAAATTAAAGGTGCTTCTTATAGGTCAACAAATTTATAAACTTTTAATAGCTATGAAGTTAAATATTTCGATTCTGTTGACTCACTAGCAATGAGGGCGAGCACCAGCTTGGAGACAAGCACAGATTGGTATGAGAGCACAACTCGGTCCTTGGAGATGACCATCGACAGCTGCAGAACACTCATAATGCAGAACACCCCGAGTGCTGCAACACCTGCTGCTGCCAGGATCCCAGCGATCCACACGGCCACTGAAACAAACAGTAGTAAAGAGGTGGTGGATATGGCAACCATTTGTTTGGTGAAATCCTTATCCTCAAGTTTAACCTTCTGAGTGTCAAATAAAAACAGCCTATTGAGGCAATTTGTTTGAAATGGTGGACTCCATACAGGAGGTATGGGTTCCGCTCTTAATGGTTTAAATACAGTCATTTCTCGATTTACGCAGCTGATGCATTCCTGAAAAGCACCGCGTAAATTAAGAACCAATTTCCTATAAGGAATAATGGAAAAGTGGGTGGTTGAGTGCAAGGGACAAGCTGATGCACATGGTTGAACTCCCAAATGAAAGACAATTGTCCACATTTTTTCATATAAAATATATTTAGTAATTTTTACATAGTAAGTGTTTTAAAATGCATATCGATTGCATAGAGAGTGAAGTTATAGAAGTGCTACATGTTGGCAGGCATGAGTGGTGGAGGAAAGCAGAGGCGAGTGGTGGTGGTGGTCCATTCATCCATCCCATACATGCATATGCATCTGAAGACCTCCACTGCTGCCTTCCTAGACTGTTCCAGCAGAAACCGAATACTGAAGCTTCGAATTCCCTCAATCCTGCCTTGCGCCATTGTCAAATCGAAGAAAATATTCTTTGCAGAAAATTCTCTGAACTTCTTTTCATTTTGATTCATCACACATAAGTGAGAGCAAATTCATTTAAATCTATAGTTATAATTAGGCTTGGTAGGATTCGATTTAAATCGATAACTGTCAATAAACATTGAATTTGTAAAAATTTCAAAATCGACGAAAATGAATTGTCATCGATAGGTGTTTCTTTTTTACAACTCAATTTTCTATGAAAAATTTCCTCAGGATTTTTAAATTTACTTCATCACACTTAACTACATGTACAATGTATATAATGATGGTCCTTTTAGGGTCTCTAACATTACATAGTATCAGCACATCACTCTATTACATATAGTAAAACCAGTTTCAAGTGGCAGGTGAAATGTGCACAAGATAGAAAGGAATTGCATTAGGAGCAAAGGAGATAGACCACCAGGCTAAGCAGCAAGTGTTGTTTATGCAATGAAGTCACTGTATGCAGCACTACAAACTTAGCCATTGCTGGTTGGTAGCATCCATATTTCGATCAAAATTTTGAGTGTTGAATTCAGGACATGGGAAAGATCTTATCAAGTCAGGACAATCCCGCAAAAATCAGGACACCTGGCAACCCTAGTTTTAAGGATCCATTCTGAGCTGACACGGTATGGGACAAAACAATATGATAGGTTTATTGCACTCTGTCTTTAATCTTGACCACATCTGATAATCCCTATGCATCTTTGGTCACTTACATGATATGATCAGTCTCCATATACAATTTACTCAAAAGTCTTATGACTTCAGCTGACAACCTCCAAAATGAAAAAAGAAAGATTTTCCCAAACTGAATTAATACTTAATGCAAAATATCCCTATAGCAGGCATCGACCCACCTGCTTGACAAAATTCACTTACCCATAACTCATTTCCATGGTTGGTTAGGTTAAAAATTGACTACTGCGAGTATAGTTCTGAAGCCCTGCCCAATAGTAATTTCAAAATCAGTCATAAAATTTCTATTTTTGGTAGCCATATTCACAATTCATTCTCTGAGTGAGATAGCCCTGTGCTTATTTTCTCTTGCAATGCTATAGCATTGTACTCAGGCTTTTTGTACACTCATCATCGTTTGTCACTCAACAAGATAAGATCTTTTCTTCAAAATATTCATATATGTATTTGTTGTTGCATTATATTAACGTCACATTAATTTTGTTATTGAATGGTCACTATTTCTTTAATAAGAGGCACGATTTAATGAGTAAAATTTACTTGTGATTTGTCCTAAAAAATTAGCTGTTCCAGGTTGGTGGGGGAAGAGAACAACACATTCACCCAAGTTTAGAGAGCAAAAAAAAAAATCCGGCATGCGAGAAGTCTTATTTTTATACAGTGAAACCTCTATTAAGCGACCACAGACAGTTCCACTGAAAATTAGTCGTTAGGAGGGGTGATCGTTTAATAGGGGGATTGTTCTATGGGTGGACTATTTAAAAGTTACGTTCATACTATATATTTGATTTACGTACATAGTTCAATCATCATATCTAATAATTGACTTTCAAAGCTCATAACAACCATTCTATAAACATTTTAAAGACATTGTGAATTGCAGTAATTACCCGAATCATATCTTTTTATAAGAATTTATCGATTAAACAAAAATAATGGACAGCGATGATATTAATTAAGGAATATTTAATGTGAAGTTATGAGAAATAAAAAGATAAAAAATGCTTAATAATCAAATAATACCCTTTATTTTACACAAACTACAATTTCGCAACAATTAACACCTTCAGGATTCTTTTACAGTTAGAATTAAACAATTTAGCATGGTCTTCATTCAATGCTCCTTCTGCGAAAAAAAAACGTTCAAAGAACTCTGTGTCATTTACCTGCACTTTCTCTCGATTATTTCTTTTTCAAATGTACCCTTTAATTCCACAAAAAGTTGATTCATTTTTTCCCCATAATAATAAGATTCACTTTTCTGTCCTTTATGACACTTATCTAATAGGGACTAAATGTCCTGGGGAGACAATGCTTCTTCAGCTTCCACAGACCGGGAGTCTTCATCGTCATCATCAGCAGTATTACCACTACAGGGGCCTATTTGTAAAGAAGCACAGATGACATTAAATTAATTGAAATTCCACATTTAAAAAAGTCATTAAAAGATGTATACTGAAAGATCTTACCAAATGAATTATGCAATAAGGAATCCTCTCAGTCACCACTGCAGTCATCATAGCAATAGACATCCTCCTCAAAATATCTTTCATTGAAGGGGATCCCTGCTGCCTGGGCCATTGTTTCAAGACCATCTTCTTCCTTTTCACTACCACGACCATCATTTTCATTTTCTAAACCCCACCCATTTTAAAACATATCACAATGGTCCTTTGCTCAACGCCATTCCATGCCGCAATCGCCCACGAGATAGCATCACTAACAGTGATTTCCTTTGCCAATCGGGACGCGGTAGTTGAATCGTCCATTCTTGCTATCAGGTACTGAAGCACTTTTTTCCGATATTTCAGCTTAAAAGCTTGAATAATTCCCTGATCAAGCAGCTGCAGCTTTGCCGTGCTATTCGAAGGTAAAAACTGCATCACAACATGTGTCAATTTTACTTGATATGCGTGACATGGAGCGTTGTATAAAAAAAGGATTACTTATCGGTTCTGTCTACACATTTTCAAATCAAACTCTCTAAGCCAATTTCAAAAATAGCCGAAGGCTTTTTTATTTGCATGCCAAGACACTCCCAGTATTGACATATCAACGTTTTTGAAACACCTCGGCTTCAGCGATTTACCAATCACAAGAGGAGGCTCCTTTTCACAATCTTCACTCACACACAATGCAACAGTCAACTGCTCCTTGGCTAACTTTCCCCCCTTGCATTGCTCAGATTTAAACGTCAAAGACTTTGAAGGAAGTGAGCGAAAGAACAGCCCACTTTGGTCCATATTGAAACTATGCTTCTCTGAATAGCCTTTGATAATGGAAGGAATTCGGGATTTCCAATCATCACACGTAACATCACTGACATCACCAGCTTCTCCATTGATAGTCCAGGAAAACAATGTTGTGGCGCACACGAAATCTTTCGAGTCAACCATTACTGGCCGAGAAGTCATTAATTCCTTTCTCTGTTGCGATTTTCAAATCCTTCTCTTTTAGTATGCTACCACTAATGGGAATATTTTTCCTACAGGTCTTCAATTCAAAGCGTTAAAGGGGCCCTTAGTTTCCGCTCCTTGGTATAGGGCACACCAAAATTTTGGCACTTTATTAACCTGCTTTGATCAATAGGTATTCCCTGTGGAATTAGTATTCTGTAAATAAATAATAATGAAAGAGATGCACGGTGGGAACAATTAATAAAACAAAAGAATAAACTCCAAAAACACCATAAAGGCAGTACTTACGCAGATGGCACAGAAGAGACTTGTCAATTCGTTTAGTACATTTCATCAACTAAGCTGTCATCTTCAGCACTGACAAATTTATTGATGGTGGAGGGGGGTATTTATACTAGTGCTGTCAGTTGGAAAAGTGGGAGGGGGAGGGAAGTGAATGGGTGTATTGGGGATGGGATCAGAGTCATGATTCATGTTGTTGTTGTGTTGATGGTTAGAATAGTGGGAGGGGGAGGTAAGTGAAAGGTGTGCATGTAGTAGGTTAACTGAAATAAAGGAGAGTGGGGGGTGGGGCCTGAGGTTTAATTCATGTTGTTATTCTGTTATTATAAATGCTTTCATAGCTATCTAGTTAGTTTGGAATGAAGACTATTTTGAGCAGTTTAAAATTTTCTGATGTGATATGATGATGGCTGGAAAAACACTCATGCTCGTTGTCTTTATTGGTCACTTAAGAGGGGGAAAATCTTCTATTAGTCATGGTCGGTGGTCTTTGAATAGGGGTAAAAAATACATTGATCTTACAGAAATTGAGATTGGTTCCATGAAAATTTGGTCAAGAGCGGTGGTCGCTTAATAGGAGTGGTCGTTAAGAGAGGTTTCACTGCATACAAAATTTTAGTAAAATTTAATTGGAAGAATCCAATTTATGTAATTTTTATTGATAAGTAGCATATATACCCAGTTTTTAAATCAGGACAAAATAGTATGAAGAAGATTTGAGAATAAATGAAGTATTTAAACCAGGTTAATTTTAATTGTAATGCTTGCTGTTATACAATATTTCTTGTCTTCCCATTTTTTCTCAAATAAATAAAAATTTTCCACATTCTTCTCTAGATGTAGCTACATATAATTGTCCATGAGCAAAGCAGTCATTTGATAATTCAACACCTGCAACTTTAAAAGACTGCCCATCTAAGTCATTGTGATTGAAGTCGAATTTGTCTTTGTTCAAAAGACTTTGCTGCTCTAATGCTCTTACAGTGGCGTATCAAGTAAATTATCAATGGGGGGGTTATCAGGCTCACAACTAACATCTCCACTGACCTCTATTTGATTGATGTAACAAAATACGTTGCATAAGTAGATAATCACATGATAGATTGATCATAATTACATATAATCTACATCTACATGTTACCCTGCAATTCACCTGATTGGTGAGTGGCAGGGGGTGCAATGCACCAAAACCTACCTAAAGATTGTCTATTGCAGGTTGAAATTTTCTATTGTGATCTCGTATTGTCCTTGGAAAGAACGAGCCTAGATAACGCTCCATCCTACAATCGATCTCACATATCTTATCGCCACGGTCGTTTTTACCTACATACATTGGTGCTTCAATTATTCCTACAACCTCCTCTTTTAGACATTCAGACCTATATTTCTCCTGAAGCCGCAACCTTGAATTCAATTTACGATCCTCAAGTGATACCCAGTTCAAAGCACTCAATAATGAAGTGCGCTTTCTTAATGTTCATCCATTTGTTTTACGAATCTGGCTGCTCTGTGCTGTACCCTTTGTAATTGAATTACATGTCCCTTCTCATACTGATCCCATATGCATGAGGCATATTCCACTTGTGGTCTAACAAGTGATAAGTAACACATTTCACATACTTTTTCTGTATTGTCACATACTATTCTACCTATGAAAGTCAGTTTCTTGTTGGCCACGCCTATAACTCGACAAATGCGCATGTCCCATGAAAGATCTCTACAAATAGTTACTTCTAAATATTTTACATACTCAGTTGCTTGAATATTTATTCCATCTATTTTATACTCGAAACCTACTTCTATGTTCTTACTTTTCCAGAACGTAACTGCGGCACATTTAGTGTAGTTAATTTCAACTTGCCATTCTTTGCACCATGCTGAAATGGCTCTTAAGTCTTCACGCAGTGACTGATGGTCCTCCTGGTTTTTTATTTCTTTATATTGAACGGTATATAGCGCATTACAGAACTAAAGATTGTGCTCAAGTATCTTGCACAATAATGAAGTTAAGGAAATTGGCCTATAATTTTCGGGGTTCTTTTTGTCGCCGCCCTTATGGATGGGCGTAACGTTTGCCACCTTCCAATCTTTAGGAACGACACCTTCCTTAATGAATTTCTCGAATATAATTTTCAAATACGACACGATTTCATAATGTAACTCTTTCAATACTAGCTATTTGTTTTGCTGTATTGTAACAGCTTCCAAATCCAGAGATTCTGAAGTCCTGAAAAAATTCTAACAGCTCTTTTATATGTATAATTTGTTTTCCGCATACCAACTTTTTAAAAAAGGCAGCTTTCAAATGCATATGAACCGGCATTGATATAAATCTCCTCTTTTTATTAAAAGTAACATTTTTATTGCTTATTAAGATGCTATAAACATTATGATTGCAAGAAATAATTGAAAATGTCCGAAAATGTAAATAAATATTTGTTTACTAAATATTTCATTTTTTCTACGTGCGGATTATTTGCACTGGTACAGCTACTTTCACTTAATAGGGCAATATGCATAATTCATTTTCCTCACACCGTCTGCTGCGTTAAAGTCTTTTAATAAGCACGAATTATAAAACTATTTGTAGTTTTCATCATTTGAAAGGTTTTTTCTTTACATAATCTTGTATTCATGTATAATCTATACATACAACAATAAAGAGATTGTAACGAGACCTATATAGCCTCAATGCTTCTGGAAGGCATTGCTGCGACATGGTGGCAGGGTATAAAGAGAGATATTTCGGACTGGGACGGTGCCGTGTGCGCGTTTCGAGACGCGTTCTCTCGTAAATTGCCGCCTCATCTCGTCTTCAGAGAGATTTTTGCACGTGAGCAACACGAAAATGAAACATGCGAGATTTTTGTATGCCACATTCGCGCCCTCCTGTCACAATTACCGTATATCTTGCCAGAACGCGCGCAATTAGATATTGTATACGGGTTAATGAATAGAAAAGTTAGGAAAAGACTTTCACCTAGCGATTTCGACTCATTCAAGAGTCTTTTGCAACGTGCAAAAGACATTGAACACTCACAGCGTGAGGTTCTGCGACCATTAGAAGATGTCAGTAGTAATGAAGGTAGAGACCGACCGGAGAAGAAACAGCGTCCGAGGTGTAGTTACTGTAAATATTTCGGCCACGTTGAATCAGATTGCAGGAAAGCAAAGGCAACTAAGGGTGATGTTGTACAATCAGTAAAATCATCACCCCATACCCCAAAATCTGATTCGCCAAAACCACAAATAACGTGTTTTGGGTGCGGTGCCCCAGGTTACGTCAGAAGCAACTGCCCTAACTGTGCGCCTCCCATGAAAACTGAAAGTACGATTGTCTCATCCTTCAATTTTATGCAGTCAACCTTCTCTATTGATGATGGTTCATCGCGACCAATGCTCCCGGTCCAGATTTTAGGACTGGATGGTCTAGCTTGTCTTGATACTGGCTCCCAAAGAAGTATAGCCGGTGCACAGCTTTATCATATATTAATTTCTCGAGGGCGTCCGTTCAGCGAGACTTCCCTGGACATGAAGTTAGCTGATTGAAGAACGCATCGCGTATTAGCCAGGAGTTTTTCTGTGGAAATTTCTGTCGTCAACCGTACGATCCTCACGACCTTGATCGCAATTCCGGACCATCCGGAGAGTCGGATGCTACTTGGAATAGATTTTATCCGAAGTGCTGGCATGGTTCTGGATCTTCCCGGACATGAATGGTTCTTCAAGGAAGATCCCAGTAGCCGCCACGGTTTTGTACGAGAAGAAGATATTGCTACATCTGTACCTGTGAGCAACGTCCACGTCAGCAACCTGCCATATGTGCTCCGAACAGACGCAAGCGCTTACGCTTTGGGAGCGGTTCTACTCCAGGGGGAGCTTCCAGACCAACGCCCCGTAGAGTATGCGAGCAGACTGCTGACTCCCTTTGTCGCCACTAATGGTGCCCCTGATCCGTGTATATTACGACCGCTGCGAAAACGAGGCCGTCCACGGCAACAGCAATCAGCTTCCAAGACATCGGTGCCTTCTGCGTCATCGGTGCCTTCTACATCATTGGTGCCTTTCCGGACATCGGTGCCTTTCACGCCATCGGTGTCTTCTACATCTTCGGCGCCTTCCAGGACATCGTTCCCTTCCAGGACATCGGTGCCTTCTGCGTCATCGGTGCCTTCTACATCATCGGTGCCTTTCCGGACATCGGTGCCTTTCACGCCATCGGTGTCTTCTACATCATCGGCGCCTTTCAGGACATCATTCCCTTCCAGGACATCGGTGCCTTCCAGGACATCGGTGACTTCCAGGACATCGGTGCCTTCTACTTCATCGGTGGCTCCCCACATACCTGCGCTACCTACTAGGATGCAGCCACCTAGGAGATGCCGCCAGTGGCAGACCTTGTAGAATTGCATTCGAGGTCGTACATGCCATTCTAAGGGGGAGGATGTAACGAGACCAGACCGATAACGGACTTTGCTCTTCATTTTATTTTGTTTTTGCGCGTAGCCAACAGGGTGCGCGTCAGTTCTCTCTTCTCTTGTGGAAGCTTACAGAGTGTAGTGTGCGCCCCAGGCTATTAAAAGTGTTTGTGTTATTACGTGTAACTTTCATTTGTGCCCTTTCCTCTCCGAGAAACCCTAGCCCGTCACAAGATTGCTTTATTGTAACGAGCCGACTTTTTATTTGGCATACCTAATTGTAACTGCACTTATTATTTCCTTACGATAATCAATGCCCTTCTACCTGCTTCTTCCCGCTAAAAACCTTTGTGCACCATTTGGTCCAGGCCCAAAGTTCGGGGGGTTCAAAAATTGGCCATCGTCAATCTTCTCTTAAACATTTCATCGTCCGTCTTCTAGCATAGGTCATAGGTGAATCATATGGGAGGGGGGAAGTAAAGGGGTGAGGAGCTTATAAATATGGAAGCGGTCCAGGCCTCTCTCTGGCTCTCTGAGGGCTTGCCCTCGGTGCAGCCTCTACTTACAAAAGAGAAATATAAATTAACGCTCAAAGTGACCCTTGGCCCACAAGACTTATTGGGGTTGGTCGGGTCGCAGAATGGTGCTTCCGTACCCAACTGAAGATTTTGTTTCCAGATGAGAACCGTAAACAAAAGGTTAACAGAAAAAGGACACTCCCTGGTAGGGGTCGGACCCCATAGGGCCTCACAAAGCGAGCATTGCTAGGGTGTAAATCTCCCAAGAGGCTGCGCCTTTTACTGTACTGGTTGCAGGAAAAATTACATGAATCTGAAAGAACAATAATTTCTTGAAAATTTTCAAGCACTATCTTCATTAAGGCTCTGCTTTGGACGAGGCCACCCTTTCGCCCGTTTTAGCTGTTACGTGAGAATTACGATTTTTAACATAATTTTGAGACGCACAGATCGCACCCCATGAAGATGGCCCTGATGTGACGACAACTTTTCCCGGTCACAAACAAATGGATTTTCTAAGAAACATTTTCTCAGAATGCTCATCCTTGAAATGATTTAAGATTTATATATTAAGATTACATTTAAAAGAATCTCTTAATCAGCGCATTAGCTCGGATTCAATGCTTCAGTTACTTCCTCACTAATTTAACAACATAAAATAGTTTAAATTGTATTACAAATGACCTGTTCGGCTAGTGACCTCCTGCTGCAAGGGGAAGGCACGTGAGCAATGTTTAGGATCTGGACCTCGAGGTGCGAAGTCCTAATACGAGTTTATAACGGTCGGGAGGCCTGTAGGGTATAAAACTTCGCCTCGCACTGTCCTCAAATCGAAGAAAATATACTTTGAAAAGAAATATCCGCGTTTCTTTTAGTTTAGTTTGGATTTGCCGCGCATAGGTTTCAGCAGATTGATTTAAATCTGTGGTTAAATATTTTTCTGGTTGATTCGATTAGGTGCGATCGTACCTTTAAGGCTGGTCACACTAGAGCAGGGTTCCCCAAACTTTTGGAGGTGAGGGCCACATAGGAATATTGAAAGTGCTAGGCAGGCCGGATAGACTAAAACCGTTTCAAAATTTAAAATATTTTATTCTATAATTACCTAAGCATACATGCATATAAACTATAAGTAAACGTGAATAAATGTAAGAAAAATTCTAATGCGAACAATGCGCCTATTTTTTTGATTGGAAACACTGATTATATGATGTTTAATAAAATTTGCGCGGGCCGGATAAAACCCTTTCGCGGGCCGTAGTTTGGGGACCCCTGCACTAGAGGATCGGTCGTGGCCAGGATGCGGTAAGAGCGAGGACTTTTCGGGGAGACCATTCACACTTATAGGTTAGGCCTCGATCGCAGCATGGTCACATTCCGGCCCCCACCTAGAGGGTGACGTTGTTTATGGATACCTCTAACTAGCATAAAGATTCAATCTCACTTTCATTGGCGGATTGAGCACTTTTGGGGCTCCTGGCGCTAAACGAAATGGGGACCCATAATATTATGAATCATCATATAACCAACATATTGTTGCGCATCACTTCGAATCGTTATCGCCGCAGTTCACGAGCGAACTATCTCTCACTCCTCAGGACTCTTCCCGGCAACTCCCCGCCTAAAAACTCCGGCGAACTAGACCCCTCCCCACAGTCTCCTTCCTCCGTCACTTACAACGCCCCCTTCTCCCCTCCACAAACGACCCCTCTCACTCCTCCTTGCCTAGTCTATACTCTCATTCAAGGGGAAGGCAAGGGAGTAAACAGCCTCGAAGAGGCAGTCAAATGGGAAGGGGGAGGGGGTGAGTTGAGCATAAAACTCCACGTATCACTGCCCCTCAAGTCCAGGAGGTCCCCGACTGGGCTGTTTCCTAATTCAAGGTAGGCGTTAGTTCTCCTGCATCTCCATGGCGCTAGTCTCCTTCCGCAGCCTACACTGGCTTGTTGGTACCATAGTGCCGTGCAAGACGGTAGATGTGGACCACCTTTGGCCGGAAACGGTCGCCCCGCCGAATCCGGTACACTACGTCATTCAACAGGGTGACGATGGTGTATGGCCTCTCCCATAATGGCTGGAGTTTTGGAGAGTACCCCTTACGACATCTTGGCATCGTCCAGCTGCTCCTGCCGCAGCCTCGCTGTTGTCCATCTGTCTGTTACTCCAAGAGAGATTATGTTCACGGCTGCCACTTTCTCCTGGTCCTTCTTGCGTGTGCAATTCCCGAAGTCGTCTGGGAATGACCTCCGGGACAGTGCGTCGGCGTTACTGTGTACGCGGCCCCGCCGATGCTCGACAGAGAAGTGGTAGACCTGCAATTTCTCCAACCACTGCGCCAACTGGCCTTCTGGATTCCGGAAATTTAGTAGCTGTGGTCAGTACGTAGCCGGATTTCACTTCCATACAGATATTTATGAAAGCGTTCCAGTGCCTTCACTACTGCCAGGAGTTCCCGCCGTGTAACACAGTAGTTCCGTCCTTGCCGGCTAAGCACCTTGCTGTAGTTGGCGATGACGCGTTCCTGTCCATCCTGGACCTGGGATAGGACCCCCCCAAGCCCGATGTTGCTAGCGTCTGTGTCCAACACAAATCGCCCTTGGGGAAGAGGGTACGCCAGTATTGGGGTGGAGCACAGGGTCTCTTTTAGTTCCTGGAAGACTCTCTTGCTCCCCTGCGTTCACTGGAATGAGCGCCTTTCCTCTGTCAGCTGGTGAAGGGGCTTCGCTATCAGCGCAAAGCCTTCTATGTAGCGCCGGTAGTAGGTGAACAGCCCAAGAAAACTGCGGAATTCTCTTTTTTTTAGGCCGCGACCAGTCGCGCACTGTCGTTAATTTCCCAGGATCAGTCTGCACACCATCGCCTGACACTATATGGCCTAGGTATTGTACGTTCTTCCTGAAGAGGGAGCATTTCTTTGAGCAAAGCTTCAAATTAGCTCCCTTCAACCTGTTGATGACCTTATGCAGGTGGCACAGGTGCTCGTCGAAGTTCCGGCCGACCACCAAGATGCCATCCAAATAGACAAGACACTTTTTCCACGTCAGCCCCCGCAGAATAGCGTCCATCAACCGTTCGAACGAGGCAAACGCGTTATATAGCCCAAATGGCATGACTTTAAACTGGTACAGGTCATTCCCCGTGGCAAATGATCTTAAATTCGAGCGTGGTGAACCACTGAGATTCAGCAAGCGTGTCGAGTGTGTCGTCGATACGCGGCAGGGGGTAGCTGTCCTTCCGCGTGACGTCGTTCAGTCGCCGATAATCCACGCAGAACCGCAGGCTACCATCCTTCTTGCCGACCAGGACAACTGGCGACGCCCATGGGCTGACTGATGGCTCGATGACCCCATCTTCTCCCATTTCATTCACCATTTTCGCCACCTCGGTCTGCTTGGCTAGGGGGAGGCGGCGAGGCGGCTGACGAACTGGCCTGGCACCCCCCGTGTCAATGCGGTGCTGCACAATGTCCGTTCGTCCCAGCATTCTGCCTTCCCCAGCAAACATCCTGGTAGTCGGCAAGGAATTGGCGTACAGCGCGCATTTTCTGGCTGGAGAGGTTTCTCTTGGCATCCTGGATGACTTTGTCCAGCCCCGGCGAAAGAATTTTCCTTGGCAGCGGCGCCAACTGGCGCTCATCTCCCGCAGCCACCAATGCAACAGGAGAGCACTTTGCCACAACTGTGCCTTCTGCCATATCAACTGCTTCCTCCCAAAAGTTCGCCAAACGCACTGGGACCTCCTGGCACATTTGGACGACCCTCCGGGCGGTCAGTACGCCATTTTCATTCTTCTGGACCGGCTCCAACAACCAAGACAGTATTCCCGTCTTCAGGTGGCACGGCTCCCGCAGGTCCCAGAGTTGTGCTGTCCCAGTTACATGTGGCCTCACAATGGATGCTGACGCACCAGTGTCGATGGTGAACGTCGCTCGTCGCTGCCTAATGCATCCATCCACCACCAGCGTATCTGGTTGCCGCCGTACCAACGATACATGGAGAAACCTGGAGCTACTCGTCTCTCAGCCAACCCGCATCCCTTCAAGCTGGCTACTGCTCGTTTCCCTGCTGGCTGGAGCTCTGTCTCTGGTCCCAGGTAGTTGTGGGCCTACCACCATCACTGCTAGTTCGCCACTTGCCGCAATTACGCTTGAAGTGGCCTACCTCTCCACAGGTAAAACATCTCAGTTGTCTGGCACCTCCCTTCTCCAGTCTGGCGACCCGTTCGCACAGCTCATCCACTCCGATGTCCTCCAGTATCACTCCCCTCAACCGTGGCTCAGCTACCCTCTGCGCGACCGACTGAATGCCCTCGACTTCCATCGTAGAAACCTTAGATGCCACGGTGCACGCATTAGTGCCGCCTCTCGTACACGACCATCCCTTATACCTCCTAGGAAAGCCATCGTCGCCGCTCTGTCAACGTGCTCGGCGCTGGAGTCGGGGTAGGCGAGGTATGTGCGTCGCTCGACTTTGGCATAGTACTGCTGCAACGACTCGCCGCTACTCTGCATCCGGTTGGAGAGTTGGATGCAATAACGCTGGTCCAGTGGGCAGTGGTCGTAGCGGAGTCCCAATTCCCGTACCAACTCCGCATAGTCTTTCCTCGCCGCAGGTGTTAGGTGCCGCAATGGCTCCAGCGCCGCTTCTCACAGGCAGTTGAGGAGCATGGCCGCTTTCTCGGTCTTGTTCAAACCATTCATTTTGGCGGCCGATTCGAACTGCTTGCGGTACATCGCCCAGCTACTCAGGCCGTCGAAATTAGGGTGCTTCACTTTCAGCCCAGCAGTCTCGCGATCCCTCACAGCTGTGGATATCGGGCTAACCGCGACAATTTCTGGGCTGCCGGTCCTCGGTACCGAGCCTATGATGCGCTCTGCAAGCATCGCAAGCTTGACTTCGAGGTCTGCGCTCTGATGCACCACCTGGGCTAAGACCTCTGCTCGTAGCTCCCCCCGATGCGCCAGATGATAAGTACGGAGCGCTTCCTTCTGTCACCGCTGCTCTGCGACCTCCAAACACAGTGACTCCTGTCTGGCCTCCACTACCTCAAGTCGCTTTGCCTGCTCGCTGTCTTCTCACCTCCACTGAATAATCGAACAACGATTGGTCCATCTCGGTCATTTTGGCAGTCATAGCCTACTGTTGGGCAGCGAGTTGCTGCGTGTGTTCGACCGCCTTCTGGTTTAGCCCAGTGATTTGGCTGGCGAGCGCGCTGCTCTGCTTGCGAAGCGCCTTACCTTGCTCAGCCATTTGTTTGGTGATTGCCTCAACTGCTGCCATGACATCGGTGAGAGAGGCCAAGCCGTCGCCTCCTTTCCTTTGATCCATTGCTGGAGTTCGCACTTAACTATTACAAAAATAATGCACACAAACAACTTCAATCTCACTTCTGACAACACTGTTGCGCATCACTTCGAATAGTCTCTCGCCGCAGTCCACGAGCGAACTCTCTCTCTCTCCTCAGGACTCTTCCCGGAGTCACCCCGCCTAAAAACTCCGGCGAACTAGACCCCTCCCCACGGTCTCCTTCCATCGCCACTCACAACGCCCCCCCTTCTCCCCTCAACACAAGACCCTCTCACTCCTTGCCTAGTCTCTGCCCTCATGCAAGGGGAAGTCAATGGAGTAAACAGCCTTGAAGAGGCAGTTAAATGGGGGGAGGTGAGTTGAGGATAAAACTCCGCCTATAACTATGTTTCCCACAAATTACTCATGTATTAATATATATATACATATATATACAGGATGTATGTACATGTTTATGTACTTTTAAAAATACAAGAAACCTGAAATTAGGTAAAATGATTAATCATGGGTTACAACCAACAGAAAAAATAAAAAATACCAACAGTTTATATTCTTAGGGAGTCTTTTAATACACTATAAGAAAAGCATATAAAGTTTTCTTTAATTACATTTTAAAATTGATACAATTAAGATAAACAGTTGGCAATTGCGTGATAATACGGAAAATAGAATGGAAATTACTTATTTTTTGAAGAGAGAAATCGAATTCAAGCCGAATTAGCATAAATATTTTATACTTTCAGCATTAAAACGTGAATTTTTGAAATGTATCTCAATGGAAAATTTTGTCTAACACTCCAAAATTGAGTACCATGGTTTTATATAGCAATTTAGTTTACGTTATATATTTAAATAAAAATAATTGTATGCATTGCTCTGTATAAATTTTATTTTATGACTAGGATATTTAAACCTGTTGTTTAAATTTGCAATAGTAGGAAATAGAAAATTTGTGGAAAGGCTTTGCAAAATATATATAAACTATTTATAGGTGTGTATTGCATTTTTATCGATTTTTAATTTTCCCTATAAGAAGATAGAATAGTGATTAATAAAAGGAGAAGCATTTGTAATTAGTACAGAAAAATTATAGAAAACAACATTTACAGAAAAATTATAGAAAACAACATTTTAAAATTTAAGACAAATTTCTTAAAAAAACCTTCATATAAAAAATACAATTTTGAAATGCACTTTTACATGCAAACAATGACATTTTTCAACCCAACCCGGGGGAGGAAATTGAACTAATCCAATCCCCAACCAAACCAGGGAGTAGGAAATAAAACGTGACCAATTCCCAGCCACTCAACCCAACCCGGGGGGATAGAATAGAATTAATCCAACTCCAACCACTCAACCCAGCACGGGAAAGTAAGTAGAACGAATCTAACCCCCAGCTACTCGATCCAACTAAAAGTTGTTGGTTTTTCCTCCAGGCGCCGAAAAGTTTGCGCAAAAGTGTCCCATTCCGATGGGTTTTACGGCGAAAATTGCAGTCCCGGGATAGATTCCATGAACTGCCCTATACATTTGATTTACAATGGAAATCTGAAACCCAACATGCAGTGGGCACAATAAAATATAAAGGGATACCGGCGAGGGATTTTTGCTATTCTCTGCGCACTGTAATGGCAACAATGTGCATATTATACGCAAAGCATACTGTTGCTAATTGTCAACAGAAAAAAATTATTTTCGATGCAGAGAAGTTACAATTTGTTTATATAATTCATTTTTTTCAAAATTTTGTTTCATCCGGAGGTTTAGTATGTAAACCCGTAGCCCGGAGTCAAAACCCGGAGTGGTGGCAACCCTGGCTGTCACCGGGGATTGCCGATAGTAACCGAAGAGGAAAAGACTCGAAGGGGCTGAGGACAAAAATTGACTCCTCGAGCGACCCAAGAGGTCCGGACCGGGACCTGACTGCGGCCTGCCCTACAATTGTGAACGCAGTTTGTCCTTCCCCATAGAATTTCCATTGAAAATAGGATTTTTATAATTAGTCTAAAATGTCCCGACCGCGTCCTCTGGTGTGAACCAGCCTATACGGGGCAGTGTAACAGAACATCCCGTGGAGGCCTGTTACTACGCTCCGCCGCCGCAAAAAGATTTCGAGAGCAATGCCTGGATCGTATGTGCGGGTTGGCGTTCTTATACCAGAACTACGATATTAAAATGTTATTGCATTATGAAGCTTCTTTAGTGAGTACGGATGAATGAGAGATATCATGCAATCAACATAATCAAACGCAATTTTGAACCTCAATAGTTTCCACCGAGTATAATAGAGCTACATAATGGCCCTGCCTTCACCTTACTGATACTATTCATTATCTCCTTGGTCCGTGTAGTTTTACGTAACGGATTTAAAATTTATATTCGAATTTTTGTCCTTCTAATCTTCACCCTGCACCGATAACATATATGTACTCGATACGATGCCACTAATGGGACGCGATTGTTCCGCCAATCCTCGAATGCATCAGAGAAAGCGACTTAGTGGCGCACGCGATGCGAGGGAAACGACTTGCGTCGCTCTTCGATTATCATACGTGCGAAGCCTATAATAATCCAAGAGGCTGATTAGCCAAAAATACACATACGTGCGAAGAGGTTCACGAAGCGCATCTTACAAGGACCACGTCACTGGAAATGGAGTCGATGCAAGTGACTTGAAAGGAAAGTTTCATGAAATTTCGTTAAATGGTCAAGTATAAGTTGACAAGGTCAAAAATAAAAACAGAATAGATGAAGAATATGATGAAGTAATGAAAATTGGTGTAACTCAGGAGGTGCAAATAAAGCCCCATTCATAGAAGGGAGTTTAACTGAACGAAATGAACCAGTTGGCGATGGCTCCTCAATGGATAGAATGAGCATCATTTTAATAGTTCGTCGACCCTTCTTCGGAAGAGAATTCTTGGAAAAACGACTATAGTTATAAGATCAGAGAGTGGAGAAGGAAATTTTAATTCCCCTACTAACAAATTTTGCATCAATGGACCGATTTTCATGCAACTTGTTATGAGGCTCGTGCTACCAGGGCCCACCTCCAGGCTATATTTTATTCGGCGAAGATTGAAGTCCCGAGTTAATTTCCAGGAACGTTTTTTTCCCTATTTGTTTCACATAGGTAGTCTCAAATCCATCGTGCAGATATTTTTTCTATAATACTTGAAAATATTTTTAAATTGTTATATCGGAGCGAGGTTTGTGCTGTTCTAAGGGGAATATGGTGTATATTCTAATTCTTATCGAAGAGTTTTGATAGTTGGTCGTATTTTCTTGAATTTCTACTAAAGCATAGCGTTTTTGCGTTTAAAATCGCATTTTATCGGATTGTTGTCATGGAGAAGATTATTACCGAACTCGGCTTGAGAATAGACGAGTAAACAAATGGGTTATTTTCTTTTCCACTGGACTACCCTTCAGCAATGGACAGTCGATCCATACGTATTCGCGTATAAACAATAACATTCACTAAATTCGTTTATTTAAAAACATAATGCAAAATATGTCAGAAAGAAAATTTGACCTTGCATTTAGTATTTTAAACCTGATAACGCTCTATTAATTTGCTTTGCAATTTTTATCTATCATTGATAAACTATGAATTACAAATGGTATTTATTGTATGAGAATTTCTTGGAATGACTAACACATACTGAAACATTTCTTGTCAATATAAGTAATCAATTCGAGACGTCAACTTTGGGAAACCAGCCTGCATAACTCCTGGTTTGGACTTCTTGTTTTTTTATTACTGTGGTTATACCACTACGTGTCTGGTTACTAGAGCCTCATTTGTAAGTGGTATCAGTGTACGCTCAAATTGTAAGATTTCCATATTTTATACCTTCGGATACATTAAAAAAACAAAATTTTAAATGGACTCCAATCTGAACTTGTTTATTTTTCCCTTGCTTTTAATAACCGGACTTAATACTTGCAAGAGGACACGAGGTACCCAGGAAAATGGAAGATGGAATCCTTTGGAAAAAACGTCTCCCTAAAACGCTATCGATTGCCTCTCGAAAGAGGCACTCACTCTCACTCACCCACAGGTTCGAACCGGGACACTCCGGGACCGCACTTCTCGCGTCCGTACAAGAGAGCCTTGCATAATTTCCATGGTCCGAAGTAGCCTCTCTCGGACGCGGCACCGGCTGAAAATAAAAGGAGTGAAAGCTTTATTTTTATAATCCGAAAGAGAAAAAGAGGAGGCATTTCGAATAAGAGCATTTCCACGTTTTCCGGATTTGCAGTTGTTTTAGACATTGTTTTATAGTTACGATCCAAGATGGCGGAGAGTATGTATTCCTCCCAGGGTGCTTTTGCAATTACGACACGTTGAGTGAATTTTCTTTAACGCGTACCGGTAAATTTATTTCCAAATTTCATCTTAAGTGCTCCGGTCTCAGTGAGCTTAAAGTCTCCGTGATTAAGCTGAGCAACTCAATTGTTTGGTTATGCAAATACTGCACCGAAGTCGCTGAATCAACTGATCATCGCAACGGCGGGAATAGTTCGTCAGTCTCTACAAATGTTGCCCTGATGCGCCTAATATCACTTGAGAAGCGCATGGACAACATGGAAAAGGACATACGAGGTAATTATGCGAAAAACCGTAATTTTAACCATGTGGTTTCCCCGGTGTCGGAATCCTGTGAAGTTAACCTAGCCCGCTACCCAGCTGATATCACTGCACGTCATGAACGCAGACCTGACACTATCGGTCGTCTACCAAGTGTTGCCAACCCTGAAATGTTAGTGGCCGTAGTTCCACCATTAATGAATGAAATTCGTCCTCCGCCGACGAAACCATCCTTTGCCAGTGTCACTGCCTGACCCGTGAAGGATTCTTCTTCCAATGATAACGAGAACCCACCTCGTGATAACGACGGGTTTCTACCGTTTGGCGCAGAAAATGTTTTCGTGCTTCCATGGTCACAGGCTCAGCCGCTGAAACCTCCGACTGCCCTCTGAAGGCAATAATGAACAAGGTTCACTTTCATGTGTGGCGATTGGATCCTGCCACTACCTCAGACCAGGTCAAGGATTATCTAAGGTGAAAGTTACTGATTTAGAAATATTTCAGTTAAATGCCAAAGGTTATTATGCTTCTTTTAGGATTAGTGCAAGTTCTCAGTACTCAGATATAATAACTGATGGCAAAATATGGCCCGCCGATACTATGATAAACAGGTTTAAATTTATTACCAAGCCAAGTTCATCTCTGAGTGGAACCTCCCCAGTGGTCCCTTGCGTGAACTCAACAACCCCATGTGATCTTTCTCATGCAACTTCCACGGTGATACCACCCCTTAAGTGTGATAGCATTAACAACTCGGTCGAAGTGCCAGATCCTGCTCCCATCCCCATCAATGTTGAAGCCACTCAATTGGGGCCTCCACCTTGGACTTCCCTGACGTAAGACCAAAATGATTTTGGGTTTTCTTTCAAGTTCTCCTGTAAAATCTCCTCTTTGTAATTGTTAAACGCATTACGCATTGGTACTCTGGCTGTGTAGCGCGCCTCCTTGGATTGCTGCCTTATCATTACATCTGTTCGATCGTAGTTGTTGAGGATGTGTTATTTACGCGAGATCGGAGTTTTCTTTGCCGTCGGAGAGTGCTCCTAACGTCCTGGTTGTACCATCTATGTTGTGTTTTATCACGCATCAGTTTGCTTGGAATTAGTGATTGCGATTTCTCGACTTTTTTCTGTTTTCGAGATTTCTCTTTTTTCGTGATATTTTTTTTCTCGAGAATTCGAGAATTTATCTTGCCTTCTCGAGAATGAAAAAATTGCTGTGTGAGAATTTTTATTAAATATCTTTTTCTTAAAAAGTAGTATTGGAAAGTAAGGATGCTAAAATACGTTAAAATTAATTCTAATTAATATTTCTGGTACAAAAGTGAACTATATTTTTCTTTTAAAAGTAGATAGCATACAAAGGCGGATTTATAGGTATGCGCAGTACGCGCAGAAGCAGGGCCCCGTGGAGCTGAGGGGGCCCCTAGTTCCAAAATTAAAAAAACTTATTTTGACTTTGTGGACCTTTATTCAACTCTGTGGAATTCATTAAAAACGATAATTATTATAACTTTTGATTTCACATCTGCCGTGACTGTTAATATTGTGTGTGACGTGTTGCTGCCATTCTTCTTTTTCCCTAGTAAAAGAATAGTTCCCCAGAAAAGGACAGCGTGCAGGGTCCCACGGAACATAACTCCGCCGCTGATTGTATAGGACAAATGAGAAAGCAATGGGCCTTATTGCCCCTTGCCTGTCTCATTGAAAAATCGTCTGACGATCTTACTGACGAAGAATTTTATTCTATTTTTCATTTCAGAAAACATGAACAGAAGTTACGTAAATCCTAAACTGAAAGTTATTCTGTTTCTATATTCTGAATTAAATTCATTGGTCCGTTATTAGAAACTTTAATTGATATTCCATACGATGTAGGCAAGAAAATAATTTAAGTATTATGGGAAAAATTTGTAAGCAATATACACTTACAAAGAAATATACCTAAAATTATATAAGGTTGAGGTAATAATTACTACTATTGTTACAAATAAAATACTTGATATTTTCTAATGATAATAATTTTATTTAACATTACATGGAATGAATTTCGAAATGAATACCATTTTTTCACTTTTAAAATGAATTTTATCTGAATCTCAATCATAAACAAAGCTTATAATGATCAAGAAAAAATACTTATACCCATGAATTAGTTTTCCTTACATTTCAAGAAGTAATTAAAAAAACGAAGACAGTCTATTGATTTATCTGATAATCTTTCCCTTCTTTTGGAGACAGTGTCCGGAAATTGAGAAATTCCTTTCATTTTGGTTTAATTGTACTTAAGGCATTTCTCGGTTATTTCAAATTTCTTGTTATATTTCCAGTCGCTTCATATACATTCATTTCTTTGGTTGATGACCAGAAATTATCATAAATTATTATGCGTTCTTTGCACGAAGTGAACGCATATAGGGGAGGTCGATTCCGACCGTCGGTCCGCCCGCATGTTAAAAATCGGAAACCGCTGGACGTATTTTGATGAAATTTGGTATTGGGGAGATTTGCTAAAAATGGTTCACCGATTCCAATTTTGGCTAAAATCGGACAACAATTACAACCACTTTATATGAAGACCTGCATGTATTTTACAACGTACCTCGCTTGCTTCTCGTTAAATTCTTATCTGAGCGAAAAATATTGAGAACATTGTGAAATCTCAAAGAACGCATTTGAAAACTCGGTGTACTCCGACATGGAGTACACCTTTCCAATCTTTTTTGGTTTGGCACCAGGCTTTGACGGATTGATTCTTCCAATTGCTGATCCAGACTGACTACCGTCTTGATCCATTTTCAAGATTTCTTCACCTGGTTCTTGAACATGACTCCGAGTAAAAGCATTATTCTTATCGTTTGAATAATTTAATTTTTTTTTCATGATCGTTTTAGCTCTTTTAATAATTTCGCTTTTCGAACTACTGGCAAAAAATCGTCCTTTTCAGGTATCTGAAAGCAATAGGGATCTTGAAGAAATTTTATCAAAGAAATTAACGACATCTGTTCTTTTGGCAATTTTTTTAAATGTAATGAGGAGTTTCGCGCTTATTTCTGAAGTATTCTCGCCTAGAGTCTTAAATAAAAATTTGAGGACACCCTCACCTGTTAAAATGTTAGCATCTTTGCGACTCATAGCTTCAATCGCTATTCTGACCGGTTTAAAAATGTTCAGTATATTCGAAGCTATTGCATCATCAATCTCTGGTATCCACAAATAACTTAGATTTAGATTATGCAAAGATCTTAGAATAGGAGACTTAACTCTAAGAAATCTTTCTATCATACTTTCCATAGTATTCCAACGGATTCTGGAAACCAATAGCAGTTGCAATTCTTTTTTCTACAGATTTTATATAATTTTGTAATACAGCATTCCGTACTGGCGATTTTCTGAATAATTTGGGAATTTTACGAATTTCCTGTACCGTTTTTCAAATTCTTGCATTCATACAAATATCCTCTGCAAAAAATTCGCCTTCGTTTTCCGAAACGAATTCATCTTCATTTTCATGTTCAGTTTCCGAGACATCGTCATCTGAATCGTCGTTTGCTTCCTGATTTATTGTATAAAAATATCCATAATCGCCAAATGAATAGCATGGTTATAACAACTGTTGGTAAGCCGGGGGCAGTTTTCTAAATTTTATCATGATACTGGCTCCATCGCTTGCGATGGAAACAACGTCTCTTTCAAAACTAAGCCCGAAAGATTTAAGTTTTGAATCGATCAGTTCGATCGCCTTTTCGGCAGAACAAGAACCCTGTATTCACATTCAACCCAAATTTTCAGAAACACCATCGTGATAATATATATGCAAATTCATGTATCGGCGATTTCGAAAACTAGTCCATTCATCTATGTATTGACTAATTTTTTTTGTTTACTGCTTTCATTTAAGTGATTATTAATACTATTTCTTGTTTTACGATGTCATAAAATTTGTATATCAATTTCATTCCATCGGATGGATGTTTTGGCAATGTAAATCATTGAGATCTTAGGCTTTTCCGAATAAATTCACTATTGCAAATGGTGGATATCGGAATTACATCTTTGGCAGCAAGCTCTGAAATAATTTTTTCAAGTGTAGTGCTATTCTTGCTTATCATTAAAAACGCATCAGTGGTTTTAGCCTTTTTGGAAGTGCAAGGAACAGAAACTTCATTCAGATTTCGTTTCATGGCATGCACACAGACCAAGTGCCGATGTAAACTCGTTGTTGATGATGCTTTGCATCCTAGTATTTTCTGACATCGTCATTTCTCTTAAAATATTTCCAAACATCATTATATTCACTCATCTTTTATGGCCTAAAATAAAATACCAGAAAACAAAATTTAAAAATATTAAGTTATATGATATATTTATATTAAAATTACTTAACCAAATATTTGTACTAACAAGTTATATTTCATTTAAATGGAACAAAGATGGACGAGGATTTAATGCGTAATATTTAAAATAAATGTAGCTATCAAGATGGAAAACGAATAATTAAAATGTTCACCTGAAATGAGTCGAGAAGTTCAGGAAATGTAGCCAAAGACAGAACAGGGTTGCTGCGGATAACTCTTTATGACTGAGAGGTATTGATACACAATTAATTAATTTAGAAGAAGCTATATAAGTTAAGTTGGCCTTTTTGTCTTCCAAAAGGATCTGATAGCTCCAGATCAGGCATGAGAGCATTGAGGCCATTTTCAGGTCAAGTCCATGGCCTGAGGGCCGCAGGTTGGATTTTATTATTTTGCCTAGTTTCAGAGCGACCAAAGAGGACTAATTTAATAACAAATGCACCACAATGTATTACAAAAACAAAAAACTCCTCATTTTTAAAATTGCACATTTTTGTTTTCTTTTTGTCTGACCTTTTATTGACCGTACTTTATGAACACTATAAATAGAAAAGTAACTGAAAGTTACAGTCGAATAGTTGGAGCCGGACTGAAGGGGCAAATATTGAACCTGATGAATATCAAAAAATATTGTCAAGAGAGTGTGCGGGAGATAATTTGTTATATGTACGTGGCACTAGTCCACAACTCCTCACCTTAAAGAAATGCACAGGCACCTTAACAAATTACGGTATTTTGAACATGGATTATTCCAAGCCAAAGAAAGGAGAGGGATTAGAAAATTCACAATGCACACGACTGCATATGTGAAAATCCACACCAGACATTTCTGCTTATGTCTTACCCCTGGTCAAAGATCCCGGATTCTCATAAGAGAAACTGCATTATCTGTATGAAATATGAGCCACTTGTTCATAACATACACTATCTGTAAGCAAAACATTGGTCGTGAGATCATAGCTCTTTGATTAAAAATTTCAACCATGTCCCTCAGATAATGACTACGTCTGAATTGAGGGAGAGTGCTATCGGGGAAAATAGACGCCTTAAGAAGAATCAAAGGTTCCTATTGTTAAATTCATAGAAGGCGAGCGTCCAGAGAAGGGTGAAAACAAACGAGTTGAGTTTGTTGATGGGAAGAGACGTGTGATATCTCGCCGCCCATTTTCGCAAAAGCGCATCGAATAGAATGAGTGGTCGTGACCAAATGGTGGGCTATATTCTGTTTACCCCTCCCTAAGGAATGCATAACCTTACAGAGGTGGGAGGGTTTGCGTACTCTTATGAACCAAAGAGCTATGCCGGCGGGAAATAATTCTCCTGGTAGGATCATCCAAGCCGGAAAGGTCTGAGGGGAAGAGTCAGACTAAGAAGCAGTCTTGGGGGTTTTACACCCTCCTGTGCAAGGACAGCAGCTTGCACAGTACCTCTGTAGGTGGTGATCATGTGGATCTGAACAGCTACAGATGGGTAATCACTCTGTGAAACTGCGATGAGGAAAGCAAGGGGAAACTATCTCATTATATTTCCCATGATAGGCTGAAAAGCTGAAAATACCTCTATGGATCTTTCTGGGATAAAATATTCCGGAGGTAAAATAGTCCCCCAATCGGATCTCCGGGTGGGGACTACCCTAGGGGATGCACAGAGGAAATGTAACATTAATAAGAAGAAAGCAAGTAGTGAGAAATTAAGAATAGGCACATGGAATGTTAGGACTATAAATTCAAGGGGCAAACTAGAGAACTTAAAAAGGGAAATGAGAAGGAATAATGTAGGTATAGTAGGTCTTAGTGAAGTTCGGTGGGAAGGAGAAAGTGAGATAAATTTAGACGAATTAAAATTATTTACAAGGGAGGAGAGAAAAAGAAAAGGGGAGAGGGGATTATAATGAGAAAAGAGATAGCTGAAAGAAGTAGCAAGGTAGTGACAGTTAATGATAGATTAATAGCAGTAAAACTTCAGATGGAGTCAGGAGAACAGAGACGATACCAGATAGATTACATACTAGTCAATGAAAGATTTAGAAATAGCATTAAAAATGTGAAAACACTACTAGGGGCAGATATCGATTCTGACCACAACCTTTTGGTGGCAAATACACAATGTAGACTGAAGAGCGTTAAGAGAAACATAAGAGTTAACAAGAAATGGAATTTAGAGGAACTCCTTAAGAACAAGGAGGCTATCATGACTGAGCTGGAGGAAAGGTTGGGGGAGAGAGCTGAAGAAAATAGGAACAATGTAGATGAAGAGTAGAGATACATCCATAGCAACATTAAAGATGTAATGGAAAAGAAGGTAGGAAAGATAATGGGTGAAAGAAACAAAAAACCCTGGGTCACAGCAGCTATGCTGCAAAAACTGGAAGAGAGGAGAAAGTGAAAGAACATAAACACTGAAGAAGGCCAAAGAAAGTACAAGGAGTTAAATAATGCTTTAAGAAGGGAAACAGATAAAGCCAGAGAACGGGATAAATGAGAAATGTGAGGAGATTGTCGAGTGCGAAAGAATTGGTAGAACAGACCTCATGTATAGCAAAGCAAGGGAACTATTCAAGAAAAAGGCAAGAAGATAGGATGTAAAGGAATCATGAACAAAAGTGGTAAAATAGTCTCCGAGCCAGACAATGTAAAGGATGTCTGGAAAGAATACATAGAGGGGCTGTATTACAAAGAAGGAAAGCCAAGAAATATTGAATTAAATGAAAGAGAGGATGTGGAAAAAGACCAGCTAGGACCAAGTATTCTCGAGTCTGAAGTTAAAAGAGCAATTGATGACATGAAAAGAAGGAAGGCTGTTGGGAGTGATGATATACCCGTGGACGTTCTCAAGGTTTTGGGGTCTAAAGCAGTTAAGCAACTCACAAAATTTTTTAACCAAGTATATGATACTGGCATATGGCCTGAAGATTTTTTAGATGTTGTGATGGAGAAAAAGAACAATGCAAAATGTTGTAAGGATTACAGAACTATTAGTTTAATTTCTCATACAGCTAAAGTTCTAACCAGAATAATAACCAAAAGAATTGAATGTAAAATAGAAAAGGAGCTGCAAGATAATCAGTTTGGTTTTAGACGAGGAAGGGGGACTAGGGATGCTATAGGATGTATGAGGATGATGATAGAAAGTGTGTCAATAAGGATATGTATTTCTGTTTTGTAGATTGGGAGAAAGCTTTTGACTGAGTGAAATGGAATAAAATGTTGGGTATTTTAAATAAAATAGGAATAGATTGGAAAGATTGCTTAAAAACGTTTACATAGAACAAAAGATTAGAGTCAGGGTTAAAGGAGAGGAAACAGAAAGTACTTCAATAGGGAGGGGAGTGAGGCAGGGATGTCCTATTTCACCAGTGATATTTAATATTTCCGCAGAAACAATAATAGAAGAAGCGATGATGGAAGAGAAAGGATTTAAGATAGGAGGTGAAAGTATTACCACCATTAAATATGCAGATGATCAGGGATTAATAGCAGAAGACGAGAAAGAACTTCAGAGGATGACAGACAGATTAGTGGAGGTTGGCCAACAATATGGAATGAAGATCAGTGCCGAAAAAACGACAGTCATGGTGGTTTCAAAGGAACATAAAGAATTAAATACAATGGTAAATGGCCAAAAATTGGAACAAATAAGTAGTTTCAATATCTTGGCAGTATTTTAGCGCAGGATGGAAGTGGTACACAGGACATCAGAAGTAGGATTGCAACGGCAAAAGCAGCATTTAACGAGAAGGAGCTTCTGACAAGCATGAAAATAAATTTAGAAACAAGGAAGAAATCAGTAAAATACTACATATGGAGCATAGCTCTTTATGGTGCAGAGACGTGGACGGTTAGGAGAAAGGAGGAAAAATATTTAGAAAGTTTTGAGATGTGGGAATGGCGGAGGATGATGAAAGTGAAATGGACAGAGAGGAAGAGAAACGAAGAAGGTGGGAGAAGAAAGGATGCTAATAGAAACAATCATGAAAAGAAAAGCAAATTGGATAGGGCACATATTGAAAAGACAGTGTGTACAAAGGACGATCTTAGAAGGCAAAATTAGCGGAAGAAGAGGCAGAGGGAGACAAATAATAGGAATATTAGAGAATATAAAGCAGGAATATAATACTTATAGAGGTATAAAAGAGGCATCTAGGGAGAGAGAGAGAGAAATGAAGGCAGCGATTCAGCTAAAAACTGTCTTCGGACAGCAGCATGATGATTCTGTTCACAACAGACACAATCAATGTGTATAAACAACGTTATAACAACGCCGAGAATTGCGCCAAATAAGAGAAGAATCAGACCACAAAACAAGCGAAGCTGTGAGACTGTGAAAATATTTAAACTGCTAGAGACTGTACAGCTACGTCATTATAAACTTATCACAAAAGACGTCAAACGAACAGACATCCTACGGAAAATAGGCTGAAAAATGTAAAATGCTACGTGGTTTAAAACGAAAAATTTCTCGAAAATCTCGAGAAATTTTTTTCGAGATTCTCGAATTTTGAAGAAAAAAATTTCTCGAGAAATGAGAATTTGAAAGAAAGGGAATTTCTCGAGAATTCTTGAGACGAGAATTCTCGAACACAATCACTACTTGGAATAAATTTATCTGTACACTCTCGCATCCTGTCTCTGAACATGCACTAGAATTCTTCCGCGTCTGCAATATCTGTTACCTCGCAGAAATTAGTATGTATATTCATTTCGCAGAAAAGAACTAAATCTTGTGAAATCGGCTTTGGCGAATACATAAAGCTTCTTTTTAGCCTTAACCTGTTTCTCAATGTTTAACTGAAACTCCACGTACACTGCGTCGTGATCGCTTATTCCCTCAGCAACAGATACCATATTCATACCCTCAGGAAGATTAGTAGCCAATAAATCTAATATATTATAAAATCTCGTGGGAAATCTCACTAACTGATACAATGAGTGTTTACCGAAAGTTTTAAGTAAAGCCTCGCATGATTCACGCTCTCTACCACCGGGATAAAAGTAATTATGCCTCCAATCAATTGACGGAAGATTGAAATCGCCCCTGATTATAATGACTTTATCTTAATTAATCAAACTTAGCGACGCAACTTGTTTCTCTAGATAATAAATAGTTTCCACGGTTGCATTTGGTGGTCTATAAAAGGCACACGCGCGCGCGCGCACACACACACACATATATTACAGTAGCTTCCTTTCACACTAGACCAAACACTTTCGACTTCGTCATCATTAATCTGTATTGGTAACTTTCGTATTTATTGCTAAATGACAAATGGCATAAGGGCAGAATTGGCCGGGTTGACTTTTAACTGCCAATCAGAACACCAAGCATCAATATAGGTGAGCGCAGCCTGAAGGGAGTATAATTTAATCTCGTGGGAAATCTCACTAATTAATACATACATATTGAGAATGAAGCAAGTGAATGTTTAATAAATTATCTAAATTATATTGCACTATGGCCAATACCTTTAAGTAACAATGTCATTAACTATTATTTATTATATTCGCCTAGTAATGTAGGAGACATTACTAAACTCAAATTGCATATACCGAGAGGAACTGGGTTTTCTATAGGAATTTGCAAGTCAAATTTTTACTGCGAAAAATCAAATGGCGAGAAAGAAAAAAGGGAATGGCTCATATTTTCTGAAACGAGTAAGTGTCCCTATTGCTACATTTGCAATTTATTTTGTACATCGGCAACAAAACTTAATACTGGTTGTAACGATTGGAAAAAATATAAATATTGTGTTAAAGGAACATGAACGTTCTAAGGGTCATATTACATCGATGTGAGTTTTTCGAAGGAGAACTTCAGTTGTTGGTCGTATTGATACAGACCTGGCTAATCAAATAGTGACAGACTAATTATTGGCGACATGTTTTAAAAAGAATTGTTGCGACAGTTAAGCTATTATCAAAATTAGGTATTGCTTTTATAGAGAAGACTAATTGTAATATGAAAGGAAATTTTTTGAGTTGTATAGAATATCTATCCGAGTTTGACACTTTTCTTAAACGCACATTTAGAAAATTTTGCTTATCCCGGTCGAGGAAACGTTAATTACTTATTCCATACAACTTGTGACGAATTTATCAGTATAATGGAAACGGAAGTTAAAAGCCAAAATATAAAAATTTTATCCTGTAGCAGACGTTGAATTGCAGAAGTCTGATTTAAAATAGTGGTGTTGTGGTTACATTCTTCTGGTATTTTTCCCATGCATTCAACTAGTGTGTCCCTGTGTTCATATACACCATTTACAGCTCTAATATTAAAATTCCAAAGAGTTGGAGGGGTGCGAGGTACTTTCCTTCCAACTATTGCGTCAAGTACAGCCAAGCGTTGAGGTGAAGAGAAAAAAGTTAGAAATGTCTTGCATATTTGCAAAGAACACACGCACGTGTTTTGCGAAGCTGCTTGTAACATAATTAAATTTATCTGATGTGCGTAACAATGCACGAAATAAGCCAAATGATATTTTTCCTTAATCTTTGCCTGTACACCTCCGTGTTTTCCACTCATTACGGCCGCTTCGTCATAACTTTGAGCGATCAATTTATTAGGTGTAAATTTCATTAGGGGATCGATCACACACAAAATAATTTCAGCTTATGTTTCAGCATCGTGTTTGGGCGGAAATAAAAAAACCCAAAAACGCTCAACTGCTTCACCATCTTTAAAATATCGAAAAACTGTCACTAGCTGAAATTTTGAAGAAACATCAGTTGTTTCATCGGCTATAACTCCGAGAAACGGTGCATCATTTATTTCCCGAATTATCTCTTCATGACAAACTTCTAATATGCAATCCAAAAGATCATTCTGAATTTCTTTTGATATTCCTTTAAATACAGTTGCATTTTCTAAATGGTCATGTAAAGTTTTATCTAGCTCTGCACTATAGTTTATTAGTCCACGAAACATTCCTGGGTTTTCAGAAGTTTCAGGTTCGTCATGACCACCAATTCAAAAGCTCCACAGAACTTAACACATTTTATTATTTTAGACAAAACGTACCGAGTTTTTGTAACTTTATCATTGTATTGCGGCACATTTATCGAATAGGCCGAATCAAGTTGAGCACGAATATTAACAGAACAAAACAAGGCTAACTCTATTTGGTTCTTGAGATGCGTTTTCGAATTTTCATGTGATTTTATTTTTTCACTTAAATGCACCAAGCAGTCGCGGATCCAAGGAAGGGGCGATGAAGGCGATCGCCCTCCCCTTGAACGACCCCATTGCCATCCACTGGGTACATTCTTAAATTCATTCCGCGCAACATTCCTTGTTTCTACACCGAAGATTAAGTCTGCAAGAAAGGTTCTGATGGAGGTAGGGATTTTCAAAATGTATATTCGTCGGCAGAGGCGGAATCAAGAAGGGGGAGGGGCAATTGTGGCGATCGCCCTCCCATTGGGAAGTTTCTGGATCCGCTCCTGGCACCAAGTCTTTGACTTCAGTTTCAGTCCACACTTTTTCACCACCGAACAACAAACATGGGAAACAGAACAATGCAGTCTTTATATTATTACACCCGCAAATCCATTCGTTTCTTGAATAAACCCTTCTATTAAATTGGCGTTTATAGGTTTTCCCGCGGCTACTACCAGCAACTTCAATATTAATATCGGGTAAAGGCCGACCTTGCTGTTTTATTATCTTGTCATCGCAGCTACGTTTACAAAACATTTGCAACTGTAAACTTTGAACAACATCCATTATTGCTGTAAATATAAACAAACAGTATGAAATAGTAACTCATCAAGCTAAGAACGTGCGTTGCCTCCGATGTATATACGGCATTAACATTCGCCCGACTGAATGTGAGCCGGCCAACTGAAGTACTGCAGATGCTCCAGCACGATGTCGCCTAGAAAACACGTATTGCAATGTCTTGCCCTTAGAGCTATGGGCTCGTCCAGCAACAAGCGAATTTGGCTGTTGCCACATAGTCATTCTTTGTCTAGAGCATTGAAAGGCGAAATCTACCGAAAAATGATGAACTTTAATACAAAAGGATACGGTTTTCAGATACTATATTATAATATGAAATGTTGGAAATATTATAAATAGCTTAGGCCTTTTCAGGTTTATTTGGCAATATTTCTGCCGGTTCTGCAGCTAGTAAGCACCAGCCGCCCCTGCTCTTCATCCTAGTCTATTTAATGTCTAGGCTTCAATATTTGTCTCATTTAACTAACTTCGTTCCGACCTTTATATGTATAATTCAGAAACAAATGCCTTTGGCTCAACGTATTAGTACAAATAGGGATAATTACCGATTCCCGAAACCCCGAGCTCAAGATTGTAAACGAACACCTATAACTCTAAAATCCCAATTGTTTACCTAATTATTATGCGTTCTTTGCACAAATTGAACGCATATAGAGGAGGTCGTTTTTGCCCGTCCGTCCGTCTGCATATTTAAACTCGAAAACCGCTGGACGTATTGTGATGAAATTTGGTATTGAAGAGTTTTGCTAAAATTGGTCGACCGAATTAAATTTTGGTAAAAATCAGATAAAAACTTTACATGAAGACCTACGATGTTCCTTTGTTTCAACTCGGGAACCGCCAGAAGTATTTTGATGAAATTTGGTATTGGAGAGTTTTGCTAAAATTGGTCGACCGATTTAAATTTTGGTCAAAATCGGGCAACAATGATGACCAGATTACATGAAGACCTATTTACCAATTTTAATTTTGGGAATAATTTTAAAACGAGAAAAAAGTCTGCTATGACTGGGAATCGAACCCGAGTCTTCCACTTGCCGGGCGGATATTCTACCACTGTACTATCGTAGCAGATCAATTTTTCTCGTTTCTGAACGCGGATGTTTTCTTGGTAGGGACGGAACTAGCAGACTTTTTTCTCGTTTCAAAATTATTCCCAACATTACAGGGGGCAGTTTGATACTAGCTTGGCTAGTTCCGTCCCAACCAAGAAAACATCGGCGTTCAGGAACGAGAAAAATTGATCTGCTACGATAGTTCAGTGGTAGAATATCCGCCCGGCAAGTGGAAGACTCGGGTTCGATTCCCGGTCATAGCGGACTTTTTTTAGTTTCAAAATTATTCCCAACATTACAGCTTATGCCTGTCTGCATTGAATCTTTAGATCGCTTTAATCCATCAATTCCAATTTTGGTTCAAATCGGGCAATTACGACTGCTTTACATGAAGACTTACATGTATTTTACAACGTACCTCGCTTGCTTCTCGTTCAATTCTCATCTGAGCGAAAAATATTGAGAAAATTGTGAAATCTCAAAAAACGCATTTGGAACTCCGACATGGAGTACACCTTTCCAATCTTGTTATCTGTGAATTTATTGGATCAAGTAACTTATTATCCTCATTCTCCCTCTCTATCCTATTTTCCCTCACTGTGACTATATAAAAATCTTACATACAGAATGAATATTTATTTGATAAACATTACGCCAGACAACTTTAATATGCTCAAAGCTATTTTAAAATACTGGAACATAATATAAGGTGAATTTCATATTCGTAAAGCAGATAAAACGTCGTTTCATTAAAATAACTTCTATTACATTTCATTTTTGTTTTTAACCAAATTTTAAAAGCTTACTCAAGGAATAATGGAATACTTATTTATTTTTTATCGTTGCCATCGTATTTTGTATCGTTCCCAATAATGGCCGAAATTTCATAAATATGTGGACAGATGCAACGCGAACTAACAAGTTGGAAAATTATACTCCAAAAATGTAATACACAGAGATTTCAAAGGCATTCTTTATGGGAAATGTGTACAAAAAGGCATCGAAAGATTGGGCGGTTCTTGAATTTTTATCTCTGAAATAATAAGTCCTAATTATCTGGTCCCGCGGAGCTTTTTGTGGAAATTTTGTCTTCTATTCGAATAAATTTTTGAATCTATACCTCATAGATGATATAAGAGCTTGGGAGAAAAATATGGTTTTTTGATTGCCGATAGAATCGTCGCATCGACCGATGTAAACATAATATGCGATGTTTAGCTTGGAATTTTCTCGAACCTTATCTCCGAAACTATAATTCGTAATAATATGCTCTCGCGGACATTTTTTGTGGTAAATGTTGTCCTCTATCTGAATAACTTTTTTAATCAATGGTAGGGAGAAAAAATATGGTATTTAATTGTTGTTCGCCGATAGAAACATAGTAGCGTTAGATGTAAACAAAATATGTGATGTTATGCATTTTCTCGAATTCTAAAATATAAGTCATAATTATATGGTCTCGCGGAATCTTTTGTGGCAAATGTCTATCAGGATAGAATTTTTAATCGACACCTTACATATCATATGAGAGATAGGGAGGGGAAAATATGGTATTTAATTGTTGCTTAACGAATGCCGTTTAACGAGATACGAGTACAAGTTTATTAAAGAGCTTATATAAAGTGAAAGTTTTAATTGACGGACGCAATTCAAAATGACAAATTGGCGATACATTTTAATAAATAGCATGATACTTAATTAAAATCCGCCCTATAGTTCCGGAGTTAAACATGCGGACGGACGGACAGAGAAGTGCTCATAAGTCGTTGTAAGTACTATCGCTTCGCTGGTAAAAATGCCTAAAAATATTCTAATTATGGAATATTCCCGAAAAGTTAAAATAGTTTCGGGCGCATAATAATTGCCGAGTGAAATATTTTACAAATAAATATTCAATGGTATTTCCTTTCCATATAAAATTCACATTCCCGAAGCTATTTTTAATTTCTGAAACACTCAATTACATGGATTCCATAATTATTGTTTACTGTTTAGTGCGTGTAATGGTTGGCTTCGTTGATTTTTTAAAATTATAATTTAATGCATACCCGTAATTTTTGATGATCAAATTACATAAGCACTACGTTGGCGTGTCACCACGGAAATTAAATCGACTAACTCGATAACGGACGATTTGATTTTCACCGTTCTTTCGCTGTTTAGTCGGTGCGCCGCATAAGGATAATTTAAGGTGAATTCGATTCCAGGAATCTTTTTCAGTTTTCCATTTGAATAACCTGGGAAGTCTTTTTCATTTTTCCATCTGAATTACCCGGTAAGAGACTTTCATTTTTCCATTTAATAACCTGGGAAGAAGGGGGAATGCGTATTTTTTTGCATTTAAAATTACTTTCAATCTTCGTACGAAATCGGGACTTGAAGTAAAATCACCAAGTAACGTGAAGCGTCATTTTCCAGCCGTCAATATTCGAATTAGCATCGAAAGGATACACAAATTAGCTTTTAACGGGAAATTTTGACGGTTTTCCGCGCTCAAGTCTTTCGTTTTCAAGGTCATTTGCGGTGTTGCCGGCGACGTTTAATTGCATCTGATTGATTTGTATTTTAAATTCCCACCCATCAGCCTACCTCTTCACGGAATTTCGACCTTATTTTGAAGTTTAAACAACACATTAGTAGATAACGATAAACAATGCAATAATACCTCGAGCTCACTTATTTTGTTCCTGATTCATTCAAAATAAAGATTTTTACTAATAAGTTCCAGTTCGTACACTTTATTACGAAGGCAGTCAATGTTAGCGTGTAAAACTTTTACCCAATTGTGTAGTCACTTCTAATTCGTTTTGATGGCATCACCCCCTGGGTGCGAGCGGCTATTCTATTTGATTTGGCTGTTATTTCGATCTTCTTATCAACACTTACACCACAGAATGAATTTCCAACATTGAAACGTATCTATATTTTCGGTAGCACTGCGATAGGCAGGCAGAGCCAGTTTTTTAAAGCCGACGAAATCTAAATCTATTAATTTTCTTACATATTTTGGCATTACTTAAAATATCGGAGACCGAATCGAATTTTCACTTATTATAAATGACACGTAATCACCTATTTGCGATGAGCTTGGTCACAAATGCATCACTGGCATGTTTGGAATTGAGATGACATCATCAGATTTGGTATCAGTTGAAACATGCCAGACATACAAGTGTACCGATTTCTCTCCCCCCCCCCCTCTAGGGCAGAGGTCCGCAACCTGGTGCTCGCGAGCACAGCAGTGCTCTCGTCAATAAAGTGCCCTCCAAATAGTCGAAAAATAGTGCTCGCGAGCACTCCCAATCAGGTTTCATTCATTGTTAACACTGTGACAAGTAAAACAATTATTTCGCTCTATCTGTTTATACTATAGAGAAATAAAAATGCCAAATCTCTAAATTGGAAAACTGCAAGAAGTACACAGTATGCATTACGTGGATGCACAGTCCTTTTTGCCTAATCTTAAAACAAATGAAAAGGGGCGTGACGTCTTTCAATGGTTACATATATCTCCTACAAGGAGCCTTCTTTCAGTAGACACTCACTAACTTCTCTGGCTCTACTGGAGCAGCTACGTTCATATTCATATTCTTCGACTCCAGGAGAAGTGGTTTGAATGGACAGGTTATGCTAAGGTTGGTAACCTTCCCGTATTGGCGGGGACTTCCAGTATTTTCAATATTCGTACCGTGTCTCGTATGAACTCTTTACGAGACGCTCTATTCGAAGTATAGTACTAGTACGTTATTCGGCAGATAAAATAAGCTTTTATTCTCTACAGACCACTGAACATAAAACACGCGCCATCTTTCGACTATATTTTAGAGCTCGTGGTGAAAAACTAGGAGCTACTATGAGCGACGCTAGTAATTTTAGCAGATTTTCGTCTCCATTTCCCCTGGAAAAACGTAAAAGTCTATCTCCTGACATGCAGAATTTTTTTGTTATTATATTAAAATATCTAAGATATTGGCGCAATATTTGTATGACCATAAAGATAAAAGGTTGTGTATATTATAGAATTTGATTTCTCAATTGCGTTTCTTCATAGATTCACGTTTTTATTAATTTTATCATTTTAGGTCCTTGATAACTGATATAGTTGGATTCTATTGTTGTCATCATTCTCCTGCTTAATATGCATACATTTAAAAAAGCAACTATTTTTTCTAATCGTCCTAATCGTCTTCGATGAATCTCCCCGTGTTGCGAAGGAGGACGGTATAAATAGGGAGAGGGAGGGGAGTGCTAGTGAGAATGTGGATAAAGCAGAATGAGAAAGAGAATATAATATGGTATTCAACTCTAGGCTCGTACATAATAAAAGCAGTTGTTGTATCTCAACTTCATTGAATTTCTCCTTCATGGAAACGTTTTACGGGCTCCTCTCCTGTCCTACAAGTACCTATTTCGGTTGATTCCCGTTGAATTTCATCGGACATCTTCTCTATTATGTACACTAATTTCCAAAAGTATTCCAACAATTTGAGAGGCGTCACTTTCGTGGAAGACTGAATTTTAACTTCCTATCTACGTGAATGTTATTTCAGTCGGTGAGTATATATTCCTATCGTGACTCCACCTCAGCCTTATGGGTTTATTATTGTATAAAATACGACGCATTCTTGCGTGTCGACCGGAGTTAACAAAGATTATTACGCCTCTTGGGCGATCGTTTGAACGTACTATTATAATTCGCCATTGTTATTTAACAGTCATTCTTGCATCGTGATGATAGCATAAGCAGGCAGACCCATGGAAGTTGTTTTTTTCCAAGTGAGGGGTTGTTTATGGAGGGCTGAAGCAAACATGCTGCGTAATTAGTTCTAATAGTAGAATTACGAGTGGATTTACGAATTTCGAATCGACGATTTCATCGGGTTTATCAAATTCCCTGGTTCGATAGTGTTTGTTACATAATGGAGATAGCGAAAGTGACAAGGCACAACTCTTAAAACAGTCGAGATATATGCGTTTAAAAGGTAAAAAAACAATTTTGCAGACTTCTTCCATTACTTGCTATTTGATAGCATTATACGTAATTCCACGTTAAACACCGAATTAAGAAGTCGGCTTGGCTGACGGAATGCACGAGATTGTCATGCGGTATATCTTTTATATAATTCATTAAGTTAGATCGTTGTTGAAGCCATTTCGTTTCGTTTAACTTCGTTATTAAGTGAACCTCATTTTCACAGACGACTTGTAGGTAATTGCAAGATAAATCAATCTCCGAACTATGTGTGACTGCTCGGTTAAACATGAAGATTTCTGGCTAGATTCGCAAAAGTTTTTGCGGGTACCACTAGATATTTTAATTTTTTCGTGCGCACGCAATATTTGGAAAATGAAGGGAAATGGATTATCTACGACGAAGAAATGAACGTAAATACGTATATTTTCTTCACGTATACACGTTTGTAAGTGAAAAGAAATGGGCAATTTACGACGAAGGTATTACGTGAACATGCAGATTATTTTACAACTATTCGAGTAAGGTATGTTTTAAGCAATAGTCGACTACATTATTAATTACCATTGATAAGAAAATTAATCGGTGATTTTCCTTGGCATCACTATTGACATTTCAGTTTGTAGACATCATACTAAGCCATTAATATTACATTTTTTGATATGATTATATAAATCATAAAGAACGCCTGTTTCGCATGCATGCACGCATGATGTGTGTATCATTCCACTCTTCTTTATTTACTCCATACGTAGTAAAGGGGAAAGTATTGTTTTCATGAAAAAAATCGATTTCGAGATTTCAACGGAAAACACGTTTTGACCATTTTCTCGATGATGTCTGTGTGTGTATTTCAGTTTTTTGTGGGTGCTCTAACTCAAAACTATTAATCAGGTCGCATAATTGGTGAGGAGAGGTTGGTGGTGGCGAGAAATATTTGCTACAAACCAAAACTGAACAAAGCACACACTTTGTAGCCGAAGTAATAGCAAATCTTGCAGATGAATTCACAAAATTTTCTCTTATAACCCGGCAAATGATCTTTGAATAATTTTAATTACAAAGAAACACTTGCACCAATCAATAAATACTTTTCAATTCTGAGATCATATGACTGCGATGACAAATATCATTTGTTAACACGTGAGGCTTAAAGTTCTTTCAGTGTTTGGAGGAAAAAGTGAAAGTGCTTTTTCGATAAAGAACAATATTAAAATAAAAAATGAGCTAGAATAACTGTAGAACATTTGAATGAGTTTATTCGAGATGCCATTTAAAAAATCAAGTAAATGTATAGCTAGTGAATACTTTTCAAAGCCAAGGGTCACATTAAAAAAATTATAATGAAGTAATTTCCTTTTTTATATTCCATTTTGCAGTATTTTCTATTTTAAAAGGTATTTCAATTTGTTAGGGATATACCTCACTGCACAATCGAGTTAATTAACATTTTGTACTATTCACGTTATATTGATTGAGTTTTGGATTCTAATTTGCCGCATTAAAAGCCATTATTGATGCATTTGTTAGTTTTTTCTTTGAATGTTCCTCAGTGATGGATTTAAGACAATTGAAAATGGGGGTTGAAAAGTGGGCAAGTGCAAAATTTGAAGGAAAGTTTTATTTTATTTCTATTTTGTTCCAGGAAATGGCTATATTGCTGTATTTTAAATCAATGTGTATTTTTAATTACGTCTTTTTGTGTCATTAAGCGAAAAGCAGGCAAATTTAGAGAGAAACAGCTATTGAAATGTAATTCGTAAATGGTAGTATTCAGCAGTACCTATTCTCCTCTTCCTTGGACTCGCGACTGGCGCTCCGGGAAAGAAGCTCAACATTGGATAACGGTTGCGGACAACGGGCCGGCGAGATTATTCCGCCGAGTGCCACTCTTCACCAATATTCACTATATGTGGCGCAAATCGCGTGTAACCCTCTTAATAACTTTATCCATAATGCTTACAAAAAGGTAACTCTTATGTTTTAACAAGTGAAGATATAAAAATGAATTTTTATAACAAAGTTTTATATAGTTTATACTTGAATATGAATAAACTCGATAATATAATTATGATAACCTTTCTGCTTTCATGGGCGCAAAAAGTTGCAAAAGTGTTGTGTCTCTTTTTAACCCTTAATCTTTGTACAGTTGTGCGAATGGCAGACTGAAGTAGAGAACTGTAAGAATGTTAAGTATATAAGTAGTAAGAAGTTTGATAGTATCTTTTGTTTCATTAATGAAAATACTGACTTATGCATTCATATTGCTTAAAATTAACGAAAATATACCACTAGTTCAAAGTAATTCAGCTTTAGATAATAGTAGAAGTGAAACTTGAATATTTAATATTTTAGTCACCTAACTTATATGACAAAAATGATATATTTTTCTTTTCCTAACATCACATCAACCATCCATATAAAACCACTGTGTAAGTATACTTAGCTGAAGAATTGCTAAGCTACAACACAACACTTTAAAATGTTTTAAATAGTGAAAAAAGAAATATGATACTTAAATGTGAGGGCTTTTAGAAAAATGCAGGAACAACTGGTCTTAAAGGTCTATAATTAGAAAAGATTTCATCCAAAGTAAAAAATAAGCTAAGTGAACGGCTCCAAATAATAAAATTATGTTCAAGGCACAACCTACATAAACAAACATAGTCATCTAAAGTAGTTTTCAAATGAATTTTCAATGTGAACGATTCCGAGAAGATCGCATTAATGATTATTAATAGTAGAGCAATACGTATGTGATTATAATATAATAATAATAAAATGCATGCATAAGGCAATATTATAAGAAGAGCAATAAGAATTTAATAATAATAATAAAATTCATAAAAAGCTTACATGTATCTTGATTTTCCAGACGTATTTCTTAATGAAACTCATAGGGAAAACAATTTTTAGAATAATCTATATATTAATTTAAATCGCTTTGTTCCTTTGGTAAAACGTGTGAGACAACGGCAGCACCTAGGAATACGATTGAGGTGTCAAAAGAAAGGTACCATGTACATGTACAGGCACTTAAAAAATTTGAGATCGGAGCTTTGGGTCGCCATTTATTGATGACATTTATCACATCAGAATTTCAATTGTGGGAATGGGGAAACTAAGACCAGGCAATAGCGCAAAAACGGCTGTACCGATTTTTATGAAACTTGCAACGTATCGAAAGGTCGATCCAACTTAGATCTTAAGCTACATATCTTATCAAAAATTCAATCAGGAGGGTGGGTTGTGGGGAACTCCAGAAGTTTTTGTGTTCGAACATTATCAAACGACGAACTCCAGAAGTTTTTGTGTTCGAACACTCTCAAACGACGAACTCCAGCAAATGACGCACCCCTGCATACGCACGCACCCCTACATACGCACGCACCCCCTGCATACGCACGCACCCCTGCATACGCACGCACCCCCTGCATACGCACGCACCCCCTGCATACGCACGCACCCCCTGCATACGCACGCATCCCCTGCATACGCACGCACCCCCTGCATACGCACGCACCCCCTGCATACGCACGCACCCCCTGCATACGCACGCACCCCCTGCATACGCACGCATCCCCTGCATACGCACGCACCCCCTGCATACGCACACACCCCCTGCATATGCTCGTACTCGGCTACGCGAGTACTCGCTTTGCGCGTAGGTACGGAGTCTACTTTTATAGGCAACAGACATTAGCCCAGAAGAGAACGCTACAATCATACTAATTAACCGATAGTTTTTCGCGAGAGGTACGCCCCCTTCTCGAGAACAGATCGAACGAGGGGAGTTCCAAGCTGGCAACGTTGCAGAACGCGACGCTGAGAAGGTGCGCGAGCGAGGCAATCTCGAGGGTCGAACCAGAGAGAGAAAGAGAGGAGAGAGAGAGAGAGAGAGAGAACGGTCGAGGACGAGCAAGCAGCCATGGAGCAGCCAAAACCGGCCGGCAGAATAGCTTTGTTCATCCAAGTGCTATTTTAGTATCGTTTATTATCCCTCCAAGTGGACAACTCTATTGAGTATATCTTTTGTATATTTCTGTTTTGTATAAATTCACTCCAATATAGTTGTTAGCATTTTCCTTGCCACGTTATCATTGTGTTATATTTGATTGCATGTTTTCAGCAACAGTGTCATTTAAGAAGAGTCGTATCGTTTTTGCATCGTAAGTATCTTGTGAATTACGAGAGATTAATGTAAATGAGACAGTTGCGTCTTGACACTGGAATACCGAACCATTACGTTTTTATAAAAAATGAATGGAAAAAGCGGAAAAGAGGTGCCAATAAAATTATTGCTCGAATGTACTCCGTGAACCCTAAAGCTGAAGAAAGAAGTTACCTCCGATTACTTGCGTTACACATTCGAGGAGCTACCAGCTTCGAAAATCTCCGCACTGTAAAATGGTGTAATTTGTGAGTCTTTTAAAAGAGCTGCTCAATTAAGTAAGTTATTGGAAGACGATGATGAGTGGCAAAACTGTTTGGAAGAAGCTGCAAAAGTACGTATGCCAAGAGAGTTAAGGCTTCTTTGTATATTTTGTAGACCGAAAAATCCTATCATTTTGTGGGAACGGTTTCGTCATGACATGATTGAAGACTATATTCAAACTGATAACGAATCATTCGCAATAAGAAAAGCGCTCTTAGATATTGTAAACTTATTCAAAGAACACGGATTAAAATGTACGGAATTTCAACTGCCTGATCCATGTTCCTTACCGGAAAATTATGAAATTGCATTTGAACCTGCAATGGAAGCCAAATAAGCGCAAAATAGAATCCAAAGTTTAAATACCTTACAAAAAATAGCATTCGATAATATTCTAGATACCATCGATAATCAAAATATTCTTCCGTATTGATTTTATTTGGACGGTCCAGGTGGTCCTGGGAAAAATATCTTTATAACGCATTAATGTCTTTCATTAGAGAACGAGGAGAAACAGTTTTGCCTTTTGCTACCACAGGCATCGCTGGTTTACTTATAAAAGAGGGAAGAGAAGTCCACAGTGGTTTCAAATTATCAGTTCCACTCCTCTAAACATCAGTTTCGAAAATTAATATTAATTCTCCTGAAGGAGAGAATGTGAGAAAATTCAACTCATTGTCATAGACGAGGTTATAGTGATGTCCAAACCTGCTTTCCTGTGTATTGATCTCTTATTAAGAGAGATAATGCAGCAAAAGGAAAAACCATTTGGTGGTCAAGTGTTGTTAATTGGTGGCCACTTTAGACAAACACTTCCTGTGGTTCCAAAGGGTACAAGATCTGAAATTATTGAAACCTGCTTCACGAGGAGTGAACTATGGCACGTATTCACGATAATTAGTCTTAAAGAAAATATGAGAACTGGGGTTGAGCAAGCAGAACACAACCGATGGCTTCTCCAGGCCGGAGATGGTACATTGAGTAATAATTTTGGAATGCCGTCTGATGTCAGTAAAATTCCAGAAAGAATGGTAGAAGATGGGTCCATTGTGAATTCAATTTTTGGAGAACGAATCGAAGAGAATGTTTCTAAAAAGGTTATATTCACGTCCAAAAACAAAATAGCTCTTGGCCTAAACAATGAAATAATGAACTTGCTCCCTGAAGAAAAGAAAACATTTTATAGTGTTGATTCAATAGTGATTGATGAGCCAGAGAATAACAGAAATTATTCATTGGAATTTTTGCACTCTCAAACGCCTTCTGGAATGCCAAAACACGAACTTATTCTGAAAGTTGGAGCCATTGTAATGCTCATTAGAAATATGAACCCGAGGAAAGGATTATGCAACGGGACAAGATTAGTCGTTAGGAATTTAAACAATCATTTTATTGATGCTGAGATGTTGACTGCCACCAACAGAGGAGATAAGAGTTTTTCTCCCGAGGATATTTTTAACACCAAGTGATACACAATTGCCTTTCATACTCAAAAGATTGCAATTCTCAATTATTTCAGCTTTTGCTATATCAATTAACAAAAGTCAAGGGTAGACCTTATAGGAAGTAGTAATATTTTTGCCTGAACAGGTTTTTGCGCACGGGCAGTTATATGTAGCCTTAAGTAGATGTACTTCTAAGGATAACATTAAAGTGAAGATTTTATCCAACGAAACACAAGGAAAATTACACCAAAATAATTGTGTTTACAAGAAACATTGTATATAAAGAAATTCTGCATTAAGTGCATTTATATGTTCCGTAAGTCATTTTTCTTCCAAATAGGCTGTATTATTTTATAGAGAAATTTGTTTTTTCTTCTCTAAATACCTCTCATAAGATTGATGTGGCACGCATTCCGCGAATCGATAGAAAGAAAGGCTGACATCACAGCTTAAGAAAACGGCGATTCCGTCTGTTCTGTCCTGAATACCAAAAAATGAATGAGAAAAGTTGTTTAAATGAAGAGCACATCATTCTTCGTTCGTTTCTATAAAGTTCAGTATAGATCAGGGTTTAGTTATATAATGACCATTTACAGCTCCTAAATTGGAAGATCATCACTCTTACATTAGCTCATCATTAGAGAAAAACAGAATATAAAAATATCCCATAAATCTCTATTTTGGAAAATTTTATACCGGCTGTTACTCCATAAATATAGCTGTTATGGTTCGTCTCTAAATTTCTCGTTGAATTTCAACGAGCATTAACTCTAGTATATATATAAAAAGCGAAGTTAATATAAAAGTTGGTAATAACACAATGCGACATCACTGCGATACAAAATTCAAGTGAAATCGAAGCAAAATTCTTTCAAATACATATTTTTGTTAGTCTTCTGTGAAATATGTTAAGTCCCTTCGCGTGACATCAGTTTCCGACCCCAGCGCTCCTCTAGGCCTTTCGTTCTACTACTCACTTTCGAACACAACGGGCAGAGATTCTCCTTTCTCTCTCCTTTCCTTCCCTCCCCCTGCCATTCTCTCTCTCTCTCCCTCCCTACCCCCCTTCTCCCCCTCCCTTCCACACTCTCTCTCTCTCCCTCCCTTCCACCCTCTCTCTCTCCCCCTCCCTCTCTCGTATATTCCTAGCAAACGAGGACGAGAGAATACTCGTATGTGGAGCAAGAAAGAATCGCCCGCCCCATCGAGGTGACCTCTTTGTCCAAAGAGCTCTCGCATTCCATCAATTCCTCTCTCAATTTCCTCTTTTGATTTAGATTCCTTATCCGATCGCCTATCCTACTACTAATGTCAGCACCAAAGAATCAATTTTCTGCCACCGCGATGCCGCCATGGACAATTTGACGGAAGAATGGATTATCCCAGTGGCGGATCCATAGGGCTGACCCCTTTGTCCTCCCCCGATTGGGTGCATTTTAAAATTCATTCCGCGCAAAATTCCTGTATTCTACGCACCCGCAGAAAGGGGAATAGTGTTTGGCAAGCGAAAGAAAGATTCTGACGAGGATAGGGATTTTCAAAATGTAGTGTCGTTGGCAGAGGCGGATTCGAGAGGGGAGATTTTTTTCGGAAGTATCCTCCCCTGAGTTAGCCTATTGACACTATTTTTAAAATTAAACCTAATATTTGACACTGGGCCTCCGCCGGGAACCATAAAAAATAAAATCGATTTAGCGAATAGATACGGAAAGAATCGTCGAATTTTCTCTTCCACTTGGATCTCGCTCACGTCCAAAAAGAAACAAGTTTGGCATTGAAATAGCTATTTCGAAATTTTATATTGCTTAAGTAAAATTTTCTTTTTCTAAATATAAAAAAGGCAGTAGATAAAAAAAGCTGTTCCTTCTTGAAGTGTGAAAAGAGAGAGAGAGAGACAGACGACGTTTAACGCTAAGGAAATGGAAGCATTTTAGCAAAATATATGGGAGGGAGGCGGTCGTCCAATGGACAGCTGGTATTCCAAGTTATTAGCGACATAAATGAAATATCATTGCTAATAATCGGCAGAATAACACAAACTTCTCGAAAGACAAAGGGTATTTAAAAGCAATCCTCTGCTCAGTACTAGAGAAGAGTTTTATTATTATACAATCATTACTCTAAAATAGGTCTGGATTGCATTTTAGAAAAGTCGTGTTAAAAAAAGCGAAATTTAAACATTCAGATCTTTGTAGACCCCATTAAAAGCGTAGTATTGAAGATAATCCAAACGGAACTTATGATTCCTACTTTCCACATAATATTTATTTAACACTTATATTGGCTTTAATATCTTTAAAATCACCGCGGAGGAATTGTTCTTTGTGTTCCCAAATTTCATAATTTAGCGTTATAAAATACTAAAAAAACATTCGAACGGAATATTAAATTGTTCACGCGTATTTGTACGGCAAAAATAACACGTGTACGTCTTAGAATATAACGAATCTGAGTCCAACAATAGCTGTTTCTATATGTTCCTATATGTTATCATTATATGTATATAGACGTTCCTTACAGAGGAGGAGGATATAACAGAAGGATACTAATATCCAGCCCAAACTACAAGAGCTAGAGATCTGAAAGTTTTAGTTTTTGTAGATATGATGGAGAAAGCTACAGATAAAATGAGACTTCTTACCTAAGTGACATGAGTTCGACTCCAGAAATTCCGAAAGTTGCGTTTTTTTTATAAGAAAAGCATTGCGCCATTTTTGTAAATTAATTATGGGCACTTGCCGGTAAGCTGGAAAAATGAAATTTTCAGGGTTGCCAGATGGCCGCAATATCTATTAGGAATTATTGTCACTTTTGCTTACAGTGTCTTGGGTTCGACTCCCGAGACCCCGGAATATCTCCCATAAGTTAGCATGGGAAAAGGTTTTCCCAGTGTGTAAATCAATCTAATAGGTTTAGGAAGCTGAAATTTTGCAGGTTTATAGAACATTTGTCATAATCAATTATAAAAGTCGAAATTTTTAAAATTGTAAATTTTAGGGGTTGTTTTTACCCCATTCGAACATTAAATTTTAATAATTTTTTATGTACTACGGGATGAGCTAGGAAGCTGCAATTTTCAAATTATTTACAGAACAGTGCATTTGCACAAATAAACATTTCAATCTCTCCATATATATTTCGGCAACCGTTAAAAATGTTTAAATTTTAAACATAAAAAAATATTATTTTACTTCTACCAGTGCTACAACTTAAAATTTGGCTGAAATGTGTAGCATTAGTACCCCATAATGGAGAAAGTGTAAAATGTTTAAAATTGCAACATTTGGGGATTGTTTTAAATTATTATTTTTACATGTGGGAAAAACGAAAATCGCCGCGGAGGTGAAATCTTTAGATTTAATAGTATATTTGTAATGATGAAATATCTGTCTGAAAAATTAATGTTTTTTCAAGATGAGATGAAATGCTTGCAGCATGCAAGCACCTTCTACTAGTATATATCATTATATATCGACGACTCTTACAGAGGAGGAGGATATAACATATATATAACATATAGGAGGATACTGTTTAGGCACTTCCAGATGTGCTGGAGATTCGAAATTTTTTCAAAGGTAGGATTTTGTGCAAAACCGACTAGAAAAAACGAAAATCTTGAAAAAATGCAACAATGCGGCCGCTAAAAATTCGCAATTGTTTAAACAAATTTTCATGGTTTATGTATTTCCGCCTGTGCTACAGAGTTGAAATTTTTTTTAAAAGTAGAATTCATAAAAAAAACGAAATAGGGATTATACAAATTTTGATATTTTAATTTGTTTGGCAGTTAAAAATTCTTCAAGTTTAAACAAATGGATAACGGTTTAGGTACTACGGGATGAGCTAAGAAGTTGAAATTTTCAAATTATTTACAGAGTAGTGAATTTACACAAATAAACATTTCAATTTAACCATATATGAATTTCGGCGGCCGTTAAAAATTATTTAAATTTAAACAATTAGAAAAATATTATTTTACTTCTAGAAATGCTACAACTTTAAAATTTTGATAAAATGTGTAGCATTAGTATCCCATAATGAGAAAATGTAAAATTTTTAAAATTGCAACATTTAAGGATTGTTTTAAACTATTATTTTTACATGTGGGAAAAACGAAAATCGCTGCGAAGGTGAAATCTTTAAAATTAAAAGAATATTTGTAATGATGAAATGTCTGTCTGAAAAATGAATGTTTTTTCAAGGTTATATGAAATGCTTGCAGTATGCAAGCACCAACTACTAGTATATATATATCCTCCTCTGTAAGAAACGTCGATATATAATGATACGTATGCGGGTTGAGACAACAATTGATTCTCGAAGTTTAACAATGACGTGGTCAGCAAGGCAACATCACATTTAAAAGCCAATCCCAAATATGTGATTCAAATGTTTTATATGAAAGATTTGGAACGGTAGGCGGAAAAAGATTAATTGAATAAGAAACTTCATTGATTTTCCTAAAGCATAGTTTAAATTTGAAGTTTGTACGTCATTTCTTTCTAATTTTAAATTTCAAAAGAATAAAAACCTGCACTTTAAAAAGTCGCTTTTTACGTGTTATCTTACGGGAAATATAAATCGCCCCCCTGGGGTAAAACCCGGATCTTTTTTCGTATTTTTTTCGTCAATAATTATTATATCTTAATCAAACAATCCTGCGAAATTTCAACCTTCCACATAATCAGGAAGTTTGTTAAAAACGCGTTAAAAAGTGCCATTGATGACGTCAGAGTTACACACACACACACACACACACACATACATATCGGCCTCGGTGGTGGCGGGGTAACGTCCTCGCCTGCCAATCCGAAGGTCGCGGGTTCGAATCCCGCCTAGGTGGGTTTTTCTTCACCTAGGGCATGGATGTTTGTGATAGTCCTTGTTATTATGTTAATGAGCCCCTTGTAAAAGGCCGATTACGGCTGTTTAGGGGCCGCATGGAAATAAATAAATAAATAAATAAATAAATATATATATATATATATATATATATATATATATATATATATATAGACCTCAATGTCCAATTTTAAATACTCATAAGAAAAGGATTGAAAACGGTGCAGGGCTATATGAAATTGCTTTTTAAATTATTTAAAATTAAGATACATAGTCGAGAAATGCACCATACTGTGGAAGAAGGAATGAAGTATATTTTTCTTGAAGACATCATTCAAATCCATGCTGAATTTGCGTAAAAATTTGATTTTAATCATAAAATAATGACGTTTCCCAGTTTCAACAATGAAAAATATTAAATACCATAGCAAAAACTCCAATGTCTTTCAATGGGAATCGATTTTCCATAATTCAAGAGCATTGATTTAATGCATAGAATGCACTATAATCCACTTGATTTCAGCCAACGACATATACATATGATGGCATGATAATTTTAAATTAATTTTTTCCCCCGGTTACGTACTAAAATGCACGGATGGTGACGCTGCAATTCTAACACACAAAATATCCGAATTTTAAAATACATTTTAGTGTAACATATAGGCTATTGTCTTAGTTATGATTATAGTAATTGCTTAAAAAGGCGATCTGAGCCATGAAACTTGAAATTCGAAAACGTGGTCGCGAGCCCATTGCCAGAGAATTTAAAAATTCCGGATGGATGCCTTAATTTCGCAGAAAATTAAAACTATTATCTTATTTAAATGGGTAGTCAAATTCTGTTGCGTTGGTTTATTTACTAGTTAATATCTTGGTGCATGGTGATTTTTTAAGCGCTTTCAGTACATCACTACATCTCTTAATTCAAACGTATCATTGTTTCTCGACCGAACTTTCATGAATTACTTGCCAGCGCAACTTATAAATTTGTAACTTCTTGCCGTCTACATTGAAGTGTCACGGGCTGTATTTTAGGAGCGTTTCTTATCTCAATTTTAATAACATAGTAAGAGCTGAAACGAAGCGTGCAAGATTTTTTCGTTACCAACTTAAATTACTTATAAACATCGTGCAAATACGGGACATGAACCAAAGAACATCTAAAATAAACGGCGCAATTGCACAAACTTTCTCATATACGTTTAATCTCACTACACAATTTCCCCCGAAATTAACTCTGCGTGTTTGGCAATTCACTGCCAATTATGTTAATAATGCGTAACAACAGAACCAAAGTCAATGACACCATCAACCCCTCTGACGCGTGAGCTGAGAGACTTGTACAGAAACAATGCCGCTGGACGATATATAGTAACTTTTTTGGGACATATGGCTGTATGTTTGGATGGATTTTAATACCATCATGCAGTGGCGGATCCAAGGGAGGGGCGATGGGGACGATCGCCCTCCCCTTGGAGGACCCCATTGCCCTCCACTAGGTGCGTTCTTAAATTCATTCCGCGCAACATTCCTTGTTTCTACACCGAAGATTAAGTCTGTATGTCAAGGAAAAGAAAGGTTCTGATGGAGGTAGGGATATTCAAAATGTATCGTCGTCGGCCAGTGGCGGATCCAAGGGAGGGGCGATCGCCCTCCCCTTGGAGGACCCCATTGCCCTCCACTAGGTGCATTCTTAAATTCATTCTGCGCAACATTCATTATTTCTACACCGAAGATTAAGTCTGTATGACAAGGGAAAGAAATATTCTGATGGGGGTAGGGATTTTTAAAATGTATGGTTGTCGGCAGAGGAGGAATCAAGACGGGGGAGGGGTAATTGGGGCGATCGCCCTCCCCTTGGGAAGTTTCTGGATCCGCCCCTGCCATCATGTGAATTATATATTTTTACTTTCTCATATGCGTAGTATGTTGAGAAAGTATTGTAATCGTTAAAAAATTCGACTTCGAGATTTTGATGGAAATACACGTTTTAGGTGTCCCTGAGTACAAAAAAGTTGTTTTTGCCATGTCGTCTGTCTGCCTGATCGCCGTCCTAGGGCCCAAACGCGTAAATTAAATCGAATTTAATCTCATATTTGTGCAATATATCATCTTTTGCAGACCTTTTTTTCATAAAAATGATATTGCATTACTTACAAATGGTTCTAGAGAATTTGATTAAAATCAATCGAAGCCTGATGTCACAAATAATACTGTGTAAGATATATGTCTTGAAATCACTAAAAAGCGTCCATTGACATTACAATGTACGCTAAGCTACCTTAACTAAGCTTTATGACGTCACGCCTCCGTCGCGATCCATTCAAACTCTTACAATTGACTTACGGTTGAACTAAATCGAAACCCATATTTATGGATAATATCATTCATAAAAGACATTCTGAAGAGTTGAACAATATTGCGTAACAATTAAGGGTAATTTATTCTTGCATATTTTGAAAAAAATATTCGATTTACTCAAAAATGGCTAGAAGGATTTTGATTAATATCGTACAGTCTGATGTCACAAATAGTACTAAGCCATATATCCCAAAAATTACTAAATATCTATCAGTGGCATTAAAATATACACTAAACTACGGTTAACTTTGAATTATAAGTGTTTTTCTTTTACAAGCGTACACAGTAGACAAAACGTATATACGAATATGAGAAAGTTTGTGCAATGTATACTGCTCCGTTTATTTAAATTTCAGTTGACATAAATTGGTTCATTAAATTCAAATAAATTTTATTTGGATGAAGTGCAATTTATCCCCCCCTCTCAAAATAGCGCCAAAAATGGACATTTATTTCTTAAATTACCAGGTCAACCCTAAATAAATTCCGATTAGCTCATTGCATTAATTTCTGCCAATTTTCTATCTACCTCCTCGATCAAGTTATACTTAGAACAAAGGACGGACAACATGGCCTATTATAACTATTTTTGTGATTCTTTTAAACCTCACTATTTCTATCCATATTTCCCAAACCATCCTCAAGTCCTCCATTCTTCTATCTAACTCCAGTAACCTATCGCCCAATCCTTCACTCTACAAACATTTTACATGTTCGTTTTGTTTATTAAAACGTCCAGCACATTCCTCAAACTTACATACCGTTTCCATTTCATTAATATTGGATTTAGCTCATTGCTACGATTTTTAATCTTTTTGAGTAGTATTTCAGCTTTTTAGGTATTCCTTCTCGCAAATATTGCAACGAATGTTGTTTACAATGATTGCTACAAAAATTATTTCTCTCTCCTTCTGTCTTTCTCTACATCTCGTATTAAAAGCATTCAAAACATGCTTAAACCTATAAAAGATGAAACAAGATTGGAAAGGTGTACTCTATGTCGGAGTACACAAAGTTTCCAAATGCCTCCTTGAGATTTCACAATGTTTTCAATATTTATCGCTCAGATGAGGATTTAACGAGAAGCAAGCGAGGTACGTTGTAAAATACATGTAGATGTGAAGTAGTCGTAATTATTGTCCGATTTTCACCAAAATCGGAATTGATGGATTAAAGCGATCTAAAGATCCTATGCAGACAGGTATAAGCTGTAATGTTGGGAATAATTTTGAAACGAGAAAAAAAGTCCGCTATGACCGGGAATCGAATCCGGGTCTTCCACTTGCCGGGCGGATATTCTACCACTGAACTATCGTAGTAGATCTATATTTCTCGTTTCTGAACGCGGATGTTTTCTTGGTTGGGACGGAACTAGCCAAGCTAGTATCAAACTGCCCCAACGGATGTCCTCGAAGAGATACACCGAATAAAACTCCTGTCTCTCAAATTGTGAGATTGCCAAGCAAGAAATTGATGGATTAAAGCGATCTAAAGATCCTATGTAGACAGGCATAAGCTGTTATGTTGGGAATAATTTTGAAACGAGAAAAAAGTCTGCTAGTTCCGTCCTAACCAAGAAAACATCCGCGTTCAGAAACGAGAAAAATTGAACTACTACGATAGTTCAGTGGTAGAATAACCGCCCGGCAAGTGGAAGACCCGGGTTCGATTCCCGGTCATAGCGGACTTTTTTTTCCTTGGCCTTGGTCACTCAATCTTACCCCACTTCTTCTGGGGGTATGTCAAAGAATGTATCTACACTACCAAAAACACTTAAAGAACTGAAGGAACGCATTCGCAAAACCATCGCATCAGTGAGTGTGGGTATGCTACATAGGACCTGGGAAGAGTTTGTATACAGGCTGGATATTTGCCGAGTTATCTAAGGTTCACATAGGGAATCCTTGTAGCTTGCAGTTGGAATACAACTTGATACCTGTGTCTACTAAATGGCGTTTCATTTGTTACTACTTTTAAATTAGCATTGGAGATACATGCATTTGTAATCGGTCAGGTCTTTATGCGAGCACTAACCTCAGCCCCCTTCAACACCGTCATGGCGTTATATGCCAAGTGCGTGAATAAAAGAAATAACTTTTTATTAGACACATTAAAGCGACTTGAATATACAATAAATATTTTGTAAAATGATAAAGTTTATGAAAATTTCGTGTAAAAATGAAATTTTAAAACACAAACGGAGATAGTTCCTTAATAACCTAAGTTTTAAGAAGGTACGCTCTCCAGATGCAACTGTTTAGGGTAATGTAAGCATAATTCTCAATGAAACATAAATTCGGAAATAATGATACGAGCTGATTACTACAAATGTAATATTAAATGCCCTTAGGGACGTTAGATTTGTCGATTCTTGTAGATAATGCCCTTATTTCATCAAAAAGATCTGCTGCTTCTATATTTTTCATTGCATGTCAAAGCAGCTTCTAAATATTTATAAAATTTGAGTAGATTAATTTCATCAAAGTCATGAGAATTTACCATATTGAACAAAAAACGAAAAATAATATTGTATTGCTGCAATTGCTCCGATCTTTCATCTATAGAAACTTTAGTGGTATCGATTATAGTACTTATTATATAAACAAACTCTCAATTTTGTTTCTGAGTCATTTATTGGAGAATCTTTTTCAAATTGTATTTTGTTGCATGATCGAAGTTTCATTTCACTTGTACATTCAGCATTCAAATCTATTGTTTCAGCAACTTTTGTAGCTGTCTCCTTAAAACTTACAAATTTATATTCTTGTCTCAATCCCTCTACAAACAATTGCGTACATTTTAAGGATTCTAGTGCTGTAGCCACATAGACCAACACTCCTTGTAGGCACCTGTTAGAAATATTAATCCATGGCTGCAAATCTAGTTTTAATTCCACTTTCACTAGTTCATGATTCATCCTCAACAATTGAAATCAGTGCTTCGTATATATCAGCAATTTGACATGTAATTGCATTTACTGCATACACGCGACTATCCCAACGTGTTTGACTTAAGAACCTAAGGATTAAATTATTAACATGTTGTAGAAGGATATCCCATCAATGTATAGATGAAGAAAAGAAATTGTAAAGACGCTGAATACTGTCGAAAAAAGAAGGTCTCAATGTTGAAATTTGCAAAGCCATCGAACACTAAATTTAACGAATGCGCAGAGCAAGGAACAAAAAATGCCCTAGGATTGATTTCTTTTAATATTCTTTGACCCCAACTGTTCTTTCTCCTATTGTTGGCCCCTTTGTCGTACCCCTGACCACAAATATCGCCTATCTATAAATTCAACTGCTTTAAAATTTGCAAAATTTCTTTAGTAAGGCCAACGCCAGTAGAATCCATTATTGGTATGAACTGCAGAAACCTTTCCTATATTTTCATTCACCTCTCTGCTTCTTTCATGTGGGTCAGTGGTTCCCAACCGGTGGTTCGCAAATCCCCGGATTCACGAAATTTCAGCGGGTTCGCCAAAAATTATATGTAATGGAGGATTTTTACATATGGATATCTATTTAAAATGACTACTTCATAAATGCCATCAAAATTACGGGAATGAATATATTTTCTATTACGGTACTGTCGTAAATGGCCTATTACATTTAAATCGTTTCGAAATATTTTCTACTTAATAGCAATGTAAACTCTGGATGACATCGAACCGGAACCGAACCGAAAACCGAAACCGAAAAAACAGTTATTTTAGCTCGAGTGAAACCAAACCCGAACCGAAAAATAATATTTTTCTGAACCCGATCCGTAACCGAAAACCGTTATATCTTTCGTTCCATTTTTTCGGTTCGCATAAACAGTGGGAGCGAAAGAAGGGTTTTTCCTTTTACTTCAATGTGAGCCTTTTTTGAAAGCCTCACTTTTCAACACCGAATAAGGCAAATGATAGCGGTTTTCTTGAGAATGCATGCTCTTAAGCTTTTGGAGAGATGCATCTTTGTGATAATATCTGTCGGTTCAATGGTGAGATTTTCCATGGGCATCTTCATACATAGAGGGTGAAGAATACGTTTTGTTGTGGTTTTCCAGAACCCTGTTAAACGACGCTAGTGGAAATGAACTTAGTGGTACTTTGAAGACAGCCGCTATACGTCTTGGTACCCTTCCCTTGAGCCTACCCCGTGGAGTGTTCCGGGTAAAAATGTTTCACGATTCTTAACTTGAATTATGCTTAATGTTGGAGGTTATTGTCCCCATAAACCTTCATCCCTTCTCCATATGCATTGAACCCTTATATTTTGGTAGTCTTTCTCTAAAACTTATCCAGGAAGGATCGCACGGCAGTCGCGCTTTTGAGGTATTCTTACTTCTGTTAAATGTTACTATGTGTACATATTTGTCAAAAAGATTTATGTAATTACATATTGTATGGTATTTTTAATATTAACACCTAAATTAGTGTATTTACAAATAGTTACGTAGCTCTTCTTTGAACAACTCTCAATGAATTACATTCTACATTCAAACGTGAATTAATATTATTTTATCTGTTCAAGTACGTGCATTAGTACTGTTGTAGTATATTGGAATCTGGATATTGGAATTGTAAAATCAAATAAATATTGACTTCTGAAAGAAAACAACTGTTTTACATCAAATTAAGGACTAAAATATAAATAACAATTTTAATAACTTTTAAACGCGCTAAAAAGGAAAAAAATAAAATTTAAATTTCTATAGAACAGTATCAGACGGAGTCGTATAAAAGGGGCCGTTTGGAAATTGAAAAACGAAAAATGTAAGGGAATTCATACAATGTTTTACTGTTCGTTACATGATCGGAGGGAGCGTTTGCGCTATGTTACGTGTGGATATCTATTTTTGTCTTCTTGACTTGCGGCATCGTCCTGCAAACTTGTATCATTTTAATTTTTTTGTCATTTTCTCTTCTTATTGACGTGTGAGTGCTAATCTGGATTATTTTACGGTTAGGAGTTTTTAATTTTAATTCCATAGTGAAGACGTATTTGGTTTAAATAAAAATCTGATGCGGCCACTACATGACTTTCTCCCTGTACCTGTAATATTTCTAAAAATTCCTAATACGTTACATAAAAATAAATATTTCAAGAAACTGCGAGAAAATTTTACTTCACGAAGAACAGAAATAAACTGAAACCATAGCCCTCTGATATTGGATATAGCCACAATGCTCCAATAATTAAGAAAATAAAAAGGAGCGTTACTAAGACGTAACTAACCGTCAATTGCTAACAAGAGCCGTCGGCAGGTGGCGTGGTAGTGGCAGCTAAAAATATAAGATCTCTCTTAAACAATGCATTATATGGGGCAATGTTCAAACAAAGGTTGTAGAAAATTAAATTTCCTACAACTTTTATTCTAATGCATTTTTACATGTATCAAATATTAAAGCAAATATTTCAAAATAACGGATAAGTGAAGAGTCAACGACCATTTCCGGTTGACCGATTTTTGCCAAAAACTACTCAGTTCTTGTGACATTCATAAAAATGTTAAATGTAAAATTTCGCATTGACCTGATTGATAGTTTTTGAGTTAGAGCGCCTACAAAAAAGCTATCATGCACACACACAAACAGACATAATCGAGAAAATGGTGAAAACGTATTCAGGGGGCCACAAAACGTGTATTTCCGTTGAAATCTCGAAATCGATTTTTTTGACGAAAACAATACTTTCCTCTATACTACGTATGGAGAAAGTAAAAATATAACATAATGAAGATTATTTTGGAATTCTCTTGAAATTTTCTCCAAAAAAATCAGTTCGAACCGGTTCAATGGTGGTTTCTGGAGCAAAATCGGGACCGAACCGAATTTTTTTGTTTTGTGTGAACCGGAACGAAAAAATTTGGTTCGATGCCATGATTATTCTCATGAGTTTTTCTCGAGCACCTTGGCCACTACCATGAGATTCCCCTATGCGAGACTATGAGGGGATTTCTATACGCTGGGCTTGCCTACCTATATATATTGTATGCATATTGTTATATAACAATAATAATAATAAATAAATATAAATAAATGAGAAAAAAATTAATAATAATAATAACAAAAAACATTTTAAAAAATAAAAAATAAATATGTATATACGTATATACATTAAAAATCGAATAAAAAAAATATATATACAAAAAGAATTAGCAGTATCTAGTTGGTATCTTCTTGTCTCAACTACCTCACTAATGTACATACTTTTTTATTTTTCATTTTTATATTTTTATATCTTTTTTTATTTTAAATATTAGTTTTTTGCGCATTGTATTGTATTTATATTTATAAGTAGTTATATTATCTTTTAGTTCATAAGCAAATCATAAAAACCGTAGGGTGTTAAAATTATGTAATTGAAAGAAACAATCCCCATTGTAATTGAGCACTATCTGACTGTCCGGGAACGTGTGTTACCACGAGGGACGGCCTACATTTGTGGTAAAACTACTTAACAAACCATTCAAGAGAGAGAGAGAGAGTATGTATATTGGTCGTTTATCGTAATCAATAATGTGTAAGAGTTGTCAGTTGTTGACTTCTGTTACAGTATAAAGGTTTCATTTGTTTCGATGTGAGTGCTTTGGTGTCGATTTAACTTTTAACCTACTTCTCATATTGAATATATAGTTTCATTTTTATATTTCGCGAAATAATACCCATAATTGACAATGCCACCCTTGGCACGCGTACCATAGGTTCGCCAGACCCGCACTAGGCTATTCCCCAACAGCAACCAATTCTGCTGACGTAGAATTTGACGCAGCACTGCTATCATAGTCATCACACCATTTTGGGCTATTTTGAATAATTACACCTGTTTAAGCTCCAACTTGAACACTTGTGCTGGAGTCTTCAAGATTTTCATTTCTATTTTCACAGCTAGGGATTGCAAATTTACCGACTTATGGGCAACTTGCGACATTAAAAAAAATGATAAATTTTAAAATAAAACGATAAATATAAATAAATAAAAAATTTATTTCAAGATAAGTACTTTAAGGAAAACACAATATAAACTTAAAACAAAATTCGAAAATAAACCTTTGATTAAATAAACACGAAAAAATAAACTCTCAAGATAAGTATCTACCTGAAGGAAAACACAATATAAACTTTAAACAAAAATCGTAAATAAACCTTTGATTAAATAAACATGAAATAAACTCGAAAGACTAAAGTGCTTGGGGAAAAACACAACATAAACTTTAAGCAAAAATCGTAAATAAACCTTCGATTATAAACTCTGAAGTTAAGTACTTTATGGAAAACACAACAAACTATAAACAAAATTCGTAAATAAACCTTTCATTAGAAACATGAAATAAACTCTAAAATTTTATTTTAAAACAAAAGTATTGCCGCTGACTCATTTTTGTTGTCTCTTTGGATGTTAAAATAGGCTCGCAGAAAACATAATTTATCCAGACTTTGCTCTCCTAACTGCGACCTGATTTTTGTGATTATCAGCCCTGCCGTAGAAAACGCTCTTTCTGATTCGACATTCGTTGGTGGAACGGTCATTAAGAAATCGAAAGCCATTTTAAAATATTTTCCTCTTATTTTTTTTAAATAAGTCATTTCCTTTTTCACGACATGTGATAGGTCTTTCATGTTTTTTGTTTTTGAGTTTTATCTTTATCGCCAATTTTCCTTCATCGACAACGCAGCCGATGTCGAAGGAACTGAAGTTGTAACATTCACGGAATCGGAATCAATGACTTCAGTTGACTTAATTGTATTATTTGTTTCTTTTTTGTTAGAAACGCGTTCAATTAGCTCCACGATTATCTTCGTTATTGTGGATTTGCTGGTTTTATTAAAAATTCCATAATCTTCATCATTCGACTTCGTGGGATCATAAAGGTACTGTAGCGCGCGTGAACCAATGTGCTGCGAGGTTTGTTCAAAAAAGGGAATATTATTTTTATTCTGCTATTTAATTACTACCTGTTAAAATACAGCAGGGTAAAAATAAAATAGTTCTAAATAAATAAGCTGTGTAAATAAATTTTTGTTCATATTAATAAAAGAAGTGTAATGATTTTTTAAATATTTTATTTAAGTATGTTAAGGTGTGCCTAATCAATTTTAATGTCTATTATATCTCTTTTTTGAACATAATAAATTATTATTTAGATGTTTAGATCTATTTAAAAATATATTTTACAAAGATAATTAACAGGAAAAATTATTAAAACAGACATTAAATACGTTCTTCTTTTACCGAATTACCGGTAGAAAATGTCAAATTCAAAAGGTTGGGAAACGCTTGTCAAGAGCAGGGGTTCCCAACCTTTTCCATGTGGCGAGCACTAAGTTATATTCCGGTACATCAAGCGAGCACCAAGCTATATCCTAGAATATCAAGCGAGCACCAGTATACTTTTGCGGAGTATAATAATGATCATAAATACTAAAATAAAACCACCGTTAACGTTATTAGTAATGCTCTTATATACATTTAGAAAAAAGAAACTGATCATATTCAATTAATGATGTTAGGAAACGCGAGTAAAGCATCGTAGAAGTGCACAACCAGGCTGCCGAAGAGCACAATCAAGCTTCCAAAGAGAAGAGCGGTGCTCGCGAGCACCAGGTTGGGAACAGCTGTTCTAAAGGCTAGACTCGATACAAGACGCGCCCGATGTCGGATGACGTAGACGGCGCATTCCTTATTTTCGCGTGGCTTATTCTCTGATGCCTAAGCGCATTCCTAACTTGCTTATTGTACGACCGTGGCTCTTTATTGTCGTCCTTCTGTTCGCCGTTCTAGGACCCAAACGCGTACATAAAATCGAATGATATCTCGTATTTGTGCTATATATTATTTTTTGCAGGCCCTTTTTTGATAAAAATCACATTGCACAAAAATAAAGGGTAGTTTATTCTTGGGGATTTTTTTTAAATTTGATTTAATCATAAATGGCTCTAGAGAATTTGATTAAAATCAATCGAGGCCTAATGTCACAAATAATACTTCGTAAGACATATGTCTCTCGAAATCACTATATGGCGTCCAGTGACATTACAATGCACGCTAAGCTACCTTACCTAAGCCCTATGACGGCACGCCTCCACTGCGATCCATTCAAACTCTTATTACAGCCTTACGGTTACACTAAATCGAGTGATATCTCATATTTATGGATAATATCATTCATAAAAGACATTCTGAAGAGATACAGGATATTGCGCAACAATTAAGGGTACTTTATTCTTGGATATTTTAAACAAAATTCGATTTACTCAAAAATGGCTCTAAGGATTTCGATTAAAATCCATCCAAACGTACAGGCTGATGTCATAAATAATAATAACTTAGCCTTATGACCCAAAAAAGTTACTATATATCTTCCAGTGGCATTATTTCTGCACAAGACGCTCAGGGCACGCGTCAGAGGGGAGGGGGAACCCGAGGATTCATTAGTCTAAAATTCCGTACTTCACTGTTAACGCCACGCGATTATTAGTGAGAGGTATTAGACGGGAGAGGTTGATGGTGTCAGTCACTTTGGTTCTGTTGTTACGCATTATTAACATACATAATTGGCACTGAATTGCCAAGCACAGTTAATATCGGGGCAGTGAGATCAAACGTATATACGTGTATGGCAAAATTTGTTCAATGTATATTGCTGCGTTTATTTAAATTCCTTTTCCTGTGAATAATTCTGAATGAAATATCCCTTAGTGTCATCTATTCGTGCCCAATACTCTTTAATTCCCTTTCCATTGCGTTCCTTAGCAAATATTGCAGAGCGAACAGCACATTTTTTGTCGTTCTAGTTTCCCCTTGGACGCCATTAATACTCAACCCTTGGCCGAAGATTATATCCTTCGGACAGACAGACGGTGAGGAGGACATTTCGAATAAGAGGTGGAACCTTTCCCATTTGGTGCAATCCCACCTTGGGATGCTTCTGCATCGTCCATTGCGAGTTCAAAAATCAATCTCCTTACACTTAATCGCCAACTTAAAATTATTATTCCTTCATTAAATAAGAATCATTCAATTTATCAAAAAAATGATCATGACGATAAAACTACAACGTGATGAGAATTTTTATCATATTATGCAAGCAAAAATGTTTGTTTTATCAATATATTAGTTAGATTATTTTCGTGAGTACATTTATATTAAATTAAATTTGGAACTTTGGAGATTTTTAATGCAAATATAAAATTTGTAAAGGTAACAAAAATTCTAAAAAAATATTTCTCGTTTACTTTAGGTAAGTGACATTATTAGTATTTATTCTTTATTCTGCAGAAACTTTGCCAACAGAATTTGTGTAATTTGTGGTTAACGAATATAATAAGTGTATCGACTGCGTGAGAACCCCATATAACCGCGAGTGGATATTTGAATCTTCCGCATGTACCTCTGCCACCGCATTCCAAAGAGTGATTGCTCCAAAAAATACGATACCTACCCTTACTAAAATAAGAATCGGTTTTTTTTTATTTTCAGGGATTGGTTAACCTTTCCCTTTGGACAATCCACACTGTTAGAATGTATATTCTCAATAGACTTTCCTATCCGTGAAAACTTCATTCCTTCAGTTGGGATCATCTGATATTGAAGCCACCTGACGAAAAATATTTGAACTATTTGGAAATTCAAGCGGTGGAAAATTCATAGATTGATATGAGCTTTCTAATTTTTTAAAATTTCAAATGTATACTAAAATAAAAAAATTGATTGTCCACGGGCAGACAGAATGATCACATTAGCACGTTTTTACTTTTAAGAAAACGTTTTAGAAATGGAGTTGAAATCCCCGTATATTTTTCAATTCCAAATGTTTTTGCTGTATTAAGCACACCACTTGTCTTGGAGATATTAAAATATTTCGAAATTTGCGTTAACACGCGTGTAAAACTTCCATAAGAAACGTTTCGGCGAACCCTTCCCCCAAACTGAAATTAACACTGTCAAACATGTTTTCCTAAATCACAATATGGAGACTGTGAAATTTGGTGCAACAAAAGTGCAGATCAATAGATCTAAAGCAAAAATATTGTTTTTAATACATCCCCAAGGAAATTCTCTTGTACGCCTTTGTTCTCAGTGGAAACAATTTCGGCAAATATTACCAGCTTGTGCCTGAATGATGTTCAATTTTAGAATTCTTTTTTGTAAATTCTGTGGCAATTCAGTAAGATACAGTTCAGCAGCCAAAAGTCCGACTCCAGAAATCCGGCAACTTCCAAAATCCGGCATTTTACGGGCTATCTCTGGAGATTGTGCCAAATTTGCCAGCCGTTCTTTTTGCTGGGAAGAATAAATAAAATGAAAAACTTGGTATTTTCCACAGATTTAATAATCCACTACGATCCGGGTTTTGATGTGATACATCATCTTTAGGTAAAGAAATGAGGTTACAGAGACAGTACATACAGCCTTTGAGGGGGGATACAAGGGAAGAAGGTTGGAAAGAGGGTTAGGAGCGGAGTGAAGTATTGGAGTCATCATAGGGGAAGGGTTAAGTGTTGATGGCGGCGAGGTGAGGGTTCGTAGAGGGATAGGGAATGGCAAGCAAAAGGAGGGAAACATGCTCATTTAGGATAGGGCGGTTTTTCTGGTAAGCACATAATATTATCTCCAATTGTTCTAGGGCAGTGGTTCTCAAACCTTTTTGAGCCGCGGCACACTTTCAAAGATAAAGAGGATTTCGCGGCACCCCAGTCTTGTGACAAGATTCGTATATTTTTAGATACGGTTATTACAACCTTTGGACACTCCCATTTGTTGATGCTGTTATATAATCAATTTATTAGAAGAAAAATTATTGCCATATTTACCCACACACACATGCAAATCGTTCATTTATTTACTAAACAATGTTTTTCGCGGCACCCTTAAGTATCTACTCCGGCACCCCAGTGTGCCACGGTAAACAGTTAGAGCGTCCATCGTTAGGCCAATGCTTAGCAGCACTTAGCAACACAGAAAAGGAGCTTTTCCTCCAAATAAGGTGCGGAGGACCCGCCCTTCTGTTTGAATGGCCGTTTCTGTTCACTCCCTCTCGCGTTAATATTTCCGCCAGATATCACACGGGATCTTGTGCACTCCACACTTGTCTTCCATATCTAATTTGTCTTTAGAATTAACGAGTACCTAGTTTCAAAATGTTAAAAGGGGTATAGAAAGCTGCCTTGAGGTTATTTTTGGGGAGTAGATTTGATAATTTGTAGAAAATATTCCCTAAAATCGTAGTTTACACCATTTTGGCGGTTTATCAAGAGGGGCCTGAGGAATTGACGTCTTCTGTTTAGTAAATTGTCTATTAATCTACTATTGTATCCGTTATTCGTCGCTTTTCGTTTTATGGAACAGTTCCACAAGGTTACGCCCACACCGTGAATTTTATTTGCTGGGAAGAATTTTTGCCTTATTCTTTAAAAATGCTGTATCATCAATACTAAATGATTCAATCTCAATGATTCAATTTTCTTTCTTGCGCATGCAACATTTGGTAAATGAATAATCTACGACGAAGAAATGAATGTAAATACGTTTATTAACTTAACGTATACACAGCGTTTGTAAGTGAAAAGAAGTAGTTAGTTCACAATGAAGGAATGAATGTAAACAAAATTTATATTACAACTATTCGGGTGAGGTATGTTTTAAATATTCTTCGATTGTTTTATTGGTTACAACGGATTAGGAAATAAATTGGTGAATCAAAAATTCGATATTTCCTTGGTATCACTAGTGGCATTTCACTTTTTAGTTCTTAGACATTAATATTTATCTTTTTCGAAATGATTACATAAACCACAAAGAACGCCTACATTCAGTAGTATATACCCGTTAATTATTCATAACGTTGGTGATTTACATTATAAATACAAACTTATGTCCTAACATAACCTACTTAGAAATGCAATGCATCCATTGGTTAGAAAACTTTCACAGAATAAATTGTCTTTTATACTACCATAAGAAATAATTTTCAGTTTTCTGCTTTGAAAACATATACATACAGAAATACTTCATCATAGTGTGTATCAGAAAAATAAATTAATAGTTAAAATCCTTCCTCTGCTCTAGGCAGTAAAATTGCCTAATTCATGAAATGAGCAAAGCTGTTGCCCATTTCATGAAATGAGCAAAACATTGACTATTTCATGAATTGGGCAATTACACGGATTCGGCGTAACATATATATTGGAATGTAATTTTTTGAGCCTTCACGGAAGTGAATTTCTCAATAAGATCACTGTACATAATCTAAATCTCTGCCAACTTTATATTCAGTTGAAATCAATGCTATTGCAACTGGGTGTCCTTGTGACATAGTATAGTGTAGATAATTTTTTATCATTTTTAACTTTGAAAATAGTCTCTCATCAGACGCAACTGTTACAGGTACAGTGAGAATAATGTGAATTGCTACACAAATTTGGGTAAATATTTATAATGTTAGACTTACGTATGAATAAACTGAAGGGCCGCCAAAGCTACGCAATTTTCTTGAGGTTGATTATATATAAGGTAACCATACGTACCAGTTTGGCCGGGACAGTACCGGTTTTGAAATGCTTATCCCGGTGTCCCGAAAGACTAAACGAAAAGAGTTGCTGTACCGGTTTTCGGATGTTTGATCCAAAGGTTTCGGTAATTCCGACAATCCACAAAAGCGAATATAGGAAACACTTGATAAAGATCAACGGAACTAAATAACTATACGCATTATTTTCTATATATAATTAGCCGAAGTACGGGTATTAGGGGAGGGGGTGGTGTAGTGGTTAGAGCAGTGTTTCTCAACCGGGCTGACTCGTCACCCTGGGGTGACGCGTGAGTTGTGTAGGGGTGACGCGGGAGTTGTGTAGGGGTGACGCAAAACTTCCAGGTGGTGTTCCCTCGATGGCGATAATCTTGTTCCTCATTTCTCCCTTACAGCCGTTTTTTCCCATTCTCGTTCCAAGAATTTATTCGCGGGATATTATCTCTGATTTTGGAACTTATTAAGTACAATATTGTGTAGAAACAGACTTATTGTGTCCATTTTGTCCGAATACTAGGAGAAAATATTTGGTGATGTTCGAACAAATTGAACACAATTGGTCTGTTTCTGCATAGCATTTCTGTTACTACTTCGTTTTGATATAGAGTGCAACAAATTAACGACTTCTTCGGCCGAGTATATTCTCTGATTTTTCGATACGGGGATATTTATTTTCACTTCGGCGCGTGGAGTTGCATAGATTTTCTTCGTGAATCTGAACCAAGTGTTAAAAGTTGCAGTACAAGACAATTCCAGCTTTATTTCGGCGATAAGTGGCTTTCTTTTTTATCTTACTGAACATTCGATTCTTAAGAGAATATATCTATTTCGCAGTGAATCAAAGTGGGTTTTCGATTTTTTTAAAGGCAAGGTTATTATATCTAATATGCTTTAATTAACTTCCTTTTCCAATGCGCTTCATTGTCTTGCTCGAATTCCAGTGGTGTACGTTCAATCTTATTTAACATATTTTTATATGCAGGTATGATAATGTTTTCCGTCACCAGTTTTGATTTTCAATCCTTACACCTTCCAGAAGAAATCTCAAACTCAGAATTTATTTGAGAACATTAGAGTAAGTTTTTTGTCGGTAGTTAAAGTTTATTAATTCGTAGTATTTAATTTATGACTAAAGCGGCATTTCTTATCAAAACATGAGCACTTGCAAGACAAAAGCATAGAATATTTTAAAAGAATTTTGAAAGATCAAAGTAAACAGTCAACAAGTTTTGTGAAAAATGTTCAACTTCTGATAAAGCCCTGGAAGCAAGTTATATTGTGTCAGAGTTAATTGCGAAACAAAAAAGTCTCATACAGTTGGAGATACTCTAATAATTCCTGCCTGTAAAGAAATTGTTAGAATTATGTTAGGTGATGATGCTGCCATAGAAATAGATAAAATACCTCTTTCAAATGATACGGTTAGGAGACGTATTAGTGATATGTCAAATGATATAGAAAAACATGTCACAGACATGGTAAGTGATAGACGTTTCGCTATTCAAGTAGACGAGTCTACTGAAATAAGCGGTAAATGTCATGTACTGGCTTTTATTCATTTTGTTAATGAAACTGAAAGAGTAGAACAATTACTTTGCTTCAGAGAAATCCAGGTAAATACAAAGGGACAAGACATTTTTGATGTAATTGATACGTTCATAAAAAAATGTAATTTATCTTGGATTTCATGCGCAGTAATTTGTACAGATGGTGCTCAAAATATGATAGGGACCCAGAAAGGATTCATTGTTCTTATTAAAACAATTAATCCAAATATAATAACAACCCATTGCTTTCTCTACAGAGAAAGAGCATCAGTCACAAATATCGCATTAAAATAGTAAAACTATCCATTTTTTTGTATATATATATATATATAAAATAACTTTTGTTTATTATATAAATATGCCTTTAATTTTTTATTTAAAGTTTGATTTTATAAATAGTAAAACTTAATATTAGACTATTTTCTCTTTGCTTATCACACACGTTATCTATATTAAAATATTTTAAATGTAACCTTTTGATGTAGTGCTATGTTTTTCTTTGAGGATACTATTTTATGTTGGTATTATTTTGTATGTGTATTTTTTGTTTTCACAATTCTAAATTTAAAAAAGGAATAGCATTATTTTTTCTTATTGTTGCATAAATTGTTTGTCGAGGCCTAATAAAAAGTCATCTATCTACATATGTATTTTAAAGGAATGAATTGTACGTAGATGTGTATTTTGATGTCTATTTTTATGAGTTTATATATCAATGAGTTGTACCCTTGGTAAAATATTTTATTTTAATATGTTTTCTTGTTATACGTGACATAATTATGTTACAAATAATTTTATATAGTCAAGAAAATCATTATTTTTTATTTTTCGAGATTGTTAAATCAAGTGATTTTATTTATTATTAACTTCATGACTTTCGCGGTGTAGATTGATATTACGTCAAAACTCTGCATACCATTCATATTTTTCTCATTATCTTCACTGATCATTCCCTTGGTAAATCCTATTACCTGTGCATATGTTATAAGGGGAACGCGAAAATTTCGACATTGAAGAAAGGGTGACGCGAACAAGAAAAGGTTGAGAACCACTGGGTTAGATTGTTGGCCCCACCGTACGATCTGCTAAAGCGACAACCGGTTCGAGTTCTTCTGAGGATTTTTTCCGAAGACGTTCCGGCCCCCTATTTGTATGCGATGGTACTATGGTGACGAGGACGACGCACCGAGAAAAAGCAACTTGAGGAGCGCGCGCAAATCAACACTTCGTCCTTCGGAAGGGACGTTAAGCCGTTGTCACTTTGGTGTTATTCTTTAGAGCAGGGAAATTCCGGCACCGGTTTCTCTCCCCCCTTCTTTGGCTGAAGAGGTTCTCTAGCCTATAGCAGCACTACCATACCTGGTAGTTAAAAATGACATAACTTCCTTCCCTCCCTTTGGGGGTCGAGGATAAGATACTTTTTTACGGGTGGTAGATGACCTTGGCGCTTAGCTGCACACGCTTAGGCATATTGCCGAGAGTGTGGTATAACTGCGCAGACGGGGAAAATACCGGTAAGAGACGGGGAGACGGCGAGAAAATTCAATTCCAATCGTTTGTGGCGACCTGGTAGGGGTGTTAGCAAGAGAGCGAGAATTGATGTATGTACGCATACTATCACAGCGTACTACATTGTAGCTAACCGGCCAGTCAGAATCTCGAAGTTTTGACTCCGCCAGTATTCGTTGGCCATTTCACTTTTTCTTCTTTTTATTCCGCGGAATTCCCGCGTGGTCGACTAGTTTGAGGAAAATGAGAAGTGAAGACGCAGTGCCGTAACGAGCGTACGGCCTGCAAAAGGCGCCAAACGTCCCCGCAAAAATACCATAAATTTATTTTCCCAAAAAGATATTAATTTTATACTACAATGTTAAAGTCATTGTTAATAAAATGCTTCTATTCTCTTTTAAAACGCAAGGAAAATAATATTCTACATAAATAAGGTGTTTCCTAAAATGCTGCCATTGTGTTCTGTATGGAAAACGTTGACAAGCTTCTAAATGGATATTTAAAAAAGCCGCGTACTAAGCTAAAATAGCCACATGCGGCTCGCGAGCCCCGGTTTCGCCATCCCAGGTCTATACTATTGGTTTAATATTTGTTTCTGCATTTATCGCGAGGGCATGTAGCGCATTGCCCACGTACTAAGAGTACATACCCCTACTCCACCTATAATCAAGTGGGAATTTACTGGAAGGGGGGAGGAGATATTAGACCCAAAGCCCTTACATACGCAGCAAGATCATCAACACCCATTTTAGATAAACATTTAAAATCAAATATGAGTCAATACTTGTCCTTAAACTGCACCATTTGTTTTAACCTGTTATCTAGTTGAGAATTTAAGTCATTTCACGTTTTTTAAATGTCATCTTACGGTTTATTTTGACATGATTACAAATCTAAAATCAGAATTCAAATACAATTATTAATTTTTGAGAAAAAATTGTTCAAGTGGACAATTTATATCTGTTTACACGCTGCACGCGAAACCTACCCTGCGGCAGGCGTAAGTAAGTACTGGCATCGCAAAAAAGGCAACAAGTCGAGATCAACTGGTCGATACCTGCAATTTAAAATTTTTTTAAATATAAACTTAAATTTTTTGTTCTTTTTTCGTGACATCATGACTTTTATGATTCCTAGTACTGTCACAGAAATTTTTGAGAGATATTAAAATTTTATGACACTGCCTCATTGTTTCATTCACCATAACATTAAATAATTCAATGCAAAATTTGTCTTTTGGGTCAAGTATGGACTCACACGATGCCTCATTCATGAAAATTCTGAGCCTCTTTCTCGCATACCACTCTGTAAATTTTATCTCAATAGGATCAAGTGATATAATGTTTTCAGCAATTTCTACTGCTTTTGGAAATCATGATCTCTATATACACAGTCAGTCCTATCTTCATGAATGCCTTTCAATAATTTTAATGCAACAGCTAACTGCATAGCCGTATTTCACATGAGCTTGCTTAATTTATCTACTTACGACAGGATGTCATACCTGATAACTGTGCTCAGAATAAATAAGAATGACAGCAGCTTAGCCAAAGGTCCATTGGCTTCTAAACAAGTTACTCTGTCAAGGGCAGGGACTTTCAGTCGTACTATTACTGCCTTTCAAATCCATAAGCATCAAAATGTATCTTTTACATTAGATATACAACTCTCTCACCGAATTTCAGAAGGTATTTTCACTGCATGTGTCACAAATTATGTTAGAATCCTCCATCTCTTTGTTGAAGATGGAAAGAGATGATAAATTCTGTGCAAATATAAAAAAGTGGAAGATTATTTGCAAGACTTAGCTGCATCACATAGAACTAGATTTAAGCTATGACATATACAGGAAATGTAAATGGATTTTGGGATAAAAAGTCTCGAAAAGTCTCTTTTGGACATCAGCATGTTTTCCCTTCATGTTGACACATTATCATACCCTTTACTCAGGGCCGTCTTTAGGCGAGGGCCGGGAGGACAGTCATTCAGGGTCCCGCGCCAAGGGAAACTACAATTCTACAGGGCTCCGCGCTTGAAGTTAGCTTAATGACTACTCTTACTTACTATTCTTAGTGGAAAGACGTAACGTGCGCAGAACGTGAAAAATCGCTCTAGATGTCAGTCAACAATTATCGATAGATCTTCTCATGCTAAAGCTCGAAAAGTATAGTTTTAAAAATGTAGTGGGAAATTATTTCATTTTCTGGATCTTTTTCCCAATTGTATTTAATGCTGCTTTTGTCAAACTTATTTAAATGCTGTATTTTTAGAAAACAAAAATATTAATGCAAAATTTATAAACAAATAAAAATAATCATAATCTAATTAAATGATTCAATACAATTTTTCTTTGTGTGGGGCAGAGGAAGTCGTCTTGCTGCAGCCTCGCCCTGTGCCTCGCAGGTCCTAGAGATGGCCATTCAGTCACCAAATGTTAATTTCAAATCATTAAGTATTTCAAGAAGAGAGAATCCAGCCCCACTGGAGGCAATGGCATTAACATATCGTATCCTACAAAATGTTCTTCTTCGATCACAAGTTCACTCACTCTCTCTAGCATTTACTATTCTAAGAATACGTGTCATATGTTGTTGGTGACTTATTTACGTCTGGGGTACAATCAAGGATAACAGAATAGTATTTTGATATTTTAACTGAGCACAAGAATTTTCTTCCATATACGTTCAGAGATCTATTCAATGAATTCATTTTGCATGTTTTTTCCTAGATAGTGGTCATGAATTTCCTTACTTTTGGCTAGGGTTTTGGGTTTCTGGCGATATTTTTTCCCGGGAAACGGGAATTAGAGTTTCAAATATCCCGGGAACCCGAGAATAACAATGATTTAGCATTTTTAATATTTAGTGCATCACTTTTCATTTAAACATGATATTTAAGATTGATACAACGTAAATACATGTCTTGAAAGAATCCCGATAACATGCAAAACATTATGTGCGACAAATTGTTAGCAGATTCAATATTCAGATGCACTTTGACTTGCGCAACTAATCTTTCCTCGATGTTGACGACGTGGAGATAACAAGAGACCAACCCTATGTGGCAATTCCCTCAGTTAAAATTGAGGACACAAAAGGTATGGAAGAGGTTTAAACGACAATGTATGTATGTATAATTCACTTTAGCTATTTGGTCGATTAAGGAAAGAGGGAGGGGGGAAGGAAGAAAAATATGAGGGGAAAGTCGTTTGCTTCAGCACCTAGTTTCAGATGCATGCAACCATTCTTTTTTGACTTTTTGTTTACAGACGGCAGTCACGGGCGAGGCCGTTTTGGCATAGCATTAGCGTTCTGTTAAAATTGAATTCATAGTGAGAAATGCAACCTGGTTCTTAACCTCAAACTCCTAATAACTCAGTTACTAAATAGCATTCACTGAAATAATATTTAGTATTCATCAGAAATTCTATCGGTACAACATGTATAAAACAAAAAAAACCAAAACTAATTTTGGCAACTTAACATTTGGGGCTGAAATTAGAAGGAATATTTTTTAAGATCCAGTTATGAAGACAATTCTGGAAAACCTCGTCGGCATAAAATTCAAACGAACAATTCCCGGGAATCATTAAAATTTTTTAACGGGAATCGAGAATAAGAAATGAGTAAATTTCCGAGAACCGGGAACCTTACCCCCCCTCCCCAAAGATCCGAGATATTCTTATCAAAGGCATCTTCTATATGAAGCAGTTCGGGCCTCACTTACAATGGAGTGACTCCCAGACCAAACCACGAAAGATAGAAACATGCCGTATTCACAGTTATAGGTTACCTACAGACCTCGCCTAGACTTCCGGAAAATCGAAAATCCCGGAAAATGTGGAAAAATTCTCTCATTTGAAAAGCATAGAAATTTGTGCAGGGCTTCATAAAATTACAGTTTAAAATTAGCTAAAATTACGATAGAAGTTCAGGACACGAGAATGAAGTTTATTACTTTTGAAGACTAAATTCAAATCGGTGCCGATTGGCGCAAGTTTCTTTTTAATCGGTAAAAGGTTTTCAACAACGAAAAATATGAATTGCCATGACAGCTAGTACAATGCTTTTAAATGGGAATTGGTAATCTGTATTGTAATAGCATCGATTTAGTGCTTTATAATAGGTAATTGATTTCAACAAACGACGTAATAATTTTTAAACACGATATACCGTATTAAATGAAAAACACATTACTCCTTTTAATTATGAGGATTGATAACCTACACATTATAGTAGCAAAGATTTGATGCTTTTAATGAGAATTATTTGACTACTTTATAATGCCATTAATTTTAAACTACGACGTAAACTTATAATGACGTCATTATACTAACACAAAATTTAGCAAAACGTAAAAAGTATTTTAATATTGTTTCTTAGTTTTTAGAGAAATGTTAATTCTTTTCTATTATTAAATGTAATGGCGTCATGCCTATTTCGCGATTTTTATACAAATACGTGCTAAAGGCACGGTTGGTGATGCCATAATCCTAACAAAATATCGTAATTTTGCCATTGATTTTAGTGTAACATACAGGCTATTGTTTTAAAGATTATTCTTCTTACTAGCGTAATTACCCAACTACGACGGGATTATGATATAAATATTCCAAATATATTTGACTCTCTCTCTCCTTCCCTCTCTGCCTCTCTTTAATCTCACCCCCTCTCTCATTCCCTCCTGTCCCAATCCATAGCTCTCCCTCTTTTTCCCCGTCTCCTTGATCTCTTTCCTCCCATCCTATTATAAATCTAAACCCCCCTTACTCTCTATGTACTTTCTATTCTATATCCCTTCCTTCCGATCTCCCTCTATACATCTTCTCTTTTACTCTACTTCTATATAGTCGTTTACATAAGCAAAATAATTCAAACTAAATCTCAGTCCCATTAGGATACGTATGTTCGCGAAAAACCAAGGATAATTTAAGGCAATCTATGCACTCGTATATATTACACGTATGCGGGTTGTGACAACAATTAACTGTCGAATTTTAACAATGATGTGGTCGGCAAGGCAAAAACCCGTTTAAAAGCCGATATTTTCCCAAATAACGGAAATTTTGAAAATAGGTCGGAAATGTTTTTGGATAATTTTACGGCAAATTGTTTTTTTCTCATTTTAACTGCTAAATAAAAAATATTGAAAGAGGAATCAGGTCAAAATCTTGTTTAGTCTTCGAGTTATTCAAGTTCAAAGATCAATCCGGACAGAGGGACATAAGCAAATTATTATATACCGATTACTCACACAAGGCGATCTGAGTCACGAAACTTGGAATATGAAAATTGGACACGAGATGATTGCCCGAGAATTTGGAAATTACGGATAGTTGCCTTACTTTCGCGGAATATTGTAAATATTCTGCGAAAACTCATATGGAATTTATTATCTAATACATATTGGCTCCACGTGGCTCAAGTGCTGTTGCTCTGGAGATCGCGTTAGTTTATTTACGATTTTAGATCTTGGTGCATGGTGATTTTTTTAAGCGCTTGCAATATGCAAGCACCGACAACTCGTATAGTATGCGAGCGTCAAATGGAAATAAGGTGGATCGAAGGAAGAATCAGACCCATTATTCATAAGCTTTTATCATTACACGAAGGTTCTTGCAGATAAATCAATAAACAAGTGCTCAGATAATAATGTGCAGAAGTATTTGCCCTCTTAAACTAAATTTCTGGCTGCGCCACTGGCTTCATGCAATGTATGTGTACATGTGATGCTCAGTTACTTTTGAGACCATCACTCAAACGCTTCTAGTCACACAGCCTACCAGCAAAAGACTCAACTTCTGACTAACAAGGAGAGGACACGGAAGTGGGATCACGGATTTTTATGAAACTTGGTAGGTGTATAGCTCTGGATTCCAGGATCACTGCAAACCCCCCTTTTGGGCCTATACGGCCGATAGTTTTTCTGAAAATCGCGATTAAATATTGCAATTTCACTTCAACTGGCATAAATATCTTAATGCACGCATAATTGATTAAGTAATTGTATGGTGGTGAGCGTATAGTGGGTGCGTTCGAAACGTGAAGGCCCGAGTTCGATTCCCTATTGGGTAACTTTTTTTCTTTCATTCCTCCTCCTTTTACAGATCTTTTTCCGTATTTCGCATTAAAATTTAACTGGGCAGCCACGTTCATATTTTTTCTATGTTGTTAGGTGGTGATACGGATTTTTTTTCAAGTCATTCAACGCACGATTTTCTCAACATTGTTTAAATTATTAAATCGCATATTCTTCATTGATATTGGCACATGCTACATTCTATATTCTACATCTACATATTACCCTGCAAGTCACCTTGACGGTGGATGGCAGGGGGTGCCGCGCACCAAGTTCCTAACTAATTATTATTCACAGTTATCTATTGTGGTCACGTATTGTCCTAGGGAAAAAGGACTCCTTATACCTCTCCGTCCTACTATCTATTTCGCGAATCTTGTCCTCATTATCCCTCCGTCCGAAATACGTTGGTTGTCGAATAATATCCTTCATTTCATTTACGAATATCTCCGACCTATATTAATCTACAAGTTTAAGTCTCGCCTGTAATCTACGATATTTCAACGATGGCCAACTCAACTCTTCAATGAGTAACGTAACGCTGTTTTTTATCGTAATTCTTTTTCACGAATCTAGCTGCTCGCCTCTGTATTTTTTCTAAATCCTTTATGAGTCCCCTCTGATATGGATCCCAAACCGCTGCTGCGTATTCCATTTGAGGTCTAACCAACGATAAATAACAGGATTCTCTCACCTTTTCCGTGCTTTTCCTGACTATCCTACGCACAAAAGTCAACTTCTTATTTGCCGCACCTATCACTCGTCTTATGTGGGTGTCCCAAGACAGGTCACGATTCAAGGTTACCCAGAGGTATTTCACGGATTTCGAAACAGGATGATGCCTGTGACATGGAAATGATCCCTGAAATTATTTTTGCGAAAACCTCTTCAGAATACTTAAAATAGATCCATTAGGCGGAAGTATATCAGGCAAAGGATCGTTGAAAGTATAAAAGAAAATGAACTGGTGAAAAATCCGTTAAAATACAATAATATAAACAAATAAACATGCAATGAAGTTTTCTCGGGTTTCCCAACGTTTCGATGGCTGTCTCTGCCATCATCCTCAGGGTATCTGAGATGTGGATGCAGGTTTGGTGGAGCCAGTCATTACCGGCTTCCTTAATCAGCTTACCAGCAAAGCTACAAAGCTGTCATTAGCAATTTAATCAATAATTTGCGTTTAGCCCATCGGCAAGTGTTAGGCAGCGAGGCAGGCTGTGAAGCCGTTCTCACTTGCCTACTGTCCGCGTCAAAAAGACGTGCATCTCAACTTTGACGCGCGATCATTTGCGCTACGTTTATTGGAAAGAATATAAAAAAATACCATAGGAAAGAATATTTTATGCTTAATAAGGTTTGATTTTTTAATATTTTTAGAGAGTAAATGTAAAATTTTACGGCGAGTTAAACACAGAAACTACCCGTAAAAACCAGCTACGCAGCCAACTTTCGCGAAAGTAGTCATATATAATAATTCGTTAACGAATAACTACTGAACAAAATCTTTTGAAATTTAAAACTTTGATGAACTAAGATAAAATAGAGGCAATGCAATAATTTTCTAAGCTCTATGTTAATTACAATGGTTTTAATTGGGTTACAACTTTAAAAAGAAACTAGTCAGTGGGGAAAAATGATAGAGGAATTCTGAAAACACTGTTGTAAAGAAAGACATAAAGAAAATTTTTTTGTAGGAATCAAATTTTTAATAAAGACTTTTAATAAATTTATATAGATATTTTTCTTTGTAGCCATAAGGCGCTTCATTTCCTATGCTGATGTAGGTAGCGACGTTGCCACACCAATCTGGCGTGCGGGATGACTGAGCGGGATTTAAACTCCTATCTCTTTCTCTCTCTATCTAGCCTCATTGGAGGTTGCTAACGACTCATATAATGAGTAATGAAGAAGGTACTTGTTTTGTCTAGAGTTTTGTTTTCTTAGTTCATTTAATGTCTCATCTCAGTCCAGTTGGTGCCTCGTGTTTTCGCTATGCCTCGAAAAAAGCGACTAGCTTTACAACGAATAGAAAATATTAGTAATAACAAATACGGTCTTTTCTCGAGTGATCAAGAAAATAATTGAGAAAGTGAGCCTTTTGTGATTAACAAAAAATTACGTAGCCATGAGAAAAATGTCATTCAAAGTGCTAGAACAATGGTCAAAGATGGTGTGATTAAATTTGATCCTAATGAAGTTGTTAAAAATACTGCAATTTGTTGTAATGTTAGTGAAAGGACTGTAGTAAATGTAAGTAATGAGTGCAAGGAAAATGTGCGTCCTTCAGAAAATTCTCTAAAAAAAGCAGCGGTAGAGCGCAAATTGTATTAGACGAAATGTTTCAAGGAGTGCTACGAAGAAAAGTGCATAGTTTTTACTTAAGAAAAGAATATCCTATAGTGTCTAATATTCTAATCGAACTGATATCAGATTTTCCTGATTTTCCAGACGTGAGTGAATCTACTTTGTTACGGTGGATGAAGATGCTTGGCTTTCGCTTAAAAAAATACACCAGGAAGCCTGTATGCTTTGAAAGTCGCCGAATCCTGGACCAACGTGCAAAGTTTATTAGGGAAACAAAGTCAGCTCGTCAAAGAGGATGGAAAATTATGTATTTGGACGAAACATTTTCTGGAGCAAATCACACACTATCATATGGTTGGCAAGAAAATGTGAATGAAAATAATAATGATATTGACTTTGATCGAGGTGTAATTCAAGAGGTCAATTGCTGGAAAGGTGGCCTTATTACTCCCTCTGGTACCTGAAAAAGAATAATTATTTTGCATATAGGGTGTGAAGATGGTTTTCTCGAGCCTGAGAATTACTGTATGCTCGTGTTCGAGGGAAACAAAAAGGATGGTGACTATCATTCCGAGATGAATGCTCGACAATTTGAAGAGTATTTTAGGAGAATTTTAAATGCGATGGATCATGAAACCGCTATTGTTCTTGACCAAGTCCCGTATCACACCCAACAACAAGAAATCCGTCCAAAAGTTGGCATAAGGACGATATAATAAATTGGCTAATTGAGCATCGCATCGAGCCAGAGGTAGATGATTCCGGCTGGCAAGATACATATGAGTCTTTAACCATTAGCGAACTACCTGAACTCGGCAAACCTCATTTCAAATCTCACAGATACTTGCTAGATAGCGTCATCAAAGAGAGCGGCAAGAGAGTAAAGCTAATTTGGACTCCAGTGGCCCATTGTGAACTCAATGCAATCGAGCTTATATGGGCTTGGGTTAAAAATTACGTGGAAAAGCGCAACAAAACGCACAAAATCAAAGACGTCCTGCAACTGTGCAAGGAGGCACTGCGTAACATCCCGAAGCGCGTGTGGGAAAACGCTGTGAAGCACACTATCAAGGTGGAGGACTTCTACGCCGCCAAGGACCAAGTGCTAAAGAATATCGTGGAACCCTTAATTATCAACCTCGATGAGGATTCCAGCAGCGACGAAATCAGTGAGGACGAAACTTAAGAGGAGATAAGAGGGTTTTTGTGCGGGCCATGGCCGCCTACCGGCGAGGGAGACAAAGGAGACATTTGGCAACATCGCAAAGCGCCCAGAAAGCAACATATACGGTACTGTGTGTAGATTAAAATTAATCAAACAAAAACAAAAACGTTAAAAAAAAATCTGATTCCTACAAAAAATTTTCTTTATGTCTCTCTTTACAACAGTGTTTTCAGAATTCCTCTATCATTTTTCCCCACTGACTAGTTTCTTTTTAAAGTTGTAACCCAATTAAAACCATTGTAATTAACATAGAGCTTAGAAAATTATTGCATTGCCTCTATTTTATCTTAGTTCATCAAAGTTTTAAATTTCAAAAGATTTTGTTCAGTAGTTATTCGTTAACGAATTATTATATATGACTACTTTCGCGAAAGTTGGCTGCGTAGCTGGTTTTTACGGGTAGTTTCTGTGTTTAACTCGCCGTAAAATTTTACATTTACTCTCTAAAAATATTAAAAAATCAAACCTTATTAAGCATAAAATATTCTTTCCTATGGTATTTTTCTATATTCTTTCCAATAAACGTAGCGCAAATGATCGCGCGTCAAAGTTGAGATGCACGTCTTTTTGACGCGGACAGTAAGTCATCTGCATTCATAAGAGAAGGGAGGAGAGAAACCCAGTGCCGGCATTAGCCTACTCTTGCGAAATACACCAGGGGGGCCAACTGCTTAACGTCCCTTCCGAAGGACGGAGTGTCGATTTGTGCGATCTCCTCAATATTTCTCGTTGCCTCATTTTCTCATCCTCGTCACCTAATATCAACGCACAAATAGAGGGCCGGAATCGTAAGGTGAGGCCAACACTCAAACCACACCGCCGGATCTCTATTTACAGCAAAAACAGTAAACAATCACTAATACTTAAATATACAAGACACTTGATTTCGATTCTTTATCCATTCGTGAGAATTTTGAAAAATCTATTTGATGTAAACCTTCTCTCACTTCAACTTGGAGAAGAAGAAAAGACCTAAACTTAATCGGGAATCGAACCCAAATCTCCCATTTTCCAAGCAGTTGCTTCTACCAACTAAGCTACCAAGCCACTCGGGGATTGTGATATTTATGTTTAGGAAGGGCCAACTAAGCAGTAAGGTAATCATCAACACTGAAATCCTCCCCTTCTATTTCGGAAGTGAATGAAAAACACCACCTTATTCAGACGCTAAATATTTGAAAATGTTTCCATTACGTGGCAGCTAAAAATTCATATCAACTTCTTCACTCAATAAAAATTTTGCAAAATTTGGGGAATCCCAAAATTGTGGGGCCCGAGTAGGTAGTTGCCTTACCTTAATTCCATCACCGGCCAAGTTTGAGATCTGTTACACTGGTAGAAGAAAACATAAACATTTATATCCTTTATATACCTTCCTTCTGCATAAGAATCAGCTATTTAGGCTCATGTTACATTAAGTCTTTACGAAAACTAAAAAGCAGCAAATGTAGTATGTATCTCAAATCTTCGTGACTAAAGAGGTTACTCTTACGTGTAACAGTCTCAATATATATTCAGATGTGTAAGTAAGCAGTTAGTTATAGCTTTTCTTTATAACCCCAAATTAAAGGCGTCATAAACAACAGCGAGGTCATGCATCCTTTTTACATTCATTATCTTAGCTGTAGTATAGGCATCAGATCTTATTTCCACCATTACCGTCTATATCTTCATTTCAGTTTACTGTTTCACACTTTTATCACACCTATTGAGAAAAAGTACACACGTATGATATTATTAGGCGTTCTTTACGAGAGAAGCGATGGTAGCGGAACGCCGTATGTGTTGTCTCGTCCGTCCGTCGAAACTTTCATCTCCTAAACCTCTCGACGGATTTTAATTAAATTAAGTACGAATGATTCTCATTAAAATTTATCTCCCAATTGTGATTTTGAACTGAATCCGGCAATTAGAACTTCCACTTTACATAATTACTTTAATACACTTATACTCTCATCTCGTTAAATGGCATCCGTAAAGCGACAATTAAATACCGTTTTTTCTCCCCCGAGCTCCCTAAGCTAACTTACCTAAGCCCTATGACGGCACGCCTCCACCGCGAACCATTCAAAATCTTACTACAGTCTATACGGTTACAATAAATCGAATGATACCTCATATTTGTGTATAATATCATTCATAATAGTCACTCTGAAGAGATCAACGATATTGCGCAACAAGTAAGGGTAATTTATTCTAGGATATTTTGAAACAAAATTCGATTTACTCAAAAATGGCTATAAGGATTTTGATTAAAATCCATCCCATTGTACAACCTTATGTCACAAATAATACTAACTAAGCCATATGTCCCAAAAATTACTATATATCGTCGAGTGGCATTAAAATATGCTAAACTACGGTTAACTTTGATTTATAAACGTTTCTCTTTTATAAGCATACACAGTCGACCAAACGTATATGAGAAAGTTTGTGCAATGTATATTGATTGCGCCGTTTATTTTACTTCGGGACTGGGAGTCATCCGCGACCCTTCATAAGGCCTTGGGAACCCCTGTCTTATATGTTCAGTAAGGTACAGATTAAAATTTTTATTCAAATAGAGGGCAACATTTACCAAAAAAGCTCAGCGGGGGCACATGATTACGACTTATAATTTCAGAGATAAAAATTAGAAAAAATCCCAAGCTTAACATCGTATATTTTGTTTACATCGGTCGATACGACGATTCTATCGGCAATCATAAAACCATATTTTTCTCTTCCAAGCTCTTATATGATGCGTGAGGTATAGATTAAAAAATTGTATTCGAATAGAGGACAAAATTTGTCACAAAAAAGTCCGCAGGACCACATAATTATGAATTATTATTTCCGAGATAAAAATTCAAGAACCGCCAAATCTTTCGATATCGTTTTATACGTAATTCTCATAGAGAACAACTCTGAAATCTCTGTGTATTACATTTATGGAGTATAATTTTCCGTCTTGTTGTCTAATGGCAATGATTCGTTTTTAATCGTATTTAGTTGCCAATACGGAGTTTTGTTTATTTATTGCATTGAACATATCGGGTAAAACACTGACCCTAATGTCAGCTGCTACTGTCAAATATTTGACATAAGAACATGCGAAAGTATAGCGGTTACGAGTCGTCTCCTACGTAGGTCACATATTTTAACAGAATGAGCCAGAATTGTTCCTACGACTAGTTAAAAACTCTTTTCAATACTATCCCTTCCCAAAAACTCATAAAAATTTGGTATTCCTGTGCGTCAAGATTACATTTGAGCGTAAATACCTTATTATTTATCGTAGAACTACTTTAAAGAGACGCTCTTAATTAGCGCAATTATCCGTATTCGATGCTTGAGTTGCTTTCTCATGAAAGTTAACGACATAAAATAGTAAACATTTTATTGCAAATGACGTGGTCGGCCGGTGACCCCCTGCTGCGTGGTCACAGATACGTGACTCTGTTTTGGGAGGAGACCTCGAAGTTGGAGCTCCTAATCCGAGTTAATGATTGTCGTGAGGTCTGTGGACCGGTCAATTTAAAACATGGTCTCAGCTATGTAACATGAGCCGTTAATTAAATTAAAGATTAAGGCTCAGAAAATCCGGAAAATTCTAAAATCCGGCACCGGTCCCTAGGTAGAACACTCCGGTGTCCGACTCCATTACGTATTTTTGACGCATTATTTCTAAAAGAAATCGCTTATGCGTTCGGTTCATCCGTTTGTATGTCCATGTAAAAAAAAACTCAAAAATGGCTCAGGTTACAAACACCAAAATTCCAGGAGAGATAGTTCTACATTAGGGCTACATATACATATATGGTGGTATAGGTTTGGTGGATCAGCTGCTGGGGAGTTATCGGAAAAATGACCAAAAAGTACAACTGCTACAAGTGTAGGCAACCGACAACACGTCGCATCTGCGATTCTCTGCTCCGGCAGTCGGTGGAAAAAAGCGCCTTTTGTGATTTGCCCTGCTGTGATTATTTCTCCATTTGTTAGCCTACTTTCCAGAATGGAAATAGGCTTATAGTTTCATCGTTCTGTCTGTCTGTCCGTCCCCCCTATTAACTTTTGACCCAATAGACCGATTTTCATTACACTTGGTGGAAATCTCCTGCAACTGGAGCCAAGCTCCCGAGGATAGTTTTTGTTGCGAATATTGAAAGTCCCTGGTTCCAGGAACTATCCTCCCCATCTGATTTACATGGAAAATCTTAAATCCATCTTGCAGGATAACTTTCTCTTGCACATTAAAATATCTTGGAATTGTAATATCGGAGCGGGATTTGTACTTTTCTCTGAGAAAAGGAATGGAAATTATAATTATTATCTTAGAATTTTGCTTATCGATGGTATTTCTTCGAATTTCGCGTAAATACTGGCGTTTTTGCAGATTTTATCACTCATTACGAGTCTTGTCACACCAACGAGTATTGTTGGACTCGGATTCGGTATAGTCTAATACATATGCACGTTATTTTTGCCACACAAACTCGCGTGGTCAATTTAATATTCCGTTAGAATGTCTTTGTAATATTTTATAACGCTAAATTATGAAATTTGGGAACAAAAAGAGCAACATATCGGCGGTGATTTTAAAGCTATTATGGCCAATATATGTAAGTACATATTAAATAAACGATTAAATGACAACTATATATCTTAAGTTCCGTTTGGATCATCTTGTTCATTTTAATTACGTGTTGACGTTATGCTCGAGCTCTCCTTCATTTTGCATAAATCTTCCTTAATAAATGTTCCCTGCGCGTCTTATTTTGATCCCGTCCCTAATTGCTAATTTTTTATAGTGAGATAAATTTCAAAACTGACATTTCACCATTCTTCGGTAAAAATCCGTCCAAACCATTAACTGCTAGCCAACTCTCTGTCATAATTCAACAACTGTTCGCCATAAGCAGCGGCGCGCAACATTTTTTAACCGCGGACCACAAAGACGCGGATTAATTTGCATAGTGCCACGCCATTTATCAAAGGCATACCACACATCAATACACAGACAATTTAATTCCGGGGTGGGCAAAGTTTTCAGAAGTTGGGGCCGCATTCGTAGATGTGAATGCTTCACAGTGTCGCATTGGGTAGGGTTACCATATTTTTAATCTTACTTCGCGGACAACAAGAACACAAAAATCCGGACAAAACCCGGACTTTTAAAATTTATCTTTTTAAGCACAAAAAATTGTACTGTGGTGTTATATCAATAAAGGAAATATAATTAAATATTATTAAAGTTAATTTTCGAACGTAAATGTTTTTATTACTTAAACATTTACGCATAAAAACAAAATGCAACAATATGTATAAGTCCATGCGTTATTATGACTTGTTATCCGAAACAATAATTCTGACGATGCAGACTAAATATGTAAATAATATATAGGAATATACAACTTTTTATACGTCTTTAATTATATATAGAAAAATAAAAACTCTAAACCTAAGTTTATTAATTAACTTGGAAATAAAAGTTAAACTGATTATTAAGGAATAATAATATGACATTATACTTTTACCGCGGTTTGCGGAACGACTTATTTACAAATTTAAAGCAAAATGATCGAGCAAAGCGTCAAAAATGATATTTAACATCTCACTATATAATTAGAGATAAAACGTTAAAATCACAAGCTGCAATCATAATCATCATGCTGCTGTCCGAAGACAGGTTTCATATTTCCCAAAAATTAACGTAAATAACTTAAAAAACGTACAATATAAGAAAATATTCAAATTCCGGAGAGGTGTTAAAATCCCGCCCGGACGTCCCCGGACACCCTAAAAAGGTTGACATGTCCGGGAAAAACCGGACGTCTGGTAACCCTAGCATTGGGAGTCACTCGAGCTTCGGTGGGTCGGATGGGCGACCAAATCAGTTCAAGTTTTCTAGAAATTCTGTGGTCTCGCATGGGTGAAATCAATTATAAGCTAGTTTACTAGCGCTAGAACTTCGCCAGGAAAGATTTTGAGACCATAATTTTACCGAATAATATGGAATCGTCTATGTTAAATTTCATCGACCACCTTTTGAAAAGATGGTCGATGAAATGAGGTTGCCGATCCCAGATTCAAGTATGTGCTTACGGTAGGTCGATTTTTCATTCTAAAGCCATCTTTTTCACCTTTCGATAATTATCTTCCTCCCTAATGATACGATGGTTAGGTAAGCCGATGGGTTAATAAAATTCAAACTTGAAGATTGTTTGAAGGCTCCGCGGACCACAGTTTGCGCACCACGGGCCTAAAGACACATTCAAGCGCCGTCAACTATATACTCGATCAGAGCACCTAGGAAAGGGGCCCCGCAACAGACTGCGTACGCGCTCCTTGCTATCCCCCCCTCACCACATCACGTGAATCGTGTGACCTCGGCAGGAGGGGGAGAAAGAACGGCAGAGGGGGTTAGAGGGGAAGGAGAAGGGAGGAGGAGAAGGGAGGAGGAGAAGTGAGGAGGAGAAGTGAGGAGGAGAAGTGAGGAGGAGAAGTGAGGAGGAGAAGTGAGGAGGAGAAGTGAGGAGGAGAAGTGAGGAGGAGAAGTGAGGAGGAGAAGTGAGGAGGAGAAGTGAGGAGGAGAAGTGAGGAGGAGAAGTGAGGAGGAGAAGTGAGGAGGAGAAGTGAGGAGGAGAAGTGAGGAGGAGAAGTGAGGAGGAGAAGTGAGGAGGAGAAGTGAGGAGGAGAAGTGAGGAGGAGAAGTGAGGAGGAGAAGTGAGGAGGAGAAGTGAGGAGGAGAAGTGAGGAGGAGAAGGGAGGAGGAGAAGTGAGGAGAAGGTAGGAGGAGAGAAGGTAGAAGGGGGAAAAGGGAGGAGGGGGAAAGGGAGGAGGGGGAAAGGGAGGAAGGGGAAAAGGGAGGAGGGGGAAAAGGGAGGAGGGGGAAAAGGGAGGAGGGGGAAAGGGAGGAGGGGGAGAGGGAGGAGGGGGAAAGGGAGGAGGGGGAGAGGGAAAGAGAGGAAGGGAAGAGGGAAAGGGAGGAGGGGGAGGGGGAAAAGGAAGGAGAAGAGGTGGGAAAGGGAGGAGGGGAAATGGAGGAGGGAGAGGGGGAAAGGGAGGAGGGGGAGGGGGGAAAGGGGGGAGGGGGAAAGGGGGAGGGGGAAAGGGGGGAGGGAAAAGGAGGGAGGGGAAAGGGGGGGAGGGGAAAAGGTAGGAGAGGGAGGGGAAAAGGAGGAGGGGGAGAAGGGGCGAGGGGGAGAAGGGGCGAGGGGGAGAAGGGGCGAGAGGTAGAAGGGGCGAGGGGGAGAATGGTCGAGGGGGAGAAGGGGCGAGGGGGAGAAGGGGCGAGGGGGAGAAGGGGCGAGGGGGAGAAGGGAGGATAAGGGATGGAGGAGAAGGGATGAGGGAGGAGAAGCGATGAGGGGGGAGAAGGGATGAGGGGGGAGAAGGGATGAGGGGGCAGAAGGGATAAGGGGGCAGAAGTGATGAGGGGTGAGAAGGGATGAGGGGGGAGATAAGGGGGAGGGAGAGAAGGGGGAGAGAGGGAAGGGTTAGAGAGGGGAAGTTGAGAGGTGAGAGGCACTCCGCGCCCTGCGCAGTGAGTCAGTGCATTGGCGTCACGATCCGTGAATTCTTAGCCGTGCCAGCGGAAACGGCCACCACGGATACATGCAGGCATTGGCACGACACAGGATTTGGTTTCCCATGGCACTCGTTGGCAAACTCGCCACCACGCGCAAGAACGAATAGTAGCGCTTAATCCACGCAATTTCCCTTTGAATTGGATCGATATTGTCAAATTGGGAATATTAATAATGCATTGATCGATGTCATATCAAGCCAAATATACCGTACAAATGTGACACTTTTTTCGACCAATGCATACCATTCGCGTGTAATCTCGTCATGTACACTCACTTTGCTTCTTTCGCCACAGAAATTCCATTATTTACGCCGAGTAAAAAACTGCCCTAGTCATACCTATTTAAAGATTCGTTAGTATCCCAATTATGTAAACCGTGATAAACTTGAATGGCGACTTAATGAGGAAGAAATCTTCCTTCCCGCGCAAAGCGACATCTGCCACCGGCGGCTCTCGTTGGAATCCTCGAGGTCATGCAGCCAAGTTACGTATTACGTTTCCCCGCACTCGCCGTTTGAACTATAAAATGCTTTCCCGCACCAGCGGCAGCTCGGTGGCAAATAGAATGATCGGCCAAGTGTCCTATTAGCTCAATAGACGGCGAACCATACTTTCGGAAACCGTGCGAGAAATAAGCATTTTTAGAGATATTAAACTTCCTCAAATTTACTTCGAAATACCTTTCAGGATCAAATTACGCGCATGAAAACCAATGCAACGCTTTCGGCTGGGAAAATATGCGTCCACAGAAGAAACTGTGCCGGCATTTTAATCCCGGAGGGACGCGAATAACTAGGTTCAAAGACGCGTTTGATCGAGTCCTGTCGAGTTGGATTGGTTTTCTCCAAATCTACTTAAACTTCAAAATAAATTAAAGTTACTTAAATAACCTGAAAATGTTATATTTTCCCCACACAACTCCCGCGTTATCATACGTTTGAATTCAGAACTCATTCGTCCAACAATTAATGGGGAAGGAATGTTCGCAGTTAAGTTGTATCGCGGGACTTATTACTATCTAACGATGTAACGCCATTCCCTCTCGCAACCTCAGAAAACCGTTTTCGGGTGTGGCAACTGGAAAAAGTTCTCCTTCTTCCATAATAAGAGTTAGCTCGAACGAACTGTTGCTATGGAAATGGCTTCTAGGAAAACCCTTGCCGCAATGATTTCTCCGCGTCGGCGAACCATGCGTCCGCACTCCAAAACTCACCCTCAGGGTTCTCGAAGCGCCCCCACAGAGGTAATCCGACCGCAGTCGCCGCCACGGCGAAACAAACGAAGCCGAGGGCCGCGACCAATGAGGAATAGAGCGCCCTCTTCTTGTTTCTGTCGTCCTCGGCGGCGACTTTGCCCACTGCGGCGCCACTGCTACCTTGTTCGCGTCGCTCCATATCTCCACATGGCACACTCGTCGCTGTAAACACTGATACACACCACAGAAACCAAAGCACAAACGAATCAGAAAGAAGAGCACAGGATTAACAAATGCCGTAGAGATAGAAGGGCAGCCTTAACGTCCGGCCACGCGAGTATCCAAGCGAACGCGTTCAGCCGTCGGGACGTGCTTTCCACAGCCCTGTCTCTGGACGACTGCTGCGTTGCCTAGGGAGGTGGCGAAAGGGGGAGTGGGGTGGGGGGCGGTCGATTCGCCGGGGGAAGGCGGCAGCGGCGCTGCAGGTGGAGAAGGAGGTGGGCGAGGCGAGCGTCACGCTCCGCGGTTCTCGCCCGATGACGAAAGTCGGCGAACGGACGGTTTCCACGGAGACGGTCGAAATGCTTTAGGGCAGGAGTATCAAACTCGCGGGCCACATGCGGCCCGCGTGGTGCATTTATGTGGCCCGTGAAATAAGTTACTTTATACTACACTGCCTAAGCTCAAAATTTATTTCTTATAAAATATCTCAGGCGAGTCTATAAATAATCTAAGAAGCTTATTAAATAAATATCCGCAGTTTATCGCTCATTTTAATTTACCTATTTATTATTACTATCTGTTAACATCCTGCACAGATAGGACGCAAAATAACATTCTTCCCGCCGATAGGGCGTTTCTGGAGTGTGCGAAGGTCATACCCCTCGATGCAGAATCTTGTATTTTTATAATGAATTGGTTTAAGGCCGCTAGCGTAGGTTTCCATTGTAGAAGGAGAGAGTGAATGTCCAAATGCTGCCTGCTAGCTTGCCCGAGAGCCATCTTGCGAAGCGACGCGAGTGTGAGACCCCTGCTGTCTAGGACAGTGGTGTCCAAACTGAGGGCCACAGCCGGCCCGCCGAGCGTATTGACGCGGCCCGCCGTGAAGGACACAACGTAACATGAAGTAAAAATGGGAAATTACAAAAACAATATAACATTTTGCCTTGGCCTCTGTCTTCTGATGAAAGATTAATACATTTGAAACAAATCGGGCATTACTGACCCAAAACTTTCCTTAAATTATTCCTCAACTCCACATTTGGAATCGGCTTGGCCTCCGAAGAGGGCGGGAGAGGGCCACGTGGCCCCCGCAATGAGTGGAGCAACGGGCAATGTGGCTCTCGATTCGGAAAGTTTGGCCGCCAGTGTTGGGCAACCTTTTCTACTTGGTGTGCCGCATAGGAAATTGTCAATGTTTCGGCGAACTGGATTCAAGTTAAGTCGGAAGTTACTTAGAGAGGTCCCTACGCACCATATGCGTGAAAATCAAGTTATAATTAGGTTTTTAGTGTTAAAAGTACAATATTAAGAATGATGATGGAATTCAATCTTAAAATTTTTTAAAATAAATATCAAAAACATAATTAACAAGAGGTCGAAACCAGGACTAATGCCCAAAGTTGACGTCTCGAATTGGTTACTTATATTGACAGGAAATGTTTCAGTATGTGTTACTCATTCCAAGGAATTCTCATACCATAACTACCATTTGTAATTCATAGTTTATCGATGATAGAGAGAAATTGGAAAGCAAATTAATAGAGCATTATCAGGTTTAAAATATTAAAAGCAATGTCAAAATCTCTTTCTGACATTATATTTTGGATGTATTTTTTTAAATAAAGGAATTTAATGAGTGTTACTGTTTATACGCTAATATGTATGGATCAAATGTCCATTGCTGAAGGGTAGTCGAGTAGGAAAGAAACTAACTCATTTGTTCACTCGTCTATGCTCAAGCCCAGTTCGGTAATAATCGTCTCCATGGCAACAATCCGATAAAATGCAATTTAAATCGCCAAAACGCTGTTTTAGTAGAAATTCAAAACTCTTCGATAAGAATTAGAATATACATCCTTTTCCCCTTAGAACAGTATGTACAAACCTCGCTCCCATATCGCAATTTAAAAATATTTTAAAGTGTTATAGAAAAAATCTCTACACGATAGATTTGAGACTTCCTATGTAAAACAAATAGGGGAAAACGTTCCTGGAATCGAACCCGGGACTTCAATCTTCGCCAAATAAAATATAGCCCTGGCAGCACGAGCCTCATACCAAGTTTCATGAAAATCGGTTCCTTGATGCAAAAGTTTTTAGTAGTGGACACACACATGCACACAGAAAGGACCATTTTAAAAGGCTATGTTTCCTTTGCAAACCAGCCTAAAAATAACTTATTTGAATTGAGAAGTCCTTATGAAGAGGCCTCAATTTAATGCTAGTAACACGTTTTGTTAGATATAAAACAACATTTGATGGGTAAATAAAAATAAAAATTAAGAAAGTTTTGACTACAACGAAACACTGGTGGTCGACCGCAATGAAATTGCTACGAGGGCCGCATCCGGCCCCTGGGCCGCAGTTTGGCCACTACCGCTCCATAGGCGATCGAAAGGCCTCCGGAGCGACCTCTATAGGGGGCAATCGGCGGAGGAGGCGAGAGAGGAGGGTCCGAACGCCAAGAGGCGAAAAAGAGGACTTCTCGCGTCCTCTGAATCATCGAAAAGACTTAAAGAAGCGACGCCTTTTACATTATTCGCGTTTCGAAAGAAGCAGCGGCGTTTGAATGGACGTCACCTCCGTTATATGAGGGCGAACGGCGAGGTCAGAGACAGAGGCGCCGCCAAGTGTCATGGGGAGAAAAGGAACTAGTGGCTGCATGGGACGAGAGGGAAACGACTTCGCTTGGTGCTCCTCGCGCGCGTCGAGGTGCTGTGTGGCGCGCACAGTCAAGGGGAAGAGGCGCTGCTGATGACCTCCATTTGGGCACGTTGACCTCGGATTGGTGGAAGAGGGAGGGAGGAGTGGGGTGGGTTGGGGAAGAGTGGAGGGGAAGGGTCACGTCAAATGGTAACTCCTAAATATTTTACATGTTCAGCTGCTTGAATATTCCTTGTATCGATTTCATAATCGAAACCAATTTCTCTGTTCTTACTTTTCCAGCACGATACTGCGGCATATTTATTGTAATTAATTTAAAATTTTCAACCCTTACACCACGCGGAAATGGCTTTTAAATCTTCCTGTAGTGCCTGACGGTCATCTCGGTTGAATATCTCCCTATATATGAGGACGTCATCTGCGAAAAGTCTAATTTTACTATCTTACTACCGAACAAATATCATTTACATAAATGAAGAATACACCTGACGCGACTTGAACGGGGGACGAGTGCATTCTATCGATGTTCACTATCTGTTCTCTATTCCTGAGGAAGTCTCTGACCCAATTCACTATTTTCGGGTTGATGCCGTATTATACGAGTTTCGCTAATAATTTCCGACGACGTACCTTACCAAACGCCTTCCTGAAGTCAATGAAAATAGTTTCGACCTGAATATTTTTCTCTCCGCATCGCAACAAATCATTCACGAAAAGGCCGAGTTGCGTTTTGCATGATATGCTTTTCCGGAATCCGTGCCGATATCCGCTAAGAGATGAACGTCCATCTAAAGTAACGCATAACAGAGCTAAATATAATTTCCTCGAGTATTTTGCACGATAATGATGTTAACCTTTAATTATCAGGATTCTCTTGGTCGCCGCCTAAGCCGTCTAACTAACTTCCAGTCTTTAGAAACGACACCTTGCGCAATTGATTTCTCAAATATTGTTTTCAGATACGGTGCAATTTCGGAGATTAAAACATACTTGTGCGCTAGAAAGACGTTCCTGTATGCCAGATTGAACTTAACGAATTGTACCAACACGCTATGCAGTTTTTGCATGATTTACAGTTTTGCAAAGTAGTTTGGTCGCCATCTCCGTAGTCATTGTCACTAGTCTAACTAACGGCATATTCGTTCAGAGTTGCACTGAATTCGGTCCTTTTCCTCGCAAAATCCATCAGTTCTGAAAGTAATTTTTCCTTAGTGATGTCATTATTAATTTTTTTTAAGTCGCTTGTTCCTTCGAACGCATTCTCCGGGTCAGTGTTTCAAATTTTTGAATTTTTTTAGGATTTCGGTGTATTTAATTCCTCGTATTTTAACTGTTAAGCACTTGATCGATTATTACATTATACGCATATATGCGATAACTTTCTTTTGCGTTGCGTAGCGTTTCATTGGAACCAATTTCCCCAGGTAACTTTTTTTGACTCTAAATCCGTTTTTCTTTAAAGTCTGTTTCAACGATTATATCTACATTTCTGATTTCTACCTCTTCATTTACTGATGCTACAGATTTTGTAGCTGCCATATAAATTATTAAAAATTTCTCTATATTTCAGACAGTTCTCTAGTTATAGCACTTTCAATCCTTTGATACGCTTTTATAATATTCATGTTATTTGACTGTAAATATAATAATAATCGAGATGTGAGCTCAAAAATCTGTAAAAAAAAGTTGGGCAGTTACTATTGTTTCAAAACGGATCAAAGAATCCAAAATTGTTTTGGCTTTGTAAAGCAGATATTTGTTAAATTACTTGGATTCTGAAATTTCTTGAAATGTTTGTAACACATGCCAATAAAGTGTAACATCCATAGTGTTCAAACAACCAAAGATTTTGGATCAAGTTCGATTTTTTGCCCACAAACGAGTATCTCCGAGAAGTGAACTGCGGCCCAACGCACGGCCTATGACTAATTTACGCATAAAAAGTTTGTTATTATTTTATCGAATAAGATTTTTTTAAAGTGGGGATATGAATTTGTAGGCCGCTGTTAAGGCCATGTACGGCCCACTCGGACGACGGCCCACCGGGACAGTCCGCCCCTGCGTGTAGGGAGGGGACAACTAGATGTAGAAGGAAGTCCGGTGGGCACTCGGTTTTTTCAACAGTTTTACCTGTACGAGTAAAACGAAGAGTGTGCAGGAGAAGTCTGGAATGGACTGGAACGAACGAAATCAGTCGCCGCCTGATTTTTGCTCGATCGAGTCACGGTGTACGGGCAAGTCTGCCAGTGTGGAGGTAAATTCGTTTTCGTTCCAAATCGTACAGTTTTGTGAACTCGTGGTGTGTTGCATAAAGTCAGAGGAAAAAAGTCACAATGTTGATATACTGTTCAACCAGATCAGATACACGATTATAAAACTTTTCGACACTGTTTTGAAATTTAAACAATAACTTGGTTTCGAATAATACGACGGTTACGAAAATAAACAAATTATCGACATTTTCCCGAAATTTCGACGCTGTTTTGGATGAAATGCTTGATTCACATATTGTAAGGTGATGACGTAAAAAAATCTAGAGAATAGTCCTGGATTAGACTCCAAGGAAGACATTTCCCATAAAATAATACATAAAAATCGACTTTTCGACATGCAGACTTTTGTTCTTTTTGAGATTAAAATTAGATTAGATTAGATTAGATTAGATCTTCGATCTTTCTTATTCTGATCATCTTTTTACGCCTACAGTTCAAAATATCCATAATGCGGGAACCAGCGACAAACCTTTCTATAATTTCTAATTTGATGTCAAGCTATAATACCTCTTTCATTCATCTTTATTTATAGTTATATAGCTTCCTTGAGCCCTTGTCTTCCTTTTAGGAGCCATACTTATGGGGTAACAAGATGGAAAAGTATACTCCATAAATGGAATACACAGAGATTTCGAAGGCGTTCTTTATCGGGAAATACGTATAAAACGGCATCAAAAGATTCTTGAATTTTCATACCCGAAGTTAAAGTCGTAATTACGTTGCTTCGCGGACAGTTTTGTGGCGAATGTAGTCCTCTATCCGAATATTTTTTTTAATATATAGCTTACGGATCATATAAGAGAATAGAAAAATATGATATTTAATTGTTGCTTGACGAGAGAAACGTCTTAGCTATCGATGTAAACAAAATATGCGATGTTTTTCTCGGGATTTTCTCGAATTTTTATCTGTGAAACTATAACTCGTAATTATGTGGTCTCGCGGACTTCTTTGTGGAAAATGAACTGCTCTACCCGAATATTTTTTTAAATTTATACCTTACAGATAATATTAGAGCTAGGGGAAGAAATTTATGGTTTTTAATTGAGTCCGCCTCGGTAAACACTTACCGACTTACCCGTGCTAGTAAAACTGAGAATAAAACCGAAAATGTGGTGGCGACCTCGGTGTACGGGCTCCGACTTACCCGTACGAGTAAAACTATTGAAAAACCGAGCGCCCTTTAAATCGGTTTGGAATAGCTTTTCTGAAAACTAGTTTTCCTTTACGGTCCCCGTCCTACGTATTAATTTCGAAACATACAAAGCTCTTAAATCTCTTTGAGCTTTCCTTGGAAAAGGATCGCTTTTCCTCAACGGCGTGTGAACAGAAGAGTGTGATACTTGAAGATAGGAAGATTGTATACTCCGTTCAGCGAAAAATAATTTCTTTTTGAAGCTGAAGAGACCATCATTCATGCAGAGGAAAACTGCGCATTCGTGATGTTTATTTTCTTCATTTAATCGAGGAGGTATTTCATAAAACGTGTTTCAGTTTCTAATCGAAAATAAGATATTTTTTATGGTGTCGCGACTTCTCGTCACAGAAAATTCGTCACTGCGACATCTCGTCACAGATGACAATTGGTACCTGCGACATTTCGTCACACTTTCAAAATGGTAACTGCGACAACTCGTCACACATTTAAATGCGTACCAGCGACATTTCGTCACACAAAATATTTGGTACCAGTGATATTTGGTCACACATTAAAATTGGTATCAGCGAATTTTCGTCACATTACTTTTCGTCACACGTTACGTTTATGGATTATTTTTAGGAGCATTGGTTTCATAGGTCTCAAAGTACTCGGGACGATACGTATTTGGGAAATTTATATAATCTAACAAGTTTAATCGGAATCAGCGTGGGGAGGGTAGGGGATGATAGAAGTGTCATTCCGAGAACATGGGCTTCATGGGTATCAAAGTACGATACGCATGTTGGAAATTTATTTATGATATATTATAAAATATTTAACAGAAGCGATACAAGTGGATGATTTCAATTTCCAATGATATATCGTTTCATTAATATTTGGCTCTAAAGCTATTCGAAATATCGAGATTTCGTGTTTCTGAAATGTGGCATTATCACTTATCACATATATTATATAAGAAATATTGTTGCATAAGCTGCAGTGACGTTTAATATATGTTGCAGGTACCAAATGTAACGTGTGACGAAATGTCATAGGTACCAAATGCCGCTTGTGACGAAAAGTTGCTAAACTGGACTCGTTAAAAGGACCGAATGCAGGAATACATTACTGTAAACTCACTTTTCAAAAATGAGTGAACATTTAATAGGGTTAATAGCAAAAATTCTTAAGATTTATTATAACTGATTTAGCTGCGTATCAACCTATCTTTTATAACTACTTGCCTACAATTCTATCAAAAACTCAAAACAATTTTGAAATTATGAGCGGAACGCAATAAAAATGGTTTAGCGACTATTCGTCACAGAAAATTCGTCACTATGAAAATTAATCACAGATATTTGGTCATAGGGACAATTGGTACCTGCTACATTTCGTCACATACGACTTTAAGTACCTACGACCCGGGTCGATTCCCGGTCAAGTACAGATTTTTCTCCTAAAAGGTCTACATTTAGTTTCAGCTTTATGCGATCATGCATAATATGTACTTTCAACACCTTTGTAACTTGTCATGTAACCTTATTGAATTTAAACAAAAATAATTAAAAATATCATGATCAGCGAGCTATAGATTAAAAACTTGATTCGGATAGAGGACAGCATTTACCACAATAAAGTCTGCGGGATCATATAATTGCGACTTATAGTTTCGGAGATAAGAATTCAAGACCCACCCAATCTTTCAATACAGCTTTCTACTCATTTCCCAAAAAGAACGCCTTTGGAATCTTTGTGTACTGCATTTACGGAGTATACTTTTCCTGCTCATTGTCTTATAGAGCGTAGGGGCGCCACATTCGTCGAATTTACAGTTTTTGCGATTGCATGGGGCAACAAAGGAGAGCGACGGCGGAGGAAGGCGAAGGATGCAAGAGGGGTGGGGAAAGAGCCGCTGGGAAGTGTGTCGAAGCCCAATGTTAGTGCGGTGGGATTAAAAAATACCAAGTGCCGTCTTTTATTATCGGTCCTTGTGTAATGTAGAGTAAGTAGGGCAGGGGTGGCCAAAAAATGGCCCGCGACTACATTTGGCGTGGCCCGCGGTGCTCACTCGAGCACTCAACCGAAAAAATATTTTAGATCCGAGTGGAACGAAAACCTGAATCTGACATTCGCTACTCTTCTTTCCACCTTTAAAAATAGTGCGCGGGTTTTCCCACCACTCCGTTATGTTGAATTCCGCAATATTTCCTTATGCTATTATCCCATGCTCTGCTGTCGCAGAGACAATTGAGTATGAGTGATCCTTATTAAAATTTATCACCCAATTGTGGTTTGAGGAAAGAGCCCTTGGGAAAAGGGTCGAAGCCAAATTTAGTGCGGTGTGATTAAAATAACCCAGTGCCACATTTTATTATCGGTCGTTGGGGAAGTAGAAACCAGAGGTTTGCACTTGTACCGGTTTTCCCATCAAAACTTTACCCTCCGCATATTTCCCCGTATCCGATAGATATGTTGTCTGCTTTCAACGACAATGAGTTATAGGACAAACGCAATTTGAGCCCATAAAGCGCCTTATGTTAAATCAGCCTACGAGACCAACTCATTTGCCGCCCCCAGAAAGGTGCCGCCCCAAGACGGTACCTGCTTGCCGCCTAGGGACGGCCCCGAATTCATCTTCTTGGTTGGCACTTGCAAAAGACCTTTGCGTTCTGTCGTCTGACTAAAACTGCGTGTAAACGGCGTTGGAAGGAATGAGTCACTCGCATGATTACAGATAGCAAATGAAACGAAACAGTTCCATTTACACGTGCATTCTATCACCTACGATTGTCTTCTCATGCGTTCTTATCGTCACTTTCAAAATCCTCTGTCTCGTCCTTTCCTTTGCAAATACATGCACACTCCATCGCTCGCAACTGGAACAAACCCTTGCAAATCGTCTCCGTGTAAACCCTGCTAATGACCCTGGTACGATAATCTTTAAGGGTCTCCGGTCACTTTCAAGATATGACAACCTAAGTAATCGATTTATTGAAAGGCGCTCCTGACACCCTTCTTTGTCTTACGAACGATGAAATCTGCCGACTTCCTCCAAGAGATGAAATAAGGAATTTATTTTATTTGATTACTTTGTTTCCATCTGTTGGAAATTTGTTCCCTAAAACAACTACTCCGAACTGCATTACCTTGCTCTGTGTTTTGTGTGCAAATGTGGATCAACCTACGATTGTGAATAGACGTTTTCGAAAAGGAACTTTTTTCAAAACAAATACAGTAGATCTGTTTTAACAGACACTGAAGTGGGCCGTCTGCTTCTTTTATAGACGTCGAAAATCAGCCCTGATATTGAGAAATTGTTAACTGAAAAGCAAATTCAAAAATCATATTAAAATATTTATCTCTCTTTATATGGCTGTTGAAGTTAGCGGACGTGCCTTTCACATGCTCCTGCGAGCTCTTACGAATCTTCGAGCGACTAGAGTAGCGGTAGCATTAAAGTAGCTGTAGTGTTAAGTAGAATTAATATTTATTTTATTCTATTGTTATCCTTACATAAATTTTATTTAACATTCGTTTAAGTTACCAAATTTGTTATGTTATAACATCTACGTTATAGTTTGTTTCTCTGCCGTAATTGTTAACTCTTAAGTCTCGTAGTTTTTGTTAGAAATTTCGTTCTCCTCTTTAGAAAATAATATTTATATCATAGTAATTATTGTGTATCAGCATATTCTCGTTGCATTTGTAAGGTTGTTTTTTTTTACGCTCCATAGTATTTATATATTTTCGTTGTTGTGCACTACCATCCCCTGTGCGTGATCTAACCTTGCATGTGTTGTTTACGCCTTTCACTTTAAACCTGCGTTTGACCCTTTCTCGTACGCTTCAAAAAGAGCGTCCCCGCATTAAAAAGACCAAATTCTTTAGCCTTATCACATCTCAGCTTTTGTTTTTATATTGTAACTCTTTTGCTTTAGTATATAAATTAGGCAAGAGTTTAGGATGGCTTCATCGAGTACTCCCTCCTTCTTGTGCGCCGCTGTTTATGAGGCCATGATAGCTCGAATCACGGATCTGGAGAGGGTATTTGCGGACCTCCTTCAGAGGGTGGAAAGGTCCGAGGCAGCCTTGGTTCGTGTGGGGAGTGCGGGCTCATCCCTGAAAACTCGCCGCGCCAAATTGGCGCCTCAGGTTCGCCTGGGTGTGGTAGCCGGTAGAGCGATCGGGGTTGCCCCCGACTCCTTACCGCAGGCTGAGGGTTCTCTGGCTGGGAAATCCGATGAGTGGAGAGTGTTGCCCACTCGGGGGGATCGTGGGGTGGTGCTGCGGAGGCAGGGAGTTGGGAAAGCTTCGGCGGACCCTCTTCCTGTCAGTAATAGATTAGAGGTGTTGTGGTAGGACGGCACCTCCGCCATTGGGCCCATACCCATACCCGTCTCTCCGATGGAGGCCGGCCCAAGGGAAGTCTGGTTTGGAAGGGGGGGATTGTTACTGTTGGGTAGCTCTAACGTTCAGCAAGTTATGGCACTCCTGTTATCCAATGCCCGCCGTGAGGGAGTTGAAGAGCGGATCTTCTCCAGATGTATATCAGGAGGCACGGTGCCGCAAGTGACCAACACGGCGAGAGTAGCGGTTGTGGCGAAAGTTTGCTCTCGGCTGCGGGTGGTGGCCCATGTTGGGAATAACGACGCCTCGAAGCGTGGGTCTGACATGAGGAGGTTTTAAGTTCTTTTAAGCCCTTGGCCTCAGAGGTTGCTCCTGTCCAAGAGGAGTCGAGTTCCGATGTACGGCTTACTGCCTGCAGTATAGTCCCTATGATTGACCGCGGTTCTGAGGTTTGGAATAGGGTTGACGGTCTGAACCGAAGGCTGTGGAAATTCTATCGGGACTTGGAAGTGGACTTCGTCGATCTAAGACCGAATATTGAATATTTCTAAAAGAAAGTTTATGTATTCGCCAAAGCCGATTTCACAATATTTAGGTCTTTTCTGCGAAATAAATATACTAATTTCAGCGATTTAACCGATAGTGCAGACGCGGAGGAATCCTGGTACATGTTCAGAGATATGATGCGAGAGTGTACAGATAAATTTATTCTGAACTGAAGCGTGATAGTGCAGAACCTAGATGGTACAACCAGGAAGTAAGAAGCGCTCTCCGACGGCAAAGAAAACTCCACTCTCGCGTAAATAACACATTCTTAACAGCTACGGTCGAACAGATTGCAATAATAAGACAGCAATACAAGGAGGCGCGCTCCATAGCCAGAGTAGCAATGCGTAATGCGTTTAACAATTATAAAAAGAAGGTTTTACAGGATAACATGAAAGAGAACCCGAAAGAATTTTGGTCTTATGTCAGGGAAGTTCAAGGTAGGGGCCCCACTATTGCGTCACTGCGGTCGGAAACGGGAAACGTAGTTCACGATAGTACGGATAGAGCAAACCTATTACAAGACCACCTAAGGCTGGTGTAGATTGTATTTTAAATCTCGAGATGCAACTAACAAAGCATAGACTGATAAATCAAGACGGAATCCTTATAGTCGGTGGTGACTTTAACTTACCCTCAATTGCTTGGAAAAAGCCTTGCTGAGGATTTGCAAACGAATTTGTGTCTGTGTTTATTTCCAAGGAATCCTCTTTCTGCACAGGTGGGAGGTCGAGAGTAGGTTTTCTTGATTATTTTCTGCGTATCACATCTTAGGGGGTATTTTTTTGAGGCTTAAAAACTGCTTTTTAGAGCAAGGCGGAGGAACCCAAAAACCAGATTTTTTAAGCATTATATTTTTAGCTGCCCGTATATACGAAGTTTACATAATTTTCCCTTGGTTATAGTCTTAGTTAGTTGCATTCTTAACTCCTCAACGACGTCGTGCGTACTCAGGACGAAAACTTCATATGCGGTCGTTGTGTATACTGAGTACGCCGCGGAGATCGCTACATATCTTTATTTTTTTGACGCAACACATTTTATTAATTCTGAAAAAATTTCATAGATTTCAAAACAGTAACCTTGGGCCTTCATATTGTGCTTAATTCTGCAAGTGTTACTGTATTTATTTTTACCTTAATTATACGTCAAATTTAGTGCTTGAATTACTTCATAGTGGAAGGGGATGAAGGCACTGATTATCTGCTCTGTGACATCTCTTACTCTTGAGATGAATATTTCTCTCTTATGTATCAACACTTGAGAGCTATATGGAAAGGGAGGAGGAAGCTCCCTATCACCAACAGCCCCCTCTTTCCTCCCGAGCTCCCTTTGGGCCCGGTCCCCGCCGAGGAGACGGGAGCGGGTGCGGGCGTAACGGCAGTGGTGTCGTCTTCCGACAACACCGCAAACAGCTTACTAACTAATTTTGATGATTATTTTAAGAAATGTATGAATTTGGAAGCCACTTTAACAGATGTCACGGAAATAGACATAGTAGCATTTAACCTGTTCGATGAATTAAAAACCATGTCCCGAAGGATTCCGAATCCTTCGCCCAATAAAATGTAACTGTTCATATGTGAAAACAATTTTTGAAGAAACTATTAGAGATTTTTTGCATTAAAAGCCAGGAAGATCTATAACCTTATTTATTTTCGCCATCTAAGTTTGTATTATTTTAAGAATGTATTTAACTTAAATCTTTTGACCATTTCCTTAATGAATAATTTTATTATTTATCAACTCATCTTTATACTTTAAGAAATATCGAACTTGTTGGCAATTGTTTTTAAAATATATATAATTATGCATTTTTCGTAATGTTTGTATTTTCATTTCTCTGTGCAATTTCCTATGTGAATACTTCAAAGAATGCCTTAGAATAAATGTATTTTAAATTATATTTCTGCAGAATTTATAAGTACAAGATTTTTTTTGTAATAATTGCTAACAAAACTACTGGTATGAACTTCATGGAGTAAAATCTTGTGATTTTGAACGCTTCCCTTCGTGTGCTGATGGATATGAAGTGACTTGTTTTAGGGGCGGCCAAAATAATTCTTGCCCACACTCAAGAAAACTGTCGGGCCGGCCCTGATCCTAACACACCTTGAAATAATTTACATTTCACTGTTTTTACTTGAATTGTATTATGTACATATAAATTAATTATATTGTGTATTAAAACGGTTAGGTGGAAGAAGGGGCCATATGGCCTCAACTTCGCCGTATTAAGAAAATAAATACCGATTTTCTCATTTGCATCTTAAATTTACCCTCATCTTATTTCCCCGTATCCGATAGATATGAATAAGTATATTGTCTGCTATCAGCGACAATGAGTTATAACAATGGTACTTAGTACCGTGGCACACTGGTTTGCCGACGTAGTTATTTAGGGGTGCCGCAAAAAAACATTTTTTAATCAATTAATCAACGATTTACATGTGTTGGTGGGTAATAAGGTCAATAATTTTTCTTCTTTAAATTAATTATATAGTAGCATCAACAAATGGATGTGTCCAAATGTTGTAATATCAGTATCTAAAAATATATTAAGCTTGTCACTAGCCTGGGGTGCCAAGAAACCCTCTTTATCTTTGAAACAGTGCCGCGGCTCAAAAAAGTTTGAGAACCATTGAGTTATAGGACAAAAGCAATTACCTGCTTACCACCTAGAGGCGGCTCTGCGGACGCTTCATATGCACGGACGCAGCTTTACGCAAAAATATATAATAATATAAGATATCAATATAACATAATATAAGCTGTTTGTCCCTGACGCTCAACTGTGGAGTCGCTCTTAAAAAGGCTTTATAAAAGGGCGGGAGAATCGACTGACTGTAATGCTGTTTTAACAAACTTTCCAGAAAATTGAAATTTGTTAGGAATGTTTGATTTTTATTTATGAAAAAAATCGTAAAAAAGTCCCGCGTTCGACTCAAGTAGATAATTTCTATTTCTAGTTTTTAGGCTGGTTTTCAAAGGAAACATGCCTTATGAAATGGTCGAAACTGTGTGTGTGTGTCCTTCACTAACAACATTTGCATCAATGAAACTTGGTATGAGGCTCGTGCTGCTAGGGCCCACCTCCGGGCTATGTTTTATTTGACGATGATTGAGGTCCCGGGCTCGATTCCAAGAACGTTTTTCCCTATTTGTTTGACATAGGAAGTCTCAAATCCATCGTGCATAGATGTTTTCTTTAATACTTAAAAATATCTGAAAATTGTGATAACGAAGCGAGATTTGTACTGTTCTAAGGGGAAAATAATGTAAATTCTCATTCTTATCACAGAACTGTGATAATTGCCTGTATTTTCTTGAATTTTTACTAAATCATAGCGTTTTTGAGTTTTAAATCGCATTTTATAGGATTGTTGCTATGGAGACGATAATTACCGAACTCAGCTTGAGCATGGACGAGTAAACAAATAGGTTATTACCAAATTTCATATTAACCTCGCTTTATATATATATATATATATATATATATATATATATATATATACCATAAATATTTTGAAGAATTTGTTTGTCCCTTTATAACGCAACAACTACAGAACGTCGAAGCAAGATGAAGGTACCATTTTAACTGCAATAAAAAGCTAAGCAAAATGGGAGGGGTTTTAAAGCGATTTGAACTACATTTTTCATTTAAAAAATGTTTTGCTCTTTTAATTTTTTCCATTTAAATAACATGGGAATGAGCGTATTGTTGGATTAACAATCTACTTGACAACCGTAATAAACAATGCTTAATATTAAACTAAAGGAAATAATATATAACTAATATAAACTAAAGTAGGGAAGAAAGAAACACGAAGGTTATTCAAAGAAGGGCAATCACCTAAAGAACTATAAATCTGGTTAATTATTTCGAAAGGTAAGCGAAAGACAGTTTTAATGTGCAATTTGAAGTGCTTTCGTTCTCTAAAAGCATTTTATGAATTCTCCATATTCTTGATACTTAGTAGACAGCGAAATATGTTTTTCATTGACATTGAAAATGAGTGGAATGTTTTTCATTAACATTGAAAATGAGTAAAGTGAAAGATATCTCAGAAGGTAAAATAAGAAAATTTCCAGAACAATTCTTTAATTTAGACCATGGTTTATAATCGCTAACTCTTCCTCCCTTTAACATTTATATGTACATCTTGCTTTCCTTTCAACTGAACATTTGTATGCATCAATTAAGTCAATTATACTTATTAGATTTTAATAACACTTTCAATGTTATACCAACACATTTTATCGCCAAATTCGGTTTCAAAGTCCGAGAACTCATTTTATTTCGTAGGTTTGACTTTAAAATATTCACGTGAGAAATTAGACCCACAAAATCATCTTTTGCATGGCATAACGTATGGGTAAGCTAAATTTGAATATATCTTCAAATGTGTTTTCACCGGTAGCATCCCCAGAGCGTGCAATTCCTACCCAAGTTTTTAATGTTTTTGATATTTATGACCACATAAAATATTCAGTTTCTTCAACTGGAATTTAATTTGACTGAAATAACTATATTTTAAAAGTGATTCCATCGATTGTTTATTATGATTATTTGATAAGAAATAGTCGGCAAATTTATCGAAGGTTGCAGGAAAAATTTATTTATTTGAGCAAAAGCTGGGAAGACAAGAAATATTGCATACCATTAAGCACTACAATAAAAATTAACCTGTTTTTATTACTTGGTATTATTCTCAGATCTGACTCAATATTTTTTGTTTTGACTTAAAAACCCGAGCAACGACGGATAATTTCAGCTAGTGTTTTGGACCTCGTCCAAACTGAAAAAATCCAAAACAGGGTTCGAACCACCTCACCTGAGATAATCATCGCGTAATGACGATTGATTTTGTTACTTCGCCCACCAGATCTAACCGTCAGCACTGCAATAAATGTTAATTTGAATTTGCGTGGGAAGATAGATATCTATTATTAGTGGTATTTTTTAAAATTTTTTTCTTTTTAGTTGTTTGATTTTATTATGTCATTATTTTGACCACAGTTATCACATCATTTGTACTATATAACCTTAGCTTTCCTTTTCTGTATTTATATTGTTAAAGCGAATTACAAGCGTCCATAATAGCAACGAGATTAAACAAACTATTGTCATTGTTCGTGGTGTAATAGAAGTCTATATATTTTAATGTGGATTTGTATTGATACGAACATTCCTATGTTTTTTGAAGTGATATTTATGCTATTAATTGTAACTTTTTATTTATCGTAATTATTATTGATAGTAAGTTTTTATTTATCTCAAAAACTTTTTATCTTTATTCATTTAAGATTATTTTGAAAACTGTTTTCCCTATGAAAAGGTCATTGAAAACCTCGTTGGCAATCAACAGTTTCACTTCTACTAGTATCTAAAGCTGAATTACTCTGAACTAGCAGTAGGTATATTTTCGTTGATTTTAAGCAATATGAATGGATAAGTCAGTATTTTCATTAACGAAACAAAAGATATTATCAAACTTCTTACTGCTTATATGCCAAACATTCTTACGTTTGCTACTGAGTTCTCTACTTCTGTCTGCCATTCTCTCAACTGTAAAAAGATTAAAGGTTAAATATAGAGACCCCCACTTCACTCATCAGCTGGTAGACACTTTTGTAACTTTTTATGTCCATGCACGCATAAAGGTTATCATAATTATATTATAGAGTTTATTCATATTCAAGTATTAACTATATAAAAGTTGGCTATAAAAATTCATTTTTATATCTTCACTTGTTTTATTTTCTACTCGACTACCCTTCAGCAATGAACAGTTGATCCATACATATTAGCGTATAAACAGTAACATTTATAAAATTCGTTTACTTAAAAACATGCATTCAAAATATGTCAGAAAGAGATTTTTACATTGCTTTTTGTAGGTATTTTAAACCTGATAATGCTTTATTCATTTCTTTTCCAAATTTTCCCTATCATTGATATAAACTATGAATTACAAATGGTATTTATGATATGAGAATTCCTTGGAATGGCTAACACATAATGAAATATTTCCTGTCAGTATAAGTAATCAGTTTGGGAAACCAACATGCATATGTCCTGGTTTGGACATCTTGTATTTCCCATTTCAAACTTTCGTGTAACAAGATGTCGTGAGACGGGCCTGAATACATTTTAAAGAATACTAAACGCATTCTTAATTTTTATTTTAGGATGTATTTAAACGGCGATTGGTAATTCAATTAATCTACGTACATCTAAATAAGCTAACGAGTAGCTATGCTATGTTTTTGGCATTACATAAATATATGTATATCCTAATATAGTATAACTTCCACGTATATTGGAAGACAGGGGTTCAAAGATAAAATGCGCAAGATATATTACAGGTACGTTATGGATTCTAAAATTATAATAAGTCTTACAAATGAAATTTTCAGAGGCAGTTTGATCCACCCCATCCCCTGCCACGCACCAATTTGTTAAATTGTAGGGTATTGTGTAGCTGTAGTTTGCAACAGTAATTAATGCACATCGGAACATCACGGGAGGAATAATGAAACGTGAAAAGGGGGAATTTTTTTCTTTAGAGAATGTGATATATTGTAATTCATTAATTTTATTCCCGTGATCGATAGTCTTTCCCAAGAATCAGAAAGACTTTCCTTCGTCGTTCAAGATTCCTGCCGCCTCGGAACGCATTCTCCACGTAGTCATTACCAATGTTCTCATTGCGTGAACAACATAAGAATGCGGGTAAGAACGAATTGTTTCCAAGCCCAACTGCGAATTCGTGGATTCAGACACAAATCCTTCCGGTTTGATATTTTTTCACACAGGGTCCTCCTGAATTCCACGGATCCCTTTCCTTCCTAGAGGCCCCTATCTCTCCCAGGGCCCCCTTTCCATCCCAGGGTCCCCTTTCTCTCCCAGGGACCCCGACACCTACAGATCCATTCTTATTTCGAACAAGAGCAAATACCTGCGTATAACGACTCCTGCGCCAACGAATGTGAAAGTCTAGCTACTCATTTCTTTCGTGATTAGCCTCGCACTGTGAGCCCCACGTCGACCTCATATCCCGTTATCCGCGCTTACCTGGACTAGCCTCTCGCGGTGTCTCGGAAAAAAGGCCAGATGCGTGGAAAAAGACAACCATTTTGGTTTGCCTCGGAACAGGTGCGTGACGGTAGGGATTGGTAGTGAATGGAAAGGAGGAATAGGAGGGAGGAGAAAGGGAGGGGGAATGGAGGGGGAAGGGAGGGGGAAGAGAGGAAAAAGGGAGGGGGAAATATGAGGAAGATAGGGAGGGGAAGAGATGGGAGGGAGGAATAATAAGGGAGAAAGGGGGAAAGGCATTGAATGAGATAGTTCTGAATGATGGAAGTAACGGTCTAATTATGCCAAATGACGATGGAAACAAAATCAATCAAGTTATCCGGAATGGTTGGGAGAAAAATGTCTTCCGGTTATCCGGATATGCTGGTTAATTGACTTTGCAAATGTAAGCCTTAATAAAATATTCCAGTAGCCAAACAAAAAAAAACATTATGTAGACCAGTGGGGTCGCGAGTCAATTTTGCGGGTTCGCGAGCAGTCATCGCTATGCCAACTGATTTTTTCCTCAGTCTCTTAATCCTTCAATTTTAATTTATAGTTTACAAGTCTATGTTTTATGTTTGATTAGTTGGGCTCTTCAGAATAAAACTTTTGTTAATTTTACTATATTTAAATTTAACATCAGAAATATAATTTTTAAATAAAAAATGAACTGATGTGGGCAACACATGACTTTCTCCATATTTATATGGCAAATTACATGTTGTTAGCTCTGGGATCGTTGTCAATGATAGTTATTTAAACCTTACCTCACTTGAATAATATCAGGTTGAGGAAAAAGTTCTGTCGTTTTTAACAAGGTTGTGGAAATTGAATGTAAAGAAGTATTTAATTTTGAAAAATAATTTTATTATTATTTTAGTTCAATTAATAATAAATTTTCGTTTATTTGGTGGCAACAATTAAATTTGTTTATTTAATTATTGGATATTTGCCCTTAATATAGGATGAGTTTGAAAGACATTCGGGTCTGTTTATTGTATGAATTCAAACTTGGAAGCACAGCAACCGATGCTGCTGAGGTTCTGTGAGAGTAAGAACTGCTCAACGATGGTTTACCAAATTCCGCTCTGGAAATATGGGCGTAGAATACAAACACCGTATATGACGTCCCTCTGTTGTTGACAACGAGGTCTTGAAGCAGCTTGTGGAATCTGATCCGCAACAAACAACTAGGGGAATGGTTATCACTGTTGACCAGAAAACCGTATGCCATCATTTAAAACGGATAGAAAAAGTCAAAAAACTAGAAAAATGGGTGCCACACGATTTTACCGAAAGAAATAAAATGCAGAGGTTGAATATTTGCATTTCTTTGCTCAAAAAGAGCGTAAATGAGCCTTTCTTTTACCGGGTCATCACGTCTGATGAAAAGTGGATTCTCTATGATAATCAGAGAAGGTCGGGAAAACGGTTAAATGTTGATGCACGACCTATAAAATTACCAAAAAAAGATCTCCATCCGAAGAAGACTATGATTTGCATCTGGTGGAATATGAGAGGGACAATTCATTATGAATTTCTCAGACCACGAGAAACCATCACAGCAGAAGTGTATTGTTGTCAGCTGGATGATATGCATATAAAATGTGCAAAAAACAGCCGAGTTTACGCAACAGAAAACGACCAATTCTTCTCCAAGATAATGCAAAGCCAAACACCGCAAAAATCACCACCCACAAATTAATGCAGTAGGGATATGAAGTTCTCCCCCACCCACCATATTCGCCAGACCTTTCACCTACCGATTACCACTTGTTCCGATCCACGGACAATTTTATGAAAGGTAGGAGATTCAAGAAGCATTGCGATGTAGAAATTGCAGTCACCAAATTTTTTGATTCCAGAGAACAAACTTTTATAAAAAAGGAATAGTTAAACTAGTTGAGCGTTGGGAAATGTGTATCAAATCAGAAGGTTCATATTGTGATGAATAAAAATAATTTGCGTTTTTATTCTCGGCCTCTTAAAACGACAGAACGTTTTCCTCAAACTAATAGTAATATAATTTTTATATTCACGTTTACTCCTTCGTCTTAAATTATCAATTTCTTTTTACTTACAAACGATGTGTATACAATACCATACAATAGATGTATTTACGTTCATTTCTTCGTCGTAGGTAATCCATTTCCCTTCATTTACCAAATATTGTGTGCGCAGGAAAAAAATTAAATTAATTAGATACTAGTTGCCCGTGATGCGCAAAAATTGCGTGTTATTATTATAAAACTAACATTTTTAATAAGAATGCATATTAATACTACATATTAAAATGACATTATAGCTTCGCATGTACAATAGTTTTCATTTGGACATTTATTACAAAAAATATTATTGTTCGTCTTTTTCTCTCAAATTTTAAAATAGTAAATAATATTCAGCAAGACCTTTTAAAACATTATTTTAAAATATATCATCAGTTTACTGTAGATCAAAATGAATTTTAAAGATGTTACAATCAATTCACAAAGATTAACGAATATAAATTTAAATTAATTAATGAGATAACAAAATTAACTTATCAATTAAAGGTTGAATTATTGCATTAAAATGTAATGCATCTTCACAGTCTTTTAAATTTTAAATTACGGAAAGGATATCCCGGTAAACCATGTTATCTGTCACTATGTTATCATTAGCTGACTTTTCCTGTCGAGAAGTTTCGATTTGAATTTTTAAACACTTTAATTTTATTTTACGCACGACCTAAAACTGCGTAACTAAAAATCAGTAAAACAATTTATAATGTTTCAAATTACCTTTTTGGACAAAATTGTTTTGAAATAAATCTTAAAGGATAAAATATATAAAAGTTTTTAGGGAGTATTAATTACTTACCATTAAATAAATTAATGAGGAACTCTTCTTAACTTAGTCCATAATTTATCTTTAACAAACGTAAAGTTTTAGTGTTTAAAACATATTTTTGAACTAAATATAGGGACTGGATTTTTAAAAATTCAATTCTATTCCAACTATCTCTATTATAACGAATTTTAAAATGAAAAAAGTGAAAAGTCATACACCAATCCCCATTGGTTTGCATTTAATCTAAAGGGAAACTATTTATTTTCTGTTTTGAGGAGTTCTCAGTTCCATCGGGAAATACCAGATGAGTTAAATTGCCAACGAACGGGTATTACGAAAATGAAAAAATAAGAAAGATACAAAGAAAATACATACGTGGTATAGACGTTCTTACGAATAGTAATGTAGATAATCGTTCGTATTAACGCAATTGTTTTTTCAGTATGTATGTGCCCGAACTAAACAAGATTGGAAAGGTGTACACCGTGTCGGAGTACACAGTTTCCAAATGCGTTCTTTTGGATCTCACAATGTTCTCAATATTTCTCAGACGGGTATTTAATGAAAAGCTTGCGAGGTACGTTGTAAAATACATGTAAGTCCTTATGTAAAGTCGTAGTTATTATTGTCTGATTTTAACCAAAATTGGAATCGGTCGACAAATTTTAGCAAAACTCCCCAGTACCAAATTTCATCAAAATACGTCCAGCGGTTCCCGAGTTGAAACAAAGGAACTTTGTAGGTCTTCATGTAAAGTGGTCATAATTTTTGTCCGATTTTGACCAAAATTGAAATTGGTCGACCAATTTCAGCAAAACTTCCCAATACCAAATTTCATCAAAATATGCCCAGCGGTTTCCGAGTTTTGACATGCGGACGGACGGATGGACGGACGGAAACGACCTCTTCTATATGCGTTAATACATTAGAGAACTCACTTTGTTTTTATTTATTTCTAGTAGGCATTCACAGTACAATTCCAATTTAAAGAATATTTTCACTGTTTCATCCAATTAAAATTTATTCATTCACGTCGTTCGAAATAAAAATCAAAATGTAAACAAACAAAATGATGTAATATCTTCCACAGTTTCAACTTTCAGGTAATACTAAAGCCTTCAGCTTGCAAAATGTGCGTTGTTATGGTAACTAAGATTTCTTAGCGAAAAAAATTTGAATCGCGGACGTTCATTCGGCCACCTAACTAAAGTTAGGCGTGGAATAATATCTATTCTCGTGTAAAAACAAGTTTATTCTTTTGGCCTCATTTACGTCCAAGTCCTGAGTTCGCAACTCAATTCTACCTAATTTTAATGTTCAACTTTATAAAGGCTTGCTCGTAACGTTTCATCTCTTCCCGTGTTTAGGCTGTTTCACGCTAGAGCGCGTCGCGTCGCTGCAGCGTAGGTGCGCGTTGCTCGATTCACACTACAGATGCGATACAACTTCAGAGAGCTGGAGGGTTCGAATATTCGTAATGGACTCTTCAATTGAAGATTTATTTTTCTATTCGTTGCCTTGAGAAGAATAGGAAAGGTTAGAGAAGAAAAAGAAAAGAAGACTATGGATTCACAAACTGTGGACGTTTCGTAACCGTGATGGTGAATTTCATACTTTGATATGCCATTTAAATTAAATTAGGATGTAGCATGAAAAATTGTATGAACTTTCAGCCATTATCGAACCCGATATTGTAAGGCAAAACACGACATTTCGAGCAGCGTTGTCTCCAAAAGACCGTCTTGCAGTTTGTTTGGAGTACATATGTAGGCAGTTGCACTGTTACATTTCCTAGTACTTTTATAGTTTCTACATTAATATCTTCTATTGTAATTTTAGGTACTGAAAATTAGAAAGAAACCGCAATATTAACTCTTCCAGACTTTATTTTTCAATCTCACAAAATTACAATTTTTCCCATTTTACAATTAGTTTTCATTTAAACTATTTATCAGTGATCGGATATTGCTTGAAAATTCCGGTTGTTATGGAAAATTATTACCTTCAGCAGTAGTAGGCGTGCGGCCATTTTGAGTTGCGTGTATCCTTCAGAGTAGTTTCTCTCAACAGAAGTAGGCATACGGACATTGTGCGTTTCACTGGAATGTTCTGAATAACTACTTTCAACAGGAATAGACATACTAACATTTCGTACAGCACTGAATGGTCCAAAAGAAAAGTAACCAGATGTAATGGAGGAACATGGAAAAATATTTTGATTCCTTAAGTTTTCCATTTCAGTCTCGGAAACTGCTTCAGAAACTTTATTTTTAACTCTAAGTTGTAAATGTGGAGGTAAACACTTCACTTGATCGAGCCATAGCAATAAAAAATGTAGCTATAGGATCATTCTCATGTTTTCTATTCTGATTTTGAGCCAGATATTCCTGGCATAAAGCAGCTACCTCTGAGGAGGGTCGCTTAGCAAGACATTTTTCCTGGGTATGGATGGCGGGCAAGGTGTGTTAGAATCCCAATTGCCATCCCATCACTATTATTTGGCTTCTCATGTCAGATAAAATTGTATGAGTGTCTCTTTCATGCAAATAAGGGAGAAGGAAGGCCATTTCATTTTCGTAGCGCCATTCCTTGGATTTTTGGCTGTTTCTTCTTCTTGTTTCTTTTAACAGCCCTATGAAAACAATTTCTCTGACTTGATTCACTTCTTTCTGCATTTTGCCTCTAAAATGGAAATTTTATTTTAATCAATATACTGACTAAAATTAATTTTTTCCAGATATTTGGCAACAGGGGATTCTTTTAAAACTATAAGTTTTAGTTTCCGCTGGGATATTCAACTGTTCAGAAGATCGTGATAACAACATGTGAGGCCATTTGGAGAAGCTTGGGGGAAAATTTATGTCTGAACCGAAAACTGGCGACTGGCAAAATATCGAGAAGGGATTCCGAAATAAATGGAACTGTCCGAATTGTGTTGGTGTACTGGATGGTAAACACGTTGAAATTCAAGCTCCGTCAAATAGTGGATCTTTATATTTCAATTACAAAAGGACTTTCTCATTAGTATTATTGGCGTTCGTAAATGCAAATTATAAGTTCATAATTGTTGATGTGGGAGACTTAGGAAAAAACAGCGATGCAAAATCGAGCGTGGAAAAGAGCTTGGAAAAGAATACTTTGCATCTTCCAAGTTCTAAACCGTTGCCTGGACACACGAGCCTTTACCGCATGTAGTCAGGAGATCTTTCCTCGTGACTATAGCGTCTTCAGAAAAGATCGATGTATCCGGTCGGGAGGTGGAGTCTTTATAGCAGTTAGCAATAAATACGAAAGTTACCCAATACAGATTAACGACGACGAAGTCGAAAGTGTTTGGTGTCGTGTGAAAGGAAGCGACTCAAAAACTATAAATATATGCGCTTTTTATAGACCCCCAAATGCGAGCGTGGAAACTATTCATTCTCTGGAGAAACAAGTGGCGACGCTAAATTCGTCAAATAAAGATAAAGCCATTATAATCGGGGGCGATTTCAATCTTCCGTCAATTGATTGGAGCCATAATTGCTTTTATCCCGCAGGTGGAGAGCGTGAATCGTGCGAGGCTTTGCTAGAAACTTTCGGTAAGCACTCATTGTATCAGTTAGTGAGATTTCCCACGAGATTTAATAATACATTAGATTTATTTGTCACTAATCTTCCTGAGCTTATGAATAGAGTACCTGATGCTGAGGGAATAAGCGATCACAAGGCAGTGTACGTGGAATTTCAGTTAATTATTGAGAAACAGGTTAAGGCCAAAAGAAAACTTTATGTATTCGCCAAAGCCGATTTCACAATATTTAGGTCTTTTCTGCGAAATAAATATACTAATTTCAGCGATTTAACCGATAGTGCAGACGCGGAGGAATCCTGGTACATTTTCAGAGATATGATGCGAGAGTGTACAGATAAATTTATTCTGAACTGAAGCGTGATAGTGCAGAACCTAGATGGTACAACCAGGAAGTAAGAAGCGCTCTCCGACGGCAAAGAAAACTCCACTATCGCGTAAATAACACATTCTTAACAGCTACGGTCGAACAGATTGCAATAATAAGACAGCAATACAAGGAGGCGCGCTCCATAGCCAGAGTAGCAATGGGTAATGCGTTTAACAATTATAAAAAGAAGGTTTTACAGGATAACTTGAAAGAGAACCCGAAAGCATTTTGGTCTTATGTCAGGGAAGTTCAAGGTAGGGGCCCCACTATTGCGTCACTGCGGTCGGAAACGGGAAACGTAGTTCACGATAGTACGGATAAAGCAAACCTATTAAATCATCACTTTCAGAAAGCTTTTACTCTTGATGACGATGAATGTGAAACCCCTATTCCTATGCGTCAGGGCGATTCGATGGAAGATTTAGTATTTTCGGAAAATGGCATCGCACTCCAACTTCATTCAATTAAGCCAAATAAATCTCCTGGACCGGAGGAAATTCCCGCGCGTGTAATGAAAGAAAATTATAGGCCGATATCCTTAACTTCATTATCGTGCAAGATACTTGAGCACATAGTCTTTAGCTCTGTAATGCGCTATTTAGATAGTAATTCATTGCTTAGCGGATGCCAACACGGATTTCGGAGAGGAAGATCATGCGAAACGTAGCTCGGCCTGTTCGTGGACGATTTGTTGCGATGCGGAGAGAAAAATACTCAGGTCGATGCCATATTCATTGATTTCAGGAAGGCGTTCGATAAAGTATCTCATAGGAAATTAATGTGGTATCAATCCGAAAGTTGTCGGTTGGGTGAGAGACTTCCTCTCGAATAGGGAACAGATAGTTGTCATCGATGGAAAATACTCGTCCCCCGTTAAAGTTGCGTCGGGTGTTCCTCAGAGAACCGCATTGGGCCCTCTACTTTTCTTAATCTATGTAAATGATATCTGCTCGGTAGTTCGTAGTAATATTAGATTTTTTTGCCGACGATACCGTTCTACATAAAGAAATAAAAACCAGGAGAACCATCAGTCACTGCGTGAAAACTTAAGAGCCATTTCACCTTGGTGCAAAGAATGGCAAATTGAAATTAATTACACTAAATGTGCCGCAGTTACTTCCTGGAAAATAAGAATATAGAAGTAGATTTCGAGTATAAAATAGATGGAATAAATATTCAAGCAGCCGAGTATGTAAAATATTTAGGAGTAACCATTTGTAGAGAACTTTCGTGGGACATGCACATTCGTCGAGTTATAGGCGCGGCCAACAAGAAATTGGCATTCATAGGTAGAATAGTACGGAACACTACAGAGAAAGTACGCGAAACATGCTACTTATCACTGGTAAGACCGCAAGTGGAATACGCAGCGAGCATATGGGATCCGTACGAGAAGGGACACATAATTCAACTAGAAAGAGTACAGCGCAGAGCAGCCAGATTTGTAAAACAAAAGTACGAACATAAGGAAAGCGTCACCTCTTTATTGAGCGATTTGAACTGGGTATCACTGGAGGACCGTAGATTGCACTCAAGGTTGAAACTTCTGGGGAAATATAGGCCGGAATGTCTAAAAGAGGAGGTAGTGGGAATGATTGTGGCACCAACGTATATAGGTAGATATCATCGAGACGATAAAATAAGTGAGATCGAATGTAGGACGGAGCGTTATCTAGGCTCGTTCTTTCCGAGGACAATACGAGATCACAATAGCAAATTTCGAATTGCGTTAGACAATCTTTAGGTAGGATTTGGTGCATTGCACCCCCTGCCACCCACGAACTTGGTGAATTGCAGGGTAACTTGTAGATTTAGGTGTAGTTATTGGAGATGAGGCATTTCCACTGAAAATATATTTGATGGGACCGTGCCCCGGAACACAAACTTCAAACGATGAAAGTCAAAAATATACAATTACAGGCATAATGTTGTTGAAAATGCCATCGGTTTAGGTTTAGGCTTTACTTTCGGAAAATGCAGCTAAAGCCAGATAACGTAAACAAAATTGTGTTAACAGCATGTTGTTTACATAACTTTCTTCGGGATGACATGATGCAATATGAGGGAGAACGAAGTACGTGTATACTTCAGTTTCAAGATGCGCCTCATATTGGAGGCAATCATCTAGACCAGTGATAGTCAACCAGGGTGCATGATGCACCCCGGGGTGAATGAGATTTTTCCAAGGGTACATGGAAATGACATAGTGCATGAGCGGGTGCATGGCATGAATGGTGTGCATTCATTGAAAAATATTCTATAAATAGTGTTCATTGAATGGTGATCGACAAAAATATTATTCATCAATTAAGAATTTTTTGTTTCTTTAAAATGTAGATTATATTAGATCTTTATTTCTTACGCTATTATAACGAGTAGCTTTTTTATTTTATGTATAAAATGTGTGATAATATTTGTATTTTATTTTTGCCTCTTATTGTTTAAATTTAAATATAATGCGTGGGTTCAAATGAAGTTTGGTATCAGGGTTGCCAACCAATGAAAATGATTTTTACGGACAATATAGAAAAAAAAATTACGGACAACCAAACATTTTTACTGTCATTTTTTTGCGTAATATTATGATAAAATGCACAAGTGAACAATATTCAATACTGCCATTCATACATCGCAACAGAAATGCTATTTATATTAGTTTAGCGCACTTATTTGGCTTAGGGAAACAGGAAATTTCGGAAATTTCGTCCTTTCTTCTCCAACCATTTCTAATACTTCTTCGTTTCTCTTCCTCTCTGTCCATTTCACTTTCATCATTCTTCTCCGTACCCACATCTCAAAACTTTCTAAATATTTTTCCTCCTTTCTCCTTACCGTCCACGTCTCTGCACCATAAAGAGCTACGCTCCATATGTAGCATTTTGCTAATTTCTTCCTTGTTTCTAAATTTATTTTCTTGCTTGTGAGAAGCTCCTTCTTCTCGTTAAATGCTGCTTTTGCCATAGCAATCCTACTTCTGATGTCCTGTGTACTACTTCCATCCTGTGCTAAAATACTGCCAAGATATTTGAAACTACTTACTTGTTCCAATTTTTGGCCATTTACCATTATATTTAATTCTTTATGTTCCTTTGAAACCACCATGACTTTCGTTTTTTCTGTATTGATCTTCATTCCATATTGTTGGCCAACCTCCACTAGTCTGTCTGTCATCCTCTGAAGCTCTTTCTCGCCTTCTGCTATTAAGCCCTGATCATCTGCGTATTTAATGGTGGTAATACTTTCACCTCCTATCTTAAATCCTTTCTCTTCCATCAACGCTTCTTCTGTTATTGTTTCTGCATAAATATTAAATATTGCTGGTGAAATAGGACAACCCTGCCTCACTCCCCTCCCTATTGAAGTACTTTCTGTTTCTTCTCCTTCAACCCTGACTCTAATCTTTTGATCAAAGTAAAGGTTTTTAAGCAGTCTTTTATCTTTCCAATCTATTCCTATTTTATTTAAAATACCCAACATTTTATTCCATTTCACTCAGTCAAAAGCTTTCTCCCAATCTACAAAACAGAAATACATATCCTTATTGACTTCTAGCACACTTTCTATCATCATCCTCATACATCCTATAGCATTCCTAGTCCCCCTTCCTCTTCTAAAACCAAACTGATTATCTTGCAGCTCCTTTTCTATTTTATATTCAATTCTTTTGGTTATTATTCTGGTTAGAACTTTAGCTATATGAGAAATTAAACTTATAGTTCTGTAATCCTTACAACATTTTGCATTGTTCTTTTTCTCCAGTGGTACCATCACAACATCTAAAAAATCTTCAGGCCATATGCCAGTATCATATACTTGGTTAAAAAATTTTGTGAGTTGCTTAACTGCTTTAGACCCCAAAACCTTGAGAACGTCCACGGGTATATCATCACTCCCAACAGCCTTCCTTCTTTTCATGTCATCAATTGCTCTTTTAACTTCAGACTCGAGAATACTTGGTCCTAGCTGATCTTCTTCCACATCCTCTTTTTCATTTAATTCAATATTTCTTGGCTTTCCTTCTTTGTCATACAGAACCTCAATGTATTCTTTTCAGACATTCTTTACATTGTCTGGCTCCGATACTATTTTACCACTTTTGTTCATGATTCCTTTACGTCCTATCTTTTTTGCTTTTTTCTTGAATAGTTCCCTTGCTTTGCTATACATGAGGTCTGTTCTACAAATTCTTTCACATTCGACAATCTCCTCGCATTTTTCATTTATCCACTGTTCTCTTGCTTTATCTGTTTCCCTTCTTAAAGCATTATTTAACTCCTTGTACTTTCTTTGGCCTTCTTCAGTGTTTATGTTCTTCCACTTTCTCCGCTCTTCCATTTTTTGCAGCATGGCTGCTGTGATCCAGGGTTTTTTGTTTCTTTCACCCGTTATCTTTCCTACCTTCTTTTCCATTACATGTCTAATGTTGCTATGGATGTATCTCCACTCCTCATCTACATTCTTCCTATTTTCTTCAGCTCTCTCCCCCAACCTTTCCTCCAGCTCAGTCATGATAGCCTCCTTGTTTTTAAGGAGTTCCTCTAAGTTCCATTTCTTGTTAACTCTTATGTTTCTCTTAACGCTCTTCAGTCTACATTGTGTATTTGCCACCAAAAGGTTGTGGTCAGAATCGATATCTGCCCCTGGTAGTGTTTTCACATTTTTAATGCTATTTCTAAATCTTTCATTGACTAGTATGTAATCTATCTGGTATCGTCTCTGGTCTCCTGGGCTTCTCCATGTGTAAAGTCTCCGCTGGTGATGCTTAAACCATGTATTAGTTACAATTAATCTATTTCTATGGCAGAATTCCACAAGTTTATCCCCTCTTTCATTTCTTTTCCCTAGTCCATATTTTCCCACTATGTTATCTTCCTGTCCCTCTCCGACTACACTGTTCCAATCTCCCATTACTATGGTGGTGATCCTTCCTTTTCCCTCCTCCTCCAAATTCTCCATAATCTGTTCATACATTTCATCTACTTCGTCGTCGCCAGCATTAGTTGTTGGCATATACACTTGAATTATAAGCATTTCCACTGGCTCCATCTGGAGTTTTACGGCTATTAATCTATCATTAACTGTCACTACCTTACTAATTCTTTCAGCTATCTCTTTTCTCATTATAATCCCCACTCCCCTTTCCTTTTTCTCCCCTCCCGAGTAAATAATCTTAAATTCATCTGAATTTATCTCACCTTCTCCTTCCCACCGAACTTCACTAAGACCTACTATACCTACATTATTCCTTCTCATTTCCCTTTTTAAGTTCTCTAGTTTACCCCCTGAATTCATAGTCCTAACATTCCATGTGCCTATTTTTAATTTCTCACTACTTGCTTTCTTATTAATCTTACATTTCCTCTGTGCATCCCCTAGGGTAGTCCCCACCCGGAGATCCGATTGGGGGACTATTTTACCTCCGGAATATTTTACCCCAGAAAGATCCATAGAGGTATTTTCAGCTTTTCAGCCTATCATGGGAAATATAATGAGGTAGTTTCCCCTTGCTTTCCTCATCGCAGTTTCACAGAGTGATTACCCATCTGTAGCTGTTCAGATCCACATGATCACCACCTACAGAGGTACTGTGCAAGCTGCTGCCCTTGCACAGGGGGATGTAAAACCCCCAAGACTGCTTCTTAGTCTGACTCTTCCCCTCAGACCTTTCCGGCTTGGATGGTCCTACCAGGAGAATTATCTCCCGCCGGCATAGCTCTTTGGTTCGTAAGAGTACACAAACCCTCCCACCTCTGTAAGGTTATGCAGTCCTTAGGGAGGGGTATATATAGTAAACAGAGGAAATTGTGAAATTTGGTTTTTGGAATTCCGCATTTTATTATAACAGGTGGCTGATCACCGTAATCAGTGTTATTAACAAGCGGTAGTAATTCTGATGATAAGGAAATTAATAATAAGAGAGTTTTTTTTATTTTATGCTCTTTTTAAATACTAGGTTAGCACTATAAAATATTTTATTTATAACAACGTATGTGTACTACAATCATTCAGACAAAATGTAGTGTATAGTTTAATTTTTTAAGTAATAATTACTACTGAAGTATAATTTCTTGTTTTTATTATATAAAAATAATTCATTTGTTAAAAATTTGATAAGCTAAAGAATTTTCTTTATTTTTTTAACAAATTATGTTGATAAATTAAAACCTGAAGGACTCTTTAAGCTAGAATAAAATCACTTGGCTTACCGAAGAGTGCTCTCGGGACCACATTAAAACCCCTCTCGCGACCCACCGTTTGAGAAACTGCTCTAGAACGTCTCACTTCGAAGAACATTCTTCAAAAATGATCCAAAAAAAGTCCAAACAAATAAATACGTAAATACAATATTTTAATTTGCGTATTTTCTCAATTTTATATTAGTGTCATTTTTCCTTTTGCCCATAGGTCAGGTTGAAAATTATAAATATACAAACATGTACCCTTTTACTCTTAAGTTTGCATCGAATAAATCCATATAAATGTTATTATATGTATAGAGGTAATTTTTTATAAATAAATGCATGGCACGACAGAAAACTATATAATAGAAATTTTACACTTTTTGGCGCGATTATGAAAACCTATTTGCCATCCCTGCCTTAGACGAACTAGCCAGTTTTTCAAGCTGCAATGACGTCATTTGTATAGTACACACTACCGCCGCGGAACTGCAGCCGACTGCGCGTCACTCACGTCAATGAATTCTCGGAGACCCAAAGTTGAGGAGACGCACAGTGCAGTTGCCACCCTACTTAGTTCTAATAGTTCCATACGATTTCTACTGATCTATGTTTTGACGCGCGGCGCAGCGACGCGATGCTCTAGTGCAGGGGTCTCAAGCTCACAGGGATGCGCGGGCCTCATAATATCATATCCATAAAGCCGCGGGCCGCATTCCAAGCTACAGCCCTTCGTAGTGACGTTTCTTAGTTTCTACAACAGGGATACCCCACCGCGTAGTTCGCGAGCTACATCTGGCTCGCGCATCTATTTTATGGGGCTCGTGACCAATCTTCGATCTTTATTAGCTTCTCAAAGAAGTACAAGGGAATGTCACATTATACGAGTTGGAATATTTTGAACACGTATAAGAGGTCAAGAAACATTTTGATCAATATGCTAATTTCAGTCGGGTTCAACTAGTAGAAAGTCCGCGAAAATATCACGAGAAATTCATTGATGGTTAATGTACTAACGAATGTGAAAAATCTGCAAGTGATACAACTACCCTACGATATTGATAAATATAGATTAATATTAAAGGACACACTAAATAATAATGGTAAAACTTTTTAATGATTCTATGAAAATGAAGTAAACTTTAATGACGAACAAACATGCTTAAAATTAAAGAAAAATACAATGATATACATAATTAAATTTATTACAATTAATTTGGCAATAGAAAAAAGGAAGGTCCTTGAAAATAATAAACATATATTACTAAACAATGCTTAAATGTCAAAAATATTTTAAAAGTTAACAAAAATAATTTCAATATCAGTTTTTTTGGCCGGAAACTTGGCACTTTTTTGTTTCTACCAATCGATCAATATTGGATAAGATTTTCTGTGAAGAAGTAATTTTCAATATGGAACTTAAATGTTCCTCCGATAGCTGAGATCGTGTACCTCTTTTGTTTAATTTCATTACAGAAAATAATTGCTCACAGGCATAAGTACTTTCGAACATTGACAGAATTCTAATGGCAAATTGCCGTAACTTCGGAAAGCGATCCCCAGACAGGCGCTTATAAAATTCTAGAAAATCTAAATCGGTGTATTTCCGCTTCAACATGGTGTCGCACTGCAACTCAATTAATTCCATCTGCAGAGATTCTTCAACTATCAATTGAAAAAGGAGTCGAAAAAAGAGAAAAGTGATAAAAAGTGATTTTCGAGAGCTTTAAAATAATTTGGAAGAAATTTTAATAAGGAATCAGGTTGGAATTCAAATGATCTACAAGAAGAAAAATTGACCTAACTGCCTAGTTCCATTTGAGTAGACTATAAACGAAGTTTCACAATGAATGCACTCAGATTATCATACATGTGTGTGATAATCAAGTTTTTGCCTTGAAGTTTGGTGTTGAGGGAATTAAGATGGTAAATTATATCTACTAAAAACGCTAAATCAGTCAACCAAACAAGTCAGGAATGACTTTGTTTTTCATTTCATGATGCTGCCAGTTTCATTTCGGATAGAAAAGAATCTTTTCAACACGTTACTCCGACTCAGCCATCTCACTTCTGTGTAATACAAAATTTCACTATGGTCACTATCCATTTCAGTAAGTAAAGATACAAATTGGCGATGATTGGCCCCCTTTCAGTGAATGAAATTCACGATTTTTAAAACAAGAGGCATTACACGATCCATTTGCAGTACTTTCTTACTTTCCCTCTTGATGTATTATGCAATGGAAACAATGAAATGGAGGCGACGCAGTTGGTAGTATTTCATTACAAAAACCTAGCATTTCTTTCAATTTGATCGAAACACCGTTTTTTCTACCGATCATGTTTGGAGCCCCGTCTGTTGCCAAGAAACGAAATTACTTCAATTTAACCCTGCTTCATCGACTGTTTCTTCGAGTTTGGTAAATATATCCGCTGCAGTTGTAGTACCCTTCATCGTTACTATTTCTAACAGCTCTTCGGTAACATTTTTGTAAGTCAATATCCACTCCACGAATGAAAATTGCTAATTGCGCCATGTCTTTCACGTCTAAGCTCTCGTCAATTGCTAAAGAATAGACGATAAATTCTTTTGAACACTCTTGTATTTGTCTAATAATATTGCCAGCCATTTCATTAATTCGACGTTTAAGCCGTCGAACAGTATCATCACGTACCACACCTTCAAGAGAATTGTATTCTCCCCCATGCATTGTGTTATAATGCCGTCGCAAATTATATTCCTTAAGTACGGAAACAGACTGCTTACAAATCAAACATGTGATATGGTTATTTATTTTTGCAAAAAAATATAAACTTTCCCACTGTTCTTGAAAGACACGTCCTTCATCACAAATTTTCCGCTTTCTGGTAGTTTTATTCTCACTCATACTGAACATGAGTTTCTATAAAAATGCGTTAAAATATAATTAAACCAAAATCAAATTAAAATATAAACTATTAAATATAGATAATACGCAGAATATGGACATTCCTACGCTAGATCGTCTGCCACAACGTAGAAACACACTTGATAAATTTATGGATAAAATTTCCAAAGACGAAACACAAAAATGTGACTATCAGTGTCTGAGAGACATGCGCTGTTGAATGAGCAGCAGGCTTCTAACGTCGTTAGCGTCCAGAGAGCGGATACGAAGTAACATTTAAAGCAAAGTTTTCTTTCCAAAGACGATACGCGTAAATGCGACTATCAATGTCTGAAACAAATATACACTGTTGGATGAGAACCTAACTACGTAGTTAACATCGAACGAGAGTATACAAATTAACATTCAAGGAAATCCCTTTCAAAACTAAGAAGAACGTAGTTCTAAAGTATTAAATTTTTCTTTACGGGCTGCATCATAGTATAAAATATGGAATTCTTCGCGGGCCGCAGAAATGATTAGGGTGGGCCGCATGTGGCCCTCGGGCCGCCAGTTTGAGATTCCTGCTCTAGTGTTAATCGGTCTTTATTCAAATAGAGGAAAGTTAGGCCCTTGTAATCGAACCCAAGAGTTCAATGTAGACGATTCGCATTTTAAAAGTTAAAGGTTGCGTTGGCAAATAGTAAGTGAAACTTGGATAGTATCCTATCCCAATCCCAATCTATAATAGTTGCGGTCAGAAGGACCTATCATTAGCCGTCCCCGTGAGTAGTGACCCACTTTTCCGTTTTTTAAAGTCATGGAATGTCTTTAAAATAATCAACGGGTTTATTTTTCGACCCAGGATGCGTTGTTTCCAAGTGACGAAGTAGCTTAGCAGATTTCATTGCTTCATTTGATAATAAGTCGCCACAAAGCAAAGCTTCATTGAGTTCAATGCAATTTAAACCATATTGAATGTATGTCGAATCATATGTTCGTATTTTGAACTTAGCTGAGGCATTCGTGGAAGGCAACTTCCTTTTTCATAACTGCACTTGAAGTAAAAGTAAAAGTATTCGTAAAGGTTCTACTAGTTACCAGTATCTTCACTTTGCTGTTGTGACTAGCTTGGCGGCTTCTTTGAAATCGAAACAAAAATCAAAGATAGGGGTGACTGAAAAAATAGTTACGCGAATGTTTGAATATAATAGGCAGAGAATTAAAATTTGTATTTCTTGCAGTAATAGCAGCATTTATCTATAACAGTGAAAGAAGCTGTCTGGGTGTGTGGCAGTCATAACTTTTCAGAAAACAAATGTAGGAGCTTCAAAATTTGACAGCACCTTACGTTGATAATGAGAGTTGTATTGCCAAAAATAATTCAAATCGGCCCATGGGTGCCCTAGGGAACGGTCGGTCCAAATTTAGGTTTTTAGGCTGGTTTCCAAAGGAAACAGACTTATGAAATGGTCGTGCCCGTGAGTGTGTCCCCTACTAACAACTTTTACTTCAATGAACCGATTTTCATGAAACTTGGTGTGAGGCTCGTGCTACCAGGGCATTTGTTCGCGGTGAAAAAATTCTTTCACCAGTTTTTAGGCTGGTTTCCAAAGGAAACATAGCCTTATGAAATGGTCCTTTCTGCGTCTGTGTCCCCTACTAACAACTTTTGCATCAATGGACCGATTTTCATGAAACTTGGTATGAGGCTCGTGCTGCCAGGGCTATATTTTTTTGGCGAAGATTGAAGTCCCGGGTTCGATTCCAGGAACGTTTTTCCCTAGTTGTTTTACATAGGAAGTCTCAAATTCATCGTGCAGAGATGTTTTCTTTAATACTTTAAACTATCTTAAAATTGTTATATCGGAGCGAGCCTCGTACTGTTCTAAGGGGGAAAAGAATGTAGATTATAATTCTTATCGGAGAAATTGGTTATTGATAGTATTTTCTTGAATTTCTACTAAATATAGCGTATTTGCGTTTTTAATCGCATTTTATCGGATTGTTACCATGGAGACGATTATTACTGAACTCGGCTTGAGCATAGTCGACTGAACAAATGGGTTATTTTCTTTTCCCCTCGACTACTCATCAGCAAAGGACAGTTGATCCATACATATTAGAGTATAAACAGTAACATTTATAAAATTCGTTTATTTAAAAAATAAATGCAAAATATAATTTCAGAAAGAGTTTTTGACATTGCTTTTAGTATTTCAAACCTGATAATGGTGTATTAATTTGTTTTTCAGTTTTTCTCTATCATTGATAAACTATGAATTACAAATGGTAGTTATGGTATGAGAATTCCTAGGAATGACTAACACATACTGAAACATTTCCTGTCAATATAATTAATCAATTCGGGACGTCAAATTTGGGAAACCAGCCTGCGTTAGTCCTGGTTTGGACTACCTTTTTAAGATATTTCAGCAACCAATTGACCAATTTTGATGAATTCTCCGCCATTATCAATGTTTGATGAGACACATTTTCGAGCCGAAAATGAACGAAAAAGGTCAACAGGGTCGAGAGGTCATAATGTAAGGACCGGACCAAATTTGGTTTATTAAAAAGATATCTCGGTAACTAATTGACCGATTTCGATAAAACCTTCACTAATACCAATGTTTAGTAAGATACATTTTTGAGCCGTAATTAAATGGTGTGAACGAGTTTTACTTTTTCTCAACCATCGCATGTTTATCCTTCATAGATAATTTTATTTATAAGTTCCTAACATTCTGCATAGATGTTCCAGATTATCCCCAGAACTATTATGTAGCTTCAGGTTGATCATGAGAGTTGCAGTGCCAAAAATAATTCAAATCGACTGACGGGCTCGAGGGGTTCTTATGAAAAGGTCGGTCCAAATTTCGGTGTTTTGAAGATATCTTAGCAACCAATTGACCCATTTTGATGAATCCTCCCCAATATCAATATTGAACCAAGGAACATGGAGATTTAAAACTTGGTACACATATTAAAGAGACGTTGAGGATATTCACCTTGGTGCCAGAAGTTTGATTACTCGGGGGGGATATTGGTCACTTAGCTTGAGAGTACCTTGAGTTTGGATGAAAATATTAGTGGGTGATATGTGCATGAAAAATATGAAACTGTAAACCCAGGGCAAAGCCCGGGTAATTATCTAGTATAAGAGGGAAATTTACCTACCTTTAATCTTATGATTAATGTTTCTGAGGATTCTTGACTCTTGATCACACCAACTATGATAATAGATTCTATTGAATAGAAGATTCACCTCTGGAGAGCGAAGTAAAACTGTTGCAAGTCCTTTTTTGTTTTGAGTCTCGAAAGCTGGGTTCGGATTTAAATGGAAAAATATCAACACCACTTCTATGTAAGGCAAGGGTGGAGAATCTTTGGTCCGCAGAAAGGCAATGAGTTAAAATTAACCTATATGCTACTACTCGATTCTCTAATGCTTATACGCAAAGACTACCTTGTATACAAAGATAGCGAGGACAAAGTCTCATTCTCAGAGATCAGATATTCTATAAGAAAAGATCAAATATACACTTCAGGAAAACACCCGCAGATTTTTAGGAGGCAAAACCGGGACATAACAAGATCTGAACAAGAAAATCCGGGACATAATCGGGAAAAAATCCGGGACAACCTGAATTTTCGTATCTTTTTAATTATTTGTGCAGTAGAACCCGATTATCCGACCTTCGATTATTCAACCTTCGAATATCCAACATTCCGTTTTATTCGACATGACTAATATAATAATTTTTAAAAATATACAAAAAAACCACGGGCCTTCAAAAAGATAGCTCCTACAGCACTGCCAGTTTGGTATTACAGCCAAAACAACGCACGGATGTGCTCGGAAATTTTTCGAAGCTGGCTTCTTACTAAAGTAACAATTTCCAATCTCTCACTACTTAAAAAAATTAAGTTTTTCGCAAAATTATTGCAAATGCTGTTTATGTTTGTGATATAGTTTTGTATTTGATGGCCATATTGTGTTTTCGTTGAAATTAGTAATAAACCGAGTTTATAGATATTAGTAACTGTTTTTTCATTAGTATTCCGTATCATCTGACATTTCCGTTATCCGACCATCCTTAGTCCTGTGTAGGACGGACAATCGGGATTCTACCGTACTTATATTATAAGTAAATATGCTTTGCAAATACAGAGCACAATTTTGTTAAATGTATTAACAAATAATTTAAATTAAATGATTATGTAAAACATCTTACAACATATTATAACACGATTGAAAGGTAATAATGACTTTAAGAACAAATAATAATGCTAAACTTATAAATAGCATAAATGATAAAATAACACTATGGCTTCTATTTAATTTTATATAAATTTATACAATTTTTCATTAATATTTTAGACTACGCCCGCCTGTCTCATTCAAATTTTTATTAGGTATTTTTAATCATCGGAAAAAACTTGAAAATTCATATTTAATTTAAACGCACATAATATAATGGTACTGATTGTTTTAACGTCTAGTTTGTTTTGTTTGTCACATTATACAAAATTTATTTTCGAAAGTCTTTCTACATGTGCATTAAGTACCTGAAACACAAACCAAAAGCCACACAATTTCTGCATCTCTGTGGTCTACTCTTGTATTTCAATGCCGAAAAATAGAAACACCACCAATCGTAACAAGATTGAATAAGCAATTTTTGTATTTTCCAAAATTATGTGATTCCAGTTAAACACATGAATTTTTTTGTGGTGAGGAGATTTTGTAAGGCAGAAACAAAAAATCCGGGACAAATGGGTTTCCCGAATAACTTAATCGGAAAAACGGGACGTTAAGTCAAAATCCGGGGCAGTCCCGAAATTTCCGGGATATCTGGTCACCGTAGTAAAAACCTGTGAAACCTACAGAGATACACTAAATCAATCAATAAATAAAGTAAAAACAATAATAATAACATAAAACTTGAAATATAATTGAAGCACATGTGTTGTTTTGTCAAACATTATATCTACGATAATTTAAGAAAAATTGAAGCATTAAGTGTGATTCCTTTGGAGTGATAACAATATGTTGGCAGCAGTGTCCTTTGAAAGAGGTGAGTGAGTGGGCACTTTTTATTACTTGTGGCAGTTCATTCCATATCCTACATGCTGAGACAGTGAAGGATTTGTTGAATATCACAGTTCTGTGAGGAATAAGGAGTTTATGGTTCCCCCTTCCATTGCGGTTATGTACCGTGTCAATACTTTTGAATTCAGTGGCATGATAATGTAGGTTGCTAGAGGAAAGTAATTGGTAACGCAAAGAAAGCAACTGGAGGCGCCTTCGGGACTCAAGATTTAGCAACTTAAGTTTTAAAAGAGACTCCGAAATCTGTAAGCTATTAAACGATGCGAATATGACAGTTTATTTACTAACATTACTAACTATATATTGTTGTTAGTAACTATACCAAATCTGTAAACAAAACGACGTTTCACCTTGTGTAACATAATATAAATTAAAGATAATCCACTTCCTTTCGTTTACTATATGCTCTGTGCACAAGAAAAAAATCCAATGCATTAAATATTTATAATACATCTTTTTTATTTTAGTTGCTACGAAGATTGTTTTCGTTGACAACAATTAAAAAACAACGGGAAAATTTTTCCGAGTCCAAACTGAATTACGACTTTCTTGTGTGATTTTTAATAACGGCTACTCATTAGATAAAACATATTAGGCAAGAAACGTTCAATTTAATTAGTTCTACTCGTGTGTCGTTATGAAAATTTAAGTTTTATAAGAGCTTTGATTAAACTTTTTATTTAGTTTGCCTGGTTGGGCTGATATTAGGAATTGGGACAATAAATGAAAAATCAGAGACATGAATGCTTCCTTAATTGCGTTTATTACATTTTTATATTGAACCACACACACACGCAATTACACATAAATAGTATACATGATGCGGAGAACACTGTTAATCTGATTGGCGGACGTGGCTGTAAGATCCGCCAATCGGAGAGTCCAGGCTATGTTAAACAAATTTCTGGAGGAAGTCCGCAGATGATTTGATAATTGACAAATTTTAAGTGACACAACTTTTGCCTTTCAGGCTGTCTTGCTAGAGGTTGTTTGGTTCCTGATTGATGGCAGACATTATCGAACAATTCTAAGCCTCGCTTTACATATCTGGCGATGAAGCAAACTTATGGAACCAATACAAAAAAGTATAAGGCAGCTTTTTTAACAGTCAGTGGGCACTCTCTTATCCTAATCAAAATAATTTTAGTTTATATTACAATTTATTGTAAATCGAAGTAAATTGAAATAATATGCAAACCAACATTCCCCATTCCAATTGGGAAGTGCGCGGAAGAGCACTTTTCTTCAGTTGGTTTTTTACTTCTTCGAACTGAAATAGTTATAATTATTGGAAAGCTCTGTAGGACTGCCAATTAATAATTACAGGTTGACTTTTACATCAATAAACACCAACACGCATAAATATGTTGACACTGAAGCCTCTTAGTGTAGAAATTGTCCGGGATGAGGAGGTAGTGGTCGGAGAGAGAGAAAAGAGAGAAGGAGAATACGGCGATTGAGAGAGTGAACTATAAACATACCGAGGATGACATGTGTCTGTTCCCACGTTCCAAACTCGGAGCGCAAGTCACCTGGAAGTTAGAACGGTTTCTTGATAGGTATCAATTGCCCCGCAGGCCATGTGCCCAAAACCTCGGCAGCAAATATTATGATCTGAATCCACGATTCGTATATTAGGTACATTGATAGAAGGAAATAGAGATTGAACAAAAAGGAGCATAATTTAACCCGATAAATAGTGTTTTTCTTTTATTCATTAATTTTATTAAGTACGCCATTGCATCCTTTGTATTCACGCGCCACCTCAATGCCATATATCATCCCATGTTCGAAAGAGACGCGTAATAGTGAGCGTGCCAATCGTAATTTATTGAAAATACGCCGATTCTCACGTTGAAGATTTAGCGAGTGTGCGTCTTGCTTCTCCCTAACTATTCATTTGTTTAAGCCCTGCCACGATTTCCCTTATTTCACGCTCTCTCGGCAATTGTAACGACGCATTCGCCGGTGTAAGCGTATGGCGATTCACGATGTTTGAGCGTGTGTACCTCATCGATTGTCCGACTTTTCAATCCAAATGAAATAAAAACCCTTTAAGAAATATCGATTGCACCGACCTCTAGTTTACAGATCCCCTTTGACGCTCACGGATCGGCCTTCAAATTATGTGCGGGAATCCAGCTCTCGTAGCTGTAGGATCGCATTAGTAATCGTAACAAACTTTATACGAAGTCAGTAATTTCTAACGGAATACGTTTTCTTTTAATAGCAATACAAAATATTTTTAAAATATACTCTGCTGAAAATACTATGAATGGCGTAAAAATGGATCAAGTAAAGAAAACGCGCGCTAATTGTTTACAAAACAAAAAGCGCTGAATTACTCTGAGCCATTTGATTGTGTAACAGAATCGACATTTTCATATGATATTTGTTGCGCACTTCTATCTAAAGTGCCTTGAATCGATTCAGATCAAATATTTCGGATTTCTGTCCCACATAAGTAACAATGACGTCTTCGTCGGATGGCCCTCGATCAAAACATTTACCGTCTCCCCCTGACACAGCTTTAAATATTCATTAGCGCTATCGATGTCGACGCGGATGCCGTAACAACAATAACCAAGTATTCGGCTAGTCAAAATGGCATTCGATAAAATTATACTCGATAAAAAACCTGTACCGTTTATTTACACCTTTTCTTTCGAATTCGAATATATTTCATTCAAATAAATTCAAATATATGGTCGCGCGTGTTTGTGTCCTTGTGTTTAGGCGTCGACGCGAGCGCTGTCGTTCGTAAAAACAAAAGCGCTTGTTCTGTTGGATCTCTTTCTCTCTCTCTCTCTCTCTCTGTAATGGAGCTGTTCCTCTTCTCCGCTCCAAACGACGCCTCTCTCCTTCCCACCTCCATCACTCTCGCTTATTTGCCCCACTTCTGGAATAAGCCCATCCTCTGGCACCGGCAGTTGGTGGACCAAAGGTTACATCTGCAAGACGAACTATAGCAGCAGTCTCCCCGACGGTGGTCGCAGTTACCTCCTCGGCGGATGCACGATCTCCTGTAGAGATTAATAAAAGAGGAGCGTCTGGGGAGCCATTAGGAAGATACGCGACAGGGCGATGCGGCGGGGAATGTTAGATAATATGTACAGGTGAATAAAGACAAACAGAGGGAGAGAGAGAGGGAATGGAGGAAATGAGAGAGGGGTTGGATAAAGAGAGAGAAAGAGGACGGAGAAAGAGAATGGGGATAAAGAGGATGGAAAAATAGAGAATAGATGCAAAGAAAGAGAGATAAATAATGGTGAAAGAGAGAGAGGCGATGGAGAAAGGAAGAGAGAACGGAGGAAGAGAGAGGATGGAGACAGAGAGTGAGGGTGGCGAAAGAGAGAAAGGGTTTGGAGTAAGAGGGAGGAAATAGAGAAAGGGAGAGGATGGAGAAAGAGAGAGGGGACGGAGAAAGGGAGAGAGGGAATGAGAAAGGGGATAGAAAATGTGAAAGATGGGGAAATGGAGAGAGAGGACGGAGACAGAGAGAAAATGATAGAGGGGATGGAGAAAAGGATAGAGGGGATGGAGACAAAGAGAGGGGAGATGAAGAAAGAGAGATAGGGGGAAAGGACAGAGAGAGGATGAAGATCTATGGATGGAGAACTATTTTTGGACAGGACAGAACCAGGGTCGGCAACACGTTCGCCAATCGCCACATGTGGCGAATTGGCGATAAAATGTGGCGAATTGGTCTTTTAAGATATTGTTTAAATTAAGCTACATTTTTCGGCGGAATTTTTCGCCATCTGTCTGACGTTTCTGAACTGTGAAGTAATTTGCCCGAAATGTCCATACCGTCATCCGGATGACGTCATTTTCCTCGATTGTTTTCGATTAGTCTTGGCGAAGTACTTCCTGATGACGGGCTGCGAGAAGTCACAAGTATTTGCCCGTTCTTATAAACAATCCTGTTTTTAGATATGGGATATGGGATTGTAATCAGAAAACGCAAAGAACCTGAAGGAAGTACTTTTGCAGTCATTGGAGATGAAGCAAGTTCTTCAGCGAACAGTGGGGACTAGAAGAAGAGAATGGAAAATGTGACACGTAAATTTTAAGAATATTGGGAGCTCAAATATGCTGTGATGGAGTTGGAAGAAAAGCCAGTGTGCCTTCTGTGCAAAAAAGTGTTCTATTAGAACAAAGTGGACAGTGTGAAAAAGCATTTTCAAAATGTACATGATGAGTTCGACAAAAAGTTTCCAGTTGGTGCTAACAGCCGCGTCCGTGTCATTGCTCGACTGAAATCAACCTTTCTCGAACAGCAGCGTAATCTGAAAAAGTTCTTTTAATCATTTGAACTGGTGACGTTGGATAACTATCAAGCGATATGGATTCTGGTTGAAAAAAGTAACCATTTGCAGGTGCAGAGTTGGTGAAAGACATTACGAAAACTAAATAGGTAATAAACTAAGGAAAACTTCTTACCAGTTTTATCACATTAACCCTTGACACTAGAACGCCCGGACGGGTCAATTTGACCCAAAGGAGAATTTGAATTCATTTTTCTACTGTAATATGATCTTGAACCCAATTTCCTCTCGTGACTTTTAATCATTTTAAAAGATATTTACCCACAAGTGATTTTAATCTTGTCATGACAGTATATCATGAATTATAAAGAAATTTATCTCGGACGCCCAAACAGGTCATTTTGTCCGGAGTGTAGAATGAAACGTATTTTCTTCAACATGGAATACCAAAACGCTTCCATGTTATCGCAGCTAATGATATTGAATTATATTTTTTCAGCTGTTCCTTGCATTCAACCCTGCGTTACTCTTTCTCCTACCCTCTCTCCCCCCCCCCGCCCCGATTCCCCCTCTACCTCTTGTTCCTAATCATCACTAAATCATCTTCTGTATCGAAAATGCAGCATTGTGTCGGCAGGTTTGAACTTGCAGATATTGTCTTCCACTCATTTTAGTTAAACAATCACTTCGCTTAGTCCCTGGCGGTATTTGGACGCGCAATAACGTGCAGGCAGCCTCGCGTGCATTTTCACAGAATAGTGTCAGAAAAATGACTCGTAGACGATTTATGTTCTGATGAGATTCTCGCGGAACTCAATAATATCCTCGAGAATGTGTTGGACGGACATACCTTTTATAACATTTTTGATTTGGCGGCAATAAATGCTGTCGTGGTAAGAAAATTTCGCGGAGAAAATTCATCAGACAGCTTGCAGAGAAGCTACGAACGAAGTAGGTACGTGAAAAAACGGCCAAATTATGATAAACAATGCGAAAGATCTGATTTGGAAGAAGTTGTTCCAAAACGTCGAAGATGCCAGATAATGGAAAATTGCAGGGAAAATAAAATCTCAGCCAAATGCACAGTATGCAAGAAAATGGTTTGTGTTAGGTGCATGGGCAAAATGCGTTGCACTTGCGTCGACTGCACTAACGCAATGAAAGAAAAATAATTAAATGTTATATTATTTCGAAACTTCGTTTGTTCGTCATCAATGTGTCACAGAAATCTATTTTTCAGGTCCGAAAGATTTTTGTTGTTAAATGGTATAGTAAAATACTTACTATTTTTAATTAGCGTTAGTTTATTAAATTAGTTATAAATCAACCTCTTCTTAATATTTGCAAGCGAAATGAGTGCTTTCAACCTGAATGCATTACCACTATGCATATCCGACTAATAATGCCTTTTTATAATTAGCGTGTTTATCTCTCTATATGTTAGTTATGTACATTTTGTTGCTACCCGTACCTAATATATTCATGTTGGTAAATATGGGTCTGCCTTATATTACTTGACCATAAGTTTTTTACGTTCTTTCGCTGATATGCGTTCGTTAGGTGATATTAAATTCTTTTTTCAAAATTGACATTTTAAAGATGCATTTAGTTCTTTTTTTAAGCTTTGGACAGAGTGTACCGGCTCATGCTATCAATAAACAGTATTTAGTCTGAATATAAAATATATACCTTATTTATATGCAATAAATACGAAGAAACAATTGCTTTATTTTTAGTAGGTTCTTACTATATTTATACTAACAGTTTATCAATAGCATTTCCGGTTTCTTGAGGTGCCACATCCCAACATATAACTCTATGGAAAAGGATGTCTTTTTTAGGCATACATTCTCATAAGAGAGCAGTAAAATATTTATCACGTTGGAAATTACTATAAAACAATTTTTATTTTGAAATTGACCCGGTTGGGCGTTCTAGGGGATGAGTCCAGGTGTCTGAGTGTCTGCGAGACACTCTATGTGTTTATTATCTACCTCACCTCTTGTCTCTCCCACCTAAAAACTCCAGCTACCCTCTGCCTTCTTAAAACGGAGTCATTTAGCGATAGAGATAAGCTTGACCGACTCGGGGCATTTGTTTCCGTTCTACGAATTGGTTGGCGCCCGAGAGACACGACTACGGCACTTGCGTGACTTTTTTGTCTTTGATTCCATAAAACATGGACGCGAGGAAAGAAGTATTTCGTTCAACTGATCTACATTTTGAAGACTATGTTAGACGTGTGGTCTTTGAGGAAGCGGATGATGAGTCTTCTAGCGGTGACAGTGACTATCATAGAAAGGGAACATGAAACTGAATCTTAAATGGAGAAATGAAGAAGACGAAGGAGGAGGAGTAGGAGATGAACAAGGCTCACCGAGTGGTAACTACTATTACGGCAGAAGCAGATTTAAATGGGCCAAATTGGGACTATAAAAATGTTAAGACACCCCAACATAACCTTGTCACAAAACCTCCTGGTTTAGTTGGACCATCCAAAGATGTTGGGACAAAATGTGATGCAGCAAAAGTTTCCCGTAAATCTAGTATTATTTCCTCCTTTTTCCCTTTTATTTCCCCTTGCCTCTTGGTGTGTACGTGTGCGCGTGTTTGTGGTTGCCTATTAGGTCCCTGTCGCGGTCGTACAGACTCACAAACCTTCTAGCAACGGTGTGATTTTCGGGTCCCTGGCACAGATTAATCTCTCGCAAATCTGGCTCCTTTTTATCCTTTTTCCATCTTTAGGATTAGTGCTTGTGCGATTGAGTGAGTGAATGTGTGAGTGACTTCAGGTCCCTGGTGTGGAGTAACACCCCATAAACCTGTAAGTTTGTATTTTTTATTTTCTTTGACTCTTCACCTCCTATCTTTTCCCCCCCTTTTTCCTGTCTCTCTAATTTTTGAACTTTACGGTTAAGGAGTTAACAAAATGTGATGCAGCAAAAGTTCACAAATAACGTGATTGATCAAATCGTGCGGTGGATTAATGTTAAAAGTGTCGCATATAGAAACAAATACAAAAAAGGACTGATTGGAAATCCAAGACACCGATGAAATTGAGATTAGAGCTTTTACTGTATTACTTTACTTGTCCGCTGTTTCGCATGTTTATGCCAAAGAAACCAGCTAAGTATGGGATCAATCTGATGCATTTGTGTGATGCTCGTAATTCCTATGCTTTCAATGGAGATATAGTAGATAGATAGATAGACAGATAATCGTCTTTATTTGGGCGAAATTTGAACCATAAGTTCAGTACAGGGTGTCCGAGAAAGAGTAGACACATTTAAAACATTTTTAGTGAGAAAATAAATAAAGCTATAATAGTATGATTTTCACCATATGAAAGCGGAACTTTGAAAGTTTTACATACGCTACTGGTTCTACCGAGCACGAATGGATGTGCGCATGAACACAACTTTTCCTGGAAGATGGATCGGAAGAGGCGGGCCCGTTGCATGGCCTACAAGATCGCCCATGGACTTCCTCATCTGAGGTTGCGTAAAGGACCATGTATACCGCACACGAGTCACTTCTTTACAAGATTTGAAAGACCGCATCGTCCATGCTTTGGAAGTAATCCCACCTGAAATGTGTGACAACGCTTTCCGGGCATTTGAATACCGGATGGGCATTGCGCGAGCAACAAGAGGGGCTCAGGTTGAAGTGCGTTAAAATGGGGAAAATTGGAGGAAAAAAACGTTTCAATTTTCTGTTTCATGTGGTGAAAACCATACTCTCGTAGCTTTGTGCATTTTCTCAATAAAAATGTTTGAAATGTGTCAACTCTTCCTCGGACACCCTGTATATTGCGGGAAAGGAAGCGATGGTATAGGTCTTTCGATGGAGGAAAAAAATGCATGCACCCGCTCAGGCTGTTTTAAAACTTGTAAAACCAATTAAGGAGTCGATGAGAAATGTGACCGGGGATAATCAGTTTTCCTTTGTTGAATTAGTGCAGGAGCTGAAAAAGTTGGCACCGTAAGAAAGAATAAAAGAGAAGTACCAAAGGATTTCTTTTCAAATAAAAAATAGTTCTATTTAACTATGTACGGCTTCACTTCAGATATGACATTATTATCTGATGTTACTAAAAAGAACAGGGCTGTTCTCTTGTTATCCTCAATTTACCATATCGCTGAGACCAACGAGATGGTAAATTGACCCGAAATTATAGATTTTTATAATAACACAAAATCTGGAGTTGACTCAATGGATCAAAAGTGTGCGAACTATTCCAGCTGTCGCAGAACCCGCCTCTGGCCGGTAGCAATATTTCGTGCTGTGCTTGCCATGAGTTCAGTAAACTCTTTCGTATCAATCTTAAAGGGATAACGTTTCTGAAAGCAGGTTTGAATTCTTAAAGACAAATTATGCAAGATGTCACTTTTTTAAATTTTCATTTCCCAGATATTTATTTTACTTTTTTAACTTAGTATACCACAGAGTATGGTTGATAATAACTATAATTTATATCTTGCTCTCTGCTAAAAACCTCTTCCTCCCCTAAGTTGATGCATTAATAAACGTATTTTTAGTATAAAGACAAAATACGGTATAAGGTGGTTCCGCCAAATAACGCCACTCAGGGCTGGAGTGATATCTTTTGGGGGGCCATATGCAAATATGATTTTTAGGCCCCCCTCCCCTCATTTTTTGCAATGAAGTGTTCCTGCCACGCCGTGACGTGAGCTTTTGAGGCAGCGGCGTTCGGCGGAACTTGATATTAAATGATAGAGAAGCGGCGGGTTTCTGTTCTGGATATATTTTGATATTAAAATCTTTTGTTTATTCTGTGAGACGACATTTTTATTGCTTCAGGCGGAGAGTAATTGAAAAGTGTGGTAAATTACTACTTCCCACGCACGTGTTTTGTAATATAATACAGTAGAAAAGTATAAAAGCAATAACGTTATTTTCAAGCTGCTCTCGAAGCTCCATGTCTCCAGTTTGCGTTTTCTTATTAATATTATCGCAAATATTGTCAAGAAAGACAATAATGAAAAATTCTGCATTTTTCACCTTTTTGCTTTCGTGATGTGTAAGGAATGGATTAAAAATTTATTCGAATAAAGAAAGTATTTTCTACCTGATTGCTAATTGCAGTTTCCGAGGTAAAATTTCGAGGACGACCCAAGATTACGTTGTTGACACACAAATTAAGAATATGGATTTTAGTTAATTGATTAAACTATGTTTCTGAAATTTCTGTATGCTCGAAAGTATTTACATTAACGCCCAAACAATATTTCAATCATATTCTCTCAATTGTTTCTCAATGCTTAACATTGACAGACACGACATGCCCATAAAGCATGATTTTAACCTTTTATCAAATAAACCAATAAATAAAAATATATAGTTTTAGTAAGTGATTTTTAATAAACAAATATAAAAATAAATTTAAAAAATTACTGCGTATACAGTTTAGTAGAAGAAAATCGAAAACTAGAGCGGCTGGATTTAAGGGATGCCATTTGCCGATAATTTCATGAAAATCATATTTCTTCACTTCCTCACTTTCAATAGAAATTACTGAAAGAAGATTTAATCTTTCTTGGCACCTGGATGACTTTAAATAGTCCTTGATCAGCTCTAGTTTACCGAACGACCGTTCACCACTGTTTACAGTGACAGGGATGGTTAAATACAGGCGGAGAGCTATCATAAAATTGGGGAAAACATAGCCGTATCTATTGTTTCTTAGGTATATCAATAATTGAAAGGAATTTAATTAATTAAATTTGTTTTTCTGCAAAACAGTTTAAAATAAACTGATGTGGGCAACGCATGACTTTCTCCATATTTATATGGCAAATTACATGTTGTTAGCTCTGGGATCGTTGTCAATATTTACTTCCGGTTGACAATTAAGAAAAGAAAAAGGAGCGTTACTAAGACGTAACTAAGCGTCAATTGTTAACAATAGTCGTCGGTAGATGGCGTGGTGGTGGCAGCTAAAAAATAAGATATCTCTTAAACAATGCATTATATGGAAAAATGTATCAAACAAAGGTTGTAGAAAATTAAATATCCTATAACTTTTATTCGAACACATTTTTATATTTATCAAATATTAAAGCAATTATTTCAATATAACGGATAAGTGACAAGAGTAAACACCCACTTCCGGTTGACCGATTTTTACCAAAAACTAATCAGATCTTCTAAATTTTATAAAAATCTTAAATAAAAAACTGTGCATTTACCTGATTAATAGTTTTTGAGTTAGAGCGCCCACAAAAATCTATCACATACAGACTGACAGACATCATCGCGAAACTAGTCAGAACGTGTTCAGGGAACCTTAAAACATGTATTTCCGTTGAAATCTCGAGTTCGATTTTTTTTCATGAAAACAATACTTTCTCTTTACTTCGTATATGGAGATAGTAAAAACATCAAAAAACATTTTTGTTTTATTTAAAATAAAAAAACCGTAAGAATGGAGGGGTAAAATACACCGAAATCGAAACAAAAATAAACATTTTATTTTGAAATGGGGTCTCCGCCCCCTAATTCCCGCTTTCTTAAGTGCCCACTTTTCTTTAAAGTATAGTAGTTTTGAATTTTTTTTTAGTTAATTGACTGAATTTAAATAAACTTAAATCTTATTAGAAATTCGATTTGAAATATTTGCTGTATTATAATTTAAAGAAATCCATTGAAAATAACATAATATTTAGTTTTATGAATTCCCGGCATTTGATTCGATCGTATAAATTATAACAATTATAATTTATTATTGTTATTTTTCTATTGCAGCTCCTTTTAATCCTATGCAAATATTACGTCCCCTTCCTCCATTTCTGCTCATACGCATTCTCTTTTCCTTCCCCCATCTAACAACTTAATAGATTCAGTAAATGTGTTATACCCGAGTATAATAGTCTGATCCGTATTAAAGCACTAAATTGGTGCATTTATTAAGCATGAATACGAGGCCAGGAATAGAATTCAACAATTGAAGCAACAGTGGCTCAATATAAATAAACCTCACATTAAACGTACTTTTTGGAGATTTACGGATGAGATTTCAATATTTCTCCACATAACTAAATGTAAATAAAAAAAAGTCTGCATGTCAAGAAATGGCTTTTCACATCTTTCATATATGCAATGCGAATTTATAACTCCGGTAAATTACAAGATGTACTACAAATATAACTATAAAAGTAGTTGATTACAAAGAATTTCAATGTCAAGTTTACTGAAAAGTAACTAATAAAAACACGACTTAAATTATAAATAATTGAACCATTGGGAGCGTTAGCACAAACACACAAACATACACACCAAGTCTATTATTATATTTTAATAATTAATAATGTATTCAAATCTTCAAATATCAAAATTTTATTGAAAACTAGTGTAAATGCCCGTTGAAATTCAACGGAAAAATTGGAACTTAATATATTCAACTATATCGGAAGGAAGCTAAATCTGACACTTATACGAACATTAGATAGGATAGATGAACAGGTTTTCACTTTAATATATTTTTTGTTATTTAATAGTAAGACAATAAGAGTATACAATTTTTTAACTAAGTTAACATCATCTTTAAGGCTTAATTCCGAAAAAATTAGATATTATGGACTCACCAGATATGTTGATTTTCTGTATGAACAACAATGCTATTGATCGCCAAGGGAACGTTTGAATAAAAATGCAAAATTTTGACGAATTTTCGAATATTTTAGCTTAATGTGAGCGAATTCGATTCGAAAACAAAAATCGATGATAAGAATAAGAATTTTCATTTAATTTCCTTTAAAAATGGTTCTTATCCAAAGACCGTGCGTCAATTACTCCTAATTTATTTTGCATAAGAAAATAAGTCTGTAAGTGTGAAAGAGGTATATTTAAGATCCCTCTTATGGGAAATCCCATATAGCGTACCAATCAACCAACCAACAGATTAAGGCTTTTATTAATAGATTAATTAATTAATTTAATACTATCATAAAGAAAAATAACCTTTTATCCTTTGTCATTGAAATCCGTTTTGCATTATTATTTAAGATATTTATTTATACAATATTTTTATAAGTTATTTAAAACATATTGAATTTAACTTAATAAATGAATTATTTTACGCTTATTAACTCGTAAAAAACAGGATAAAATGTGAACGAACTGTAAATTTATCATCAAAGGAAAATGGTGTAGTAACTTACTTACTATTAACTAAATACATGAGCTGCAATGAGTTATAACTATATTTTAAGATCGCACTTTTCTTTGAACTATATAAGCTTTGAAATTTTTCCAGAAAAATCACTTTAGTTAAAGAAATTTAAATAAAACTCATACTTACTATTAACTAAATACATGAGCTGCAATGAGTTATAACTATATTTTAAGATCGCACTTTTCTTTGAACTATATAAGCTTTGAAATTTTTCCAGAAAAATCACTTGAGTTAAAGAAATTTAAATAAAACTCATAAAATGTTATTTTTCAATCCTATTTGAGATTCGCTTCGAAATATTCGCTGTATTATCAGTTTTAAAAAATCCATTGAAAATTACGTGATCTATATTTAGTTTTATGAGTTAACATCATTTGGAATGGCACATGATTCAATAGTATAACATTTTTTATAATCAATTATAATTTATTATTGTAATTTTTGTACTCCAGCTCCTTTTAATCCTATAGAAATGCTGCTCCCTCTTCCTCTTTCTCAGTTTCTGCTCATCCCATTCTCTTTTCCTTCCTCCTCTAATTACTTGATAGATTCATTAAATAAGTTAAGCCTATGTATAAAAGTCTGACACATGTTAAAGCACTAAATTTGTGCATTTATTATGAGGCCAAGAATAGAATTCAACAATTGGGACAACAGTGACCCAATATAAATAAAATGGGTGAAAACATGAAAATCGCAATAAAACGTAATTTTTGGAGATTTACGAATGAGATTTAAACTCTATTCTTCGCATAACTAATGTAAGTTAAATACCTCATCCTTGAGATACATTAAAATGTAAACGGAAAAGGTCTGCATGTCAAGAGTTGGATATTTGGGTGTTTCATATTTGCGATTGAAATTTATAGCTTCGGTAAATTATAAGATTCACTGCAACAATAACTATGAAAATAACTATAAAATAGTTAGTTATAAAAGCTTCAATGAGAATTTAATTGAAAAGAAATTAATGAAAACGCGATTTTAATTATAAAATATTCGGGCACCTTCTCTCTCGTACTAAAGTATTCAAAGCACGCTTTACTTACACATACAATCTCGAGATTTAACAATGACACGGTCGGCAAGACAACATATCTTTAAAAAGCTTAAAATTTTCCATTAAATGTGTTTCAAACGCATAACTTGAGCGATTTCGAACCGAAGGCAAATTTCGATGATAAGAGTAAGAATTGATGTTTATATTTCTTTAAAATGGTCCAGGTCCGAAGATCGCAGGTCAATTATTTCTAATTTACTTTTTTAAAAGAAAAAAGCCTGCAAGTGAACAAAGGGTATTTTTAAGTGTTCTAAGACAGACAGACTAAGGATATTATGTATATAATGAAGTAGTTACATTTAGTGAAGTACTTTGATCTTTTCTTTTATTCTTTTGTAATGATAACTTTAACACAACAGCAATTAAGTTCAAATCACTTACGCGTGACATCGCCTATTCTCGGAAAACTCAATAAATTAAGCCTCGGCTGATCGTGTAGATGCCACAATGTTACATAAGGGTCTCTCAGGTGCATATCACGGAGCAGTCTAAAATATTTGACATATTTTGACATAGGTGAGGAAAATAAACAATATTCGTCAAGTCATGAAAAAAAGAACTTAGTTACTTCCACAAGTTTAATTTTAAACGACCGGTTTCACTACGATTGTCAGGTGTGGAAGTAACTAAGCTCTTTTTTCATGATGAGTAAATTCCACAGAGTTGAGCCTGACCTCATTATTGACAATATTCGTCGAGTTTAATATTACCTCAGATGAGAATGCTGATTAACCTTTAAGGAGGCTAAGGATCGCTGGACTATTCCAAAGGATGGGAATGCTTTAGGTGATTTTAAACTGGAGCAATTTATCGTTTAGAATACTTTGGCATATGGAGACCTCCTAACTTTCTGTTGTTTGGAGATCAAACAAGAAAGGACTGCTTTTGTAACTGTTTATGTCAGGTTAAATAATAACGGCTCAGATGAACTTGTATGTGAAAACAATCTTGTCTTTCAACCACGATATCTTTCCTCCAACTTAGGGACTGAAACTAAAAATTTTACTGATGGAAACCACACTCGTCCTACATTTCTACACAATCACTGAATTTCATGTGTCCGTTGAAACAATACATCCAACAAACATAGTGGTCACTGCGAACTCCATATCAAAGAGACTCAATGAAAGACATATATACAAATTGAAGCAACAGAAGAAACAAATATATATATATATATATATATATATATATATATATATATTAACTTAAGGAAAAGAAAAGGTAGTGATGAGGGTGGCAACAAGGTGTTGAGGGATGCCCAGCGGACACTTACCAAGTTGGGGACCAAATTAGCAGGCTGCTGGGGGCGTCGAAGAGACACGTAAAACACACGAACACCAAAAAAACGCAAGATCGTCGGGCCAATTCCCTTCTTCAGCGAAAGGGTAACTGAAAGTGACACACTGGGCGGGGAATGACAGGGTGATGTGGGAAGGTTGATGATTGGAGGAGGTGGGGAGTAGGAAGGGTGGATAGCCAATAGGAGGGAGTGTGGTAAGGTAAAGTGCGTATAGCTACAATGTAACAGAGGAGACATTGTAAGGGGGCTAATAGGGTTAGCGGAGGCTGAGGCCAGGCGGGGAGAAATGTGTGTGTGTGTGTATGTGTATATATATATATATATATATATATATATATATATATATATATATAGATGGTGTTCCTAAAATACATGACAATATTTCAGGAGCGTAATCTATGAACAAACACAAAGAAAAAAGCTATATAAACATGTGTCCTTGGACTCCTGGTTTTCTAGTTATGACAAAATTAATTATACTCTGGAGGGAAAGGCACCTAGTGTTAGTGTGTTGTATGGCCCATTTGGTAGTTGAAAGGAGTAATGAAGAAGGAGTAGGAGACGAAAAGACGAACGTTTAAAGCCGTCCATGAAAGTGTTCATTTAGTACAGTACAAGTACTACAGTTTATTCCAAGATTTCTACAGTATAGTACAGTTGCAAACAACTCACAACAAATGCTCGAATACCTCCGCACAGGCAGCTGCCCGTTCCGTTAGAGATCTTCGCTGGTGCTGAAAAACTCCTTATCATCCCAGCCACCTCTCTCTCTCTGCTACAGCGCCATACGTTTCTTGTGTCTATTATCACATTGGAACAGTGGCCATTTTGCTTGATAGATCCTTGTGTCTATTATCACAGTGGAGCAATGGCCATTTTGATTGATAGAAATCCGCTATTGCTTATTTAGCGGTTGACTAAGTTATTCTGATTTTGTCGAGTAGATATATAGTAGATATGCTTTCATCACGTGAGAAATGTGCAGTGGCAGACTGCGGGTTAAGGAGACGCGACAGAGTGCAATTGTTCTGCTCTCCAAGGAACAGAGCCAGATAAGTCTTAAAAACAGCATATATTCTTGAAAATTTTTCTGGAAAACATTCTTTGATGTGAATGTGTTTTTTGGGAATGCTTTTATATTTTCTTAACAGATACCTGCACTGGGTAAATCTCCTAGGAAGGAAGGAGGGAAAATTATCTCGTTTTTGTGTGTGCGAGAAGTATTTTGAGAACTGCTTCTCATTTTTAAGTGTTACGCCTCGCTTGCTTCATCTACGTGCCATCCATTGCCATGGGCGTGAACATGGTACGTGTCAGTTGTTCACAAAATAAGCCGTAATTTTAGATTGAGTAGTTAAAATTTCTATTTAAAACTTCTCGTGGTCATTCGTAGATTATAATGAGTTCTTCGGAACTGCAACGTAGCTGTCAGGGAATAGAACTGTGCTTGTAATACAAGAATGATGCATTGTGATATATGTGTTTAATTTTACAATTGGTAATGTGATCTTCATAGAAAAATTGTTTATGAACTGCAAGGAGCCGTAAGCGCATTTGCCTTATTTTACATTTATTTCAACATTTGAAGCATGCCCATTGCCTACTACATCAATTTCATTAGGTTTAGCAGGTTTAATGATTGACATTCTTAGAAATTCATTTTCATTTTTCTTACAGGTGGAGCAGAAAGAGAACTGTGTTCCAGGGCTAAAGAAATCACTTTACCATAAATTTTTGTTTTATCCACAAATTCATTCTTGACGTTAAAGTTTCACGTTTTTCGTCATCCACGTGAATTTCCTTTAAATCCGTTTTCATGCGTAAAAGGTATTAACATTATAAAAGCTGGTTACAATAATTCATTTTTGTATCTTTACTGTATAATATTTATGTACAAATACCTCACTGTTATGTTAATTTGATAATGACTTTGTACTCTCGCAATGTATGATACACGGTAATAAATTTGATTTCTTATATGCAATTCTTTCATTTAAGTTCATTTCTTCTGTCCGTCCAATTTATATTTTCTACGATTATCGTATAATAACGGGAGGGGAAGGGGGTGAGCGACATCCTGTGGTAACGTCACGATAGCCATCTTGGACACGTAGTTCAAAATTTTCCCGATGTCACATTTTTCGTCACCTTCCATCGAAAACCTGGGCATCGTTTCATAGCATTATGTCTCCGGTCTTTCCGTATGGGTACTAGTCTTCGATCCTTATCCTCTACGAACAAATTAACATGCGGCTACCACCCTTCCTTGTAGTTCCATTACGTCGTTCACGGGCGTTTCATGCACGACACTCTTTAGGTTCCCCCAGATGTAAAAATACATCGGGTTCAAATTGGGTGATATTGCGGGCCATGCGGTGGGCCCACCTCGATCTACCCGCCGTTGTGGGTACCAGTCATTCAAAAATGTTCCCACTGCACGACTAAAATGAGTGGTGCACCATCGTGCATGGACCACATGCACACTCTTGTCTGTAGTGGGACATCTTCCATTAATTCTGGCAGGTTGTTTCGTAAAAATTCCATATACACTGCTCCTGTCAGCCTGTGCTGGATGAAGTAAGGCTCAATCAGTCGATCCCGTAGTACGCCCGCCCATGCATTTATTGAAAACCGCTGCTGATGTCGCGGGTACAGAATTTCATGTGGATTGACATCAGCCCACTAATGCTGATTGTGGTAATTAACGATGCCGTCACGAGTAAATCCTGAGTGTAATGAAGGGATGTGTGTAATGCGAGAGGTCTCTCTGTAGACGCCTTTCCCTCCAGAGTTTGAGAATTAATTTTGTTATAACTTAAAAACCAAGCGTCATGTTTATTTAGCTTTTTCTTTGTTTTTGTTCATAGATTACTCCCCTGAAATATTGATATTGCAGCGTATTTCAGTAACACCCTATATATATATATATATATATATATATATATATATATATATATATATATATATATATATATATATATATATATACATATATAATAAGAATAAATGATAATGGAATGGGATAGATGTGTGTAGAAACCCCGCCGCTGCGATACCAATGGCCCCAAAATCGGTAGTTTCAGGTAGCGTCGCAGGTTGCGTGGTGTCCTTCGGGGCTCCAGCATCCCTGCACCCGCACCCTCGAAACACTTCTGGATATACTCACTTCTGAGCCACGTTCTGCATTAGGCGTTCCAAATTGTTGTCGTTGTAATCATCGACGGAGTCATCTGATAAAGATAAGAAGAAAGTTAGCCGTGAAAAGCATAGGAAATCAAATGTTAACGCGACATTGATGTCGTTTTCGTTTCTATTTTTAACCCACCCAACGATCTCCATCTAATAATACTAAATTGGCTAGAGTTGCGCTTTACAATGGTGCTTATTTTCGTTAATGTTACAAAATATAAGACAACTAGCCGATTTGCTCGTCAAATATGACGGGAATAAGTATTAATTTTTATCTGAATTGACCGTGCACCCCGGGGGGGAGGGAGGGGGGGGGGCAAAAAAAGGTCAACCCCAGGTAGTTCCGCACAATTCGAAATCTGACTGCGTATGACCACCGCGCAATTCGACCCAAAGGAAAAGGGTCAAAACTGACCATCCGCGCAATTGGACAACACCATGGTTACAATTCAGTCAAGTTTACGTACGTACGAACTTACATCCGAAATTATCCATATAAGACAATATTTACGATTCAGAGCTGCTATTAATACTGAAGGGGCTGAAAACACAAAATACAGTAAACACTCGTTAACACTAACTCCAAGGGAGAATAAAATCATTCGTTCGTGTTAACCGAGATCGAGATACGCGAATTATGTTTGAAAAACGGTAAAAAAAATATTAGAATTTTCTGCTTAAATATACGTACGTACGAAACACATGTGATTGGGGTAACCTATTTGTATTAATTAAATGAACTATTATTACTAGTGAATTGCACGCTGCTACGCAACTTGAAAAATTGGAAGCTTATGAAATAGCGCATTCGCTCGAACCCAGTTCTCTCGTGTAATTTGCACAATACACTAACCATTGAGCTACGGAAGCTAACAAAACAAAAAACAAAAATATATGTAAAAATATACATTACATAATAATCACATTAAAATGCATTACACTCATTCCGGTGTAATTGAAATGGCCAAATGAAATTTCCTGGAATCGCTGGAAATCCCGAAGGAAGCTTAATTTTAAAATAATAAGTAAATTTAACAAAATGTATTAAATTCGTTCCAATTTGAACCTCCTGTTGTTATAAGCAACCTATTAAAATGTAACCTAGAGGTTTAGCAATGAAATGGTCGGTAAGGCAACATCACATTTAAATGCTAAGATTTTTACAATCTATGTGAATTAAACGTTAAATTTTAGCGATTTCCAATTGAAGAAGAAAATCGACGATAAGAATAAGATAAACTATTTATTTTCCTGTAAAACAGTCCAGTTCCACAGATCGGTGATCAATTATTTTAATTTAAATTGGCACAATATTAAAATCCTGTGCGTCAATAGGTCGATTTTTACGTGTTATCTTATGGGAAATCGAAATATAATGCCCTGGAGACGGACTGGGGTCTTTCTTTCTTCGGGAGTTTCTTATTTGTAGCCTTTGAATATCCAAATCAAGCATTCCTGCCAAATTTCATTCTTCTACCTAATAGGGACGTTTGTTTGAAAAAGTTATAAAGTGCCAACCAGAGGCGATGACGTCAGCAATTTTGTCTTGGACGGACGGATACCCGCAAATTGTAATAGATTATTAAAAACACCAAGAATGCACCATTTGGAATAATATTTAAATGAACGTAACATTAAATTTAAAATATATATTAGATCGCAAATATCTACAAGTTTAAAATGATATTGAAATTAAATTATGTAAATGTGTCTGTATAGCTTATATCTCATCTAAACGACATGCTAAATTTAAGGATATTAAATTTAAAAAAAATCATCACACAAACAGAACACGAAAGGAAAATGCCCATCATATAACATGAAAATACTTCATCTACTTAAATTATAGTTTTCTACAACAAAGCTCTGTATGAAATATTCTTGCTAGTAAATGAAACGAAGAAGTATAACTTTGGATAAAAGTTCCAATTCAATAGAAAAGACAACCATTTTCGACCAAGAGCTAATCATCATCAGGTAAGGGAAACAAAAAGCAACACAAATACTATAGGGTGGAAGTTAAAGAGGTGGCGATGGGAGATGAAATAAGGAGTGAGGGAGGGTGAGGGGGAGTGGTGGACTCATGGTGGTAGATGGGGGAGGGAAGACAAAAAGTAAGGGAATGTGCGGGGGGGGGGGGGAAGATGAGTTCATTAACAAGTTGATATTCACTGACCTTTTTGTGTAGGAATATTTATGTATAATTACTCAATGTCTGTCCGTCTGTCCGTTCGTCTGTCTGTCCGTCCCCCCTTTTATTTCTTGAACAGTTTGTCAGAGAAATGCTGTAAACGCCATTTTGTTTTTGCCAACTAGTAGACAGCGGAAAAACTATTTTTGTTTACAGAAGTGTCCCGGATTCCACTCCGGGAGCCGATTATATTTTTCCATATATTTACACAGGAGTTTCGATTTTTCAAGGTGCGAGATAAATATGGACCGATTTTCTCCGTTTTTGCTTTCTTCGACGGCTAAAACTATCAAATATCTTAGTCCTGCGATGTTTACATGGTACACAGAATAATTTCTCAGAAACATTTCTTTTTTCAAAATTTTATGGCTTTTTCGTACTCTTTCCAGGTTTTGCCAAGGCGACCCACATTGTTGCCTCCAATTGTATTAGCATCTATTAAGCCTTCAAATAGATAAAAAAATGCCTTATTCGCTTCGCACTGTTTATGAAGCATCGAAATTGTAGTTGTAGTAATTTCAAACTTAATAGATTGCAACATTAATAATTAATAATTATTATTATTCAGTAAACTGCGTGTGGGCTGTGGGCATTTTGAACAATTGGCCAAAAGAAAAAATCTTTATTTCATTACTGGAATGTGACCTTTTACAAATGACATTCCAAGTATCAGTTATCTAATTTTATAAGGAGAAATTGGCTATTATTACTTTTAAACATGCAGATTTCTGACTGAAATCGCAAGCGTTTTTGCGGGTACCATCTAATATATTATAATCGTTGTGTCTCTGTCTGCGTAAAATTCCTAGCCATAAAGATTCATTTATAAGGAACAAAAGGGGTAGCATAATATAGTTAAATGAATGATTTATGATGATTTTCGGTATTTCATCTATGCCAGCACTATATTTGGATCCAAGGTTCTGAAAAATATTTTTGAGTTCAGGTTCCGTGCATGAAGACAGAAATAAGGACTTACAGGTGCTAGGAATGTTTGAGGAGGCATCCGAGGTTAATGGATTTGTCGAAGCAGATTGATGAGCAAAGAAATTAATAAAATCGGAAGCCAGCTGGGAGAGGTCAGAGACAGGATTACCTGAAGGATCCTTGAGTTTGAGTAAAGATTGAGACCAACCCTGATTTTTCGATCCATTTATAATTTTCAAGATTATCTTTGATTTATTGTCAGCATTCATAATTCTGTCATTATTAAAGGAACTTTTGGCAGAACAAATAATTTTACGGTACTGTTTTTTTAATATTGAGTATTCTGCTTTGACTTCTGCATTATTGTTGGTTTTGCAAAAAAATGGCAAGTTCTTTGAAATACAAGGACATTTGTCGGCTCTGAGTTCAGTTACTTTAATTTAATCTTTCTTTTCTATCGATTAACTTCGCATCTATATTACTAAAATAAGTGCCGTAGTACTTTAAGTTGCAAATTAATAATTAAAAATCAATGATAATGGAGAAATTGTTCAAAACTTTTATTCGCAACAGTGATTTAATAATTAATTGAATACTCGTAATAATATCACTGACATCAATTGTTAGGCCAGTTACCATGCTCGTATTCACAGAGTGGTCTTTATTACGTAGTTTTATTCATGGTGTGGTCGTGTGTAGTACGTGGTCTTTATTCATAGGGGGATCAGTAAAAAGACGCCCTTTTCCCGCATTAATGGTGTCATCTCTTTTAGAACGGCACATACTTCTTCGACTACTCATTTGGAAACAGGGGCAACGAGGAAATCTCGTATTTGAAACATTTGAAGTCATTTTGCCACATCGTCGCACGAATGTTCTCTATCAGAAAGAGCGGTTGTATGTTCCCCATGTCATTAGGAAGGTAAGCATTACATATTAGATAAAGTACACCTTATCTTAGTTACGTGCAGTAATAGTTTATTAAAAACCTAAACAGCAAAAGTGTCCTGGAAGGACAATACCTTGCTCAACATAGGGTATTTCTTTTATTTTCAGCATGTTACTTCTGTAAATGCATTCTATAACTTGTTTATGATGAAACCTCTATAAAATTGCTAAAGTGCTATTGGAAATTCAGTGACTTGTTGGTTTTCTGCTTGGTGTGTTTTTCTTTGGGTGAGTTTAAACTTTGTGCTAAGGATTGAAGAGTACTATTTACTGTGATGTGCTACAAGTGAGGGTGATCGCGTATATATGCATTGTACATACATCATTGCTAGAAACAGTGCTTCCTCCTTGCGGAAATCCGTGCAACTAATAATATTGGATCCATATTTTGTTAGTCAAATAAATATTTCTTTAGAATGCTGTTAATTGTTAACTTAAAATTCGTATTTAAAGTTTCGCCCTCATTATGGATAAATGGTTAAAAACGGGAAAAATTTCAAACAAAAATGCAAACGACATACCATGTAGTGAAGTGTAATCAAGTGTCGAACGTGAAACTTCCAGTAATCAAAATAGAGTATCTGCGGAAAAGTCGCTTTCTAAGAAAAGAAAATATGTCCATGGTTATTTAAAATATGGATTTATATGTATTGGTGATCCAGACTGTCCGAGACCAAAGTGTGTGATTTGTGGGTGTGTTTTATCCAATAACAGTTTAAAACCTGCTTTCCTTCAAAGACATCTAGGAACGAAACACCCTAATTTAATTAATAAATCAATTGAGTTTTTCGAAAGAGAATTGGTTGCATCAAAAACCAACTCAATAACAAATTTTGTTGCAAATAATGTCAACGAAAAAGCTCTTGAATCATCTTATCCAATAAGTTATCGAGTGGCAAAAGCTTCTGAAGCCCATACTATAGCAGAGAACTTGTTTGTCCCGTGTGTAAAAGATGTAGTCACATGTATGCTTGGTGAAAACTCTGTTCAAATTATCGACCTAGTACCATTTTCAAATAATACAGTATCACGCAGAATACACGACATGTCAGATGACGTTGAAGCAACAATAATAGAATAAGAAGGAGTCCATACTATACCATACAGCTGAATGAATCAACAGATGTGGCAAATTTAGCTGTTATTGATTTTTATACGATATATTTATGACGATAAAGACAATTTTTTCTTATTATAATTTATTTTACAAAATAAATAACCTAATTTTAGAAAACCGTTTGACAATATTCTTTAACTATTTTCAATTTATGGTCTTTTAGGGGCACATAAAATTTTCCATTTTCATGAAAGGGGTACGTGGACTGGAAAAGGTTGGGAACCGCTGCAATAGGGCATAGGTGCCCAACCTGCGGCCCACGGGCCTGATGTGGCCCTCTTAGCAATTTCATGCGTCCCACCACCAATGTTTCGTAGTATTCAAAACTTTTTTTTAAATTTTGATTTGCCCACCAAATGTTATTTTATATCTAGCAAAACCTGTGAAAATGTGTAGCATTAAATTGAGACCCCTTAATGAATATTTTTCGATTAAAATAAATTCTTTTTAATTTTGTTTTAGATCTTTTTTCAAAGGTTCAAAGATTGAATTCCATCGTGATTCTTAATATTGTAATGTTAACCCTAAAAACCTAATTTTAGCTTGATTTTCACTTATATGGTGCGTAGGAATCTCTAAGTAACATTGACAATTTCCATTGCGGCCCACCAAAGGCTTCACTGCCACCAATGTGGCCCACCTAGGAGAAAAGGTTGCCCATCACTGCACTAGGGCGTCGTCCGTCCTACTCTCTTCACCCGCGAAACCTAACATCGAATCCCAATACAGCGGACAATTTGGTTTCACCATTCCTTAGATTGGGTTTCCGGATTTACTCCTTTTGCCTCACTTCCCTCCATTCGTTGGCTATCTTTTTCTGGGTGCTATTCCGTAGAGATACGTTTTCTTTTGTCAGCTCCTCAATCATCTTCAATCTTCTGTTTCGCCTTCGAAGATTTTTTGGTGGGAACAATTTAAATTCTCTCTTTCATTTCGTTCAATAACTGAGAACAGTTTAACATATCTCAAAAATTTTTACGAAGCACTACATTCAATTTTTTCCAAGTTATACTGAAGTTGCGTGCGTTGGATTTATAATATCATCATAACTATACGTCTTAGTTTAAAATTTAAATACAAATGTCACATGGTATATTACACAAACTTTCTCATATAAAACGTATGAATCTGGTCTCACTAAACTCTTTTCTTACTGGAAGGAATTCGTACTGCTACAAAAACAACAAGAAAACTGCGGAAAATATCTTTTGCACGTAAATCTTATTATTAGGCTGGTTTCCAAAGGAAACAGCCTTATGAAATGGTTGTCTGTGTGTATGTGTGTGCCCCCTACTAACAACTTTTGTATCAATGGACCGATTTTCATGAGGCTCGTGCTGCGAGAGGCCACCTCCAGGCTATATTTTATTTGGCGAAGATTGAAGTCCCAGGTTTGATTCCAGGAACGTTTTTCCCTAGTTGTTTTTCGTAGGAAGTCTCAAATCCATCGTGCTGAGATGTTTTCTTTAATACTTTAAAATATCTTAAAATTCTGATATCGGAACGAAGTGTGTACAGTTCTAATGGGAAAACAATTTTGATTCTAATTATTATGACATAATTTTGACAATTGATCATATTTTCTTGAATTTCTACTAAAACATAGGGTTTTTGCGTTTTAAATCGCATTTATCGGATTGTTGCCACGGAGAAGATTATTAACAAACTCGGCTTGAGCATAGACGAGTGAACGAATGAGTTATTTTCTTTTCTATTCGACTACCCTTCAGCAATGGACAGTTAACTCATAGTTACATATTAGCGTATAAACAGTAACATTTATTAAATTCGTTTATTTAAAAAATACATCTAAAATATACCAGAAAGAAATTTTGATATTACTTATAGTATTTTAAAACTGATAATGGTCTATTAATTTGTTTCTCAATTTTTCTCTATCATTGATAAACTATGAATTACAAGTGGTATTTATGGTATGAGAATTCCTTGGAATGACTAACAAATACTGAAGCATTCCTGTCAATATAAGTAATCAATTCGGGACATCAACTTTGGGAAAACAGCCTGCATTAGTCCTGGTTTGGACTTCTTTTTATAATAGGTGAGTTACGTGAAAAGCAAACTTGATAAATAGTTGTAGCGTGCATAAATATCAATTATTACGCAGATTGGTGAAGCCATATAGGCGATGAAGTATTATTTCTGAACGAAGATTGATGATATTGCAGAGTAGGAAAGGCAAATGATTTTTGTGTCGCGTGCCAAGTAATACGAATTTTTTCGTGTACCACAAGTTTACTCCTTCACTAAGAAACCCCATACTTTATGCAAAAAATTACGCGTGCCAACGTATTTGCCGTACCTGATAATATAGAGGTTGCTGAATTTTATCAATATTTCGAGTACAAATTAATCATCACTGATATTTATTTGTCACACAACTTTAATATATTATAGCCAAAATTTATCGTACTTTCTGGAACATTCAATTAGGTGAATTTTATATTTATTTTTCATTTTTATGGTGATCGTAAACGATGGGTTCTTTAGCATATTTAATATAATTTTTATTTTTATTTAATACTTGACTCATGTTTATCCGTGATTTTTGACGGTAAATTTACTAGATATTTATATTTAAAAAGATTCTAATTCAGTGCATAAAAATATACACGATCAAACAACAAAGTTTATATTTATTGCAATTGCAACTATCACTTGGAAGCTGAAATATTTAACTTCTAATATAATTTAATAACACTTAGAAATTGTAGTAAACGACTTATAGATATATGTTTTTATTCTGTTGAAGTTTGCCAATCGCATCATAGATATCGAGAATTTGAATTCTTTATGTGTTCAAAGTTGAACTATTAAAACTTCAAAAGATTACTTAACACGTAGTTAAGCGTTGTTGTGCACTTTGATATAATTTTAGATTATTGAGTGCATTACTGACATTAAATTAATGTTGTATTCTTTCTGCTTAATTTCTCATCTATGAAATTTCGTGGAGGGAGAGTGGGAGCAAGGATTACAATCCATGGTGAATGTGTAAATGTATGAGTGTATAAAAAAGCTTACGTTACATTTTAGAAACCTTAATATACAAACTTCAGTACAATGAACTCCATCGGTAAAACGAAAAACACATGCGCACCCATGCCAAAGTATATTTTTAAAATAGTATAATTTTAACTAAGCATATTTTTAAAATGGTTTAAATTTAACTAAACTTGAATTGTATTTTTATTATGTAATTGTAACATTTGTAGCAGAATCGTTGATAATAAGGCAAAATAATTGTTCTTTGTGAAAAATAAGCACTATTAATTGAGCCCCAACTCATATTTCAAAGTGATTTAAACGTTTTTGAAGTATGCTCTTAAAAACCAGAGTTCGTCCAATGTTTTATCGCTCATTTTTTATCTGTAATTCGTGCAAAATATGCCAGCGGATGAAAACGCCATTTCAGATTCTACGGTCGTTGGAGGAATAGAAAGCAACTGTTCATAAAGGAACTGTAATTTTTCACCTCTACGTCCTCTTTCACAAAAGAGATTCAGCTCACTTGTGATTGCTGCTGTCAGTTCAATGGAGCTAGACTTGTACTACATCAATGTCAGACGTCAAAGCAGCGCCATCCATTAGCAAAAGCGAAAACCAGGAATCATTTTCTAAGACGTGAAAACTTTTTCGACTACACTTGGGGTATTTGGATTTTTTCCTAACCTAATCATCGAACAGATGCCTATGTAAAGAACATGAACCTTTTATGTCTAGTAGAAATACATCAGAAGGCTTAAGGTGAACGGGGAAACTTCCATGTATTTAAAATTTCTGATAAATTAAAATAGAAATTAGAAGCCCGAAATTTTCAAGTTCCTAATCCCGGGATTTCGGAACTGTGATTTTGAGCGGGATCCCGAGATCCCGGGATTGCAATCCCTAAGTGGGAGAATAGGAGAGAAAGGGAGAATAGGAGAGAAAGGGAGAATAGGAGAGAAAGGGAGAATTGGAGAGAAAGGGAGAATTGGAGAGCAGGAGAGGATGGGAGAATAGGAGAGAAAAGGAGAATGGGAGAATAGGAGAGAAAGGGAGAATAGGAGAAAAAGGGAGAATAGTGGAGAAAGGGAGAATAGGGGAGAAAGGTAGAATAGGAGAGAAAGGGAGAATGGGAAAGAAAGGGAGAATGAGAGAGAAAGGAAGAATGGGAGAATAAGAGAGAATGGGAGAGAAAGGGAGAATGGGAGAGAAAGGGAGAATGGGAGAAAGGAGAAATAGGGGAGAAAGGGAGAATAGGAGAGAGAGAAGGAGAATGGGGGAATAGGAAAGGGGGAATAGGAGAGAAAGGGAGAATAGGAGAGAATGGGAGAATGGGGGAGAGAAAGGGGGAATAGACAGACAAACAGACAGACAAACGACTTTTTAGGGCGAAATTGAGACTATGTAGTCCCTTCTTAAATTTAACCCTCGTCATATAAGTAATTACAATATTTACAAAATAATATATATTAATTACATACAGATTTCTACAAAATACATATTAATAACAAGTTAGTAGATAACAGAGCATTACCAAAGAATTTTAGTTTTGTGGGTCATAAAAACTGTGTAACAGCTATGTTTTAACAAAGAAAAAATTCCCACTGCGGAAAAACACCTACGAAAAGAAGAGCGGTGTAAAAAACAGCTAAAATTTCTAAAATAGCTCAGGGGAAGGAAAAAAAAACAATAATATGAGAAAAAGAGAAAATAAATCATAAATACAAACATTTGTACATACATTTATATCCATATAAGGGAGGAAGGGAGAGAATGGGAGAGAAAGAGAGAAAAGGGGAGAATAGGAGAGAAATGGAGAATGGGAGGGAATAAGAGGAGAGTGGGACAGAAAGGGAAAATGGGAGAGAGAAAGTTGGAATAGGAGATAATGGGAGAATATGAGAGAATGGGAGAGAATAGGAGAGAAATGGAGAAAAGGAGAATGTGGGGGAGGGAGAGAAGAATGGAAGGGGGAGTAAAAGAGACGGGGAGGGCTAATGGGAAATATTTTTATTTTAATTTAATAAATTATTCATGCCTCCTTGTCTTTTTTGACGGGAAATGAATGCATTGCACGCGCAATTGCCCCTCAGAATAACGACGGGATTTTAATCATAAAAATTAGGCAAATCAGTTTTATCTCACAATGGATTTTGTCCCAAGCTCATATATTTTCTAAAAATAATTATAACCTACTCTCTTACATAGTGTTTCCCTACCTCTCCCTCTCTCATTCTTCCTCCCTTCCTCTCCCACTCTCATTCTCCCTCCCTTCCTCTCCCCACTTCGTCTCTCTCCCTTCCTCTCCCTCCCTTCCTCTCTCCCTCCCTTCCTCTCCTCTCCCTCTCTTCCTCCCTTTCTATCCCTCCCTTTCTTTCCCTCTCTTCCCCCCTTCCTCTCCCTCTGTCATTCTCCCTCTCTCTTTCCTCTAACTTTTCTTTATGGGTGTAAGGGTCAATAAGATTGGACGAATTTGAAAATAATTAAGTCAGTCTGCCTTCCATTGATACCTTGAGTGTATATTTTCGTGCCTTGAAACCTCAATCTAGTGTTCGAGGTGCGCACGTAAAGGGCTGCCGATGGACAAAGGCGCCCAATAGACAAAGGCACAGTCGAAGGCTGCTACTATAAGCGTTGACGACTGACCAGAGTGGCCTCGAATTAGAGGCGCTCACAACTCTTTCCTATTGTAATATAATAGAGGAGTGCAATTTTTGGCGACCACCGACACGGCGGCGTTTGGTTCCTTTCCTATTTTCTCAGTTCTCGCCTTGGGTTTTCCCAAATCACTGCTATCATATCTCCCCGACACTTTCATTTGTCTCATTGTGCGGTTATTGACCCATCATTAAATGCTCAGAGGGGGAAATGTTGCTTCATCGTGGATAGCAGGGTTATGTAGACGCAATCAAGTTTGTGGATGAAGAATTTTTATTCCGTTTCCTTTGTTTGTATGTAGCACTCAAGGGGCAATGTGTCGACGGGTAAGGTGGTGTGCTAGAAGAGGCACGGAATCGGCAGTATCCAGGCTCTCTCAGAGTTCAGGGGTTCCTGAAAATCAATTTTCCCCTCTTAGGATAAAATACTCTGCTGCAAATGGTTACAGGGCATGACAGGGCCCCACCAAAGCGAACTTTTGGTAGGCTTCTCTTAAATGATACTTTCTCCTCGATAGGAGCCTAACATGGATTGTCTTTGGCGGTTCGTTTATAATGCCCGCCCTATCCTAGCTCGCAATGAGAATGAGGGTTGGAAAACCGTTATAGTTCTACATATTGGATAAACCATATTTCATTTATAATGATAAAATAATATTTCGTTGTCTCTCAAACGATAATACTTGTTGCTTAAGTTGAATATATAAGATTGTCAATTAGAACAAACCGGTTGTTCATAAATTGGAATGACACCATTGAGAAGACAAGAATCCTAATGGAATCCCTGGTAAAAGAATTATTAATGTAGAACCAATGGGTGTAGGACAGGTATGGGAAGAGTATATTAAAGAACTATAACACAAGCAGGCAAGACAGGCACAAATAGAAGTGGGAGAAGAGGACAGTTGAAGAAGACAACCTGTGATCAAGTAAAGATATCCCACGCTTAACGTCGTTGCGTTGCTGATAAAAAGGCATTTTAAACAAAAATACATTTGTAAAGCGAAGGCAAATCTCCGAAGCCAGTCAATTAGGATAAAACCCGGATAAAGAAGCCGATACGTATTTCGGTTACGACGTTACCATCATTATGGGCTAAGGACTTGAGAGCGGGCAAACTGGTGGAAGGAAGAGTCCAGTAGCACGCTCTCAAGTGGCGATGCCCTACTGCTGTGTGATCTTCCTTCTCAGTAGAAGGTCCCAAACCGTATTTGCACTGCTGAAGGGTTTACTAAGGTGGTGTTTGCTGCATCCGTATTGTTTCCTGCCTTAGGAGTCGCTGACCCTTCAGCGAATTATGTTCGCCTCTTCTTGCTTGGAGGCAGATCTTCCTGAGCGCCCGTGTAAGCGCAAGGGCGTTTATACCTGCCCCAGTGGCGGACCTCTGTGTTTCCAAGCTCCCTGATGACTTCCGATGTGATAGACTAAGCCTTCGAAGAACTTCTTCGCCGACCTCCGTCAGTTATCCTCGATGGGGGTGGATTCCGTTAGAAAGTAGAGCTCCTCGGTAGTGATGTTCCATCCCAGCCGTAGTATTGACCGAGGAGCTTCTCTCTGTCCGCTGGAGTTTTTCGAGTGCCGAGAGGCGAAAGATAGCCGCTCCATGCCGCTGAAGCGTGTTATTCCTGGGTAGATGATAGTCTGGTAGATGTGGAGTTTCCGCTTCATGGGAATTAGGTCGGAGGAGAACAGAGGCGAGAGGCTCATCCGGGCAGTGATGGGTTTGTAGGCCATCTTGAGGGAGTGGCGAGCAAAGGTGAGCCTCCGGTCGACGGTAACTCCCAGGTCTTCCACTCGACTTCCGTGCCGTCAATCAGTATTCCATCAGGCTCCTTGTGTTTCCCAGGGTAGAAGAGAACACCCTGAGTTTACCTTGGGTCGATCTCAACCCTCCATCTAGCATACCAGTCCAGAAGGCTGTCCATTGCTGTCTGGAGATTTTGGCTGCCAACCGTGGCTTGATGGAACGGGAGATGACATCTGCGTCGTCAGCGTAGAGCGCCAATATGGAGTTCCATCAGTAGTCCCTCAGAATATCGGGAGTATAAATGTAAAATAGGAGAGGGCCTAGAACTGACCCCTGAGAAACGCCTATCATTAATGGGTGCCACGCTGAGGTCTCACGCTGCCAGACGACCCTGAACTTTCGCTCATGCAGGTAGGAACGGACGAGCCTGATTATCCAGGATGTGAAGTGGAGGAGAAATCCGTCGTGCCACACCTTGTCGAAAGCTTTTTTGATGTCAAAGAATATTCCAGCAGCGCAGCAGTTGCGATTGAACGCCTCCGACACGAAGTCGCAAACTCTGACGAGCAGGTGGGTGGCCGAGTGCTCGCTCCTGAAGCCAAATTGCTCTGGGGGCAGGACGTCGTTTGCCTCGACGTGGCGCTGCAGGAATGGCATGACGACCCTCCCCAGGAGTTTCCCAAAGCCGTCCAATAAGGAGATCGGGCGGATGTTTTCCGGTTTCCTTGGCTTTCCCGGTTTCGGGATGCAGATGATCCTGGCCAGCTTCCAGGAAGACGGAAAATGGCCGACCCGAAGTGAAGCGTTGTAGGCATCAAGCAAATGGCAGGTGAAGCCTCTTAGGAGGTGGCAAAGAAGTTCGTTCTTCAGGCCGTCCTCGCCCGGTGATTTCCGGAGTTTGAGGCTCCGGAAGTGGCGATGAGGGGCTGTGCGCGTGCATTTATACCTGGTAGGTGGGCGGGGGGAGGGGAGGGTGACATAGATGACCTAGGTGGCGGGGGAAGGAGCGAGGTCAGTTGTAAAAGAACGCTGTTAATTACCCCAAAGTCGTTGTTCATTAATGTAAGTCTATATTTATGTATATAAAGGCTTTCCGTAGCATCAAGTTTTGTATTTGGAACTTGTTTTAGCAGTTCAAGATTGTCTGTATCTAATGGGTGATTGTTTTTAAAAATGCGTTTCGCGACAGCAGATTTATCCACATGACTGTGTTTGTAATGAGCTAAGTGTTCCTTAAATCTGATGGTGAGGTTTCTTTTCGTTTGGCCTATATATGACATGTCGCAAGTGGGGCAAAGCACTTGATACACCCCAGATTTTTGTAACGTGTGTATTTTGTCTTTTGGGTTCCTTATTAAATTGTTGACGTTGTTTCTATTGTGGAATGTTACTAAATATTCAAAGTTTTGGAATATTTTCGTTAACCCTTTGGTGAGGGTTGGAAAGAAGGGAAGTGAAATAAACTTTTCTTTTTTATCGTCAATTGGGGCATGCGTTGTCTTGTTCTTCATTTTCTTGGATTGTTTCGTAATAATGTTGTCAATCAATTCATGCGTGAAGCCATTTTCCAGGGCCGCATTTTTAATGTATTTAACCTCTCTGTCGTAACGTTTCTGGTTTACTGGTATTGTAAGGAGTTGATGTACCATGTGGTTAAAAACCGCGATCCTTTGTAGGTGACTCGAGTCATTTTTTATGTAATCGTTCGTATGATTAAGTTTCCTGTAAACGTCAAATTCAAGTTGTCCTTTGTTTTTCATGATAAAAATATCTAAAAAGGGAGGTGAACTGTTTCCTCCAGTTTCATACGTGAAATTAATGGAATTATGGATGGAGTTAAGCTCTCAGACGAAAGTGTTGATGTTGTATTGTTTTATGTCGAAAATTGCGATGATATCATCGACTTACCTACACCATGTGTTAGGAAAATATTTTAAAGTCCTTTTACAATGGCGCTCAAGAAAGTGAAGGAAAATATTTGCTACGAGCAGTGGCGTACCGAGAGGCCCGTGCCCCCAAAAAAAATAAATTTAGGCAATTCATGTTTTGAAAGAGGATTTAGGCAACCAATTTAAATAACATTCGTGGCGTTATATGCGAAAAGGAATAAATTTGAATGTAGAACATTAATTATTCGCATATTAAAATCACAGAATCGTCGTAGGAGTTCGAGACATGAAACAACCTACGCCTAAATAACGGAAGTTTGTTTTCCTGCCATCGATTTTTGAATACGCGTCGAATCGATCAACAGATCAGTTTTTAACGCGAGAATTTGGCGTATAAAAAGCAACAATACTTGATCTACGTACATAGAGAAAGTAAAAATTCATATGCAGCAAATGATTTAGTGCAATTTTATTCGATTCTATATGTCGCAAAATTTTCCAAAAATTAGCGATTTGTATCACATATGATTACGATATTTGGATGCAATTACATTTTCGTGAAAAAGTTCTTACGAATGACTTTCGCAAAATCTAATTTGCTGACGAACATTTACACAATGTTATAAGAATTTTTGTGACAAATATTGCTGTTAAAATAACTTATCTCCCAAAAATCTGAAGGTTCTCAATGTTCACATTGACATATAATTCAAAATATGTAATAACATTGTTTTTCCAATACTACTTTTTTTATTAGTTACTGGCAGGGCTGGACTTTGCATAGGCCATCTAGGCAGCTGCCTAGGGCCGCCAATTCCAAGGGAGCCGCAAGTTACAGAGGCCGCTGCTTGTACTTGGGTTAGATAATCACGGCACAAAGACTGTAAAAATAACAGTGATCGAGTGAATGCAACGATCAATAATTCTGCCTCACTTTCCCTTCACAAAATTCCAAAGCATTTCTTTTCTCACACATTCCTTCATGCTTATATTACTGCACCCTTCCCATATTCCGACCGGACTGTGACCGTAGGAGGGAGAGGGTCCCTAACTAGGGTCTTTCTCTTTTCTCTGCTCGAATGGGTAAAAGGAAACGGCCCCTTTAAAATAGTTTCCAGAAGTAGGAATGTTTCCAAGCCCTTCTTTAAAGAGGGAAGCTATTTCAGAGGATATCTCATTTGGATGCTATTTAAAACAACATCAATAGTTCGAGTTCGTATTTTTCGTTTACACTGAACACAGGATAATTCGTTTGAAAATACGGAAAGATGATTAAGATATTCTTCTGAAATTATTACTTTTCATGGTTTGACCTCAACATTTTACGTTGATCACGAGCGTTTCTCTACAGACCAAGGGAACAGCTTCGGAAGTTCTTGGTTGCCGACAAATTCTTTTTCCCGGATACATTTCCAAAACGACCGCTTTCTACAGTGCCCAATTAGCAGTATTTGGTAAGTAAAGCTAATTATTTTATGATGCGGAATTTTTTTTAATTTTCGTTGTTAATAATAATGCCCTTTAGGAGACTGAAATCTCTACCGTAATGTAATTAAATGATTTTGATAATGTAATTTGAAGTAAACTTATAAAAACTTTAATAAAATTTTACCGTAATTTTATTTATTAGAAGAACACATTAAAACAACACCGTTAGTAGAACCACCAGTAATCCATCAGTTTCATCTATATCCTTAACATAAACTCTGTTTGAAAAGTCAGAACCATGTGGAATTGACTGGAGTGATAATGGTCTGTGGCCAGTACCTCTGAATAATAACCAGCTAGTCTTTGTAATTGATAAAGGTCCAAACAGAGTTAGTAACTTTGACTTTCCTGTGAATGAGAGTAATAGGCGATTTTCTGTATCATTGTACACTCAGAAACTTTTAAATGGTGAATTCGTTGGTCATCGTTGGCCAGTTTGTTCTAAAAAGCTTGACTGCGTTTTCTGCTTCTGTTGCAAGTTGTTTTCTGACTTTAAAAACATAATTTCAAATTCTCGATTCAAAAACTGGAAAAATCTTTCTATATCGATCATTTTTATTACATATATTACAGTCAAAATTATTTTTATGATAATATAAGTTTCAATTTTTTGTTATTCTGCCCGCGAATATGTTCTGCCATATTACTGTTGAAAAATAAATACTGAAAATCTTTATTTGAAAATATAACTATTATATATTTCAAAGGTTAAAATTTGTGCATATTTTCAGTCAACTGTGTCCAGGTGTCACGTTTCCACTGAATAGCCCTGTTCTTATTCATTGAAAAAGTGTTAGTCTCATTTGGCCACTTCATTTTCGAGGTAAAAGTTCACTTAAAATTGTAAAATCAAAAGTTTTAAGTCAATAGCATTAATTTTGCTCATGCTAAGTATTACAATTATAAGAAATAATTTATTCAAAAAATATTTACAGGGGTAATGGGTGATAAAAGAAAGTCGGGAATAAGAACGATATTCAAGTATTTGACCAAAAAACCTAAATTAGAAAACAGGATAGTCCTATCAAAATCATCCGAGGCGGGTGAAAACTTGCAGACTGCATCGAATAACACTACTGGAACATTAATTAAATCAGATATCGCGGCTTACAAGAGCTAACTTATAAATGAAGATAAAGTGGATTTTATACAGAATTTGTGGAAACCAGATGATCTTTTTCCATTTCCATATATGACTGAAAAAATGGAAAGAAAATAAAATTTCAATGGCAATGGTTGCACAGATATGAGTGGCTTGCTTATTTGAGACTAGATATATGTTTTTGTAAATATTGTTGCTTATTCGCACCAAAAGAAATTGGTAAAAGTAAATCTCAACCTTTAGGTCAACTCGCATCAAGTGGGTACAATAATTGGAAACATGCAGTTGAAACATTTGAAGCTCATGAAAAAGACTTATATCATTCAAATTCTTACAAGTTCTTAGGAAAACCTACGCGACATAATGACAAACAAAAGAATACCTATCGACAAACAGCTCGATACGATGAGAATGAAACAAGTTATTGAGAATCGGAAACGCTTGGAACCCATAATCATGACTATAATGTTATGTGGACAGCAAGGAATTACACTACGAGGTCATGAGGATTCTGGAGAATTTAACATCGATAAAAAGCCTGAGAAAAACGAAAGTAATTTCCGTGCAATCCTTAGAGCAAGGCTAGAAGTTGGTGACACCGATTTAAAAAAATTACTTTAAACAATGCGGGCGAAACAGTACCTATTTAAGCGCCAACATCCAGAACCAAATAATAGAAATTTGTAATGATTTGATTCTGAAAAGGCTTGTTAAAGAAGTAAATGATGCAAAATGTTTTGCTATTTTAGCAGATGAAACAACAGATATTTCAACAACTGAGCAATTGACATTATGCGTCAGATACGTATATATGGAAATTAGAGTTTGCGAGAAATTTTTACAGTTTGTTCCAGTTATCGACAGCAGTGGAAAAGGTTTGGCTTCTACGATTATAGATAGTTTACTAAAATTTGGTATTCATATTTTCTACCTTCGAGATCAGGGGTATGATGGTGCTCCTTCCATGAGTGGGAAATTTGAAAGTGTTCAGGCACATATACATTATATGTACATTGCACCTCGCACTTTTAAAAAATTTCCTATACGCTGCCATTAAGTAGAGTATTGAAAAGTAAAAACATTGACTTAATTTCCGTAATACATCTCGTTGAAGATGTAACATCCGCTCTAAAAAGTATCCGAGAAAACGCTGATACAATCTTTGCAAATATTTTCAAAGAGGCAACAGATAAAGTAGGAGATTTTGGGGTTGAAATTACAATACCGAGGATATCGAAATATTAAAAAATATAAATAATATTCCTACTGAATCAGCGGAAGTTTATTATAGGCGATCTATGTTTATTCCATTTTGGATTGTCTTGTGACACAATTTGAGACGAGATTCTTTACTCATAAAAGTATTTTAAAATCTTTCATGCGCCTCCTTCCAGAAGGATGTAGTTCTACATCAAATGTAGGTAGCCTATCAATTTGGCAAAATTGGATGTTTACGATTCAGTCTTAGAGAGTGAACTAAAGTTTTGGCAAAAAAGGTACGAAAACAGGATACCTCCTACAAATGCAATAGAAGCATTAATGCTATGCAATCAAAGTATATATCCAAATATTCATTATTTATTAAAAATATTTGCAACTCTGCCGGTATCAACTAGCACAACAGAGAGAACATCGTCCACCTTACGAAGAATGAAAATGTACTTGCGTAATTCCATGGGACAGGAAAGACTGAATGGCTTAACGCTCCTCAACATTTAGAGGGAAATGGAATTGCTCCACAAAGACATTAGATGAATTACAAAAAAAGACAGATTAGATATAAAACTGTAATTGTGTTACCCAATAAATCATTTTTATTTTATGTTTTAGTAAACAAAATCTATAAATATTAATTTCATGTTTTGAAAAATCGAAATATTTATATTCAAATTCAATGTTAATCTACATAATTCTATGATAAACTGATAATGTAGGTTCTAAATAACAGTTAAATGAATTTGTAACCGACATCGTTTTTCATTTTATGTTGTTAAGAATGCCTCTATGAAGAGGCGGATTTATGCATAGGCGCTAGCTGGGGACCTCATATTTTTTGTTTTATGACTTATTAATTTTTTTTGTAAATCGACGTATTTTCTTTTGGCTGTAATGGTATAAATCTCGTAATTATAAAATTAAAATATATTTTATCCACAGGATATTAAAATGTGTTATTAAAACGTGTGCACTAAATCAATGAGTTTCATTCTGAAGGGGGCCTGAAAATTTTTGCGCCTCGGGCCTCCGAAAGCCTAAATACGCCACTGCCTATATATATGTTTGTTCGTGAATACGTGCGTGTGTGTGAATGTTTACATATAAAAATGTAAGTATGCAAACATGGAAATGAGTGTTTACCATTGTGGGCCCCCCAAACAAAAATTCTGGATACGCCTATGGCCTACGAGTGGTGAAAGAGGGTTGCCCATGTGGTTACATTAGTTTGTTTATAGCACAGGTTCTTAAACTGTGGGTCGCGACCCCTCCGGGGGTCGCGAAAAAGATTCTGGGGGCCGCAGCAAACATTGATAAACGTAAGTAAATTAAATATTTATTATAGAACTATAGAAATTAATATACACTACAACCTTTCATTCTATATTTGTTTAGTTTATTGCAGAAATAAACGTCGTCAAGCATGATTACACGAATTATACTAGAGTATAAAAAACCTAACTTAACTAGTACTGCCAGGGGTCGCTAATAATTTCGCCTTATGAAAAGGGGTCGCGGATAAAAAAGTTTAAGAACCTGTGGTTTATAGAATTGGACATTGAAAACAAAGTAATTTTGTTCCATACGTAATTTCGTCAGTGTTAGGTATTCTTGAATTTTGTTTTATTCAACTTGTTTTTCCGTTAGCCAGTCTTGAGGTTTTCTAAAGCAACGCCAATGGGGACACTGGGGAAGAGTTCTTCCACGTCAAATGATACAAGTATTTCATTTTTGTATATAATTTTGTTTTTAATGTGTTCTAATCGGTTATGGGTGTTTTTAATGCCATACCTCTCTTCAATGGCTAGTGATTTTATTTCCTGAGTGAGCCATTTGGCAAGTTTATAAGTAGGTGATTTAATTGCTGAGATTATGGGTCTCATATTGTTGCTGGGTATATGTATTTTGGGTAGGCAGTAAAGTCTTGGGATTGTGGGGTTTTCTACCTTCAGAGAGGTTTGTTTTTTGTCCAGTGTATTAATGCAACGTTTGATACTGTCTTTAACTTGTGTCGTAAGTTTTATGGGATTTTTGGAGATGTGAATGTAAGGACCTGTACCAATTGTATTTGTGGTTCTTTCAATGTAGTCGTCTTTATTGAGGATGGCGGTGGTATTCTCTTTATCTGATCTGATGTAAGCGCAATCTTTTTTCCTTAAACCCGGGATAGTTTTATAGCCTGGAATGTTTTGCCGAGGGTTATTTGTATGTAGATTCTTCATGTTTCGCTCGATTGCGATTTACAACCATTTCTAATGTATTGTTTGGTCGTGTCGTTACTGTTTCTAATACTACATTTAATGTCAATGATCAGGTCCTCAATTGGTGGTCTATTATAAGGTAGACAGTGTTTAAGACCTTTGTTAAGTAAACTAATCTCGTCGTGTTTAAATTGGATGTTGGAGTGATTTTTGACAAAATTAGTCTGATTCCGAGGCCTAATCGAACTTTGTTTCTGAAGTGTTTTTAATTTCATGTTTGTACCTCTGAGTTTGGCTTCGATTTTGTGTTGGTTAACTTCATTCAAATATTGTAAGAATTCATTAATGATATGGAGCTCGATGTTATTTCATTTTTTATTTCGAGTTGTAGGTTGTAGGCTCGAGTTTCAAGGTAACTGGCGAATTTAGATCGAATTTCTAAATTGAGCCAATGGCTCCGTGCTAGTTGTATTGCTTTAGATGCGTTTGGCTTATTAGGAGAACCGTTTATTTTAATGAACATAGGGAATAAACGAAGAGTTTTGCACTTTTTGAGAAAGTGTATGTCAATGGTTTGGGAAATGACTTTGAATATTATCCGGCTATTTATCCGGATTTTTTATCCGGGTTTTATCCTAATTGACTGGTTTCGGAGATTTGTAGTCAGTGTAGCTCGCAGTTTTCTTTATTCAAAAATACATTTAATGAGAGAATTTTCCCCGTGAGAAATTTTGAAACTGGGAGGTTTGATTCTTCGACCCTGATGACATAGTACAAATAAAGATAAATTGGAAATACATAGTACATGTATTAAGAAAACTTGCAGTATAATGTCAACTTAAACTTACTACGCACAGGTAATGCGAGGGATCGGTGATGTTAATCTGTCGGCTGCCACTTTTGCTCGATATTCATAATCTGTGATTACTCCAAAATTTATTTTGTCGATAACGACAACCTAGAGTGATTATTATACTGTAAGGCATGATGATTATGATCCTCTACTAAGCGCCGCGAAACAATGTATAATATAATCTAGACCAGCGTTTTCCAATCTTTTGAACTCTGCGGACCACTTCAGCAACCCTCTGAGGCCCTGCGGACCACCTGATTACTTACACAAACCTACTTACTGTATCTACGATTAGGAAAAGGAGGAACTTGGTTCATTTGACCATTTTCAAGTATATACGCAGGCGAACTCCAAACGGCACGAGCACTCTCGCCTTATGAGGTAATAAGATCAGTAAGTGTAAGTTACGGATGGCAGATGTTACTTTTTATGCGCTAATAGTATGGATCATCTGTCCATTGCTGAAGGGTAGTCGAGTGGAAAGGAAAATAAACCATTTCTTCATTCGTCTATGATCAAGCCGAGTGCGGTAATAATCGTCTCCATGGCAACAATCCGATAAAATGCGATTTAAAACGCAAAAACGTTATGTTTAGTAGAAATTTAAGAAAATACGATCAATTATCAAAATTATGTGATAAGAATTAGAACCTATATTATTTTCCCTTAGAACAGTACAAACCTCCCTCCGATATCAACATTTTAAGATATTTTAAAGTATTAAAGAAAACATCTCTGCACAATAGATTTGAGACTTTCTACGTGAAACAAGCAGCACGAGACTCATACCAAGTTTCATGAAAAACGGTCCATTGATGCAAAAGTTGTTAGTGGGGAACACACATACACAAACACGACCATTTCATTTTAAAAGGAAACCAGACGAAAAAAGTGTAGGCACTTAGCTACTTCTTGAAGAATGCGTAGTTGGGTTACTTAAATTTCGTATAAAAGCATTACGATAGGTAATTTCGAGAGAAAACTCTCGAACTTCAAAAATAAATAAACCCTCAGACATAAAACTATCTGATACACGCAGATGTTTCAAAATATCTCGTAACCAGATAAATTCCATTCTCATTTTCCATAAATGTGGGAAATGTTGTAAGCCTATGCATTGCTTGGATTTTTTCGGACCTATTGATTTACTTATGTTAATAATGAGAAGCTACACGATCATTAGTTTAATACCATACTAAAAATTACACACCTATGTCATCCATTTAATCGCAAAAAATTAATACGAAAACGTTGGCATTGGAAGGAAAATAAAAGTTCTATTAAAATAATTCTCCACTCAACGAATTTGGTATCCTCTAGGATGTGGTTCCTATATTTTAAAATCATACTTACCTAGAGAAACTAAAGATTTTAACAAATTAATATCTTTCGAACAAATTGAAAGCTATGTATTGAGCATTTGCCTTGGGTTTGGAGGTCCACAATTCAAAATCCTCTAAAAATGAATATTAAAAATATACTTTATATATACTTTAAAAATATACCCGAATATATTGTGGTATTTTCATAGTTTATAAGTATGTTTTATGTTTGATTGAAAGTTTGAATCTTCAGAATAAAGTAAACTTTACTGTATTTAAATTTAATATTAGAAACATAATTTTAAAATAAAAAAATAATACAGCGACATATGTTAGCTTCACTCATTTTATCGCTCCTCATTTTTTTCATCATCGTTGTACTTCATGACGATATATGAATTTTTGACAAACTATTTTTTTTAACAATTTATTTTTCTAATTTCTTTTAAATAACACTGTAGCAAAAAATTCAGTTCCTTTTACACTTACGGTTTTTTTGTTTTTTCGAGGTCGTGTTTGCCGATGTGCCGTAGTGGAATAATCAATTTTACGATTATATAAATGCAAATATATAGGTGAACGTTTGACAAGATATCTAAAAGCGTCTTTTTGTAACATTGTAGTCATCTGTGTGCAACAATGCCAGCCTCAGTTTGTTTGGCTGTGTGGCACGAGTCACACGAGTAATTTTTTTAATATACCTGTGTGTTATTCCAATGTAACAACAAGCTGATATGTCTCAGTAGTGATAAATATCTAAGTGTTATAAATATAATATATAATAGCCTTTTTATAATAATTCTCAAGTGTCCGTCCGTCTGTCTTTCTGTCCGTCTGTAACTTTCATGATCGTTAAACCCCCATGAGGTGGTCTCTAGAAAAATCAGGCATCCCTGAAAAACTTCTGGATTCAACTCTGGGAAACGATTATATTTTCTCATAAGTTTACACGAGATTTTCGATTTTTCAAAATGCTAGATTGTTTTCTTTTATTCATAAAAATATGTAAATTAGATGTTAAACGGAAGAAATTGTCAGAAATACGTATTCCTTTTCGAAATTTTATTGCTTGTTCGTACTCTTTCCGGGTGTTACCAAGACGACCTACATTGTTGCCCCCAATTAACACTCGGAGTACGGACCTCGGGTCTCAGGAGACCCTAAAGGTATATTTTCGAAAATATTTCTTTAAAAAAATTTTTGCCGAAATTGATACTTTATGTATTCCTAGTGGAACATGTTGGGAGTTTAAAATCAGTAATAAAATTATATTGTAATTTAATTAAGTCATCGAAATCACAGAATGTATAAATGTGAGGGTATTCGGGGACCCGGCTCCGTACTCTACGTCGTGTAACTTTTATATCTCTTATGACCGGGCAGATCAAAGTCCGGACAAAATTAGCTCGCTCAGCACGACATTGTAATACATGTTAGTTATTATCGAAGTCTCGACGTCTCGATTTCCAGTTTTCTCTTGTGTCTCCGTTATTCACATCGTTCTGTTTGCCTCTCGAATCATTTTGTTATATACTTTTTATTTTTTGTGACTATGATTCTAAAATGGGAGAAAGAATATTTAGGCTTTGGAGTTACGTTGCTCCACAACCTGCAAGAACAAGACCCGATTCGAAATATTAGTTAAGTTATTATGTATTAATTTCACTTCCAACTCAGATGAATCAAACTAACATAAGATTAACTGAATCAAACTAACTGAATTTACCTTCAAAAATAATTTTTTTGGTATTGTTAAATGTTATCCTTAAAAAAAGAAAATTATTTCATTTTTATTTATATGCGTAATTATGTATTTAATTTTGCAAATATATACCATTATTACACTATTTATTGTATAAATCATTATCCTTATTCAATTTTCATTCATTGATTACTTGGATGTTAAATATTATTGTGAGAAAATGATTTTAGAAGCTGGGTCCTCTAGGACCCGGGTCCGGACTCGGTGTGAAACCACTTAGGTCCGTACTCCGAGTGTTAATTAGCGTCTACTAACTAAACCTTTAAATAAACGAAAGAATTGCGTTATTCGCTTCGAGATTTTTATGAAGCTTCGAAATTATAGATGTAGCAACGTCAAACTTAATAGACTGCAACGTTAATAATTGCAGATAATTATTATTCAGTAAACTGCGTGTGGACAGAGCATTTTAAACGATTGATTAAAAGAAAAATATTTCTTTATTTCAATACTGGAATATGTATTATCTTTTCCATAAGTAAAATAATTATATCCTACATATTTAATGTTTATTAACGCATATAGGTATACACATCAGTTTGAAATTTGATTATAAGAAGAATATGGGCTATCTCTAACATAAATATTTTGAAGAATTTGTTTGTGCATTTATAACGCAACAACTACAGAACGTAGAAGCAAGATGAAGGTACTATTTTAACCGAAATAAAAAGATAAGTAAAATGGGAGGGCTTTTAAAGCGATTTAAACTACATTTACATTTTTAAAATGTTTTTCTATTTTAATTTTTACCATTTAAATATCACGGGAATTAGCCTATTGTTGAATTAACAATTTACTTGACAACCATTATAAACAATACCTAATATATTAATTAAAAGAAATAATGGTGCTATTATAGCTTGCGTGATCTAACACAGTGAACGTGAGGAGGAATGAAAGATAGTTTCACCAACCCATCCCAACCCGGTTGGGTCGAGTAAAATTTTCGGTATACTCCACATAAGGTGAAGAGGACTGAAAAACAGACCGCCATTTGCGTGATCTAACAAATTGAACGTGAGGAGGAATGAAAAACAGTTTCACCAATTTACACAACCCGGTGGGGTCGGGTAAAATTTTGAACGTAAGGAGGAATGAAAAAGTCTCACCAACTCATCCCAATCCGGTGAGGTCGATTAAAATTTTCAGTATACTCCACATAACGTGATGGGGAATGAAAAGCAATTTCACCAACTTACCCAACCAGGTGTGGTCGAGTAAAATTTTGAAAGTGAGGAGTAATGAAAAACAGTTTCACCAACCCAACCCAAGTGACTGCAGTATATACTGTAAATAGTTGCTAGACCGCATACTATTACATAGACGTTAAACCGCATACTATAGTGTAAATGTACCGATAGATCGCAAGGTATAGTAGCACCGAAATAATATATACTTAATATAAACTAAAGTAAGGAAGAAAGGAACACTAAGATTTTTCAAAGAAGAGTAATCCCAAAAAACTATAAATCTGGCTAATTATTTCAAAAGGTAAATGAAAGACTGCTTTAATGTGCAATTTTAAGTGCTTTCGTTCTCTAAAACTTTTTATGTATTTTGCATATTCTCTATACTTAGTAGACAGCGTATGTGTGTCATTCACATTGAAAATGAATAAAGAGATATAAAATAACTCAGAAAGTAAAATAAGAAAACTTATATAACAATTCATTGATTTAGACCAAAATTTATAATCGTTAACTGTTCCTCCCTTGAACATCTATATGTACATTTTTCTTTTCTTTCAACTGAACATTTTTATGCATCAATTAAGCCAATTATACTTATTAGAATATAATAAAACTTTCCATGTCATACCATCACACTTTTTATGGCAAAAATCGATTTCAAAGTCCGGGAACTAATTTTGTTACGTAGGTTTGGCTTTAAAATGTTCACGTGACAAATTAGACCAACAAAATCAGCCTTTGCATGGAATAACGTATGGTTAAGTTAAATTTTAATTTATCTTCAAAAGCGTTTCCATCGGTTGTATCCCTAGACCTTGCAATTCCTGCCAAAGTTTTTAATGTTTTTGATATTCATGACCACCAAATATGATGCAGTTTCTTCCACTGGAACTTTATTAGAGTGAAATAACTATATTTTAAAAGTGATTCCATCGATTGTTTATTATGATTATTTGATAAAAAATACATTTTTGAACTTTTTCAAGATTTTCGTTTTTTAGACAGTTTTTCACATAATTATTTCGTCATAAACAATTTAGAATTTCCAGCTCTTCTGGAAGTCCCTAAACAGAATTATGTTATATGTTAATCCTGCTCTGTAAGAAGTGTCTATACAATAACCTAGTAGAAGGTTTCATCTCACCTTGAAAAAATATTAATTTTTCAGAGAGATATTTCGTCATGGGAAATATTTCTTTAATTCATATGATTTCTCCTCTGGACTGATTTCGTTTTTTTCTTATGGAACAATTATGGAGTAAAACAATTATAATTTTTGCAATTTTATGAATATTTTACTTTTTCCACGTTAATAATGACCCACATTTCTGCCAAATTTTAAATTTGTAGCACATTTAGAAGTGAAATAACATTTATCTAATTGTTTAAAATTAATTAATTTTTAAAGGACGCAAAAACAATTTCATGGATACACTGAAACTTTTATACGTTTGTATAGTCTAATCTATAAATAACTTAAAAATTTCAGTTCCCTAACTCGCCCCGTAGTATCTAAACATTTACCTATTTGTTTAAATTTTAAGAATTTTTAAGTGACAAACAAATTAAAATATCAAAATTTGTATAACCCCTATTTCGTGTTTTTTGCAAATTATACCTATAAAAAATTTCAGCTCCGTAGCTCATTCGAAAATACATAAACCTTGAAAATTTGTTTAAAAAATTTCGAATTTTTAGCGGCCGCACTGTTGAACTTTTTCAAGATTAGGTATTATAGAAATTTTGATATTTCAATTTGTGTTGCCGTTAAAAATTCTTAAAGTTTAAACAAATAGATAACTGTTTTGGTACTACGGGATTATCTAGGAAGCTGAAATTTTCAAGTTATTTAGAGAGTAGTTCATTTGCACAAATAAACATTTTAATCTCTCCATAAATATATTGCGATGGCCGTTACAAATGTTTAAAATATAAACAATTAGAAAAATATTATTTCACTTCTAGAGGTGCTACAACTTAAAAATTTGGCAGAAATGTGTAGCATTAGTACCCCATAATGGTAAAAGTATAAAATTCTTAAAACTGCAGAGTTTGGGGATTGTTTTAATCTATTATTTTTACATAAGGGAAAAACGAAAATCGCTGTGGAGGTGAAATATTTAGAATTAAAAAAATATTTGTAATGATGAAATATCTGTCTGAAAAATGAATGTTTTTTCAAGGTGAGATGATTTGCTTGCAGAATGCAAGCACCTTCTACTACTCATTATATATAGACGTTCCTTACAGAGGAGGATATAACATACATATAACATATAGGAGGATAACAATGTTTAGGGACTTCCAGATGAGCTGGAGATTTTTTCTAGAGGTAGGATTTGCAAAAAAACGAAATAGGGATTATAGAAATCTTGTATGATTTAAATGCTTTTCTTATGGAGCAAAAATGGGACCAAAACAACCGCTTAAAATATGAATTCTCCCAATTTCGGATTTTTCTGTTTGGTTGCGACCAATAACCTATAATCGTGCGAAATATCAAGTTTGTAACTCATCTGGAAGTGCCTAAACATTAGTATCGCCCTGTTATATCATAAGTAAGAAGCAGCTATATAGAATGATCTATTATAAAATTAATTCTTTAAAAATACTTTTTGCCTTTTTGGTATTTCACATCAAGCAATGTATTCCAATCTCCGACTTTCCTGTTAATAAAGGGATATTTCGTAATATTTATTTTTTGCGGCCTCAATTTTATATAAATACTCGTTTTTAGAGCGTTATTAATTGCGTTTATAGTTTCGCTTTGGTGTCTTACATTTTCTTAAATTTAAATTGTGATTAAAATTGAGCTGAAACTTGGAGTGTAGATTTCTGTACTGCGCCAATTTGTCTTTCTTTAGATTTGGGTCTTGAAAGATATACCGAGTCGAGTAGACGCACAATAAGGAAAAATTAATACCTACGAAGGAATGCTTGAGCTTCTACAAAGATATGTACGACGCAAAGACGATAGCTTCCCCAAGTGCGGAAATCGCGTATCATACTTCAGAAATGTCTTTGAGTTTACCTTTTCACATCGATGCCACTTACAAACGAGGCTCTAGTGATTGAATACGTTGCGGCATAACCACATGAAAGTAAGATAAGCTAAATTTACCCTTATAACAGACGATAAAATTACAAACTCTTTTCAGTTTGTGAAATAGGTTAATGGGAGAAATCTTAGTAGACACAAAATATTACCGAATTCAATAACACAAGATAAAAAGCGCTAATTTGGTCCACGTTCACGATTAACACAACTTGTTTACGAATAAATTACGAGTTTCCTATTCTACTCCTTAGATCTTCAGGTACTTTCGATAATTGCCTGTAATACACCGCCTAGCACGTTCACCCTTCTCCTGGTATCATTTTAGTGATCGCCCTTCTTGAATCTACCTAATTTACATCTCGTAGTCTCCCTTTGGACCTTTTCTTTACTTTTTCATGGCATATACTTCCCAGAAACCATCCCATTCTGCTTCCTTTTCACCGCTTCCTCCAGCACTACCTTTCGTAGCCTCCGTTGAAATAGTGCTGCACTTTACTAATAAAATCCCTTAGAACATATTACGGGTTATTCTATTGATAAGGGTACACAACATTAATCAAAACAATATCTATATTTTGTCATACGAAAAATGAGTAAATCTGGCAAGGAAAGGGGGCTGGCGGTGGCGGAGTGGTTCGAGCTTTGGCCTTCCACGCAGGGGTCCCGGATTCGAATGCGGCCGAGGCCAGTATTTTTCAACCTGGGATCGTCCCGTCTCCGTTTTGCATTACTTGAGAAAACCAGGCAAGTCAGCGTTCCGTCCTTCGGAAGGGAGGTTAAGCCGTTGGCCCCCTTGGTGCTCTTCGTTGAGAGTAGGCTAATGCCGGCACCGGGTTTCCCTCCTCCCTTGTGTGTGTGTTCAGTGTGGACGGAGTAATGGCTGTAATAGTCCAATAGGCTGATTACCCATATAAACATACAAACAAGTTAAAGAAACAAGTAAAGCAAGGAGCATAACATCCTGAAAATTGAGATGCAAAAATTACCTTGTAGAATATAGAAAAATGAAAAGATATATCTTGGAAATCGGATGCTTTATATGAGCACAGAGGGTATTCTCGGTTCCCCTCGCCAAACAAAAAATCCACCTAAAAATCACACGAGGAAAAGACCTATGATGTCGGTTTGAGAACCAGCCAAAATAAAATGATCACAAGAAAGTCTCAGTGACGCTATGAAAGGTAACGCAGGAGGAGTAAGGGGCGAAAAAGTAAAATATGGTTTCTGAGAATGATATACCAACATAGACATGAGTTTGGAAAATGAAGAAAATTTGGAAGTTCCAAAGTAAGGCCACGAGATATACATAAAGGAGATATAAACAGCCGCATCTTCGAGACCTGTTATATAGTGCCTCGAGACAGGGGCGGCCCGAGGAATTTTGGCACCCCGGACGAGATAGCACTCCAGCGTTGTTTTTTGAGATATTTACAAAATACATGTTAATTTATTCATCGCGCTGTAAAAATAATTGATAATGAAAAATTAAAAGGAATGCCATCAAGGTTCCAGCCTGTTTCTCGATATAAATTGGTATCTTATATGTATTCGCTTGCATGTAATGCATAGATATATGATCGGGAGAGCGCCCACAAAATTTTGGTGCCCCGGGCAGCTACCCGGCTCGCTCGTAGCTTGGGCCGGCCCTGCCTAGAGATAGGGCACTGACTACAGGAGACCGGATGGCCACCTCCGCAGTTGATACCAGAACTTCAGACCATTCTAAATTTTGGAGATGTTCGGTCCGCAATTTTTGATGATGGTTCGGTTCATAGTTCATTTTTTGACAGGTTTGGTTCAAGTTCGTAAAATGGGGATTTTTATCATTTTAGTTTTTCTATGCTAAGTGTAGATAAATAGTGTTTTCATAAAGAGATACTAAAAATAAAATATCATACACGATGGAATATATTGATATTAAACAATCTTTTAACAATAGATGCCCCGATACAATGAATTCGCGGAGTTTTTTACTTTCTCATATACGTAGTATATTGATCAAGAATTGTTATCGTGAAAAAAATTCGACTTCGACATTTTGATGGAAATAAACGTTTTAGTTGTCCCCGAGTCCATAAAAGTGGTTTTTGCCATGTCTGTCTGTCAGCCGGTCGGTCTGTTCGCTGTTCTAGGGTCCAAACGCGTACATAAAATCGAATATTTCGTATTTGTGCAATATATTATCTTTTGCAGACCCTTTTTCATAAAAGTGATATTGCGCAAAAATTAAGGGTAGTTTATTCTATGCGATCTTTAGAAAAATTTGATTTAATCAAAAATGGTTCCAGAGAATATGATTAAAATCAATCCAATTGTAGAGCCTGATGTCACAAATAATACTACATAAGCCATATATCTCTTGAAATGGCGTCCAGTGGCATTACAATGTACGCTAAGCTACCTTACCTAAACCCTATGACGTCGAATGATATATCATATTTGTGGATAATAACATTCATAATAGACACTCTGGAGAGATGAATGATATTGCGTAACAATTAAAGGTACTTTATTCTTGGATATTTTGAAACAATATTCGATTTACTCAAAAATGGCTATAAGGATTTTGATTAAAATCCATCCAATCGTACAGTACGATGTCACAAATAATACTTACCAGTCGATCAGTGGCATTAAAATACACACTAAACTATGGTTAACTTTGATTTATAAGCGTTTTTCTTTTATAAACGTACACAGTCGACCAAACGTATATACGTATATGAGAAAGTTTGGTCAACGTATATTGCGCCGTTTATTCATTTATTTGAAAGAATATAAAATTCGATTAAAGTATTTATCGATATCTTATATTTCATTTATATTTTAAAAGTTTATTTAAATTTTTTCGTTAACATGTGCCCTTTTAATATCATCGAACTTTCCAAATTCCTTAAAAAATACGCTATTTTTTCAATCATCTCAAAAACTATTAACTTATTGGTGGTCGCGGGTATGTATTGGAAAAGCCGCCATCTGAATACTATCTAAATGTACACCAGTAATAGCTTACACCTAAAAAAGATTTTGACAAAATGTTCTTACAATCATTCTCGGTCCGTTATATAATCCCGTACTGATTGACAGTTTTCTGAAAAGCAAGACGCTAAATCCAACTTTTAAATTTAATGAACGCTGCGCAAACCCACAGGAATTTAAATTATGGAGGAATTCTACCGGTAAATTGACATGAAAATTATGATGGTCATCTCCATCTTTATTCATACCAATCAAATAAAACATTCTTCAAAAATGTTCGAAATCAAAATAAAAATGTAAGCAAACAAGAGAGGAAACTTGCACGCATTATGCGTGCATATATGCGAGGCATAGGCATTCTTTACGATGCATACAATCATGTCAAAACGATAAATATTAATGGCTTAGTATAATGTCTAAAAATTTAAAAATGATATCCCATTTGTGATGTCAAGGAAATATCGAATTTTGGTTTCACCGATATATTTCCTAATGGGTTATAATTAATAAAACAATCGACAATTATTGAAAACACCCCTCACTCGAAGAGTAGTAATGCCATCTAAACTAGTACATTTCTTCTAAAAAATGATGGGTTTAAATTAATAAAAACCGGAATTAAAATTTTTAACTGTAAATTTTAACTATCACTATTTATGGAACAATTTTTGAAACGAGAAAAAAGTCTGCTATGACCGGGAATTGAACCCGGGTCTTCCACTTGCCGGGCGGATATTCTACCCTTGAACTATCGTAGCAGAACATTTTCTCTCGTTTCTGAACACGGATGTTTTCCTTTGTGGGACGGGAACTAGCCAAGCTAATATCAAACTTTCACAGCTTATGCCTGTCTGCATAGGATCTTCGGATCATATCATTCCATCAATATCACTATTTATATTGATATAATTTCTCGCATCAGTCGGCTGTCAAGATGAACAAATTTTGAGGTAAGACAAAGAAAGAAAATCGGGAATATCGTCAACAATCTCTACTTTCTAATAATGTTAACGCAAACTCAAATTATAAGGGCATAGCAGCTGGAATTTCTCGTTGTTGAAAATTTGCGTTTTTTCGTATTAAAAACGCATTTTTCGAAATATTCGGAATGTGATTGAATTTACACGGCTCCAAATATATAACTGCTCAAGTTCCGAGTTCGTATCTTGATTTTAACTAAGCTCAAAATGCAATTTTATAATGTCCGAAACTGATCCCAGTACATTTTTTATGGAGGAAAATCCTCCAAAAAGGAAAGTTTTTGATATTTCGGATTGAAATTAGTATTGTTAAAGAATATAAGCTTTCGGCTTTTTGACAGTATATATGTAATATATATAATAATAATAATATATATATATATGTAATATATGTCTAATACTAGCCGAGTTATAAACTTCCAAAAAGTCTACACCAACCTACCAAAGAGTTTCACCAATACAGGGTTCCCCACGTACGGATCAACCAACCTACCAACAGAATTTTAATATTATAATATAAAATAACAGCCTTGATTTAGTGCTTCTAAAGAGGATCAGTGGATTATAATATAATGCAATTGATTTTGAATTACGACGTAAACTTATGACGACGTCATAATCCTAACAAGCGAAATTTTAGGAAAACGTGAAGAAAATTAGTCGAATTTTGTCAAGTTTTCCGATAAATTTTAACTCTTTTCAATTATCGAACGAGATAATTGAAATATGGTTTGACGAAACTGTGGAAACAATAATGTTATGCGCTTCTTTTAATAATGACGAAAAACTATAATGATGTTATATGTAATTCGTTATTTTTTAATCAGGTTACGTTCGAAAAGGCACCGATAGTGACGCATTAATCCTAACAAACAAAATATCCTAAATTTTCCATAAATTTTAGCTTAACGCCAATGCTAATGCTTTAATGATGATTATTTTTATTGCTAATAAAGGACGAACCGAGTAACGAAGCTTGAAATACGAAAACTTGGAAGTGAGCCGATTGCCAGAAAATTTGGAAATTACGGATAGGTGACTTAATTTCGCGAAAAATTAAAAACAATCCAATCAAAGCAAATTAAAGTTTAGTGGACCATGCAATTCAGAATATGAAGCACGGACACTTTCGATTCAAAGCTAATGTAGAAAAGTGACATCTGTAGAATTTATCTAAATCGCCTCTTAAATATACATTACTAGAAAGAGTAAATAATTATAGACTTAATTCAGATACTATCTCGGCACCTTTTACACATCCGAAATCTTTCGGTTACAGATCAGCAAACATTTCTGCAAATATCAACACCAATTTCTGCTATTGCCAAAGATATTGCATTCTTTAATTCTTGAAGACTTCGTGGCTGCTGACCATAGACTTTATCTTTCAGAAAACCCTATAAGAAAAACTCAGGGGGGGTTAAGTCAACCAATCACGTACAATTGATGCATAATGAGATGGAGCGCCATCTTGCTGAAAATAGCCTACATTATTGACATGATTCTGAATTCTGGACCATAACCATTCTCGTAACACAGCCAAGTAAGAATTCTTATTGACATTTCCATTAAAAAAGTAAGGCCCAATAATCCCTGTGAGGAAGTTCCACACCAAACAGACACACCTGGAAGATTAACCTCATTTGTCAGATTTGCGGATTCTCAGCCTCCCAATAAATGCATTTGTGCCTGTTGATGTGGCCGTTTAATTTGAAGACAGCTTCATCAGAACAAATGATGTTATCGACAAACCCTGAGTCACAAGCCTGCATCTGCAGAATCATTTCACAAAACTCCAAACGCCGGTCGGCATCACTCTCATGTAATGCATTAAAAAGCCTGGGTATGTATGGCTTTCGCTTCAGAGTTTTCAGCGTTCTTAAAACTGTCATGTGGCTAGGTCAGCCATCATCATCATCATCATTTTCTTCTGTTAGTTGTTTTGAAATTCTGCGTGTTGATGATGACTCCTGCGGAATAATCTGATCACGAACTGCATTATGGAAGTCTCGATTCTTCACCAATGATGGGCGTCCACTTTTCGGAGGCTACAGAACAAGTCCTCTCAAATTTTAAAATGAGACGCTGTATACTGCAACGATGAGGAGGACGATGAAATTCTTCTGAATTACTCTACTAACTTGAGTGTAATTCTTTCTTTCATAATAAATTTGTACCATCCTTATTCTTTCATTCAAGTTTAGTCGAACTCTCGCCATAATTAGTTTATCATACACAACAATCATTTAAACCAATCAATTAAAAAAAGATCACTGCATAATTATTTAATACTAATCAAAAATAAAATTTAAATAGAAAAAAATATAAATGTGTAATTTATTTAAGTTACAATAATTACAAAATATTGCGTTACTTTTGTTACACCCTGTATATATTAAAAATCGCTGTAGAAGGACAATGTAGCCGAGGTGGAGAAATAATGATGGAACCAAGCCATTAAGAATCCCATTTTGGGTTTTCCGAGGGAAAGAATACAAGGAAAAACAAATGCTGTTCTACGTAAGACATATTCACGGGAATTACAAATGTGGACAAACGGTTAATGCAGAGGATATAGCCTCTTTGCGCCCCATCAAAGGATACTGAAGCCACTTTCTCAGGCGTAATATAAGACGAAGCTTTTACCCGAGTTCAAATAATCTTCAAATATATTCATGTGTTAGGCATCAGCAGGCAAGAACTGCTCCGCATGATATCACTGGGTGCTCTCGTTTGCCATCAAGGATCCTCATAAATTACAACAGTAGCAGAGAGGAAAGGGAAATGTATGCCCAGGTGCCGTTCTTATTTTCTTATAATAGGCGTTCGTCGAGCTTATGTGCATCGGTGGTTTTTCCAATACTTTTGTAAATGCAAGTTCCTTGTATTGATTCATATAATATTTGTGGAATCGAGCTCGAACCGAACCAACTTTGCAAAAAAATTCTGGTTCGGTTCGCGGTTCAGCAAAATGATTGCGGAGTTTTTTATGCTTCATATACCCCAACGTTCTTTCAATCGTTAGGAAAAATCGGGAGATATCTTCCTATCAACTTCCTGAGCCATTTGTCGGAGCCTTCTGCCGAGAAATCCCTCTGAAGCAGCGACGTCTTTGTTAGCGATATCTTCAGTGTGGCAATCCCTTAGGAGGCCCTTAATAGTTGTCCCATTGACAGTCTCCAGGTGCGGGGTGAGTTCAGAATGGCAGAGGACTACCTTTAGCTCTCCGTTGAGCTCACCATCTCCCTAATGGAGTGTGTTTTAAGCGAATTAACCTCTTCGACTATTATCGCCTAACGAAGGGTGATACCACGTGTAGCTCCAGGTAGGAGTCGCTCTTCCCCACCAATTATTTCGTCAATCACTTGTGATACTCGACGCGTTCAACTGGTGCTGTCCTTAATGAAGGAACTTCATAGTCCACCGGGTCATCAGGGTTATTTTCAGACTCTCTTCTGTTGTATGTTTGCAGAAGAGGTGCAAACCCCTTTTCTCTTTCGCTTCCTTGTGATCATTTAGAGCTTTGCAGCGTTGCCACTCAGTGCATGTAGAATAGGTTTCCTCTCGCTTGATTTGTGGGATATTGTAATATCGTCCCTTGGAGTGCAATTTTGGGCTTTCGAACTGGAAATGTCGAACTCGATGAATTCAGGGGAGAATTGCAGAACAAATTATACAAGGCGGTTTTTTCACCGACTACAATCTTTCCAGTGTAGTTAAGTATACCATAGTATTGGTAAAAGAGAGCGAGCTACACTGGCAAATATATAAAATATAAGTGAAGGAAATTCTCCAAAGCCAGTCAAACTGATAAAACCCGGTTAAAAGGCCGGATAAAAACAGATGAACCCGGATAAAAACCCAATCTCTCTTGAGAGCGTGCCACTGGTCTTGGTTTCAGTCGCCCTCTCTCAAGTCCCCCTCCCCCTTTTTTAACCCCTGATGATGGTTACTTTGTAGCCGAAATACGTATTGGGTTTTTATCCGGGTTCATCTGTTTTTATCCGGCCTTTTAACCGGGTTTTATCAGTTTGACTGGCTTTGGAGAATTTCCTTCGCTTACATTTTATACCATAGTTTTGTTGGTTGCCTACATTTGTAGCAGTAGATTTTTTCGATTATACCCCAGAAGCTGATCCAAGATGCACCAAATTTATACCATGTTTAACTCTCATGTAGGGCAATCTATCCTTAAAAATTCGGTTTCTCTAAGTTTTAGGATTTTAGAAATATTCATTGTACTCTCGGACGGGCGGACAGATAAACCGAATAGACAAGAGATTTGTTTAGAAAAATGTGCTAAAATTGTCATAAACGCACAAGTAATCGAAGAAGAAAGGTGAAACTGTGGAATGTCTGAATGGCATAACTCCAAAAAGGTGAAAAAAATTTATAAATACGATACTTTTGATTAAATTGATACTGAATGTTGGGAGTAATGTTTACGAATTCAGAAAAACTTAATGTTTGTCAAATTTAAGAAACTTAATTTCACCAAAACCGCTTTCGTACATTCATAATAAAGTTTAGGATTCAACAAAAGCCCCAAAATCGTTAAAAATATTCTTAAATTTCTGTATCGCGCATTTGTAAGCTTCATCCTTTTGGGATACTGGAATCTTAGGTGGAAATCTGTACTGTACATCGCGACTAATTTGTTCCTCTACCTATCCCTAAGAATTATGAAAAGGCGTATGAGACTTCTACAACAGTTACGAACCTTTCCTACAAAATTATCAAACACCAAAAGCTACCGTAATTTTTCCGGGAATATTAGCTCCAATTCCTCTAACAAGGAAAATATTAAATATATAATTGTTTTTACATCTATAACAGAATAGCGTCCATTGAGCCTCGCACAATTGGCAACAAAACCAACCGATTCTTGATGCACTGATTAAATTAAATTTACCGCTAATAATGATAAATTCAAATGACCATGAAAAGAAATGCGGGACGATGTTGCAATAGGTGGAGTGGAGATCCACAGGTTGCATACCTGTCGCGGGGTGGGGCTTGGGCGCAGAGAGAGAGACAAATGGTGACGACGCAGGGATAAGGGAAGTAGGAGAGAGAGTGGTGGGTGTGTGCGCGCCAAGAGGCTATGTTATCGACCACACGCCGTGTGATGAGAAGCGGGAGAGATCCTTCAATCCGCCCACAAACCTAACCCAACCCTCCTATACTCAAAAGAAAACGCTCTGCGAACCAATGCACCTCTTCCATTCTTAGAATTTTAATTTCGTAGAATGAACTAATAATAGCGAAACAAATTAATTAATACTCTATACATGCTTATATTTGTCTGCTTGTGAGGATAAGATGTTCGACTGTACTAACGGCAATATTTTTTGCAATATTCACTTATCTGGAAAACAAACAAAACCCACAACACAAACTTTAAAAGAGAAAATCAAAATAAAGAGTTCGATCTCGATTAATTCCTTAAGATAAAAAATATCATATCAGCCTTGGGCATGGTGATTTAGACCATTTGTGCACGAGTTTCTTTAGCCATTACTACCTTTGCGTATTTGATTTCAATAACATTAAAGAGGATTGCCAATATGAAGTAAAACGAATTGCTTGATTACGTGAAAATAATCAGTTGAAAGCGCATTTAGTTGTATAATATATATTATTTGGACAATTCTTTAAAAATTAACCATTTTTATATCTCAACTGGATCCTATTTTTAAATGAGATTTTGATCTTAAGAAAACGAAAACAAGAGAAGGAACGACTGCAGAGAAAATCACAAAAGGCGCTTTTTTCCACCGACTGTTATCTTTCCATCGGAGTAAAGAATTCCAGATGTGACGTATAGTCCGTTGGCTACGCTTGTAGCAGATGTACTTGTTAGCGATTTTTTTTATTTTGACCCTGGATCCACCAAATTTATTCCATATGTTAGCCTTAGCTATCCAACCTGGAATTTTGGCCTTTGGAACTTACTTCTTTTTTGAGTAATTTTCTACTCGGAGAGATGGAGGAAATGAACCAAATACGTGATTTTTTAAAAAAATGTTTGACACGATTCTTAGCAGTGAAGGAATCAGTTTCTCAAGAATCTTTGCCTGATAAAAGGTGTGACACCCTTCCCACCGCGCCTCAACCAAATGGAGATGGACTTTGCCTATTTTAAGCAACCCACACGTACGAACTAATCAGATGTATTTGTCTTGGGCTTACAACTTTTTGATAATCAATAGAAAGCTGTTACGATTTCGGGATTGAGAGAAATCCTTTTGGTTCTTTGTCAGTATGGCGCGAATTAAAATTTACGAAAGGGACCAATTAAGTCAACGGAGTAAAATTAACGATAGAAACCCGTTTTGTTCAATATCCAATACCTCTGAATATTTTTCCCGTTATTATTCTTAGCGGCTGACATAATTTGAAATAATTCAGCCAATAAATAACATTCACTTTGACTTCATGATAGGAAGAACGAAAATCGTGAAGTCGCAAGAAGGCCGATTCGATACGGGTCTTCCATAAGCTATCCTATCTCAAATGCCACTTACAGCCACCCAGCTATGACAAAATAAATGAATCGACACACTCATTGGTTACTTGAAAATTTAAAATATTTAAGAATTAAGTATGCATCTCAACTGAAGTTTTGCCATTTCATTCGCATTCGTTCGGTTTTATAAGGATTAAAAATTCATTTCTAAATACTTGAAATTATGGTACGGTAAACATTTTAGGGCATTTTTTTGAAAAAATATCGCTTATGCATTCGATTTATCTGTTCGTCCGTCCGTCTGTCCGAACAATATCTCTTGCATCCTGCAACTTGGAGAAGCCAAATTTTCAGAATAAGACGGACTACATTAGCGCTAAAGACGGAAAAAATTTGGTAGATCTAAGATCAGCTGAAGAGGGGTAGTCGATGTCTTTTCCAACCCATTAGTTTCATTTCCACCCTCCCATAAAAAAGGCGTGATATCGGTGAAGATCATTATAAATTTGCAATTTTAAATTGGTTAAAATTAAAATAAGAGCTCCTGACATGAACAGTTCTATAGCTGATAGACTGAGGGTGTATATCTTTTGCAAACAGAATTAAAATCCATGTCGAATGAGAGCAGACAATTGTTTTTAATCCAAAAAAGAGGGAAAATTTTTCGACTTTTAACAATGGTAAATAAAACTGCCACAGCAGCGAGTCAACTGCTTTAAAATGAGAAACATATTACCGCATAGCATTGATATAAAATGCTTTCAAAGGAAATTTATAGACTAAATCCTTAGGCCATCGATCTCAAACAAAGATGTAACCTTACGATGAAGTTATAATCCTAAAGCAGGAAAAAAGCGCCAAATGTAATTTTCTCTGCAATTCTTCCCTTTCGCTTGTTTTGGTTGGTTTTGATTAGAGACATTATTTCAAATCAATCTCTATCTTTAAAGCCCGGAGCACGAGATACGCACAAAGCGTTTGATTAAACGGTCAGGAAAAATTAACCCCACAGGTACTTCAAGGTCACGCAGAGCCCCAATGTATATTTAGTTTGGAAGACACAGGAGGAGCATAATACGAGGAGCGCCTTTTAAATGCCTCTAGAGACCCCCCCCCTAGTACATAATAGGCGATCGCCTCGCACGGTTAATAATCGAACGATGCCGATGTAAACATATGCATCCAAAAGCGCAGTCCGAAAATTCATCGATATCACGGCCGTTATCGAATACCACTTCGTATCGTTTTTAACGCGCGCAATACAAATTCGCGTTTCTTAACCACGGAAGCCGAGGCGCAGATGCGCCGCCCGCGTCCAACACCGTCCCGCGGCATACGCGTAAATGACATCGATAAAGAATACAAACACACCCACCACGGCGAATCGATCGAAGGAGGTTTACCGTCGAACGCCGGCGTATTTCGGCACGCCGACCATTCCGAGCTCGAATTAAACCCAATATGGACATTCCCTCGGCCGCGAGACGCAAAGCCGTCGGTAGGCAATATCACGTCGTCGCCAAAGAAGACTATCTATCCTCCTTTATCTTTCCGAAGAAAATCCGCAACGCATCTCCACCCGCTTCCACCGGAAAGGACACGGTCCGTACGACTCCACGCCTCCTTCGACCGAATGTCGCTTTTAATGTTCTCCGGCCAAATTCCGAAAGCAGCGAACAAGGAGCGCTCTGCAGAGGACGGCGCCTGAACTCACCTTCGTCGAGGTAAGGCAGCGCCTCGGAGAGATGAGCCGCGAGGAGAAAGATGGTGCAGAGGAAGAGAAGGAAGACGAGAGACTTCATGGTAGAAAGAGACGAAGGAGAACTGGTCTGATCTGCGAAGTGAACCCGCAATACCCCCGCGCGCCCGCGTTTATAGGGACGTCCTGGGGAAGGGTAAGAGGGTGGAAGGGGAGGGCAAGAGGGTGGGAAGGGGGTGGAAGCTGCGCCGGCGGCGGCGCCTTCCTTCCCGCGTCGCCCCCCGTACCCTCCTCCTCCGTAGGGACCGCATTCCGCCCACGCGGCTCCCGCCCATGGCCTCCGCCCACCCTTCGCTGCGCCCCATCCTCCCACCCACGCCCTCCCTCACCCCTCCCTCCCACGCCCCCGCCCTCCCTCCCTCCCCCCCCCTACCTCACCCCATCCCGGTCCACCCTTCCTATCCCTTCGTTGCGGTTCACGCTTCGGTGTGAATTCCCGAAATTCCTCGCGTGGGACGCCGATGCCAAAAGCTCTTTCGTTTACATATTTGTATTCGTGTTTCGCTCGCAGTTGTACCGATTGAAATATTTCGTCGTTTTTATATTTCTACACGCTCTAACTTGTTATTATTATGCCTCGGCGGTCTGTTGTATCGTGCTCGAAAAACGAGACTCGTTTCCAGGTCCAGACGGGTAGGACGTATTCCGCGATCCATATTGAGGCGCGTTTGACGGCGCACCTTAAGGGGCCGACATCCAGGAGCCTCGAAATGCGACGCATCCATTTGGGGGTTCCTCATGCGGATCGTCGGATTCGAACGAGTCCATTCCTATGATATAAATATGTAACATCGCAAATTATTGCGGCTTCACTTTAAATTCTAGGCAAGTATGTGAACCTAATAGCAAAAGTAAAACCTATAAATATGAATGAACCTGGTAGTTGCAACACGTGGCAAAATTTAAATTCCTAATTTTGGTTTCGGGATTGATGTCCATAAACTCTGTTTATTTTTTAAGGCTATAGTGCAATATATCCCCCCCTTCGAAGGAAATACTTTTAGCAACGGTAACTATACTTTGCTTATTTATTTTATTTTCAGCCTACTTTTCAAAATGGAAATCTAAAATCTATAAAAGCCAACTTCTGTCCCTTTGCCCCTTTGTGGTTCCCTCTGTCACGCTCTAAAAATACGAATAACTCGATAAAAGATGGATTATATTTTATAAATATGGCAGGAATAATAAAGTTGCATATTATAAGGTGATGGCGTAAAAATCTCGAAAAATGGGTTCGACTCCAAGGAAGATATTTCCATTTTCCATAAAATAACACGTAAACATCGAATTTTCGACGTGCAGGCTTTTATTCTTTTTGTGATCTACATTAGAAAGATTTAACCTACGGTCTCCGGCAAAGAAAAAATTATAATGTTTCTTATTCTGTTCATCTTTTTCCGCCTACAGTTCGAAATTCCTTTTGTAAAAAGCTTAATTCACATATTTTGGGAAAATCTTGCCATTTTAATGGGATGTTGCCTTGTCAACCCATTGTTAAACCTCGAAATCCTATTGTTATTTCAATCCTTATAGATGAAAGCATGCTTTAAATGCTATTAATAAGAGAGAGAGAGTGAGCGAAGGAAGGAGAGGGAAATGATTTTCATATCAACGAATGTAAAGAAAATCGTTGCATTATTTACGATAAGGAATACATTTGAGTGCAGAACATTAATCATTCGCATATTAAAATTACTTAGAATCATGGTAGGAGTTTATGGCTTGAAACTACGAACGCCTAAAAGAACGAAAGTTTGTTTTCCTGCTATCGATTTTTGAATACGCGTCGAATTGATCACCAGATCACTTTTTAAAGAGATAATTTGACGCATTCTTAGTGATTCGGAATGTTACCGGTTTCGTGTAATTGGATACCATTGATCTGGATAATAGCTTCGTGTCGCATCTATTCTCGAAATTTCATAAAAAACTTTCCCGTTGAATTTCAACGGGCTGCTACCTAGTAAGCTTAGTTTCTTCATTGTGTCTGTCTGTCCTCTCCTATTAACTTTTGAACCAATAGACCGATTTCTGTGAAACTTGGTGGAAATATCGTTACTAGAGCCGAGCTCCCTAGGATAGATTTGGTTGTGAAGAGAGAATCCCGGGTTCGATTCTAGGAACTCTCCTTCCCATTTGATTTACATGGAAAATCAAAACCATAGTGCAGGGTAATTTTCTCTTGCACATTAAAATATTATAGAATTGTAATATCGGAGTGGGATTGGTACTATTCTCTGAGGAAAGGAATGGAGATTCTAATTCTTATCGTAGAATTTTGCTTCTCGATGGTATTTCTTTGAATTTCGCCTAAATACTGGCGTTTTTGTAGATTTTATCACTCATTACGAGTGTGTTGCCATAGCAACGACTATTGTTGGACTCGGATTCTGTAAAGTCTGGTACATACATAAACATTCATTTAATTTAAAATAATTATGTGGAAAGTAGGCATCATAAGTTCCGTATGGATCATCTTGCTATATTTTCGTTTCGACGAGTTTCTATCTATTTAATTACAACTTCTTCAGACTAAATTGGATCGGGTTGTGTTGTTCTACAGCAGTGGCTCTTAATGTTTTTCGCGTCCTCTTTCTGATCTTCTAATAAACCCCACGCTCCCCTCCTTCACCCCAAATTCTTTTTTAATGTTTTCTAGGCGCTTCTATCGAAACATTATTAGTAATAGTGATCGATTTTACATGACATTGGTTTCTAAGTCTAGTTACCTAAGCGCATGAGCTGAGTTCGACAGTATGAGTTTATTTAGTGAATTGTAATCTGTTTCACTTTGGTTTCGACGCACAATTCACAGCTGACAAGCCGACGTCACTTTGTGGGCAGTACCACTGCCTAAAAATCCGTGTAGTTTTCCATATATTATTTCTACGTATAATAAATTCATTCGTCTGTATTACATCTGTTATGGAGGTGAGGATTTAGTAGAGAATTTAAATACATACATCAGTACAAGACATATCATCTAAATACGTAGTTACAAAAGAAATGAACAAGTGTTAAAGCAGGTAAATTGGATAGCATTAAAAACCCTCTGCCACCCACCAGATTGGTAAATCGCAGAGTAATACGCAGATGTAGATGGATAAGAGATATGGAAATTTTAAGCAAAATTGATTTTCGTCCAAAACGCTTCGCGCCCCTCCTGAAATTCTCATACGCCCACTAACAAAGTGGGCTAAGGATCACTGGTCTATAGCATGGCTCTCCAAACTGTGGCCCGCGACCCCATTTAATGTGGCCCTCGAGCCTGTAATGACTCATTGCTATTCTTTACTAGATATAACAATCAAGCAGTGTTGGAAAACGTTATGCGTTACGTAACGAAATGGTTTCTGAATTACGTAACGAAAAACGTCAACGAAATTTTGGTACTTTTTTAGAAGAGTTTGAATCGGAGTACTCCGATGTCCCGTATTACTCTGCAGTTCGATGGTTAAGTCGGAGTTAATGTAGTAACGAGATTCTTTTTATCTTCGAGTACAAATTAATATGCTCTTAATTGAGGAAAAGCGAACTCTCGCCCAACTTTCTGACAGTGAATGGATATGGAAGCTAATTTTTCTAGCTGATTTGGCTGAGCATATGAACGAATTTAATCTGAGACTACAGGGAGAAAATTTTATAATTTGTTATCCGTATTCTGAAGTCAAGTCCTTCAGGCAAGAATTCCTCTTTTTTGAGAATCATCTCTCAGGAAACGGTTTCTTTTATATACCTTGATGCGAAAAATTTCAACATGAAAGCAAGTCACTGTTTCCAAATAATTTCGCCTCGGAGATCATATGTGAATTGGAACAACAGCGAGGACTTTGATGAGCATGCTGAGGAAATATATTTATTAGAAAATCCATTCAATTGTGACCTGTAGAAGTTGTCGCCACATTTACAAATGGAATTAATAGACATCCATTTTACTTTCTCATAGGTTTACTTAGTATATTGAGAAAGTAATCGTGAAAAAATTCGACTTCGAGATTTTGATGGAAATACACGTTTTAGGTGTCCCCGAGTCCAAAAAAGTGGTTTTCGCCATGTCGTCTGTCTGCCAGCCTGTCAGCCGTTCTAGGGCCCAAACGCGTTCATAAAATCGAATGATATCTCGTACTTATACAATATATCATCTTTTGCAGACCCTTTTTTATAAAAATTATATTGCACAAAAATAAAGGGTAGTTTATTCTTTGCGATTTTTAGAAAAGAATTATTTACTCATAAATGGCTGCAGAGAATTTATATATCTCTAAAAATCACTATATGGCGTCCAGTGACATTGCAATGTTCGCTAAGCTACCTTACCTAAGCCCTATGACGCCACGCCACCGCCGCGATCCACACAAAATCTTGCTACAGCCTAAACGGTTAAACTCAATGGAATGATATCCTATATGTATGGATAATATCATTCATAATAGACACTCAGAAGAGAGCAACGATTTGATCGAGTTATTCGCGTTTTAAGAGCTTGACATAGACCAACCAACGCCGTCTGCAGACATCCTCGGCGAGCTGGCGATGCATCCCCGTAGCGCAGACAAAGATATCAAGCGTTTTATATAAGGTGATAACACAACGTCCTTAGTTTACCTTGGTAATTTTGTTTAATTTGATATTTGACTTATAGGAATTTCTTTCCATTTTCAGCTTGAACATTTGCTATCGAATTAACGTGCCGCAAAGAGCGCTTCATTATATCGTGTAGTAACTTCTAATGATACAATGTAAACGAACGCATTATTTCATTCACATTATACAGTAATATCGAGTGTTCAAAATAGCATTATATATATTGGGTTACCATACGTCCTCTTTTAGCCGGATTTGTCCTCTTTTTTGGTGTAAAATTTGTGTCCGGGCGGATGTTTTTAAATGTGTCAAAATGTCCGGCTTTTTCAATATGGCCGACTCGGCTGCATAGACGAGCAGCAGCGGCCGTGTTGACAAATTTCCAGGCAGTGGCACTGGTAATTCTCTTACAGCAGTCTTCATTTTAAGTCTATATTAGTAATCGTTGTTAGTATTATAGTTCTATGTCGTTATGCATTGTTTTGCTGAAATAAAATGCCTGTACAGCACTTGCGTATAATATCTGGAGAAATGGATGAAACCCCTGGAAGACATCTCTCGTTTCACATGGATGACCCTATGTGTGGCACCAATCTCGAATGATGTGGAATCTTCTGTCCAATACCTGATAGATAAAGGGGTTCCAACTGACAATGTGAAGTGTTTTGATCAATTAAACAATCTGAGAAAATTTGTGGAAAGTCATATAAATGAGAAATACCATTTGTAATCCAGTTTATCAATGATAGAGAAAAATTGGGAAAACAAATTAATAGAGCATTATCAAGTTTAAAATACTAAAAGCAATGTCAAAATCTCTTTCTGACATTATATTTTGGATGTATTTTTATAAACAAATTTAATAAATGTTACTGTTTCTACGCTAATATGTATAGATAAACTGTCCCTTGTTGAAGTGTAATAGTTTAATCTAATGGAAAAGAAAATAACGCATTTGTTTACACGTCTATGCCCAAGCAAAGTTCGGTAATAATCGTCTTAATGGCAACAATCCGGTAATGCGATTTAAAACGGAAAAACGCTGTTTTAGTAGACATTCAAGAAAATGTGATCAATGGTCAAAAATCGGCGATAAGAATTAGAATCTACATTCTTTTCCCCTTAGAACAGTACAAACCTCGCTCGGATGACAATTTTAAAATATTTTAATGCATTAAAGGAAACATCTCTGCACGGTGGATTTAAGACTTCCTATGTAAAACAAATCGGGAAAAAAGTTCCCGGAATCGAACTTCAATCTTCGCCAAATAAAATATAGCACGGAGTTGGGCCCTGGTAGCACGAGTCTCATACCAAGTACCATGAAAATCCGTCCATTGATGAAAAATTTGGTAGTAGGGGACACAGACATACAAAAACACAGACACGACCATTTCGTAAGGCAATGTTTCTTTTGGAAACCAGCTTAAAAAGCATAAATGGGCACGAAACCAAGTGATTGAATAAATATTGATTATTTTTAACTATTTAATTGTTTATTTTATTTGTATAAATTTAAATAGTTTGTCTTCTTTTACGCCAGATATGACCTCTTTTTATGACATGATTAGAAAATGTCCTCTTTTCTTAAGACAGATAACGCTAACTATATATAATAGAGAGCGTGTGTTGTGCTTTAACTAGAAACGATTCAGAAACAAAAATAAGTAGTTAAATAGTGAATTACAAAATATATATTTTTAAAAGCAATAAAGTAGTGAGACAAGCTAGACAAGCAGTACTCGGCTCTTGTCAGATTGTACACTCATTTATATGTATTTTAACATCTTGAGATTATCTTAAACATTATATAATTATGAGATTTTGAAATATCATTTATAAATATATACATGCAGACTATACATTATTGAAGAATTTTATACCCAGAAAATGGTCCGCCCTACATCATCAGTATGGAAACATTTTTCAACAGAGCACCATGCCTGACCTCAGAAAAATGATCACGTTCATCTCCTGACCTAACCAGACATCAATGGCCCTTGACAAAGTTCTGATCCAGAGGGGGCAACTGTCCCCCCTTGTCCCTACCCTCACCTCCTCCAACGGATGCCCATGACGGGAGAACTGCCATACCGCAGAATAAATAGCCAAGAGCATAACTGAAGTCATAGATAAAGTTGGAAATGAGAAAGTGAGTGCAGTAATTATTGACAATGCTAGTATGTTATATGAAAGCTGCGTGGAGGATTGTCAGTGGAAAACATCTCCATATTAACACATTGGGTTGTGCTGCTCATTAACTAAATTTGTTGTCTGGAGTGAGACGCAACTGTCTCATTTTACATTATGAGACGCAACTGTCTCATTTTACATTAATCTCTCGTAATCCGCAAAGTACTTGAAATGGAAAAACGATACGATACCTCTTCGGTGACACTGCTGCTGCCAACAGGAAATCAAATGTAATACAATGGCAAAATAACAAGGAAATGCATACAACTATATTAGAGTGACATTATACAAAGCAGAAATATACAAAGTTACTTAATAGAATTGTCCACTTGGAGGGATAACAAACGATACGGAAAGTAATCGACTGGCAGGGAAATCTTCCGCTGGCCGGCTCAAGGCACGTCTCTCTCAAGTCCTTACTCGTTCTCTCTCTCTCTCTCTCTCCGTCTCTCTCTCAGGTTCGACACTCCGTCACTGCTCGGCTGCCTGCCCGCGACATTGTCGGATCGGAAGTCAGCTAGTTCGCTCTGTATTGCGGGAGGAGGGCACACCAATCGCGAAAGTCTATTGGTTAAATCGCACGATGGGCTAATGTCTGTTGCTATAAAAGGAGAAACTCTGTACGTACGCGCAAAGCCGAAGTACTCGCGTTTGCCGAAGTGCGTGCGTTTGCTGGAGTAAAAACTGATGGAGAACTCGATAAACTGTAAGAGGGAAAAATGCTGCAGGAGATATAATGAAACTCACTTCAATTAATGATGTACACTCATTTCCAAAAGTATTCCAACAATTTGAACGGCGTCGCTTTCGCGGCAGATTGAATTTTAACTTCCTATCTACGTGAATATTAAGTGAGACGGTTAATATGTATTTTTGTCGTGACGCCACCTCAGCCTTTAGGGTTTATTATTTATAAAATACGACGTATTCTTGCGTATCGACCGGAGGTAACAAAGATTATTCCGCGTCTTGGGAGATCGTTTGAACGTACTATTATAATTCGCCATTGTTATTTAACAGTCATTCTTCCATCCTGAGGATAGCGTAAGCGTTTTTTTGTCCAAGTGAGGGGTTGTGGGGAAAGGACTGAAGCAAACTCACTTCGTAATTAGTGTTAATAGTAGAAGTACGAGTGGATTTACGAATTTCGAATCGACGATTTCATCGGGTTTATCAAATTCCCCGGTTCGATAGTGTTTGTTACATAATGGAGATAGCGAAAGTGACAAGGCAAAACTCTTAAAAACAGTCGAGATATATGCGTTTAAAACAGTAAAAAAACACATTTGCATAGCTTCTTCCATTACTTGCTGCTTGATAGCATTCTCCGTATATTCCACGTTAAACACCGACGTAAGAAGTCGGTTTGGCTGACGGAATGCACGAGATTGTAATGCGGTATATCTTTTTTTATAATTCATTGAGTTAAATTGTTGTTGCAGCCATCATCATTTCGTTTTACTTAGTTATTAAGTGAACCTCATTTTCACAGACGAGTCATACGTAGTTGCAAGATAAATCGATCTCCGAACTATGTGTGACTGCTCGGTTAAACATGCAGCTTGCCAACTAACTTCGCAAAAGTTTTTATAGGTACCACTAGATAGTTTAATTTTTTCGTGTGAACGTTACCTACGACGATGAAATTGACGTAAATACGTTTATTTTCTTTACGTGTACACGGCGTTTGTAAGTGAAAAGAAATGGGTAATTTGCGACGAAGGTATTACGTGAACATACAGATTATATTACAACTATTCGAGTAACATATGTTTTAAGTAATACTCGAGTGTATTATTAATTACAATTGATTAGGAAATTAGTCTTTGAATAAAAAATTCGATATTTCCTTGGCATCACTGCTGGCATTTCAGTTCGTAGCCATTACACTGAGATATTAATATTTCATTTTTCGACATGATTAAATAAATCATAAAGAACGCCTCTGCCTCACATATATGCACTCATGATGTGTGCATCTTTTCACTCTTCTTTACTTACTCCATATGTAGCAAAAGGGAAAGTATTATTTTCATGAAAAAAATCGATTTCGAGATTTCAACGGAAATAAACGTTTTGTGGTCCCCTGAACACGTTTTTACCATTTTCTCGATTAGATAGAAATACTACGGATGCTCTAACTCAAAAACTATTAATCTTGTCGAAGCAAAATTTCATATTTGATGTTTTCGTTAAAGAGACAAGAGTTGATTTGTTTTTGGTAAAAATCGGTGAATCGGAAATGGATATTTACTCTTGTCACGACAGATTTTTTGAAATAGTTGCTTTCATATTAGATGATAATGAGCAGGCGGTGGTAGTGGTCGTGAGGGCGGTGGTGTTGGTGTGGGTGGTAGTGTTGGTGAGCGTGGTGGTGAGCATGGTAGTGGTGGTGAGCGTGGTGGTGAGCGTGTTGGTGGTGAGCGTGGTGGTGAGCGTGGCGGCCGTGGTGAGCGTGGTTGTTTTTGTGAGTTCACACCGAATTCGATCACCTTAATCGTGGTCTACAAGCTGACGTAGTGATAGGTACAGAAAGTTGGCTAACAGATGACATAACTAGCAAGGAGATATTCCATGATGTCTATAGCGTTCTAAGAAAAGATGTGTCCGGTCTGCAGGAGGAGTCTGTGTAGCAATTAGCAATAAATACGAAAGTTCTCCGATACAGACTAGTAATGAAGAAATCGAAATTGTTTGGTGTAGTGTGAAGAGAAGCAGCTCTAAAATTGAGAATATATGCGCCTTTTACAACCCTCCTAATGAAAGCGTAGAATTTCTTCATTTCTTCGAAAAATAAGTGATGGCGCTAAGTGCGATTAATAAACATATAACTATTATTATAGGGGGCGATTTCAATCTTCCTTAGATAGATTGCAATCATAATTGCTTTTATCCCGGCGACAAAGAACGTGAATCATGCGAAACTTTAATTGAAACTTTCGATAAGCGCTCCTTACATCAATTAGTGAGATTTTCAACGAGGTCTAAAAATATATTAGATTAGCTGAAAGTATCCGGCGATGCCCGGGCTACGCCAGACGTCTTCGGCGAATAAAATTGTGTCATGTGGTAACAATCATTTCAACTTTTGCGCATTTTTTCATGTTCCTAAAAACAATACTTTCCCCTATACTACATATGGAGAAAGTAAAAACCCTATCACGTACAGACAGAAAGACAGACCGACAGAAACACGGATATCGTCGCGAAAATAGTCCAACCGTGTTCAGGGGACCTCAAAACGTGTATTTCCGTTGAAATCTCGAATTCGAATTTTTTCATTAAAAAATGCTTCCTCTATACTACGCATACGGAGAAAGTAAAAACTAATTCTGAGATATCTCTGATAGCTATGAATTGGGCCGGGAGGGTTCATGGAGGTTCGAAGGGAACGGGAGCATATGTGAGAATAAAAGGATTTTGAGTTCAACAATACAATCGGTTGGCAAGGCGACTTCTCCTAAAAAACGCTAAATATTGTCAAAATATATTAAAACGTTAAATTCGAGAGATTTCAAATCGTAGGCGATAAAAGATGGTAAGAAAAGGAAGCTACTGTTATCTGTCTATAATGCAGTTCTAGTCCGGAGTTGGAAGGTCAAATATGTGAATTTGAATAAGCAAAAGAAAATAAACTTGCAGGTCGAGATATCTATTTTTCCATTTTATCTTATGGGGAATGGAAATCATTCTCAGGAATCGAACCCGGGTCGATTTTGGAAAAAAAATCACAAATGGCTTTTATTTAAAAAATCGAGCATTCCCATCAAATTTTAATCATCTAGCTACTCGGAAAGTTTGCTAAAAATTGCATTATAGTTCCACTTTCCCGCCCACCGACGACGAAGCCATTTTTAGTGCTTTTCGTCATTGCTGAAAAGCACTATTATCTTCGTGATGTCCGTCCGTACGCATATATCAGGGAAGAATTGGCTGAACCGATTTCAGCCAACTTTGTTACATATAATATTCACAGAAATTAATGTCCAAAATGGCATATTTGGACCGGATCAACTCAGCAGGGGTTCCACAACTACAAAGTTAAACGTTTCGGTAATTATGAATTTGGAAGGAATTGGCTAAACCGATTTCAATAAAATTTTGTAGGAAGGAGGCGTGTAACATAAAAAACCAAATAAAGATATTTAATGTGGATATAGAAAGCAGGGCTGCCACAATACAAGAAATAAAAAACATTCTTTTTACACGTGTTGAAATGTCCTCATCAATTTGAACGAAATTATAATATTTATAATGTACACATATATAGATAACCATAATAGCATATTTAAACTGATCAGTCTACAGGGGTGCCACAATTACAAATTAAATTCTTTCACTAATTATGGAGTTGGATGGAATAGGTAGAACGGATTTCAATTAAATTTTGTATATAAGATTTATACAACATATCATAATGAAATCAAGATGTTCAAAGCTGAGATAAAATGTAGCGCTACCACAATAAAAAGTAAAATAATATTTCTTTTACACGTAATTCTAGAGAACTGACGGCATGGCTTTTAACCAAATATTATGTATATAATCTTTATATAAATAAATAACTAAATTATTATATTCAAACCGGGTCGACTAAACAGGGCTACCACAATTCAAAGTTAGAATTTGTCTGTAACTATTAATTTCGTAGGTATTGACTGAACGGATTTCAAAGAAATTTCGTTTGTAGGGAGAGTATAGAAGGACAAAACGAAATGAACATGTTTAAAACGGATCTAAAGAGCAGGGTTCCCACAGTATAAGGATAAATAATTTTCTGATTTCAAAGCAAATATATTAGTATACGATTATATTACGGCAATTTAACGAAAAGCACTTCTGTACTACGGGAAACCCGTGTACACCCCTACTTGTTATATGTTAGATTTATTGGGTACAAACTGCCCGGAGCGTATGAATAAGATGTATATATTTGAGGGAATAAGCGATCATAAGGCAGTGTACGCCTAGTTTAAATTAAAATTTAAAAACATATACCCAAAAAGGAAGAATCCCAAGGTAACAAGTTCTCGATATTTTCTGCGCAATGAATACGTATATTAATTTCTGAGTGGCGACTGACAGTGCAGGCGCGGAAGAATCTTGGTACATATTCAGAGATATGATGCGATAGTGTACAGATAAATTTGTTCCAAGTAAACCAAAGCGTCATAATGCGGAATCTAGATGGTACAACCAAGAAGTTAGACGGCAAAGAAAAATCCACTCCCGGGAAATTAATATATCTTCGACAGCCACGGTTGAACAGAGGGCAACGATAAAGCAGCTATACAAAGAGGCGCGCACAAGAGCTAGAGCAGCGATGTGTAGTGCATTTAATGATTACAAAAAGGAGGTCTTACACGACGATATCATTGAGAACCCAAAAGAATTTTGGTCTTATTTCAGAAAAATCCAAGGTAGAAATCCCACTATTGCTTCTCTGAGAACTGAAACAGAAAACGTAGCTCATGAGAGTGAGGAGAAAGCAAACCTGATTAACGAACATTTTTAGAAATGTATTGTTAAGTTATATTTTTTAAACTAAATTTTTTAGCTGCCACAACCACACCACCTATCGGCGATTATTGTAAACTTTTTACGCTCCTTTTTATTATCTTAATTGTTGGAGCTTCGGGTTTTACGAGTAGTTTATTTATACTCTTTGTAAAAATCTTTAAATTTTTCTCGCAGTTCCTTAAAATAGTTATTATCATTTAACCTATTTGGAATTTTTAGAAATATTACAGGTATTAGGAAAGTCATGTGGTGGCCACATCAGATATTTTTTCACTAGTTACACCGCAGGTGGAATATGTATCCAGTATATGGAATCCATATGAGAAGGGCCATATAATTCAGTTAGAAAGAGTAGGGGAGACTCGGGCAATTCCGCAGTACGGGTAAATCTGCAATACTCGGATATTCAGGTCTATTGCGACTTTAGTTCAGTGATTGGAGGTATTAACGGCAGTCTTCTGTGCTATCCCAAGGTTGACCTTGAAATAAAACTTGAGTCTGATTGACAATGACCTTTAGCGTCAGTTTTTCAAACTCGATGAGGCTGTAATTTAGTACAGCGCTAGGACTTGTTACTGTGGAGCGTTGATTAATTACCGATACATTTCCTTACAAAAGTTGGGTAAGTTTAGTATCAAATGGAAGCTGAAGTTGTTAATAACTCTTTTAATGGTTATCTTTTACTACCTTCATTCTATGCTTTGTGAAAGCCTTAGCTAGGAAACTCTGTCTCTTAGCGATTTTGGTGTGTTACGCTGCATGTCCTCTTCTTTCGAGCGATGAACAACAGAAATATATTGTTTTTAACTGTATATTATAGAAGAATGTATTCTTTGAAGGAATGCAAAGTTTTGAGCCACAAGCTTTTTATTTAACCCAGTATATATTATTTGTTTTACGCCTTAGTACTGCAGAATTAGCCGAGTCTTCCCTACAGCGGAGAACAGCCAGATCCGTTAAACTAAAGTAGGAACATATGGAAAGGGTCACATCATTATTGAAGGACTTAAAATGGAGATCTCTGGAAGACCGTCGAAAATGATCGAGTTGTAGATAGAGGATATATTAGGAATAATCGAAGCTCCAACTTACATAGGTACAAACGATCATGGCGATAAGATACGCAAGATAGATTGTAAGACGGAGCGTTATAGAGACCCATTCTTTCCGAGAAAAATACGAGACCATAACAAGAAAGACAAATCTGTGAGTAACAACTGTTAGGTAGGACTCGGTGCATTGTCCCCCCCTCCCCCTGCCACCCACAAGTTTGGTGAATTGCAGGGTAACATGTAGATGTGGATCAAATATGGGAGAATGAAAGTTTGTGTTGTTTCATAAAAACGTTATCCTCCTATATATAATTTCGAATGTAAGTTCGTACGTACGTACGTAAACTTGACGCTGACGTCATCAATGGCACTTTTTAACGCGTTTTTAACAAACTTCCCGATTAGGTGGAAGGTTGACATTTCGTAGGAATGTTCGATTCAGATATAGAAATTAAATGACGCAAAGAAAATACGAAAAAAGACCCGGGTTCGATTCCAGGGGGGCGATTTCTATTTTCCGTAATGTAACACGTAAAAAGCGACTTTTTAAAGTGCAGGATTTTATTCTTTTGGGAATTTAAATTAGAAATAATCGACGTACAATCTTCAAATTTGATCTATGTTTTATGAAAATTAATGAAGTGTCTTATTCTATTCATCTTTATCCGCATACCGTTCGAAATCTCTCATATTAAACATGTAAATCACATATTTCGGGAAGATATGGGCTTTTAAAACGGGATGTTGCATTGCCGACCACATCATTGTTAAACTTCAAGAATCAATTGTTGTCTCAACCCACATACCTGTAATATATATTAGTGTATAGATTTCCTAAATTTGGGACTAGGAAGAATTTTTCCAGAGAAGGAGGGAGAGGGTGGGAGGGAGGAAGGTGGAAAGAGGAAGAGAGAGGAGGAAGAATGAGAAGTGCCTTAAATTTAATACTTAATCCACGCTCACCCGTCATATTTGACAAGCAATTACGCTAGTAGTTATTTAATTTGGGACTAGGAAGAATTTTTCCAGAGAAGGAGGGAGAGGGTGGGAGGGAGGAAGGTGGAAAGAGGAAGAGAGAGGAGGAAGAATGAGAAGTGCCTTAAATTTAATACTTAATCCACGCTCACCCGTCATATTTGACAAGCAATTACGCTAGTAGTTATTTATATTTATCAAATATTAACGATAGAGGAGACGGGTTAGTTGTTAGTTTTTCTCATAAGCTGTGAAAGGAGTATTAATCAAATGGCAGTTTCTCGGTGGCAAGTTTCATCAAAAATCTCGTAAAAAAGTCTCAAAAATGCCTGTACGAGCTATACTTCCGGTATAAATTTTTATGGATAGATTACCCTACGGTATAAATTTCGTGCATCTCGGATCAGCTTCTGGGGTATAATCGGAAAAAAATCTACTGCTGCAAATGTAGGCAACCAACAATACACCTCATATGCCATACTTAACTACACCGGAAAGACTGTAGTCGGTGAAAAAACCGCCTCGTATAATTAGCTCTGCAATTATTTCCTGGATTAATCGAGTTCGACATTTCCAGATCGAAAGCTCGAAATTGCACTCTAAGGGACGATATTACAATATCCCACAAATCAAGCGAGAGGAAACCTATTCTACATGCACTGAGTGGCAACGCTGCAAAGCTCTAAATGATCACAAGGAAGCGAAAGAGAAAAGGGGTTTGCACCTCTTCTGCAAACATACAACAGGAGAGAGTCTGAAAATAACCCTGATGACCCGGTGGACTATGAAGTTCCTCCATTAAGGACAGCACCAGTTGAACGCGACAAGTACCTAACCAAATAGCATGTTTTGTTAAGTACTTTTTTATCGAAGGTATAGCCGATTTCAAGAAAATCAAACTTTAAAGTAGTAACGTTAAAAAAGGAATTGGAGACTACGGTGTACAGATTGGAATTAAATTTAAAACTCCTGAACCGTAAATTAACCCAGAGAGCACTCACACGTCAATAAGAAATAAGGAAAATTAAAATTATGCTTACAAGTTTGCAGGACGATGATGGCCTACAGGGACCTGTTGTCAAAAACTAGCCTAAAAAGAAGAAAAAGAAAACACACACGCACAAACACTCTGGAAATCTCTGGGAAAACCGCTAGATACGTATTTCGGGAGCTATGCTCCCATCTTCAGTAGCTGAAGTCGTATGAATTGTTTGTGTTTGGTCTTGTGTATTTATGTGTTCCGGGTAAAAGTGAAAGGAGGGCAGAGGGGTGGGGGAATTCTTAACGGTTAGCGAGTAGAGGGGTGAGTAAGGGATCGGTGCGCGGTCGTTATTCATAACCGTCTCTTTCAATTTGCTTATGAAAATACTCTCGTAAGCGTCTAGTTTCCAGTCGGTTTGTGTTGATTTTAAGAGAGACATGTTTTCGATTTTAATCGGGTAAAGAAGTAATTTACTTTTTACTTGAAAAGGAAGGAAAATGCGAGCTACAGTGGCTGCTGTAAAACTGTAATGCGAAGGTAAACCTCCGAAGCCAGTCAATAGATTGACTGGCTTCGGAGATTAACCTTCGCTTTACAGTATTACTTTGGACTTCCCGTATTTCTTTAGTTGTCATAGAAAACAATCTTCGTGATTACTGAAGTAAACAATATTTAATGTAAATAACTAATAAGTTTAATTTTCTTTAGTGCGTACCCAAATTCGGTAAATGAAGGGAAATGGATTATCTGCGACGAAGAAACGAACGTAAATAAGTCAATTTTCTTTACGTATACGCAGCGTTTGTAAGTGAAAAGAACTGGGTAATTTAGGACAAAGGAATGAACGTGAACATAAAGGTTATATTGCTATTTGAGTGAGGTAAGTTTTAAATAATTGTCGATTTTCGTTTTTAATCTATTGCAGTTTTTAGACCTTCCTCTATACTATTAGCTTCGGTTCCCTTAATCCTTTATTTCCCATAAGAGGTAGTTTTCCAAACCGGGATTTTGCCACCCGCGGTTCTTTCCAGGAACGCAACCCCCGCGGTTGGCCGTCCTCTCCTTCACGTAATCAGGGTAGAGGTGCCGAAATGCGTCAGCAAGAGGAAGAATGGGAGGAGGGGGGGGGGGAGAGTAAAGGAGCGTTAAGATAGAGAGAGAAGAGGGATCGATGGGAGTGTATGATCGGAGATTGGAGTAGCGAATGGGGAAGGCGAGAAGGAGAGCCGAGAAGCTACTCTTCGGAGGTGTCAGTTGGCGTCTTTTAAGTGTCCCTCGGGAAGGAGATCTCTGATGTGTTATAGCCAAGAGGAGGGAAGGAGGTGCAGGACAAGTGGAGGGGAGAGAGGAGGGGAGGAGGCCAAGAAAAGAGGATGGAGCAGAGAGGAGAGGAGGAGGCCAAGTGGAGGAGAGGGGGCCAAGAGGAGGGGAGGAGGCGGAGGCCAAGTGGAGGAGCCCAAGTGGCGAGGAAGTACGGAGAGGTGTCCTTTTCGCATTAGTTTTTTTCGGATGGAATAGGAGAAGGGATCCTCCATCAAGAGAAAAACTGCAAGAGGGAGATAGAGGGAGAGAGAGAGAGAGAGAGAGAGAGAAAGAGAGAGAAAGAGGGAGAGGGGGTTGCTTTTGACAAGAAAGAACGGATTTTTCAAGCGGAATAAGCTCGACGGTTATCGATAATAGTTTTGATTTTTAGCAGCATAACATATATTATAATCGATTTTCGATTCGATATTTTCGCGCGGAAATGACGCTCTTCTCAATTGATTATTCTATTACGGGTGACTAGCGTAATTGGCCGCCCCTCTCCCCCCCCCCCTCTCTCTCTCTCGTATTAAAGCGTCATAAAATTATTCCAAAGATATTTGATTTCGATCTGAAAAATCAGTAAAATTTGCTATGACCAGGTTTAGCTTTCATGCACAATCAAATCAATGTTTTTGAAAGTTATCATTGTTATATTGTTTAAAAATTATTATCAGAGAGACCAAATTCTTGTTCAAATATTTGTTGAAAATAAGAGTAAAATCGAAATAATAAGATATAATGTATAAAGAATCTACAGAAATTAACTTGAAATATTTGAGCAAATTGTAAATTATTCAAACGTATAGAATTTAACTTAATAATTGAACTGTTTTACTCTTACGCGTAAAAACAGGATAAAATGTTAATGAACAGTCATTTTTCCATCAAAGAAAATAGTAACTTATTGTGAACTAAATACATGAACTGCAATAAGTTTTAACTATATTTTAAGAGCGCAATTTTCTTTTAACTGTAGTATTTTTGAAAATTTTTCAGAAAATTGGCTTTATTTAAAGAAATTTAAATAAAAGTCATAGAATGTTATTTTTCAATGATATTAAAAATTCGGTTCGAAATATTTTCTGTATTATCATTTAAAGAAATCCATTGAAAATAACGTTATATTTAGTTTTATGAAATCTCACCATTTGTAAATGGCGCGTGATTCGATGGTATAAAATGGTTTATAATGAATTATAATTTATTATTATTATTTTTGTGCTGAAGCTCCTTTTCATTCTATGCAAACTCTACGTCCTCCTCTTCCTTTTTCTCAATTTCTGGTCATTTCCATTCCCTTTTCCTTCCACCATATAACTCCTTAATAGATACAGTATATGTGTTATACCATTGCATAAAAACCTGATCCGTATTAACGCACTAAAATGGTGCATTTATTAAGCATTAATATGAGACCAAGAATATAATTCAAGTCTCTGGAACGTACTATAATGTGAATTATATACTTTTTGATTTTCAGTCCATATAAAATATTGTATCCAGAGTGTGCACGTACCTTCTAGTTGGTAGGACACGGGCAACGGAATGTTGGCTCACAAGGTAGTCTCTAGAGTAGAGATCCTAGCTTGTGCAGAATAGCGTAAGCATACCTGGGGTAATACTGGGTGTTGGTTTCGCTTGTGGCATGACGGCCAAATTGTGCCAAAACTGACCGGTATTGTGCCCTTACCGTTAGTAGGGAATGCTGCATGTGGCAAGGGTACAGTATAGGCTGGTAACCTTGCTTACCCTATTTTTAACGTTACTACAATGTGCTATAAGAATTCCTCGGACGACCGAAACCATGATGGGCGGCGTAGGTCGAAGCAGGTTGGCCCATCTGATGATGACCCGGTATGGAAGATTGCAACATGGAATGTAAGAGGTGTGTATGGGAAAGAGAGTGAATTGATGAATGAAATGGATAAAAGGAGGATAGATGTTTTGTGTGTGAGTGAAACTAAGCGTAAAGGGAGGGATGTGATAGAAATGAATAACGGTAGTTTGGTCTTTTGGTCTGGAGTAGATGAATGCGTGCACGGTAGTCAAGGTGTGGGATTGATACTGAATGAAAGGGCTAAGATGCATGTGAGAAAGCATGAATTAGTATCATCAAGGCTGTTGTGGGTGCGGATGAAAGTGGGTGTGCGCAGGATTATGCTTGCTGCATGTTATGCTCCGGTTGACGGTGAGAATGAATATGATAAGAATCAATTTTGGGAAGAATTGAGAGATATTTTGAGTGAGTGTGAACCAGGAGAAAGAGTAATTATGCTCGGAGATATGAATGGATGGGTGGGAGTAAAACGAGAAGGCACGGAAAGGGTTCTTGGACCATTTGGTGACCCTAGAGTGAATGATAATGGTGAAAGCTTGGTGAATGTATGTATGGAAATGGGTTTGTTTGTCTCAAACACATGGTTCAAGCACAAGTCAATCCACTTGTATACATAGACAAGACGGGAAGCGAAGAGTGTGATAGATTTTGTTGTGTATGATGAACGGTTGAGGGAGCTTGTGAATGATACGAGAGTTGTGAGAGGTGCCGAATGTGGATCAGACCACTATTTAGTGATCTCTAGAGTAGATCTTGGGAGAAAATGGATTGTGAGAAAGAGGAAAGGGGAGAAGGTAACTAGAGTAAAAGTGGAAAGACTGCAAGAGCAAATGAATAGGGGGGAATATGAAAGTGTGCTAAAAGAAAGGCTAATGGCCGAAGAGAGTGAATGGAGGGAGGAAATGAGAGTAGAGAATGTGGAGAAGGCTTGGAACAGATTGAAAGATATTATCTTGCAGTGTGCTACTAAGGTGTGTGGGATTGCAGTTGTTGGAAGAATGAGAGGTGATGCATGGTGGAATGAGAGAGTTAAAGTGGCTGTGAATGAGAAAAAGGAGGCATATGTGAGAATGATTGCTGCTAAGAATGAAAATGAGCGAAAGGCACTGTATGAAATGTATAAAGAGATAAGGAGAGCTGCAAAAAATATTGTGAAAGAGAGTAAAGAACAATTTCGGATGAATGAAGCTGAGAAAATGCAGAATGATTTTGAGGGGAATAAGAAGTTGTTATGGAAATGGGTGAAGAGAGCAAGGCAAGGAGTGAGTAAGGGTGTTAGCAAAAGTCAACAAAAGAATGATGATATGGTGTGGAATGAGAGTGATGTAAGGGAGTGTTGAAAAAAGTATTTTGAAGAGTTGTATGGAAATGTTGTGAATGGGTCTAAAAATCCGAGTGAATCTGTTGGAGCGAATATTAATGAATATGAGGGGATTAGTAAGAATGAGTTAGTCAAAGCAGTGAATATGTTGAAAAATGGAAAAGCTGCAGTATGGATGGCATAACGGGAGAGACGTTAAAGTATGGAGGTGATTTGCTTATGTGTTGGATGTGTGATCTGTGTGCAAGGAGTTCGAGAGTGCCTGCTGAATGGAAGGATGGTGTAATTGTACCGTTCTACAAGGGTAAGGGAGATAGGACTGAATGTTAGAATTATAGAGCGATTAGTTTGCTGAGTATACCTGGAAAGGTGTATGGGAAAGTTTTGATTGAAAGAGTACAAAAGGTAACTATGGATAAAATGTGAGGAGTGCAATGTGACTTCATGCCTGGAAGGGGTTGTACCGACCAAATATTTGCCCTACAGCAAGTGGTTGAGAAGTGCATGGATGTAAGAAAGAAAGTGTACTGTGCATTTGTTGATCTAGAGCAAGCATATGACAGAGTGAATCGTAATGAATTGTGGAGTGTTCTGAGTGAGTATGGAGTGAATGGTTGGTTGCTGAATGCTATAAAGGTAGTGTATACTGGAAGTAGGGCATGTGTAAGGGTGAATGGCATGATGAGTGACTGGTTTAGAGTTGAGCAAGGTGTACGACAAGGATGTGTCATGTCCCCTTGGTTATTTAATGTGTTCATGGATAAATGTGTGAGACAGGCATGTATGGATATGGTGGGTGTTAAGGTTGGTGGAATGTTCGTGTACTTTTGTATGCTGATGATGCTGTGTTAATGGCTGAGAACCCAGGAGAATTGCAGAGAATGTTAGATAGCCTGCATGATACGACTATGAGAATGGACTTGAGGATAAATGTGGCCAAAACCAAGGTAGTTGTTTTCGATCGGGAGAATGAGGTGAACGACTGTCAATTTAGCATAAATGGTGGAACGATTGAGGTAGTGGATGAATTTGTATACCTTGGTAGAATGTTCAGTAAAAATGGTAGAGTAGATGGGGAAGTCAGAAGGCGAGTGAATGCTGGTAGAAAGGTGGTAGGGAGTGTGTGGTCGATTGCAAAGAATGAATGGTTGTCAAAAGAAGCGAAAATGTCTGTATACAAGAGTGTTTTAATGCCTACCTTGCTGTATGGCACTGAAACATGGGTGTGTCAGGAGAAGCATAAAAGTAGTTTGAATGCGGTTGGGATGGGATACATGAGAAGAGTTTGTGGGAAATCTAGGAGGGACAAAGTATGGAATAATTGGGTGATGAACGAATGTGGTATGAAAGCTAGGTTGACAGATCTGTATGAGAGAGGTCTGCTGAGGTGGTTCGGACATGTAGAAAGAATGGAGGAGAGTAGAATCACCAAACGAATATATGAAGGAAGAGTGAATGGCGAGAGAGGGAGAGGCAGACCGCGCAAGACTTGGTTGGATGTGGTTGGTGAGACTCTGAGAAAAAGGGGCGTGAAAAGTATGAGGAATAAAAGGAAATGTGTGACTCAGTGTATGAGTGTAAGTGAAGCAAAAGAAGTGTGTAAGGATAGAAGTGTGTGGAGGAAGGTGGTTGGTTGGTAATTGGCAGACATATGGCATGGCTTACCCCGCAAGGGAAAGCGTCAAGGTGTGTTGTTGTGTAAAATATTGTTTCATTAATTCAAAATTTATTAGTTTTATTCGAAGGAAGTACTATATATCCCTCTCCCCCTCAAAATAATGCCACAAACGATCAGTTATTTCTTAAATTACCATGTTAACCCGCCCACCTTGAAGTGCCATTCCAAAACATTCACTAACTCCAAAGCTACGTAGAGACTAGTTGACCAATCTGTAGGTGCCTAACCTAAACCTGCATGTGGTCACTAAGCTTAAGCTCCTAACACTAAACAATGAGCTATTAACTACATCTACCTAAGTATTTAAAATTTAGATACTACTTTGTGTGCACCTTACCTAACTTCCGCAGATACAAACAACTAGGACAGGGAAAGGTAGGCAAAGGGGAAATATAAACCTAAATCTTCACTCTCCAGGGGCTGTTGGGGAGACTTGAACGAAGGGAAGGAGGCCCACGGAAAAGGAACAAAGAAATCAACAAAACCCGCAAGGCGCACACGCGAATCATAAACACATCCTCAACTACCCATCTAAAGGTAACAGGCAAAGGTTTCTTACCACTCTGGTAATAATACCTTGCGGTTTTTAACTCGACCGCTCGCACAATTCCATCTTTTCCGGGATGTACTTTGATTACGCGGCCTAGCTTCCAACGCAACGGCAGAAGGTTTTCATCTTTCACAATCATCAATTTACCCGCCATCATATTTGGTGCCGTTTTAAATCTTTTAGTTCTCTGCTGCAACGTCTCGGCAAATTCATTTTGCCGTCTTTGCCAGAATGCTATCATAATTTGCTGTAACAGGTTCCAACGGGCTACCTTATTTATTGGTTTCGACACCGAATCAGATTCTGTGAATAAGTCCGGTTGCCCTTGGAAGAGAAAAGGACCTGGGGTCAACGCCTCTACATCATCAGGGTTAGAGCTGATTGGCGTAAGGGTCGAGAATTGAGGGTGGCTTCTATCTAAGTACCGTATAAAATTCTTCGTAGGTTAAAACCTGGGAGCCTACGACAGCCGCGAGTAACCTTTTCGTGCTTTTAATCCCAGCCTCCCAAATACCTCCAATTTTCGGTGTAGCAGGTGGAATTAAAGTCCACTTAACCCCATTTTCATTTAAATAACCTCCAATTTTATCTCGGTACTCTCGGTACTTGGGAAGCAGTAAAACTTTGCCACTCCTCTAACTTACGCTTCGCGCCGACCAAGTTTGTACCACAGTCGCTATAGACTTTACTTACTTGTCCTCTATGAGCGATAAATCGGCAAAATGCCACGAGAAGGGCTTCAGTAGTAAGTTCGGAAACTAATTCCAAGTGAAGAGCTCTGGTCAAAAGACAAACAAATAAACAAATGTACGCCTTGTACTTGCAGGCATTACTAAGTCTTCCAAGGGTAATATCGTAAGGTCCTCCATAGTCCACACCACAAGCATTAAATGACTTGATCTTCTGGAACCTAATTGAAGACAAATTTCCCATCATTGGTTGCACAATCGTAGGACGCGCGCGAAAGCATTTAACGCACTTGTCTACTCTTTGCCGGACACAACTCCTAGCCGATAAAATCCAAAATTGCCGCTGAATAATGGTGTGCAGATTCAACGACTCTGGATGAAGGTAGACTACATGGAAGCAACTTCGAAAACTGATGACGACCAGGAAACAAAATAGGATGCTTCCGCTTATACGGCAAAGATGAATGCACTAGCCTTCCGCCCACCCTTAAGATCCCTTCGGAATCAATAAAGGGATTTAGCTTTCTTAATCGGGAGGTAGAAACATTTCCCTTAGGTAGAGCTTTTAGCTCCTGTACGAACTCATGCCTCGGGACCCTTTTAATTCATACTAACATTGGAGTTCGCAATTCCTTTGTAGAAATAACACCATGAAGTCGATCTTTCGGATTTCGACAGTTAAATATAAATCTTAAACATAAGGCTGTGATTCTCCTAAGCTTCAAAAATGAAGTGAATTTATTCAATATCACGTCTTCATCATCATCGACCACCCGAGAATTACAATCAATTAATTCTTCCTTCAGTTCTAAGTATTGACATTGGGAGTCGACAATTGCGCTTGCAGATGGCTAATCCAATTCTGGACTCGATAACCAGGGTGGGCCTTTCCGCCACACCGAACAATTCAAGAATTTTGAGGGCAACAAACCCCTCGAGGCGCAGTCTTCTGGGTTTAACTCGGAAGGCACGTGCCTGACACAGGCGAAATCAATCCCTGAATCTCACTTACTCTATTGGCGACAAATGTTCTCCACCAATGTGGTGATGACCTTATCCAATCAATAGTTACCATTGAATCAGTCCATAAATTGACCGAATCAATCAAGCAATGTAATGCAAAACCCTTCGTAACATGATCTAATAATCTCGCGGTTAACAATGCCTCGCAGAGTTCAAGTCGTGGAAACGTCACCCTTTTCAGCGGCGCCACTCTAGATTTTGCAATCAATAAGCTTACTACAACTTCCCCATTGGTTTCTATCACCCTCGCGAACACCACACAGGCATATCCCTTCTCAGAACTCTACAAAGCCATGTAATTGAACGTTCGCCGCAGAATCAAATTTCAAACATCTAGGAAGGGAAATCTGACTTATCCTCGGCATATCTCGACGGAATATTTTCCAAGTTCTCGTCACGTCATGTGGGGGGGGGGGGCTTCATCCCATGCCACTCCTAATTGCCACAATTGCTGAAGAATGCTTTTTCCCACGAAAACGACAGGCGTTATAAATCCCAACGGATCATAAAGCCGGCCAATTTCAGACAAGGTTGCCCTTTTCGTTATAGGCGCAGGGTCATATTGAATGTTGAACGAGAAAGAATCTGAAGTTGTCCTCCAAATCAGACCCAATATTTTCCTTACATAACCCTCGGAGCTTTCTTCGAATGAAAAGGAATCTAGCGGAGGTGCGCGATGCTCCGATGGAATCATCTCCAAAACTGCAGCAGAGTTGCTTACCCATTTCCTCAGTGAAAAATCACCCAAAGACAACAAATTTATTGACTCATTTTTCAAATTTACCGCCTCTTCCGCTGAATGGACCGACAACACGATGCCATCATGTAGATTACTCTGCGAAGAGCCTGAGATGCTGCCGAGTAAGCTTCCCCCTAGTCCTCCACTAACTGTTGCAAGGTTCTTATTGCCATGTATGGGGCCGATGCAACTCCATAAGTTACGGTTATAATACTATATTCGACAAGCGGCAGTTCCAAACTTGCTCGCCAAAACACTCTCTGGAAATCGTAATGTTTTTTACTAATACGAATATTTCGGTACATTTGGCGAATATCCGCGATAACGACTACATTGTGCATTATAAACAACAACAAAATATCTACGATATTCAACTGCACTTTTGGACCGCCATGTAATATCCGATTCAATGAAGGGCCGTTATCAGTCTTCATGGAGGCATTAAAGACCAATGGAAATTTTTGGAGTTTATCCTCCCCACGATAAATGTAATGATGCGGAATATAAAAGGGCGTGGGGATTGCAGGTTGCTTCGCGGCTTTAATCATATGACCTTGGGCCTCGTAATCCGCCATAAAGGCATTACAACATTGCCTAAGTTTCGGTTGTTTATCAAGACGCCGTTCAGGTTGGATAAATCGACGAAGTGCACTGTTTCGACTGTTTCCTAACAGCGGAGCATCGCTTCGAAAAGGAAGCTCAACCACGTAGCGACCAGATTCCAATCCAGATACGGTTGACTGAAAGTGAGCTTCACATTGTTTATCATCCTCACTTAGGTAGTGAGTGGCCACCTTCCAAAATTTCCGAATAATGTAATCCAATTGAGATTCCATCATCAAGCGATCGGCCGAGCCGAGCCAACCTCCTTTTGAGGGCCCACATTTGGCTGCCTCCAGCACCCGAGCCTCTTGTTCCAAAAAGGAAATAAAACATTTCACCGTCGACAACCCTTCCTCCGAAACCTCTTTCTTCCACCTTTCCCTCAGATCTGCGCTTAGCAGCTTTCGTAAAAGGAACAAAAGAAGTACGGCCCAGTCTTCAGCACGATACCCTAACGCCGTTAGAGCGCCCGTATATTCGGTCAACAATGTCACGAATGTTCGCAGTTGTTCGGGTGCCCGCTCAACTGATTTCAAACTCAACAATGCTTCCAAGTAGGCGTTCGTTAACAATGACGGCTCATTGTAGCGTGACTTCAACGATTCCCACGCCACCGAATAATTTGCACTAGTAAGGGGCAAAGACGACACCAACGACAATGCTTCTCCTTTAAGACATGACCGCAAATACATAAATTTCTGAATATCGGATAATTCGGCACTATGATACATCATAGCCTCAAACGTCATAAAAGCCTTGCCATGCCTTAAGGTCTCCGTTAAATTCAGTTAAGTTCAACTTAGGTAGCGCAATCCCCGACATTCCTGCCCTGGTCATAAGGTTAGGAGAAATTGAAACAGCTTTATTTGACCACGACCCTTCCAAAGGAAGCACAGCTGCCATTGCCACCTTAATGTTATAGTAGCTAGATTCAAACTGCACAATCTTAGACTGAAAAACACGGATTGGTCAACATTTTGTTTCCCATAATTCAACACAATTTTCGATATAATCTCAAGATAGCGCTCCAACAGCTCATTCAATCCCTCCGTCATTGCCCGCAATAACGCCACATCTGTATTGTTAACCGGGTCCTTCTTGACCTGAGCAGCAACCTCCTCAATACGAATGATTTTCTGAGAAATCAACTCCTCTTTTAATAATAATTCGTCGATCGGGGCCATGCTTACCTAACGAAAATCCAACAAATCCCACCTTAAATATATATACGAGTGACAAACTTCTCAGCGAAACGATAAGGTTAGCCGACAAACCTTAACAATCAAGACGAAAAATATTTAACAACAAGGTTTCCCAGAAACCCATAGGCATCCGGCCCGAAGGACCAAAACTTGTTCGCTGCGACAACCGACAAAAGGACGGAATGTATTTATTAGCTAACGACTTGGCACGAGAACGACAAAAAAACGAGACGGGAGCCCCACACCGAGAGACGACAACTCACCATTGTCCAGGGGCTCCTTGCCTTCGGCCTTGTTGTTAGTGTTCTGCCGTCTTCTCCTAGTTGAGTCAGTCTTCACCTTGACAACCACACGACCCAGCCACGCACACACACTTCTACTACTCGAGGCACACTCTGCCGCGCCAAAAAACACAAAAACACGTGAGCGGTGAATTGCACTCCTGGAAGGCTCCCTCTCGCGCATATAATACAACGCAGGCATTTAAATCCCTTAGTGGCGCGAACAGAAATTTTATATTATAACCAACCAAAGGATGGACCAACGGACCAACATAGCTTTTTATTATAAGGGAGGATGGTTTATCACGGGCTGCGGTGGCCGTGCCGTTCTTTGAGCCCTGGGAAAGAGAGTCGTTTAGGACCGCCCTGACCAGCGGATCTCGACACGATGGTGTTTCGCGAAAAGTCAGAAGGTATGTCGCCAAAATATTTTTAATAACGAGTTGTGGAAAATGAAGTTAATTTTATTAAACTCAGTTTTTGCCTTTCTCTTGCGTAGTTGTTAACAACAATAAAAACAACATTTAGGCTTAAACTCTTCTTCTTCGTGCTTTTCATCCTTGTCTGTCCGTCCGTACGCATATATCAGGGAAGAATAGCGTGAACCGATTTCAACCAAATTTGGTACATATAATTCTAACAAAATGATGAACAAAATGGTATACAGTAGAACCTCATAAATCCGGCATTTAAAAATCCGGAATTATAAGAAATCCGGCGCTTTTTGAAAGCGCTTGTCGCGGGTTGCCTACCATCTTAGGTGCGTTTCGAAAGAACCGAAAATAAAATACATCCAAGAGCCATCTGTATGTTTTCACTCTCGTAAATATATATAAAATAAGTTGGATAATTGCTGGACTGGGAAATAAGGTGACCATACTCACAAAAAAATTCGCGAATGTCGGATTTTTACATTACGTCCCGAAAATAATCTTCAAAACATCAATTTGTCCAGGATTTCTCATATCTGCTAGATTAAACGGCATAGTCACTATTTAGTAAAATAAAAAATTGAAATAACTGAACAAAATAATTTTCAACGCGTATCAAACGAATAGAATAAAACAATTTAGAAAAGCCAATTCAATAAAAATAGTAGTTGAAAAATTATTTAGTCTACAAGGCGCGTGATGTATGTACTACTAGTAAGTCTACTAGTGTACTCGGAGGCAGACTTAGAGGGTGCGAGACCCCTATGCGATTGGAGTTTGCGGGGCCCACGACTTACTATTTCTGAATAAGAGTTTATATTTTAATGAAGAAAACATGCAAACAAATTTTGAATTATTTATTTATATATATACTTACAGCTTCTGATACCAATCGTGGACCAATATTCAAATTAATTAGCGGCAGTTAGTTCACTATAGTAACAACATTGGGCCATGGTTCTTAATTCTACAACTAGCAATTTCACATCGAATCCGCTTAGAAAATCTTCACTTGCTTTACAACAGCGGCTTTTCTACTCTTGTGTTGGGAGACTCTTTTCACCGTTGCTTAATACACGACTGTAGTAAAATGAACTAAAATGTCGGTTATTATCATCTAACGGAAAATCATCATTTTCTCTTAAGATGCGAATCGGACCTTTCCGAACAATGTTGCTCAATTGCTTATGGGTCAAAGGGAAAATCTACTCACCAGGATCACTATAATTGTCGAATACACTAGACCAGCGGTTCCCAAACTTTTCTTTTCGCGTACCACCGAAAACGTGACAAAATTTCTTAGTACCACATAGTAAGTATGAACTTAAAAAATTTCGTTACTATTATTTTAAAAATAATATATGGTAGGCAGATAAAATAGGTAGTACTGAAAAATTAATTATTTTCTCGCATTTATCATACTTAAAATACAAACAAAATCAGTCAATGTGATGGATGAGCTTGGATATATGTAGATAGCATTTTAATATTTGGTTCAATGTTAGTTAACTTCCAGCGAAGGTCCGGTTCGAGGTTCATTCTTGTTCGATTTTTGTTTTTAATTACCAAAATAGTAGAAACCCCCGTTTCACATAGATAAGTCATGCAGAAAGGGATTAGAATTTTCAACGCTATGTCAGAAAGAGTGGGATATTCAGCTGGTCTTTTTCCCTCACGCTCATATTTTCAGGAATGGAATTAGTTGAAACAAACGAGTTTCTCGCCTAATTCAGTTGAGAATAATTTTGTTTAAAATGGCAACGTGAAAACGCAAATAGATAATGATACGTCGGCAGTAGACTGAGAGCCATTGAGCGGCGCAGCGGACGCGTCCGGACGGTGCGGGCAATAGTCCGTCCCTCTCTGTGGTCACTCGTTGTGCAATTCCATGGGTGAATGCTGACAATAAACTCGCGTACCATTGGCAGAATCTTCACGTACCACTGGTGGTACGCATACCATAGTTTGGGAATCGCTGCACTAGACTATTCCTCAAGAGCAACCAATTCTGCTGATGTAGAAGTTGACGGAGCGCTACTATCATAGTCATCACACCAATTTGGGATATTTTGAATAATTACACCTGTTTCAGCTCCAGGTTGCAGTTATGTTGGAGTCTTCAAGATTTTCATTTTTACTTTCACAGCTAACATCAATAAGGTTTTCATTGTTCTCAATAATATAACTTCATTGATTTTCCTAAAACAGTTTAAATTTGAAGATCGTACTTCAATTCTTTTTAATTTTAATTTCCAAAAGAATAAAAGCCTGCACTTTAAAAAGTCACTTTTTACGTGTTATCTTACACGAAATGGAAATCACCCCCTTGGAGTCAAACCCCGGTCTGTTTTCGTATTTTTTTCATCATTTAATTTTTATCTGAATCAAATATTCCTGTGAAATTTCAACCTTCCACCTAATCGGGAAGTTTGTTAAAAACGCGTTAAAAAGTGCCATTGATGATGTCAGCATTACAAACCCCACCATATAGGTTTTTATTATAATAATATGGCTTCTTACTGCATACAGGGAATATGCCGGCATGTTACTTAAAATTGCCATTAACACATTCAGTGCGGACGACTCACACATGCGACTCCCGGGTTTCTACGGAGGGGCGGGCGACTCACGGTGTGAACCACCCAAGTCTTTCTTTTCAAAGCCGTGGGACAAACACCCACATGCGGTTTATGCTTTTGTAATGGTATCTCTAGCTTCGTAGTGAATAGCATCGTTTCCATTTCTGTTGAGTATTTTTTCTCCCAAGCTTCCGAAAACCAGTGTTTATGGTTTTATTTTAACGTTTCTGTTTTTAATAATATAAATTATCATAAGTGTTTCTTAGTAGGAGACATATATAGAAACATATATATAACATATAATGTATTTCGCATATTTCAGGAGTTTTTCTATTTAGATTTCTTATATTTTGCGAAGTTACCTTATCAGTACCGTTCTACATCCAAGAAAGAATTTTATCGACATACTGTAAGTATTTGCTGTAAAAAATACTCTAGGTAATATTATTTTACCTTTTACATGTTGTGCATTAGATTTAATGTTCTAAATTTTGTTTGCAGATTCAGATGGCGCCTACTTTTAGCTTTGTCATAGACAACAATCTTTCATCTTATCTCCACTTCTTAATAAAAGCGTAGAGTTCGTAGCCCACAGTGAATGTGTTAATAAACAAAGTAACATTATGCTTTCAAGAGAATTTAACGCTTGAAGAAAGTATAATTTTGTAAAACTGTATACAGTTAATGGAATAAAAATAAAATTTAAAGTAAAGATTCATCATTTTATTCAAAGCAAACCATAATTCACATAGCATTTTCTTTAACCATTCACCATCTCAAATATGCAACCATTATATCCATCTTCTAACGTTTATATTTACCCAAATGAAATAATCTCTGCCATTCCTTTCCACTTGGATACTCGTAGTTCTCTATCGATTTCAGTTTAAGGCACGTACTGTAACCTGGATCCTAAAAATAAATCGATAAAGTAGAAGCTTAAAAAGCAACCTTTAAAAGTGTTACTTCTAATGATATTCTTAACTTAATTTTAAGTAAACCTTTGTAGACAGGTGGTTAAGAGTATCTCCCAATGGGCACTTAAGGTCATAGGTTTGAATACCATCTAGGACATGGATGTTTGCCAGTGGTGGATTTATGCCTCCTGATGCCCCTGACGCTAAACATTTTAGGATCTCTGGCGCTAAGCAGTCGGGGGCCCTGCAATCTAAATATATATAGTGAATGAACCACTCCTAACGGCTACCCTCTTTTGTGACACCTCCTAACAATCATTTTTCTATGGAATCATAGAGAGGCTCTGCTGATTTTTTAAACTGAGACATTTAATATATCTGAGATTATGTACACGAAAATTTTTACAGGGCCAAGTGCAACCTCCCTTAAATCTATGCCACTGAGTGTGAGGGAGAAATTCAAGATTTAGGGTAAACGAGTGGTAGGGAAATCTTGCCTTTTCCTCCATTTTGGCAGATCCGCATGTAATTCCAATCTTTCACGGAACACTAGGGTTCTGCATTAATCAAGTTGAGAAGCACTGCCATATGTCACGGGGCCCCATAATTCATGGAGCCCCATAATTCACGGAGGCCCATAATTCTCAGAGTCCCTATTGCGCGCCACGTGCAACTTCCCCTAAATCCACCACTGATGTTTGCATCTGTCATGTCAGGGTTATACGCAAGAATGGAAATGATTGTCCAAATGTCGCCCTCAATAAAGACATAATTATTATTAAACCCTTGTTATTCATGTGGGTTATATTCCTTGGAAACATTGTATTTGTATTTGGGTATCGTTACGTTATGTTTTCCAGCCCTGATTGACACATTTTAGAAAAATTACATTTCTTAGATAGTAAAATAAACTTCAAGGACATATAACTATGAGAAAAAGGAATGTTGGCTATATTTTTAGCAAAAAAATATTTTAAGGGAAGTGCCGAAAAATAGAAATCTCTATGATTGGTCGTCAACGTGTTAACAAACAAGGCATTTGCAGAGGCTCTTCAATATTCTAACTTCAGAATGGCCCTCCTGGATGAAACTAATCCCAACAGGGAATGAAGCTCGGCAGTAATAAGTATGGAATGATATTAGTTGCTACAGAGAAATTTATTATGAAAATTAGAAAGCTTCATCTCATTTTTCGTGGAACCAACTCTTCATAGTACAGGAAATTCCTCTCAAATTTCTGAAAATAGGCTCCCAATCTCATTACAGATGAAGAATCTTTAGCCTCTTTATCTCATCCATTCAAATTTAAAAGTCCAGAGGTGCAAGTCAAGTATCTGCTAAGTCAGGTAAATTACACACATATACATATTTTTTGTTCATTAAATGTGTTTACAACAGGGTATTCATTTTATCGTGGGTCTTGCTTTGACGGGCTACTTTGGTTGCAATGTCCCAGCAGGTGAGTGCACTGTGCCAGTTAACAAACATGTTGTCCACCAGTTGTTGTTTCGGGCTGAGTTTTCCCCAAGTGAAGGACGATTGGTTTCATATGACAAAAGACAAAGTGTATGAAAGTAACTCTTCCACAGAATAAGAGTCGAAGGAAAATATTCATCCAACAGTTTCATGAATCATGATTGAAGAGCTGAGATGTGTCCTGCAGCATCTTTAAAAGGTTCAAAGAGTGTTTGAGAGTTGAGATTCATCACTTGGGGCAGATTCAGCCTGAAACAACAATGGGAGCACAGCAAGTTTGTAGATGGGCACACTGCACTCAATTGTCGATTAAATAAAATGAACACCTGTTGTTTGAGAATGTAATCCCACTTTATAACGTTGTGTAAATTGGAAAACCTGTTTGGATTAAACTCCTTTTAATTAGCATCATGTTTTTCAGGAATGCTATAATGATGTTAACACTTTAGGGACCACCGATGCATATGCTGCATCCTAGCATGTTCGCATGCCTACCTGCCAATGCAGAGTATGCATTCAAGGTCCCAGTTTCTAACAGCATCCCCACCCTTGCAGGGAGCTGGTAGTAAGGGCAGTGGGCCTCAGGTTCAGTTCAACCTTCACTGTGGCAGCATTGGTCCAGAGTTATTTTCGAATGATTTTTTTCTCTTCCGTACTTCATTTTAAGCTCCTTGAAATCATCACATATTGTGAAATCACATTATATGAAGCATTATGTTAATAGAAAATAGGGAGTTTAGGTTCTTGGATCTCATATTCTAAACATTTTTTAGAATATTGTTTTGACCGGTATTTCAATACGTAAAATAATACTGTATTTACTAGCATAATCCTGTAAATAACCGAATAGTATATACAATATTAAATAAAAATATTACTCAATCATATTTTTTGTAATTTATTTATCCACCTCAGGCCCAAAATAAGTATAAGAAGTGGCATGTGCAAATAAATGCCTTTAGTTTAGCAGATTAAAAGGAACTTGATGATGTCATGGATCTCGAAAGCAGTCGCCATTGCCTGCCGACACAGCATATGCACGTCCAATTTTTTTTAATTCCATACTGATTTCACTTTTAATACATAATAATGATGTTTTACATATTATTAATGTATATATCTGCCATACAACAAAAAATTTCAAAGCAGTCCGACGGGATTGTTGTGTGTTTTAGAGGTGGTCCCAAAAGTGTTAATCAAGAACTGCCTGTGCTGCTTTCATGAAAAAAAATCAAATTAGATATTTCACCAAAAAACGTTTGTTTCCCTGAATGTTTTTGCTATTTTCTCGATAAACTTACATTAGGAGCAACATAATGAGCATTGACAACAATTGCAGGATGTTCAAAATGATCATGTTCCCGATCCACACTCTCAATCATCCGTCCTTCCATTGAGCCAGACAAACATATATAATCAAATATTTGCAGATGCTGGACCATTTCACTCAACCCCACACCACCAGCATGAGGGCACACAGGTACTGCAAAGAAGCCAACATATATTAATGACATAACTGTAAGTTCTAACCTTCCATCACCTTACTTGCACTATGTAGCAGTACATTATACTAACTTAACCAATATGAACTAAACAATTTACTGTATATACTCGTGTATAGGTCGAGGTTTTCAGATCACATTTTTCGCGAAAAACTCGGGGGTCGACATGAGAAATATTTTCGATAGGTTTAAACAAATGACTTTATTTGCCCTGCGGTTATTGAAATTTGATGGAAGTTACACTTGTTGTACTTTAACTGTATCGATAACTATCGAATATTTAAATACCGATGTATATGAAAGAATAACTTACTATATAATTTGGTGATCCTAAGTTGATCTTTGATGCTTTGCAAATAATTAAGCAATTTTGGTAAACGTAATGTTCAGTAATGTGATGGCGGCACAACAGAAAACTGGCAGCAAGACAAATGCACAATATGGTAACTCTGTAACATGTAAACAAATAAACACCTAATAGGTGATTCGCGGAAAGGCAATGCCTATCTCTAAGCATTGCCAGCACTAGCGCCGTCGAGAAAGGGACAAGAAATGGAACTACCAGGAGGAAAAATGGAAGACAAACGTAAATTAAGATTTCGATGTTTGTAATCAAAGACTAGTCCCCTAACGGATAATGAAACAACATAGGTAAGGACAGACTAGTAATAACCAAAATTATTTTAATAGTTTAAAAGAAAACATTTATTATCATTAGCCTAGCATGGCAACCAGCGACACCGTAGAGGAAGCCGCACTGCCCCTTCCCCAGCATTCGTCCTATCCCTTGAGGTCTAGGCAATTTGTTGATAATTTCCCTGCCCCACCCCCATGGCCGTATTATTTACAATCACATTTTAAAGAGAGTGAAGTGTAATTAGTGTTGTGTTATTAAGATTTTATGTGTATTGTAATTAGTGGTGAGTGTTGTAGTTGGTAAGGACGACCAAGAGTTATTTGTAAATTACTCGAGTAGTGGTGTTATTTTTGAGAGACGGGAGGACATAATGCTTTCGGAACACACTCGTTCGGTGGTTATTAGTTTTAATTTGCTAGAATTGCGCAATGAGCACAAGAAACTTGAGGATGCATTTGTTGATGTAAATAAAATTGTTAAAACAATTCCTCAAGGACAAGAAATCTATCAAGTGGTGCTAAAGTGTATGTTTGTGGAATATGAAAGCGTGAAAGTTGAAATGGGAATGTTAGTAGATTTGTTAGAAAAGAAACGTCAGAGAAGGGGTTGGTTTAATGGAGGAGGGTCCATATTGAAAACCGTGTTTGGAATGCTGGACTCCAATGACCTCCATGTTATTAACCAGAGAATAGCGTGGGTAGAGTGAGAGTCGAATAAAATATCAGCAGAGGCCGCAAATCAGTTCATTTTACTTGAAAAATAGAAGGAAATGGTTACAAACAACACTCGGTTTATTAGAAGTTTGTTATCAGAATTAGTGAGCTACGGGAATTATACCTCGGCACCCCAGGTAACGGAAATTGTATTAATAGTCGGATGATTGGGGTTGAGACGTGGCTGCAACAAATAGGGCAAGCATTGGTAAATGCCCAGATTGATATCGTGAATTTGCATTTGGCCTTGGAGAGCAGTATACATAGCAAAGTTATTAGTGTATTGGTCCCTCCCGAAATGTTTTTAAGATTGCTACGGCGTATTGAAGGTAACATATGACTGCCATTGTATATGGTAGTCCCATGCACGCATGACACTTTATATGTATTATGAGATGACCAAGGCCTCTGCGGTAGTAATAGGGACCCAGTTGCAATTGATAATAGAGGTTCCTTTAGGAAATAAAGAGTACTTTTGAACAATATTGAATACATGTGCTTCTGATTTATAATTATAATTTAGAAAGTTATAGTTATAGTTGTATGAAATTCTTTTGATTAGTGAGGATTGGAATTTTTATACCTTAGAAAATGGGGATGAGCTTAAGTATTGCAAAACGAGTTTTATTTTTATGTGCCCTGTGTACTTTCCTTTATTTAGTAGCGTAGTTACAAGTTGTGAATATAGTTTTTTGTTACGACCTTTGGCAAATTGTAGTAGAGATATTTTTAGACTTAAGCAACCGTATTTTAGGAGGATTGGATCTGCATGGGCATTTGCTTTGCCGAACCCGGCTCAAGTGACATTTGTATGCTGCAATTTTACAATGAGGAATACCCCATTCACTCTGCAATTATCAAGGAGTGGCCTAGTAGAGAATGCCGGTCATTGCGACATGGCAAGTACTGAATTTTGGCTTTTGGCAACTCTACACGGAAGTTCACATGCAAACAGTACATTTTCCCTCGTATTCCACTGAGGGAATGCACGTATCAGAAAGGAGAATTACCCCGCGATACTTGAACCAGACCCGTGGCTCCGTAAACTGAGAGATGAAGTGGACAAGTATATTGGGTAGTACGAGGACCGAGTGAGTTATGCTACCCTCGTGGGACAGATAAGAGCATCACATATTGCAGAGCAAAATATAGGCTGGCAAAAAATTTTGAGTTTTGGAATAGGATCATTTGTATTGGTAGTTGTGTTTGTGGTAGTATTGTTGTTATGCTGGGATAGGAGTAGGAGTATTAGGTTTAGGGAATCTCAAATGGAGTCAGCTAATTCTGTGCGTGTGATTTTACCTGATTCTATAGATGCTGTATCCTCAACAATGATAACTAATGTGTGATATTTAATTGTGGTAAAAATGTTGTAATCGATGGTTGATGTTTTATGTTGTGGGGAGATTTTATTGTTTATGTGTTATTATTTGGGGATTTTAGGTGTTTTATTTAGTGTCTATTGTTGTTATTTTTATTATATTTTATGTTCGTTTCACAGTATGTGAAACTGCTGTTGAAGGGGGGGAGGGGTGAATGTAAGTATTGGACTGATTGGCATCAATAAGCCCTTGGTCGCTTCCTCTCTCAGCGTCCCCCACCTCCTTCCTTTTGCATCCGGAGCCCGTTCCCCATACCTCCACTTTCCACCTAGGTAAGCACTTCCTCGGCACTTCCATAGCGTGAGACTGCAAGACACAGCTAGATCAGCAGTACGGCTGACCAATGGAAGTGCACGGAGCGCGGTCACGTGGGTACGCAGAAGGGAGCGACATGTAACGTATGATGGGCAGAGCATTTTGGTATGTGTGTGGGGGTAGGAAGCAGCAGGTCAGATATGAATAAACCAACCCGTCGCTTGGCATTTCCTTTCCGAGTTCCCTTCTTGCACCCCTGGGGACCCATAACCCCGAGAAGCATCCACAGAGTTGCAGAGGACTCAACAATACTAATGTTTAGGAACTTTCATTAGATCTGGAGACTACATTTTTTACGTAGGTAGGAATATGTGCAAAACTGACTAGAAAAAAGGAAAATCTTGAATAAGTTCCACAATGCGGCTGCTAAAAATTCGGAATTGTTTAAACAAATTTTCTATGTATTATAATGTTTTTTCGAATGGGCTACGATGCTGAATTTTTTTTATAGTTGGAATTTGTAAAAAAAAAAACGGAGATTATAGAAATTTTGATATTTTAATTTGTTTGGCTGTTAAAAATTCTTAAAATTTAAACAAAAAGATAAATGTTTTGGTACTTAGAGACGAGCTAGGGAGCTGAAATTTTTCAGTTATTTAGTTAGTGGATGTGTACAAACAAACATTTGAAAATCTCCATGAAGTTCTTATTGGGGCCAGTAACAATTTTTAAAATTTAAAAAAATAGACAAATGTTATTTCACTTCTAGATGTGCTACAACTTTAAAATTTGGTATAAATGTGTGGCAATCGTACCCCACAATGGATAAAGTATAATATTTTTAAATTGCAAATTTTGGGGATTGTTTTACTCCAATACTGTTCCATAAGGAAAGAATAAAATCGGTGCAGAGGTGAAATATTTTGAATTAAAAAATATTTCTAATAATGAAATATCTCTGAAAAATTAATATTTTTTCAACGTGAGATGAAATGCCTGCAGAATGCAAGCACCAACTACTTGTATAATATAATGATAACATTAATGTGACTATAAGCGTGAGAATTAAAAGCACCATTACAGTAACAATGCATTAATCATTTATGTTAGTTAATCCAACTATTCAGAATTTCTATTACACATCTTTCCTGCAGATGACAATGACCCATAACAATAAAAATTGGGTACAGGTGTGCCACATTCAAAACAACCTTCTGGATGTACTGTGGGCATGGCCTAAGCTTTAGTGAGACTCTGATAAGGTCTCTCACCCCACTTGACACCCTCCCTTCAGTTGCCATATTTATCCTGATTATGGTGATATTATCATTTAAGTGAAATTAAGATGCTCAATCATAGTCCATTTTACGCTGAATCTGATTATGTTTATTGTAATTTTCTAAAAATTCAGTAACATTATTAAAATAGAGAGAAACTAAAAATGTGAACTCGAAGTTTTTTATCAATCCTTAAACATATAACATCATATCTCGGCTTCTACTTATCCAATAAGGGCAATTTTTTTGTCATGCCTCTTGAAATACTGTTTATGACAATTATATAAATGATACATATATAATATTAATCAAATGCCTTTATAAAATTTAATAAGATTGTTCTTTCTCCAAAACCATTTCTTGGGACATGAAAAAGTGAGTCTGCAGGAAACGTTTTCCCCAATTGATTTAAAGGGATACGTTGAGCAAACGAAATGTGCAGAAATGTTGAAATTTATTTTTGGAAAAGACTCCAATCCAATAACATTTGTAGTTCTCATGATATGGATATTTAAACAAAAGCACTAGGAAACAGACTGGCAGCTAAGACGCTGTGTCTGAGCGAGGCAATATTATCACATTGTAACAACTAAAAGTTTTTAAAGGAAGGATGCCTAAAACCAATCAACACATTTCATAATACCCACCACCAAAAGTTTCTTTCTGATTTGTCATATATGCTGAATGGATGATGCACATTTTAGCACCTATGTGTGAAAGAAGGAAGGGAAAGCTGGAAATACCAGAGCGGTTGAAAAATTTACCTTCAAAACCTCACAATACATACATTGTTCTGCTCTCAGAAATGGTCATAGAGGCATACGAAAATTTGCGAGCTGTGGGAGTCAGCAGGGGGTAGGGATGCTGCCCTTCTAATTTCTATCCTCACTCTAGCGAGGTGAGGCATAGTCAAGACAGTCAACTGTAAACAGTGAGAACTGACAACATAGCTATGAGAAGGTTGAGTTAGTGATGGGGTGGAAGTAGTCAAGGTGACGAAAGGGAATTCTCCTTCTTCCCCTCCATTTGTGATGGCAATCCATGCATGTCATTTTGAATGCGGAAGACCTATAGCCGCTACAGTTAGAATCATTTCTTCAATGCTTACTGAGTTACATAAAGATTTTTTCACTACTAACCACCAAGCTTTTTAGCCATCAAATAAACGGCCAATATCTCATTCACACCACCAATTCGACAGGAATCAATCTGGCAATATTGCAGAGCTCCAGTTGTGAGGAACTGCTTGAAGAGAACACGGTTGCAGCACATCTCCCCACTTGCCACTCCAATACCCAATGGTTTCAAAGCCTTCAAAGGTGAAATGGAAAACAATAAAACAAAATTGGATAAGTCAGGCAAAATATCCACATTTTCTATGTTAATTCTCTGTTTATATAAAAGGGGTAGCCAAGCTATGGCTCGCGAGCCGCATGTGGCTCTTTTAAATTTACATTCCGAGGCATGTCAACATTTTTCACTGCAGAACACAATGACGTGGTATGACTTGAGACATTTTAGGGGTCTAAGGGAGATGCATTATATACGAATTGCTTCGGATACAGGTTATGTTTTACTGTTTATACATTTAAGAGCAAAAAATGTTCATGAATGTGCTCACAAACTTTAGAAGATAATCATATGCAGCTCTGAAGCAAAGTAACTTTGCCCAGCCCTGTTATATAGTTTACCTGATGAATCGATGAATCAAGGAAAGATGCTCAATTGCACTATTTTACAAAGTTGTGACAATTAACAAAATTAAAATAACAATCAAATAAACTTCTGCTATACTTTTAAATAGGCCATAATTTCTCAATATGTTTTTCTCGTTTGTACTTCTTCCTCAGCATTTTCAGAATAAAAACCTCGTGAACAAGCCACATTAAGAGAAATTAGGCCATAACATCCATTACTACCCCAATTACTTCACTCCCTCCGACACCCTCATCCACTTTCCTCCACTCATTCTTTCCTCAAATTCCTGCATCTTTTGGCCTATAAGGCACACTTTATTTCCAGAAAAATTACTCCCAAAATCAGCCTGTCCTATAGACCAAAGAAGGTACGATTATTACTGCCTTCAGTATTACACTCACAAATCCACTGATCCCAAAAATGGAATAATTGAGTCATTCAACGCAAAAACATTAAAATAATAATTTATAATTAAAAAATTGTTAATGTATACAGTAAAACATTATGCATGTACACCAATGCAACTTGCAATGCCTGGGTCATTGCCATGGAAATAAGAAAGAAAACTTTCAAGATGCTGGAAAGCCTCAGCCATGCTTTTAGTAGATAAGAACCTGGCAGATTCCTCATTTCCACCATCTTCCACATCTTCAACAGCTCTCTCCTACTCCATTTCTAAAAGTTCCTCATTGGTTAGTTTCTCCCTTTGGCTGTCCATAAGCTCCAGTCTGAAGTTCATCAAAGCCTATTTAATTTAATGGATGAGGCACAGACTTTGTGGAATTCCATAATCAAATAACATGAACAATACTAGACAGTATTTAAAAAAAAAATACTATCTAGTGTTTTTCATGTCATTTCACAGCCTATTAATTTGCCAAGTTCAACAGTGTTTTCCAGAATTGTCTCAATTGGTTTTCAAATCCTTTAAAATCCTGAACAGTCTTCTAAAAGATTTCTCCATAGCCCTTTCATGGTCTTAGGTTTCATCTCATCTCAAGCACAGGGGATTTTATCAATTGCCTTTCTTATATTGTAACACCTCCAAAATTCTTTGAGGGATGGTACTCCTTCATCAGCACATGTGATCTTGACAGCTTGGATAAATGTTTTCCTAATGTAATAGGCCTTAAAGGCAGCTATTACAACTGGACCCATTGGTTATAAGATAGAGGTGGAATTTGGGTGGAGGAAAACAACTTGGATATTACTACCAAGATCATCCAGGAAGATTGGATGTGCTGCTGGTGTATTATCTAAAAGGAGAAGAGCCTTTTTAGGCGCGTTTCGCTTCCAGCATAAGTGCTTATTAGCATCGGTTTGTCCGTCCGTCTGTCCCTATGTTCGTTCTCGGCTTCTACAAAACAGATTTTTATGAAATTTGATATTAAGGACTTACAGTCAAAGAAAACAAGAAACTCACAAAAATAAATCGTGTAAGCCAATGAAGGGTACCACATTACTGGTGACAAAAAATTAACTTTCCATTACATCTCGTAAATGTTTTGTCAAATTAAAATAATTTTCAAATAGTCTTGTAGAACTAGTAACGTACAATATTTCTTTTCCTATACATTTGTATTGTAGGAGTAGCCGTTATCAAGAAAACTGCACAAGAAAGTCATAATTCGCTTTGAACTTAGAAAATTTCTTGCATAGCTAACTAACTGTTGTTAACGTAAATAATCTTATTGGTTGCCAAAGTGAATAAGATCTGCTATAATTACAAAATACATTTAATTCCTTATGTGTGCATGACTGATTTTGTAAGCAAAAGGAAATGGATTATCTACAGTGAAGAAAAGAACATAAACAAATATTACAACTACTGAACTCAAGTGAGGTATGATTTAAATAATTTTTGATTGTTTGGTTGATTAAAACTGATTAGAAAATAAATCACTAAACATAAATTGAAGATTTCCCTGGAATCATTTATGACACATCGTTTTGCAGTATTAATCATTAAAATTAAGAAATATGTTTATTGATGCACCACTAAAGGGGGTGAAGAAATTTTTAATAGAGAGAGATACAACCGGGCTGTGGTGTTTTGCTGTTTTATGGCATGTGTTTGGTCAAATTATATTGTACTATAGCTTCAAATACTCCATCGCACGAAACTTGCCTATTTGTGATACACTGTACACTTTCCTATCTTGTTTGGACAGATGCTTGGAAGCAAAATATCTCTCTATTGCTGGGCAGAAATATTCAGGAAATCAATCCTGAAAGAGAGTAATTTTCATTTGAGGCTTTCTGTTTGTGTTCCAAATTACATAAAGCTTTGATTTCACAGTCCCCTTCAAAGCCTTAGGTGTCTCTGAATGGACTGTATGACAAAAGAGCAAGTGCCAAAATAGCAAGTGGAAGAGAAGCGAATAGAAAAAATACGATGAGTATTTTTTTAACTTTCTATATTTTAATTTCTTTATTAGAGTTTTCATAATTCATTTTCATTTAAAACATGTAATTAATAATAATAACATCGGTAGCTGAAAGGAAAATTATAACAATATGAAATCCATTTAGATAAATATAAAAAATAACCTATTATATATTTTGAAGAGTTTGTTTGAATGTTTATGCATATATTTGTTCATGGAACTTGTCCTCAATGACAAAAGCTAGAAATACCAAATTTGGTATGATTCTTTCTTTCACCCTAACTTAGTGAATGGTCGGAATTCAAGTCTAAAATAGTAAAATATTTCACTTTCCCAAAGTACATTAACGCGTTCTCCACCGTAGGCAATGGGAAGGCATCCAAACTCACCTTACGGTTAAGGCGTCGGTAATCTACCACCAATCGCGAGGTTTTTCCTTTTTTTGGTATTAGAAATGCCGGACTCGCGTACGGCGACTCGGACTCTACGATAATTTTTCCTCGCAAGAGCTTGTCGACTTGTTCCTTCAATTCCCGCATTTTCGCGGGATTACATTGGAAGGGCGGTGATCTGACCGGTTCGTTATCGGTTAAACTCAGGTTGTATTCTAATAAATCAGTGCACCCCAAGGCCTCTGTAATCACGTCGTTATATCGCCCAAGCAAGGTACTTACGCGCGCGTGCTGCTCAGGTGTCAGATGAGTAGAAATCCCGGACTCTCGATTGCTTTCTGACGATACCTGATCCGGCCTCTCCTCAATTAGGGCCGCATTCACTCTGGGCCGAAAGGCGAACCGGAAGGTTCGATTGACAAAGTTAATAATCATACCCGTACGATTCATAAAATCAGCGCCTAAAACGATCTCGAGCGGAGAATCCGCTAGAATTAAAAATTCTTGTTTCCACGACAAGCCGTCTATGTGGACTGTAAGTTCCACCTTATTCTCAATTTTACAGGGAGATGAACCGATTCCGCAGCAGGTAACGTCAACCTTCGTAATCTTGCACCGAGATAGGTCCATTTCCTGCAAAAAGGCGTTGGCCACGCAGGAATGGAAAGCGCCCGAGTCAAGGAGGACGGTAGTCGAAACATTATTAACAACTCTTAGTGTCGGTGAGGAAGCGGCGAGGGGGGGCGAGGGCCGATACAATGCCACTAATTTTCCGCGGTTACCTCGTGGCTTCACAGCTCCGCGGACCACTCGTTTCCCGAACGGAAATTCCGACCGTGAGAGGAATGTGTGCGGAAAAAAGTATTTCCTCTTCTCCAATTCTGCCCGGCCTGTCGAAAACTCTGACTTTGGGGTGGCGTTGAACGAAGGTTCGGTGGACTTGGGGCCGATCCACCGCGCACCTCCCTTTGATTCTGTTCGGAAAAGTCCGCGTCGACCATTTCCCCTGCTGTCGGTGGCTCTCTGTAAGACTCCGCGATCCCACGCCTTTCTTCTAGGCGGCGGCCCCATTGCGTAAGTTCTATAAAACGAAGCCGGCGCCTTAATGAGATGCCACGAATAATTCGGATTTAAATTACTACATAAAACCTCCAATAATTCCGCTTGAGCGAGAGGTTTGCTCAGCCTGTTATTCTTCGCTTAACGTCTCGCCACAACCTTGAGTCCGATTATATAGGTCCCTTTTTAACCGCATCTGATAATTTGGCGCCCCAAAATTAGCCTTGCACTCAGCTCGAAAATAGCTTAAATCAGGAAATTCGTTGGCCCAATACCAATTCTTTGCCTTCCCCCCTAATACCTCGGGGAGTAGTTTAAGCTGCATTTTGTTGTCTAATTCGAAATGACGAATGAAGCGATCTAAGACTTCGAGAAAGCCCATAACGCTTTCTCCCAATTCGCCTCGGAACCCCAGTTCCCACCGACGTGCCGCTTCTACGATGCTTTCCAGGGCCCTAATATTGCACGTAATATTTCCTTTTTTTCCTCCATCTCTAATTGTAAATGTGATTTTCCTTCCCTATCGCTCCCTTCAACTTCTTCCTCGTCATTAATCGAACGCACATAATCACGTACCTTCTTCCGCAACTCATCCACTACGCCCTCCGTTTCAAGTCCAAATTTAATGCACAGGTCCACCAATTCCGCTTTGGCGAGTTGATTAATCCAACTCGTCCCCGAGGGCAAATTAGTTGCCATAGGAATACCCGCCGAAAAAACTAACTCTTAACCACGCTCTGCTACCATTGAACTAGTTTTAACTAGTTTTAAAAAAACGGCGTAAATGATAACCCCAAAACCATTTAATAACCCTAACTTAATTACAAATTCTGTATTATAACCTAACTAACAAGGAACCCAGAGGTTACAGTGAGATAGGCAGGGTGGCAAGTGGTCTTCTCTCCAACCTCCTGAGCCGGCGAGCGAGAAACAGGAGCAGCAGCGTCGAGCGGTCACCTGGTCACGGGTGCGTGCAGTCGCCACGGCGCTCAGACATCTAAGGGCATCACACACCTGTTATTGCTCAATCTCGTGCGGCTAGGAGCCGCCTGTCCCTCTAAGAAGATTGCTACATTGGAAGCATAATAGATTCCAACGCCTAGTTAGCAGGCCAGTCAGCCGACTGGAGAAACACATATTGGTCAGCATTTGAATTAACCCATTTATGCCCACTGGGTCATTAACCACCCAGCAATTTGAACATTAATTAAACATTTATCGGGCCAATTATTGATATCTAATAGCTTCAGGAAGTTGTTTGGAGTGTTTTCCTTCATATAAAATTCAGTGGTCTGGTTGGTGTTGCTCTCTGTGGTTTTATTTAAGAATTACTTCAAGGTTACAGACTGAGCTGCCACTTTAGAATGCATGAGTTCATTACTTCATTCCCTGATCTTTTGTGTGAAACAATGTTGGTCATCTGAGTATGCAAATCTAGCATGAAAATGTAAGTAAATTATTATATATTTGTAAAATGTCAAATGCAACAATAGCCTTGTAACAATGGTGACTAATTATCAGTGGGTAGCTAGCGACCCAGTGGGAAAATATAATAGCAGAAAATTCTATTGCCCAAAACCATTTATTTATGAAGTTCTCCTTTGTCATCCCATTGTTGACTTGAATGTTACATGTTGAGAATGTTTTATATGTTTATATTACTCTATTTATCATTCTTTATTTATTATTTTAGGGCAAGAAAGCGAAAGCAACAAATGAAAAAAAGGCTTTCAAAATGTGGAAATGAAAGTTTTTGAGAGAAATTCAAATTAATATGATAAAAAATCAAAATTGTGCTTAACTTTTTTCCCCTTAGAACAGTACAAATCTCCCTACAATTCATAATTCTAAAATATTTTAAAATGCAAAAGAAAAACTCTCTGCACGATGGATTTTAAATCAACCATGTAAATCAAATGGGAAAAGAACTCACCTGGAATCAAACTCGGGACATTTAAATTCAGAATATAAATTATGGCCCAGAGATAGTCCCCGAGAGCACTACTCTTACACCAAGTTTCATGGAAATCGATCCATTCGTGAAGAATATACACACACATGGATACCGAGGTGATCTCATAAGACTACCTTCCATTTTTTGGAAAGTAGGCTAAAAAACGATGGGCCACAAGCTCCTTCCAACTCTTCTGGACCTATTTGATTTTGATTGCTTTACATTGAATCTTTGGTAAAAAGTACTTTGAAAGAGACAAATAACTCTGCCAGACCTAGACTTAGGCAGAATACACTATCCAAACAATTCATTTGGAATAGTTAGACTGGTGCAATATTAGACGAAAAGAAGACTTTTTTGGGTGTCACATTAAATGTGAGAATAACACAGCTTCCTAGTTTGCAGCATTATTGTAGCAAGGACTTTGTGTCTTTTGTGTCACTTTTTCATTCTATTTTCAAAAGGGAGCGATTTCTACAAATCTTTTGGATGCTACATCTGAAAAGTGGCCAGAATCTGCATCAGGGTTTAAGAACAAGAATTGAAATAGTGAGTTCTTTCTTAGCACATCTGGAGACGAATTTCAGGGAGTGATTTGTTCCTGTTGTTGACGAATCTGTTTCACCACACACAACCCAAAGTAGCCAACCAATTGGGGTATAGCCTATATGTCATGGCAGATTCGAAATGTGGCTATATTTATTCATTTTCACAATATTGTGGTAAAATAACATCTAATAATACTGCGTCCCAATTGGTAGATTCTGGCCTTGGTAGACAGATACTAAGGTAGAAGGTTCGAATCCCACCGAGGGCATGGACGTTCATAATACAGGTTTGTATGTAAGAAAGGATTTGATGGTCTAAATATTGCCATTAAATAAAGTCGAATTGTTATTATTATCCCAAAAGAAAGCACAAAGATTGCATAGTTTGTTCCAATAGGAATGTGCCACGTGGAAGAAAAGAGACAATTTATATACGTGACATGTGTGAGTGTAAACCTGGGCTTCATGTAGATAAATGTTTTTAAAACACCATACAATGAAAAATATAGGGATTAAAATAAATGACATTATGTATATACTAGATGAATTAACCCATTTAAAATGGGCTTTGTAATCAAACAATTTAAAAAAACAAAATTACACAATTCTATTATAAAATCAGAGTATAGCAATCTTACCAAATTTGGTTGAACTGGCTGAAGAAACGGCTGAGATATTGAGTGTTACGGACAGAAAGACCAAGTGACCAAGAGAATAAGCATTTTGTTATATTCTGATTACTTTTTAAGTGTAAATGAAATGGGATAAAAAAAATTTCTTTGGAATTTTGAGTTGTTTCCCAAAGCATGGGTCTTTAAAAACCGGGAGCTTATAAAAAATAAATCCAAGTGGAAAGGAAAAAAATCGGAATACAAAAGGTTAAAATTCAAAAATCTTTCTGCATCAGCACCTGAAGATCAATTTTATCGAGATTCGCATGCTTCTTATACCTCTAAAACCATCTTTTGATTGCAGTGAGTGACATAGTGTCTGATAACTCGGGCATAGTTTTCTTAACTGCTTCATACAGGCTGATACTGATAACTCGGGCATAGTTTTCTTTACTGCTTCATACAGGCTAACAGCTTTTTCTTGTATAATAACCGAGCTCCTAGGTATGCGGCATTAAATATTGATAAAAAAGTAAGGAGCCTCTCCATTTCAACCATAATAGCAGGCCTAGTTCTATTTAATTTTGTAGCATTCAAGGGAGTTACTATCTTTCCACATTCTTTAATTTGACTATATTTTTTTATATCAATCTAATCGTCGATCCCACTGATTTCAAGACTTTGCAAATATCAACTTTCCCATCTCCACCTTCAATTCATCAAATTACTTTAAGTTTCACTGTAAGTGACAAACTTTTTCTTGATTTCTTTTCAGACACATTGGAAGCACATGTATTTTTATGCTTTTGATTCATTACAAATAATATATGCTAAAAAAATAAAAATTAACTTTTAAGGATGTCATGTGGCTAATACCACAGACAGAAGACTAAAAGAGGGTGAAGGGAGTTTACGTTTGTTTCTCGTAGGGATTTTTTTTCTAGCTTATTAAAGAAGAGTGACCAACTTGCCGATTGAACTAGCTGTACATCCAGTACTTCCATCCCAACACGTTTACACATACGACTATGTAATATATTTTTAGATGTGAACCGACCTCGGAATGAACCTAAACAAAAATCCTTTTCATGTAAGGATATTACTGACAAATAATTCATAACCAAGTGGAAGTTAATGAAGAAGCTAATAAGCACTACATGCAGAATATACTGTAATAAGAAAATAAATGAAGGCAACTTGTCACAGTGTAATCAGAGAAGTAAGATCTATTGATCTTAATATTGACAAAATATAATGTAAATTAGCTGCCATCAAAATAGCTCCAAAAACTATGGTAGATAATCCATTTTTTGTTGATTGGTTAGTTTAATGATGTTTAACTTGTTCGTAACTTACCTCGAAATGCTAATTAGGCTTAATAAATGTTATGAGAACGTTATATGCTTGTAATATATGACCAAAAAATGTCAATGATTCATCACTTAGCAAGAGCACTATAACAAAACTATACTAAGTGAAGCACACTATAACGAGGGATGCCTGTACTTATCATTTTCTACTTACATGGCGATCGACCATCCATTTTCATTGATAAAACTTCTTTCACCTGGGGCAAATAAGTTTCTGATCTACCTAAAACGAGTTGGTGATTGGTGTCTTGAGCACCCCTGACCTAAGGCAACCTGAGAAAAGTTACAGAAGAACCTACTGAAACATGAAATACTTTGATGAAATCTGTTTACTTAAAATTCTGATGTTGATAGGTGACAATCAAAAACATGTAAACAAACTTTTAGTTAAATATCTAGAATGTTTCTCTCATCCGTTTCTGTATAAAATGCCAAAGCATTTCAATTCAAAACAGTAAATTACCTTGGATATCGCAAGATGGCCAAGAACATCATCTGGAGAAGTTGGCTCTTCAATCCACAGAGGCTTGAACTCGGCAAGCACTTTCATCCTCTCAATTGACTCCTGCACATCCCACACTTGATTTGCATCCATCAACTACAATAGAAAAGCAAAAAAAAACTCCCCATTGGTCTTTAATAAGTAATAACTGCATCCTAAATGAATGCTTATATTCTGCATAATTCGCTTTCAGGTGAAGCTGCATATTATTATTATGGTGCATATTTAAAAAGAACAACATTTCACCTGGGTTGCAGTGAGCTTCTTCAGGAGTGACTTCACCCCTTGAGAAGCTCATTGTAACATGGACGAAACATTGAATATTTCTTTAAATATGCTCTCTACATGGCTTCACCCGAAAGTGCCATCAATCAGAAACAGAAGTGGTTCAAGAGAGAGAAAAGACAAAATTCCATTGTTGTGGTGCTTCAAAGAGAAGGAACACGAATTTTTACAATCTTTATAAAGAAATTTAAGATTAGAGAGACTAGGTCAAAGGAAGCTTAAATGGCCCAAATGGGGGAACAAAAGAAAATAACAGGAAGGACAATACCTCAGAAGCAGGTGCATAGGGCAAAGGGGTCCTTGGAAATCCATACAAAAGTCCCAGAAGAGACAACATAGCTTTGTTCATTATTTTTAGACAAGTGGAGACAGAAAGTAAACTTACTATCAATGATAACCCCATGGTCTATTGCATCTCTACCCTCGAAAGGTGTTTACTATTTAGTTGTTAAGTTGTTGGGATAGGGCAAAGGGGTATAGTTATGATTCAGTCTCAGATTTCAGGCATCGAATCAGCAAGATATTGAGTTCTGCAAGTCTTGCAGTACAAATCAATCTGTCTCTGAATCTATTTCCCTGAAACATTTGCAGTCATCTGCATATAGTAATGCATGGGACTGGCCAGGAGGTATTGAAGCATGTAAGTCATCAAGAAAAAGGTTGAACAGATATTGGCCAAGAACACTGTGTTGAGGAACACCAGAGGTAACTGGGATCTAACTAGAAGCCGAACCAGAGAGAACCAAATGTTGCATTTGGTCTGCCAGGAAGCTCTGTATTAGGACTAGAAATTAACCATGAATATTGAAATGATTATGAAGTTTAAGAATAAGTAAACTACAGTTTAGAGGGTCAAAAGCTTTAGAGACACCTAAAAAAATTGAATCAAGCTCAGACTTGTCACTATTAGCATTCCATCCAATCTACACATTTGGGCAAGCATACACCTAATAACAAAATGATGCTGATTACCAATTGCCTGTCCCAGCCAATAGCATCACGAACTAGTCTGCATCTTTTTAGGTCCTCCTCCAAACTTTGGCCCACTTTTATTTTGAAACTTGTGAATCCAGCAGCTATATTTTTTTCACAAAGATCCTTCATCTTCTCCAAGGAATAGCCTGACCAACCTATTAATATACACAGATTTAAATGGAAAAGTCGTCATATTGTAAATATATAAAAGTAAAACAAATGTATTGAATAGAATAAGAAATTAAATTAAGCCTATGAATTCTTTGTTATTCATATCAACTCTGAACACAAACTGAAAACCAAGAGCTTTCTCTCAATTACATATGGCCGAGTAAAAGTCAAGTTATAGAAAAAACTGAACATTGACCTTTGGACTGGGCTGTTTTAAAGAAGAATGAGTCAAGTTTCTTATTTTTATCATCAAATTTTGCTATTGATTCAAAATTGCTCAAATTTATCATTTAAATACATATTTTGCAAAAAAATTTCCTTTTAATCCTTATGCTCTGAAGGCATTTTCTACTTTGTTACCCAAAATGCTGATGCCATTTTTTTTAAATGGTGTGCATTTTTTTCTTAGATATGACATTCATTTTTTACTGTAGGCTATTGAAAATATCCATGTAAATATAAAATATACTGTTTATTACAAAAAATTTAATTTTGATACATACCCTGTGATTAACCCAAAACATCCCTGGAAGGAACAAATACAATAAGGTTAAAATAAATATCATTATATATAGACGTTCCTTACAGAGGAGTAACATATATAATATATAACATATATATAGGAGGATACTAATGTTTAGGGACTTCCATAAAAGCAGCACTCTCAAAATTTTTTTATCGGTAGGATTATGTGCAAAACCAACTAGAAAAATGAAAATCTTGAAAAAGTTCAACAATGCCGCCACTAAAAATTCGAAATTGTTTAAAAAAATTTTCAAGGTTTATGTATTTTTGGATGTGCTACAGAGCTGAAATTTTTATATAGGTGGAATTTGCAAAAAAAAACTAAATAGGGATTATAGAAATTTTAATATTTTAATTTGTATGGCAGTTAAAAATTCTTAAAATTTAAACAAATACATAAATGTTTAGATACTACAGGGAGATATAGGGAGGTGTAATTTTTAAGTTATTTAGAGATTAGTCTATACAAACGAATAAATATATCAGGGTATCCATGAAATTGTTATTTCGGACATTAAAAATTAATTAATTTAAAAAAATTAGATAAATGTTTTATCACTTCCAAATGTGCTACAAATTTAAAATTTGGCAGAAATGTGTGGCATTATTAACCCAATGTTGAAAAATTATAATATTCTTAAAATTGCAAAAATTAGTGATTGTTTTACTCCATTATTGTTCCATAAGGAAAAAACAAAAATCGTTCAGAGAAATCTTATGAATTAAAGAAATGTTTCCCATGATGACATATCTCTCTGAAAAATTAATATTTTTTCAAGGTGAGATGAAATGCTTGCTTCTACTAGTTAAGAATATGCCTGTGCAATATAATAAGAGGTGAATTATTATATTATTCCTTCTCAGACAACTGATATAAACATTTGTCAATGGTTTTTTCATTTTGTGATCACGCCACCATTGAGCTGGGTTTTTCAATCGCAGAGGAAGAACTAACAAATATTATTGCCTAGAAAAAATACTGGAGTAATAAAATTAAAATTTTACACAATATTAGAGCTGGAGCCGATATATCACCCACTTGAGCTTTTTAATACGACTACATGAAGCCTTGAGCATTTAAGGGTTAACCGTTTGCTGCCTTGGCAAACATGTTGTTGCATTTCTTGATTTCCAATCTTAACTTTTTAGAACCTCAGTTATACTACCCCACTAGCTATGATTTCTTAAGACAAAGCCTTTGTCTTATCTATCTCCTTTTTATTACATTGTGTAATATTTGAAAATAACATATGCTTATTATTGCCAATTGTACAAGGGAAATATATTATGCAAATTATGTAGTTTAACATGGAGATTAATCATACGATGGCAGAAGAATAGTGGTTTTTAGTCTAAATTTCCTAATTGAAATGCTCACTGCTGCTCGGCTGATAATATACTAAGGTTTCACAGTTTCCAGTGTGTACACTGTGAAAACAGTAGTGATTAGAAGTCTGTATGGATTCGGGCTCAGCCCATTGCCCTTGGCCCAGGCCTAGGACATGTAATATGATCTGAGCTTTGGTTGAGTACCAATGTTATTTGTGAAATTTCTAGCACCTTCAGCCCTTGGGATAGTCAGTATACAGTAATAGTACAGTTTATGTATGTCAATACTATATACTAGTGGTTCCCAACCTTGTTTGCTGTGACCCTAAACTGACCTCTAAAAGGACATCGCGATCCATACCTAGACTCTCATCACCCACACTTCTAGTTGAGTGAAGATGCAAGACAGATAGGCTGGAGAGATGGCACTAAATATGCCCCTGCCAGTGGACGCTACTATGCAACAAATTTGGTCGATCTCTGTCATGTCCATTTTTGAGAAATGGGTAGAATTATAGTGTGAAATCCATGTTAGCAGGTGTGCTGTGAGAAATTTCGGTTGCTCTGGCATTCACACTTATCCCCATCCATTTTCTCACAAAGGTGCAATAAGCTTCATATGACAAGGGTGGCTTGCGTCGGCTGTTAAGACTGATAAAGATTAGGTAATTTACAATAATATATAGAAAAAATTTAACAATTTGACTGTCGGGAAAGATTTCTTCTGATAACCCTCTGCTATCGTACCGAGAATTCCCCTGTGACTCTGATATGGTCCACCACCCAATGTTGCTATATAATGTAAAATGTGATTTGCTCTTATGCGGTTCAACATTGAATGGACTAATTGCAAAAAATTATTAAAATTGCAGATTTCAACTAGATTTTAGCAACTTTCTGTAACTGTTAAGGTATGGGTCAAATCAGTATGCTACCAAGAAAAGTGCCAATTATATTTCTTTTTCTACAACAGTTTTCTCTAGCCAGAAATACCTTCCTGGATTATAAAGACAAATATACTTCAGCGATTGATTATAATTTGTGTTCTCATGCAAAGCTACAGCAGTGATGGATCATTTTTATCTGCCATATGGAAACTCCCCAAATACCAAGCGAACAAAATAAGAGAAGACATCACTCAGCTGCTTCGAAAGGCAAAACCCCCAAAACCAAACACCACTGAAGCGCAAAGACGAATCCTGAAAGATCTTTGGGATGACAATGGTTCCTTATACTTTCAGCTGTTAAAGGAAACACAACTGTCGTTATGGATAAGAACGAATACGACAACAAAATGGACAATATCATCAATGAAGGTGCTTACAAGGAGCTAAAGGCAGACCCCACCACCAAGATAGAATGTCTGACAAGGGAGGTCATTAAAAAGTCATCGATACCACTGGAGAATCAATGCCAGTTGCTTCTCTTGGCAGCAAAACCACCAAGGATCTATGGACTCCCAAAAATCCAGAAAGATGGAATATCATTAAGACCCAATGTGAGCAACATAGATGCCCCAACATACAAGTTGGCTCAGTTTCTGGCAGGGACATTCCAACCCTACAAAGGGAGGACCAGCACATATGTGAAGAATTCTCCACACTTCACCCAGATCATCAGGGACATAAGGGTAGGAGAAAGCGACCTACTGGTTAGCTTCAATGTCGTATCGCTCTTCACCAACATGCCCATTACAAATACCATCAAGATTATCAAACGGCTCACCTCGGTGAGCTTTCCAGCAGACTTTCCGGACCTTGTTGAGTTATGCCTCAAGAACGCATACTTTTTATGGAACAGCCGGTACTTCGAACAAACAGAAGGTGCAGCCATGGGTTCACCACTATCACCAGAGATAGCCAATTTGTACATGGAAGAATTTGAGGAGAGAGCTATGGAGTCCTACCCTAAGAAACCTTCACTATGGGTCCGTTACGTTGATGACACTTTCATCATATGACCACATAGCTTGGAAGAATTAGAGAAATTCTTAGAACATCTGAACTCTCAACATGACGCCATCACCTTTATGATGGAGATAGAAGAGAATGACCGACTACCTTTCTTGGACGTTTTGGTGACTAAGAGACCGGATGGAACCTTATGACATTCAGTATACCGCAAGAAGACTCATACCAACCATTACTTGGATGCTTCCTCCCATCACCACACAATGCAGAAGACTTCCATCATAAACACCCTAGTCCACCGTGCATACACCATCACCGACATGGCTTCCTTGGACAAGGAGAAAGAACACCTCATTAAGGCTCTCCAGGAGAATGGCTACACTAAGCATTTGATCTGAAAGAAGATGAAAATGGCTAGAGAAAAAGCAGAAGGGGCTCTGAAAAGGGCCACTACGGGAGGAACAGAAAGGGCCCTGCAAAGGGCCATTTCGGAAGATATGGACGGGAAGCGGGAGAGAAAACCTACAGCATATGCAATGGTGCCATATGTTTGCAGCACTATCAAGAAGATTGCCAGGATCCTAGAAAAGTACGATGTGAAGACCAGATTCACATCAGTCAAAAAGACATTGGACATCTTACCAAAGGACCGCATCCTGCGACACATGTACGAAGGGGTTTATCAGATTAAATGCACTTCCGGCAAATCATACATCGACCAAACAGGAAGATCCGTCAACTGCAGGCTAAAAGAACATCAGAGGGCAGTGGAGAAAAAACAATTCCGCCTCTCGGCCGTATCTGAACATGTGTGGTCCAAACCAGGACACAACATAGATTTCGATAACACCAAAGTAATCCATAGAGAGGGCCGATATATCCCCAGAATAATACGGGAATCGATCGAGATCCTAAAACACCAAAGCAACTTCAATAGAGAGGATGGATACATTCTCTCAAACATGTAGAAGAGAGTATTCCAACAAACAATAGAGACCAAGAAACGAACAGCCAATCACGATGCACCTCACCCAACCGATGCAGGTATAAATAATGGCCTGATTTCTGCAAACGACAAGACCTGAAGATGCAACCTGGAATGGTTGCGAAACAGTCATTATTAAAAGTTTCAACATGCGGTAGAAACCCAGAAAACATGGAACAAAAATAGAAAAACCACGGAAGCCTTCGCAATAATTTCAAAGGAAACATGCTTTCTATCAGTTGTTGCTGAAAAGTGACAAGAATCCATGGAGGGAATTACAGTTTTTATTCATTTTTTTAAAATTTTATGCAATTGTAAAGGACTTTTATGTCTCAACTGCCTTTGCATTTGATCTTTTAAATGATTCTCTGATTTTCAAAACCACCTTTTCAAATTATTGTATATGATCACATCCAAAATGAATGGGCCGAAGTAAGGATGAGTCCAAAGAAAAACAGGCATTGGGCAGACCTGAGCTTCTTATTTTACTATATATTCTTGTACTCCCACAAAGCAGGGGTTAGACTCCGGCCAGGTTGGGTTAGGACCCAAAGTTTCAGCCCATGCAGATATCTAACAGGTTATGCTGTTCGAATGGAAAACAAATCAGAAACAGCATGAAGATATCACGTAAAACTCACCCACTTGAGTGGTGTATGCTGGGTATCCTTTTGCTCTTATTGTGTTCTCTCTCTCATGCTTGCCTTTCTGCATTTCTCTTAACATAGACAGAGCCTCCTGTTTGGTCATCACATCAGTACTGAAAGACACACACAAAACTGAGAAATTATGAGGGATTTCCAAAGGATGCTATTGGACTTCATTGAGAAAAGTATGCTTTAAAATCCTTATACAGTAAAACCTTGAACTAGAAAACCTCTTATTATCTTAGACCTCCATATATCATATTAATGTTTTGGTCCCAAACAGATCCAATTTAATATCATAGGAAATATACCTCTCTCTTTCTTAACATCCACATTTTGTAATCCTCTATACTGACCATTCCTGACCTACGATGTTTCGACTTATGATAAACCAGGACTTATGACATTAAGACATTGGTACCTCGCAACCGACATCCGATATCGTACCCCAGACAGATTCGATATTTGACATCCTATATTTTTCAGTGCTACACATCTACTTTCTTGTGCATATTTTTGGCCAATATGCAGTTGGACGATACCACTCGTCTGTGCTCAGTCACACTGTCGTCACCGTCTTGAGTGCTTGAAATCTGCATTTACCAATATTATTTTTCTGGGTGAAAAATGCAGTGTTTATAAATTGGAATGTGGTGATTGCAATGCTATATATATCGGTCAGACTGGGAGGAATTTTAAAATCAGGGAAAAAGAACATCGGCGGTGCTATGTCTACAACGATAGGACTGGTTCTCAATTCACAAAACACCTTGATAATGGACATTTTTCAGACTTTGATTAAAATATTTTACATTGTGAAAATAACAGCCACAGGCTTAATGCCTTGGAAATTTTAGGGATCGTTTCTACTGTTAAAAGTGGCCACAATGCATTAATGACTTTTTGTGCTTGTCCCACACCTGCCTCCTTCATATCCACTCCATATGCCCACTCCCACTAGTTTCCCAACAATTCCCCTATGGCTCCACCTACTCCTTGCCCAATCCTCTTCATCCCTCCCGCTGGGTCCAGATTTGAAATAATCTTCCCCCCTTATATAACTTGGTATATAGGGATTTGTTTTATGCAATGTTATTACTCCTGATGATCACGCAAAGCATTCAAATCTAGACTTGTTAAAATTATTGTACAAATTTAAAAGTTATATTATTTTTGAATTATGGATTTTTACCAAGTAAACACAGAAACAGTTAACTATATACTTAAACTATTAATTTATAGTCTAAATAATGTTTGGTACATATTTTTCCAAGGGCCTGGAACATATCCCAATTTATAACATGTAAGTCTATGGGAAATTGATATTCTCATTACAATAATTCGACATAAATATGATTTTTAGGAATGCATTAGAGTGGTAAGTCTGGAATGGGCAGTATATCATAATAGAACTGTTACTCAGAAACAAAAAATAACGTCCATATTTTGAAATTGCAATCTTTTTTCGGTATTCATTTTCCCAAAAAAAAACCAAAAATTGAGATGTTTTAGGCACAAATCATTTATTTATTTAATTATCCTTAATACAGCAAAGTTGAGGCCATATGGCCCCTTCTTCCACCTAACCATTTTAATACACAATATAATTAATTTTTGTACATAATTCAATTCAAGTAAAAACAGTGAAATGAAAATTATTTCAAGGTATACATAAATAAGAATAAAATTAATAAAAGTACAGAACAAATACACGCAAAAGTAAAATAATATCAAATCATCATTAAGGAAAGACTCCAGTTTGCCGATGGTTATAGCGACTGTATTTAGTCAATTGACAAGGTGAAAGTAACATTGGTAATTAACCAATCAGGGTGTTTCTATGACTAATGGGTTTTAATCGGTTCAATGAGTCACTTTTGCTTAGCGTCAGTTAGAACCTTCATCAGCAAGACATTTCTTCATTGCACGTGCCTCGATCTCAAAAGTGAAACAGTGAAGAAGGCTTTGGGAAAAAATTATTAAGAAAAGGTGAGTTATGAGTATTCTTTTTATTTTTTCAAATAGTGAATCAAGTTTAAAATAAACTATTGCAAAAAAAGAGAAAACCTGCCTTTCAGAGCAACATTTTTACTGCGGGGAAAAAATATATTACACATGACCTATTTTATTTTTTCTCGTTTTTGCTTATATTTTACAATATTACATTAATTCTTCGTCATTTAGGAATACCTAGTTTGGGAGCATTTGTTTCGATTGTGAACGCGAGAGTGAATAATCTTTGGAGTAAAGGTAAATGTCCTTTCATCTTATATTTGCTGCGGAAGTTTTAAAATATTCTGTTGATGAATAAGTTTAAATTAAACATGGTGTATAAACATGTTCTTGAAAAATTTAGGCCTTGCCAATTCTTAAAGATTGCGGTGAGATTGGCGACATTAACGGCCTTCACGAGTATAGCATGGGTCACTTCATTTTTTCAAGAGAGAGCACGAGGTCTTCAAAAATCACCTTCAGAGAGAGAGAGAGCATGAGAGTTTTAGCAAATCCTATTCCATACTTACTCTCTTACATTCCAGTACGTAATAAATCTGTGTCATTTTGTCATTCTGTAAAAACGATATTGTTAATTTGTGAAGAGAGCTTAAGAACGGCCCTCTTGATTTCGACGAATCTCTTTCACTCTATGTTCTCTTGCGTGTTTTAGATGCAAGTCCTTCTACTGTGATGGTTCAATTTCAGGATCATTGACATCCTCTATTTGTTAATTCTTTAAAAACTTTGGGGTTCACTTGCATTTTAAAATTGGATATAATCAGGAAACAATCACAGTGTTTAAATATGTGCATAAAAATAACAACAAAGTTTAATTTTTAGGCAATGTTTGTGTTTATAATCAGTTGCACCTTACGATGTATCAAATGTTTTTCAAAAATAAATTAATGTAAGACACTTTTTTCTTTTTAGAGATTCTTTAGCTGTGTGGATGGGCCAAAAAAATAGACAAGAAACACCAATTGAGCTACTTATTTTCAAGGTTAGTGTTGAAAATGAAATTTGGAGAATATGGTGTACAGAATGGAATTAAAATAAAAACTCCTGAGCCGTAAAATAATCCAGATGAGCACTCACACGTCAATAAGAGATAATAGAAAAAAGTAAAATTATACTTACAAGTTTGCAGGACGATGGCCTACAGGGACCTGTTGTCGGAAATTAGCCTAAAGAAAAAATAGAAGGGCACACACACGCACAATCACTCGGAAAAAATCCAGTGTTTTTCTGAGTGATTGTGCGTGTGTGTTTGTGTGCCCTTCTTTTTTCTTTAGGCTAATTTTCAACAACAGGTACCTGTAGGCCATCGTCCTGCAAACTTTTAAGTATAATTTTACTTTTTTATATTTTTTCTTATTGACATGTGAATGCTCATCTTGATTATTTTATGGTTCAGGAGTTTTTATTTTAATTCAAGGCTAGGGACGATGGAAATAGAAAAGGAGACGTATCTAAGACGTTTGGCTTGCCACCTTCAATTTAAAAAAAAAAAGCAAAAAGAAACCGAAACTGTAGCATAACTTGGTCCTAACAGGAAAAGATTTCATGCCACTAAAAATGAAGATCTGGATAAGGTTATTTATGACATTGATGGAAGCCAGAGGCCAAAATATCCATGTCGGATTCAATTCTTCAAAAGAAAGCTACAGTGAATGCATTAAAAATGGGAGAGTCAGATTTCCAATGTTCTAATGATGAGCTGTAGAAAGGAAAAATCGGTTGGAACCTATTCTCACTAAGAATGTGTGGCGAGGAAGCGGCAGCGCTTCCTAAGCAATCAGGACATGTGTGTGGAAAGGGATTCTGTATAAGTGGGTATGAAGAGAAAGGCATATTTAATGCTGATGAGGCTTAGTTTTTCCTCAATTTATTGCCAAATAGAACACTTGCAGTGAAAGGTGAACCCTGCCATAGGGATACAAAAAAGTAAAGAAAGATTCAGTCTATTTTTGTGCCAATTCAAATGGCAGTCAAAAGTTGGAACTTATGATTGGGAAATTTAAAAAACCAAGGTGTTTTAAGAATATTAAAAAACTGCCCTGTATGTATAGAGGCTCAAAAGATTCCTGGATGACCATTTTCATATTTAATTAGTTGGTTACCATGCTTGTTTGCACGTTATAGACTGGCCTTTGTCTCCCCTGTTCCTTGCCCTACCATTTTACCATTTTAAAATATCCCTCCATCTTCCAGTGCTCGTTGTGTTGCTTTTGTTTTTTTTATTTTTCTGTCTCGAGAGTTTGGGATGAACCAGTCTTTCTCCAGGCATGACAGAGAACGGAGAGGCCACCACCCAGGGGCATATGGAAAATTGGCAGAACACGTGATCACGCCTTCCCTTCCTGTACTCTTTCTCTATTTCTTTTTTCTTTCCAACAGCTATTCCCATCAGTTTTTATTATTTTTGCTACCCGGCAAAGGCCAGCTGTTCGATTTTATTCATGAATACCCTTTTGGGAGCATCATGGCTCCAAGGCGAAAACCAATGCTTGAAGCCAAAATGGGAATGCAAAGTCAAAACATAATATCATTTATTGATAAATTCATATATGTGGTCATGAAGGTGAGGAATACAAAAAGTTTATTTCCAACCAAACTGCATGAGTAAACTCCAACCACTTGACCAGGGTATAGTTTCACAGGTGAAGAGAGTTTATTGGTATCAACTAGTCCAATACATACCACGGAATATGAATTCCTGTAGTGAAATGACTGAAGTGAAGTAGAACATTTTGCAGGTACATAATGCATAGAATCTGCTTGTCTTAGAAATCAATTGAAGCATCTACAAAAGCCTAATGTTTTGCTATAGAAAAAGTACAGAATGATGAAGCTGAAGAACTGGCAGAGGAGCCAGGAGAATGGAATGCAATAAGTGTGCAATTGCATATTCAAGAATCATTAGAAGAATTTGTAACTGCAGATAACTCCACCAGCCAAGAGGACAGAGGTTCAAAAAGTAACACTTGAGAAAGGTTTATTATAAATTCAAAGGACTGTAAAGCAAGTCCTGTTTTGTAGAATAAGATTGAAAAGTTTGTTACTGAAGAATTCAATAGACAAATGAAAGATATTGCCAGCTATTTTGATAAATTATAAACAAAAATGCAAATGATAAAAAGTCTCTGTAATTTTTGAAATATGTATATATGTATGTACGTATATGCTCATTTTGGCTACAAAGCAACCGTCTTCAGTGGTAATTCACCGAAAATAGATTCTAAAAGAAAAAGGTCCACGATTGATTCTTTATTATATCATTTTTAATGTTAATGTTTTTATTGTTGATTTCATTTGATGATGAAGTGCATTAATTATTTGTTGTCTAAGAGAGTAGGCACGCATAAATGACAAAAATAATGATAAAAATCTACCAAAGGAGATAAACAATAACATAATATAAATGAAAAAAATTAAGTTAAAAAAATGGCCATAGGCGACAACAAAAAATACACCACACATGGGGATTGAACCTGCGACCTCAGGTTGACAAAACTGACCCATACCTTGAACCACTCGGCCACACCACTTTCTTGGAAAGGATAGTAATTTTTGGGGGATTTAAATAGCGGCAGATTTTTCGTAACCTTTAAATGTTAATAACTTTTGAAGGAGTGGCCATTAGGAGTATAAGAAAAATACGTGTCTGGTTAATTTTGATGTTCTTTCATCCCAGAGTGGTTTCATTCATATATTAGAATACCCTTTGATAAGTCCTGGTATACAATATCACAATAATCGAAGTGAGGAAGAATTAGAGAGGTCACTAGCTGTGTTTTTAGTGAAGAGGGAAGAATGTTTGTGAGAGACCTTAGAGTGTGTAAGGAAGAGTTTACCATCTTGAAGACTTTTATTACATGATTATTCCAGGGAACCGTTTCAATAATTATAATATTGAGATTTTTTATGATTTTGCAATAGTGTACGACTGAACCATTAATAGAAAGAGGAGCAGATTCTGCATGGTTTATAGAAGCCAGTAGTTTTGGATAACCGATTAAAATGGCCTAAGATTTCAAGGGGTTTGTGTTTAGAAGATTATCATAACTCCATTCTTTGAGTTGAGCCAGGTCATGATTTATGTTGGCTAAGGTAAGAGATAAGTTATTAGGTTTAGTGTCTAAGTAGATTTGGAGATCATCAACACACTAATGATGTTTGGAGTAAGTTAAGTATTGAGAACAATCATTAATGAATAGAGAGAACGATAGAATAATAAAATTGAGCCCTGTGGAATGTCTAGGTTAACATTAAGCAATAAAGACAAGGAATTGTTGGAGATAACTTGTTGGAAATGGTCGCTAATAAGTTTTCTGTCATCCATGTCATCGGTGATTTTAATTAGCACGGTGGTGGTGCTACGTGACTTCTGAAAGCTAGATTGATGGGAGTAAAGTAGATGATTTATGTTGAGAAAATCTGTTACTTGTTCATGCGCAAGTCGCTCAAGGACTATTGGTAAAGTGGGAAGAAAGCTAATCAGTGGATAGTTATTATTTTTGGAGAGAGATTTCTTAGGGATTGGGCTTATTAACACGCATTTCCATTACAATGGGAATTTTCCCTGTAATAAGGAGTGGTTAAAAATGTTAGTAAGTACTGGGCATACAAGATGTATTAATTTGTTAATGATCATGATAGGAATACCATCAGTACCTTGAGCTTTAGTTTTGATTCTGCGTATTGCTGAAAGTACGTTAAGTTGCAAAACAGCTTTAAAGTGGAATTGTGGAGAACCAGAAGACTCGTTTAATAGTTCGACTTTTGATTACTTTGCATTTCGTAATATGTCGATTGTTGTTGGATTAGTCGAGAAGCACTTATGAAGGGAGTCTAGTGATATGTTTGGTAGTAAGGAAGAATCCTTGGGCTTATCAATCCCGAAGTTTCGCAGATTGTTCCATAAGGCGGATGTTGTTACATTAGAGCTGGATATAGAATACGCAAATTTTATTTTGGCATTTTTAATCTGCTGCTCGGTTTTGTTTCTAATATTTTTGTAGGCATTGAACGTATTTGGGTATTTATTTAATTTGAAGAGACCAAAAATTGAATCGTGTCAAGCCATCATTAGTTTTACATCGGCCGTTAGCCACGGGGTGTGAGGTATAGAGAGACGGGTGGTTTTAATGAGTGCATATTTATCAAGTAAATGTAAAAGAAAAGCGTTAAGAGATTCAATTTTTGCATCAATGTCATCAGCATATTCAATGATGTGCCATGGAAGACACGCCACATCGGCAATTAGACTATCATAATCACGGTTTTTAAAATTGCGTTGAGAAATGAATTTCTGCTTAAATTTTGGGGAGTTTAGGCAGTAGGCTAGAAAAGTTAAATCATAGGATGAAATGCCCGTGGCAGGTAATTGACCATGGGTGCAAACTTTATCTGGGTTAGCAGTAACTAAAATATCAATCCAAGTGGAAGAGTTTTTAGTGTTATTTGTGGATTTTAATGGTAGCATGATGAGGTTATGCGATGTAAAGGAGTTTTTAAAAAAGTCGGCATTAGAGGAGTTTAAAGCGAAACTGGCATTAAAGTCACCAGATATGGTTATGGGTTCATAATCGTGTCTTAAGTTGGTGATGATCTCGTCAATGTCAGACAGATGACCAATGTTTGGAGGATGATAAATGATTCCTATTAAGTTTTTTTAAATTTACGACTACTTCAAGGAAGAGATATTCAGGTCTTTGGGAGTATTGTACATCACTGGTAGCGATTACTTTGCAAGCAAGGTCTTTATGGATGTATATAGATTTCTACTCCTCCTCCTCCTTTCTCAATCCTATCATTGGAAAACAACTTATAGCCAGGTATTTCTGCGGAAGAGCTCGAGATAGTGGGTTTCAGCCACATCTCGGAAACGGTAATGAAGATCATTGGGCAGGAGCAATGAACACAGTTCGTCAAAGTGGGGGACAAGGCTTTGCATGTTAAAATAGATAAGTTGAAAGGATCGAGAAAAAGGTTTAACTTCTTCTGCAAGATGACAATGTGTTGGAAATGGGATGAGTAGGGGAAAGCCATTACAGGGTAGGGGTGGATGGTTGGTGGTAAGATGAGGAGTGTGATAATGAGTTCATCTGTGCAAGGTTAGTCTGACCTGTGGAAAAAATTCAGGGGCATTAGGGTTCGGGTGTGGCACCCAGTGATGTGATGAGACAAAGGTTGGTGCATTTGGGTTAAGAGTAGAATTAGGATGAAGACAGGATTAGGAAAGGAGAGAGAGAAAGGATAGAGAGAAGGAAAAGAATGGGCTAGACCAGTGGTGCCCAAACTTTTCTAATGGTGGGCCACCTGAGTGGTTGCAAATCCCTTGGTGGGCAGCATTGGAAGTTGCCAATTCTTCAGCAGGCCGGATTAGAGTTTAAATCGGAAATTTTCTACATAATCTGAGGTGCCATACAAATGAAAACAAAGTCTAAATCAGGTTTTCATGGCTAACATTTCAATGTTTAAAGTATTGTTATCAAAATTTTCAAAAAATGTATGAATTTGTGTGCTAAATTTTTCAAATTGCTTTTTTGCCACAGCATCGCGGGCCGCATTTGGCCTGCGGGCTGTAGTTTGGGCATCACTGGGATATAGGATGGGCAGGGAACCTGTGGCCCACAAGGCTTTTAAAAGTGGCTCACCATGACTTTCTCCTCTATCATAGAAATGTGGCCCATGAAGACTTTATCAACCGTGCATGCCAAAACCATGATCCAGGAGAGAAGGGGTGCAGCCGGTGCAAATAACTGGGGACCGTATATTATATATAATTATATTATAACATTAATATAAAATATTTCCAGTACTATAAAAAGCATTTATATTTTGGGGGGTTTTATTGGCTCCCAGATCAGTTATAAAGCTTAAATGTGGTCCTCGGGCAAAAATGATTCCCCACCTAGGGCATAGATAGATATCCATCTTTATTTGGGCAAGATTGAGTCTAAGCAGTCTCTTCTTCCATCAAACCCATGGAGAGAAAGGGTGAGGAAGAATGGAAAGAAGAGTTCTAATTTAATTATCAGTCATACCTACCCATCATTTTTGACAGGTAATTCCATTAATTTATTCTATAATCACAAAATTATGGATTTTACTGTCTCATTGGTGGGTAGGTACTTAAAATAGAAAACACTCACATGTAGCGAAAATCAACTGTGGACACAAGTCTTTCTGGATCCATGTCTACCAACAACTTCCAAAGAGGTTTTCCTTGAATTCGTGACCACATGTCCCAAAGAGCATTAATAATAGCAGCAGTTGCCAAGTGAATAACTCCCTTCTCTGGTCCAACCTATCGAGAAGTTAAACTGTCATTATACATCATACATACCATATCTGCCTGAAGATAAGCCAACCCCGGATTTAAGCTGACCCCCCAAACATTTCCACCATTTTTTAAGAAAAATGTAAATTTCATAGATTTTATGCTGAAGTGTGCCGCACATGCATGCACGGCCTAGAATACATTATTGGAGATTGAAGAATTGAGTGGGAAATGGTTCAGTTTTTGACATTTGAAATATTACTCCAATTAATATTTTTGTATTGTTGAATTAATGTTCCACATTCAGTGACGATAATTTCATTCAATTTCATTTTCACAAAGGTCAAATAAAGCAATAGTGACCACGCCAAGTAATTTTTCATCCAAGACCATTTCCAATGAAATTAGCATTCACAATGCCTTAAGAAATTGCATTTTTATAATTATACACATACCATGTCAAGTTTTACCAAAATTCAAACAGTTGACCATCAAAAGCCATCATTGCATGTTGCGTAATCGTCTGCGCAGTCAATGTTCGCAATTTTAATAGATTCCATGAATGCATACAAACATTACAATGGCTATAGCAATAACTACAATAGCAGAGTAAACCTAATAGGAACTTCTTTTAATGCATAATGAAAAATAATACAAATTGCTAACTAATCTTAATGATACATATGCATAGCCCTGAGAAACCAAAGAAAACATACCAGGAGGAACCCAAGTTGTGAATTCTATGTGAGAGCAGGATGGGTCTAAAAAGTGATGCCACCAGTAGAGGAAAGTGGCCTTAGATACTGGTAGGTTGCATAATGTAACCACTTTCACATTGAATACGATTCAACTAGTTTTTGGGAATAGCAAATAGAAATTATATATGCAAAATCTGTATATTTCCATAAACAGCCGTTAAAGATAAGACTTCTAAGCCTATACCAAAACTGTTTTATAAAACAATCAACATGTAATTCAGCATGATAAATGAAGAAGATGGGCGCTTGCTAACTGAGACACTGAGTTCACATGAATCCAAGATGATCATGAATCTAAGACGACCCCCTCCCCCTTTAGCAGCCTGTCAAAGCAAAAAAAAAGATTTTACGACATAATTACACATAATTCCTGCAAAAATTACAAAGTAAGAAAACTTGCAGAAATTTTTATTGGATTGCATAATTTTCTTTATTATCATAGGTATTATATCAGTCATCATCACTCTCTATATTCTCTTCATCACTCTCCCTATCTTTATCACTCCTAACTTTGTCCAGAGATTCCCAAAAATCATTATCTTCACTTCCGTCCAAGGCATTGGAAAAGCAGTGCTTCTTAAATCCATTCGCTAGTACTTCTGGATTTATCTGTTGCTATGATGCCTTGATCCATTGGCAGAGCATTGCAATAGTAGGTTTATTTTTCACTCCTAACATAAGCCCTACAAAATATCTTTAATAAGTTTGTTGACAGCAACATCGAGAACTTGAAGCTATTAAGTCATTCCTCCAGGTATTATTATAAAGCTAATGATCTATAACTTTAGGAGTTGTGTGTCCTTTGAATGCATCTAGTACAAGCATCCCTCTTTTTCTTAACCCATTAATACCCAGACATTTTTTAAAATTTCATATCTTCTTTACGTAGTTTATGTTAAGTAAATTAAAGTACTATAGAAAAAATAATTCAAAAAATCTCTAACTCCCACAAGTTACTTTTTAGTGCTTTTCGTCATTGCTGAAAAGCACTATTATCTTCAAGATGTCCGTCCGTCCATATGCATATATTAGGGAGGAATTCAATCAAATTTGGTACATAGAATATTCACATGACCAAAATGGCATGTTTGGAGCAAATAGACTCAGCAGGGGTGCCACAATTGCAAAATTTAACTTTTTGGTAATTATGAATTTGGAAGGAATTGGCTAAACCGATTTCAACTAAGTTTTGTATTATGGAGGAGGGCAAGATATAAAATCAAAATCGAAATGTTTAGTATAAATATAGAAAGCAAGGCTGCCAAAATACAAGAATAAAAAAATTCTTTTTACATGTATTTGTGTTGAACTGTCCACATCAATTTTAACCAAATTTAACGCTTATAATATACACATATATACAAAATCACATTAGCAAATTTAAACCAAATCATTCAAATAAGGATGCCACAATTACAAATTAAACTCTTTCAGTAATTAAGGATTTGGAAGGAATTGGCTGAACGATTTCAATTCAAGTTTTCATATAAGAATTGTACTACATACCATAATGAAAATCAAGATGTTTAAAGCGGAGCTAAAGAGCAGGGCTACCACAGTAAAAAGTAAAGTAATGTTTCTTTTACACGTATTTCTAGAAAACTGACTTTAAGGATTTTAATCAAATATGGTATATTTAATCTTCACATAAATAAATAACCAAAATAGCAAATTTCAACCAGGTTGACTAAACGGTTACCACAATATAAAGACAAAACGAAATGAATATGTTTAGAATGGACCAAAAAAGCAGGACTACCACTATTATAAGGAAAAATAATATTCTGATTTCACAGCAAATACACTAGTATACGATTATACTACTGCAAATTTGGTGAAAAGCACTTCTTTACCACGTGAAACCCATGTACACTCCTACTTGTTTTTACATCTGCACACTTATGGGGTCAAAATTTGTTCAAGGGGTCATTTTATGAAAACCACTTCATTATTGTTAAACAATTTTTTTCAGCCATTATTTATACTTCAAAGACAATTTATTAAATTGCAAAAAAATACAATAAAAATATAACTACTTTATCACTAGAAGGGCCGGATCCACATGCATACCTAAAAGGTCCACAAGTGGTAATTTTGACCTCTACCACTAAATAGCTGTTTAGCATGCTTCTGAGAGGCAGATATCAAATGGAAGGAGTTCTTATATGATTGTGGATGCATAGGGTATTTTTTAGAGATACACAAACAATGGTAATATTGTTAATATTTTTTATTTTAACCAAAAACCATCGTTCAAATATTTTTTAATTATACATTAGAAATAAAAGGGAAGTGATTTTCAAATCAAATTAAATTCTTGCAGATGGCAGTTCTCTACATGGGAACAGAATATTGTTGCATGTCATAAGAAGAAAAATCTGTGAGAATTGAAAAGCATAGTCCTAACCTTCAATTATTTGGCAAGCAGTTAATTGATGTCTTTGGCAGAACATTTGTCACAAAAAGCCTTATTGCAACCAGAACAAGTGTCAACGGCTTTATTCCTCTTGCACTTATAAGAGCATTTGACATTGGCATCACTTGCAGTCAACTTTGAGCTGAGGCTCATTTTAAAACAGTATCTTCCACAAGGTGCGGTGAATGTCGTTTCTTACATGATTCTTTCAAGGGGATCTGAAAATATGTGTCAATTCCAATGCATACAACATCATATCTCCGCTTCTACTGAATGAAATGGGACAATTTTCACCATTTAACTTCTGTAGTGATGAAGAATGATTACTGTATAACTCAGAACTTTATAAGATATATGAAATGACTTTTAACTATATATGAAACAAAATTTATTTCAAATTTTTAGTCAAGACATGAAAAAGCTGACCTATGAGAAACTTTTTCCCTATTTCGTTCAAGATGTACATTCAGTGAATGAAATTATTAAATTATTAAAAGCTGAAAATTTTCCTTGAAAAATATTGCATATCAATAACATTTATAGTTTTTACAATACTGAAAGGTATATGATAGCAAGGTGCTCGCTTGACTGGCTGGTGATCGGGATGATTTCTCTTCTCTACTGCAAAGAGTGTGCTTTATGTAAGATAATATAAAAAGCATTGTTTATAAATGTCATGTTTTACTAAAATCCTAAAAATCTTTCAGACAAATTCAATAAAAACGAAAAAGTTGTAAATTTTACAATTTACAGGAACCGAAATCACAATTTTTTTAAAAACTCCTCTGACCTCAGAAATGGGATTTAATTAAATGTTCTCCAAGCTTGAGGGGTTAAGTTGTTAAGCATCATGGTGGTACAAAGAGATGGTAGTCATTTGCTACTAATCAAAAGACACAGCAAACTTAAAATTGTGGGACATTGGAAATTTCATCAACCCAAGATGCTTAAATAAATTTAACCATCTTCATTTGCCATGTGAATACAGCCACCAGAAGCAAGCCTTGATCAACACTATTTCATTTTGGGAATGCATCATGGATGTTAGGATCATTTTAATATTAGTCAAAATCGGGCATTTGCAGTGTTTTTAATAATAATTTATTTAACACACACAGATTACCCAAATTCCATGTGTTAATATCTATTAGCAGAAAATTATAATATTTTTAATTTTTTATGTATAATTTGGTTATCATGAACTCGATTAACACGAACGCATGATTTTATTCTCCCTTGTTTTTCATGTATAATTTGGTTATCATGAAGTCAATTAACATGAACACATGATTTTATTCTCCCTTGGAGTTTGTGTTAACAAAGGTTTATTGTAAAACAATTTCACTGTAATAAGTTTTGCAGTTACCCTCTATAAGAACATAAGCACCTTATTAGAAATTATTCCTCCAGAAAAATGTTAAATACAAGTTTCACTGTAGTTGATTATAGCATATTAAGATTTTGCTAATGGTATGCATTTATGAGATGGAAAAAAACAATTTTTTCTTAATGGTTAAATAGTTTTATCCTACTTATTACTACTCTGTTATCCTTTAATAATTTTGTTTACCCATCTCAACTGAGATTCACTTGTTAAGCATCTCCAGAATCCAGCAAAATCACTGAAGATGTCATTTGTATCTTTTCCAACCACCAAAAAGGATAATGCCTTCACAGCTTCAACAACTGTTAAAAGAAAGGAATGAGGTATTTAAAATAAATAAATTATAACTCACTGCCAGTATGTTTAATAGAAAAACAATACCTTGCATATTGCATTAATTAGACTACCAAATAAACAATGCCACTAAATTATACAAAGTACAAGTTTACGCATATTTATTTTCACTTTTATGTGGGTTAGTCATCAAACCTTCATCCAAGATAGTGAAAAAACATAGGTTTCTGCTGATATCACCTTAGTCAACACCTGAGCTAGGAAGTTTCAGTTCCGACCGTTCTGGGTCCAACCTTAAATTTTCCAACTTGTTCCATTCTGGGTTCAGTTCTGAGTGATAGAAAGAAGGAATGGTTTGGTTCCAGAACCATTCCTAGTTTTAAACAAATGTGCTATTTATTGATAAAACTTGATGTGAATTTCAGCTTTTTTCAGTTGCGTTAAGATGTTATGAAAGTTTCTTATAAGAAATGTGACCAAAGGACATCTTTTTAAAGAAAATTTCCTTTTTTAATTCAAATTTTTTTCCTCTCTTTTTTGAGTCTTTCTCCATCTGTCCTATTTTTTAGGTTCAACTTATTGAAATTGCATTTTTATGTTTTCAATTTGTTTTTCATCCCAAGTTAACTAGTATATTTCAGTATACATTTACATAGCTTCAGTTATATTCCAAACGGTTGCCTATATAAATAGCAAGCATTTTCAGGTGAACCTCTACAACAGGGGTGAACAACCTATAGTTAATAGCCGGCCACATTCACAGTTATAAGGCTCTTGGTGGGCTGTATTTAACCCTTTCAGTGCCACGTAAAGATATATCGTCGTTTGCTTCCTAAGCGAGAAGTGCCATCAATGATAAATCATCGACCATGCTGAGTAAGCGTAACTCATAATACTTCCACATGCAAATGACAGATGGCAGGAGATGATAAGGAGAGGAGACTATGCAGTTCATGTATCTTCTGTTCTCTTTGATTTTCGTTGATTATTTGTTGAGTTTTTTCAATTTTGCAAAATATTATCTCTATTAATTCAAGATGGCTTGTATAGGCAAAGATAATTTCACCATTAGAATTGAGGATGATGAATTGGTTTGTTATATAAACTCATTAACCCTCCAGCTGCATATATATAAACATTCATGGTGAGGCTACTCTGCAGCTTCAGATCGGCTGGAAGTAGTTTGTCCATGACACACTGGTGGCCGATATCAAGGACAACTTCATACTTGGCCTCAACATCATGGGAGCGTGTGGATCCATGCTGGACCTACCGGAGCGGCTGTTGTGCCTAGATGGGGAAGAGGTTCTACTGATTATGGCCAATGGCAAATTACAGAAACTCTCTTCCATACAAATATTTATGGAAGTGCTCAAAACCCTGTACCACTGTGAGAAGTTCCTGCTTTGTGACACAGTAGTTCCGCTCCTGCCTGGAGCTTGCTATGGTAGGCGATGACCAACTCCTGATCTGCAACAGCACTGCCCCAAGTCCGACATTGCTGGCATCCATGTCCACGATGAACTGTCCTTGCAGCAGAGGGTAAGCCAGGACAGGGCTGGTGCAAGGGGCTTGCTTCAATCTTCCAAATGCCTGTTCACACTCCATCATCTATTGGAAAGGATGTTTCCCCTCTGTCAGCTGGTGAAGAGGCTTTGCTACCTTCGCAAAACCTTCGGTAGTACTGATATATCCCAAGGAAGCTTCTGACCTTAGTCCGGCTCTTGGATCTTGGCCAGTCCCTCACAGTATCCAGCTTGATGAGGTCTGTCTGTACCCCCTCCTTGGACACAATGTGCCCCAAATATCGCATCTCCTTTTGGAACATTTCTTCAGGATTATCTTCAGATTGGTGCCCCTCAGCCATCCAAATACCTCGCAAAGGTTCTTCACCTCTTCTTGGAATGTTTGGGCAAGCACCAGCACATCATCAAGGTATACAAGGCAGGTCTTCCATGTGAGACCTCTCAGCACAGTACCCATGAGACATTCAAAGGTTGCTGGTGCATTGCACAGCCTAAAGGGCATCACCTTGAACTGGTAGAGGCCTTTAAGTGTTGCAAACACAGTCTTTTCTTTGTCAGCTGGATGTAGGCCTACCTACCAGTATCTACTCTTGAGATCCATGGATGAGAACCACTTTAACCCAGCTAGAGTATCCAGGGTATCATCAATGCGTGGCAAAGGGTAGCTGTCCTTCATTGTGACATCGTTCAGCTGCCTGTAGTTGATGCAGAATCGGAAGGTTCCATCTTTCTTGCCCACCAACACCAAACACATCCTGGAACTCTCTCAAGAAACTGCATGCCATGCCCATCTCCTCATCAGAAAAATTTTCCCGAACCTCCTCAACCATCTTCTTTAAGGATTTAGGGAGCTGTGTCTTCTTCGCCATCACCTGAAGGCATCACCCATGCAACGGGATTACACCTTGCCACCACAATGCCTTTGGACGGCTTTACCTGCCAAAATTTGCCAACCTGACTGGAATCACCCAACCTCCCTGGCTAGCAACACCCCACCATTGACTCCATGAATGGGCTCCAAAACTCCCAGGCAGTAGTCCTCAGGATCCTCCACTAGAGCCTTGGTGAAACAGTCATTGTTGGCCCCAATTTTGATGTCTTCCTCCAGCTGAACCCTGCTGGAGTATAAATTTCCATTGGCCATAATCAGCAGAACCTCTTCGCCATCTAGGCACAACAGCTGCTCCAGTAGGTCCAGCATGGATCCACATGCTCCCATGATGTCGTGGCCAAGTATGAAATTGTCCTTGATATCGGCCACCAGTGTGTCATGGACAAACTACTTCCGGCTGATCTGAAGCTGCAGAGTAGCCTCACCATGAATGTTCACTTTCTCCCCTGTGGCTGTCTTCAGCTGGCAAGATTCGAGCAGGGTCCGCAGTTATGCTGCACCGATGACCTCAGGTTGGGTGATAGATGCAGAGGTCCCTGTGTCGAAAGTGAAGATGGCCTTCGACTGGCCGATGCACCCGTCGACCACCAGTATATTTGGTAATTGCTGTACTAGCCCAGGGGTTGTCAGTGCCCTAGCCAATCCACATCCCTTAAGGTTGACTACTGCTCGTTTCCCTGGCTGCTTCATCCTGGCTTCCCATTTGTGCCATTAGCTCACCATTCTGTCCAGTGACAATGAAAGTGGCCAAGCCTATCACCATTAAAACACCTTAGTTGTCCCGGGCTGCAACTCCATTCTGCCAAGAGCTTCTTAATCTCCTTCACCTCTGCCATCAGCTGCCCAACCACATTGGGCAATGTCATACTAGTCTGTTGCATCAGAATCTCCTGCACCCGTGGTTCCACAGGCTGCTGTACCACTGACTGGATGCTCTCAATCTCGAGGGCAGCATTCAAGGCACTCCTTAAATCTCGTGGGCCCTGCATGAGCACAGCTTCCTTCACATTAGCATTCTGCAGACCTCCGATGAACTGCTGCGTCGCTACCTGGTTGACCTGCTCCATGCTCCAGTTAGGGTAGGTGAGGTGAGCAAGCTGCTCTACTGCAGAGTAGTACTCCTGGAGGCTCTCTGATGGTTCCTGCCTGAAGCTGTAGCCTTGTAGCATTCCTCATTTCATCAGGGAACTGGGACTGGCATGAGTCAAGGAGAAGTGTTTGGAATGCTTATGCTCACTGCGAGTATCAAAGCTTCCATGACATGTTCTACCTATTCCTCCCTGAGGGGAATTGTTTCTCCCCAAATTGAATGGCATTGGAGAATTTTGTCCAATCAGCTTTTTTAATTGCCCATATAGGCCAACATAAGTCCAATGTATTGGGTGATAATCATTTCAGGATAATCGGGAAATGATCACTGCCACATAGATCTTGGTATACCTCCCACTCAAATAATGCACTGACCATGCTAGAACAGATGGTTAGGTCAATTGCTGAAAATGACCTGCTGCTAGCACTGAAGTGAGTGTCGCTACCATCATTGAGTATCACCAGATCCAGGCACGAGAAAATCTCAGACAGGCTATGTCTCCTACGATCTGTTCTCACCAACCCTCACTCAGAGTTATGGGCATTAAAGTCATCCATAAGAATAAATGGGGGGGCAGCTGATCTATAAGGTCCAGAATTGACCTCCTCATAACATTTTCATTAGGGGGAAAATACATCAAGCAGATGGTCACCTCTTGAGGGAGAGCAACTCTAACTGCGATAGCCTGCAGTTCTGTTTTGAGTGTTACCTCCTCTGAGTATCTTGAGTTATGGACCAGCACAGCCACTCCTCCATGAGGTCCTTTCTGTACAATGACTATCCTCTAAGTGTGTCTGTGTCGGATTCCCTGAATTGTGTTTCTTAGAAAGAAACACATGCTGGCAATAACTCTGATAGAAGGATACAGAGTTCGGGAAAGTGGCATCAAAAACCATTACAATTCCACTGTACTATCCATTCTCTGGCTATGGGATTCGTAGAAACGGTACTACCTCATTATACTCATCTTTTTTTACCTTTCCCTCTTCCCTGTATCCGGGAGAGGTTGTTATCACTATCCGATAGGCATTCTAAATCCATATCTTCCAGTTGAGATATGGATGAGCTTATTGGCTTATCATTTACTTTACTTAGCCCCAGTTTTTTTTATTTCTCATTGGAAAACTGAGGACATAACTTTTGGGAAATGTCCCTTTTTCCTTTGAACTTTTGGGATATCGCTGCCTGATGCTTTCTCTAGAGAAGGTTGCTTTTGCAGCTCTGCTATTACTTCTCTAAGTCTCTTCAAGGAGATCTTTAATGACCTCTTGAAGTTTGTCATAAGCAGCTTGGGTAAGGCTAGGACTAGCCACAACCTTGGCAAAAGGTACGGGCAGAGGTAAAGCCATTAACTTCACCTGCTTTCTTGCATCAGTGACTGAGACCTTGCTGATCGCCCGTACCTCCTGAACTTTATTTTCGAAAGCCAAGGCTTGGCAGTCCTTTGACCAAGCTGTATGGGCACCCTGGCAGTTGACACAATGAGGCCCAGATGAACAGGATGTTCCATCATGGGCCTTTTCACCACAGTCAGCGAGATCTTCTCCTTGTTCCACATCAACTTTGCATGGCCATATCATAAGCAGTTAAAACACCGCATTGGATCATTGGATTTGGCACATAGTCGCACATACAGCTTTATGTACCCAGCAGCAATCTTTACTGGAAGTTGAAGAATTGCAAAGGTCAGTATCAAGGTGAGAGTGGGTTTTAACACTCAGTCTCATTTTGTTTGCATCCTGTCTACCTTGATCGCACATTCTAAGGCCAGCTCAGACTTCAGCTCCTCAACAATCCCCAAAAGATCATAGGAATGTACTATACCCTTGATAGTCTTGTGCCTCAACTTTAACCAGGATGGTTTTTTTGACTGGATATCATTAACAGTCTCAATCAGTAGCTTCCCATTCCTAAGTTTCTTTATGTCGTTTACTTCCCCAATAGCTACCCTAATTGTCCTGGCAATTAGGAAAGGAGAAACTTTGTGAAAATCTTCCTCCAATGACAATGGTATCCATGCACAGCAAATGCATTGGCAGGCGTTCTACGCATAGAGAGGGCCAGCAATAAATGAATGAAAAGTAAATAAAAAGATGGCTGGTGATATCTGAAAAAAGAATGATGATGCATGAGTGCCCTCTCTGTGTACCTCCCTCACCACTTGGAGGAACCTGCTCCAAGGGGAAAAGTTGTAGGAAATTTAATTTTCTACAACCTTTGTTCGAAACATTATCCCATATAAAGCGCTATTGAAGAGATATTTTTAAAACTAATTTTTTTAGCTGCCAAAACTACACCACCTACCGGTGACTATTGTAAACACTTTATACTCCTTATTTTCCTAATTGTTGGAGCTACATCCAATATCAGAAGGCTGTGGTTTTAGTTTATTTCTATTCTTTGTAGTCTTTAAATTGTTCTCCCAGTTCCTTAACATATTTATTATCATTTAACCTATTTGGAATTCATAGAAATATTACAGGTATGGAGAAAGTCATGCATTGGCCACATCACATTTTTTAAATATTTCTTTTAATATTTGATGAATGTAAAAAAGTATTGTGATAAAAGTTGTAGGAAATTTAATTTTCTACAACCTTTGTTTGAAACATTTTCCTATATAATGCGTTGTTTAAGAGATATCTTAAAAACTATATTTTTTAGTTGCAAAAACCACACCACCTAGCTGCGACTATTGTAAACACTACACTTAGTTACGTCTCAGTAATTCTCCTTTTTATTTTATTAATTGTTGGAGCTTCGGGGCTATATCCAATAACTCAAGGCTATGGTTTGAGTATATTTCTGTTATTTGTCAAGTCTTTAAATTTGCTCGCAGTTCCTTAAAATATTTATTATCATGTAACCTATTCGGAATTTTTAGAAATATTACAAGTATGGAGAAAGTCATGTATTGGCCACATCAGATTTTTTTACTTTCTCCATATACGAAGTATAGAGAAGGTATTGTTTTATGAAAAAAATCGAACTCAAGATTTCAATGGAAATACATGTTTTAAGGTCCCCTGAACATGTTTTGACTATTTTCTCGATGTCTGTGGGTGTGTCTGTCTGTGACCAGGATATTGTGGATCCTTGGACTCAAAAACTATTAATTAGATCAGCATTACACTTTATATTTGACATTTTTGTTAAAGGAAGACCTGCTGATTAGTTTTTGGTAAAAATTGGTCAACCAGAAGTGGGTGTTTACTCTTGTCACTTATGTTTTTTTGAAATACTTGCTTTAATATTTGATAAAAGTAAAAACTTGCTGGGATAAAAATTGTAGGTAATTTAATTTTCTACATTTGTTTGAAACAATTTCCCATACAATACATTGTTGAAGAGATATTTTAAAAACTAAATTTTTAAGCTGCCACCACCTGCTGTCAACTATTGTAAACACATTACACTCCTTTTTATTTTCTTAATTGTTGGAGCTTCTGGGCTATATCTAATGACAGAAGGCTACAGTTTGAGTTTATTTCTGTTCTTTGTAAAGTCTTTAAATTCTTCTCGCAGTTCCTTAAAATATTTATTATCATTTAACCTATTTGGTATTATTAGAAATATTACAGGTATGGAGCAAGTCATGTGGTGGCCACATCAGATTTTTTAAGAGATATTTTAAAAATTATATTTTTTAGCTGCTACCACCAGACCACCTGGAGGCACCTTTTGTAAACACTATGCTTAGTTACACCTTTTTATTTTCTTAATTGTTAAGCTTCGTGGATACAACCAATACGAGAATGGTATGCTATGAATTTATATCTGTTCTTTGTAAGATATTTTAACTTTTCCAGGAGTCTTTAAATTCTTCTAAAAGTTACTTAAAATATTTATTATCATTTAACCTATTTCGAATTCATAGAAATATTACAGGTATGGAGAAAATCATGTGGTGGCCACATCAGATTTTTTAATATTTGATGAATGTAAAAAAGTATTGGAATAAAAGTTGTAGGAAATATAATTTTCTACAACCTATGTTTGAAACATTTTCCCATATAATGCGTTGTTTAAGAGATATCTTAAAAACCATATTTTTTTAGCTGCCAAAACCACACCACCTAGCTGCAACTATTGTAAACACTACAAATAGTTACATCTCAGTAATGCTCCTTTTTATTTTATTAATTGTTGGAGCTTCGGGGCTATATCCAATAACTCAAGGCTATGGTTTGAGTGTATTTCTGTTATTTGTAAAGTCTTTAAATCTGCTCGCAGTTCCTTAAAATATTTATTATCATGTAACCTATTCGGAATTTTTAGAAATATTACAAGTATGGAGAAAGTCATGTATTGGCCACATCAGATTTTTTATGAACCAATTAAGAGCACTAAGTGAGGGATGTCTGTATATAGACTGTAACATCAAGAAATGTGTATCTTCTTAACACATTTGTGGCATAAGGCATTTTTACTGTTCATCCCCAGGTTTGCAAAATTTTTTAAAAATTTTTATTTATAATTTGTAAGTTTTAAAATGTTTTTATTTTACAAAAAAAGTCTTGGCACTCCTACAGCAAGTAAATGGCATCTATAAGAGTTTATTATCTGTTTTATCATGTAATAAGTTCATTTTTACAACTAATAGTTTCCAAGATAAAAATTATTAAATTTTAACGTACAAATGGGGTAAAAATAACCCCTAAAAATTAACAATTTTGAAATTTGAGATTTTTCCGGTTGGTTGTAAGTAAAATCCTATAATCGTGCAAAATTTCAGCTCCCTATACATCTTAGATTGGTCCACACACTGGAATAGCTTTTCTCCATACTAACTTATGCGAGAATATTCAAGGCATCTGGAGTTTACACAAGATTTTAGATTTCTCAAGGTGGAAAGTTTACTTAAAAATGGTCCAATTTTCTCCGTTTTTGCTTTATTCGATACTAAAACTACAAAATATCTTTCTTATTCTTTCAATTTTTAGATGTTACACGTAAGAATTTCTCAGATATATGCATTTATTTTAGAAATTGAAAATAATTGCTATATCATTATTTTCCTCTTTAAGATGGCTTTTAAACATGCAGTTTTCTGACTGACTTTGCAAAAGTTTTTGCAGATATCACTAGTTTTTTTATTGTCATTAAAAAAAAGATTAGACTCAAGCTATAAACATACATACATACATACATACATACATACATAAACATACACACAGAGGGAAATTTATGGAATAATAGTTATTCCCAAAATTACAGCTTATGCCATTCTGCATAGTTTCCTATTATTCCATCAATTTCTGGCTTTAGCAATCTCACCATTTGAGAGGGAGGGGTTTTCTTTGACGTTCTCTTGGAGGACGTCCGTTGGGACTGGTTGATACTAGCTTGGCTAGCCCAGACCCAACTAAGAAAAACACCCGCATTCAGAAACAGGAAAGATTATCTGCTAAGGTAGTTCAGTGGTAGAATATCTGCCCGGCAAGTAGAAGACCCGAGTTCGATTCTCGGTCATAGCAGAATTTTTTCTGTTTCAAAGTTATTCCCAAAAATACATACAGAGAATAGACTGGTTTATTTATATTGTTAAGAAAATTGAAATTTGTTTTGAGTTAGCCAAAAATTGCTTTGGAAATGAGAAATTTTCACTACTATGGCAGCCCACATTGCCACAACATTTGGGAAACAACTGCTTTATATTGAAAATATTCATTCATTATTCCCTCTTTCTGGAGGTTGTCTTTATGAAGAATACTCTCCATTTTTTCCTTCTTTCCAGATGATTTCTTTCATATCAGTAGTAGGATAAAGAGGAGTCTGGGCCCCCCAATCCCAACTTTTATTGCAGCCGCCATCTTAGATTTATGACATCACATGGTCATGTGACCAACCTGTGGCGCCACAGCTCGGAGAAAGTTGGAACTAAAAAAAACCGGTGTCATTCGAAAAGCAGTGTTGCCAGGTGAAGATCGATATATTGAACAGTTCAGTGTTGCCAAAAACAAATGAATCGCAAAAGCGCATTCATGTTGAAAAATTGAATGGCGTAAATTTAAAGGGGTGGGTAGTAAGTACTGTAGCAAATGATGACTGCTGTGTGAATTTGCACGGGATGGCACCATTGTGGTTGAGGCTATTTAACGATTGAAATACGAAAGAAGTATTACATGCATTAATCTCATAATAGGATAATGATACTCATGATATATTTTAATTTTTTTATTACAATGTTTTTGTTTTGTATATTAAGTTAAATTTTTACTTTCCGAAACATTGTAATTTTCTATTTCCTCCCTCGTTACAATACTGTATCGCTTCGGTAAAAATATTTTCTTTTTAAGTCCCAATCATGGTCGTTCAACGACTCTGCAACCAACATCTCTCCATACCTCGCCTGCATTTTTTCTTGTTTGTCGATGTTATAAACTTCATTCTCCTTTAATTCCTCCTTTTTTATAAACTCCACTTTTATATTCCTCCTCGCATGTTTGTCAGCGATGGTATTCATCTAAAAAGGAAAAAAGTTTGATTAATCAAAGAAATTTATGAATGTTAAGAGACTAATGAAACACTTAAAAAAAACATTGAGGACAACACGAAAATTTATAATTAACATTTTTATGGAAGTTGCAAGAGTTGATTAGTTTTTTGGTAAAAATCCACCAACAGTATATAACCCGTAATATTTTTTTTTAATTTCAAATAGGTTACATAATAATTAATATTTTAAGAAACTGCGAGAAAATTTTAGACCTATAAAAAGCAGAAATAAACAATCCATAGCCTTCTGATATTGTATATAGCCACAAAGCACCAACAATTAAGAAAATAAAAAGGATCATTACTAAGACTAACTAAGCATTAATTGTTAATAGTCATCGGTAGGTGGCGTGGTGGTGGTAGCTAAAAACATACGATATCTCCTAAACAATGCATTATATGGAAAAATGTTTCAAACAAAGGTTATAGAAACTTAAATTTCCTATAACTTGTCTCTAATATATTTTTACATATATTGAAAATTAAATCAATCATTTCAAAATAACGGATAAGTGACTAGAATAAACACCCACTTCCGGTTGATTCTTACCAAAAACTAATAACTCTTGCGACTTCCATAAAAATGTTATTTATAAAAGTTCGCGTTGTCCTCAATGTTTTTTTAAGTGTATTATTAGTCTGTTAACATTCATAAATTTCTTTGATTAATCGAAATTTTTTCCTTTTTAGATGAATACCATCGCTGAAAAACTTGTGAGGGGGAATATAAAAGTGGAGTTTATAAAAAAGGAGGAATTAAAGGAGAATGAAGTTTATAACATCAACAAACTAGAAAAAATGCAGGCGAGGTATGGAGAGACGTTGGTGGCGGAGTTGTTGAATGACCACGATAGGGACTTAAAAAAAAAATTAAAATGATACCATCGATCACATGAATCGCAAAGAATTCCATTCAGTACGTTTCTTTGACACTTTCCACACTCAATATTGCTTAAAATACTATTTTTTGATGAGCTATTTTACAAGTTGTATACATTGGGTGCCATTTTGGATATTAAGCACTCACGCTCGTATGTTATAATCATTTTCACTAACAATATAAAAATTTAAGCTTTTAATGCTTTTATTGCTGCAATTAAACACTAAAACAACTGTAATGATTACAAAATGTAAAAAAAATATTTTCCTTGAGCAAAAGGCTTTCGCTCTCGATAGCAGCATTAGGCTAAGCGCTGACACTCATATGTTCAACTTTTTTCAAAGCAAAACCATTCATGTTCTTATTGTTTTTGTATTATTTTTTAAAAATTTTGAAATTCTTGCCTGCGGCTTTTGAGTTTTTCCCCACTGGTTTTCGCGTGATTATGCAAATTTCTTTTGCGCTGGGACCAAGATGTCACTCGCGAATTTGCAAATTTGCGAGTCGGGTAGCGCAAAAGTAGGAGACCGTCTCTATGCCAAAATGTTTGGAGTAATTGAGGTAATGAGAAAACCAAACTGAAAAAAACCCTGGCTGCAAAGTTTAAAAAAAGGGTCTGTTGAACAATCAGCTAGCCGAACTTCAAAATTTTTATCCGATGGCTCGCATGAGCCACAGTGAGCCAGCTTCAGCACATCACTGATCTAACCTATGTAAAGTTTAATGCTAAAGTTCTTGCCAACAAAAGACATAAGGCCATAATTACCTTCTTTAACCCAAAATTTTGTTTTTGTTTATATTTAAATAGTATTCATGAAACCAATAAATTAAATATTTAAAGAGGTTTAAAGAAACCAAAATACTTCAAATTAATTGTATTTCTTACCAATTTCATTCCCTCTGCCAATAGTAAATGTAAGACCATAACCATCTATTCCTTCATCACTGATTAGCTGGACATAGGCACAAGAATAATCTGGATCAGAGTGCTGAAATTCGGAAAATTAAATTAAACAAATAAAATGATAAAATAATGGTATTACAAAGGAAATATTTTAACATTCTTAATACTGCACAGGAATTTTTATTGCTAATATCCAGATAATTGTCTGGATTAAAAACAAAACTTTGGCTTATTAAAAACAACAACAAAATTTTCTTTACATAAGAATACTAAAAGTATGGAGAAAGTCATGTGCTGGCCACATCAGATTTTTGCATGAAATATTTTGATGGTATAGGGAAGAGCACCAGAAAAGTATGCTATAAATGATGTGGGAGTAGAACTCACCAAAATATACGGATTATAAGATCACTAGACAGTAAATCAGATGCACGTAATGAGAAAACAAGTTGAACTTAGCTTACTTGATAATTTCTGAATATGCATTACCCAGTAAGTCATCCAAAAAATTTGTATATAATATCAACCTGTAGGATGTTTACAATTCAGAGGTATGCATAAGTCTTTATATTGTTTGCTGATGTTTGAAAAGTAGATTGTGATTTATCCAGATTACGAGATATAAAATTGTTCTTACACCATATGCTTAAATGGTGAGTGATAAGTTTGCAGCCAAAATTTAGACTATTAAAACTATCTGATGTAAGGATCACACTTGTGTCATCTGAATATAATATGAGTGTGGCATCGTTTATTTCGCTCAAGCTATTTGGGAGATCGTTAAAATATAAAAGAAACAACACACAGCTAGGGACAGAGCCCTGAGAAACGCCATGATAAACACTCTTGGCTGAGAAAGTGTATTTGGTGTATTTGCTAATGTAAACTCATTGAAACCTGTTTTTTAGCTAAGATCCAATCCAACTACTGGGTATGCCTCCGATCCTGAGCATGTCAAGTTTTTTCGGAAGTAGGCCATGGTTGACATTATCAAATGCTTTTGAGAAATCATCGGAGCAGTGGCTTCCACTCTGTCATTGAAGGCAGATAAAATGCAATCAATGACTTGGAAGCAGGCAGAGGTTGTTGACCTATGATGACAGAAGATATGTTGGCAGGAAGCGAGAAGGATGGAGCATTAAAGATAAGTAATCAAACAGTCGTAAAATACCTGTCACCTGATGATGCCGTAACAGGCGAAACCAGTGGGATATTAAAATTGTTAGTGGAAATTTACAAGTTTCTTTTCCATTTAAATGAAATCTTTCCAGAAAGTGGAGACTTCCCAAGTGGACTTTGAGAGAAAGAATGATTTACTGGAATTAGGTATATTTAGATAGTGGGAGTCATCTAATGGTTGTGCGCAAATTGGCTGTTGAGAAAAATTATAATTAAAAACAAAGGCCAATAGAGATAAGTTAGAGATGATTTTATTGGAACGATTCTTCACTTTAGAAATTGAGCTGTGAGTACTGGAACTATTGATGATTTTCCAAATTTCCTTAGTTTTTTTGTTAGTGCAGTTGAGCATGTTATTTTGACAGAACTAAGTAACTGGTGGTATTGTCTTTTCAGCAAATTATATTTGGCAAGTAGTTTGGCATTCAGTTTTACAGGTAAAGGCAAAAATCTTTAAGATATGATGAAAACTGTTCAATTTCATTAGTAATCCAGTTTCTACTAAAACTAGTTTTGTGAACTTTCTTGGTAATAACGAGGAATGCTACAGTAAAATTTGTTGATGAACTCATTCTAAAGCATGGAGGAATATCTGGAAAAAAACTAAACATAAAAAAGCCTCATGTAGAGCTATATGCTCTGTATACACCACATTATACTTTTTTGACTCATATCTTGTATATCATATGAACTCTTGAGTTCTTTACATTGTAAACACAAGGAATGAATCAAGTATTATTATTTGAAAACCAAGAATCAATGACTAATGGTAAATTCATTTGGGTGCAACATAAACGACTGGAGGAAGTAAGACACACAATTACACTAATGGCATTTCTTTAGAATAAGCTCCAACAAATGCCTGTATGTATTAGCATTAATATAACATGAAATGGGATATATTGTGAAACAAAATTTATTTCTTCGTGATCAACTGAGGACAAATTTGTAGTCGATAATGCCTCTCTTTTGTAATAAGACTAATACAATTGCTATGGTGGCAATGTCTATCGTATAATGTTTGTTATAAACATGTTCTGAATCCATAGTATTACATTTTTCCTAACTTGAACAATGAGCAGTAACTTCACCTCGGCAAATACATTCGCATTACTTTTATCAAGATTGCGATAATACACGGTTGCCAGAACTCTCGTATATACTGGATTTTATCGAATTTCTGTGAAGGTCTGTGTAGTAATTATATTTCAAGTATATTATTTATTTCTTATTATTAAATCTTTTTCCGACAGGTGAATAATAATAAATTTCGAAATCTCTCTACAACAGGTTTTCGGTGTCAAACCATGTGTAAAGAGGCTGTATCCAATATTCTCAAAACTAATCTAGCAACACAAACATAATTATAGCGTTATTCAAAACATTAATAAAGAAATAAAGTGTAGCTTACCATTGCATCTGAACCATGAGCCGTGATGGAAGTTGGAAATCGAATGTCCTTTACATTTAAACGGGATATTTTCATCGTGAAAACTCGACAACTGCCACGTTTTAATCCAGCGAATCGTTCATAAGACGTCACAAAGTTCTTATGATAACGTTTTTAACACGAGAGTTCCCTCCCCGTGCTGGCTCGGACTGTCGCGGACTATGTAATCATATGTAGGGATACGAAGAAAGTCTCGATACTTTACTCATATCGATAATTTCCTTTCGATGCCAAGTACTTTTGTACTCAATTCTTTTCTTTCGATTTTCTACTCATATGCGTATATTTTCTCAGTATCGAATCAAATGAGTACATGCAGTAACAAAAGTGAGGCACAATTTGAGGGATGTTAAATCGTCCACATCTAGGCGCTACTATTCGTGTAGTATATAAATCGTCACGAGGTTTACCATGGCACCTCCAAAGAGTAATATTTGGAAGTTTTTCAATAGAATTAACAAGGACACTGCTTCGTGTAAAACGTTTTTCAAAGTTTTGAAAACTTGTGGAAATACATCGAATATGAAGAAACATTTGAATAAGCACCAACAAAAGTAAGTTTACAGTTACGTTATAAACATTCGTTTAACTTGATTCATTTTGAATCGCCATTTTAATGAATAATGTGATATACTAGGTGGTAACCATAAAAAGTAGCAAAAGGAAAAACTTTTGCTATGAAACTTTATGCATGTGAATCGTAGCAATTGCTACAAAACCGAAGGAAAAGCATTTGCTACGTTTTTATGCATACCGCCCACTGTGTCTGCCAACAGATGCATTTGCTATATGCCTATACTAATAAATATTACTATATGGCTCGCTTCGTGCATACATGCACTTAACCATCAGAAATTCATGTTGCTTGAAAATTAGTATTTTACGTATTTTGATAGGGGGATGCATTTACCTCCTGGCAAGAAGAAGCAAGATGAAACATTGGTGTCTGATGCAGTGGCTTCCACTTCAAAGGATTTCCCACCAAGAGTATGCATAAGTAAAATATGACCTATTTCATTGAATACTTTGGGGATAGAATACTTTGTGCAAACAGCTTCAAGTTGCTCACAAATGTTGACTGATGTATGTCTCTCCGTGAGCTCCTTGGTTGCAATGCATTTAGAAACAATGTCTGTGCCGTTCAAATGATGAGCTGTAATACCCAGGAAACTATGGTATGCCATCATTTCATTCCAAATGTCCATTGTAATTGCAACATTTCCCACACTAGGATCACTTATTTTGTCAGAATAAACCTTTATCATGACCTCGTACAGCTCATCAAATCGTGATTTTAGTGTGTCAATGCTGGGGAGCTTGTAGGTGGGGCTTAAGTCCTTCAACAGTTGATGAAATCCTCGACCATTGACTGTTTCGAAGGGCCGCTTATCAATGCAGATAAAATACAGCAAGCACTTTGTAGATAAAATACAGCAAGCAGTTTGTAATGAGCTCATGACGATTACCACCCTCTGAAAAATTGCACAAGTTATAACTCACATAAATAATAAATAGATGGAGCAATAAATATCCCTAATATCAACATAGTAAACGTAAATTCCCAGAATATGAGCTCATTCTCTGAAAGGATGTAGCAATCGTCAATTGCGACTTTTTTGTGGGAGGTGGTAAGTACTGAGTTTCTGCCACGACCTTGTCAGATGCATCAGACGAACTGGATCATTAACAGTGTCCTAAAAGGCATCAAAAACGAATAAAACAAGATTAATGAAGTTATGTTACAGAAAAAATGATCACGCATTAATAATAACTTCATCAATTCAATGAAATAGGTCATATTTTACTTATGCATACTCTTGGTGGGAAATCCTTTGAAGTGGAAGCCACTGCATCAGACACCGTTTCATCTTGCTTCTTCTTGCCAGGAGGTAAATGCATCCCCCTATCAAAATACGTAAAATACTAATTTTCAAGCAACATGAATTTCAGATGGTTAAGTGCACGTATGCACGAAGCGAGCCATATTGTAATATTTATTAGTATAGGCATATAGCAAATGCATCTGTTGGCAGACACAGTGGGCGGTATGCATAAAAACGTAGCAAATGCTTTTCCTTCGGTTTTGTAGCAATTGCTACGATTCACATGCATAAAGTTTCATAGCAAAAGTTTTTCCTTTTGCTACTTTTTATGGTTACCACCTAGTATATCACATTATTCATTAAAATGGCGATTCAAAATGAATCAAGTTAAACGAATGTTTATAACGTAACTGTAAACTTACTTTTGTTGGTGCTTATTCAAATGTTTCTTCATATTCGATGTATTTCCACAAGTTTTCAAAACTTTGAAAAACGTTTTACACGAAGCAGTGTCCTTGTTAATTCTATTGAAAAACTTCCAAATATTACTCTTTGGAGGTGCCATGGTAAACCTCGTGACGATTTATATACTACACGAATAGTAGCGCCTAGATGTGGACGATTTAACATCCCTCAAATTGTGCCTCACTTTTGTTACTGCATGTACTCATTTGATTCGATACTGAGAAAATATACGCATATGAGTAGAAAATCGAAAGAAAAGAATTGAGTACAAAAGTACTTGGTATCGAAAGGGAATTATCAATATGGGTAAAGTAATGATATTTTCTTCATATCCCTAGCTGAGAACCAATTTCTTCCATAAGAGTTAACCCTCCTATTACAGCTTCCGTTTCTGAAAAAAATTTCCATATAAATGTTATTCAAACTATTGATGGGCACAAAGCAATTGAAAACAATCGACTAGTCGTTTGTTTGCTGACTATTGATTAATCGGTTGTTTTTCCAAATATGTACGGTAAACCCTCGCCAAAACAAACTCAGCTAACATGAACACTCAGTTTACACGAACAAATGCATTTCTGCAAGATGAATAAGATTCATATACTGAAACAAATATTTTGTTGTAAAAAATAAACCCATAAGTAAATATTTGTTTTTCTTCTAAACTAGCTACTTTTTTATATTACTCAATGAACTTACGGCCTTTAGCTGGATATATCTAGTGTTTTACATTAATGATATTTTAATTTTTTCTCACAATAATATGTTAATTCTGCCTGATATGCATTAAAACAGTAAAGATAGGAAAATGGTTGATTTAGACCTATGTATTAACCTAAGAGGGACAATATTTTTAATTTGTATGGAAGTGTAATTGTAATTTACTCGTACTTGTAATTAATTACTTTTTAAGAATGTAATTGGTACTTGTAATTGAGTACAATGCAGATGAAGTAATTGTAACTGATTGTGAGCCCAGTTACTTTTTTTGGTACTCTTCTTATCACTGATTATTTCACCATATTGCCTCCATATACTTCTGTAATCTTTTATCTCCTCTGTTATATGAGTTCAATTCCAATTTTGTCTAATTGTAAGTTATTAGTTATAAGATAATCTTTTTCATCTCATGTGCATATTGTTTCATGCAGATACCTACAATAATACATTTTTCAATAAAAATATCCATCTGATGTATTTTTCCTTTATACCATTGTAATTTAGACATCATAAGCTAAAATAGAAAAGAAAAATTAAATAAGATGCATTTATTAGATGAAAAATTTTACTCATTTAATAATCTGTATACTTTATATGAATTTTCTGGCATTTCTAACAGTTGTAGCTTGTCTATTTTTCACACGGATAGCCTCAATTTACATCATACATTTGCAATTTAAAGAAGGTTCCATATTGCTTTTTGATTTCCTGTTGGTTCTACAACAACCTTGGGTCGAACTTGTGTATCATCATCAAGATGATGTTGGCATAGCCAGGTCTTCACAAAAGATACTGCATCCAAGTCTGTTAAAGATTTCCCCAATATTGTTATAGTCATCAGATTGGATACATGGCTAATTGTGTTTATTCCTTTCACATCATGCCATACCGTTTATGATACAAAAACGTCGTTCAGCTTCTATGCTGCTGATTGCAATTGTGTTAGTGATTTTCTTAGCTTTTGCAATACATAGTAGGTGGAAAAGGAACATGCAGTTTGTATTGGAGGTTTTAGTCCACAAAATTTCTGAAATCGTTAATATCGATTTTAAATTTTAACAATCTATTTAGCTACTGTTATTTCTTTTCCCCTTTTAGCGATGGAGAAAGTACTTCCTCAAAGTTCCAAGATGTTGGTTCCAACAAATCAAAGTGTGCAAAAAAGGTGTTTGTATTGCTTATGATTATTTGAATCGTTCCAACATTCAGTGTACTCTGGTATGAAAAAAGTGATTTGTCGAAGTCTGGCTGTCAAATCATCAATTACACTTTGCATTAGATGACCTCGAGGAAGAGAGCTGGTTATCTTCGATGCACTGCTTTGAAATGATATGCATTTAGAAGTATCAGATTTATTTAACTGAAAAGCCTCTTCGTGTTTACAAATATTTTTCTTAAGAGATTGCATTGCTCTTATTGTGCATCTTATAAGTTTGCCGGCTTTTTGTAAAGTTGTTGATCATGATTATAAAGCATTTGATAACAAGGACATCTCTTCTGAAATATCTATCATCAGAACTAAATCACTGAGAAAATTAACAATAGACATTCGTTTTGCCATTCCTTCAAATGTATGTCCATAAGTCTCTAAATAACACCTGCATTCATTAACAGATAAATCAGTATTCATGTTAAATAATGGGGAAAAAATCTGTTATTAAATTTCTGTAAATAAAACACCAATTCATGTATTTATAGTTAGGCTTGGTAGAATTCAACATTTATTTTTTTAAATCAAAGTTTATTTTCTCAAGAGATTTTCAACGAATATTGAAACTTAAAATTACAACTTGGTAGTTTTCGATGTTTATTATTCTTAAAAATCGACATTTATTTTTCCTATTAATTGGTGACCAATATCGACGTTTACTTTAATACATTTTACTAGGCGTGGAAGTTTTTGGCATTAATATTTCTTCAAAAGTGACCACTACCATTATTTATTTATCCTAAAAATCAACCTCGTACATCAACGTTTATTTTTATACATATAATTGGGCATTTTATTTTTCGACGCTTATATTTTGACTATAATAATCAAAGAGTCAGATAGTCAGAAATACGCACAAACATCGACGTTTATATTTCTTAAAAAGAGATACCTAATATTGATGTTTAATTCAATGCATTTTTATCTAGAAAAGTATTATAACTCCTTCAAATTAAGTTTATCTAAATTGTGTAAATAAAAAAAGGTTTCTTTTAACCTACTTTGTTTGTTGTTATCTATATTTTAGCGAACAGTTAATTTATCACAATAAATCAGAAAGTATGTTCTAATCGTTAATTCTCACCCCCTATTCACGAAATCATGATCGTTAGTGAGAAATTAATGTGATGTGAGTATAATGAGCAACCTAATGTATGAATGAATATTTTGATGAAAAATATATCATCTTGTCGAACAATAATAAAAGGTTACTTCTGTCCCTTTGTGGCTTCCTCTGTCACGCTATAAAAATGCAAATAACTCAGTAATGGAATGAGATTCATTTTTTATATTTGGCAGGAATGATTGACACATATTGTAAGATGATGACAAAAAGAAATCTCAAAAAAAGTCCTAGGTTCGACTCCAAGGTAGGCAATTCCATTTCCCATATGATAACACGTAAAAATCGACTTTTTGACTTGCAGGCTTTTATTCTTTTTGAGATCTAAATCAGAAAGAATTCACCTATGATCTTTGGATCTAGCCCATTAAAAAAAAAAACTATGAAGTTTCTTATTCCAGTCATCTATTCCCGTCTACAGTTCAAAATTTCTCATGTTAAACATTTAATTCACATATTTTTAGGAAATCTTGCCATTTTAACGGGATGTTGCCATGCCAACCTATTACATTGTTAAACCTCAAAATCCTATTGTTATTTAAATCCTTATGGGTAAAAGCATGCTTTGAATTCTTACAATTAGTACAGGAGAGAGAAGGAGAGAAATTCTTTTTATAGCAACCAATGTAAACAACATTTGTTGGGTTATTTACGAGAAGGAGTACATTTGAATGTAGAATATTAATCATTCACATATTAAAATGTGGTACTTAGAATCACCGTGGGAGTACGACACTTGAAACAACAAACACCTAAAAGAACGAAAGTTTGTTTTCTTGCTATCCAAAGAAAGTCAAGGCATATTTATGTTCATTTTTTATTTCATAAAAACCTTTCCTGTTGAATTTCAATGGGCATCTCCCTAGTTGAGTAATATTATATTATATGAATATGGAAATAAGCCCCAAGTGCATATATGGAGCGATGCACCTTCGACAGCAATGCAAAAGAAACTAAGCACAGGGGGGACACTCCCAGATGGATTATATAAATTTTATGACAGGATGCTTTTGGAAATGCCATAAGGCCATCTGACGATTGGTACCTACTCATTTTTCAGTTCAGGGAAATATTTCATTTCGCCTCTTGGAAGAGGTTGGCAGATAATGTCGCGAGGAGGACGCAGTAGACGTCCCCCGACTTTTCGGTAAATGGAGTCAAAAGTGCATATGGATTATTGAATCTGGCCTAAGGTAAAGAAAGAGCACAATAAAACGATCATAATATTTTGTTCTTTATCTTTGGATCTCACAGCTGCTCAGTATGTGCCCATAAGACAGTGACATAAGCGACATTAGAAAGTAATATTAGAACGGCCACACAACATTCGTAATAAATGTTTTGTGGCCGTTTGGTATGACAAATACAAACAGTATCTACCATTTTGGATGTTTGGTGGTAAAATATGTCAAGTTTGAGAGTGGTTAACAAAGTTTTCAAATCATGACGCATGAATTTCATAGAAAATGTACTGGTGAAAATCGACACTTATCGACGACAATTAATTTTCGTCGAATTTAAATTGTTTTAAAATTTTATGTTTATCGACATTTATCAATTTAAATCAAATCCTACCAAGCTTACTTATAGTTCACTAAAATGGCTGTGAGAGACCCTCATTGGTGGACGGGAAAATATAAATCTTCACTTTCGTAATCGGAAGTTCAGAGAGGTAAACCACCAAAAAAGGCCCTTATTAATGCTGCAATACACTTGCAATCTTAAGTACGATTTTAAACTTCAAAAGTTCACTCTTTGTGATTGACTCTTACTTTGAAATCGTGGATGAAAATCAGTGCTGCACGTTGACACCCAAGATTTGTGAAAAAATTCACCGAAGAAATTCATCAATGACAGATTATTGAAAACAATTCACTGAATACAATTCATTGAAAGACAATTCATCAAAAACAATTCACCAAAAGAAAAATTCACCGAAAGAACAATTCACCGAAAGAATGTCACCGAATATCAATCCATTGAATGAATAATTCATCGTAAGATTAGAAAAATAATTTTTATTTGTTGTGAATTATTTTTCTGTATATTGTTCTTTCGATGAATTGTTGTTGTATGTATATCCAAATTCAAAGTGGATCATGTAAATTCGCCTTGAGAAAAGAAAAGGCAAAAGGGATGAAAATATATATCGTTACTATATATAGTACATATATCCAATAAAGTTTAACAAAGGGCTCATTGAATGAGTCTAAATTTAACAAAGGGCTTGCGCGAGCCCCACTGAACCCCCTTCAGCTCACCCGTGTATGTGAGATGGTTGGTTAGCATGAAATTCGCTTAAGACGAATTTCGAACAAAATTCAGGAACCAAGAACTCAAGTAATCGGTTAGCACGAGCATTTACTTCTGTTTAGTCAAACGTATTCCAGAGCTATATGACTTTATTTCCAGCATGTAGCGGGGTTGTTTGTGTAAAATGTTCAATACACGGATGCCATGGGATTCTATGATCCATGATTCAGTAACTGTCTTCATTCCTGCCTCTACCTAACTTGACCCTTCAGTCGTTTTTCATCTTTCATGAGTGCCTTAAACAGGGGGAGAGGTTACAAACGTGAATACTTTCATTGTTTTAACATAGGTATTTGCATTCATTGCAGTAATATTTTTAGTCAAACAGATCACCAAGGAAGAAAGGAAGGACATTATTTTGCCTGATATCATCATTCATAATGAACAACGGTATGACTTAATGAGATAGCAATTCTAATGAGGATGTATAACTGCTAAATGCTCAAATTCGCAAGGTGCTGAGAGCTTACTGCGCTTCTGCATTGTTTACCATGCCTGCGAGAACATGGCTTTATCTCACTCCAAGAAGTGGAACTCAAAAATTCGGGTAAGCTATTGAGTGTCATCAAACGAAATTTATATTTTGTATTTGATCTTCACCTTGCTGAAAAAAATCGAAGGCAGGAAATTCCAACATTGTCTTCTGTTTCTTGCCACAAAAATGGTATATTTAGCAAGATGACTATGACTCAACCAATAGTATTGCTTCCTGATTGTGAAAGAGGGAAACGCATTTTGTGTGTAAACATTCAACCATATAAATGAATAGGACAAACTGCAAAAGAAGCCAAGCTTCAATTACTCTGGCAACAAAAATGAAAATATTAGAGGTATTGGAACGGTATTATTTCAAAAACAAGAATTATAGAAAAATAGAAAATTCCAAAATCAACTGTCCAAAATTGAGAAAAATAAATATAGACGATTGGCCAATCGGTATCTGTGGGGTCGACAACAAAAAGCAAAAACTTTCATGATTTAGATATAGTAAAAGTAAGTTAATACATACATATTTACATCATTTAACTTCAGTGTGAACATTGTAAAGTTGAAAATAATTGAGATCTATAATTCACATCAAATTTAATGTTACATTAATTTGAATATTAGTCCAAATCATGCATTTGCAGTGTTATTAATAATAATGTATTTAACACAAACAGGTTATGTACATATATTAAAGCTAGGACTATATGGAGAACCAGGTTTAACCATGAATAATCATGGACCTGTCTATAGACAGACTACCGATGATGATATATTAAAGCAGAAAATTATAATATCTTTTTTTAGTTTTTCATATATAATTCGGTTATCACGAACTCGCTTAACCCAAACACACAATTTGATTCTCCCTTGGGGTTCGTGTTAATGAGTTTTTACTGTAAAAGCTTTGTTATCCAGCACCTAACTATTTGGCAAACTCTAATAACTGGCATATTTCCATATACGCCAATACAATTCAACATTCTAGAAACTAGAAATATTTCTAAATTCATCTGGAATTATCTAGAACAGTGATGCCCAAAGTATGGCCTGCGAAGGGTTTTTATGTGGCCCATGAGGGTATGGTGAAAAGCATATCCGAAAAATTTAACACAAATTCATACATTAGTACTGTGCTGTTAACACTTCACCACCACAATGGAGCTCCTACTGCCAGAAAACTGGACTACTATACTTACATTCAGCACCAATGTTATTTTAAGATTTTGACCACGCAAATGCAACATAAATGAAACAAGTGCAATTAAATTATTATTATTTTATTTATTTACTCCTATTTTGAACCTGCAGATGATATTTTCCGAATTTTCCCTCGCAAATTAAGCAATAATGGAACATCCACAATTTATTTGCCATTATGTATCAGAACAAAACTAGTACATATAATATTAGATCGTTAGGGGTATGTGGCGATGAAATTAATGAGAAAGCTGCGAGAAAATATATTACGTGGACCTAGTAAATCTATGTTGTGCACGTGATTTGTATATTTTAATGTTTTTGCGATGAATGACTGCCAATTATTCCATTTTAGAGATGAGTGTGTTCGTTAGTTCCAGTATTGAGAACAGTAATAAACTTACCTTCGGTATATAAGATGCAGGCTGATTTTGGGGTAATTTTTTTGGGAACAATGTGTCTTATATGCCGAGAAATACAGTATATCCTAAATGTATCTCCATGTGACCTGGCATTTAAATAGTCGGAGTTCATAATAAGCTTAGTTAATCAGCAAAAGTTGCATAACTCGAAAACTATTAATGATAAAACATACAGACCAAAAGCATTTTAATGAAAAAACAACAAAGGATACTTTTTCAAAATAACTTAATATCCAATATGATATTTTTAGATGAAGAAGCATATATGAACTGAAAGAAAAACAAAAGTTCATTAGCACAAAACTGAATTTGATGCAATTAAGTGATAATAGATATGAACACTTGAAGTTGTAATAAATATTTACCAATTCATTTAATATGATTCTCCTTGGAGGTTTATTGATAATAGTATTATGGACTTAAAATGTAAATGGGAGTCCTTCATGAGAATATTTGTTAATACAATGAATTAAGCATTACCTGATGCAGCATTTTTCCCTCTGACAATTTATCGAGTTCCCCATCAGTTTTCCGACAAACTCCAGCAAACGACGCACCTCTGCAAGCGTACACACTTCGGCAAACACTCGCACTTCGGAAAACGCAAGTACTTCAGCAAACGCGAGTACTTCGGCTTTGCACGTATGTACAGAGTTTCTCCTTTTATAGCAACAGACATTAGCCCAGAAGAGAACATTACCATCGTGCGAACCAACCAATAGACTTTCACGAGTGCTGTGCCCTCTTTTCGCAATAGAGTGCGAACTTGGGGACTTCCAATCTGACAACGTCGCTGACAGGCAGCCGAGAGAGAGAGGGGGAGAGCACGAGGAAAGACTTGGAGAAACGTGCACCTGAGCCATGGCCTGCAGAAGATATCCCTGCGAGTCAAATACTTTTCGTATCGTTTGTTATCCCTCCAAGTGGACATTTCTATTAAGTATCTTATTATATTTTTGCTTTGTATTATGTCACTCCAATATAGTTGTAAGCATATTTCTTGTCATTTAGCCAGTTTATATTTGATTTCCTGTTGGCAGCAGCAGTGTCACTGAAGGGATATCGTATCATTTTTCCATTTCAAGTACTTTGAGAATTATGAGAGATTAATGTAAAATGAGACAGTTGCCTCTCACTGAAAAAGTTGTCAGCGACAGAGGGGTCAAGTCTGTTAACACTGTATGGTATATACCAGGACTGAACCTTATGTGAAAAAATTTGTTTTTCTGTTGAAGATGCCTACAGTTATGTACCCACCTCAGAATTATTCAATCTTCGTAAAAAAACTTAGAACTGATTATAAGAGAGATATTAGAGAGGCAAAAATAAATGTTAATATAGCTGTTATAACATCCAATAATCTGCAAAAGACAATGTGGTACATAATAAATACTAAAAGAAATGTAAACTCCTCTGGTGCTCATTGTGAGACGGATATCGTTGCTGTGGAGTTTAATAGTTACTTTAAAAAGTGGCTGATAAAATAACTCAGCTTCTTCTCCCTATAGCTAAGGATCCATTGGATCTTCACACAGATATCCAAACTCCTGTTGAATTTAAGTGTAATCAGGTTTCCCATGAGAAGTTAGTAAAGTACTTGATAATATTAGCAGTAGAAACTGCAAAGATTTTTTGGTGTAACTACAAAACTTGTTCAAGCTGTTAAGCATAATATCATCAATTCACTTACTAGCCACATTAATTTGAGTATGAAATTTGGTTTTTACCCAGATTATTTGAAAACTGCAGTTGTTATCCCTTTATATAAAGGTGGTGATAATAAAATGCCTAGCAACTTTAGACCCATTTCCCCGTTTCCTATTTTCTCCAAGATAATGGAGAATGTTTTGAAGGACCAAATTTTGAATTTTTTTACAAATCTTAACCTATTTAATGATGCAATTAGAACTTTTGTTGATCATATCTTAGAACCTTTTACAGAGGGGCTCTACTCATCTGCAACTTTTTTCGACTTGACTAAGGCCTTGGACCCTCCCTAAGGACTGCATAACCTTACAGAGGTAGGAGGGTTTGTGTACTCTTACGAACCAAAGAGCTATGCCGGCGGGAGATAATTCTCCTGGTAGGACCATCCAAGCCGGAAAGGTCTGAGGGGAAGAGTCAGACTAAGAGTCTTGGGGGTTTTACATCCCCCTGTGCAAGGGAAGCAGCTTGCACAGTACCTCTGTAGGTGGTGATCATGTGGATCTGAACAGCTACAGATGGGTAATCACTCTGTGAAACTGCGATGAGGAAAGCAAGGGGAAACTACCTCATTATATTTCCCATGATATGCTGAAAAACTGCAAATACCTCTATGGATCTTTCTGGGGTAAAATATTCCGGAGGTAAAATAGTCCCGCAATCGGATCTCCGGGTGGGGACTACCCTAGCGGATGCACAGAGGAAATGTAACATTAATAACAAAGCAAATAGTGAGAAATTAAGAATAGGCACATGGAATGTTAGGACTATGAATTCAGGGGGTAAACTAGAGAACTTAAAAAGGGAAATGAGAAGGAATAATGTAGGTATAGTAGGTCTTAGTGAAGTTCAGTGGGAAGGAGAAGGCGAGATAAATTCAGACGAATTTAAGATTATTTACTCGGGAGGAGAGAAAAAGGAAAGGGGAGTGGGGATTATAATGAGAAAAGAGCTAGCTGAAAGAATTAGCAAGGTAGTGACAGTTAATGATAGATTAATAGCCGTAAAACTTCAGATGGAGCCAGTGGAAATGCTTATAATTCAAGTGTATATGCCAACAACTAATGCTGGTGACGAAGAAGTAGATGAAATGTATGAACAAATTACGGATATATTGGAAGAGGAGGGAAAAGGAAGGATCACCACCATAGTAATGGGAGACTGGAACAGTCTCATCAGAGAGGGACAGGAAGATAACATAGTGGGAAAATATGGACTAGGGAAGAGAAATGAAAGAGGGGAGAAACTTGTGGAATTCTGCCATAGAAATAGATTGATTGTAACTAATACATGGTTTAAGCATCACCAGCGGAGACTTTACACATGGAGAAGCCCAGGAGACCAGAGACGATACCAGATAGATTACATACTAGTCAATGAAAGATTTAGAAATAGCATTAAAAATGTGAAAACACTACCAGGGGCAGATATCGATTCTGACCACAACCTTTTGGTGGCAAATACACAATGTAGACTGAAGAGCGTTAAGAGAAACATAAGAGTTAACAAGAAATGGAACTTAGAGGAACTCCTTAAAAACAAGCAGGCTATCATGACTGAGCTGGAGGAAAGGTTGGGGGAGAGAGCTGAAGAAAATAGGAAGAATGTAGATGAGGAGTGGAGATACATCCATAGGAACATTAAAGATGTAATGGAAAAGAAGGTAGGAAAGATAACGGGTGAAAGAAACAAAAAACCCTGGATCACAGCAGCCATGCTGCAAAAAATGGAAGAGCGGAGAAAGTGGAAGAACATTATCACAGAAGAAGGCCAAATAAAGTGCTTTAAGAAGGGAAACAGATAAAGCCAGAGAACAGTGGATAAATGAGAAATGCGAGGAGATTGTCGAATGTGAAAGAATTTGTAGAACAGACCTCATGTATAGCAAAGCAAGGGAATTATTCAAGAAAAAGGCAAGAAAGATAGGTCGTAAAGGAATCATGAACAAAAGTGGTAAAATAGTATCGGAGACAGACAATGTAAAGAATGTCTGAAAAGAATACATTGAGGTTCTGTATGACAAAGAAGGAAAGCCAAGAAATATTGAATTAAATGAAAAAGAGGATGTGGAAAAAGATCAGCTAGGACCAAGTATTCTCGAGTCTGAAGTTAAAAGAGCAATTGATGACATGAAAATAAGGAAGGCTGTTGGGAGTGATGATATACCCGTGGACGTTCTTAAGGTTTTGGGGTCGAAAGCAGTTAAGCAACTAACAAAATTCTTTAACCAAGTATATGATACTGGCATATGGCCTGAAGATTTTTTAGATGTTATTATGGTACCACAGGAGAAAAAGAACAATGCAAAAAGTTGTAAGGATTACAGAACTATTAGTTTAATTTCTCATACAGCTAAAGTTCTAACCAGAATAATAACCAAAAGAATTGAATGTAAAATAGAAAAGGAGCTGCAAGATAATCAGTTTGGTTTCAGAAGAGGAAGGGGGACTAGAGATGCTATAGGATGTATGAGGATGATGATAGAAAGAGCACTAAAAGTCAATAAAGGTATGTATTTTTGTTTTGTAGATTGGGAGAATGCTTTTGACCGAGAGAAATGGGATAAATGCTGGGTATTTTAAACAAAGTAGGAATAGAATGGAAAGATAAAAGACTGCTTAAAAACCTTTACTTTGATCAAAAGATTAGAGTCAGGGTTGAAGGAGAAGAAACAGCAAGTACTTCAATAGGGAGGGGAGTGAGGCAGGGATTTCCTATTACTCCAACGATGTTTAATATTTATGCAGAAACTATAACAGAAGAGGCCTTGATGGAAGAGAAAGGATTTAAGATAGGAGGTGAAAGTATTGCCACCATTAAATACGCAGATTATCAGGGCTTAAATGCAGAAGGCGAGAAAGAGCTTCAGAGGATGACAGACAGACTAGTGGAGGTTGGCCAACAATATAGAATGAAGATCAATGCAGACAAAACGAAAGTCATGGTGGTTTTAAAGGAACATAAAGAATTAAATATAATGGTAAATGGCCAAAAATTGTAACAAGTAAGTAGTTTCAAATATCTTGGCAGTATTTTAGCGCAGGCATATTGAGAAGACAGTGTTTACAAAGGAAGATCTTAGAAGAAAAAATTAGTGGAAGAAGAGGGAGAAAAAGAATAGGAATATTAGATAATATAAAGCAGGGATATAATACTTATAGAGGTATAAAAGAGGCTTCTAGGGAGAGAGAGAAATGGAGGCAGCGATTCAGTTAAAACCAGTCTTCAGACAGAAACATGATGATGAAGGCCTTTGATTGTATGCCACATAGCCTGTTAATCTGTAAGTTAAGAATTTATAAATTCTCTGCGTTACCATGCGCTCTACTTGCCTCCTTTTTAGAAAATAGAAACAGAGGGTGTACTAAGGAAATAAACTATCAGACTTTTTAACTGTTAATGCAGGGGTCCCTCAGGGCTCTGTACTTGGCCTTATTCTTTTTATTATTTTTATCAATGACTTGCCATTATTCCTTCCTGATTTTAAATTCACCATTTTTGCAGATGATACCACTTGTAATGTTACAAGCAAAGATCAAATGGAAGTAATAAGTTTAATTCAGGCTATGCAAAAGGAAGTGACAGATTGGTTTTCGTCCAATAAATTGGTTGCAAATGTTAACAAGACATTTACTATGACTTTTTCCCTCAGAGATCTAGGAAATTCCGTCAATCCACCATTTGCTAAAATTTTAGGTGTATACCTAGACCCCACATTGACGTGCGAGCAACAGGGAAAAATACTCTCAGTAAAACTCAATAAAACACTGTACTTATAAAGATGTCTGGATTCCTGTGTCTCCAAAACTGTTCTGAGAGCTGCATATTTTGCAACTTTTTATTGTAAACTACTGTATTCAATTTTAGTATGGGGTCACTCTGCCATTAGTAGCAATGTTTTCCATCTCCAAAGAAAAGCTATTAAAATACTAGGAGGCCTAGGGTTCAGAGATGATTGCCGAAACTCTTTTACAGAACTGGGCATCTTAACATTTCCTTGTCTTTTTATATCTGAATACCTATTGTATATTCACAAGAATCTGGATCAATATTGTATTGTGAACTTGATCTATTCTTATGATACTAGAAGTAAGGACAATGTGGAAAATAAATATTTCAGGCTCACTAAAGCTAAGAATGGGCCTAACTACTGGGCAGTAAAATTTTTCAATATTCTCCCAGTGAGTATCAGGTCTCTTCCTCATACAAGTTTTAAATTACATGTTAAAAGGTTTTTAATTGAGCATTCCTTCTATTCATCTGAGGAATTTCTGAATTTACATTGGAATGTATTGTAAATTTTTAATACTGTTCTTGTTTTGTTTGTCTTTAATGTATGTTAGCAGTAACCTAAGGTTTTTTTGACAATGTAATACTCAAAGAGTGTCTACAAAAACTATACTATGTAGTAGTCCTCTGCTCTGGAACCCAACATGGTGGCCGAGCAAATTTGTCATAACCTACTGTGCTATACTATACAGGTGATGCCCATTTGAATGGCATTGCTTTAATATACCTATATAGAAATTTAATTCCTGTAGAAGATGAAATAATTGATCAGCTAGGCAAGAAAAAAAAGAAGATTCAATTTTGTGCTCCAAATGCCAAGAAAATATGTAGAATATTTTCCAATTTTTATTGTGCTTTTTTCCTATATGATATAGAAAAAATAAATTAGGGCTATATTTTTCGTCACTAAAAATTAGCTTACTGTTTGATGTCAAAAAAACGTTTCTTATTAGTAATTTAAAAATAATAAATTCAAGTTTTCTTCATATCTAGGTAAACTTACTAACAGAGATTATATCTTTGCAACATTAATTTATGTCTCATATGGAGTCATGTGTATGTAAATTTTCAATATAAATCATCAACACTATTATAAATTAATAGAAAAATAATTTCGTTTATAATAAAAAATTAATATATACATATATATATAATTACTTAATATAAATATAATATCATGAACTAAAAAGCGCTGAAATAATTGTAGACTAGAAAAATTGTTCTTACAAAATTTTTGAAATTTTTTTGTTTGCAATGCCTCTTATAAAGAGAAACTTATTTTAAAATCTGTACAAAAGGTTGCTTTTAAAATATTTAAATTTATTAGTTATAAATCCCACGAATTTCATTTTTTTAAGAAAAAAAAATTAATTTCGGTGATTCAACACAAATTATTTATTTGTAACAAAAAATCTCTAAGAATTTACGGAGCACATGTGTAAATCATTAAATAAAGCAAAAAATTTTCCGCCTCCATCGGGGTAACTTCCCCGTCTGGTACATAGCTCTGAACCTAAACTCTCCCCCTTGGTCAAATCCTGGCTACTGTTCATGCCATATTTTTTCAAGGTGTAATGAGGGCGAATTCCATACATTGTTTCAAAGACTGCGTCAAGACCCCATGAAACACAAACAGTATTTCCGCACGAGTGTTGAAAAGTTCAACACACTGTTGAACTATATCCGGCCACATATCTAAAATATATAAAAACCTACTTCTGTCCCTTTGTGGCTCTCTCTGTCACGCTATAAAAATGCGAATAACTCGATAAAAAAGAGATATATTTTTTAAATTTCGCAGGAATACTAAATTCGCGTATTTTAAGATGATGATGAAAGAAATCTCGAAAAATGTCCTGGGTTCGACTCCAAGAAAGATATTTCCGTTTTCCATCAAATAACACGTAAAAATCGACTTTTCGACGTGCAGCCTCTTATTCATATTGAGATCTAAATTAGAAATAATTAACCTACGATCTTTGAATCTAAACCCTTTTAAAGAAAAAATTATAATGTTTCTTATTCTGTTCATCTTTTCCGCCTACAGTTAGAAATTTCTCATGTTAAACATTTAATCCACATATTTTGAGGAAATCTTGCCATTTTAACGGGATGTTGGCTTGTTAAACCTCGAAATCCTATTGTTATTTCAATCCTTATGGATGAAATCATGCTTTGTATGCTTCTAATACGAGAATGATAGAGAGAGAGAGAAGGAAGGAGAGGGAAATTATTTTCATAGCAACGAATGTAAAGAACATCCGTTATTTTATTTAGGAGAAGGAATACATTTCAATGTAAAACATTAATCGTTCGCATCTTAAAATTACTTGGAATTCTGGTAGGAGTTCGATAAACATTATTAATAAATTATTTAAATGGTTCTGGCCAAGGCTATTTCTTAAATAATTTTTGGTACGCTTGAGAACTAAATAATAATGGACTTCGTCTGGAAAATAGCGTACATCAATATCATTCCTATATTTGTTGGATAGTCTCAATATACATTCATTCAGTTCATCATTGCCCATGTCATGATTAAAGAATAATTGAAAATCGATTAAAATGGTCTTGTAGTTAGCAGTTCTCGTAGATATTTCTGTTGTAAGTCTGTCGCAAATTACGTTATGGGTATTGACTATAAAAAATTGTCGCCCCACCCATCATTTTTAGATGATTCATCGAACTGTATTTTTAGTTTGTTTTATTCTGCCTTTTTTATAATTATTATTGTCTGTTAATAAATTTGCTTCTTGTTCAATATTTTCAAAATTATTTCGTACATCCCCTATAAATTCTGACAAGGAATTTAAAAGATTCACCCCTTGTAATAAATTACTTTGTATGTTTTGTAATGACTGACTTGTGCTGTTAATTCTTTGTGATAATTTATCCCACAGGACCGTTAATAGTGCAATTTCATACTCGATTTTTGTGAATTTGAGTCAGTAAAATTAGCAGTAAGGATCTTCCATCTATGCGTAGATGAGGAAAAATATACGTTAAGATTTTGAATTAAATCAAAATATTGCAATGTGGCGGAACATGCTTCCGCAGCACAATTACCAATTAAATTTAAGGTGTGGCTAGCACATGGAATATAAATAGTTGTTTCGTTCATCAAAAATGAATTCATGAAAAAAATTTCCAAAACGAACTTTCGAAAACTATTCTTTTTAATTGAAAAAACTAGCTCTTGAAATATTTAACCGTTTTCAATCATATCATTATCTACTACGTTGGGAGTTGAATTAGTGTTGCCGTGTCAAAATTGTGAAAATCTGTAGAATTGCCAAGAAAAATCTGTGGAAAATTTGTAGACTAGTTATAGAATCTGTAGAATTATCTGTACAAGGCCTATTGATATGCTAAATTCTGTTTTAGCTAATCATACATACACGCACACAGATATATATATATATATATATATATATATATATATATATATATATATATATATATATATATATATATGGATGTCAACAAGGTGTTGGGATGAGGAAACCCAGTGAGCACTCACCAATAAGACGACTTCAGGTTGGCAAGAGAGGTTCTCTCTCTGTAGCTGAAGAAGGAGTAGTTCCGAAAGCTTTACGTTTGTGATGTTTCTGTGTTTTTGTGTTATTTTACGTGTGTCGCCTCGACATCCCCGGGGCCTCGCCAACCTGAAGTCGTCTTATTGGTGAGTGCTCACTGGGTTTCCTCATCCCAACACCTTGTTGACATCCATATATTCATTCTACCTTTCCTTTTCCGTAAGTTGTTATATATATATATATATATATATATATATATATATATATATATATATATATATATATATATATATATATATATATATATATATATATTGGAAAACACTTTTTAAAACACTAATTAGGTATTTGTTACTACCAAATTAAATATTTAAGGAAAATTAATGTTTTACCATTGTTGACAAAATCTGATAATCTGAAGAAGCATAAAAAATCTGTAGATCTACAGATAAATCTGTAGGAACGGCAACACTGAGTTGAATCAAATTCACGGCAATGAATCACTTTGAATTTTATTATCCCTACTAGAGTAAATGCCCGTTATATAATGACGGGAATTATATAATGAGTGTATTTCCTTAACTATTCTTCTCTTCACTCTCTCTCCCCTCCTCTCCTTCCTCCCCCCATCTCCTCCCTCCCCTCCTCCCCTTCTCTCCTCCATTCCCTCCCTCCCTCCCTGCCCCTTCCTCACTCTTCATCCCTCTATCTACCTATCTATGCACTCGTCTACATTACCCGTATGCGGGCTGAGACAAAAATTGATTCTCGGGATTTAACAATGAATCGGTCGCCAAGGGAACTTCCGGTTTAAAAGCCGATATTTTAAAAAAATATGTGATTTAAATGCTTAACGTGAGCGATTTCGAATAGCAGGAGAAAATGATGAATAGAATTAGAAACAGGATATATTTTTCGTCGTGACAGTTCAAGTCTGAAGTTTGTAGATAAATTCTTTCTAATTTTAATTTGCAAAAGAAAAAAGCCTGCTCATCGAAAAGTCTATTTTTACGTGTTATCTTATGGGAAATGGAAAGAGCTCCCCTGGAGTCGAACCCGGATCTTTTCTAGTAAGTGTTTTTCGTCGTTTCATTTTTACATTTAAATCGAGAATTCCTGCCATAAACCATTTTATATTACTGAGAAACGCACCTCTTACTAGGAAACATTTTTCTTTTAAACGGGAGCTGGGGGAGGATAGCTAATGGGGGAAGCTGTAGATCGACCAGCGGCTTCTTTAATAATTGTCACCCAAATTCCCATCTCCCACACTATATTCATAGCCATCGAGGAATTCTCACTTAGTAAACGCTAACGTCTGGGATTAGTGACCTTACAATAAAAAAGGGCGAGCAGTGAAAACGACCCAAAGCCCTCAAAGGTTATCGGAATTGGTCGCGGGAGTTAAATTGTACCACCCCAGTCCCTTTGTCTTGGGCTCAGAGCCATAGGACGTCTCGAAGGCACAGCATGAGAAAATGCCGTTGGTGATGAGTGAGGAAAAGTAGGTGATTCGATGCCCGGGTGTAAATAAGTAAGCAAAAGGCCGCAGGTTCCCCACCCCTGGTCTAAGCTGTGCCTGTGCCGACCTGTACGTGTTATTGCCTGTACACACATGCTGCGTGCAACTCACCACTAGCCGGCGAGCAATATACGGTATGTGTCCACAGCTCTTAAGCGGCGATTACACACAGGAGTTGACTTGTAGGTGGTCGTTTTTTTTATCGAATCGAACCCAGATCGACTCTACTTGGAAGACGAATCGTGGTTACACGTAAAGTCACGAATGAAAATTCAAAGGCTACGTTGCAATGATGAATGGGCATGTGGGGCCCGAGGCATACGCCTCATATGCCTGTGCGATAATCCGCCACTGCCTCAAAGGATTGACAAAATGTTTCTCTACTGAAATTGCATAAGCCTGTCATTCCATAAGGAAGTAAGCTGAAAATCCTCCAAAATTACATTTTATTAACAAATATGTTTTACAATAAAGACGTCCTGTTATAAAAAAAAACATCTTTCCCCTTCGTCACGATACCTCCAAAAATTGTCGAGCCTAGCACCTAGAGCTTGACGTAGTTTATGGATGCCACTATAGCCGAAAGGTTCAAGCGCACTTCTATGGCCGATAGCAACCGAAGAGGTTGGGTCTTGGGACTGAAGTTGCTTCCTCGAGCGACCAAAGGAGTACCGAGACGAGACCTCAACCCGCCCTACAAGTGTGAACGAAGTTTGCCCTTCCCCATATATAAACACAATTGAAAATAAGATTTTTAGCCTTATGAAATGATCATGTCTATGTGTCTGTGTCTCCTAGTAATAACTTTTGCATCAATGGACCGATCTTCATGAAACTTGGTATGAGGATTGTGCTGCCAGGGCCCACCTCCGGGCCATGGTGGAAAGACTACTCGAAACTTTTCACCACGTCACACACAACATTCTAATAACCGCCATTGTTACCCCGTTGCTAACGTCATGCACAGAAAAGTTCAAATTCCTGCACCTGATGAACAAACCTTCTAGTCTTTCCACCATGCCTCCATGGCGAAGATTGAAGTTCGATTCCAGGAAAGTTTTCCCACTATTTGTTTTGCATCATCATCATCATCATGTTGCTGTCTGAAGACAAGTTTTAGCTGAATCGCTGCCTCCATCTCTCTCTCCCTAGAAGCCTCTTTTATGCCTCTATAAGTACTATATTCCTGCTTTATATTCTCTAATATTCCTATTCTTTTTCTCCCTCTTCCTCCACTAATTTTTCCTTCTAAGATCGTCCTTTGTAAACACTGTCTTCTCAATATGTTTCCTGTCCAATTTGCTTTTCTTTTCCTGATTGTTTTGATTAGCGTCCTTTCTTCTCCCACCATTTCTAATGCTTCTTCATTTCTCTTCCTCTCTGTCCATTTCACTTTCACTACCCTCCTCCATACTCACATCTCAAAACTTTCTAAATGTTTTTCATCCTTTCTCCTTACCGTCCATGTCCCTGCACCATAAAGATGTATGCTCCATATGTAGCATAATGCTAATTTCTTCCTTGTTTCTAAATTTATTTTCTTGCTTGTGAGAAGCTCCTTCTTCTCGTTAAATGCTGCTTTTACCATTGCAATTTTACTTCTGGTGTTCTGTGTACTACTTTCATCCTGCGCTAAAATACTGCCCAGATATTTGAAACTACTTGCTTGTTCCAATTTTTGGCCATTTACCATTACATTTAATTCTTTATGTTCCTTTGAAACCACCATGACTTTCGTTTTGTCTGCATTGATCTTCATTCCATATTGTTGACCAACCTCCACTAGCCTGTCTGTCATCCTCTGAAGTCCTTTCTCGTCTTCTGCTATTAATCCCCGATCATCTGCATATTTAATGGTGGTAATACTTTCACCTCCTATCTTAAATCCTTTCTCTTCCATCAAGGCCTCTTCTGTTATAGTTTCTGCAAAAATATTAAACATCGCTGGAGAAATAGGAAATCCCTGCCTCACTTCCCTCCCTATTGAAGTACTTGCTGTTTCTTCTCCTTCAACCCTGACTCTAATCTTTTGATCAAAGTAAAGGTTTTTAAGCCATCTTTCCAATCTTTTCCTATTTTATTTAAAATACCCAACATTTTATCCCATTTCACTCAGTCAAAAGCTTTCTCCAAATTTGCAAAACAAATCCATTTCTTGTTAACTCTTATGTCTCTCTTAATGCTCTTCAGTCTACAATGTGTATTTGCCACCAAAAGGTTGTGGTCGGAATCGATATCTGCCCCTGGTAGTGTTTTCACATTTTTAATGCTATTTCTAAATTTTTCATTGACTAGTATGTAATCTATCTGGTATCGTCTCTGGTCTCCTGGGCTTCTCCATGTGTAAAGTCTCCGCTGATGATGCTTAGACCATGTATTAATTACAATCAATCTATTTCTATGGCAGAATTCCACAAGTTTCTCCCTTCTTTCATTTCTCTTCCCTAGTCCATATTTTCCCACTATGTTATCTTTCTGTCCCTCTCTGACTACACTGTTCCAATCTCCCATTATTATGGTGGTGATCCTTCCTTTTCCCTCCTCCTCCAATATCTCCATAATCTGTTCATAGATTTCATCTACTTCGTCATCGCCAGCATTAGTTGTTGGCATATACACTTGAATTATAAGCATTTCCACTGGCTCCATCTGAAGTTTTACGGCTATTAATCTATCATTAACTGTCACTACCTTGCTAATTCTTTCAGCTAGCTCTTTTCTCATTATAATCCCCACTCCCCTTTCCTTTTTCTCTCCTCCCGAGTAAATAATCTTAAATTCGTCTGAATTTATCTCGCCTTCTCCTTCCCACTGAACTTCACTAAGACCTACTATACCTACATTATTCCTTCTCATTTCCCTTTTTAAGTTCTCTAGTTTACCCCCTGAATTCATAGTCCTAACATTCCATGTGCCTATTCTTAATTTCTCACTATTTGCTTTGTTATTAATGTTACATTTCCTCTGTGCATCCTCTAGGGTAGTCCCCACCCGGAGATCCGATTGCGGGACTATTTTACCTCCGGAATATTTTACCCCAGAAAGATCCATAGAGGTATTTGCAGTTTTTCAGCATATCATGGGAAATATAATGAGGTAGTTTCCCCTTGCTTTCCTCATCGCAGTTTCACAGAGTGATTACCCATCTGTAGCTGTTCAGATCCACATGATCACCACCTACAGAGGTACTGTGCAAGCTGCTTCCCTTGCACAGGGGGATGTAAAACCCCCAAGACTGCTTCTTAGTCTGACTCTTCCCCTCAGACCTTTCCAGCTTGGATGGTCCTACCAGGAGAATTATCTCCCATCGGCATAGCTCTTTGGTTCATAAGAGTACACAAACCCTCCCACGTCTGTAAGGTTATGCAGTCCTTAGGAAGGGCTGTTTTATATAGGAAGTCTAAAATCCATTGTGCAGAAATGTTTTTTACAATATTTTAAAATATCTTAAAATTGTGATATCAGAGCAAGGCTTGTATTCTTCTAAAGAGAAAAGAATGTAGATTTTAATTCTTATCGCAGAATTTTGATAATTGACAGAATTTTCTTGAATTTCTACTAAAATATTGCGTTTTTGCATTTTAAATCGCATTTTATCAGATTATTTCCATTGAGACAATTATTAACGAACTCAACTTGAGCATAGAGGAGTGAACGAATGGGGTATTGTCTTTTCTCTTTGACTATCCTTCAGCAGTGGATAGTTGATCCATGCATATTAATGTATAAACAGCAGCATTTATTAAATTCGTTTATTAAAAAAATACATCCAAAATATAATGTCAGACAGATATTTTGACATTTCTTTTAATATTTAAACTTGATAATGCCCTATCAATTTCTTTTCCAATTTTCTTTATCATTGATTATTATTGAATTACAAATGGTATTTATAGTATGACAATTCCTTGGAATGACTAACACATACTGAAACATTTCCTGTCAATATAAGTAATCAATTCGGGGTGTGAACTTTGGGAAACCAGCCTGCATTAGCCCTGGTTTGGACTCTTGTTATACTGGGTCTAAAATGATGCGACCTCGTCCGGTACTCTAGTGTGCACCAGGTTTTAATCGCCTCCATTACAACACCTATTTTCTTGATTTGAGTAAATTCCCTCCTACCGTTGCACTCAAATTACGTTCGAAACTAGGATTTCCTGGGACCACCACGTAGTACATTATCTCGCCACTTTCTGATCAGTTTTCGCGCCACCTCCGCAGGCGGCCCAATATCCCATTTATTCCTAATTTTTAATATCCGTTACCATACAATCAATATTGCATATAGTATATGAGTCGTCAGGAGAGAAAAATTGGATACATATAAATGATAACAGAAAGAAAGAAATACAACATTGAATAAACTGGAATACAAAGAAAAAAGACATGAGAAGAAAAAAATAACCCCTAATTTAGAATGATACAAAATACGAAGAAATAAGATGAAAACTGGAACCTTTGAAGGCTAGGTTTTACTTCAGGGCGGGTTTTGTTAAGTTTCTTTAAATATTAAATTTGGGGATCGAACTAAACCTTAAAGAGGAGGCAAAGACGTGTTTCTTTAAACGTGGAATGTTCCCTTCATTTCTTAGATTGTGTAGAATATAAGTGATAACTTTTTGTTAACTGTAAACAATTGGTAGGCACTCGTTGTTTGCAAACAACTTTCCTAAGTTACGTTACTTGTAGCTTATTTTCAGTTTGCGCTTCAGATAAAAACTATGGGTTCTTATCAAATGACCTTGAGTTATTTACCAAAACCTCTAATCTCAACGCTAACAAATCAACAGGAACATGAAATCTGTATCAACGATGAATATCTAGGTTGACCAAAAGAAAAAAATCGTTGGAGTAAAAGAGTATCTCTGGCACATTATCATTTGACTTAAAATCCCATGGCGAAGACGAAATAACAAGCATTTGTGGACAAATCACGGTAATTAAAAAGAAAACCGAATATTATAACTGAATAACTGTATTTATTTTTTAATTTTGGTTGGTTCTGTTGTGCACTAAATCAGATTCTAACCATATGTTAAATGCTGATTAATTAATTTACATATGCGAAGAGGGGAGGCGTTATCAAAAGTCAAACAACCATACGGATGTTGACCTGTGACCTCACCATAGTGCGTCATTAATATCTCCCATCACGGGGAGAACTCATAGCGTACTTGGGGAAGGAAGGGTAAGTTTTCAGCTAGGCAATTTAACTTCCATTAAATTGTGGAATGGTTTATTTTTAGGGAACGTGTATGTTATTTTCCTTTTTCTTGCATGCACACACAATATTTTGTTGTACAGCGAACGGACAACGTCGTAGGTATTTTTTAGGAAGAAAACTAGAAATGGCTCTCCGCGGAGTAATTGGCTCATTAAGAATATCAAAAAAGTTCCTGTCGAGTTTACAAGGATTTCCCGCATCTTCAATAAAATGTAATTATGAATTCACTTTGATTTTTAAGTTTATTAGATTTCGATCGGAAGTGATAGATACTGCCATGATGAGAAACGTTAATGCACATTATTTATGTCAATTTTACTATTTAAACTGCATACAACCGTAAACGCGTCCTAATCGAGATTTCTCTTCTAATTCTCGATTTTATTATTCAAACTGTGCTTAACGAAAAGTGTATTTTCTACAGGTAAAAGCACCGCTATTAAATTGGATGTCATACAAAACCCAACAGTATCTTCAGCAGTGCCATCAAGCCATCAATCTATCAAAGTGTTTTTTGATAATAACAAAACAGCAGACTTCAAGAACATTTGGGTAGGTATACATTTTATTCTGCATAGTAAAATTACTTTTACCATCCTTAAATTAGCAACTAAACAAGTTTGAGTGTTACATTCATTAAAAGTTATTTTGTAGAAATTAAATATAAAAGTGCTAATCGTTCATAAATAAACTATGAAATTAAATTATTATGTATATTATTTAAGCATATCAGTTATTTATTTCTTCTTCAAACATAATCGTGAGATAAATCTTGTGCATAACTGTAACATTATGGTGTAATATCAATTCATTTTCTCCTATATATACTACAGATTTATGCAAATGTATTGTTTTCATTTAAAAAGATTTCATTATGTGATCTGCGCATTATACAGCAAAAAGAATTTATTTTGTTGTGTATGTACTTTGACGTATTCCATGTCCAACACTGTGACCAAACGCAATAAATGAAATACTATTATTACTTGTGTAATTGCCCGTCAAAAATGGCGGGTATGTATGCATTAAGTAATGGGTCAAAATAAAAATATGTAAAACATTCATGAAACCACCATATATATGCACTAAAAAGCGAAAAATACATAAAACTCACCAAATTGAATGTTCCAGAAAGGAAAATAAAATGTGTGCGGGAAATAAATATTAATGATGATTTACGTATTTATTAAAGAATACCCACAAATTTTATAATGACCAAACTTATTTTTACTTTCTGGAACATTTATTTTAATGAATTTATTTCTTAGGTTCTAGCAGTGCCGTAACTAGTTTGGTGAAGGTGATATATGCCATAGGCGCCGCCTTCGCCAAACATTTCTGCAAAAAATGGCAAAAGTTTAATTTCCCATAAATAAATACTGATAAAATACTCCAATGTTAAAGTTATTGTCAATGCAAACGCTATTACACATTATTAAAACGTAGCAAAATAATAATCTACATAATCAAGGCGTTTCCTAAAGCTTTGCCATAGGCGCCATATCTCCCAGGTACGTCACTGGATTTTAGTGCACAAAGGGTTGTTTAATTATTTTAAACACAAATTGTATTTTTGTATGTTATGAAACGGTTCATTATTCTGCTATGAATTTTTCGTTATATTTGTTGTTTTTTACTTTCTCCATATACGAAGTATAGTGAAAGTATTGTTTTCATGAAAAAAGTCGAATTCGAGATTTTAACGTAAAAACATGTTTTGAGGTCCCCTGAACACGTTTTGACTATTTTCTTGATGAGCTTCAATTTTTCAATGCTTTCTTTAGGTGGTAGTTAAAATTCCGTGTGAACTTCTTCTCCGAATAACACTTTTGAGAAATTTGGGGTCACCGACAGCGCGGGGACCCAAGAAATAAAAATCATTTGCTACTTAAAAGAAAATTCTTTCCCGAGCGAAGCCGGGTAACTCCAGCTAGTTTGTTATAAACGTTTTCAAATCGAAATAATCGAGACAGTAAGTATGATAATGAATTATAACTTTTTAATGCACATGTCACATTAATGTTTCCTTTTTATTTTGTTTCCAAACTGACAGTTTTCATTATAAACATTTTCCAATTGAAATTATCGAGATATAGTAAGTATGATAATGAATTATAACTGTTTTTAATGCATACGTCACATTAATATTTCCTTTTTATTTTGTTCCAAGTGTAAACCATATATTCCTTTTTATTTTGTGTCCAAACCGACATTTTTTCGTTATCAACATTTTCAAATTGATATAATCGGGACAGAGTAAATATGATAATGAATTTTAACTGTTTTTAATGCACATGTCACATTAACATTTCCTTTTTATTTTGTTCCAAGTGTAAACAATACAGGTACACCTCGCGATATGCTTTCTTCGGTTTTAGGCTCATTAAACTTTTTGACGCTACCTCTCGATACGCTCGCTTGATTCGGACATACGGTCTTACAAAACCCGGAGAACGAAGGTCCTTTCTCTGCCCATTCAAAAGGTCTCAACGCGAGCAATGAGAAACAACTTTGTTTCGTTATATATGAACTACTTTGAAATTGTTTTCATATTCATTACATGTGTACAAAATATTGCACTGGAGAGATAATGTGATCGACGAGCTTCCTTTTATGTCCAAGGTATTGTTTCGGCGGACTACAGTCAGTTTTCAGTCCGAGATTATGGTGGCGACACATTGAATTTGTGCTCGAGTTTTTACCCTTATAAGTTTGAAATGTCGCAAGCGAAAAAAAGTCAAAGCGATCCTATCTTTGACACGGTTTTTAATGGGATGTTTGCATTTGTTTAGCATGATTTCGCGTAACAAAGCCCGCTTTTAGGAACATATCTGTCGTGCTTACCCGCCATTTTAATCCATTTAGAAACGTATCACTTGTTTTTAGCATTGCTCTTATGTAAAAATGTGTTTCGCAACACGCTAATTCGCGATACACTCGTTTTTTGGAACGCAACCAGTGGCGTAAATATGGGTACGCAAGTTACGCGATCGCGTAAGGGCCCAAGACCAAGGGGGCCCTCACCCTTGCATCTATTGTTTATAATAATTTATAAATTTAATTATTCATAATAAATTTAAATACTTTGTTTATCACAATTCTATATTTATGTTATTTCTATTAATATCCATTACACTCAGAACACACTAACAAATATTCAATTATTAAGTGGGGCCCTGAGAGATTTTTCGCTAGTGGTCCAAAAGCTATAGTTACGCCACTGAACGCAACCCGAGCGTATTGCGAGGTATACCTGTATATTTCCTTTTTATTTTGTATCCATACCGACATTTTTTCGTTATAAACATTTTCAAATTGAAATGATCGGGAAATAGTAAGTATGATAATGAATTATATCTATATATTAATGGCGTAAAAAAATGAAATTTTTAAAGTGACGGTAACAGTCACCTTAACGTGTGATGCATCAAATTAAACGTCTCGACCTGCAGATTTGCAGGAAAATTATAAAATTGAAATCGCTCAAACCGTTGGCGATATATTGAGTTTTTTTTGCCTGCTAAGCTCTGCTTGACGTAATAGTAGTGGTTGATGTTAAGGTGGCGATGCTAGCGGACAGTAGACGCTATAGGAAATAACATGACACTCCAAGCGTACATTAGTAAAAGGAAATAAACCTTGCAGTCGTTAACCTTCATGGTAATGTGACAGAAGGTTAACTACCAAGACAATATAAAATCTAACCAACCAGTCGATTTATCGACGGGCAACTGCTAGTTTTCTTTATTTATACACTTAATATATAGATTATGGAATCTTTCCACAAAGTCGATCCTCTCCAAGTGGAGTTCGAAAAATTCTTTATATACTGATCGGCTTCTGTGGCCGCTGCGTGTTTGTCAACACACGTTCTAACCTGTCAACACGATCGGCGGTCGACGGATCGACTGTCCGCCGCGTCAACATGTCAACCGGTTGACTATTTGGCCATAGTTTCGACAAGTGTACTTGCCTACGGCAAAAATAAATTATTATTATTATGAACATACGTCAGATTTTCAAGTTAAAAATTGATTTTTGGGTTAATTCGACTCATATTCAGTTATTGACTACAGGAAAATGAAATTGGTTTTTTTTAGGCATTCTTTGGTTTGAGTCCCGAGTTTGTACGACGATCATAAATAATGTTAAAATGGTAATGAATATCGGCTTGCACGCTACATTTCAGCTACTACCTATTGTACAAAGTCTAAACTTCTATGTTTCAGAAGAGCCTGACACACAAAGTGGCATTAGCTTTTTATTATTATGGCGGCTGCCATTATTAACATTGGAAGTGTATATTCCTCTGCCATCTGTGTTAATGTATATCTACTTATCAGAATGGGTAAAATAATAAACTGCCATTCTCAATGGGTATTAATTTTCTAGATAATCAGAGCTATCTAATCACATCTAAAGTGTAGGTACCTACCTACTCAAATTGATAACTTATCTCCTCATTCCTGTAGGAATAACACCTTACTTTTAATGGCAGCATAATTTTCCCAGAATACTTGTCCCAAAATATATCTTAATTAGTTCATCATCCTGGATCAAGGGGTTAAATCCAGAAATGTAGATTGTAAAATAAATGTCAAAACAACAGTATATTATAATAAATTTATTAATCCAGTGACAAATTTTTACATTGGTATTGTACATGTCAAATATATAGTACACATATAGTGACATGTGCACGGTAAATAATTCAAGTATTCAGTAACAGAGTAAAACAGCTTACTCTGTAAAAAGGATCAGTGGCGCACACAGACTTTTTTCTAGGGGGGGGGTCCGATCTATTTGGCAGGCATAAAAAAAGTTTAAGGTTACCCTTTATTATTTATTTTATTTACACAACTTGCGTTTAAAAATTAATTCCCTTTCTAAATAGTATTATTACTGTAAAACACACAATTAGAATAAATATATTAAAGTGTAATATCTCAAATCTTCCGAGTATATTATTACAGTGAAATATAGACTAAAGGTCCAGGGTTATCAGCAGAAGTAGACATATTTCAACGCCATATTTTAACTTCGAAAATATAAGCAAAAATAACATAAATAACAAACCGAATATACAATTTGATTTTATTTCAAAGTCCTATTTTGTTTCCCAAACAGCGAAATCCAATAGTCTAAGTCATGCGCTTAATTTTTTTTAAATACCAGTATTTTCAGAGGAATACACAAAATATGATTCTTAGGAGCGGTTTACATCGTTTAAATTTACTGAAAATCGGGAACATAAGCAGAAAATATATTCAAAACATTCGATTTCTAATAATCTAACTTTTAATTGTTTTATATTAAATCTACATTACCCTTTAAAATGAAAAATACTCTCGCAATTATTAACTGGGTTCACTGAGTTTGATAATATTCAAAATTACAAATGAAAGAAAACAGAAAAGTCATTTAATGGGACACAGTGGTCAGGTTAACTACTAGAATCTGCTGGTCTGGGAAGATGGTGATCAGATTAGAGGGGACAGGTCAGAGTAGTCATCTCAGAGAAAATAATTGCACTGTTGAAAATGTTCCACTAAATAGGAGTCACTTTGAGAGGTGGTTCGCCTTTGGAGGCCTTACTGCACTTGATTAAAAATAACATTTCTTACCTCAAATGGTAAAATCCAATCGTCTCGGTTTCTTGCTTAATTCATCCAAAACATCTTCTGGAGACACCTGTAAACTGTTGGTATTTAATAATGCAAGACCATTAAGTCTATCACTTTTCATGGTGTTTCTTAGATAAGTTTTTAGCCTCCTCAAAGTAGAGAATGATCTTTCGCTGGTACAGGTGCTAATGGGAAGTGTACATAGTATTTGTAGGAGCAGTTTGATACGAGGATACAACTCTCTGTCACAAAAAATGAACCCTTCAATAGCAGAAAATAATTCCTTGTTCCGTATAAAATTTTTCCATAGTTTAAGTTCACCAAGCATGCTTTCCTTATTGTCGCAAAAAAGATCATCTCTGTTCAAATAAAATTCTGCTAACGTGAGAAAATCACTTTCCGTTTCATCATCGTAATTTTGAGTCAGTAAGCATCCAAATTTAGCTAAAATGTTACTATGTTTTTCAAGTCTTTGTTTTATTTGACTTATTGCATTGTTTAGAAAGGGTAAGAATATAGCCCGTCTGTAGTACTCTTCAGGGGATTTAGCTGGAATATTGTTGCAGTACACTGATAGCTTCATGGGACATCTTGGAATTTTAATTTCTTCCTCATCTCTTACAAATTCCAGAAGCTTTATGGCCATTTCAAAAATCTCTTTGAAAACTGATTCAGAATTAATGTTTAAACTTTCAAGTCCTTCAATGACTGAGTCAGCATAACTCATTGCCTTCTTCAAATCAATATTAACTGTTTGTAAATATTCACTCAACCTTTTAGTAAGAGCAAATACCTTATTTATAGTCAGCAAAGAAATGATGAACTCAGCTTTAGAAATCGATACATTTAAAAGAGAAGGTTGAACGGAAACATCGTTATCATTCCACTCTGTCATTTCATTCAGTGATGCTTGTATAGCATTAAATAATTCAACCATAACTAGTATCGAATCATGTCTTTCAATCCATCTCGTGCCACACATTTGAACTAATTTTCGTTTTCTAGAATGAGGACAGTGTTTTTCAATATTTCTTATTAAAACATTTTGCTTCAATGGAGTGTGAAAAAAATTATAGATTTTACCCACTATTCCCACACAGTTTCTGATATTGGGTAAATTAGAAGAATCTGAAATCGCTAGGTTTAAACTGTGTGAGCTACAATGCACATATAATGCAGAGGGGAAGTGTTTTTTAATATGAGCTTGAACTCCTTGGAACTGTCCACTCATTGCACTAGCCCCATCATATCCTTGGCCTCTGAGAAATTTTAAATTAGTTTTGAAATATTGCAAAGAATCTATCAAATGTGTGGCAAGACTTTGTCCTGTTCTACTGATAACCGGTATAAATTATATAAACTGTTCTTGGACAGTATCATTTTCAATGAATCGAGCAGCAAGAGCAAACTGTTCTATCCCAGCAACATCAGTAGTTTCATCTGCTATTATACTGAAACACTTACTCTTATTTATGCGATTTGCAATATCCCTTAAAATTATATCATTTATGGAAGAAATGATTTCATTTTGTGTTCTCCAGCTAACGTAGGAATTTCTTCCACAACTTTTAAAATGATTCCTTAAAATTTCATCTCCTGCTTCCACACACATTCTAAGTAATTTCCCTCATTTTTTTCAGGTGTTTCTTCAACATTTAAGGAGCCATAATCTAAATGTCCTTGTAATGCGATCCCCTGCTTCCCGCAAAATAGGAGTTTTTATTATTATTATTATTTTGCTACTTCCGCTGCTTTGTTTTTATCTAAAATCAAATCAATCGGGAGCACATTTTTCTCATCAATTTTCTTTAAATTGTAAAATATTTCCAAGCTTCGTGCATGATATGACAATTTGCCATGCTTCTCAAAATATTCTAAGGCATGGTTCCATTTGTTGAAAGCTTCTGAAACAAATTTACCCGGATTTTGCTCCCTATGCACTCCTACTCTAAATGGAGAAAATAGCACACAAAATTTGCAGAAGAGACCATCCATTAATTCCGAATAACATACCCAATGCCATTTTTCAAGCCAATGTGCTTGGCACCTTAAATTTTTGCCTTTAATATTCTTGACAGGAAATTTATATTTAGCATCTGATGACCATAAACTATTAAAAACTTCCAGGAGTTTCTTACCAGAACAATATTCTTTCAATTTCAAAAAGTTTGCTATATCATTAGGGTTACCTTTATTATCCGCATCTGTCTCCGTAGTACATCCAGTAACCAGTGCAAACGACGAACACGGCTCTTTTTCTTGCAATGATGCACTATCGATGAGGTCACTATGTTCGCTGAAATTAATTTTCTCACCATCTTTTTGTTCACTATGCACATTTCCACGCGACTTCTTCACAAATGATAATATTGATATTTGTTTTCTTTTACTACTCATATTTATCTATGTAAGGGGTAAACCAAAGAGTTTTAAAAGGACAGTTTCTCACTTTTTCATTTGCACTAGAATGCGAGTAGCCTATCTTACGTCTATAAGCAGTGCTTTACTTGGATAAAAATAAGTGCCGGTACTCTCCGTAACAGCAGCAAACTATCTAATTAGAAATGAAATAATGTAGTATAACATATTTAAAGGCCACTACTATACGGCTATTTACTACGTATCACTAATGTAATTTCACAGACAAAACTTATCAAAGCAGCCTACTTTGTTTTATATATTCGAATTTCACCGACCACGAGGCCAACGAGATGAAATAAATGCTCGTGTGATTCGAGGAAAACAGCTTATCTGCATGGAATCCGCACTCACAATTTCTCCATTAAATACTTATCCAATTTCAATGGTGAGTTTAGACTTCCCAGTGGAAACTCCACAGGGTTGCCGAAATTCAGGATGTGCAAAAAATGTGAAAAAAAGGCTGCGGAGAGCTTTCTGGAAAAGTACCCGATTTTTTGATGTTCGAGATCTGTAGCCTCAATATTGCTCGGATGCTTCCATTCTTCCAAAAAATGCACTTTTCCACAGTAAGAGATACACTCATCACTACACTTCCTCACTCATCGAGACTTCTTTTCCAACTTACCAACTTCTCCAAAATGGAGACTCCAATTGTATTCTTTTGAGAGTCTAAGCTGCAGTTTTTTGTCCCCCTTTTAGTGGAAAAAGGATATTTTACACGAACGGCCATTCTCCTGGTCGCCTGAACCTCCTCCCACACAGCAGGGATCCAGAAAGTCTCCAAAAGACAAAAACGGAGAACAGAAGACCCAGAAAGGGATGAACGTTTCTCAACTGAAACCCCTTCTCATGGAAATAGGATATTTTCAGCAAAAAGATTTTGTCTTGACCAACAGTCACTTTAAACACTGATATTTTCTTGGAAAAGGAACTTTCCCTTCCTTCCCTCTTTCCGTCTTCCCCATATTCATGCACTCATTCCTGGAGCAAAAGCATTCCTGAGAACACTTTAAACGTCTTGCCTTCACCCTCATCTCAGGATAAAATATGCCCCTATGGGTGGGGTCCAGACCCGGTGGACCCCCCCTATGTGTGCGCCCCTGAAAAGGATCCTTAATTTTTACAAAATGTGGAGATTCCACACACAGTTTTTAAGTCATTATTTAATTTGTTGTAAAAGAGAAGCCCCATTGACCTTGAGCCCAAGACGGCTGCTCTTGTATCTACAAAGGGTCTGTGAAGGTCATTAAGTTGCCTTGTGCTACGATTATGTACATTGGAATTTGTTGGTGATCTAACTCAAAAACTATTAATCAAGTCAATGCAAACTTGTATATTTCACATTTTTATTAAAGGGAGAAGAGTTGATTAGTTTTTGGTTAAAATTGATGAACTGGAAATGGATGTTTACTCTTGTCACATGCGTTTCTTTTTCAAATACTTGCTTTAGTACTTGATCAATATAAAACATTACTGGCATAAAAATTGCAGGAAATTTAATTTTCTACAACTTTTGTGCAAAATATTTTCCCATATAATGCATTGTTTAAGAGATATTTTAAATACCAAATTTTTAGCTACCACCACACCACCTAGAGGGGACTTTCGTAAACACTTTTGTTTGCAAATATTTTTTATTACTTTATTATTTGTTTATTTATTCCTTTGAGGCCAATACAATTGGCATGGAATATGTCAAGATACAATACAAACAGCACATACATGAAAAGAAAATATATGAATAAAAAAATGAAATATACAATAAAAAGAGTTAAATATACACTACACAATATAGAGGCAAAAAACCGATGTGGGAAATTGGGGATGATTTCCCTTCACAGATAACACAAGCCAATATTTAAAATTACATATCCAGAAATTCATAAATACTATAATAGCACTTGTTTAATAGGAAATGTTTTACTTTTCTTTAAATACATTTGGGGAGAAAATTTCTTTCAATTCCTTAGGTAGTTTGTTATGTATTGTTAGTTAGTCATAATAACGCTCCTTTTATTCTTAATTGTTGGAGCTTCATGGCTATAGTATCCAATATCAGAAAGCAATGTTATGAGTTTGTCATTTCTTTGTAAGGCCTTTGAATTTTTCTCGCAGTTCCTTAAGATATTTATTATCATTTAACCTATTTGAAATTTTTAGAAATATTACAGGTATGGAGAAAGTCATGTGGTGGCCACATCACATTTTTTCCTAAAAAGATTGCTCATATTGTTTCTTTGTCCATCCATCTATCTGTACAGGCAATATCTCTAGAACACTGCAACTTGAAGAAACCAAATTTTGAGGATAGGGCAGTCTATGTTGGGGTTATATGTGGTACAAATTTGGTGGAGAGAGAGAGAGGCATAGGAGTAACCTATGTCTTTTTCCAACCTCTTAGATTCATTTCTATCTGCCCATAAGAAAAACATGATTTCAGCTCAAAGCATCACATATTTACATTTTTAAATTACCTAGTTAAAATTAAGATGTGAGCTTGAGACATGAAGAGTTTTATAGTTGAAAGACTTAACCGGTTAAGTGGCAATGATGTAATTTTACGTCATGTTAGTCTGTATCTGGCAGTGGCCATGATGCAATATTACTTCATGGCAATTTGATACCATATGCCTTTTGGCTCCATGTCTCACTAACCTCTATCCGAGGCTTCTCTTTTTATTATGCCATGTGGTATTAGGATGTCTCTTTAGCATATTCCCCAAAAGTGGTTGTGCTAGTCGTGGAAGAATGCATGCAAAAAATTGGCCACTGTAAGTGAGATAAGTTTCAAAAAACAGGGGACTTAATAGTTTAATATTTTTAGAAAACAGAATTCAAATTAGTGTCCAACGAGAGTGAACAATTGTTTTTAATAAAAAAAGGGAAAATTTTCCTGATTTTAACAATGGGAAATATCAGCAGCCCTTCAGATCATAGTTTTTTTCAACTTTTCGACATATTACCAAACAATTTAACCATCTTTGAATGACAAATTTCCATGTTACAGCTCCGAGACAATTGCAAATGCCCACTCTGCATAAGTGCTGAAACAAGGCAAAAGCTTGTTGATACTCCTTCTTTGAATGTTAGCACTAAACCAAAATCCTTTTATGTAAATGAGAAAGGACAGCTGCTGATCACATGGTATGAGAATGAAGAGGAACACATCTCAACCTTTGACTCCAGTTGGTAAGTGCGAGTCAATGACAGATATTAAAACATAAAGTATTCAGAATATTAGCACTAAATTTTATGGTAAAGTATCCCATTTAGAGAAACTTAGATATTATATGTTAACATTTATTCCTTCACATAAAAAAATTACATCTTGCAGGCTGTACAAGTATGGACAAAGTTTCATGCATGAAACATTTGAGTCTGAGTCACACGATAGCCATCCTCACAGACCACCAATAATTCTCTGGGACCGTACCACAATTTGGAAGCAATTCCCAGAAATTTCTTACAATGAAGTCTTGGATAGTGATGATGGCTTAAAAACCTGGTTAGAGATGTTGCACAAGTACGGAATAGCTGTTATGAGAAATGTTCCCCCACAACAGGTAAATATAAATTCTCATAACAAGCATGGTCACCTTTTTATCAGTTTCCATATTATAATCATATTACAGTACAATAATTTACAGATTTAGATTATATTAACTTTCTCTGTAATTGTGAATATAATGCTAAAAAAGTCAATGGCTATTATAATTTTATTTTAGGGTAAAATTGTGGAAGTTGTGAAGCGCTTTGCTTATGTCAAGGAAACTCAATATGGTGTAACTTTTGATGTTATAAATGAACCAAACCCTTCGGCCCATCTTGCCTATAGTGGTCTTTATCTTCATCACCACACTGATATGAATTATCGAGAGAAGACTCCAGGCATGCAGTTACTTCATTGTCTGAAGGTAGGAAATTTATGCTTCATCAATCAGTGATAGAAATCTACCATTCTTATTTTTTAACCAGAAAGGATGGAGAAGGCAAGCACAAGACACTGCCATTGATGCCTCCATTAGGGAAGCTTTCCCAATCATTTAATTATACACTATTTGCAAGCAAATAAATGAATATTAATTCATGACACTTAATGGCAGTTATCATAATGACATTTAAAAGAAATATTTCCAACATTATTGTTTTTAACACTTGATAAAAACCCTAGAATAATTAACAAGTTCCTTTAAAATGACTCAATAAAAATGTTATGAAGGGCCACTAGAGTATGGATCCATGGCCAGAGTGCCAAAGTAATTTGGCCAAGAACCAAGTATAGTATAATTTATTGTAGACACTCTTTGAGTATTACATTGTCATAAAAATATCTTAGGTTACTGCTAACATACATTACATACAACAAAACAAGAACAGTATTCAAAATTTTAAATACACTCCAATGGCAAATCAGAAATTCCTCAGATGAATAGAAGGAATGCTCAATTAAAAACCTTTTAGCATGTAATTAAAACTTGTACGAGGAAGAGACCTGATAATGACTGGGACAGCATTAAAAAATTTTACTGCCCAGTAGTTAGGCCCATTCCTAGCTTTAGTGAGCCTGATATATTTATTTTCCACATTGTCCTTACTTCTAGTATCATAAGAATAGATTGAGTTCACAATACAATATTAATCCAGATTCCTGTGAATATATAAGAATGGAAGCATAAGATTTTCCTATTTATTTTGAGCAAAAATGTTCTCAAATTGGCACTTACACTTAAATAAATACAGTTTTACCAAGATGATTTACATATACAGTAGAAGATTGTTTATCAGAAATTACAAACAACGAAATAATTGACGAATGATATGTTTTAGCTCTAAAAGCTACCACTGCCTCAAGTAGCCTGCCACCATTCTATATTTTATAAGTTGCAGGAGTATAAGTGATTCAAAGCTTTCCATCATCAATTTTATATATCATTCATTGTTTGAAATTTACTATATTGCCTACATTTACATGTAGGTATGTGATACCCTGCAAGTCACCTTATTGGTGGATGGCAGGAGGTGCAGTGCACCAAAGGTTTCTAGTTTTCCTAAGGTACCTTTTCCTATAATGTTTTACTATCATCCTAGGGAAAAACAATTATTATTATTTATTGGTCCAGAAGATATAGTACAGACATAGGACATGTCAGGGAGAATGCATACATAAAATCACAGATACAAACAATAAATTAAGAAACAAGTTGTACAATTAATTTCCATTAAGGTATTCAACCACTGAGTAATATAAATTATTCAATAAATACTTTTTAACTTTGGTTTTAAACTGATTTATATTATTTATGTATTTTGTCAATAGGTAATTTATTATATATTAAAGTTACTGTATGATATGAACTTTTATCAGATACTTTTAGATTATATCTTACATGATGTAAGTTTAGATTATGGTGAGTAGAGTAGCAATGTTCTTGTCTATTAACACTTGGAGTACGGACCTAAGTGGTTTCACACCGAGTCCGGACCCGGTTCCCAGAGGACCCAGCTTCTAAAATCATTTTCTCACAATAATATTTAACATCCAAGTAATCAATGAATGAAAATTGAATAAGGATAATGATTTATACAATAAATAGTGTAATAATGGTATATATTTGCAAAATTGAATACATAATTAAACATATAAATAAAAATGAAATAATTTTCTTTTTTTTTAAGAATAACATTTAATAATACCAAAAAATTTATTTTTGAAGGTAAATTCAATTAGTTTGATTCAGTTAATTTTATGTTAGTTTGATTCATCTGAGTTGGAAGTGCAATTAATACATAATATTTGTCTCTTTCATGGAGTGGTTCTTGCATACAAAATTGTTACATTTGTCACATTTTGAAGTGTATTTATTGTCCCCCCCAGTGCAGAAGCTGCACCTACCTCTCTTCTTTCTTTCACCTCTAGTTTCTTCAGGTTCCTGTCTTATCCAAGAAATTTTCCTGCCTGTCAACTCAATACAACGAAGAATGCTTTTCTGATAACTTTTCCCACTTGTGTCTTCCATTGTCCTGGCTCGTCTTTCAATGTTTTCTTTGATCAATGCCGTTCCTAATGTTTCCAAAAATAATTTTCTTAACTTCTACAAACCTGCTTCCAAAAAATTGTTATTTTTTGTCCAAATAATAAAAGCATTGTCAAGAATGTTAAAAAAGTTGCAATGGCCATCTTCTTACTGCTCGAGTACAAGAGTACTCTCGTATGAGCTTATCTAACATATCCACACGAATCTTGTTAGTATTGTAAAACAAATTTATTGAAGGCTTGAAACTAGTTTCTTCACCTGAAATATCATGTTCATGATGCATGGACGACAAAAGTACGACACGCTTCTTTGGTTTCAGCACATTCGAAACCAGGGTGAGGTCTTTGGTAAATAAGAACTTAGAAAAATTTACTTCTCAGCCACAAGTTGAAGTCAACAATGGGGGCAAGCCTTTCCTATTTTTTGTAACAGTTCCAACCATTGTTATTTTCTTTTTCAAAAGCTCTTCTGCTAGAGACAAGTTCATAAAGAAATTGTCAGTGGTGACGTTACGGCCACTTCCATACCAAAACTCGCATAGCTGCTTCACTACTCATTGTGACTGTTGTTTTTCCATAACATTTCCAACCTTTCCAAGGTAAACATCAAAATTACAACAATAAAAATTTTCTGCATCGCACAAAACCCAAATTTTGATGTGATACTTCTTGGGTTTGTTTGGCATATAGACTCTGAAAGGACACTGTCCATGGAAGGACACAAGCTGCTCATCGATGGTCCCAAATGCTGATGTATCATAAGCTTTTTGACAATTCTCTACAAAAATATTGGATACTTCATGAAAGGGAGCAAATTTATCTTCTTGACTTCGCGTATTTTGGGTGTTGGTATCGTCGAAACAAATGAACTTCATAATATCAATGAAGCAATCCCGAGACATGCCATCTGTATATACGGGTCTTATAAATGCAGTGCTTTGTTCCATAAGAATTGAACGTCTTCACTGGATTCATGAAATCATCCTATCAATAACAAAATTCCAACAAAGGCTTTGACTTCAACACTGTTGACATCAGTCCACGCCTTTTAATGGTCTGTATGCAGCTGGTTTGTGAAGTGTGCTCTTGCTTTTATGTTTGTATTGGCAACTATCAAATTTATAATTTCATCTGAAATAAATAACTCAAAATTTCCAAATGTGATGTAGCATCTATGCTATAGTCAGTAACTTTACTAATATTTCAAACTAGATTTTTGGGTCTAGTTCTTGTAGGTTGTGGAGCAATGTAACTCCAAAGCCTTCCTAATACTTCTTCATTACATTCCACTGTCACTTCTTCATCCGTTTCACTGCCACAGTTCACATCTAAATCAAATTCCTCCTCAGCATCACTCACCTTTATTTTGACATTATCTTCACCTAAATCACCTTCATCACTATTACTGTCAAGGTCCTCACAAGCTTCTTCTTCATTTTCCTGACGAACAAATTCTGCAAAAATTTCTTTTTCACTTCTAAATATTCTATATACCATTTTAGAATAATCGAGTCACAAAAAATAAAAAGTATATTACAAAAAGTATTATGATTCGGGAGGCAAACAGAACAATGAGAATAACGGAGATACAAGAGAAAACTGAAAATCGAGACGTTGAGACTTCGATAATAACTAACATGTATTACAATGTCATGCTGAGTGAGTTAATTTTGTCCGGACTTTGATCTGCCCGGTCATAACAGATATAAAAGTTACATGACGTAGAGTATGGAGCCATTTCTCCGAAGACCCTCACATTTATACATTCCATGATTCCGATTACTTAAATTAAGATATAATTTTACTGATTTTAAACTCCCAATATGATCCACTAGTAATACAGAAAGTATCAATTTCAGCCAAAAATATTTTAAAGAATTATTTTCGAAAATATACCTTTCGGGTCTCCTGAGACCCGAGGTCCGTACTCCGAGTGTTAAGACTGAAAAGACAGGGAATGGGTTTATTCAAATATTGCTGCTTCGAGAACCAGTATGCATGGGAGAGGGAGAATACTGTGAGTTTTAAAATATGGTTTACATGTGGATAAACTATTTACACCGGCAATTGCTCTAACAGCTCTTTTCTGCAGTTTAAAGATGTGGTCCATATGGCAGGATCTGGCCCAAAAAATTATGCCATATCTAATTAGATTTAAATAATCACATTAGAGGAAACTGAGTGATATAAGTTTTTTAGCATATAAATGTGTGTGTAATTTATTGGCTAGATAATTTATATGTTTTGACCAGTCAAGTGTTTCAGTTAGATTAATACCTAAGGATTTTATTTCACTGCAGTTTGTGAGTGGGAGATTGTTAAGTTCAAGCAATGGATATACGACTTTTTTTATGTGTATGGAATAATATGTAAGATGTTTTTGTTGGTTTAATAAAAGTTCATTGTGCATTGGCCATTTTGCTATGGATTCGTTAGCTATTATTTCAAGGGGTATCATCGGCAAAATTTACCAATTGTCCATTGCTAATATAAGTAGACAGGTCATTGGTGTAGAGCAGAGGTTCCCAACCTTTATGTTGGCAAGGGCGCCTTCGACTTTAAAAGCAAAAGCGGTGGACACCGCTGATATTTTACCCTCCCCTCCACTCAACACTTACAGCTAAGCTCATAGCTATATGTTTATTTACAATTAGGCTTGGTAGGATAGATTTAAATCTATAAATGTCGATAAACATCGAATTCGTAAAAATTTCAAAATCGACGAAAATGAATTGTCGTTAATTTTTCACTACTAAATTTTCTATGAAATTATCAGGATTATTAAATTTGCTTTGTCACACTTAAATTTGATATATTTTAATGCCAAACGCCTAAAGCAAAAGAGAAAATCAACATGTTTCATACCAAACAGCCACACTTCATTCAGCATTCCAAACCCTTTCAAAGATCCCTTACATCTTAAGGATCCATACTGAGCTGACACAGTTATGGGACAAAACAATATGATTAGTTTATTGCACTGTCTTTAATCTCGACTACACCTGATAATCCTTATGCCCCTAAGTCATTAAGTCTTTTTAGATTAGTACTTGCTAGATTCTATGGACACTCATCATTATACATCAAAAGAGCTACATTGTTTAGGGAGGATACCTGAGCAAACCTCAGTACACCTTTGCAGGTGCCATGGCAAGAGAAATGGACCAAGGGTAGATCCTTGAGGTACACCACAGCTAGAAGTAGTGATTTGTGAGTTATACTTATTAATAGAGCCAGCCTCATTACAGTGCTTTAATTCAACAAATTGTTTGCGGTGTTTGACGAATGACATAATCCATTTGAGGGCAATACCATTAATGCCCGATTGTTTGAGTTTATATTCAAGTGTATAATGGTCACCAGAGTTGAAGGCCTTGGATAAATCATAATATAATCCCAGGGTAGGTGATTGATGGATTGATTCATGTCTTGTAATGGGTTAAATATAGCTGTGTTGGTTGATTTTCCTTTAAGAAATCCATGCTGTGAAATTTATTTATTTGAAATTTATTAAGATGTGGTCATTCGAGAAAGCATTATTCTTTCAAAATTTTTTTAAAAAGCTGATGTTAAGGCTATGGGTCGGTAGTTGTTCAAGTTTTCAGCTGCGGTTTTTTGTGTATTGGTATTATTTTGGTTAATTTTAGTGATGAGGGAAAAATATCCTGACATAATGAGGAATTAATGATATCGGTAAGGGCTGATGTAATTAAATGTAAGCATTTGGTCAGTATGTGACCAGGGATATCGTCAGGTCCAGAAGAATTATGGTTAGTTAATATCAGAAGTTATGAATAGACTTCTTTTTCATCAGTAGATAGCAGAATGATGTTTTTGGGGAGATGGAATAGAGGATCTGGAAGAAGCAGATGTTTGACTGAAACTAGTATCTATTGATATCAAGAATGAGGTCAGGCTCAACCCTGTGGAATTTACTCATTAAGAAAAAGAAAGAACTTTGTCACTTCCACAAATTTATTTGGCATGACCAGTTTCACTACGATTGTAGCATCATCAGGTGATAAATTATAAAAATCATTCCATATATATAGGGAAAAAAGGGGGGGAGGGAGACAAGAGGGGTTACACACAAAACGAATGGAAGGTAATTAAATAAACTGTTAGGAAAAGGAAAGCAAGAGCAAAATAAAGTTACAAAATGTTACAAAAAGTTATAAAGATTTGGTAAAATGGGGGGAGGGGCAAAGATATAAAGTATTTACAAAAGATTTAGTAAGCTAAATAGAGGAGAATGATTGTGGAAAAGGTATTCATTTAAGAGAAGCGAGTCTTCACAAATAATTATCTAAGAATAGTATGGATTCTTCAAATTTAGCTAGGAATGTATCAATATTCTCCAATAGTGATTGGTATATGGCTCTGTATTTCTCCATCCTACAATCGATCTCGCGAATTTTATCCACAGTGATCTCTCTTCTGAGATGCCAGGTTTCTGATAAGATCTACTATCTCATTCACTAGTCCCTCCTACATATATTTTCCAGCAGTTTAAATCAATCCTTCAGCCTAATTTCAGATTTTCTATTAATGGCATTATGCTTTGTTTACTAATGTAATTTCTCTTGGAGAATCTAGCTGCCCTGCATTGCATCTTTTCTATCTCATTAATGGGTCCCTTTTCATAAGGATCTAACATAGCTAACATATATTCCAGCACAGATAATTCTTTCACTTTTTTGGAGCTACTTCAAACGATTCTCCCTATAAAAACCAACTTTTTGTTAATGGCACCTATCACTCAGCGAATGTTGGTGTCCTATAAGAGATCACGATGGATAATGACTCCTAGATATTTAACTGAATCTCAAGTTGAACGAATAATTAGCATCTAGCAGGCTATTTTCAGTTCCTCAGAAATTGATTATGCAGCTTTTCTTTTGGTTGATGCCATTCCTTACACCATGCAAAAATAGCTTCTAGATCAGAGGTGGCCAACCTTTTTCTGTAACGTGCCACATATTATGTTGAAAAGGTGTCGTGTGCCACTCAGTTGTGGTCCAAGGGAGAGTGGTCCCCCCCAGTCTTCCTACACACACGGTATGCACAAAAATACAGAGCTGAGCCATATCAGTATTATCGCAACTTTCATCTAGAACTAATGAAAATTATTTGCATGCAGACAAAAAAGAAGTGTTTTGTTTTTCAACATTATCAGACACGTAATCTATTCTCCTCATCATAGTATTTCTTGAAAGTGCGATGTCGTAAACCATTCTTTTTACTTTTGGGTCACCACTATATTTTTAAAACGTCAAAAGACTCGTTTTTACAATCCCTTCTCCATCAGAGTATGGCTTTTGCTTACGAGCAAGCAAGAGAAAGATTTCATACAAAATTTGCACCATGCTCGTCAATTTCTCACATTTTCTGAAAAAATGACTTCTCCAGACAGCGCACTTTTCTTTTTAGAAATTACATTAGCACATAAAGTATCATCATCATCATGAGGTGTTCTGCCTCTAGGCAGGTCCCTGGCACCAGCGTTGTCTCCACTCATTTCTGTTCCTTGCCATTTCTTTCATTTCCTGATACCCTCCCCTTTCTTTCAGATCGTCAAACATTTTTATTCTTCTACGTCCCCTTTTCCTTTCACCTTCTACTGATCCTTCCAACACCATCAATAGTAAACCTTCTCCTCTCAAGATATGCCCTAACCAGTTACTTTTCCTCCTCTGAATTGTTTCAAGTAATCTTCTCTTCTCATTCACCCTTGTTAGTATTGCTTCATTCCTTATCCTATCCGTCCACTTAACCTTCTCCATCCGCCTCCACACCCACATTTCAAATGCCTCTAGTCTTTCTTTCTCTCTTTTCTTTAGCGTCCATGTTTCACACCCATAAAGCAATACACTCCAAACATAGCACTTCACAAGACGTTTCTTCAGATTTAAATCCATTTTACCACATAGTACCCGTTTTTTCCTATTAAATGTTTCTTTTGCCATTGCTATTCTTGTTCTTATTTCTTTTTCACTTCTCCAGTCTTCAGTTAGCATGCTTCCCAAATATCTATACTGTTTTACTTGCTCCACTCTTCCATCCTTTATTGACACATTCATAATCTCTCTATCCCCTATTCTCATCACCTTTGTTTTCTTTATGTTCATTTTCATTCCATATTCCATCATCCTGTCTTCTAGCTTTGTAACCATTTCCTGAATATGCCTCGTTTCATCTGCCAAAATTACCATGTCATCAGCAAACCTTATACAATTTATTATTCTACCCCCAATACTAATTCCTTTATCATTCCCTATTCCATTGTCAATCATTTCTTCAGCATATATATTGAACAGGGTTGGCGATAAGCAGCAACCTTGCCTTACTCCTCTTCCTAGATCATACCATTCGGTCTGTGCATCTTTTATCCTCATAGCTGCTTTCTGTTTCATATACAGCTCTTTAATTAACCTTCTATCTTTCCAGTCTACTTTTTTTGCTTTTAGTATTTCCATCAGTTTTTCCCAGTTCACTCGGTCGAATGCCTTCTCCATATCTATGAAGCACAGACTAATTCCTTTACCCCTTTCTATATATCTCTCTCCACTCATTCTTATCAATCCTATTGCATCTCTTGTACCTCTACTCTTTCTAAATCCAAACTGTTCCTCTGCAACATTTTCTTCCATTTTGCTAATTAGTCTCCTGTTCATAACCCTAAGTAGAACCTTTGCTGCATGTGTAATTAAACTGATTGTTCTGTGTTCACTGCAGTTCTAAGTTCTATATAAGGAAGAGGAGGTCCTTAATAGATGGAGAGAATACATGGAGGAGTTGTACAAATCAAATGAAAAACCAAAGGATCTCCGTATTGAAGAGCAGGATGAAATAAATAATGACGAAACAGGGGTTTCGATATTGAAAATAGAGGTGCTACAAGCAATAAAGGATATGAAGAATGGGAAGGCAATGGGGGTAGATGAGATACCGATAGAATTATTTAAGTGTCTTAATGAGGAAGGACTGGAAGAAATAGTGAAGTTGTGTAATGCAATCTATGACAAGGGGATGTGGCCAGAGGATTTTGTCAAAACAATTATGATTCCAATTCCGAAAAAGCAAGGATCAAGAAAATGCAGTGAACACATAAAGTATAACCATCAGGATACGTTGAGCCAAACTCGGAATGCTTTTGCTTAAAATGCCGTTCTAAATTAATTTTTTTAGACATAGCAACAGAGGCACCACAAATCAAACACACTGGATTAGCACCTTATTGATTTGTAAACAAAAAACTATTCTTCCCAAGCTAAGTTCACTTTCTAGAGAGCAATATCATCTTCATATTTACTTTTCGACTTGAACTGGGTTTATTTAGGAACATATTATTTAAAGGGGTTCACTCATGAATATAAATCAAGTAACAAGACAATAAAATACACAACACAATCATAGGTTGCTCAAGACTAGCATATGCAGCATACTACTCAAAATTAACATTTAGGTGTGAAGCTAAAAGACTATCTAAAATAGGTATAGGAGTCAGTGAGTTCTTTTGAAATATAGTGAATGTTCTGGAAAACAGTGGCTACAAAGTATACACAATTGTTTTGAATATGTTCTCTACTCATGGGATTAAAGAAGAAACTCTGTCTATTTTTCAAAGAACTACAATCTAAAACCTAGTATGTTAACATTAACATTTTTGCAAATCACTTTCATAATATTTTAAAGTTATTTTTCCAAATCAGAAGGTGTGCCACACTAACAAGAGCTTCATGTGCCATTAGTGGCACGCGTGCCACAGGTTGGCCACCCATTCTAGAACATTTTGGAGATACTGATGGTCTTCCAGATTGCTTATTTCTCTATAAATGAGTGTCGTTGGCAAAAACACTAATTTGACTTCTAACTACTGAGCTGATATCATTTATATACCATTACAATCTAATATATAAAGAGCAAAAATCGAAAACCCCCTTCTAACCAAATATCTCCGCAAAAAACAATCAATTTTAATCAATCTTTTTGTAGGCGACAGGGCAGGCCCCAAAGTAGGTATGAATACCACTCTTAACCCAATCCACTCTTGCGCAGCACAGCCCTGGTGAGAAATATGTTTCTGTCTGTCTGTAACTATGTTCCCTTATAACTCGAGAATGGTTGAACCGATTTGCACCATTCTTTCACTAATTTGTTCAGCATTACAACAAACAGGTTTATGTAAAAATATAGAATATACAGCTTGTTTTAGGCAAATAACGCAATCCCGAATCGCACTCAGGCAACACTGGATCAAACAGCTAGTATATATATAATTTTTTAAATAGTAGTTGGTGGGACTCAAACCAGTGTAGAGATGGGACATATATATTAATCATTAAAATGCTGTATTTATTTAGAAGCATTAATGTAGTTTTGTTTGTTTTCTGGAAAAATTGTGTATCTCATAAACTATTGGTAATAAAAAATAAAAAGCATTTTATAGTGAAAATAGTTAAAAATTACATTACATACAGTTTTTTTTTGAAGTGGGCCAGATCCCAACCATTTCAGATAAATGATCATCTATTGTATATTCAATATTTTCACATTTTATTGCTATCATATCAAGTATTTCTTAAATAGAATCTCATTCTTGGTATTTTTTTGGTAATAAAGGATTTTGTTTTCTATATATTCATTGAAGAACTTTCTTTCCCAATATCAGGCAAACAATCCAAAAGAACAGGGTGAAGATCCAGGTGGAATGTCCTTTTTTGTAGATGGTTTTCGAGCAGCAAAATGGCTAGAAGAAAATGAGCCTGCAGCTTTTCACATTTTAACCAGTACTCCCATTCGTTTCCAAATTAAAAATCAAGGGGTAATACTTCTGAAATTCCTTTAAAGATAATATCTATGTAAAAATTACATTAATCTAAAAGTGTTTCTTTTAATAGAATCGGTACTCTCAACTGTGGCCAATCATCTGCTTGAATTCAGATGGTGATATCACAGAAATTCATTACAACAACCGCACAATGGGACCTGTCCAAAGTCCTTCACATGTTGTAATTCCATTCTACCATGCCTATAAGGTGAGATGAGTAATATTTTGAAATAAAATTTAAGGTAACATTTCTTGGCTCTTCATAGGTTAACACTCCGACGGCGGTGATAATTTTTCTGACACGGACAGTGGTGATGGGTCCTCGAGGACCCGTACCCATTTTTTTCCTTTTTTAACCGAACTACTAGTATAGGGATATTATTTATAAATCGAATTATTTTTTATCCATTCTAATTTTAAATATAATTAGTTAACAATTATTAAATATTTAGTGTAATTAATAATGCCGATATTCTAACAGAAGTAATTTTTAAAATGAAGAACATTTCATAATTAAAATTAATGATGATTAATTACGTATTTATAGTTAAATAATAAGAAAAAATATTTAGGAATGTTAAGTAAACAATTATAAGTTATAATAGGTATGCATTCTACTTTTATTGCACAAATAAGTTACAGATATTTCTGCGAATAAAAATAAAATGATGAAAGATTATGACACAAAAAGTTACAAACCTTTACATAAATATTTATAAAAAGCCATGCTGATAAATGATGTATTATAATAATGTTACAAATTTTTGTCATAAGAAATTATTTTACAGTAAAGACAAATATAAAAATGATTTAACTTGAATCTCCAGTGCCTGAGATGGAGGAGCACGTATTACACAGGATTTTCGTCTCTTTACTGGAGTGATTTTTGCATACAAAGTTGGAGCAATTATCACAGAACAAAGTGTACTTACTTTCTCTAGAGCACAAGTAACATCTTCCTCTTTTCCTTCTTCCAACTAGACCCGCTTCTGGTGTTCTTTCTTGAAGGATTGGCTTCATAACAATAGCTCTCCCTGTCAACTCAATTGCTCGAATGATGGACTTATGATAATATTTTCCTCGTAATTCCTCAATTGCAGTTGCTCTTCTTTCAATGTTTTCTTTGACCAACTCGATCCCTAAAGCTTCCAAGAATTCCTTCCTCGACATTCTTATACTTTTTTCTGTTAATAAATCATTATTTTTGGACCAAATTACAAAAGCATTATACGCTGCAATATCTAAAAAGTTAAAAAAAGGACTAACGGCCATCTTCTAACAGCTCGAGAACACAAGTACCTACTCTCTGACTAGTTTATCCAAAATATCTACCCCGATTTTTGTTTTATTATAAAATACATTTATTGCCGGCTTGAAATTGTATTCTTCACCGGAAATTTCATGGTCATGATGCATTGACGACAAGAGTAATACACATTTTTTGGGCTTGGGAATGTATGAAGCCAGAGTAAGATCACCAGTAAATAAAAATTTCAATGAATATACTTCTCTGCCATGAGTTGAAATCAATGTGGGAGGTAATCCCTTGTGGTTCTTCCTCATTGTGCCTACAACTGTAATTTTATTTTTCAATAGGTCCTCTGCCAAACTTAAGTCCGTGAAAAAATTGTGTCGTGATGTTACGTCCACTTCTATACCAATATTCACATAATTGTTTTACTACACGCTGGGACTGTTGCTTTTCAACAACGTTTCCGACTTTTCCAAGGTAAACATCAAAGTTGCAGCAAAAATAATTCAGTGCGTCATATAATATCCATACTTTTATGCCGTACTTTTTGGGCTTGTTGGGCATATACACTCGGAAAGGACAGCGTCCACGAAAGGAAACAAGCTGCTCGTCAATCGTCCCATTCTCAGAAGGGTCGTATGATTTTCTGCAATTGTTTCCAAAAAATTCAGCAACATCACGAAATGCAGCAAATTTATCGTTTTCTCTTCTGGAAGCACGGGTTTCAATGTCATCAAAATGAATGAACTTCATTATATCTAGAAAGCGATCCCTAGCCATGGCCGCCATATATATAGGTCTTGAAAAGGCATAGTTCAAGTTCCACAATGAACAGGTTTTTTCCTTCGACTCATGAAATCTTCCTGAGAAAAGTAGAATACCAATGTCGGCTTTCAGCTTGTTTGAGTGCCCAGGCAATTCGCCTCTGTCCAACGCACAGTGAGTATCTCAGAGGTAGTAAAATGAATAGCTGGGGAAGGGAGGAGGGAAACCCGGTGCTGGCATTTGCCTGCTCTTACGAAGAACACCAGGGGGGCCAACAGCTTAACGTCCCTTCCGAAGGACGGAACAGCTGAATTTGCACGATCTCCTCAAACCACACAAACAGGGGGCCGGGCAACCTTGGAAAAATCCTACTTGCGCAGGATTCGTACCCGATGACTTTTTCAAGCATCAGGGGAGTAGCAGCCAGCATCTTAACCACTACACCACCGGCTTGATCTTATCAACATCATCCCAAGTAATTTGAGCGTCTGTGTGGTCTTGGTTATACAAATTGTAGTAGTCTCTTGCTTTTTTGTTCGTACTTGACACTATCAAATCCATAATATCATTTGAAATGAATAATTCAAAACACTCTGAGATTTGGCATTTTTGCTGTACTGAGTAACATTATTCACATTATGTACAATGTTTTCAGGCGGAGTTCGGCTAGCTCGTGGAGCGACATACTTCCAAGTCCGGCCTGCTACTTCATTGTTCCGATCGTCCACTTCAGAATCAGAATTTACGTCCAAATCAAATTTGTCTTATTTACTCTCATCCACCTCAACGTCCCTATCATCATCGCAGCTAAGATCACTTATATCACTAACACTGTCATCAAAAGTTTCTTTGTCATTCTCTTCACGAATAAATTCCTCAAAAATTTCTTTTTCACTGCGAAATAGTTTGTTTATCATGATTGCAGCATAGTATAAATGATTTGCGCTGCTACCTCACACACTAAAGGACTTGACCACTGCGGCGGCTGGGGCTAAGTGAACATATACGACAAGGAACAAGGACCGACGCAACTTTGTAACAACTTGTAAGCGTATAGAAACTACTTTTCGTGGTTACTTTATGTTTCTACCTGCGATGCATGTATGTATGTAGAAACACAAAGTAACAATGGAAAGGTTTACACATCTGCATCATTAGGCTATGAGTCATAGTCGCAGGGCTTTGGGCACAGGTGTATATCCTTGAACCGAGGATTCCAGCAGAAAGAAAAGTACCTTCCCATATTTGAAGCCAATATATTTCAACATATATTCAAACACAAATAAATTAATTATAATATCTAAATAATATATGAATAAGTAAAAATATATGCAAAAACTAGTGCAGGCACAGTAGAAACTAGATCATATAAACAAAAACCTCAGTTAAATATTCAGAAACTGGAAAATGGTGAGAATCAGGTTTCTGCAGTATGTTTGTGTGGGGTGAGTAAAAGGGCATGTACGGCGGTGATGGGTCCTCGGGGACCCACTCAAATATATTCACCCATTAAACCAAGATTATCATGTGAAAAGAATAAGTTCGTCGAAACGTAGGCTTAGAATATGTTTGTCAAGGACTACTGAAAGCACGGATGCCATATCATTATTATTTTTTAAGGTTTTCAATAGAATGTACTTTCTGGGTCCTTAGGGACCCGATCACCGCCGTCGGAGTGTTAAAGAGAAATCAGAGTTCAAGTACAGATAGGGTAAAGCTGCATGATTTCAATCTTTTTATAAAACAGCAATATCCCTTTTTATTGTAACTTCATTTTCAAGACCTAAAATATCCTTCAACTAAAACTGCAGAATGGATATCTTCATCATGAAGTAAATTTATTTATTTTTTGAATCCTCAATAAAGAATGCAAATTCTGTTATATATATATATATATATATATATATATATATATATATATATATATATATATATATATATATATATATATCAGAGGCGTATATTCAGGGTGTGCTAGGTGTGCGGTGCACACCCACGGATTCGCAATGTCACAGATATTATATTTTTGCATTTATTCCTGTTAAAGACTCCCCTAATCGTTTTCTGGCTTCGCGTGATTCCTAAAATCAAATCCAATATACAATGTTTCATGAAAAGGAGAAGTTTCGGCGCGTAAACATTGTATCACATTCACGTTAATAGCCCGGGTGTGCGGTAAGAAATACGGATAGCTTTGAGTCCTTTAAACATACGTACAGGTGGCGCAGCGGGTCAAATTCTTAGCCACCTTGTGGATTTAAACCGTCCAGAAGGCGTGGCAGGGTGTGCGCTGAGACAACAGCACCCAGAAGTAGTTAGCGGTTGTGATTGGCTATTGTGTGAAGCAATCCAATTCAACGTTGTTACTTGTCATGAGGTGCTGTTTTTCTTTTCTGAGTTTCGTCTGTTTTGCGTGCGTGGGGTAAGGTGTGAACCGACGTGTTTATGACACCGATTTAGACAAGTTTTTAACATATATTTATAATTTTTTAGATATAATTTATAACTTTTTGCCCATATTTACAATGGTAAACAGTGTTGACGATGTACTGAATGCCTCGTTTTCTGCCAGAGCTTTTGAGGATTGTATGAACATAGTCGAAGAAGGTAAGCCTCGTCCTCCTCTTCCAAATTTACGGTGCAAGCACAAAGATGCAAAAACTGAGTACATGAGACATTTCTCTGTTTCACAATACGATTCAGTAGAATGGTTAACTGGATGTGAAGTGCTGTCAAGACTTTTTTGTTGGCCTTGTTTATTATTCTCCAAAGAGAAAGGTGTTTGGAATAAGCACGGGTATTCCGATCTTAATCATTTAGCTGCAGCAATGCAAAAACATGAGCGCTCCCAGCCACATGTTCAGTCATTTTTAAATCTTAAGATGCTTGGAAAACAAAGAATTGACACTCTCATTGACAGCCAAAGAAAAATTGAAATTAGTCGTCATAATGAATAAGTAAAGAAAAATAGAGACGTTTTAAAAAGATTAATTGATGCTGTATGTTATTTGGCTAAGCAAGAGCTTCCTTTGAGAGGTCATGATAAGTCTGAAGATTCAGCCAACCGAAGGAATTATATAGAATTTTTAAATGTGCTCCGTGAGTATGATCCTCTTTTAGACAGTCATTTAAAGGCATCGACTGTATTTCGAGGAACTTCTCCCACAGTACAAAATGATATCATTAACGCTATATCTGATGTGGTTAAAGATGCTATAAAGAAAGAAATTTCTTCCGCTACATTTGTGGCCATTCTTCTGGATGAAACTTCTGATGTAATGTCGAAATCGCAGCTATCAACTGTTTTCCGTTTTGTCCATAATGGGCAAACACACGAAAGGTTTATCGGATTTACAGACGTAAGTGATGATAGAACGTCTAGTGGTCTTTTTAAACAAGTTGTAAACAGAGTTGAGGAATTTAATATTAAGGACAAGTTGGTCGGCCAAACTTATGATGGTGCCTGTGTAATGAGTGGACATATTAATGGGTTGCAGAGTAAAGTTATCGAGGCCTATCCTTTAGCAATATTTACGCATTGCTAAGCTCACGTTTTGAACTTAGTTCTGAAGCAAAGCCTCTTGAATATCAAGGAATGTAGATTGTTTTTCCAAACTATCAGTGGATTGGCAGCATATTTTTCTAAATCATCGAAAAGAGTAAATGCTTTGCAAGATTTTGTTGCTAAAAAATTACCCTCCGTCGCACCAACCAGATGGAATTTTACTTCCCGTTTATCAAACACAGTAAAACGCCACAGAAGTCAACTTATTGCATTTTTTGAACACATTGTGGAGAATTCTGGGAATTGGGACGTGGATGCTGTAATCAAAGATCGTGGTTTTCTGTAATTCTTGCAAGATTTTCAAACAATTTTTTTGCTAGAAATTTTTTCTGTTCTGTTTGGCTATATTGATGTTTTGAATAATATATTGCAAACATCATCCTATGACATATTGTACTGTTGTAAAAAAGTGCATGATACTATGTATAGGAATGTCAAGGAACATGGATTTGATGATATTTGGGTCTCTGCAAAGAAAAAGCATACGGTTGAGTCGTCGAAGCCTAAAAGACGAAAAGGATCTATAGAAGAGGAGAAGAGCGCGTGCCTTCGATTATACCAGAGAATAGTCGACTGCATGTGCCTGGAGATGGAAGAAAGATACTCTTTACTTTCGAAACTTGAGTTTTTCAACTTCTTTGTAGCGAAATATATGATCAGTATGCGAAAACTTTTCTTGATGGTATTCTAGAAAAATTAAAGGATTTCTACCGACCAGTTTTTGACTACGTTCGCCTAAAAAATGAACTAAAAGTGCTCTTTTCTTCTGATGAATTTGCGAGGAAACCAGTGCATCACCTATTAAAATTCATGCAATAAAATCAACTTCAGGTTGCATTCAAGGAGATTTATAAATTAGCGGAACTTATCATGACGATTCCGAGTTCTACTGCTACAGTCGAGCGTTCTTTTTCGGCTATGAAGAGAATACATACGTGTTATAGAGGAACACAAACGCAGGAAAGGTTATGCGGCCTAAGTTCACTCGCCATTGAAAAGACATTGCTGGCGGAACTGAAGAAAAGACCTTCATTTTATGATGATGTGCTAACAAAATTCCTAAGGCAAAAGAGGAGATTGGAACTGGTGTATAAATAAGTAAGTAAAATGAGTTTTTTTTAAGCCTTTCTTTGATTCAATCCGGAAAATAATATTTTCCCAAGTGATTACTTTTTCAGATTTCTGTGCGTATTATATGGTTGTACATATTTAAAAATCGTAACAAAATACAGATAATTCGTACCTCACTCTAGTATCTTCTCACAACGAAGCGTTAACCATTCTCACATAAACGGCGCGCGTGATGCATAGCTCAAGTCTATTTGACGGGGAACCTTTGTCTTGTCCATAATTATGGATTGTATAGTTAAAATCATATCAGTTAGTAAATTAAAGTATTCAAAATTATTCTAATATTAATTGCATTAGACCAATTAAGGAGAGCGCTGCTGCGCTATGCTCTCTTAAAACTTTCACACGTCGATAAAAATGCAATCGTACGTTCAAATTAACACGTGAATTTTGTAGCTCGGGTTGCATACCCCCTCCCCAATAAAAGCACACCCAACCTAAATGGGCACGCGACGCCACTGATATATATATATATATATATATTAACTAAAGGAAAAGAAAAGGTAGTGATGAGGGTGGCAACAAGGTGTTGAGGGAAGCCCAGCGGACACTTACCAAGTTGAGGACCAAGCTGGTAGGCCTCTGGGGGCGTCGAAGAGACACGTAAAACACACGAACACAAAAACACACGCAAGCTTATCGGGCCTAAGCCCTTCTTCAGCGAAAGAGTAACGTATATATATATATATATATAAGGACGGGAATCTCTCCTGTGCTGATGAAGGGATCAATCCTGAAAGCTCCTGTGTTTTTGTTTTTTACGTGTTTCACAAGTGTCACTTCGACCTCCCCAACAGCTTGCCAACTCCTCAAATTGGTAAGTGTCCTTTTTGTAATGTAATGTTAATAGAAAGTCAATGATAGCTTTTTAAATGACAGATGGCATTGATTTGTTTTTTCTAAAACCATGCTGGGATGAAGAATAGATGTTGCGTGTTTCTAGTAAGAAAATAAGGCATTTGAAAAAACTTAATCAAATATCATTCCAACTTGATTTTGTATGAAAATAGGCCAATAATTGTAGAAATAAAAAGACTTACTTGGTAATTCCAAATAAACTTTTATTTTATCAGACCTTGCGGAGCGAGGCATGGGGTTGACGTGTGTAATGTGTACGGATGGACGCCCTAGTAATAATTAGTGTTTATAACAATCCAAAAGGTTGATTAGCCAAAAATACACAATAATTAGCATTATAGTGTAGGTATGGTGCTACAACACCAGTAGTATAACAATAGGGTGGTGTTGGTGGCCAAATGTCTTAAGGGCTCTTGGGGGCCCTCAATTTTTCTGAATATAGAAAAAATAAAGTTTTTTTTAGAAATTTCTCTTTTTATCCTAATTTCTGAATGATTATCCAGTGAATCATATTTATGGCCTGAGTAATTTACAAAACAATCTTCTCAGCATATTTTTGATAACTGATAAATAAGTACAACTTGGTAGGTTTTACAGTGGGTTTCAATTTTAATCAAACACATGTATTTGTTATAAATGTGCTATAATTACAAAGTGGTAAGAAATGATGAATAAATTCTTACTCTGTTAATATGAGAAATTCTACCTTTTAACCTTGGTATTGAAAGCATTGAAAATTATCAGCTCTTTTCTCAATGAATAAGAATTGGAATTCCTCTTGTAATATATCCTGCATGATTTATTTGTGATGTTTGCTTGCAAGTTGTAAGTATTCCATAATCTCTTGCTAGGCAATAGAAAAATTTACTAAAATACTATTTTATAAATTACAGCTTTTATCAAAAAAAATGAGAGAACCTACATCGGAACTCAAATTTCACATGCTCCCTGGAGATTTAGTAGCTTTCAACAATAGAAGGGTATTACATGGAAGAACAGGTTTTGACCCATCTAAAGTGGTAAGGTAAGTGGAGAACAATCCTATATACATTATTCAGCAAGCAAAATTGGGACCAGAAGTGTGCTGGGTTCAGGATTTTCCAGATTTTTTTGTCCTTAGCTTAGTATATACTTATAGTATATTAAAAATCTTTAAGGGTTTTATTTGTTTCCCAAGTCATTGTACACTTTTCTATTTACAAATTAAGGACTACTAGTGGTACCTGCAAAAACTTTTGCAAAGTCAGTCAGAAATCTGCAAGTTTAAAAGCAATAATTGCCTATTTCTCCTTATAAAATGACATTTTGAATTTCATGATTGTTTTTATAATTTATACTGTGCAATTTTAATTGCTTCTCTCTTATAAAAAAGTTAATTTCCAATATTGCAATAAAGAAAGATTTCTTTCTTTTGGTCAATAATTAAAAATGCCCCCAGTCCACACGCAATTTACTGAATAAGAATAATCCGCAATTAATAACCTTGCTAAAACTATAATTTGAATGATTCATAAAAAGCGCAAAGCGAATAACGCAATTCCTTTGTCTATTTGAAGGCTTAATAGATGTCAATTCAATTGGAGACAACAATGCGGATCGCCTTGGCAACACCCGGAAAGGGTACGAAAAAGACAAAATTTCAAAAAGAAACCCATGTTTCTGACACATTCTTCCATGTAACATCTAAACATTACAAGAATAAGATATTTGGAGCCGTCGGATAAAGCAAAAATGGCGAAATTCAGTCCATATTTACATATTTTAATTAAATTAGGCAGGGGTGGGCAACCTTTTCACCTACGATGGCGCAATTTATATTACTGAGGACGTGAAGGGTGCATAAGCAAGATCAGTTGATTTCTCTCTGTATCTGTGGTTGGCAACCTCTTCATCTATGAGGGTGCAACTTTAATTATTGGGGGCATGAAGTGAAGTAACAATAGTAGATGTGTACAAATATTTATGAAAATGATATTTTTGTATATATAAGAGAAAAACTATTAAAGAATTTATTATAAAAACATGAAAAATAAATCAATGTGAAACTTGGGACTGCATATCTTCAGCCAACTTGCTATAATTTGGCACATAACTTGAGATACCTGATCTTAGGCAGTTGTCTAAATTGTAATCGGTGAGTCTCGATTGGTACTTGGATTTCAAGTGCTTGAAAAAATGGACTCGCAAGTATATGTTGAAGCACAGTAAGAATATATTTTTAGGGCACATTTTCTTAATAATGGATAGCGATTTTCGTCAACTAAATTCCTAAAGTTTTCATCATTTTTATGTGACCTTAAAATAATATCATTCTGCATATTTATTATTTCCATTTCTAAGTCCTCAGTGTTAATGATATTAAAGTAGGTTCCAATATTAACAGACATATCATTGTCCATAAAATTGAACGGATTAGCAAAGAATGTTATTATTGGTTCTACTTCAGAAAACTGACGAAACCTAAAATTAAATTCCTTCAGGAGAGTTTCAATGTGTTGTAAAAACAGTTCAGTGGTAACATTTTCATCAGTCAAACTCTCAATAATATATTTTAAATTCGGGAAATGTGATAATGAATTTCTCTCTAGGTGAGACTTCCACTATTCCAATTTACATTTGAATGCATCTACTGCACTTATCATTTTTGCAATGTGTTGATTTTTCCCTTGCATCTCCATATTCAGTTCGTTCAATTTTATAGTTATATCAACAAGAAATCCGAAATCCATCAACCAAGCTTTGTCATCCAACTGTGCATAATATTAATTTCTTGACGTGAGAAATTCCTTTACCTCCTTTATGAGATTTATAAACTTCACAAGTATTTTGCCTCTGCTGAGCCATCTAACTTCACTGTGTAAAAGGAGATCATCGAATTCGGCATCTTCACCTTGTAAAAGCAGTTTAAACAATCGGTGTTGCATTGGTATTATTTTTGTTAGTTTTCATGACATGTTGAAAATGAAGAACTTTTGTGCATAACAATTCTTGGTGTATAATGCAGTGATATGAAACAAATTTTGGAAAGAGAGGGTCTTCTTTACATAGAGCAATAAATCCATTTTTACAACCTGTCATCAAAGGTGCACCATCTGCAGTAATTGTGGTCAACTTCATTTATGGTATATTAGTTTATTTAATAATTTTATTTTACCGTGCAAAATTTAACTTTAAATAAAGATAAAAAATTTCCATAAAACAAAAGAAATTAAACATATTAATAGGAAAAGTTGTCTTGTATTTATTAGCAGATTTGCCTTATGGCAAAGTTAGGCACTGCCTAAGGGTGCGAGCAATTTTGGGGGCATGATTGCATCTGGTCCTGTGACTAGGCTTGCCAACAGTATCATTTTCTTAAAGTTTTATTCAGAATAAATTCCAATATTAAACTTAGCAGGAGATGATAAGGGAGACTAATGTCAGAATAGGCATTTTAACAGTGGATAATCGATCCTTCCCATCAATTTCCAGTCTTAAAAACAACTTCTGCTGTCAAAACAAATGTAAATGTTATTATTTTAATTCCCAAATTATCACGAGGGTTTTTAGGTTCCCTGATGGAACTTTCCTCCCTTTGAGATCTCCTGTGCCTTCCAGCACTTCTTGCATTAGTCTTTCTCCATATATATTGAATAGTATCGGCAATAGGCAAAAGCCGTCTTACTCCCAATCGCTATCTACTCTGTTGGTGTCAGCATTCTCCACTATGACCTTCACAACTTGATTAAAGCATAGATTACTGATCAGCCTCCTTTATTTCCAATCAACACTTATATACTTTGATATCCTTAACAGCATTACCCAATTTACTCTTATCAAAGGCCTTCTGCCATTCGACGAAACATATGCAACAATCTTGATTTATGAACTCCGTTGGTCATGTACAGACATAGAGCAAGTCATAAGTGCCACACAATGACAAGAAGAATGCAATATGACAACTAAAGTGAAAGCCAACTAAATGCACAAACAACATATTTCAAACCAACTATTTATTTAGCTAAGTAAGGCATACCTATAATCTCCTGGAGTCAAACCTGGGACGCTTCTGTAAAAATATGGTAATTTAGTTCAATCATCATATACTGTATATACTTGTGTATATGTAAATCTCATGTATAGGTCGACCCCCAACTTTTTTAATGAAAATTTTGGGTTTTCATAAATCTTATGTATATGCTGATCCTAGTTTTTCAGGTATAACCAAACAATGTTCTTGAGTTTAACTAGTGTGCACTGATCCATTTGATTCAATCCTAAATCTATAAAAGCCTTCTTCTGTTCCTATGCAGCTCTCGTTGTCATGCTTCATAAGCTGAAGAAGCGAGAGTGTGAGTTGGTAGCTTCGCCCAGGAGGAGAGGGAGCTTACTTAGTATTGCATTTTTTTCAGAGCTGTTGATGACTATCATATAATGAAGGAATAAAAGGTACTGATTCAGGAAAAAACAAATGACGATCTATAGACAGCTTGTCAGAGAGAGAGACAGTTTCCACGTTCAAGAGGATGGTACTCGACATTTTTATTTTATTCTTTTTTGCTCCCCGCTTAGCCACTATAGACAAGCAAAGATCAAGAAAATGCAAGAATTTTTCATTTTTACTTTTTTCCCATTGGTTACATTGGAAACGATAAACAATACGACAGTAACTATGGTGGAACTTTCAAGTCAAACTTCTTCAAGGGAAACAAAAAAATATTTGAGTTATAGAAAATCTGACTGATGGAAATGTTTTTGTCATAGGGATTTTGCCCGGTAAAATTAACTCACTTTGAATTATTGAAAAATTGAGTTATAGACGTTTGAGTTATGGAAGTTCCACTGTACTACACTTTATTCATGCATACCTGTCATTTTTGATGGGCAATAATTATGTCTCTGGTTTTGAGCTATTCACATGGGCATCCGCTGGGATGAGCAGGGGGGGGGGGGGGGCATTTGCCCCCTCTTGATCAGACCTGTGTCAAGGGAAAACGACCATGTCTGGTTAGCTCAGGGGGTTAATGCAATCATTTTTCTGAAGTCATGCAAGCAGGTAGGTACCTCCTGCAATATGCTTTAAACAAACCACTGAAATATTAAGCCCTCCAAACCTATGGGAGCTTGCCTATCCTTTTGCCCCCCCCTCCCCTGGAAAAATTCCAGCGGGTATTCACTATGGTCTTTTTATTTAAATAAAAAAGAGGAACAGGGATATTCATCTGCATTAATGAGTGTATTACAAGCAGAGTTTAATTTGTAGATAAAAAGGTAGTTGAATGTATAACAATATGATAGGGTTGGTACATTTTTGAAGTCTTATTTAATATTAATTTTGGAGCTATTTATTAGTTCTGAAAAACCATTTCCACTAATTGGTTTAATAAAAATGTTAATTATTTGGTGAATTTCTTCATTATGGAGTATAATGTTTATATGCATAATTTACTCTATTTTCAGGCACCTTGAGGGCTGCTATGTTGACATTGATGAAGCTATGTCCAAGTATGATTCACTTCTTGGAAATAAAAGTATCTAAGAGAAATATTAACATATACCTTCAAAATGGACAATATTAGGCCCAAGCACTTTGTATCTTTAAGACTTTATGAGATATATTTGCAAGTTTCTAAAATAATTGCACAATAAAGTTCTTAGTTATTTGCATGATTGCTAATTCAATATAAAAATTGACATCATTTACACTCAGCTAGTTAGATGAATGGTACATTTAATAAGTGATGAAAAACTATCGTTCCATTAAATACACATACTATCTAAACTCAAATAAAATGACTAAAAGATGAGAAATTAAAAAATTTGTTTGCTCCCTCAATAAAATGGTATTTTAATTTTAATAGCATTAGAACCATAAGGTTTATGAATTTAATGTGTGATTAAATAATTTTTATTATTCCAATGGGAAAGCATAAAAACATTCATCGAAATGATATTATTAAAAATATTTTTTCAAAATTTTTTGCAAATTAATTAATATTTGTTTGGCTAAAAATTATTTTGTTTTGCATTACATTAAATACCAAATCTATAATTTCCTTTTACCAATGCACAAGAGCCCTATTTGTCTTACCTGAATTCTTCCTTGCTATCATAATGCATTGAAAAAGCTGATATATGTACTCCTCCGCTCCATGCTTAACATCAACCCTTTCTTGGCTCCTTGTTATTACTTTACAACAGTGCACTTTCATTAATTCACTTTCCCAAATGGTCCATTTTCCAAAAACAACTTTCCAGAGAAGCACATTTCCATGTAAGTCAATTCGGAAAATTTTATTTCGAGACTGGCTCATATTTGGCTACTGGCAGATATTAATAGAAATTATAAGAATGTTATTGTTATATTTTTACCAGCTTTGTTATAAACAGACTGACAAGAACGATTTTGGGTTGGGTCATGTTAGGTATGGATAGCAAACCATCGAAACTGCAAATGGGAAGATTGTGAATTTGGGAAAATGGCTTCCGGGAAAAAGGTTTATTGAGAAAATGATCAATCTGGAAAGTGATTTTTGGGAAAGTGAATCCAACTCTAGGGCCACTGTGCAGACATCTGCTGCCTAAGGCAAAAAGATTAAATGCCACCCCAATTGACAACACATAGGCACAGATTTGCAGTGACACTGCTATAATGTCACCCCTAGAGAAGAGCAACCTGATGCATTCACCTCTCAAACTCATCTCATGCAACAACTCTGCTCTACAATATGATTATGAGATTATGAATGCTAAATTTCAGATTATTTTTTATTTTGATTCTTCATTTCCTGAGGGTCGATGGTTCGAAAGCCAAAGGCCCAAAGTATGCCGAAGAGTTGCAAGGACCGACACAAGAGTCATAGGGCCCATGAGGGTCATAGTGCCAACAAGACCGATGGACCAACAATATTATAGAGCTGAAAGTACCAAACAGATGGCAATATGTAAAAGGCCAAAATATTTACTGACTCTTCGGTTACCTCTCATATAGTTGTTATTATGGTATTTATAGGAATAATAACAAACTAAGTAATTTTGGTAAATAGTCGTAATGTTCTTTATTTCTTTATCTAATCTCCTCAATGTCACTTTTTAACAATCTGGATAATTGTGTTTTAAAAACTTCAATTTTTTCAATTTAACTATTCATACTTGAAAATTTTATACAAAATTATTTGGAACTTTTGTAAGCAAGCAAGATCCAACCCAACCCATATTACAAAATAATTTATTAATAGGGTCACATTTTTAATTTCAATACATTTATGTTAGTATATCTTCTATTCAATGTGTAAGTCTGTTTAATTAAGTTAACAATTTATCTATTTCTGCAAATTGATTTTGTTGGTCCTTTGACTTTCGGCCATTATTTTCTACTCTATGGTATTCGGTCCTTTGGCAGTTGGTTCTTTGATGTTTGGTCCTTCGACTTTTGGTCCTTTGATGTTTGGTCCTTCGACTGGGTCCCATGGTTTTAGACGTCTTCTTCCTTGCTTATTTTTTTATAAATTTTATTCATTTGATACATTTAGGAATTAGCATAAGTATGTGTCACTTTTTCAACAAATTCTCATTACAGGCTAGCATATTTTCACACAAATAGCACTAAAGTATGTATGGTTATGGATAAAACACAAAACCTACCGTTTTATTAAAATCAAGCAGGGATGAAATTATTTTAATTAATAGAGAGACTACAAAGCAATCTATTCTTTATTAATTCTTATGCTATCAACCTTCTAAAACAACATGAATTATTAATTACAACTGACAATTGAATTGTCATTACAACAAAAAATTTCAGATTAGTTCCTGCACTGAATTATGATGGAAGTAATGGATGGCGTTCTCATAGTTCTGAACTGTGAGAATTCTAAAGATGTACATTATAAGGTTATCAATTTCAGCCATCTATTGACTCTTAATCATCCCATGGCATTCACCAGTGTCTTCTCAAATATAGGCAGTGCCTACTTTATGTATGTCCGCATAACATATTGATATATACATAGTATAATGATACTGTACGTCCGCATACATGCACATCCTTTCTGCTGATATGAATATTGTACTCAGATGGACTATAATGTTGCTGCGCAACATATAGTCAGCCATCTTGACTTCTTGGATTTTGCTTTCATTTTTATATTTTAACAATTCAAATTTTGATCATGATTGCTGATAGAATATCCAAAAACAGCAAATCCTCAACTTCCAAATCATTATTAAAATCAACCCCAAAGCTTCCTCCTGAATCTCCAGCTAAATCCCTTTCAAAATCTTCTGATAACTTCCTCCTGTCATTAATTTTTCTTCTCCACTATACTAGCTCATCAACTATAACAGCCAAGCGGAAAGTATAATTTCTGACAAGGAATTATTTTTTAAAACAGTATTTATTCATAATTATGATATTTCTCTGGATTAATTTATTGTCCACAACCTTAAATTTAATGTTTGTTAGTTCATAAATACAATGGTACAATATTCCAGCTAAATTTTAGGTGATCAAATTGATGAGCTTGTACAGAAATGCATCAACTTTTATAACATGTATTTATGTGGTAAACCATTGTCCTCTTAACCCTTAGCTGGTGAAAATGAGTCATATTGACTCAAGCAAAGCAACCTTCTTTGTTTATGTTGCAAGCCATATGTACTTCCCCAAATCTCTATCCTATCATTAGCCTCCTGTTATTTGCCCCTGGAACTCACAGCAGACAAGTTGTTTGTTTTCATATTTTGTGACTAGCGTAAAGCATATCTGTCTAGCCAATCTGACCCATGCTCAACATATTGTGGCAAAATGGCCAGTTGAGGATGAAGGAGGAATTGGTGATGATGAAGACAGGGTTTTTACACCCAGATTTTGCAGAATTGAGTGATCATGAATCAGTTGACAAGCAAATTGCTGACAAAGATTCCAAACCTATGAAAAGTTGCCAAAAAGAAAAAGGTGTCATATCTGCCCATCGTCAAAGGATAAGAAAACAGCAACAATGTACAGAAAATGTAAAAAAACTAGTGTGTAGTAACTGTTCCTCTGTTTATTGTAAAAAAATGTGTAAGCTAGTTGTGAAATTCATTATTAAAATTGAAGTCTATAAAGCCCTTGTTAGTTTTTTGTGTTACATGTATTACTAATTCCTGAGAATAAATTGTTAATTAAATATTTATAATTTCTAAACATGACAAAAAACATCAAAATTTAGGATAACAAATTTTTAAACTTTTTAAAAATCCCATCTTAAGAATAAAATAGCTTTTTTAATTTTTTATTCGTAAGAATTTTAATTTTGTTTCATTTATACTTTGTAATTATTTAGAGAAATAAAGAAAATTTCTCATGAACACATATTTTGCTCAAAAAGTTACATAATCTCTTCAAAAACAAAAAATGTTGGCTCGAGTCAAATTACCATTACCATGAATAATAATAATAATAATTTGATCTTAAGGTCAATACAGACATAGAGAAGTCACAAAAAAGGTAGTTAAAATAATTACACCGTCATAAATATAATCATTTAAAGAATAAAAAGCTTTGCTTGTAAGCAGACTTATAAGATGTTTTTTTTAAATACAGACATAGAGCATTAATTCTTTATCCTAGGAGGAAGCTTATTATACACCAAGGAAACAGCATGATGGGGACCTTTTTGACCAAGGGTCAAGCGATAATCATTGATGTGAATGTCAGTTTTATGGCGTGTATCATGGAAATGAAAATCTTCGTTAATGGGAAACAGTTCTGGATAAGTTTTGAAAAATGTTGCACAGTTAAGAATATAGATGGAGGGGAGGGTGAGTATCCCAAGGGCCTGGAAAAATGGTTTACCATGAGTTATGTAGGGAACATGACACATGGTTTTAATTGCTTGTTTCTGTAATGAAAAAACTTTACTAGCATAGGTGGCATTGCCCCAAAAAATAATACCATATGATAAGTAAGAATGTATTTTGGCATAATATAATAGTTTCAGTATGTTGATAGAAACTAGAAGAGCTAATTTATGAAGCATAAAGATGCCCATTGCTACTTGATTCAGAATTTTACTGATATGCACAGACCAGTCAAGATCTTCACTTAAGTGTCATCATCATCATCATGCTTCTGTCCGAAGACAGGTTTTAACTGAATCGCTGCCTCCATTTCTCTCTCTCCCAAGAAGCCTCTTTTATACCTCTATAAGTAGTATATCCCTGCTTTATATTATCTAATATTCCTATTCTTTTTCTCCCTCTTCCTCTTTTTCCACTAATTTTTCCTTCTAAGATCGTCCTTTGTAAACACTGTCTTCTCAATATGTGCCCTATCCAATTTGCTTTTCTTTTCCTGATTGTTTTTATTAGCATCCTATCTTCTCCCACCATTTCTAATACTTCTTCGTTTCTCTTCCTCTCTGTCCATTTCACTTTCATCATTCTTCTCCATACCCACATCTCAAAACTTTCTAAATATTTTTCCTCCTTTCTCCTTATCGTCCACGTCTCTGCACCATAAAGAGCTATGCTCTATATGTAGCATTTTGCTAATTTCTTCCTTGTTTCTAGATTTATTTTCTTGCTTGTGAGAAGCTCCTTCTTCTCGTTAAATGCTGCTTTTGCCATTGCAATCCTACTTCTGATGTCCTGTGTACTACTTCCATCCTGTGCTAAAATACTGCCGAGATATTTGAAACTACTTACTTGTTCCAATTTTTGGCCATTTACCATTATATTTAATTCTTTATGTTCCTTTGAAACCACCATGACTTTCGTTTTTTCTGTATTGATCTTCATTCCATATTGTTGGCCAACCTCAGCTAGTCTGTCTGTCATCCTCTGAAGCTCTTTCTCGCCTTCTGCTATTAAGCCCTGATCATCTGCGTATTTAATGGTGGTAATACTTTCACCTCCTATCTTAAATCCTTTCTCTTCCATCAACGCTTCTTCTGTTATTGTTTCTGCATACATATTAAATATCGCTGGTGAAATAGGACAACCCTGCCTCACTCCCCTCCCTATTGAAGTACTTTCTGTTTCTTCTCCTTCAACCCTGACTCTAATCTTTTGATCAAAGTAAAGGTTTTTAAGCAGTCTTTTATCTTTCCAATCTATTCCTATTTTGTTTAAAATACCCAGCATCTTATCCCATTTCACTCGGTCAAAAGCTTTCTCCCAATCTACAAAACAGAAATACATATCCTTATTGACTTCTAGCACACTTTCTATCATCATCCTCATACATCCTATAGCATTCCTAGTCCCCCTTCCTCTTCTAAAACCAAACTGATTATCTTGCAGCTCCTTTTCTATTTTACATTCAATTCTTTTGGTTATTATTCTGGTTAGAACTTTAGCTGTATGAGAAATTAAACTAATAGTTCTGTAATCCTTACAACATTTTGCATTGTTCTTTTTCTCCAGTGGTACCATCACAACATCTAAAAAATCTTCAGGCCATACGCCAGTATCATATACTTGGTTAAAAAATTTTGTGAGTTGCTTAACTGCTTTAGACCCCAAAACCTTAAGAACGTCCACGGGTATATCATCACTCCCAACTGCCTTTCTTCTTTTCATGTCATCAATTGCTCTTTTAACTTCAGACTCGAGAATACTTGGTCCTAGCTGATCTTCTTCTACATCCTCTTCTTCATTTAATTCAATATTTCTTGGCTTTCCTTCTTTGTCATACAGAACCTCAATGTATTCTTTCCAGACATTCTTTACATTGTCTGGCTCCGATACTATTTTACCACTTTTGTTCATGATTCCTTTACGTCCTATCTTTCTTGCTTTTTTCTTGAATAGTTCCCTTGCTTTGCTATACATGAGGTCTGTTCTACAAATTCTTTCACATTCGACAATCTCCTCGCATTTCTCATTTATCCACTGTTCTCTGGCTTTATCTGTTTCCCTTCTTAAAGCATTATTTAACTCCTTGTACTTTCTTTGGCCTTCTTCAGTGTTTATGTTCTTCCACTTTCTCCGCTCTTCCATTTTTTGCAGCATGGCTGCTGTGATCCAGGGTTTTTTGTTTCTTTCACCCGTTATCTTTCCTACCTTCTTTTCCATTACATCTTTAATGTTGCTATGGATGTATCTCCACTCCTCATCTACATTCTTCCTATTTTCTTCATCTCTCTCCCCCAACCTTTCCTCCAGCTCAGTCATGATAGCCTCCTTGTTTTTAAGGAGTTCCTCTAAGTTCCATTTCTTGTTAACTCTTACGTTTCTCTTAACGCTCTTCAGTCTACATTGTATATTTGCCACCAAAAGGTTGTGGTCAGAATCGATATCTGCCCCTGGTAGTGTTTTCACATTTTTAATGCTATTTCTAAATCTTTCATTGACTAGTATGTAATCTATCTGGTATCGTCTCTGGTCTCCTGGGCTTCTCCATGTGTAAAGTCTCCGCTGGTGATGCTTAAACCATGTATTAGTTACAATTAATCTATTTCTATGGCAGAATTCCACAAGTTTATCCCCTCTTTCATTTCTCTTCCCTAGTCCATATTTTCCCACTATGTTATCTTCCTGTCCCTCTCCGACTACACTGTTCCAATCTCCCATTACTATGGTGGTGATCCTTCCTTTTCCCTCCTCCTCCAATATCTCCATAATCTGTTCATACATTTCATCTACTTCGTCGTCGCCAGCATTAGTCGTTGGCATATACACTTGAATTATAAGCATTTCCACTGGCTCCATCTGAAGTTTTACGGCTATTAATCTATCATTAACTGTCACTACCTTGCTAATTCTTTCAGCTATCTCTTTTCTCATTATAATCCCCACTCCCCTTTCCTTTTTCTCCCCTCCTGAGTAAATAATCTTAAATTCGTCTGAATTTATTTCGCCTTCTCCTTCCCACCGAACTTCACTAAGACCTACTATACCTACATTATTCCTTCTCATTTCCCTTTTTATGTTCTCTAGTTTACCCCCTGAATTCATAGTCCTAACATTCCATGTGCCTATTCTTAATTTCTCACCACTTGCTTTCCTATTAATGTTAAATTTCCTCTGTGCATCCCCTAGGGTAGTCCCCACTCGGAGATCCGATTGGGGGACTATTTTACCTCCGGAATATTTTACCCCAGAAAGATTCATAGAGGTATTTCAGCTTTTCAGCCTATCATGGGAAATATAATGAGGTAGTTTCCCCTTGCTTTCCTCATCGCAGTTTCACAGAGTGATTACCCATCTGTAGCTGTTCAGATCCACATGATCACCACCTACAGAGGTACTGTGCAAGCTGCTGCCCTTGCACAGGGGGATGTAAAACCCCCAAGACTGCTTCTTAGTCTGACTCTTCCCCTCAGACCTTTCCGGCTTGGATGGTCCTACCAGGAGAATTATCTCCCGCCGGCATAGCTCTTTGGTTCGTAAGAGTACACAAACCCTCCCACCTCTGTAAGGTTATGCAGTCCTTAGGGAGGGCACTTAAGTGTAAGCCCAGAAATTTTACATGTGGAGAACATAGAATATCAGAACCATTCATTTTAATATAAGGACAATATAGTAGGTGCCTTTTTAGTATGAAATCACAAATTGACTGTTTTATTCTTGTTTACAGTGAGAGAATTCGAAAGACACCATTGGTACATTGCTTTGGTTGATGAATTAGAGTGCTCTAATAAATCAGACAGATTTTTTGATTGGATCAGGGAAGAGGTATCATCAGCATATAAGGCAGGTATACTATTCCTAATATTATTCAGAAGGTCATTAATAAAAATTATAAAAAGTAAGGGCCCAAAATAGAACCCTGAGGGACATCACACTCAACATTTTGTGGTTTAGATGTAGCAATTTTTGATTTGATTTAGGTGATTGATAGGAATATCTAACGATTTGTTGTCGATTGGATAAAAAAAAAAAAAAGTTATCCATTGTAGTGCATTTCCATTTATGCCTAATAATTGTAGCTTAAAATACAAAATCTTGTAGTCAATGCTTTAAAATGCCTTGCTTAAATCATAAAAAATCCCAAGGGTAAGTAATTTCTCATTTAAAGTCTGGTAAATATTATTAATAAATTGGAAGGAGGCTGACGTAGTTGATCTAGCTTTTCTGAATCCATGCTGGGATTCATCCAATAGATGGAAAGATTCTAAATAATCAATCACTCTGTTATAAAAGATCTTGGAAAAAACTGAAAGTACTGAAATAGGGCGGTAATTATCAAAATTAGATAATGAATCTTTTTTGAAATAGGGATAACACAACCAAATTTAAGGTTGGTAGGCAAGCAACCTTCACAGAGAGATAAATTAATTATACTAGCTAAGGGGAGTGCAATATATTTTACAGCCGCTTTGACAATTGGTACAGGGATATCGTCAATACCACAGGACCAAGATTTAGCAAAGGAATGAACAATACTCATAATTTCCTGAAGATCTGTAGGTAATAGAAAAAGTGACTGAGAAAAGGGGGTTGGTATAAATTGATTTGGTTCAACTGAATTAATTAGTGAGGAATGACAAAACTGTAAATTAAAATTGTTTGCAATTTCATCAGGGTCAGAGATGGAATAATCACAGAAATTAATGGTATTCTGACCTTGACAATGAATTTTAACTTTACAATTTGATTTGATAATGGACCAAGATGATTTATTTACATTATTAGAAGATTTGATGAAATTTTCATTGGCAAGTTTACAATAATATAACACACTTTAAATTCTTTGAGAGATTTTTGACAATGACAATGGAGATTGGGGTCAATAAATTTACTTTTAACCCTTTCTGTACTGAGATTTAAATGGACAAATTCTGCCTCCTTCCTAAGTCGCCCATAACCTCCCACTCATCGATATAGCTCTCCCTCCATAGTCGCCCTATACCACCCGCTCCGATTTTCCATGCTGAGCTGTATCTATTAGGGCTTATGAATGCCTCTCTTATACCAAGAGTGTGTCTGCTTAACGTCAAACACTTCTCTTTGCATCCTTTTAATTATATGGACTGAATAAACATCTCTCAGAGCAACCAAAAAAGCTTTTAAGCTGAACTGCACTTTTGACCATGGCTTCATTGAATGAGGATGCTATAGTGGAGGAAGTGTGCAGAGATGATATACGTAGTGATTTTGAAAGTAATACTTCATCAGATATAGAAGATTTGATTGCATGTAGTGATTTTTATTCAAGTGATAGTGATTTGGAAAAGAAGTTACACTATGTGCGAGTGATTTCAGTGCTAACGAAGGATTACAGGCTTAGTGGAAATATTCTCATACATTCGAACCAACTTCTATTTTCGACGAAGATAGGGGTCCAATACACAGCTTGGAAGTAGGTTCCGATGAATTTTCTTATCTCAAATGTATGCTAGGAGGCAATGATTTTTTTCATAGCATTGCAGTTAACACAAATAAATTTGCACAAAATCATCAGAATTGCACAGGAAAGTTTGATAAAAACTGGGTAGATGTCACGGCTGATGAAACAACTGCCTATATAGGTGTACTTGTGTACATGGGGATTTTTGATATGCCGGAGAGTTGGGATTATTGGCACAATAAAGACATTGACTGCCCTCTTATTCATAACTCTATGACTTATATCAGGTATTCAGATATAACAAAGTACTTCTATGTGAATGATGTAACTTGTGAAAAAAAGGGGAAGAGGGTTATGATTCTCTACAAAAAGTATGTCCAGTTTTAGATATTATGGACACTTTTCACGAAAAATATAAACCAGGTTGTGAGCTTAGTATCGACGAAGCAATGGTGGCCTTCAAAGGGTGGCACTACATAAAACTGTATATAAAAAACAAGCCAAATAAATGGGGATTTTTAATTTTGGTTTTAGCAAGTCTGCATGGGTATGTATTGCATGGAAACGTGTATTTGGGAAGAAAGAAAAATAAGAATAAAGAAATGCTTCTCGGCAGTCAGGTAGTGATGAATTTGCTGGAGAAGTACCTAGGCCTGAATCATCATGTGTATTTTGATAGCATCTTTTCAAGTGTTGGACTAATGAAGTTATATGATAATAAAACCTATGCATGTGCTACCACTAGACCAACTTGTAAAGAATGACCATCTGAATTTAAAAATCCTAAAACGCTTAAACTCAAAAGAGGAGAAAGTAAGAGTTTGCAATGCAGTCAAGTTACGACTACGGTTTGGCAAGACAATAGACAAATTTGTGTTCTTTCCACTAACTACAATTCTAATAAGTGTGATTGTAGGTAGGAAAACAGGGAAAGGAAATAAACAGGTGATGATACCTTGTCCGCAATCCATTGCTATGTATACAAAATACATGGGTGGGATTGACAGAGCCGATCAGAGTAGAAGCTACTATGACTCCAGAAGAAAATCTAAAAAATGGTGGAAGTACATATTTGAATTTGTGGTAAACTCAGCAATAGTAAATAGCTTTATTCTTGATAAAGAAACGAATGCTTCATCAAGCTCTAAACATGGATACACACAAAAAGAATTCTGCCGTGCACTTTATAGACAACTGATAGGAAACTTCTTGCAAAAAATTTCAGGTTGTAAAAGAAGCGAATCACTTCTCGCATCTAGAAATCCACATGTTCTTGTAAAAATAGAAGGTAGAAAGAAAGTGTGCGCATATTGTAGCCATAAAAAAAGATACACCCCTTCCAGAAAGTGTACAAACAACTAACAAATGCAAAAACTGTGATTTGCCTCTATGCAAAGTTGGGTGTTTCCTGCAGTATCATCAAGAAAAAGGAGTGGAGGTGTCAAACTATCCACATTAAAAGGTAGGAAATTTTATATGAATAAAATTATATATTATATATTTATATTAAAAATTCCATTCGTATTTACGAATTTGTTCAAAAGTTATAATGAATTTATGAAGAAACTCTCATAGAGAATATCACTGGCGAATAGGGTAAAATCTGGGGAATGGGGTGTTTAAATTTCGAGACAGCAGGGAAGTCAGATCAGGCTGTTTTGGGCAACTTAGGAAGGAAAGGGTTAAAGTGCAAGTCACAAAGTGATCGACTCATGAGAACAAGTTCATCAGAATAATATTTCTTATTGAGATTCAAAGTATTTATTCTAATTCTTTTAATAGGGAAAGCTGCATTAAAATACATCATAAAAGTATTCATAAAGACATTAAATTTATGGTCAACATCACGGGAACTGTCAAAATCAGACCAGGTTTCATGGGATAACAAAGTACAAAAATTTTGAATTGAATGTAAATCAAATATATGTTTAGAGACCATAACAGGATTAGAATGGATAGGTACATTAGGATAGCTAAAAATTAAATTCAGAGCTAAACGATCAGAAAGGCCAGTGTACAGTGTTTGATGAGAAAAATTAGTATTAAAATTAGGGAAATCTGACATGATCAAATCAATTAATGTAGAAGTTAGGGAAGTAAACCTTGTGGGCTCTTTAATAATAACTTGGAGGCCAAAAATGCTTAAAAGATTAATAAAGTCTAAAGATTCAGGAGAGCCCTTTAAAAGATTAATATTAAAATCATAAAATAATATCATGCCATCCACTTTTGTGTGCATCAAGAACATAATTGCATCATTAAGGGATTCAAAGAAATCACTCAAATTTGCACTTGGGGAATGGTAGATACAACAGATGGCAAAAGTACAATTATTTCACCTAAGTATTCCCATACAGCATTCAAATACTTGACCTAAGCATTTGTTATAATCAATGTGTGTGATCTTAATGCCATGTCTAGAGTATATAGCAACACCACCATGCTTAACATTTCCACGACAAAAGGAAGAAATTAGATTAAAACCAGGAATATTAAAAACAGATATTTCTGCAGAAGACAACCAGTGTTCAGTCATGAGCAAAATATCCAAGTCCAAATCTTGAAGTAAAACTTCAAGGGCAGAGCCCTTGTTTGTCTACAACTAAGCCATTGTTTTATACATTTAACATTAACGTAAAGAATCTGTTCTAGAAATGGTTCATGGTTTTGGTGAGCATTGAGAGAAGCAATGATGATGCGCTGCAGAAGTTGATCACTGGAGAGATTATGACGCACCAAGGCACCTTCATTCAGGTCTTTGCTGAGCTTTCTAAGGTGTTTACACAGTATCATGAGAAACATTTAGTTTTATCACCATTTCATGGTATGTTGCCATGGGTAAGACTCCACAAGTGTCTTCAAAACTTCGGGGTCAATTTCAATATGGCAGCCTCTACCAGGGCAATCTTTGAGACTTAGATCCCCAGAATGAAATTTCTTGAACAATCATTGGCATCTGCGAGTATTCAAAATATTTCCATAAAATTCTTGAATATTCCTCATGGCCACATGAGCATTATTTCCTTTTTTAAGTTCATACAGCATTACATGCTGAATGTGTATCTCATCAGTGATCATGATTAAGCAACAATATGAGGTGTTGCTATGGATAAAGATAAAGAAATATTTTATTTACACAAATAATGTTTAATTGGTTATGAAATATAAATTCTGAAAGTTATAAGAATTAAATTATTCTACTCATCAAAATGACATTAATTTCTTGACAACCTAATAATTTAATAAACTTTTGGCATTTTTTTGTGGGAATTCTTGGCATCTTCACCTTTGCCATACTCTAGTTACGGCACCGTATTAAATACAGTAGAAGATCATTTATCCAAAATGGTCAGGACTGGACCAGTTTCGGATAAACAATATTTCCAGATTTTAGATACCTTAACCTTTCATGAGAACAATGGACAGAAAAAATGTTTTAAGGAGGTATGATATGAAATAAATGATGTTAAAGTGCATATATGCTTGGAAAACCTTTTATTTAATGCAAATATCATATCAACAATTGTAAACATTGTAAATTTAATGAATAATAGACAAAACGTCTATAGTCATCTATGGATAGTTAATCAGTCAAAAACATCCATGTTTACCTGGAAATTAATAAAATGGAATATTTTACAAGTATATTAATTAGAAAACATTATTTAACACAAAATATTATGAGTAATCTTATGACGTAAATACAATGAATAAATTTGATGTCACCATACTGGCCTGGGAAATCAGCCAATTGCAAAGCATATACATTTATGCAAGAACAGCCGAATAACGTTATAATAAAATAATACGAAATATTTTATTTACCGTAATATCCATGTCATCTGAAGAGAAGCGGTGTAGCACACAATGTTGATCAGGACTAGCCATAAGAGAATCCACAGAGAGTGTAGGACAGGATGATGCAGATGCTCTTTTGAAAATATCTGTCAGCGTCATCTGTTTACCCTAAATTCCCATGTGTAATGCACGCGTTATAAAAGTTTTTTTTGTAAAAATTTCAGAATTTCTCGGTGTGCATTATGTATAAGGAATGCCACTTTTTAAGAAAAAATAAGGTACGATATAACCTTAAAGCGAGCAGACTATTCCATCTTGTGTTCACTAAATTGCTGCCATTTATCGAAAGCTATGTAGAGGTTCTGCATTAACTCTGCAGATTTCATGGAAAAATTCAATGTTTTCAATGTACAAGGCAAACTTTAAGTTCGAACAAAATCTTCAAATTCGGTCTCACAATTCAAATGAAAATCATTGATTTCATTTACAAATGAATCAGTTAAATTTTTAATTGACAAATCTTCGCTTTTATCTGACGAAGAATCACTGTTCCCCCTACCAACATTTTTAGGATGAATTCCGGCAGTAGAAAGAATATTTATGTTCTTAACGATCTATATTTGGTTATGAAAGAAATAAAACAGGAAAACAAATCAGTAGAATGATTTTCGTCATCAACTAGCAGAGCAGATTCTATAGCCGTTGAAGTACCTTAAATATCTACAGTAGTATGAATAAAAACATTTGGATTAATCACTATTCAATCAGTGCTGCGCATTATACATGGGTGCGCGTTATACTAGAGACTTCGGAAACCTGTGGAAAACGGGCTAAGATCGACCTGCGCGTTATGCCTTTCCTTCTTAAACTTGTCTTTCAGGCTATATATATGCAATATTTCCTGCTCAGTTAAATGTTTTTTACTCCACAAAACTGATAAGATCGTCACAACACGAAATAGCCTCTGCCATGGTCATTTTATTTTTGTCATCAACAAACACATCGCTTTCACTGTCACATAATTTTGGGTCTAGAACAGCATTGACAATTTCTGAGTCTGTTAATGTTTGAAAAAATGGGAGCATTTTTATTACATTCAATCCATTCTTGTAATCTATTTTCACTCAGACTCAGAGCTGCATCACTTATTGCCTTTAAACAGCTAATCATTTCAGAAAGTTCAGCTTTGTTTGACATATAAAATCCATAAAATTCAGCATCCCTAGCCATGTCATTTGAAAACATTTGTCAAAATATTATGCCAACATCGTTTCAGAACTACAGGTGTAACATTATTCCATGCACGTGATAGACACCATACTGCTTCCTTCAGTGTGACCGTTTTCTTGAAATTATTGTAACTGAAAGGTCCCTCTATAAACTCACTAGATTTTTCATCATTTCACTGCGATAATGGCAATTTATGCATCTAATTATGCCTTGATCCATAGGTTGGATCAATGTGGTACAGTTTGGAGACATAAATGTAATGAAAACATTGCGATTGGGTAGTTTCTGCTGGTGGATGAGCTGGCCAGTTATCCAGCAACAACAAGATCTTTGCATTATCTGGCAATCCAACCTTCTTACCATGTTTCCTTACCACAGGAACAAAATGATTTGCAAACCAATCACTAAAGATATGTTACATGATCTAGACACGTTTGTTTGATCGATAAATTACAGGTAAAATTTTAATGCCCTTGAAGGCTTGGGGTTTTGCACTCTTTCCAATCATCATAGGCTTGCATTTGTGTGTGCCTGCAGCATTGGCACATATCAAAATGGTTAGTCTCTTCTTGGATTCTTTTACACCCAGTGCAGATTTTTCATCGCTACAAACAAAACTATACTGTGGGAGAAAGTGCCAAAACAAACCCATCTCATCAGCATTTTATATCTGCTCTGGACTGTCCAAGTTCCTGCACCAAATTTGAAAAATCATTCACAAATTCCTTTGCAAGTTCATGATTAGCAAACTTTTTTTGCCAGATACCTTTAAATAGCGAATTCCATGATGGTTTTTTAATTTTTGTAACCATCTCGTAGTGTAATCACAAGCACCTTCAATTTTTAATTCTTCAAGGTAGGATTTTGCCTTCTCCATCAACATAGGACCGGATATAGGAATGCCTTCACTCCTATGCTAGAAGAACCACTCCTACAACAATGTCCAAATCAGTATTACTGTAACCACGTAAGGATTTTCTTTTATAAATGCCTAACATTGAGTCAGCTTCAGCAACAAACTGAAGAATTTGGTTCTTTTGTGCCTTTATGTCATATATAGTTGTCCAAACAATGCCATACTCTTGCTGAAAACAAGATACACTAACACCATGATCTAGTTTCGTTAAAATATCCATTTTTTGCTGGATAGACAGCACCTGTCTTTTTCTCTTGGTTTCATGACCAGCTCCAAGATCTTCACACATTCTCTTGTGTTTTTGTTCCATTATAAGGTGTGATGAATACAATATATTTATATCTATATATACACTTATGGCAGGATGCTTTGAATGGTTTTCAATGATGCACATGTGGCCAGAAATCTATTCGAGGCAGCGGTGGCATTCGGAACTACACTAAATCTATCGTCAATTATTTCGTTGTTTGGATTTTTGGATAATCCTCTACTGTACATTAAAAGGAATTGGGTATAGGAACCTGAAGAGAAAAGCCTAAGATAGCACAAATTGAATTAGGTGTGAATAAAAACTACTGTAAGGGAGAATCATGTTGATGATAAGGATGAAATGGTCAAAAAGACAACATCAATCCATGTACTCATTTATCTAATGTGTTAATAGCAGGAGTCTTATCACAGAGCAGGAAATCATGAATGTATGCAGGTTACAAACAAAACTCATTTTTTTAAATCCAAATACATGAAGCAAACAAGTTCCTAGATATATTCAAGAAATAACTGTGGATAGAAGGAAGCATGAATCATCAGGGGGCATTGAAAATCCAGTAGACCCAACTACAGCTGCAATAACTAAAGCTGCCCTGTAATTCCAAAACCATTGTTATAAAACTGATCATGTGTAAAAATGACAAGATTGGAAAGGTATACTCCATGTCGGAGTACACAGTTTCCAAATGCGTTCTTTGAGATTTCACAATGTTCTCAATATTTTCACTTAGATGAGTATTTAATGAGAAGATAGCCAGGTATGTTGTAAAATACATGTAGGTCTTCATGTAAAGTAGTTGTAATTGTAGCCTGATTTTAACCAAAATTGAAATCGGTTGACAAATGTTAGCAAAGCTCCCCAGCACCAAATTTTATCAAAATACGTCTAGCGGTTCCCTAGTTGAAATAAAGGAACATTGTAGGTCTTCATGTAAAATGGTCGTCATTGTTGTCCAATTTTAACCAAAATTAGAAATGGTCTACCAACTTTAACAAAATTCCTCAATACCAAATTTCATCAAAATACGCCAAGCAGTTCTCGAGTTGAAACAAAGGAACTTTGTAAACTACATGTAGGTCTTCATGTAAAGTGGTCATCATTGCTGTCCACTTTTAACTAAAATTGGAATCAGTCAACTAATTTTAGGAAAACTCCCTAATATCAAATTTCATCAAAATACATAAAGCGGTTCCCAAGTTAAAACAAAGGAACATTGTCAACTATTTGTAAGTCATGTAAAGTGGTTGTAATTGTATTCCGATTTTAACCAAAATTGGAATCGGTCACTTAATTTTAGTTAAACTCCCCAACACTTGTCGCGTACAGATGTAACTTTCTCTTTTCCACACTCACCTTAGCACCAACTAAAAATCCACAAAATGGTCAGGGGCAAGGCAAAATCCATGCCAGAGTTTGACGAAGTCACCTTTATCATCCAGAAGGTTGAGGAGAGTCTTACACCTCAAATGTTAAAGGCGATTCAAGACGAACTGGCTCCGCTAGTGAAAAAATCGACCAGGACTTTTCTCGAGGCGGTAAACCTATTGTATCCACCATTCCTTCCACTGAGGAAATTTATGAAAAGGTAATTTCTAAACCCCTAGAGGACGTCTGCTTTTATTCATCAAGAGATGGCTCGCCTCCGGTCACAGATAGCAGAGCAGGATGAACGAGTGGATGCTCTAGAGTAATAGAGCCGCCGAAACTGCCTGCTCTTCCATATATCCTGGAGTGTGAGAGTGAGGATACGGTTGAGATCGCACTCAGTTTCCTCATATATATATAATACTAGTAGATGGTGCTTGCATACTGCAAGCATTTCATCTCACCTTGAAAAAACATTAATTTTTCAGACAGATATTTCATCATTACAAATATTCTATTAATTATTCAGATTTTACCTACGCAGCGATTTTCGTTTTTCCCACATGCTAAAATAATAGTTTTAAACAATCCCCAAATGTTGCAATTTTAAACATTTTACACTTTCTACATTATGGGGTACTAATGCTACACATTTGAGCCAAATTTTAAAGTTGTAGCACTTCTAGAAGTAAAATAATATTTTTCTAATTGTTTAAAATTTAAACATTTTTAACGGTTGCCGCAATATATATATGGAGAGATTGAAATGTTTATTTGTGCAAATGCACTGTTCTGAAAATAATTTGAAAATTGCAGCTTCCTAGCTCATCCCGTAGTACCTAAAAAATTGTTAAACTTTAATGTTCAAATGGGGTTAAAACAGCCCCTAAAATTTACAATTTTAAAATTTTCGATTTTTATAGTTGGTTATGAGAAAATTTCTATAGTCTTGCAAAATTTCAGCTTCCTAAACTTATTAGATTGGTCTACACACTGGATTGCGTTTTCCCATGCTAACTTATGGGAGATATTCCGGGGTCTCTGGAGTCGAACCCAAGATACTGCAAGCAAAAGTGACAACAATTCCTTATAGATATTTCAGCCATCTAGTCACACTGAAAATTTCATTTTTCTAGCTTACCGGCAAGTGCCCATAATTAATTTACAAAAATGGCGCAATGCTTTTCTTATGGGAAAAAACGCAAATTTCGGAATTTCTGGAGTCGAACTCATGTCACTTAGGTGATAAGTCTCATTTTATCTGAAGGTTTCTCCATCATATCTACAAAACTTTAAACTTTCAGCTCTCTAGCTCTTGTAATTTGGGCTGGACATTAGTATCCTCCTATATGTTATATCCTCCTCCTCCTCTGTAAGAGTCGTCGATATATAATGATATATATTCGACTACTGCAATATTCTCCTCAATAATATGCACAAGACTACAGCTATCAAACTCAATCATGCCTTTAACCAAGCCGTGAAATTCATATACAAAGCAAAACCCTCAGATCATATAACCCTGTTACTTAACGAGCTATCGTGGCTATATCTTGACTCGAGACGCAACCTCCACACACTTAATTGGTCCATAAAATCGTAAACTTATCCTCTCCATCTTACCTCTCAGGTAACTTTAAATTCCTGAGCTCATCAGATGAACGTAGCACCCTCCCCTCTGAGAAACTCCTGATTCCCATTCACAAAACTGAAGCATACACCAAATCGTTCCTGGTGCATGGTGCAAGGTTTTGGAACTCACTCCCTTTTTCCGAATTGAAATCACTTCCACTGTCCACATTTAAAGCAGTCATTTATAAAGATTTAATGGCACATGTGAGTTAACTGTATACATTTTATTATGTTCTTTAATGCTGTATTTTATTTTTATTTTCTACCTTTATAATTATTATTATTACTACTTATTAAAAATTAATTTGTTCATATATATATACACACATTTAAACTAGACTATTATAAATTGAATTATTTTATAATCTATATAATGTACCTATATATGAGGTTAGGTGGTAGAGAGGACCAACAGGGCCTAACCTCAGCAATAAAGGGTCCACTCAATCAAAATCAATCAATCAATACCAAATTTCATCAAAATACATCCAGCAGTTCCAGAGTTGAAACAAAGGAACATTGTAAACTACATGTAGGTCTTCATGTAAAGCGGTCGAAATTGTTGTCCAATTTTAACCAAAATTGGAATCAGTTGACCAATTTTAGTAAAATTCCCCAATACCAAATTTCATCAAATACATCTAGCGGTTCCCAAGTTGAAACCAAGGAACATTGTAGGTCTTCATGTAAAGTAGTCATCATTGTTGTCCGATTTTGACCAAAATTGTAATCGGCTGACCAATTTCAGCAAAACTCCCCAATATCAAATTTCATCATAATACATCCAGCGGTTTCTGAGTTTTAACATGCGGACGGACGGATGGAAACAACCTCCCCTATATGCATTCACTTTGTGCAGAGAACGCATAAAAATCTATGTAATCCTCTTATCTCAAATTTTGTCGCATTATCTCACACTAATTCTTTACTGTCTTTGTTTTTAGCAATTCTTACAGTGGAGTTTTTAAATTGATTGTAGTATTGGAGCATGACTTAAGTGAGGCAAATGAGATGATCGTGAAACTGAGAAAATTGGCATCTGAAAACCAAAACATGCAGCAAATGCTGATTTATCAACCATATTTGGTAAAATTCATGTAATGTCAGTTTTCTAAATTTTGAAAGAATTTTTAAAGAAATATTGAGGATTTTCTCCCAAGTAAAAATGATATAGAGACATGTGGAAGAAGAATTAAGGCTACAAGTTAGATACAGTTTACCATAAAATAAAACAATACATTGTGTTTTTTGTTCTTTGTTTATTACATTATTATTACAATTATATTTTTAAATAACATTCACTGCAGTTTATTTTTATATCCACTATACTGCAACATTTAATGTTATGAAGTGACAGACTAGGCTTAACTATAGTTAAGTAACATCCATATCCAGCACTAATCAGTTCCAAAGGTTGCTGGATAAGAGATTTAACTGTAGTATCAAATAGTAATGATCAGAAAAGATAACATTATAAAATGTTTAGCACTAAATAACATAAGAGTACAGTTATATGATTCATAAAAATAATTAAAATTCACTTTCCAGAATAAAAGCAAGGAGGGCATTAAAGTGACAGAATTTGAACTCCTATTGATAAAAATTAAATGATACAGGGCAGAGAGAAAGTAATTATAATATTAAAATCTTATTTAATGCAAATATTTATATTTTATTGAAAAAATATAAATATTTTATGAAGAGGTTCCTGAAGAAATTTTTGTAAATAGTTTTTGCCATGTTAATTCAGCATCATGCTGAAAAAGAATCCAATCCAGAATTAATTTACTATCAAATTAAACTTTAAAGTTATAATAATCTACAAATTTTCATGGCAGGACAGTATGCTGATGGATGCTATGCCGAACAGATGTTATGCCAATGGACGGTATGCCAAATGGACACTATGCCGAAACAGACTTTATGCTGACCGGACATTATGTCAAACAGACGTTATGAGGACAGGATGGGATAGCCAGAGAATGTTAACAAGCGATTTATAAACAATTTCACAGACAAATTATACCACCAGTAACATATAATATTGCAAGGGATATGTAATCCACCAAAATGCATAAGCAATTGAACAGGTGGATTGAACCGTCGGAAGTCGAAACAATTTAATGGGTAATGTGAACTGCCAGTATTGTAAAATATTGGATGGTAAACATGAATCACAAGAAGTATAAAGAATTGAATGAGTGGATGAAACTGTCGGAAGTATAAACAATTGAAAGGGGAGATTAAACCGAGGGAATTATAAAGTTTTGAACAGGTAACTTGAACTGCCAAAAGTATAAACAATATAACAAGTACACTGTACCACCAGATATATCAACAATTGAAGGTGTAATTTGTACCACCAATGGTTAATTTCAACCACCAGTAGTAGTCAGTAGTATAAACAATTGAAGAGGTAAAGTGTACAACCCGAAGTATAAAAATTCAAAAGGTTTATTCCCTGCTTATCTCATCCTGTTGGCATAATGCTCTGTCAGTATAACATCCATTTGGCATAATGTCCATTCGGCATAAAGTCTGTTCAGCATAATGTCCATTCGGCATAACATCCTTTTGGCGTCTGTTCAGCATAAATCCATTCGGCATAACATTCCTCGGCATACCGTTCGAGTACCACAAATTTTAGCTGAAAACTTGAACATTAACGTATTGCATCATTAAACATCAAAGTTCCAGATAGATCAGTAAAATCTGTGATAGCAACCCATATAAAAAAGACAATTATTTATCCATTTACTGAGTATACAAAGGTAGAAATGTTTAGACAAAATTCTGGGTCATATAGACTACTGTCCTCGCAAAAAGTCTAGATACCCAAGTTTGAGTCTGTAAATCTTGAAAACAACCGCAACAATTTTAATGGGATGAAAAGTAGTGGTTAGAGAATTTATTTCTACGTTAATTGATGTACATATTAAATTTTTATTCTATGTTTAAATATTTTATATTGGGCTGTATTTGAAGACAAACATGGTTTCTAGACCTGGAAATCCGATGACCAATTTGAATGTTTACATCTCAGAAACTCTACAATGTATCAACTTGCAATTTTAACAGCACTAACCTAAAACTATTAGAAATAAGTACCTGGGAACGTTATTTTATAACTGCAACAATAATACCCCATTTTGTTACATTTCTGAAATTAGACTATCTTCGTTATTCCTGGGTTGTTTTCAAAGTTAGAGGTACCGTTGTCACCGGACTAGTGCCTATATTACTAATATGTATAGAGGAACATCAGAAAATTACTTCCCAAAATGATATCGATTTTTATTTCATCTTCATTCTGCCTCTGCCTTATAGCTACCTCTCGCATAGTAAAATGGCGGGAGAGAGTGTGCGCTGTTGCTACCTCCTTCACATTCATTACAAGTCTGGTCATGTAAATGACTCACTAACATAGAAGACGTGGCAACAGCGCACTCTGTAATTGCTACTTTCCTTCTTTCTCCTGCCAGTTTTGCTAAGACAGAGGTGGAGGCTGTGGTTAAAATTGCAAGTTGATACATAGTAGGGTTTCTGAGATGTTAACATTCTAATTGGTCATCGGATTTCCTAGTCTAAAAACTGTTTTTCTTCAAATACAGCCCAATGTAAAATATTAAAACATAGAATAAAAATTTAAGATGCACATCAATTAACGTACAAATAAATTCTCTAACCATTACTTTTCACCACATTAAAATCATTGCAGTTGTTTTCAAGATACACAGTCTCAAACTCAGGTGTCTAGACTTTTTGCAAGGACAGTAAGGATGGGCAAAAGTGTTATTTTGTATACCTGTCACAACTATTCCTGTTCTAAAGAAATACCTAACACAAATATCTGTTCTAAAATAACAGCCTACGATTCAGACAAACTTACCCATATATTGTGAAAATGGATCTTGGCTCTAAACTTGAATAGGTGGTTAAAAGAACATAATATGGCCCTGATTATTTCATGGCTCTAATTTAAAAACATAATAAAACAACAAATAAAAAATTGGGTGTATTATCAGCAATAACTGTATATAAAAACTGTTGATAGTAAATGTTTAGTATAACTTTTAATAATAACCAGAAATTGGTTAACCTTACATTTTTTCAAATTATGTACCATTCCTAATGAAAATAACTTAAAACAAAAGCAATTTTGGGTTATTATTAACAGTTATCAATAATAAGACAGGTTTACATGGTTTTCAGGGTTTGAAAAATATTAGCTGTCCTTTAGTAATTGAAGTACGCTGAGCACGAAAATGATAACCATTTTTGCTATCACGCACAGATTTTGCACAAACTGTAGTAGCCTATTTTACATGAAATCATCAAAGTAATATTATTATTTTTTAAGTTGTTAGTGTTGTGAATCACTGGCTATGCAAATATCTAGTATGATCACAACAGAAGAATATTCTAGACTTGACAAAAACTAAAAACGATAGATGGCGTTAGTGTACAATTAGCCAGTGCAATGCTTGGACGTGTCATTCTGAGTACTCTTTTTTGCTTGTTCATACCACCACTGTTTTTATCATGTCTTTGTTTTTTGTCATTCATTATTATTAAGAGCTTATGTAAATAGCCTAGGCAGGTTTTATTATATATGTGGTACTTTTGTTGCAAAAGTGGCCAAACATTACAGAATTTGTGATAAATGCGTACCACGAATCATTTGTGATGAAACTTGGTTATCACAATAACATCAAGCTTGCCACACATGTTGAACAATTGAAGAAATTGACTCAAGGTAAGAAAAAGTCTCTTCCATTTGCTATTCTGATGGTGTGGCATGAACCATGAAGAAGATTGTCATTTTTGCTCAACCAATGTGCAAGGCTATAATACTAAAAATAAAAAGGAAATTTCCTATCCAATTCTACCTTCAGCCATAAGACCCATGGCTCATGAACCTGATCTACTTATATCTACACCACCAAACTCTCTTGATCCAATTTTTTCATCTGATTCGAAATGTGATGTCAACATAAGCTATACAGAGACTCTTAGCAACCAGAAAATGTGAGTGAACTGCAAAAGTTCACACAAAGTGAATTAAATGATCTGGTGAGGGATTAGGTCAACCAAAAGATTCTGCAGAGATCATGGGATTGAGACTGCATATCAGAAAATTAACTTGAGATGAACAATTCGAAGAAACAATGACCACAGTAAAAAAAGCATGGATTGGCTTCAAAAATGTAATAGAAAAATTTCTGGGGAACAAGAAGGATCCCAATTTTAAAAACATAGCGGAAAATACGCTCAAGAAATTTCAAAAATTAGGTTGCAATATGAGTCTGAAGGTTCATTTCTTGCACTCTCATTTAGACTATTTCCCTGAAAATCTAGGTGCAGTGAGCGAAGAGCAAGGTGAATGGTTTCACCAGGACATAAAGGAGATGAAACAAGTTATCAGGGACACTGGAACATCAACATGATGGTGGATTATCGTTGGTGTTAAAAGAAGGAAACTACTGGTGGAACACATAACATTCATTTGAAGACAAAAGAAAAAGATTCGGGATTCTGAGTAAAAATTTCCCATTAAAAAAATGTTTTTCAATTTTCTTCATTTCTAATTGTATTTTATTCCAAATTTCACAAATGCATGTATTGTCATTAAAACAAAGGATGTAAAATTGAGAAAATGAGGAAAAATGTGTTTTCCATACTGATACAAAAAAATGGATATCATTTTTGAAATAAGCATAGTAAACTTAGGTAAAATAAGCTATTTTGATGCAAATCCCATTCAACAAGTTTCAATTTGTAGGCCTGTGTAATGAAAGCCTTCTCTGTTATTTAGTGTGTAATGCTCTCAGCTTTATGCTTTTGAGCTGTAGGCAAAAAATGGTGAATAGAATAAGAAAATTTATAAATTTTTCTTTAAAATAATTCAAATTGAATGATTGTAGGTCAGTTTCTGCTAATTTTAATTTCCATAAGAATAAAAGCCAGCATGACGAAAAGTCAATTTTTATGTTATTTTATGAGTATTGTAAATGTCTTCCTTGGAGTCCAACCAAGGACTTTTTTTGAGATTTTTTTGGTCATTACCTTAAAATATGCGAATTGAGCAATTCTGCCACATTTTGAACTTGTATCTGGATGCTATATCGAGTTATTTGCATTTTTATAGTAGGAGTGTTACAGATTCACCGTTGTATCAGAGAGAAAGACATTGCGGAAACTATAGTAACTAATTATAGAGAGGAAAGAACTGACACTTTCTTACTCAGAATAAAAGAGACAGACTGAAGCATAGGAGAAGAGAGAAGTACTAGCCTGGTGCTTACAATAGATCCACATGTGCAATCATTGTGCAACTGAATGTAAATTACATGCATTGTATAATTCAGTCCTGTAGTTATTTTTTCAGAGAAAATGGAATAAAGCTAAACTCAGACCACATTACCCAACCCAGAGGAAGAAATGGAATGAAGAAAATCCTAATCACTTAACTCAAACCAGGGGAGGAAGATGGAATGAATGAAACCTCCAACCGCATATCCCAAACCAGGAGAGGAAAAGGAAATAAAACAAATACCAACCACTTAACCCAACCTGGGTAAGTAAAATGGAAAAAATCAAACCTTAAACATCAAAACCAAACCTGGGATAGGAAAATGTAATGAAAAAATCCCAATCACTTGGAATGTACAGAATCCCAACCATTTAACCCAATCCAAAGGAGGAAAATGGAACAAACCAAACCTCCAACCACATAACCCAACTCAGGGGAGGAAAATGGAATGAACCAAATCTTTAACCACTTAACACAAACAGGGGGGAAGAAAATGGAATAAACCAAATAAACCAACCCAGTGAAGAAAAATGGAATGAACCTAACCTACTACCACAACTCAACCAGGGGAAGAAAACTGAATGAACCAAATCCCAAGAACTTAACCCAACCAGGGGAAGGAAAATTGAACAAATCAAAACTCTTAACAACATATCCCAAACCAGAGGTTCCACCTGGAGGAGGAAAATGTAACAATCTGAATTAGAACCACTTAACCCAACCTGGGAAAGGAAAATGTAATGAACTGAATCTCAAACACTTGACTCAACCCTGTGGAGGAATATAGAATGCACCAAACCTCCAACCACATAACACGGCCTGGGAGTGGAAAATGGAATGAACTGAATCCCAACCACTTAACCCCACCCAGGAGAGGAAAATGAATTGAACCAAATCCCAATGACTAACCCAACCCGGGGGAAGAAAATGGAATGTATCAAACCTACAACCAATACCCCAACCTGGGAAGGAAAATTGGATGTACTAAACCTCCTACCACATAACTCAACATGGAGGAGGTAAATGGATTGAATCAAACCACCAACCATATAACCCAACCCAGGGTAGGAAGATGGAATGAACCAAATCCCAATCACTTAACCCAAACCAGGAAAAGAAAATGGAATGAACCAAATGTCTGGCAACATAACCCAGCCCAGAGAAGAATAATGGAACAAAATTAAACCCAACCACTTAAACAAACCCAGGGGAGGAAAATGAAATGAACTGAATCATATCACTTATCCCAACCCTGGGAAGGAAAAAAAAACAAATCCCAACCACATAACCCAACCTGGGGGAGGAAAGTGGAATAAACCAAATCCCAACCACATAACCAAACCCAGGGAAGGAAAATGGAACAAATCAAATCTCCAACCACATATCCCAAACTGGGGGAGGAAAATGGAATGAACTAAATCCCAACCACTTAACCCAACCCTGGAGAGGAAAATGGAATGAACCAAGTCCCAAACACAACCCAACCAGGGAGGAAAATGGAATGCTGCAAACCTCCAACTATGTAAACCATCCCAGGCAAGGAAAATGGAATGATCCAAATTCCAACCACATAACCCAACCCAGGGGAGGAAAATTGAATGAACCAAACCTCTAACCACATAACCAAGCCTGGGGAAGGAAAATGGAATGAACCAAATCCCAACCACTTGACCCAATCCAGGGTGCTGAATCATACTGTCACTGAATCATTCCATCACCGAATTGTCCCAGCACCAAAATGGTCATGCCAAATTGTCCTGCACCAAAACAGTCTCACAGAAATGTCCCATTCTGTTAAATTTGGGGTTGGGTTTGGTTGGTAATTCATTACATGTATGGATTCATATATGATAGATTGAGTTTTATCTTCTAATGACTTAATACAAACTTAAAATGGAAAGAACTGCTGCATAATTCATTACAATTAATAAAATCTGTAATTATAAATACCAAAAAAGATGTTCCAGATACCAGGACAGAACACTGAAAACCAGAGCAAATTCAGGACAGATATAGGATGTAAGCCTTGCCACATGTATGTTTGCCCAAAACCATTTGGTCACATCGCGAATTGCCCTGGCAAATTCCAAAAAAGTTCTGATTCGAAAAATATTTTGGGGTTTGCCCAAAATACCTGGGCATATCTAGTTTTGCCTGGGCAAACCTAGATGTGCCCGCATTTCAGGATTTGCCCCTACAAAGAAATGTAAAAAGTAAATATAGCAAAATCAAAGTTCTCTAAAACAGAAAAATATTGTAACATTATCAGCAAGGTTAGTTGTGAAGGCAATGTGAGATTGGTCAAGGTCTCTAATGAAATTCTTTTGTTATCAATTAAAAAATATCACTTTGGTTCATATTGACCTTACATGGCTAATTAAAGATAAAAAATGCACTAGTTTTAGCAAGCAAAAAATATGAGTTGAGGAAAGAAAAGGTTGGATGGTATAGTGATCTTACCCTGTACAATATCATGTGGTTTCCACATTGATATTTTATGCACTAAGGTAATACGCTACCCATCAGAACACATGCTAACAAAAGTGAATATAATGTTTGCTAGATACTAAAACAAGATTTTATATAAAATTTAAAGATACTGTTACCTCTTTAACTTCAAATTCCGAATTCATGCCTTCTGTTAGGATCCTTAACATCCCACTATCATAGCCAGAAAAAGCAGAATGCTTAAGTAAATCTGTATCTATTTCTTTGTATTTTGCCAATTGGACTACAGCAAACCTACCAAAATAAAATGCAGAAACTTCAATTTTTATTTTAGGAAGACATCAAATCACTAAGGCAACATACTTGAAAATCATTACAGGTTAATTAGTTTTAATTTAAATACATACAAAATTTTAAATACAAATAATACAGAATTTAAATTGTAGTTCATGCTTTTTATAACATCTAAAAATGCTGCATAGTATTTCAAACCTCAAATTACTCAGTAAACTATGTTTATGATTCTTCCTGTAAAAGCTTTTTCATTGTACATTAAAACCCATATTTAAGGAATTTCTGAGGGAACGATGCATTTTTCATTGACTCGAGGTTTTCACTAAATGGGGGTCTTGAAAAACTACATCAAAGAACTGTACTTATTTCTATAATATCCATTTCTTAACCCATATACTACTAAAAACACAAATAGGATAGAATAGGTTTACTTTAGAAACAATTTAACAAAAATACAAATGTGACAGAAAATACAGGTCATAAAATAAATTATTTAACATATAAAATCTTATTAACTATTTATTACAAACTAAAATAGAGTTTCTCTGAAGACCAATATTTTTTAAAGCCACATTAATTTAAATGCTATAAGTTTTTCATTTTATTAATTTTCAAAGAATATAATAAATATGAATCTAATGAAATCTAATGAATAGATAAACTTAAAGATAAGCAGATTTTACATACAGACAAAAATAAAAAAAAAGTTCAATAAAGAAAAACTCAACAAAATTTGCAAACTTTACAGATCACAGAATAAGTAACTTAATGCAAACAATGATGTTCTATAAGAAAAATTGAGGGAACGTGAGGTATTTCTTATAATAATAATAATAAGTTTATTTGTTCAAAAAGACATTACAAAATAATGCATAGAACACGTCAAAAACATTAAAAAGGGGACAAAAACACAAACTATCTCAAGCCCCAGACATAAAATCGCTAATATTGTAAAGACAATTAGTCACAAGGAGCTCATGAACATGCTTCTTGAATGACTGAAATGAGCTTACTTCTTTGATTACAGCAGGCAAAGCATTATAAAATTTAATGCATCTTGCTTTTGGTCCTTGAGAGCAAACTTTTAAGTTTTGTTGTATAACATGGAGATCATCATTTCTTCTTGTGTTGTAATTATGGAAATTACTGTTTTTCTCATAGACAGACATGTTTTGCCTCACATACAGTACAGCATTATAAATATAAATAGAGGGAACAGTCAAGAGTCCTAATCTGCTGAATAGGGGCCTGCAATGTGCTCTGAATTGTGCATTGCACATTGACCTGACAATCTTTTTCTGGATCTTAAAAACCTCAATTAATTGGGAGGAGGAGCCCCAGAGGACAATGCCATAGGCAACACATGAATAGAAATAAGCAAAATATACTTTTTTAATACCTTGATATTAAGTGAGTGCTTCAAGACAGATAGTATATAATACACAGAGTTTAGCTTTTTACATAACTTGTCAGTATGATGAGACCATTTCAGTAGAGGGTCAATATAGACACCTAGAAATTTGAACTCCTCAGTAGAACTCATATCTTGGTCAAGGCAGGAGTATAAATTTCGGCACCGTTTATGCGAGGAGGAGAAAAACATAGCCAGTGTTTTACTTTCATTTAAGGAGAGTCTATTGCCCTTACACCACTCAGACATTGCCTGCAAAACCACCCTGCTACTGTCTACTAGTGTTTTGTCAATAGGATTGGAAACTAAAACATTCACGTCATCGGCATACATAATAACATTATTACACACTTTATTCATAAGGTTCTCTGGTAAGTCATTAATAAAAATTAGAAAGAGGAGAGGGCCTAAAATGGACCCCTGTGGCACACCAGAGAGTACTAGACTAGGGTCAGAGAAATATTTTTTGCCTTCCTTGAAAATGGAGACAGTTTGCTGACGATTTTTTAAGTAAGATTTTAGCCAGTTGTAGGCCACACCTCAAACACCTAGCTTATCACACTTAGCCAATAGGAGATCGTGATCAACTGAATCAAAGGCTTTACTGAGATCAAAGAAAACCCCCAGAGTACTATTTCTCATATTCAGTTGTTCTATGATGCAGTTAATAGCAGAAAATAGAGCCTGCTCTGTGGATTTCCCTTTCCTAAATCCAAATTGGCAGCTTGACAGGATGTTACATTTTTCAAGAAATTCCAGTAGTCTAGCACAGAAAACATATTCAAATACAGTCAAACTCGTTTATAACGAGCATGGCTGTAACAAGTTCACGGCTATAGTGAGCAAATGCTACCTCCAAGATAAGTTTACGAGCATTTACATACAAATATTTCACGTATATAACGAGCACGCTTCATGGATATATCGAGCAAACTTTGACCACTTCTCACTGTCTCAAACGCGGTGGCGGTCAGCCCCTTAAATCCTCATAGTGACCCAAAATATGTAACCTTGTGTTCTTGAGTCCAGCCGCTACACCCTATCCATCGGGGAGGTTAAAGACCGCGGCGTTGTTGTTAAAAATTAATCCCTTCGTCCAAACCAAGAATTCCCAACTTGCAGGTACAGTGGCACTCGCGGAGGTCCTTTGTCCTCTCCTCCCAACCCCCAGCTCTTTTACAGCCAGGAGGTTGTGTTTGGAAGGGGGTAAGGGGATGAGGGCATGTACAATGGCGCCCACCCCCGTCGCTCAGCCGAATGCACCCAACACCCTTTCCCACGTAAAGATGTGAAATCCCAGATTTAATCCGTCTCCTCATTAACTCTTCCTGGAATTGGTATGCTCGCAGTTTGCAAAGAAAGTTCGTAGCGTTGATCACAAAAATCAGTTGAGATTTTGCCCTTGAACGAGTAACATGTCCGTACATAAAAGGAAGTGTTTGTCTATTCGGGAAAAGGTTGATATTATTCGAGAGTTAGAACGTGGTAAAAAATGTTGAAGTGTGTAAAAAATTTAATTTATCATCGTCTACGGTTTCAACCTTATGGAAAAACAAAGAAGCGATTTTATATGCACTGGAGAACAACCTAACAACGAACAAGAAAATGAGGAAGTGCGACTTGGGTAGTGATTAAGGATGCAGCTGTGAGTAAATTTTATATGTACGTATGTTTACTTTAAATTTTCTAGTTTATTCTCATTTTTAGGTTTTTTCATAAATTTACTAAATAACCTTTCTGTTTATATATTCACTTTTACTTCTTATGTCTTATTTCACCATACGCATGCATGCTTTTGCCTTCACGGATATTAAGTTTAACGGCTATAACGAGCAAAACTAAACGGTCCCGTGGCGCTCGTTATAGCCGAGTTTGACTGTATTTTGGAAAATTGTGATACAAGGGTATAGGTCTGTAGTTATTTATTTGGGTTTTATCACCCTTGTTTTTATAGATGGGAATTACCTTAGAGATTTTTAAAATTTCTGGGAAAATTCCTTGATTTAATGACTGGTTAATTAGGAACAAAAGTGGAGATATAATTGTTTTTCGACATGCTTTAAGTAGTTTACCTGGGATATCATCTAATCCAGCAGAGTTCTCGAGGCCAACTTTGGAGAGGTAAGTGGATAATTCCAGTTCATTACAGGGTCGGAGGTACATAGACTCAGAATTTGAGAAGTTGGTTCTCATGACTGGATTATGTCGAGTTGTGCCATCAGGAGTAGGTGTGAGAGGTAAATCAAGGAAGAATCTGTTGATAATATTTGTTAAGAGTGAAGGGTCTGTAATTTCACCTGAGTCAATGCCTTTTATCACTGGCAAGGACATCAATTTTGTGGAACCAGTAACTTCATTTATAATTTTCCAAGCTGCCTTGGTATGATTGGGTGCATTCATAATTTTTGAATCATTAAAGGTTCTTTTACTAATTTTGATGAGATTCCTATACTGCTTTTTGAGAGCAGAATACAGCCTGTGGGTTTCCTCATTACCAAGATACTTATCATTGTAGAAAAGTCTTTTGATGTTGCCAGATAACATACGAATTTCAGGCGAGATCCAATCATTTGTAGAATTTGGCTTTGGTTTAGCTGGAACAATTGGAAATGTAACATTGAAAAGGTACAAGAATTTGTCATAAAATAAATTAAAGCTGTCATTAAAATAATTAGCATTAAAAATAACGGACCAATCTTGGCTGCTTAGAAGATAAGAGAAGAGTTGGAATTTGGAGTCACAGAACAATCGAATGCTTGGAGGAGGACTGGGGTTTGACACAGTTTCCTATAAGAAAAATTTAGAAAGAATATCTTGAAAGGTCGGATAATAAGGGATCAAAAACTGAGGTGTATATTTTAGAGACATCATAGTTAGTGAATATGTTGTCAAGGAGTGTCTGAGATGTGGGAGTAATCCTAGTTGGATTGCTCACAAGAGCCTTCATGTTGTACAAATTAAAAATGTTTCTAAGTTTTTTTTCATTTGTGCTGTTAAGCAAGAGATTAACATTGAAATCGCCAGCAATTATTAAAAATGGCCTCTTAGCATGGTTTGTTATTGAAAAGAGAAGATTATCAAGTTTGTCACAGAAATAATCTAGGCAGCCGATAGGCGAACGATAAACTACGATAACAAGAAAGATGAGGTTTGTGGAACTTAAACTGATAGCTGCACACTCAAAGGATAGCTCTTGGTTTAAAAGCGTTAAGTCAAAAGAAAAATCACTTAAATTGATACTGTTTTTCACCAAAATAACAACAACACCATGTTTATGTACTGTTCGACAGTAAGAACTAGCACAAGTATACCCTGGAATGGAGATAGAAACATGACACATCCAATGTTCACAAATACATAATACATCTGGATTTTCATCGTGTGATAACATTTCAAGCTCCGATAATTTATTACTTAGACACTGAATATTAATTAACAATACCGTTAGCTTACTAGAGCCTGAGTCATCTAGTCACATGGACTTGGGCTTAAGGGATCCAGTTAGTGATCGTGTCACCATATCTGAGTGGGTGACTTGTGGATCAAGGGTACTCACTGAGTTGGTGATTGGAAAGCTCACAACTGGGGGTACACCTGGGGAAACATCTGGGGGTGCAACTACTGGGACATTAAGATCACTTACACTAGCATTAAACACTTTAGGGAAACGGAAACGGGAGATAAACACTCCATTAGGCCAATTCAAGCAGTTTTTAGAATAATCTTAAATGAATAAAGATAAAAAGTTTTTAACATAAATAAAAACTTACTATCAATAATAATTATGATAAATAAAAACCTACAATTATTAGCAGAAATAACTCTTCACAAAATGTAGGAATGCTAGTATCAATACAAATCCACATTAAAATCAAGTTCTTTTACACCATCAACAATTACAATAGTTTGTTTAATCTCATTGCTATGATTGACGCTTGTCTATCTTCGCACGTGAATTTAAATACACATTTATCTCAGTGCCAGCCCAAGGATCTGGTGGCTGAGGTGACTAAATCACTTGTATGACACGACGTGAGGAGCAAGCAGCTTTGGATTTTTTTCAGATTAGACAAAAGATCCTATGCAGACAGGCATAAGCTGTAAAGTTGGGAATAATTTTGAGACGATCCATTCCCAATCATAGCAGACTTCTTTTCTCATCTCAAAATTATTCCCAACTTTCCAGCTTATGCCTGTCTGCATAGGATCTTTGGATCGCATTATTCCATCAATTTCTTGCTTGGCAATCTTACGATTTGAGAGGGAGGAGTTTTCTTCGATGTATCTCTTCGAGGACATCCGTTGGGGGAGTTTGATACCAGCTTGGCTAATTCCATCCCAACCAAGAAAACATCCACATTCAGAAACGAGAAAATTGATCTGCTACGATAGTTCAGTGGTAAAATATCCGCCCAGCAAGTGGAAGATCCGGGTTCGATTCCCGTTCATAGCAGAAATTTTTCTCGTTTCAAAATTATTCCCAACTTTACAGCTTATGCCTGTCTGCATATGATCTTCGGATCGCATTATTCCATCAATTTCTCATCCTTAATGATTGGGCTCGTGGCATACCTGAAATTTCTTCATTTTACAGGAACATGGAGAGACTTTGGACAAAGCATCAAGAGATGAACATTACTTGAATCTTTCATAAGCCCATAAAAGAATTACAGTCTAAAAAGACTCTGTCCAACTAGATGGGCTTCAAGCATGATTCATTACTTGCTGTAAGATACAAATACACTGAAATACTTAAAGCTCTGTCTGAAATTATTCTCATAAGCAAGTCTAATGATGAAATAGATGATGTTTTTTGCAACCTTTACTTTGATAAGCAGTTTTCACAGCTGTGTTTTCCAATTGATTGTAGTATTAATAAGTAAATAAACTGTGATTATGCCAAAACTGTCAAAGTCATCATTTGGAAATCAATATATGCAGCACATGCTAATTTCCTCGGCAATATTCGTTTAATATCGGCTTCCAGAATTTCAAAAGAAAATTACATGTAACTTTGGAGGTAGAATTAGGACAGCATTTAAGGTTCAGCTTACATAAAAAATAAAATGCATTGCATGCAATGATGTTTTTTGTTAATTACTTTATTCTTGTAACAATTTGTAAATAATATTCCATGCAGTTCACTTGTTTATTTTCACATTTACCATGCTACAAAACTTAACATTATGAAGAGACAGGCTCAGCTTAACTTAAGGGTTATGAAATTCCTGTAATCTGTTAAATTTTCTAATTCGGCTTCAGCCAGGCCCCAAGGTTGTCAGATTAGGGAGGTTCAATTGTATCATAAACAGGGACTCCTAGTAATGAAATATTTTTCAATACCTTTATAGAGACTAATAATAGCAAAGTAACAGATGTTGTTCTAGCACACAAATAATAACAATCTGGAAAAATTACAATCTGTGTTCTCCCTGTCAAAGTAATAATCTGAGCAATGCAATAATGATGTTTACTCTTACTTAGGATAACCCTTTTAAATACTTACGAATTACTACCTATGACATTGATAGAATCATCATCCTGAATTTCTTCCAGATCAGGTATGATTGGAATGTCTAGAAGATAAAGAATTCAAATTAAAACATCGATATTTTATCGAATAATCACATTAACAGCCAACACGAACCAACATCATGAATTGTAATATAGTAGCGTAAATGCCCATCAAATATGATAGGTATGTGCAGATTATGTATTAAAATTAAGGTACTTTCTATTCTTTCTCTCTTCCACCCTCCCATTCTCTTCCCTCCCTCTCCCTTTATTCTCCCTCCCATTTTCCCTCTCTCTTCCTTCTTCCCATTCTTCATCCCTCTCTCCCTCCTATTCTTCACCCTCACTTCTTCCAATCATCCCTCCCTTTCTCCTCCCTTTCCCCCTCACATTCTCATTCTTCCCTCAATAATGTAGCTATCTCTCTCAGCATGATATACGTAGATACAAATCTTACACACAAAAAGAATATTTATTTGTTGAACATTATGTTAGACAACTTTAGCTGACCAAAATTATTTTAACTCTCTGGAACATACTATAATGTGAATTATATATTTTTTTAAATTTTCAGTCCACATAAATATATAGTTTCATTAAATTAGGATTTCATCTCTCTGCACTAACTTTCATTCTTTCCTTTGGAATAATATTTGATTAAAACAATACCTAAAATTTGCAATTTTAAGGATATTATAATTTTTCCATTTCAGTGCACTAATGCCACACCTTTCTGCCAAATTTTAATGTTGTAGCTCATCTAGAAGTGAAATAATATTTATCTAATTGTTTAAATTTAAAAAAATTATAACGGCTGCAATCACAATTTCAAGGAAATATTTAAATGTTTATTTGTGCATATGCACTAAGCTCTAAATAACCTTAAAATTTCAGCTTCGTAGCTCTCCCCAAAGTACCTAAACATTTACCTATTTGTTTAAACTTGAAGAATTTTTAACAGCCAAACAAATTAAAATATCAAAATTTCTATAATCCATATTTCGTTTTTTTACAAATTCTATGTCTAAAAATAATTTCAGCACAGTAGCACATTTGGAAATACATAAACCTTGAAAATTTGTTTTGACAATTGCGAATTTTTAGTGACCACGTTGTTGAACTTTTTCAAGATTTTCGTTTTTTCCAGTTGGTTTTGCACATAATTCTACCTACGAAAAAATTTAGAACCTCCTGCTGATCTGGAAGTGCCTAAACATCAGTATCCTCCTATACGAGTATATTATATATGTTACTAGTTATGTTATATCCTCCTCTGTAAGGAATGTCTATATATAATGACTAGTAGAAGGTGCTTGCATACTGCAAGTATTTCATCTCACCTTGAAAAACCATTCATTTTTCAGACAGATATTTCATCATTACAAATATTTTTTTTAATTCTAAATATTTCACCTCTGGATTGATTTTCGATTTTTCCTTTATTTAAAAATAATAGATTAAAACAATCCCCAACCTTTGCAATTTTAAGTATTTTATACTTTCTCCATTATGGGGTACTGCCAAACAAATTAAAATATCAAAATTTGTATAATCCATATTTCGTTTTTTTACAAATCCTATAAAAAAAATTTCAGCTCCGTAGAACATTCAGAAATACATAAACCTTGAAAATTTGTTTAAACAATTGCGAATTTTTAGCGGTCAAATTGTTGCACTTTTTCAAGATTTTCGTTTTTTCTAGTCGGTTTCGCACAAAATCCTACCTAAGAAAAAAATGTATTGTTGTAAATCCAAGGTACGACTGTATTCCAGAAACCCGCATAGACGAACAGATTCATTCCAAATGACTCATGACATTGCCAAGGCCAAAAAATAGCAGCATATAATTCCATTATTCACAGATTGCTCCACGTGCCACTCAGAAACTCTGATTTCCAGAAATAATGGCCCTTCATTAAAAAATGGCTATAAGAAAATGGTTCTCCTAGTAAACTTACAGATAATTTAGCGACGAAACACTGAAATAAATTAAAAGTTGAGGGTTCAACAACCCTACAAAATTCCATCACTTCCAAAAAAGAAAAAATACATAAAACTGCCTTTTTTTCCACAGTATACACAAGGTCTTAAAAAGATGTTCCGAGGTTCTAGTTTTAACAATGCCTCTTCATCCAAAAATCATCTCCCTCATTTGTTAGAAAACCCAAAAGATTCTATCTTGATTCATGAAAAATCCAGAACCTATAAAATCAGTTGCGATAAGTGTGAAAAAACAAAACAAACAAAGAGGAAAGTCGTTGCTAGGTTGAAAGAACGCATCGTATTTGAACATGGTAAATTTGAAAAATTCTGCATAGCAACACCCATCTTTCACTTTTAATACTCCTCCATTTCCTTGAATCAACTTAAACTAATGAAACCAATTTCCTATCACTACTTTCTAGATGCTGCCAGAAGTTTAGCCATTCACAAATAAGATACCCTTGCTAAAGCGGGAGGTGGAAGCACGTTTCCTTAGAATTTTTCAGGGTTCTGGTTTGCCTCCTCCTATGAGGATCGAGGGGAGAACCATTGGAATGTAGATCCTCGTTAAAATTATCCCAATTGGATACAATACCACTTCAAAATTGAAACCATCTAGCAGAAAATCTATGAACTAGATGGAAAACCCAATTAGTGAATAATTCATAGATTGATGAGAGCCATTTAATTGAAAATGAGTTATCCTGATATTTCCAGTAGTTTGGATAAAATACCATTTCAAAGTTTTGAATTTTCTGAATTTGAAGCCATCCTTGTGAGATATAACTGATTCACCTAATTTTTACCTTACTTTCCAGAATGGAAATAGGCTTATAGTTTTGCCATTGTGTCTGTCTGTCTGTCTGCTTGTCTGTCCGTCCTCCACTATTAACTCTTGAACAAATAGACCAATTTTCATGAAACTTGGCGGAAATCTTTTGCTACATGGATTGAGCTCCCAAGGATAGTTTTTGATTGAAGTCCCAGGTTCAATTTTAGGAACTATCCTTCCCATTTGATTTCTTTGGGAAATCTGAAATCCATCATGAAGGGTAATTTTCTCTTGCACATAAAAATATCTTAGAATTGTAATATTGTAGCAAGTTTTGTACTATTCCCTGAGGAAAGGAATGGAGATTCTAATTTTTATCGTAGAATTTTGCTTATCGATTTTATTTCTTAGAATTTTGCATAAATACTGGTAATTTTGCAGTTTTTATCACTCATTATGAGAATTTTGCCATAGCAACAACTATTGTTGGACACAGTTTTGGTATATTCTAATAAGTACACATGTTATTTTTCCCACAAAAATCCACGTGATCAATTTATTATTCCGTTTGAATGTATTTGTAGTATTTTAGAACACTAAATTATGAGATTTGGGAAAACAAAGAGCTACATATCCACGATGACTTTAAAGCCAATATAAGTATTTAATAAAGGATTAAATGGAAAGTAGGCATCATAAGTTCTGTTTGGATCATCTAGTTTATTTTATGATTGAAATCCCATCATTACTTTGTTGGGCAATTACACCAGTTATTTAAAATTATTATTTTACTTATAATACTTTAAAAAATCATAAAACTTACCATCATCAGAATCAATAATAGTGAGCCTCTCCAAGGATTTCACACTATCCCTGAAAATAGTTTGAAATAGAACAATAAGGCAACAAGAAAAAGACATTTTAAATTTAATAGGTAAAGAAGATGCAATTTAAAATGTTAACATAAATTTTGTATTACCAAAGCACTTGATACTATTACCCTAAAGTCTAATACATAATATTTTCTTGAATTTCTACTAAACCATAGCATTTTTGTGTTTTAAATCACATTTTATCGGTTTGTTTCCATGGAGACTTTATTACCAAACTCGGCTTGAGCATAGATGTGTGAACAAATGGGTTATTTTCTTTTCCACTCGACTACCCCTCAGCAATGGACAGTTGATTTAGACATATTAGTATATAAATGGTAATATTTATTAAATTTTTTTATTTAAAAAATATATGCAAAATATGTCAGAAAGAAATTTTGACATTGCTTTTAGTATTTTAAACCTGATATTGCTCTATTAATTTGTATTCCAATTTTTCTCTATCATATCCAAGATGATGGCTTGCAATGCCATACAATCTTGTAACTCCTGCTCAAAAGCCTTTACTAACAGTGATAAACTCTTATTCTGCAGAAACTGCTCCATGCCGCATCACACTAAATGTGTGGACGTAAGTGATTCAACCTTAAAAGCTCTGACGTGAGAGAATCGTCCTCAATTTTCTGGGCATGTTTCAACTGCACTCTTGTTCGTTCTGCCTTGTTTACAAACATGGCAGCGGAGTTATCCTCATCAGGTGCCGAAATTAATAAACTTAAAAGTCATAGTGGTCACAAAAAATCTTCCATTACCTCACAGGAATGCAATTTGAGTGAAAGTAAGAATGATGCAAGCATTTCTTCTTAAACTGTTAAGAAACCTCTGAGGTCTGCAGGCGTGTAGAAGTGTCCGGTGACCCATCGAACTATTAAGACTCAGACAACGTCAATCTCGCTGGAGGAAGACATACATAAGGGTAAATCATCTGAATCCAACATAAATACAAATAACATCCCTGTTCCTACTTCAACGAAGCCTGCCATTCCTACCTCAGCCGCAGGTTATGAAGGTGAATTTTCGCTGGTTACAAACAAAAAGAATAAGCGTAACCACTTCTGTATATTTGGTACCAGTAATGATATGGACTCAGTAACTAGTGCTCTTCGCCCAGCCAAATCAATTGCTTATGTCTATGTTGGCTGCCTATGCAGTAATACCACTGTTGATGATGTCAAGAAACTTACTATGATGAAACTTAAACTAGAATGTGTCTCTTGTGAGAAGGTTGTGGGAAAAAGTGAATATGGTGCTTTTAAAATCAGTATTGTTTCTGCTGATCTTTGATACAATCAAAGATCCCTCACTGTGGTTGATTGGCCCCGTTGTCAATCGTTTCTTTTTTACCAAAGTTGATTATGGAAATCTCAAAACAAATGCTGCTACGTTGGGTATAGTAAACACAAGTAAGCTATGACTAGATTCTACCGGTCTTTTATTCTAATGATAATTGTGGATCACATCCAATTAATCTCTTTTACACTAAAGTACAGTAAAGGTTGGTGGCTTGGTTAACTTATGCCTCAATTTTTATCAGTGTGACAACTCCTTCAGCCATAAAAATTTAATAAAATCCTGATGCCCTTCACCCACTAAGTGGGTATCTTCAGTGGTAATGACAGCAGGGGGGATTAACTCTTATGGGAGAAATTGGTTCACGTTAAGTTCCAAGTGGTTCCATGTCTGCGTTCCTCATGGTGCTGTTGTCGCTCTATGCCATATTCTTCGGCAGCCAATGAGCGAGCGCAGACATAAATTTGAAAGAGTTGGAGTGTTGAAGAATTTTTGCCTGTGGCCACCATTACGTGGTAACAGTTATGCAGTTGTCGATGGGAGAAAGGCCAGAATTTTCGTCTTTTCATCAAGCTAGTTATTTTTAATACAGGTAAGGACGCTTTGATTACAGAGGAGTATATGAATGAATGGTTGACACCACATTCCACATGTCTATCTCTGTTGACAACCAATCCATCCCTTGTGTGTGAGCAATTACTTTCTGCAGGTGAACCACTGCATGTTGAAGACAGGCTTTATTTTCCATCTGAGAGGTTTGTCAAGTCTGTGGGATGTGCTTTGGTTTGCTTAAATAAGGTAATTCCTAATAATCATGTTGAGGATCAGATTGGGGAGGTGGGGAAGAAGGCTATCCTGGAGTCAGAATTCAAATGGCTCCTTTGCAGTGATCACAAAATCAAGGAGAGAACAGCCGAGAAGCTGTGCAAATATGCCCTATGTATGTATAGCATTAATTTAAGTCAACGGTTATCAAGGTAGTTAGATTTAGTTTATAAGATTAGTGGATTGTTTTAATCATATGCATGTATATATATTGTCTGACATTTGGTGGTAAAACTTAGTTCATGTAGACATGGTGTTTTTTCATTTTATGGACTTTATTCTAAGAATATTTTAAGCCTTATTTTTGCTTATTTTTTGTAAAATTTATTTCATTTTTTAAGATAGTAAGTATTCCTTTTATTCTGTTAGCAAATAAAAATTTTTTCCAAATATTTAGTTATGATTTATATTTCAAATCACATGTTGCCATATGGCACCATTGACATTTTCGATGTAAAAGGGTTAACTGTGAATTTTTAATGTTTCTTCCCATCTAGTCTCATATTCACAATTATCTCCATAAATTACATGTTAATGAGCTAAATAAAAGAACCTTTGTGTGGAAGGAAAAGGTTCAGGCGATTGAAGATATTCGTGAGACTTAAAAATGATATTGTGGTAGAATGCTGTTTTTGTGGTGATACTGTCAATAAATTTATATTTACTTGATAACCTTTTGCCTTTGATAATTATGTTAACTGCATCATTATGCTGTATTTGGTGTTAGATTGCCCAGGTTGTTGTAAGATTGCCTTGGGTGCTTGCGTTGTGATAGTGATCCAGTACTTTAGAAGTGATATATTGGGGCTGGGTGTGGGATGCTTAATATTAGTGGTAATCCATTGGAGGTGTTGATACACTGCAATTGGTGTTTGCCAGCTTAGTGTATTGCCATGGCTAACATTTGGGCACAATCACAATTAATGAAATGGTTTAAGCATATGAAATAGCAGGTATTTTACTTTGCTTGAAGTTCATCTATGTTAATTAGACCAAGGGACTCCTGCACTTGTTACTGGGGAGATCAGTTTGCAGCTGAAGTTATGCACCTTCATCCATATGCTTCAGCATGAAAAACATAAAGCACTGTTACTGAAGATGCTTGATAGACATTGCATGAACTTTATGCATGAATTGCCCTCTTGCCTTTTGCTTAATTGAGACTGGCTGACTGAATTCAGGGTCCATTCTTACTTTGTTATCAGGTGTGGGCTAGTGGCAAAATACTTTGTATACTTAGTGGATGGTGACTAACTTTAATGTTTCATTGCTATTTCAATCAACATTTGTTTTTATGCCTATGCTTATTATTATGATTATTGTTTATTTTTAGCTATAGTAATTATGATGCTGTTTGTGTGGTGGCTATCTGCAGTTTTTATACCTTGCTCTTTGAAACATGATCTGCCTTGTTTCAAAATTATTGTTTTGACTATGTTACAAACATTCTGCTGTAATTTTTTTAAATGTGTACATGCTTCCTATATTTATTAAACAATAAATGATATATGTGGTTCAATTCCATTTTCTATCTGTTATATGTCAATATGTACAATATTTCTTCTGCAATAAAACTTTAAATTTAAATCGTTGTTTCTTCTATTCTCACCCATTACTCCTGTGGTTGCATTATTCATAAAAATTAATTTGTTAAATAAATTAACGTCATTTATCGGAAAGCTGGAGACTCAACCTTCTCGAACAATTAGAAATCCTCCACCACGTGAAGACCCACGCCAACAGCATTATTAACGAACATCTCTTCCCAATCCACTCCCCGCTCCTTCCCTCGGTCTTTCCCTTGCTAAACAATTATCCCAAACGTCTTCTTCCCCCTTCGCCCACACCATAAAAAGTACCGTTTAAGAGACCTTCTTCCTTCCCCCTATCCTGTTTTCTCCACACCTCCCTCCCCGACCTCGCCCATTTCCTATATACATGTTTTAGTGTCCTTATTCTTGACCTGATGATGACTAAGTGTTAGTCGAAACCGGTTGTCTCTTTTGTGAGTTATTAAAGTGGATTCTTTACTAAACATTTTATTCATTTTCCTGAATATGGAGTTCCACCACGTCAAGGCTGCACCCATCGATTGCATCAGATAGGGCGGAAATAACACGTTCTCGCACAGAAGGCAGGTCGAATGTCAATCCGCCTGTTATTTCCTCTCCGCCTTCTGATCTCACTGAAGTGGTTAATGTTCTCCTGTCTAAGCACCTCTCTTCGTAGAGCTTGCAGTCAAACCTGCATTTGCCTTTCTTTCTGAGTTACGTTATGTTTGCGAACTAAAATTTGTCACCAATAATTAACTTTTGATTCACTCCCTTACTAAAATCCCGGTTACGTTAAGGGATTTCTGGTTTAACACTATCTCGCATAATCTATCCTGGGAGCAAGTTACTTCGAAAGTCTGGGCAACATTCTTCTCGAAGAGAGAATTTGAACAGCTTGTGTCGTTGAAAGTCAAGAGATTTCAATACCCAGATGAGTCACCCCTAGTGTTTCTCCAGTCAGTCAAGGCAGCAATCGCGGTTTTGTGTCTTAATTATTCGGAGTTAGAGATTGTGAAACTCGTACTCAATAGTGTCAATCCAATGATGCAGTCTACTTTCCTTTTCGTCAGAAGACCTAATAATCTTAACGAGTTAGATGACTTACACGATCTGATAAACTCCTCATGAGCAGAAAGGATTATTTTTGCAAAAATCCATTATCCTCGGGTGTTTCGTCATCCCCAGCATTCCAAACCCCGGCTAAGGTTACATCTCAGCCTAATCATAATCGCCATTTTCGGCGTGATTCGCATAATCCTCTGGGTCATTCTTTCGTTAAGAGGTCGGATCCTTCTGAAACATCGTTACTTGAGGTGTTTATTAATTCTCAATCATGCCAGGCTCTACTCGATACCGGTTCATCTATTTCCCTTATAGATCGTAAAGAATGGGCCAATTTAAAGATACATAGCAAAAAGCGAGTGCTTCAGAATTGCTTCATAAAATGCAATGGTCTCTCAGCACATCCCTTTCTATTTCGATCTAGGGTTGTTAAAAGTTCAAATCCATAAATGTTCGTGGAAGCAGTGGTTTTATCTGGCCGACCTTTCCTTTCCTTATATTTTAGGCCATGATTTTATATTGAAATCTTCCATGACAATTGATAGCCGTGCGCATAAGGCATTTTTTCCCCTTAATTCACCCCAGTTCTCCATTCCCTTCATCACCTCCCCCTGCTCGCATACCATTGGGGAAAGCCCCTCAACCAACGCAAATTTTTCGACCAGGCTAAGGATGATTCATGTAATGGGAACTCAGATTAACCCCTACTTCCTTCGAAGGAAAGCTGTCACGATATTTCTTTGCTTTTCTCGCAATATCCGGATGTCATCATGCCGGGCCTTGGGCACACACAACTTTAATTGAATGCGAAATCAAATTGTCTGATTCTACCCCAATTCATTCACATCCGTATCAATTGTCTCCGCCTAAACTGGCATGAATGAAGAATCATGTGACGTCATTGTTAGATAAAGGCGTGATTGAAGAATCGAGTTCTCAATTTGCTAGCCCCGCATTTATCATTCCAATTAGATCGCCTTGTAATTGATTACTGCAAAATTAATAAAAGGGTTAAATATGATAATTATCCGGTACCTTCGATTGAGCTAGCTTTCGCTTACCTTGGTTCCGCCAGGTTCTTTTTGATTTTAGATATCAAATCCCTTTGTCATGGCACAGTAAACCTATAACTGTCTTTATCAGTATAGAAGATTACCATTTGGCCTCTGTACTAGCCCCCAAATTTTTTCAAGATTGATTGCTAAGGTTTTAGGGGACTTAAAATATAATTGTGCATTTCCTTATAACGATGACTTATGTCTTTATTCTGAATCTCATGAGGCACACCTGGACCACATCAGCAAGGTACTGCAGAGACTTCATCAAGCAGGTCTCACTGTCCAACAAGACAAAATGAAAGTTGCTCAGTCAGCTGTTAACTTCTTGGGACATCAGATAACATGTGGTAACCTGCAGATAGATCCTAAGAGAGTCAAGCCCATAATGAATTTTCATGTGCCTACCTCACTGAAACGGGTTATTTCCTTTCTTGGTATGTCAGGTTTTTATTCAAAATTTATTCCTAATTTGGCTAAATTGGATGCTCCTTTAAATGCTTTGAGGTGAAAGAATGTTACATTTCATTGGGCAGATTCTCATAGTGATTCTTTCATGAAGTTTAAAAATGTCTTGTCCTCTCCTCCAGTACTCCATCTGCCTAATTTTAATGCAGATTTTCATCTCTTTGTGGATGCTAGCAATATTGGTCTCGGAGCCACTCTCAATCAGCTGATTGATGGTAATTTTAAACCGGTGGCTTATGCTAGCAAAACACTTAATGTTCAGGAGTCTTGTCTTTCCACTTATGAATTGGAATGTATGGCCTGTTGTTTCGCAACTCAAAAATTTAAACCATACCTACAGGCGAGGCCATTTCATTTGTATACTGATGATGCTGCTCTCACTTGGCTTTTTAATCACCCTAAACAATTATGTCAAATTGGTCGTATGGTTTTAAAGCTGTCTTCTTTTTGTTTTACAATTCACCATGGATCTACTTCTTGGAATAGGGCTGCTGATTGCTTATCTCGGGTTAGAATCTTGGATCACCATTCTGATCCAATCCGTTCATATTTCTCATTTATTTCAACATGTTCCATTGTTCTTTCCCAATATTCGCCATCATCAGGCTTCGGACAGAGACATTTGCAAGATAATAGAGCAAATCAGGTCAGGGAAAACCATTCCTAATTAGTCTTTGCAAGGTGACTCTCTACATCACCATTCCCTTGACTCTAAGAAGCCTCGAGTTGTAATACCTCTTGCTTTGACAGAGATGATTTTCCAATACTTTCGTTCTTCTCCTATTGGTGGTCATTTAGGCAGTGCAAAAACTTATGATAAAATCACCCGTGAGTTTTGGTGGTTAGATATAAGAGCAGGTACTTCCAAAAGGGTTAAAAGTTGTCATGACTGTCAGATAACTAAACCCAGAGATTGTTTACCCCCAAGTCATTATTCGGCTAATTTCTCCACTTATCTTTGGGAGACAATATTTATCGATTTTGTTGGTTCATTACCTAGGAGTAAATTTGGTCACGCTTATGCTTTAACCATAATTGATGGATTTAGTAAATTTGTAATTATTCAACCAGTTAGAAATTTAACAGCTAAAGCTGTAGTTGATATCCTAACAAAGCTGGTTTTTTTTCTAAATTGAGGATTCCCAAATATATTGTTTCAGATAATGCTACCTCCTTTAAATCTAAATTATTCTATGACATGTGTTTTAGCTTAGGGATTAAACATATTTATACTGCCCCCTATTAACCCAGGCCCAACCATGCAGAAAGAGTACATAGAAATTTGAAGTTTGCCTTATCTGCTTTCACAAGCGATACCCATAATAATTGGGATTCATTCCTTCCTTTGCTGACATTTGTTCTTAACTCAGCAAAACACTCTTCTACAGGTGTTTCACCTGCTAAGGTATTTTTGGGTCATGAACTTCCTCATCCCTTGTCGCTTCAATGGGAATTGCCCAACTAGTTGGCATCAGCTGATTGTAATTCAGCTTCAGGGCAGGAACTTTGGATCAAGGCATTGAATAATTTGGCCAAATCACAACACTGTGTTGCTAGCAAATATAATGCTAGTCATTCTCCACAAGCCTTTTCAACAGGTGAACAGGTTGTGTTTAGAGCTGTACCCAAAGTTTCAAAAGCTAATAAAGTATCTGCCAAAATCTCTCCCTTATGGGAAGGACCCTTTGTGGTTGACAAGATTATTACTCCTGTAACTCTCTCTTTAACAAAGTCAGACAACCCAAATTACTGTTGTACAGTAAATAATAGCCAAATTAAGAAATATTTTCCTTCCATTAACCCCTCAACGCCGTCAGGCGTACTATTACGTCCTGCAAAAACTGTCTAATCGGCCGTCGGGCGTACTATTACGTCCTGCGGCAGCCCTAATTTATTTTATTTTTTGACGCTAGAGACTTCTTTAAATCTAAATAACCTATATATATTTTGAAAGAGGAAGCTTTGGACTTCCTATCTATGTTTGTCCTGTATTTTTTTTCTCTTTTAAAAAATATATAATCAACGTTGAATTTTGCGATAGAATTTTCAATTTTGCTATGATATGATGGTGTTTCTCCGTATAAAAGTCGCTTTTCAATGCAGCAAGGAACCTTTCCTTGGTGTTTGAAATGCAATGTAGGAACTGTGTATCATTTCAAAGGAGAGCACGTTTTGTCTCCTCTTTTTTCCTGGTGGAGATATTTGGCTTATATCATGCGACAAAGGTCTTTGTCGGTATGTAAAAAAGAAAGGAAAACATCTTATGTCCGTCTATGCACAGCTTATTACAAATGTTTACAATGCAATTGATGAAGAATGGAATTAGGTTGAGTAAAAACATTTCTGTAAACATTCCCTTCCATTACCGCGCGATCCTTCGTTCATCGCTTCATAGGAGAGCGTCAACGTCAAAACAGCTGATTTAAAAATCCAAGACCGACATTCTTCCGATAATTTAGTGCCACGCCTCAAAGAGAGGCATTTTGTGAGAAGGATAATATCGGTCATACAATTTCCAAGACCTTTAGAATTTTATTTTAATCTCGGTGAAAATTGCGGGGAATTGAGTAATTTGTAAGTAATTGTTTACATATAATATACGTTTAGTTTTGTGATAGAATTTTAGTTTTTACCACGGACCTACGAATTTTCGGATTCTAAAGTTGACCCACAAATACCTGAGGAAAGGGAACCCACCAAATTGGGTTCCTTTTCTTTGACATTTGAAAGAAGGCGAGGTCTGTTTCCTCTTCAGATAAGTGCTTCGCTGCTGTGCTAGCAGGGCCAAAGCATCGATGAAACGAGTAGGCGAGAAGAGGACACGCCAGCAAAAAATCACGAAAAGCTCTTCTATATATTTACACAATAGGTTACTAGAAGTGTTTGCTAAGCTATAAGGCATTTCTTCCTGAATCCAATTATGCATGTTAAATTTTCTGAAAATATTTGGGAAGGACCTATAAGCTAAAGTTTTCCGTGTTTTATACAACGTCATATTTCCATTTCCAATGAACGAAATGCAACCATTTCTTCTATGTGACTTCTGTAATGACTAAGAATGATGACTCTATAACTAAAACGTTTTTATTATAAATAAATCATCTTTTAATAAATCAATAATTCTACATTTACTTAAAAATTTCCAGTCAAGACATGAAAAAGGTGAGATGCGTAAAACTTTTCACCTAATTGGTTTAGATGGGTAGACTTGCAGAATGAAATAGTTACTAATTTAAGCTATTTTTGTATTAAGATTGCACATCAATATCTTCTATAGATTTTCCGATGCTGAATGTTATGTATAAAGCACGAATGCATGCCGGAAAATTAGCGATTGGTGTACATTCTCTTCTACTCCAACAATCTTTGTATATAAAATATTATACGCAAAATAGATATTTACAAATTTCATGTTTTTCATAAATCCACAAAAAAAATTCAGAAAAATCAAGAGAAATCTTCCCAAGTTATGATTATTTTAATATTTTCAAACGTTTTTGCAACGCAATCGTGAAAATTTAAAAACCTCATCTGGCCGTATGGGTGGGATTTAATAAATCTCCTCTGGGCTTGAAGGGTTAAGCAATAATTTGTTATTTTCAATTATCACATGTCAATGTTAATTAATTTATGAAATATTTTGTGGCCATAAGGTAATATTTGTCATTCTCACTTACCACATACCATTGTTAATCAAATTAAGGAATATTATGCTGGCATGAAATAACAGTTTGACATTTTTTGGATTTTCTGTTAATTAATCACCCATTGTATACAAATTTTCAGAATTATATTAAGTTTTGTAAGCTTGTCTAGATATGAGGAGTGTCTTTAGGTGATTGTTTTTGTTTTATTTTTTTCATTTTCCAGTGGGAGGTGATTCTTTTCCTGTCCTGTTGACAGAGACTTTGATCGATAAGGATTATGATCCTTGTTAATATTCTTTGCCGTAGGGAAATAGCGACCTCATTGCCCGATGCTTGTTATCATTGCAACCAGCCCCCAGATGCAAACCTGGTAAAATACTTAATATATATATATATATATATGGATAATTTCCACAATACTGCTAAACGCAGGTTTATTTCCAGGCATCATAAATGGTATCCAGACATCAATGTCAGCATGGCACAAAATTCTTATTGTTTAATCTAACCTAGCCAGGCTATTTTTTGTTTGTTGGTAATAATTACCAGGGTTATTATACACTAGCCCCAATTGGGCTAGGATACCTTAAAATATCTCTCTATCCATGTATTACTATATGCAGTGTGAACTACACAGTGAATTTTTTAATATACTGTGAATTTCTTGGGGCCCTACTTTAACAATATGAGGCATGCATAATTTGTATACTAGCTGCCCAATTATTTAGTCTCTCTTGTACTTTCATAACTGTTGGTCAATGCCAGAGTTGGCACTTTTGTTTCTTGTCATACTCATCTAATGATTGCTTTCGATTTTTCAATAATGCCATGTTGGCAAATAATATTTCCTCATAATTAACCAGTGACTTTGTAATAATATTGTGTTATTGTACTCCTGAACTTTTGTGATCATTCCTGACTCTTAAGTTGAAATTTAAACTCGGTGTGAGTTGATCTTCGAAATGATGTTTCTGTAAACTCTCTAGTGAGACTTAAGTTTGAAAAACTAATCAGTGAGTAAACTCATAAAAAGTGGGGGAATAAGCATTTTAGCTTGCTACAGTTTATCAAGTTCTCCATCAGTTTTTCATGTTTGCCAGAAGTTTTTGTATTCAAACTCTAATAAATGCACGGACCCCTGCATACGCTCGTACTCCTGCTATGAGCGTACGTACAGTCTCTACTTTTATAGGCAACAAACATTAGCCCAGAACAGAATGCTACAATCGTGTAAATCAACCAATCAATTTCCGTGAGAGGTACGTCCTCTTCTCGAGAAAAGATCGAACGAGGGGAGTTCCAAGCTGGCAATGTTGCAGAACGGTATGCTGCGAAGGCAAGCGAGCAGTCACGAGAGTCGAAGCAGGGAGACTCAAGAGAGAATGGCAGAGGACTGGCAAAGCAGAGAGAGAGAGCAGCCAAAACCGGCCAGCAAAATATCCTTGTTCATCCAAGTGCTATTTTCGTATCGCTTATTATCCCCCCAAGTGGACAATTCTATTGAGTATATCTTTTATATATTTCTTTTATGTATAATTTCAGTCCAATATATATGTAAGCATTTTCCTAGTGACGTTAACATTGTGTTATATTTGATTGCCTGTTGTCAGCACCAGCATCATTTAAGATGAGTCATATCGTTTTTGTATCTTACGTATCTTTTCATAATTTATTTTACCCATATTTTTTTTGCTTCCAATATTTATGCCTCGAAATATCACATCAAGGAATACATTCTGTAGATAGCTGAAACATCTGCAACACCTCAGTTTGATTTACATAAGTAATACTTTTATAATGCAATTGCATGTGCACATTGAACAGTCTGATCAGCTGACAGAATTGCCTATGGCCCTATGGAATGACGAGTAGCGAAGATAATTTCTTTCGTCGTAGTGACATTTTCTCTAAAATAACGATAGGTGGCAACACTACATATCAGTCTGATTTCTTAACAGTCAAGCATGATGTTCCTCAAGGTTCTGTACTTGGTCCTTTGTTATTTCTTATTACATTTGTCAATGTTACTTTTGAATCCATGTTATATGCTGATGATATGACCTTTGTTCAAAGATGCACGAATCCCTGCGAGTCAAGTTATTATCTATGGTAGTCCAAGGTCAAGCAAATGATTGGTTCATTGCCAACCAATTCCTTCTTAATGAGGACAAAACTCAACACCTGTTATGTGGCCTTAAAAACCCAGATGTAGATGACTCAATAAAACTACTTGGGATATACATAGACAGCAAAGTTAACTGGAGCAGTCATGTATCAGCAATCTGTAAGAAATTGTCCAGATCTCTTTATCTGCTTCAGAGGCTTAAAACGTGTCACTGATGATTACATTAAGTATGCTTATTATGCATTTTTTCACAGTCACCTTAGTTATGGTTTAAAACTCTGGGGACATGCCGCCGATGCTAAACACATATTTACCCTACAAAAAGAGGCAATTAGAGTTATGACTAACTCTAGCCTTCAAAATCATTGTTAACCTCTTTTAAACAACAGAGTATAATGATACTATTTTGTCTTTATATATGTTATAATTTAATGTATGTTAAAGTAAATCTTTGTTACTTCACTCCCAGATGTTATATTCATTCCCATCATACAAGAAAGAAAAATAACCTATATGTTGTGCAGTGCAGACTCCCTAAAACCTATAACAATGGCCACACTCTGAGCATCAGGCTTTTTAATATGTTACCATCTACTGCCAGACTGACAAGCTATGCAATGGATTAATGGCTTCCGGTGATCCACCGCGTCTGGTGACTTTTGGTGACAACTGGCGAGGGCCAAGAAGGCAAGACAGATAAGAAGCCAGCCGCATATGCAGTGGTCCCATATCAGGCACAACGGAAAAGACCTCAAGAATCCTAGCCCGCCATAATCTCGTGAACAGATTCACGTCGGTAATAAAAGATCTGTGACCTACTCCCAAAGGCCAACGACCGCATACCTCAGGACATGTACGAGGGCATTTACAAGATTCCATGCACATGCGGCTATTCTTATATCGGTCAAACGGGAAGATCCCTAAAGTGCAGACTAAAAGAACACCAAAGGGCACTGACCAACAAACAAATCCGTCTCTCGGCTGTCGCAGAGCACGCTTAGTCGGAGCCCGGACACACCATCGCCATTGAGGACGCAAAAGTCATCGCGAGGGAAAATCAATATTTCCCCAGATTAATTCGGGAAGCCATTGAAATAACAAAACACCTGGCTAACTTTAACAGGGAAGACAGTTATACCCTTGCAGGTGCTTGGAAGAGGGTATTCTGGCCTACCCACCGAAGAGACAATGGCCCTGAAAAGGGCCTGCTAGTATCAGCACCAATCACAGTACTCCAGACACAAGAGCCAATCGCAGCTCTCTAGTGCCAGCCACTGCACCCATATATACCGGGCAAAACCACTTCGACCTGAAGATGTTCCCTGGAATGGGCACAAAACTGTTGTCACCAAAAGTCACCAGACGCGGTGGATCACTGGAAGCCATGAATCCAGTCATCAAACACCGCGGAAGCCTTCGAAACAAGTTATGCAATGTTTAGGCATGTTATTGAAAACTGGCTTGTCTCTAAGCCCCTCTACTCTATTGATGAGTATTTTGACTGTGACTTCTCTGAACTCACTTTCATAAGTATGTACTTGTTTTGTAAATTCCTTTTGTTTTTTTATATACTTAATTTTGTATCTTTTTTATATTTGTGATGATATCTACTGTGGCTCTGCCATCTAATGATAAATAAAGCACTATTATTATTATTTATAAACTATGAATTACAAATGGTATTTATGGTATGAGGATTCCTTGGAATGACTAAAACATACTGAAACATTTCCTGTCAATATAAGTAATCAATTCAGGATGTCAACTTTGGGAAACCAGCCTGCATTAAGGCCGCCACATATCGAAAGCTGTGCCACGCTATGCTATACCCCGCTAGGTATATCTATACATCGCTTGCCTACAGCAGGTAGCTAGTTCCACACACCAGGACCTATGCTATGGGTATGTCGCCATACCTCGACACCTCCAATGGCAATTGCCTCCCACATGATTTCTGTGGCATGTCTTTGGTGATGCATGCACACTCCACTCATTTTCCGCCACTGCCAGGGCCAGTGCAAGGGTATTTTGCACCTTAGGCAAACATTTCACCCTCTCGCATTTATGAGGGTCTATAGCATAGCACAGCGTGGCGCAAAATGGCATAGCTTTTGGTGTGCAGCGGCCTTTAGTCCTGGTTTGGACTTCTTGTTGTGATTATTATTGTTATCATCTATTATTATTATTTATAGTTCTATTATTATGTTTATGTTGAGGGCCTGGAAAAAAATTAGCCCAGGGCCCTGAAAATCCACCATCCGCCCCTGGTCAGCTTACAATTGCACTGTTTCCAATCAAGTGAATATGGTATGTAGAAATAGTAAATATTTTACAACATCGTGCAATACGTTTCATTTTTAGTTCAAATTACACCCATTCTCCAATTATGGAGTTTCAACAATTATCAGCCTCCTCAATGAATTAAATTTCATCAAGCACTGAGCAAAACTTATTGATTTGAAAAATAAAGTCTTACTTTGAAAATTTACTTGGTTCTTCTGACCAACCTGTGGTTCGCCGGGCTCTAGGTGGAGGAAGTGGCGAAGGTTCCTAAAATAAAAAATTCTTTAAATTTGTAATAAAAAATCTAAATTCAAAGTTTAATTAGTGAGATCATCTTACATAAAATAAATTAGATACATGACATCCATAGCCAGATATTTAATTTTTTTGGCATATCTATTCGTTTCAACAACAATATGATTTATCACGTAATCATCAAGAAATATCATGTACACATCCAAAGGAGTAATATTTTTTGTATATCTTTTTGCAAACACATTTTGCCAGTAAATTTCAAAGTTTTTTGGTGCAATTAATATTGTGTCCGCTCAAAACTCATTTCTCATGCAACTTGTTTGTGTTCATCCTGTTCTTCATTTTTTTCCTCGCCCACATACATACCATCAAGCACTTCTTCAAGATCCTCCAGTAAGCAAGTGATATCAGTATCTTCATCTGATAAATTGGAAAGGTTCCAAATAGGGTCTCCAACAGAATTGTTGGGATTGTACCCAATCAAGCTGCTACTGTACATAATTTTATTACTAAACACAGTGCAGTTAAAGACCAGAAATGTGCAAAAATTATAAACTTTGCATGACATTGATACAGTGCCCATGAAAAAATATATAATCCAAAGGAAACAAAAACCTTTGAAATTCTTAATTTAATCATCGATTTCTAATTCTGAAATGCAGGATTGAGACTCATCTGATTCTTTAGGAGGAAAAAAGATATAGCCACAAAGCTCCAACAATTAAGAAAAGAAAATGAAGCATTACTAAGACGTAACTAAGGGTTAATTGCTAACAATAGTCCTTGGTAGGTGGTGTGGCGGTAACAGCTCAAAATATAAGATATCTCTTAAATAATGCATTATATGGAAAAATGTTTCAAACAAAGGTTGCAGAAAATTATATTTCCTACAACTTTTATTCCAGTAAGTTTTTACATATATCAAATATTAAAGCAAATATTTCAAAATAACGGATGTGACAAGAGTAAACACCCACTTCCAGTTGACCGATTTTTATCAAAAACTAATCAGTTCTTGTGACTTTTATAAAAATGTTAAATATAAAATTTCGCATTCACCTGCTTAATAGTTTTTGAGTTAGAGCACCCACAAAAAAGCTATCACACACATCGAGAAAATGGTCAAAACGTGGGCTAAATTGCAGTATAGACCACACCACCTCTTGGCCAATAACGGAATTAGAATTTGTTAATTCACCTTAGAAACATATTAATTTAGTGCATTATTGTAGACCACTTACCACCCAGCGGGGGTTTATTATAGGTAATTTTTTATAATATACAAAGTTTTTCCAAACAATTAAATAACATTTATTTTAAAAAATTATTGATCCTTCTCATGAGGCACAAACTTTTGATGTCTTTAAAAAAACAAATAATCTTTCGTTTTATTTTAATGTACAATCATTTTGAATCCCACAATCTCTTCTCTCCAATGCAACATGGTTTCAGAACTGGAATGTCTACTGTTTCTGCAGTTGAGTCCCTACTGAACACAGTTATTTCTGCCTTTGAAAATAAGGAATTTACTAGAGTTACCCTTTGTGATCTTACCAAGGCGTCTGACTGTGTATCACATGATATTCTACTATTCAAACTGGAATACTATGGTATCAGAGGTGATCCTCTAAAGGTTCTTCAGTCATATCTCTCAGATAGACATCAATTTGTTTCTACTGACTATTGATTCAGAGATTCTGGAAATTCATTCTGGGATACCACAAGGTTCGGTTCTCAGTCCTCTATTGTTCCTAGTTGCTATAAATGATCTTGATTGCAATGTTAGTGCTATATAATACTCTCGTTTGCTGATGACACTACCCAAAAAATATCAATACTTGAGCAGCTAACTCAGTTCTCACTTTGGAATCTGCCAAGAGTTACTTCTCTGCTAATGAACTGTTGCTGAATGTGAATAAAATTCAGAGTGCTATCTTCTCCTTGCATGATCTACCTCATATTTATGACATAATGAAGTCTGTCCAAGTCCTGGGTTTTTGGCCCCAAACTATCATGGAATGACCACATAATCATGATCTGCAATAGACTTTCTCGTGTGCTGCACATGTTGAGAAAACTTAAGCCACATATATCTGATCACTATATTAAGTCAGTATACTTCGCATTTTTTCATTCCCAAAACACATATGGAATTCGTCTCTGGGGCCACTCATCAAGTGCAAAGTCAGTATTTATGCTACAAAAAAAAGCATTAAGAATAATTTCTGGTGTTCCCTCAAAGGAACACTGTAAACAACTCTTTGCTAACCATAAAATTTTTATCTTGTACAGCTGTTATACCTATATAAACTTACTACATGTAAAATAAAATTTAGAATTCTTTTCTACCAGAGCACAAATAAATTCACATGACACAAGATCATGTGATAAAATTTAAATCCTACATGTTAGGTTAGGTACTACCCTGGTCAGCTACAATTCTTCATCTCTACGTTTCTTCAATAGACTACCTGCAGTTGCCAGATCCATATCTGTGAATAAGTTCAAGTCCATTGTTTTTTCATGGCTTGCTGAAAAAGCCCTTTATTCAGTAAATCAATACTTTGAAGTTGATATAGACATTTCTTTCCAATGTATTTAATGTATTATTGTGGCCCTTCTTTCTCATGTTATGTAATATTTGTATGTAATGTATATATGTCTCTCTTTGTAAAAATATATCTTATTAATTGTGTTTACAACTGACTATGCATATTAAGGTCTTGTACTGGCTAATGGCTGAATAAATGATTATGATATTGTTATTAGATGTCCTAATATGATTTTTGTAAGACGATAATGTATTACCATCTATTGGACGAAATAAATAACGATGATAATTAACAAGACAAATATAAAAAACCATCCAAGATGTTTATACATAGTTCTATGAAACACAAATCAAATTTTGAGACGAAATAGACCTCACACCGTATATATTAAATCATACCACAGTGATATAAAACAGATGATAAATTTTCGTCACATTACAAATGAACTCAACGAATGAATACTTTAGTTAACATCAGAATAATATATATAAAGACAAATATTGTAAATTCCACTAAACACGAATGTAACGACCGGTTTGTATTCTTTTATATGTATTATGAAATCATTCCACAAAGTCGTGCCTTCCCAAGTGGTTTGAGAACATCAAAATATAATATATAAATTCTAAATGGTGGCAGTTAGGCTGGTGAAATTTTCAGAACTTAACGCAATCACTAGATTAGGCAATACTAACCATCTTAATATCCTTTAGCGCGGTTTTGGATTGCAAAAAAATGTAATATTTCGATATTATATTAAATTTGATGTATCGAAAACTTAACATAGATGCAAACGATATATCGGTAGGAATAAATCGATATACAGTGGGTAAATAAAGTATTTGAAGTTGTGTTTCCACATGTTCAACTAATAATTAGAATACAGTTATGTCATTGCAATTCGGTAAACTTATTTCATGCTTATTATTAGAGCATTATGGCGAAGCCGCCCAGAAGGTGGGAGGAGATTTATTTAGATGGGGAACAAAAACACTTCGTGAAATAGCTTCCTCGACTGGTTTACCAATTGAAAAAGTTAGTTCTCATATTAATGAGTTATATTACCACGCAGTTTGAATTTATGCCAATATTTATATTAAAATGTACAATTGAAATTGAACAATTATTGCAATCATTATTATGGAGAAATTGCAATGTTAGGAACAATATAATATTGTTAAGGAAATATGTTACGTCTAAAATGAAATTTTTCCTTGATAATGTGATATTGCAAGTTCAGTTTTTTATTAATCCAACGAAAATTTGAATTTTTAGGTTAAAGAGACTCTCTGTTTGCTAATACAATTCAACTTTGTGTCGTTCGCCCAAGGAAAAGTTCCAAATAGAGCAGAGTACACTTTTATTGCTGAAAGAGTCTTACTTTTACTTCGATATCCTAGGTAAATTAAGATCATCAATCGCATATATTTATGCTTAGATTCATTTTAATTTAAGTAACATTTCATATGTAATCACTAGATACTTATATTTGATCAAGTCTTTGTATGGGGATGAAGAAGAAGCTCTGATTGAGGAATTACTTCAACATGGTCAGAAGTCGGCATCAGAGACGTTGTTAAGCGTGGCAATGAAACTGAATGAAGCCATGGAAGGTATAGTACAAATTGAAAAATTAGTGATGGAACTTTAAAAAAAATATTTTATCGTTATTGAGTTGAATGCTAGAAATGAGTCATATTTTATCCTTTGAATAAAGTTCTTTAAGTTTTAAAACTTGGTGAATGGATGGTCGTTTCATGTTGTTTGGATTGATCCTGTTGTATTTATTTCCTTGTTATTTATCATTTTATAAAATAAAATAGGTTTCTCTCTAGGAAACAAGAACTGTGTGTGTTTGGTTACCCTGAAAGACAAGTTTATATCACTTGTTAAGAATCGATTTATTCAAAGATGCCCATCTGTTAGTCAAGGCATTATTCCAAATTTGACTATAAATGAAGCGGAACTATATCGTGAACCTGAAATTGATGTAAAAGACCTAACTTTTAAAATGGAGAAAAAAAGCACAAGCAGTGATAGTCAACCTGATGATGTCATTTGGAGAGTAAATTTTGATCGATTCCACCAAGAAATGAGGTGCGTGTCTGTGTTTTCATAGGTCAGTGTATATATAAACTTTAAAACATTATGCCACGAAAAAGAGTAATTGGCATTTTATTTCTTTATTCGATATTCCAATAAAAACTTGGATTAACATTTTGGTTCCATACAACCTTGTGATTTGTCTAAAATTGAAGTAGTTTAATTGCTTTCCATTTGGTAAGTGTTCTGTACTTGCCAACTAAAACGTAAATATAGTCATTGCTATGCAAAGTATTTTATCAGGATTATTTACTCTTATAATAATGTCAATTCCAATTTACAAAGCGAGGAATAATATGAAATATAATAATATTATTACCCCTTATGTTTGGGGCATGGATTTTTCGGGTTTAAAAAAAATTTCATTCGGAGGGTAAATATCGGGTTTTATTATTTTTCCTTTCTTTCGGGTTAAAATCAGGTATAAATAAGTTACAGATTTTTAGATGTTTTAAAAAAGTTCAATCTCGGGTAATTTTCGGGTTTTATAATTTTGTAATTCGGATAAAATTATTTTAAAATAAAAATCTTGTTTAAAAATTTAATCAACAATCAAACTTTTTACTATACCTTAAGTATGTTTTAGAGCAGGGGACGGCAACCTACGGCCCGTGGGCCAAAACTATCCGGCCTGCAGTCCCTAAACGAAAAATCATATCCCCAGGCCCGCGGTGATCCTAAAAAAATAATTCAGGTGTGTATTTCAGGCCTGATGTAGAACCACATGATTTGGATCAGGTGCATTATTTTGCTAAATTTAAAAATATTTTAATAAAAATTTATTTTTAATTAAGAAATTTAATTTATATATATGAAATCCTGTAATAACCATACCCTGTAAATTAAATTTTTGAATTAAAAATAAATTTTTATTAAAATATTTTTAAATTTAGCAAAATAATGCATCTGATTCAAATCATGCGGTTTTATATCAGGCCTGAAATACACACTTGAATTATTTTTTATGACCACCGCGGGCCGGTGGATATGATTTTTCGTTTACGAAACAAAGTAGTTTTTGCATCAGCTGCATGTAAATTTGGTAGAACAGTAGACATTGTATCAAACTCTCATCCAATTACTTACAAAAGATGACAGCTCAATGAAAACCCCCTCTACCCGATACCTATCTATCGCCTTGTCGGAAAGAAAAAGCAGTTAGGGAGAAAGTCATCGCCTGTGAGAAAAGACAGTTCCTTGTGAGAGTTTTCTGTACTTAATTGGCTATAATACATATATGTGCATTGATGATTGCTGTTTCTTCTTATTGTTTGTGCATCATATAATTGTAAGTATTATATGTTATATATTTTTAATAAAAATCTTCAACCATAATATAAAATTTTAAATTCTGTTTAATTGAAATTGAATTATTTTATTTTACAGCGAACCCCAATGACAACAAAATGCAGGAAGGTCGATGTTGAGTGCCGAGTCTTCCAAAACACTTGAACAGAAAAGTACTTTTTCACACAACACTTCAGCAAACTCACATGCCTAATTTGCCATGAAAGTGTTGCTGTAAATAAGGAATTCGACATCAAGCGGCACTATGAGACAAATCATCAGAAATACAGTGAATTTAATGGACATGCAAGGAAGGATGAAGTTTATAAACTTAAATTGGGTCAAGAAAAGCAATGTTTGGTATTCCAAAAACAAAGCGCAGAATCTGAAAGACATACATGCGGTGTCAAAGTTAATAGCAGAACACATGAAGCCCTTCACTGACAGAGATTTTGTGAAAAAGTGTGTACTGGCAGTTGTAGATGATGTCCCGAAAAAAAACTTTATTTTCAAAGGTCAGTCTTTCTGCAAGAACAGTTACACGATGAGTAGAAGAAATGTCAGCAGATTTGAAAAATTCTTTAAAAGACTACTGCCAAAATTTCCAGTTCTTCTCAATAGCGCTTGATGAGAGTACAGATACCATAGACACTGCTCAGCTTGCAGTATATGTACGTGGAGTAAGCTCAACTTTAGACATTGTTGAAGAGTTGGTTGGACTGACACCTATGAAGGGCACTTACCACAGGGGCAGATATTCTTGAAGCATTACTCAAGTGTACTACAGATATGAAGCTGAATCTATCAAAGCTAATATGCATAACAACCGATGGAGCGCCGAACATGGTCAGGGAAAAGAAAGATGTCATAGCCCTACTTCAAAGTCACATAGAAGGCCTTGTAATTAAACACAAAGTCAGAAAAGTGCACTGCATAATCCACCAGGAAGCATTGTGTGCTAAATATTCAAATTTTAAAGACGTGATGGATGTAGTGGTGAGGGCAGTTAACCTGATCTTGTCTCGGGGATTGAAGCATCGTCAGTTTCAACAACTTTTGTCGAAAGCAGAGACTCAGTACGGGGACCTGCTATACTTCTGCGAAGTTCGCTGGCTCAGTCGAGATGCTATGTTAGAAAGAGTATATGCGTTGCGGGAAGAAATAGCTACATTTTTTGAAAGTAAAAATATGGATTCTTCGGAATTTCATGATCCCAAATGGCTTTCAAATCTGGAATTTCTGGTGGATTTAACATCACATTTAAACAACCTAAACTTGCAGCTTCAGAGAAGAAATCACCTGATACATGAGATGTGATTGATCATCGTCGCCTTCGAAACAAAACTTCGACTGTGGGAATGGCAGCTTGTGAAATCAAACTACGCTCATTTCCCTAAACTCCAGGAGACCAAATCAACAGACACCAAAATATTTGTGACTGTGATAAGTGAATTGAGAACTTGAGTTTTCCACCCGTTTTGCTGACATTCATTCGATCACAAGCGATTTGAGGCTTTTTGGCACTCCATTTGACGTGGAAGTGGGCACCAGAAAATGCTCAAATGGAACTTATTGAGATGCAGTGATCTATTAAAATCTAAATTTCATGCAGAGGGCGTGACATTACTAGAGTTCTACAGAAAATATCTTCTTGAATCTGGGATTTATACAAACTTGGTAGTTCATGGGAAAAAATGGCATTGATGTTCGGCAGTACTTATATGAGCGAGCAACTCTTCTCAAAAATGAAATACATGAAGAGCAAGTTAAGAACCCATCTGACTGATGCCCATTTAAATTACATTCTATATCTGGCCTCATTCAGCCTGTCACCTAATATTGAGACTTTAGCGCGACAAACAGCATCAAGCCTCACACTAATTTGTATGATTTATGCTTTCACAACATCAATGTTGCTTAAATAAAATAAACATTATTAATAGTTCATTGTTTTATTATTACTACCTTAATTTATGTTACTATAGATGAATGTGGCCTTGCAATTTACCCTTGCATACTGCCTATGCTGCGATAATGACTCCCGTGCAGTCATGCAGGTCTGCCTGCCGTAAGTTTTTTTATGATATCCCTCTCTCCGTTGAACTTCTCTATTTCAGTTATCCACTGCTTCTCATAAGGGTCCCATGTGCTGGACGCATATTCAAAATAAGGCCTCACTAACAAAACTTAGCATCTTTTTGAGAGAGAGGGGAAAGTGTCTTTCCTCGCTTTTTCCAACGACCCGCTTGATAAAACCTAACTTTTATTTACTTTACCGCATACTCTACATATGTAAAATATCTTTTAAGTTTGGAAGCAAATAAAAAACGATTTCCCTTCTAAAAATATTGCACACAATATACATACTGCTAAATGAAACTATTTGTCAATATTAGACATTGATTCACGAAAAGCCTTTTGCCGTTTCATCCTAGAATGCTGGATATGAAGGGAGAAGACGTAATGTGTTAACAAAAACTATACAGGGGTAATGGTTTTGAGGAGGCTCCCACCCGGCCCGTGGTCAATCCTAAATTGGGCCATCCGGCCCACCACTAGCATAAGGTTGCCGACCCCTGTTTTAGTGTGTGATATCTTGTGTTAAATGCCTCCAGGTGGAGAGGAACAACTCGCAGGCAACACAAATATCTTGCTTCCTGTTCAACTTCTTTTGAAAACACCAGATATCAGTGAAATGATTTTTCTTTCATAGTGTCTTCAACTAACAGACACTTGGGCTCTTTTTTCCTTATCCCATCGAAGATCTAGCAGCAACTAGCTAAGGCGAGGTCCTTGACTGTTAGTGATACATGCAAACCAAGGAGATTAAGATTGTGTTACAAAATAAGCTTACAAATAAATTGTTTACAAAGAGAATAAACAGACTGATCACAAACATCTCAGACTGCACTCAAGTGCCAGAATAGAAATTCTGTGACCAAATATAAAGAACTTGTTTAGAGAAAACTAATAATTTTGGGTTTTAGCTGAACTTTAAAAAGGCAATCGGAGGGTAAAAATCGGGTAAAACCCAAAAAATCCATACCCTACTTATGTTCAATGTTGTTGCAATATTTTTTAATGCCTAATTTATGACATCAGCCCTTGCCATTTGTTTTTTTTTTACAGGGATCAGATAATGACTTCATCAATAGCTAGGAGAATAGATGAAAATGGATTGGGTCTAATGAGCCATTTATTGAAACTAATGTACCAGAGAAGTGACCCTTGGGCTCCTATATCTAACCCTATTCCTATGACAGAGATTCGGGAGACAGTGAGGAAGCAATTAAATCAACAAGTTTTGTTTCAGTTTTTAGATCAATATCTAAAAGTTATAGGTATTAATTTTAATCATAAGTGCTCAAAAATATTACAATCCCTTCCATTTTTTTATTTGAATAAGCATATACAGTAAGAATCATTAGCTTGAATAGAATTACTGATGTCTCCATTTTATTTCTGCTACATTCATTTAATTTTGTCAATCTTTTGCTTTTGTAGAAGAGGATTCATGTGGATTTGTAGATAAATCAGGGGACAGTGGAGGAGGGCAGTACAATGTTAACATGAAGAAAGCCTTTACTCAATTAGCGTGGGTTACAGTTGAAAATATTGTAATGGAACGGTTTGGATCAAAGGCAGCCAGAATATTCAGGTATCAATCATAAACAGCTTAACTCACTATGATTTAAAACTGTTAATTATACTAAACATTTTTTGCAGGCTTATTAAAATGAAAAAATATGTTGAGCAAGACCAAATTCTCCAATTCTGCATGATACCTTCAAAAGAATGCAAACTTTTAATCTACCAGCTTTCTCAAGAAAATTTCCTTCAGCTACGAGAACTAAGGAAAACCTTATCCAATAGTGGCCCAAATAAAACCTTCTACCTATATCACATAGACTTAGAGCAGGTAAAATTGTGGATATTATCCTAAATTTATATATATTATAAAATAAATTTAAAAAGTTACGATATTAAATTATTAGATAAAATTACATGATATCATTACGTTTGGACTTAGGTGAAAATTAATTAGCAATTAATTTTGTAGGTTACTAGAATGGTTCTTGAAATGTGCTATAAAGCTCTATATAATGCTTTGGTGCGAAGGGAATCTCAGAAGTCTGAAAATAAAAGATTAATTGAAAAACAGCAGCGCATTGAATCAATTGCCTTGAACTTAAAGGAACAAGGAGCATCAGAAGAGCAATTAGCAGAAGTAAGGAGTGCTGTTGTACTTATCAGGATTATCAATGGCAGAGCAAAATTTCATTAGTTATTTACATTTGTTAAATTGAGAAAACCATCTCATGGCTACAAAGCGTTTGGAAAAACGAACAGCGCCACAAATCAGCTGTCCTGCTCGTGATTAACCGAAAAGAATTTCTAGTGGATCATGAGTGAGGGCAGCGGATTCGTAGTCGAATTAGCATTGTTTGTAGCTTGGATGTTGTGGATCAGTAGTATCATTTTAGTTGTATTGCCAGCTCGATGTGGAAATAAAGCGCGTTTGATTTGGAACGATAATAATGAAAAAATCTTTCACTTGCAGATCGAAGACATGTTGACACCACCAGAAAGAACAGTTCTCGAAAAAGTTCGTGTTACGATGGATAAACTTACAGAAGCGGAACTGCAAATCGATGAAACTGTTTTTGTATTACAGCTATTTGTTATGTATAGACTTGATAAATTGTAATAAGTGACGCACTTTTATTGTGTGTCAGTGACAACTGTAACTTACTTGTAAAAAATAAAGGACAAAAATATTTTCCCATAATTTTGTTTTTACTGTACGCAATCTTATCTCCTCCCGCGTTCCCATGATTCCGAAAAACAAGTGACAACGTAGCGGCATATGGTGGCATAACTTACATGATTTCGTTAGGAGCGTTGTGGTAATTTACGTGATACGGATAGCTGTTACTGATCAAGATAAAAATTTCCATCATCGGCACACTTGGTTAATATCTTATTTTCAGTGTGCGTAATTATCGATCAAATGTGCAAAGTAAATATTGCTTTTTTTTATAACTGACCTGACCAACGAAGGTGAAAATGGCGGACGGCGTGGACATAGATTTGTATGCCGACGATATTGAGCAAGATTTCGCGCAGGTATGCATGGAATTGCAACAATTGGTGGTTCGGTGTTATTAAGTAACCCTTAGTAAATTTTAATTGGTACATAAAGTAATGTTTTTACATTTGTAACGCCAAACGTTCTCTGTACTGCATTGGGCATGGTCGGAATTTTGACTTGTGGACAAAATGTCCCGGCGCCTTATTCACTAAAGTCGAAAGCCGGCGAATTTTACAGAGTAATAAGGTTATATTAGCATTTGTACCGCTTGGTTATCTTTAGACGAAACCGGAAAAATTTATTTTTTTAGCATACTTGTTTACGAGATTTATTAAGAACCTTGCTGTAGAGTTTGTCTCTGTTAAATATCCCATGTCAGGTTGAGCTGTTTCAGTGATTTTTATTTTACTCAGGACGAGTTTGCTGGAGACGGAGTTGATTTATACGACGATGTTATTTCGACTCCTGCTGCTGGAGGTGGTGGCGGCGGTGGAGATGACAACGCACCGTCTTCACATCCACCTTCCACCAATCAAAACTCCGGTGGTCGTTCACCTAACGCTCCAAATCCTCCTTATCAACAAATGGGTAACAACATTCAACCCAACCAAATCGGTCGTAGACATCAGCTCTACGTGGGAAATTTAACTTGGGTAAATATGTGATAAATAATCTTTTTCTTTAAAAGTGATTTAAAGCGCTTCAATTTCTCTATCAAATACAGTAATTCTCAGCATATAATCTAAGAAATTTGGCCCAATTTTGTGATAAGTGATAATCATATTTTAGAAAAAAACAACTACATAACTTATACACAAATTTATTTGCACGACCAGTTTCGCTAAATAATGATCATCAGTTGAGGCAAGTGCTCGAAAGTATTCTATATATCAGAGGTGGTTAAACCGTGGCTCTTTAATCGTAATGCACTGCTCATTACATTTCTATTTAAGGATGTGTCAGTGCTTTTCACTAAAGAGCACAATAACCAGTGTGAATTGACACGTTTTGGGTATGCCTAAGGGCCACTAATTCTCTCTGTATTATTTCGAGTACTGGTTATGTTTACTTTTAATAAATATATGTGCACAGACAATGTATGACTTGTGGCTCCCAAACTTCTGAAGATTATACATGTCGCTCCGAGAACAAGTACATTAGGCCACTCCTACTATATATACTAGGTAAATGGAAGGGAGGAAAGCAAAGGAGAAGGGAGGGTTATCAGCGAATGGTGGGGGTGGCGAACATAAACACACTGGCTGCTTTCCAAATATTGGTGATATTTCCACAGGAGATGAATTTGTAATTTTAGTTTTCTTATTTAAAATCACCTTAAATAACAAAATAAGGAAATTGATGGAATGATATGATCCGAAGATCCTATGCAGACAGGCATAAGCTGTGAAAGTTGGAACAATTTTTGAAACGAGAAAAAAGTCTGCTATGACCGGGAATTGAACCCGGGTCTTCCATTTGCCGGGCGGATATTCTACCCCTGAACTATCGTAGCAGAACATTTTCTCTCGTTTCTGAACACGGATGTTTTCCTTTGTGGGACGGGAACTAGCCAAGCTAATATCAAACTGCCCCGACAGATGTCCTCAAAGAGGATCATCTTTTCTTTCGGTGATCCTCTTTGAGGACATCTGTCGGGGCAGTTTGATATTAGCTTGGCTAGTTCCCGTCCCACAAAGGAAAACATCCGTGTTCAGAAACGAGAGAAAATGTTCTGCTACGATAGTTCAGGGGTAGAATATCCGCCCGGCAAGTGGAAGACCCGGGTTCAATTCCCGGTCATAGCAGACTTTTTTCTCGTTTCAAAAATTGTTCCATCTTTCACAGCTTATGCCTGTCTGCATAGGATCTTCGGATCATATCATTCCATCAATTTCATGTTGGCAATCTCACCATTTGAGAGGAAGGAGTTTCTTTCGGTGATTAACAAAATAAGGGTTTTAGTCGATATTATGACTTCATTATAAAAATAACCCTCCAAACAAAATCTCTATTAGTACGCAAATGTTGGTTGGAGCGCTGTCGACTATGAACTCAATACACTGTGACAGTGAGAAAAAGACAATGCATTGAGACAGATGCTGGTGGTGTAGAGGTCAGGACGCTGTCTGCTGCTTGAAAGGGCAGAGAGTACAAATCCTGCAAAATGATTTTTTCCAAGGTCTCCTGGCCTCTTGTTTGTGCGGTTTGAGGAGACCGCACAAAGTCAGCGTTTCGTCCTTTGAAGGGGACGTTAAGCTGTTGGCCCCCTTTATACTCTTCATTAAGAGTAAGCTAATGCTGGCACTGGGTTTTCCTCCACTCTTGTGAGTTTGTTCGTTGTGGAAGGAGCCATGGCTATAATAATCCAAGAGGTTGATTAGCCAAAAATACACACACACACACACACAATGCATTGAGTTTGATGCCCTGCTGTAAGATGGCAGGTTGATCGAAAGACAAAGGATTGAATCAACTCGAGGGGATTATTTCCATTTTTCATAAATTAAAATGAAAATATAGGAGATGTAATGAAGAACTTTGTCACTTCCACACAATTAACTCAGTACACTATGACAGTGAGAAAAAGACAATGGATTGATATGGGAGAAGTGTGCATGTGTGTGGAAGTGACCAAGTTTTTCATTACATCTTATAATGAGCAAATTCCACAAGGTTGAGCCTCACTTATTTTAATAACTGCTTTGACAATGTAATTGTCGAAACTCGAGCTCAGATTGTAGTCTCAAGGCTGAATGGCTTTCCCTCCCTTTCCTCAAAATTTGCTTATCTTGCCAACTTACTAAGTAATGCAACTTCAAAATTAAATCTATCAATTTTTTTCGAAAGTGCCCGAATAGTTCTAAAAAGTTAGAAGAAAGTTATAGGGCCATTACGAACATCTATGCATTTGTTCTATATACAGGCATACCACATTTTGTGCAGCTTTGTTATAGCGCAAATTTATGAAAAGTGAATTTTTTATTTTTAAAAATTTCATTTTCTATTAAATACGTCCAAAAAAGGAGGCAAAAGTTAAGAAACCATAAACACATCACCATCACAGGGAGTTTATAAAAGATTTTTGAACAGTGACACTGCAACACTTACAATTAGATACAGGATATTGAACAGGAATTTATGGGTTTGGTTCATGTTCAGACAATTTCAAATTTTCTGGGTTCGGTTTGGTTCATGAAAAATTTTTTGAACAAGTTGGTTCTGATTTGGGTAAAAAATTTTTTAATTCATCTACAATCTAAAATTCATTAATTTATTATAAAATGACTTCATTTATACTATGCAAATCAACATCGAAAAATACATAATAATAACAAACAAAATTAATTACAAAGCCAATAACATATGTTGGTAGAATTAGTAACTGTATAAAAAATGTTGGGCAAGATCTATCAACACTTGACAAAAAAATAAATTTATTTATTAATGATTACTTTTATGTTTAATTTCTAAGAGGTTAAAATAGTCTAAGTCACAGTGTCAACCAGTAGAAAAGGGAGGAGGGAAAGGGGATGGAAATTTACCCCATGAGATATAAGAAATCCCACGATCTGCAAACCTAGACCAAGTTCTTCCTTTGTTCCATAGGATAGCCCATGAAACTTTTGAATTCGATAGCTTTAATGGTGTAAAAAGGTGTAAAGAACATACACACACACACTAAAATATTTATAAGATTTCTTGGCATTTTTTTGTTGAGTGTACAAACATGAAACCTCTTTCTTCTGCCCCTGTGCGCTTCTATCATTATTTGAAGTTTTTTTTCCGAAAAACTTAACGGGGAAGGTGTTGAAATCTATGATAAAGCAGTATACATGAAGTAGTCTGTAAACCTGGTATAAAGACGTGTGATACAGTGCTTCTGTGAATGCGTAAAATAATTCATCAAACTGTTTTAATGTCCTCAGTGCTTGGTGGGTTATGTTCGATTCAGACGACAATGTATATGGCAAGTAACTACACAGCATGGAAAAACATTCTACAATGTAATCTAATTACTAGGCACTGCTCGACCTATGCACGGTTCCTGCAATGCAGTGTGTCAGTAGTCGAACCAACTTTGTTACTCAGTCTCAGGCAGGGAGGAGTAATTATCCTATTACCCCCCTTTATGTCTGCCATTGATTCATGTCTGAGGAGAGTAAGTAACAAATCAAATCTAGAAAAGAAGAGGTTTTCTGCTTTTTGAGAGATCTTATAATTCGAGACATAACATCTTGTCTCCCTCTCATTCACTAAACTTCAGTAAGAATTATTTTCTTTTCATTTGGTTATATACATGGATTATCTGGAAGATTGTGAATCCATTTTTAAATCGGTTCAGGTCCAAAGTAAACACCAAGTCATGGTTCGGGTTCTCAAAATTGAGGTCGGCTTACACTTGAGTAAATACGGTATTCTCTAATAATTTGCTCATTTTCTTTTACAGTGGACTACTGATCAAGATATTACTGATGCTGTCCGCGACATTGGAGTTAGTGATTTTATAGAAGTGAAGTTTTTTGAAAATAGAGCAAACGGACAGTCTAAAGGATTTTGTGCCATTTCATTAGGGTCAGAACAAAGTGTGAGATTATGCTTGGATAGACTTCCAAAGACAAGTTTGCACGGCCACTTGCCTGTGGTGACCTTTCCTACAAAACAGGCTTTAAATCAGGTGAGCTAAAGTTTTGTGCATGTGGTTTTATATTTAACCCTTTTACTGCCAGCTGGCCGATCTATCGGCCCTCACTGCATTTGTGAAAACTGCCACTGGCAATCTGTTGGACGTGTTTTTTTTTCACTGAGATAAGCTTCTTAATGAGAGTCATGGTCTGAGCCACCAAGTCTCTGTTATCTGTGATGTTTATGCTTCTGAATCATCACAAATCCTATAAGGATTGCTTGAGTTGTAATTTTTTTTCGTTATTAAGATCTTTGTCTGTCTCACAGTGGGTAACTTGTATAGCTTGTCATATGTTTTGGGATCCACATTGGAGCAGTGTTTCCAATTGGCTGTAAATTTTTTATTTTTGTGACATCTGTGATTTTGATACAAAAAAGCAAACTATTCATCTCATATAATTGCAATATATACCAAGCAAACATCATCATCGTGGGAAATAAAATTTTGGATGTTGTGTGATTCTGTCATTCATTACTGTTTGGCATTCTTATTTTGTTGATATATAGCATAATCATTCATGCTGAATAATTCCTGATGCTTTCTTCCTCCTTTCTTATATACTTAAATGTCTCTGCTAATTACTTTTTCTTTTTTTATTAAAATAATTTTCGGGTCATATTTTTCATGTTAATCTCCTTAAAATCAGTATGCCAAACTTTGAGAAAGATGCTGCACAAATCATTGAATTTCTTGACAAAAACACCGATATTACTGAGAGTGAATTGCTTAGTGACAGCGAAAATGATTTGGTAACAGATGACGATGATCACTTTATATTAATGCTAAACATAAATTTTTATTTTTTAAAGTGCAAAATAAAAAGCAATAATTTTTATAAAAAAATAAATGTGCCATTCAAAACATCATAGTATTTACAAAACTTAATATTTATCGTAACATCAGTGCTAGCATAAACAGTGAAAGTTGAAGAAGATGCAGATCGTTTGTCTGTGTTTCATTGCCATGCTGGGAATTTTAAAATACAGTACTGTATTTAAAAAAATTCCAAATAATTATGTTCTTAATATTTTAGTGTGATTTTTTGCAGTGCATTTGTATTAAATTTTCTTTATTAGTTTGTAATAAGTATTAGAGCAAGTATTAGATGTAATTATAATCCTGAATGTTAAAAATAATTTTTATTTTTAAAAAATGATAACTAAAATAACTAATTTGTAATTCATATAATATATGTGTTGTTGTAAAAAGCTTTACAATATATACCAAAATGGTAATTATTTCAGCAACATGAAAAAATCAGGATACAATATTAATAAATAACGTGTACAACAATTTTACTAAGATATTGCAAATTAAAATGACCGTGGCATTTCTGGCTATACCTGCCAGATCTGGCGTGGCAGTAAAAGGGTTAATGAGAAAAGATAGCGAGAATTGAATAACCTCAGTAAATGTAACATTCCCTCTAATTTAATTAATTAAATTAATATAAGTAATTTTAATTTCTTGAAGAATATTTTCTATGAAATAATCTTTATTGCTAAGAAATGGGTTGTAAATTTTTACAGAATGATATTTTAATTGGCAAAGGTGAGGATTGTAATGAGTGAGTCGGGTTACAGAAATATAAGGCATGAATTTTTAATCTAGAATACTACCAGAAACATGGGGTTTTCAGCTGTTTTTATATCATCTGACATCCAGAGGGAGAGAGTCAATTTTCGGAATGTTAAATTTGAGAATTCAAATTCAAATTGATTCCAACATTGGACGAACTCAGTTTGCATTTCTTTCTTAACCACTTCCCTGATGCTCCCGAGTTATCTCGGACAACAAAGGCGTGAAAATTCTGATGCGCCTGAGTTAACTCAGGCAATGCCTCTGTTTCCTGTTCAAGCAGATCACATCTGAGTTTTCTCGTCGTTTGTGAGTATTTTGTATTTCTGTCGACAGAGGACATACAAAGATTCAATTTTGATGGTTGCTGATGGTTTTTTCAAATGATATCTTAGTATTTTTTACATAAATAAAAGTAATAATGTTTTCGCATATTGTCAGTAAAATTCTAACTTATTATTTTTAAAACATCGCTAGTAAGGAGGGAAAACATCCCTGAATCTCTTTTATCCTTTTTTGTACTATGCGCACTGTAAAGACATGTAGTGGGGTGATGTATGTAAATTCATGCATCAGTCCATTTTTTCTTACGTTCGTCCATCATTCCGTCCGTATGTTTCAACTCAAGAACCAATGACTATATTTTGATGAAATTTTATATTTTCGAGTTTGACATAAATATCTCCAGGAATCCGATTTTGGTTGAATTCATACAATAATTACGACCAATTTACATGAAGACCTACATAGATTTTACAACACTTTGCAAGTAAAATTCAAGAACCAATTGAAATATTGTTATCATATTTGATATTTGGTAGTTTACCTATATTCTGCGCCTCCTTTTTTATTTTGGTTGCGATCGGACAATATTCATGACCATTTTACATGAAGACCTACATGAATTTTACAATAATTCGCAAGTAAAATTCAAGAACCAATTGAGATATTGTTATCATATTTGATATTTGGTAGTTTAACTATATCCTGTGCTTACTTTTTTATTTTGATTGCGATCGAAAAATAATTACGACCACTTTTCATGAAGATCAACATGAATTTTACAATAATTCGCAAATAAAATTCAGTAATCAGTTGAGATATTGTGATCATTTGTAATATTTGGTGGCTTACCTATAACCTGTGCATAAATTTTAATTTGGATTATGATTGAAAAATAATTACGACCTCTTTACAGGAAGAGCTATGCATTTTACAAGATATTTGAATTCAAAAAATAATTTTTTGAATGAACCAGTCCACTATTCCGTACATTTCCCTCTCAGGGCCCCTTTCAGCTCCTGGTTTTTCCAATCCTCTCTCCCCTCCACCTCCTACTTTCCCTTTTACAACCACAGTCTTTATAACGCCGCTCCAGAAAGAATGTCCCCTTCCCCAACCTCCTCCCCCATAGTGCTGTGTGTTGACCACTTTTCCCTTTCTTCCATCTTCCTTACCCCTTCCAAAATCAAACCTGGCCTTCCCATCATATTTGGGGTTTTCCCTAAACCCCTCTCTTAGGTTAATGTACCCTAGACTGGGCGGTAGCCCTAGGTGCTGCAGGAGGTGCGGGCATCGCACTTCTGCGACCGCTGCATACTTTCAAAGAGACAGCTGTGTTAGTTATTCATAGAGCTTTAGAGCATAAACGTCTAGCATTCCCACTTGCATCTGTAGTCCACTTATAGCATTATTATTTATATTTTTGCGTTATCGTTTTTTTATTTTTCGTTATTATTTTCACTGTTGTCCATTATTGTTTTCATTATTTTCTGTTGTTGTTGCTATTGTGTTGTTTTTTGATGGGTGTTACTTCACCCTTCCTATTATGGAACGTGACGACAATTACGACAGTTCCGATTTTGATATGGAAGGAGTGGATATTGAAGATTCCAGTTTGGAATCAAGTTTTTCAGAAGAGACAAGCTCTGATTCTGAAGGTGCAGCTGAACCAGTGCAAGAAGGAGAATGGTGGTGCATTGAAATATTTTGTACTTTTTTTAATGATGGTTATATAACCGATGAAACTAATCACTATGCAAGTGAGTCATTGCGTCAAGAAGCTTCGGGATGGAGCAGTGATAAAGAAAGACAATGGCGTGCCATCACTGGCTCCGAAATTCATGTGTTTTTGGCACTTGTTATGCTACAGAGTATTGTTTGGCTATTAAAAAACGAGAATTTATTTTCAAAAATTTTGATTTTTATCAGATTCGCCATACATTAAACTATTTTTCTACATAGATTCCACCATTATTGAGGTATTTATTATAACGGGGCACCAGTTTCTGTCTCCCCTCCTCGTAGAACAGGGCCGCCTGTGAAGACAGCCACTTCTGCATTGCTCCTTTAATGTCATCATCGTTGAAGAAATGCTGGCCAGCAAGGAACTTCTTCAGATGCAGGAACAGATGAAAGTCACTTGGCGCTAAGTCTGGGCTGTAGTGAGGGTGATTTGTTCACAGCCAAATGACATGATGAGGGCTTGACTTTGAGAAGCAGTGTGTGGCCGAGGATTGTCATGAAGCAACACAACTCCGCGAGTAAGCATGCCACGCCTTTTGTTCCGGATCACGCGACGCAGTTTCTTCAGGGTCTCACAATAGGCTGCTGAGTTTATTGTTCTGCCTTTACCCAGGAATTCAACAGGCAAAACTCCTTGCCTGTCCCAAAAAACTGCACATGATCTTGCGGCTTGAAGTTGTCTGTTTGAATTTCTGCCTTTTCGGCAATGAGATGTGCTTCCATTCCATGGACTGCTGCTTCGATTCTGGAGTCACATGGGACACCCATGTCTTGTCACCTGTGACGATATGGCTCAAGAACCCATCACCTTGCTCACTGTATCGTGTGAAGAAGGTTAACGCATTGACAGCCCGCTTGTTTTTGTGTTTAAATATTACAAGACTAGCAAGGGGAAGGAAAATAGAGAGGGAGGGAGAATGGGGAAAGGAAGAGAGGAGAGGGAATGGGAGGGAGAGAGAGAGAAGGGTGGGAGAATGGGGAAAGGAAGTGAAAGAGGGAGAGAGAATGGAAGGGAAAGAGGGAGAGAGAATGAAAGGGAAAGAGGGAGAGAGAATGAAAGGGAAAAAAGGAGTGGGCTAGTGTACAGTATACAATCTACGTCCTTTTCCCAAATACATTCTTAATCAACTTTTGCACTACAGCACCAGAAAAGCCAAGATTGCTTATTTTGGGAATATCTGTTGTCTTTCGTGTGTAGGTTAACATACCCATTATGCAATAGCATAAAACAAAAAACTTAATGCCAAATCTGTGGCGCTTTGAGGGGATATATTGCGTGAAGGTGAGTTTTCCTATGAAAAGCATCAATGATTCGTCTATGAGGGCTGTTCAATAAAGAGTGATAACATTATTTTTGAACAAACTATTTATGGAACAATTGTAGCTTAGTGGCAGAATATTTCACCAATCTAACTTGCATTATGTCACAAATGTGCTGACGTCTTGTGCGCAGCTTGTCAGAGTGGTGGCAGTACTAGTGCATGTCTTCAATTTCACCTACAGAGCAATGGAGGTCACACGCGAGGAATGGTACGCTGTGCTAAAATTTTGCTATCGCCTCGAAAAAAACTTCTGCTAAAACCTACAGCATGTTGCAAGAGGCGTATGGTAAATCTGCGCTTCCATACAGCCCAGCCTGGAGGTGGTTTAAAATGGTTTAAAGAAGGATGCAAGTCGATCACAAAGGAAGGTGGTCCGGGTGCACCAGCCACTGCAGTAACTGATAGTGTCCTAATACTTTTTCCTGGGAATTGTGAAATTTCATGTACCTTCTCTTCGGTGTATTTCCAATGATGCTATTTTATTGGCTCTTTCATTGGATAATCTATTTGTTACTCGAGCTAAATCTGATCTTTCTTTCATGTATAATATCTTAAATTCCATTACAGACTGTCGTGACTTACTATCCTACTTAAATTTCCGAGTCCCATGTAGAACTACCCGGTCTTCTTCCTTATTTCATATGTCTACCCCCAAGGATTTCCCTTTCTAAACGTTCTCTCTTTTCGTCTACCCTCTCTTTTGAATAGCTTACTCCCCTATGTTGATCCGTTTTTCCTATCAATTAAATCATTTATTAAGCTTGGAAGCACACATTACAGTTAAATGACCATAAGTATTGTACAAATATTTGCTATTGTATAGTTTTCATTTTTTAAAATTTGTTGTGTTTTATTGTAATTTTAGTACTTATGACTTTTCTATTGTTGGTTTTTCACTTTAAATAGGCTATTACACTGTATGTGAAATTATTGATAAATAAATAATAATTAAAGAATACTTTACCCGAGGAAATGAAATTACAGTCAAACTCGTTTATAACGAGCACGGTTGTAACGAGGTCACAGCTATAGTGAGCAAATGCTACCTCCAAGATAAGTTTACGAGTATTTACATACAAATATTTCACGTATATAACGAGCACGCTTCACGGATATATCGAGCAAACTTCGACCACTTCTAACTGTCTCAAACGCGGTGGCGGTCAGCCCCTTCAATCCTCATAGTGACCCAAGATATGTAACCTTGTGTTCTCGAGTCCAGCCTCTACACCCTATCCCTCGGGGAGGTTAAAGACCGCGGCGTTGTTGTTAAAAAATAATCCCTTCGTCCAAACCAAGAATTCCCAACTTGCAGGTACAGTGGCACCCGCGGAGGTCCTTTGTCCTCTCCTCCCAACCCCCAGCTCTTTTACAGCCAGGAGGTTGTGTTTGGAAGGGGGGTAAGGGGCTAAGGGCATGTACAATGGCGCTCGCCCCCGTCGCTCAGCCGAATGCACCCAACACCCTTTCCCACGTAAAGATGTGAAATCCCAGATTTAATCCGTCTCCTCATTAACTCTTCCTGGAATTGGTATGCTCGCAGTTTGCAAAGAAAGTTCGTAGCGTTGATCACAAAAATCAGTTGAGATTTTGCCCTTGAACGAGTAACATGTCCGTACATAAAAGGAAGTGTCTGTCTATTCGCGAAAAGGTTGATATTATTTGAGAGTTAGAACGTGGTGAAAAAAATGTTGAAGTGTGCAAAAAATTTAATTTATCGTCGTCTACGGTTTCAACCTTATGGAAAAACAAAGAAGCGATTTTATCTGCACTAGAGAACAACCTAACAACGAACAAGAAAATGAGGAAGTGCGACTTGGGTACTGTTGATCAAACACTTCTGGAGTGGTTTAAGAGGCAGAGAAATGCTGGTTTCCCCATCAACGGCCCCATTTTAAAGGTACAGGCAGATAAATTTGCAAAACAGTTAGGACATGAAAACTTCACATGCAATAATGGGTGGCTCGATCGTTGTAAAAATCGGCATAACATTGTTTATGCGAAAGTCAGTGGAGAGGCCCTGTCAGCAGATTAAAAAACGGGAAGTGAATGGGTGAAAAGTGTTTGGGAGGAGTGTCGAAAAGGTTACAGAGAAGAAGACATCTACAATGCCGACGAAACTGGACTGTTTTACAACATGATGCCTGATGCAACGTTTAAATTCAAAGGTGACAAATGTGTTGGTGGCAAAAGACCTAAGAATCGTTTAACAGTTTTAATGTGCGCAAACATGAATGGGAGTGACAAAAAAAAACTTTTTGTTATTGGTAAGTTACAAAAGCCGCGTTGTTTCAATAATGTAAAGAAGCTTTCCGTTGAATATGCAGCTAATAAAAAGGCATGGATGACTTCCAATATTTTTCAGAAATATGTAAGTCAGTGGAACAACGAGTTACGGAGGAAAAATAGAAACATTCTACTCCTTGTCGATAACTGTCCTGCGCACCCACATATGCAGGAGTTATCCAATGTAAAACTGGTGTTTTTGCCTCCAAATGCGACTTCTATTTTGCAGCCAATGGACATGGGGATAATTAAAAGTTTTAAAGGCCATTTCAAGCGATTTTTTGTTCTACAGTTGATTGAAAGGAGGGAAAGAGGTTTAGATGGCAACGTCTCTGTATTGGATGCAATTCATTTGATGACAGATGCATGGGACAATGTTTCACCTACAACGATCATAAACTGTTTTCGGAAGTCTGGTTTAATATCGGGAGAATGTTCGATTGATAACCATAACGTTGAAAAAGATGATCTACCTCTGTCAGAATGGCTTAAAGAAAATGGAATTGCGAATTTTGACCATGTAAATGACATTGACAATTTTGTTCATGTTGATGATGATTTGATTACCAGTGGAATTCCTACGGAGAGTGAAATAATAGAGACAGTGCAAAACACAGCAGACAGTGATGAAGACATTGTTGAATGTGTCGAAGACACAATCCCGACGAAAGCCGTGCCTACTTACTCTCAAGCTCAGGATGCTGTGGAAACATTAAATGATTTTTTTGAAAACATTGACATTTCCGATGGTGTTTTTAGTGCAATAAGTGTAATAAGAGGTAACTTAAGAGACTTCAAAGTGAAATCTATGAAACAGGCTACCATTCAAAGTTTTTTTTCTAAAAAGGGGAGTGATTAAGGATGCAGCTGTGAGTAAATTTTATATGTACAAATGTTTATTTTAAATTTTCTAGTTTATTCTCATTTTTATGTTTTTCCATAAATTTACTAAATAATCTTTCTGTTTATATATTCACTTTTACTTCTTATGTCTTATTTCACCATACGCATGCATGCTTTTGCCTTCATGGATATTAAGTTTAACGGCTATAACGAGCAAAACTAGACGGTCCCGTGGCGCTCGTTATATCCGAGTTTGACTGTATATGAATATCGCCTGGCACTCGATGAATTTATCTAAGTTTCTTTCATGCTTGTTGGGCGAGTGAAGCTAGGTCTCTCCTGTTGTGTCCATGTGCATTTTGTTCGTTTGTCTGTCTGTTTTACGATAACTGCATCTCGATTGTCTGATTTTTACCAAACTTTGTGTGCATGTACAAATAACTTAGTGTCAGATGCCTATAGTTTTTCTAGAATATCACCCTTATAGTTACTTCACAATTTGCATCAGCAAATTGTTCTAATTTCTAAATCTTATCCAATCAAAACTAAATTTGGTATACATACGAAAAACATCAAATGATCATCAAATAAACATTTCTCTAAAATCTACAGGGAGCCTCCCAGAGGCGAGCAGTGTGATTCCTCCCACCTGCCCTAAGTGGGCTGAGCGAGGCTGAAGATCCCATGAATCCCCAATTATAACCTCACTTTTAACTATTATCTCAGGCTTTCTCAGTACCTTTCCTTGAGTTTACTGGTCTGGGAACTCTTTGTGTATGCGTTTATTGAATGTAGTATAAAACTGACATTTTTTAAAAGAAGGCAAATTTATGCAACATATAAAAATAAAAATATAGTTTCGCATGTATAACAATTTTAATTTGATCATTTATAACAAAAATATTGTTTGTGATTTACTTTCAAATTTTAAAATAGTCATATCAGCAAAGTCTTTTAAAACGTTATTTTAAAATATATCATCAGTTTACTATATTTCAAAATGAAATTTAAAGATGTTACAATTAATTGCAAAGATTAACAAATATAAATTATTTAATGAGATAAAATTAACTTATCAATAAAGGTAGAATTATTGAAATAAAATGTAATGCATTTTCTAAACCTTTGAAATTGTAAATTATGAAAAGGATTTCTTGCTAAACCACATTATCTGTCACTATGTTATCTGTCGAGAAGCAGTTTGACTTGAATTTTTTAACACTTTTAATTTTATGCACAACCTAAAACTGTGTACAGTAACCTCTCCATTTATGCGGTAGTTGCATTGCTGAGAATGGGTGCATAAATCAAAAATGCGTGAATCAAATAATTTTCCCAATAAGGAATTAAGGAAATGGTAGAGGTTGGCGGAAACACTGTCTAAAACACATTCATTCCTCTATTTACTGTGTTTTGTCAAACTGCTTATTTATTACTAAAAATAATAAAAAAAAACCGTAAACGCCATCAGACGTACTATTAGGTCCTGCAAAAACTGCCCATTCAGCCGCCAGACGTACTAATACGTCCTGCGTCAACCCTTATCTTCTTTATCTTTTGATGGAAGAGACTCCTTTAAATCTGAATGTCTTTATATATTTTGAAAGAGAAAGCTTTGGACTTCCTACCTCTGCTTGTCCTGTATTTTTGCCATTTTAAAAATATATAATCTACGTTGAATTTTGCGATGGAATTTTCAATTTTGCCACGATATGACTGTTGCTCCATCTAAAAATCGCTTTTCAATGTGGTGAGGAACCTTTCCTTGGTGTTTGAAATGCAATGTAGGAACTGTGTATCTTTTCAAAGGAGAGCACAATTTTTCTCCTCTTTTTTCCTGGTGGAGCCATATGGCTTATGTCATGCGACACCTCACACTGAGAGAAAACAGAAAATAGGGCGAGAGCATTAGCCAAGCCCCTTTCCAACTCCCCAACTCTGACTTATCCACGGTACAAGATGTTGGAAGTGTATGAAGAAGCTCGTCTTCCACCTCCTCGTGGTCACAGTGTGGAATTTTACTGAGGTCAGGGGGAAGGCAAATGATGCATCGGCAGTTTAGCCTTCCTCTTGGGAGGGTACTTATTGAAGAAGAGGCATCAGCTATTCCCTCGAAAACTTCCCAAAAGGGAAGCCCAAGTGCAAGCGGGGATCCATTTGGTCAGTTAGAGGTGAAAGAAAATAAACATTGGCCCATAAAGAAAAATTGCCTTTGATGCAGTGTTCTCGGGCACACACACACACACGGGCAGTGGCAAAATGAAAAATATGCAATGTCAATCTGTATTTTCCTGTTTTGAAGAATACCACACAAAGTAGGATTTCTAATTGTAATGCAGAATGAAATTGGTATTGTGATATCTGAATAAATGAATTATAAAAATGATCACTAATATTTTTATTTAATCTATCGTTGTTATATTATAGAACTATGCCATATTTGCATTTTGTTTTCTTTTACTATAAAAGACGCAATGCCATTATTTCCCAAATGATTGATTGTATAATGCTTTTTATTTGAACGTTTTATCACTAATAGTTTGAGACGCAACTGTCTCATTTTACATTAATCTCCTGTAATCCGCAAAGTACTTGAAAATAGAAAAACGGTACGATATCTCTTCGGTGACACTGCTGCTGCCAACAGAAGAACAAATATAATACAATGGCAAAATGACAAGGAAATGCTTACAACTATATTGGAGTGACGTAATACAAAGCAGAAATATAGTAAGATACTTAATAGAAATGTCCACTTGGAGGGATAACAAACGATACGAAAAGTAATCGACTTGCAGGGAAATCTTCCGCAGGTCAGTTGAAGGCACGTCTCTCCCTCCATCTGTTTCCTTGTTCTCTCTCTGTCTCTCTCTCAGGTTCGTCACTGCTCGGCTGGCTGTCCGCGACGTTGTCGGATCGGAAGTCAGCTAGTTCGCTCTGTATTGCGGGAATAGGGCACACCACTCGCGAAAGTCTATTGGTTAAATCGCACGATGGTAGGGTTCTCTTCTGGGCTAATGTCTGTTGCTATAAAAGGAGAAACTGGACGTATGCGCAAAGTCGAAGCCAGGTCAATATAGCATACAACAACCTGTGATCTTTGTTCAAAGGCCAGAATGATTTCATGGTGTATGACAGTAAGATTCGTTAAACAAGAGCTCCCAGGTAGAAAACCATGTTGTTGAGGAGAAATATAAGGATACATGAAAGAGAGCAAATGCCTGTATATTATCTTTTCAAACATGGTGGATAACAGAGGGAGTATTGAGATTGGCCGATAGTTTGTGATATCTGGCTCTACTGCCACTTTTTAAAATGGGTGTTATATTGGCTGACTTCCATATGGCAGGGAAATGTCCACTGAACAGACACTTGTTATAAATAACTGTTAATGTAATACACAAAACCTCCGAAGTATTTTTTTAAAAGACAGAACTTATTCCATCGGAGCCGGAAGGTTTGTTTTTATCCAAGGAAGTATCTGACCTCAGAAAAAGATGTGGAAATATTGGATAAGGAATCCGAAGAAATTGATGTAATAGGAGGAAGGGAATCAGTAGTAGAGGTAGGCAGGAAGAAATTGGAGGAAAAATAATTATTGAAAATACGCGGGCGATCATTACCTTGAGTAACAATATTTTGATATTTTACAAGATTAGGTATCCGTGATGTTCGCCGCCTGGAGTTTACAAGTGACCAAAAACGTTTAGAATATGAATTCACTTCATCCGTAATACTCTCTACATAGTTTTTATAATCTCTTCTTAATAAAAATTTACAGTCTTCTTATGTTAATAAAGTTTGTTTTGGTGTACTGGTTCGGATTGCTCTTATACAGAGCCCAGCACGCATGTTTGTTTCTCGTACAGATCACTGCTTCACCAGATATCCACAGAGGTCTTTTCTTTGTCAATTTCTTGGAAGGGACACAATCAGCAATTACTGCTTTGATAGCATCGTAGAAAATGGCGACAGAGTCTTCCAGGGATCCATAGAGGAGTGCATCCCACAGCAGGAGAAAAAGGGAATGGTTTATGGCCTCCCAGTCTGCCTTCCCCCACACCCTAACTAAGTGGGGTTGGGTTGGTATACACTCGTGGTAGAGGCGGTAGAGAGTGAAGCCTCCAATGACATATTTTTTGGAGTCGAAAAAGTTCCTTCCTGCCGAAACCGTGACCTCCTCAGCAAAAAGGAGAAAGTCCAAAATAGCCTCCTCACGAGTGACATTTAAATTGCTCTGTTTTAGCCCAAGGGCATGAAGGAAATGATCAATGAAAGAGATATCTTCCAATTTGGAAGGCACTCCTTCAACCTTATTCACCCGATTAATAGATAAGTTAAAGTCGCCTACAAGAAAAACCCTATCCACTCCGGAGCAAGTGATACGGACTACCTCCCTGCAAGACAAACATGGGAGTATCATTTTGCAAAACTCGTCCTTTGAAAAATACGGAAATATATGATTCCCTATTTGAGTTGTCGACAGATGTAAGCAGTGATCTAAATACTAGACATAAAGCAAATTCATTGGCACTGAAACTAAAATCATTTAGATTCATTTGCTTCATTGTGCTCTGGTATAACATTTTATCACAGTTAAATGTTGTGAGTAAAACTTTACAAAAATCGAATGTAAATATTTCAGTTTCAATAGAAGTTCAAGAAAATTTGATTAAATATTTGAAAAGCAACAGAACTGAGGAAGGATTTAAACACCTTCTGATTGACACAAAGGAATTAGCTGAAGATGTTGATGTAGAATTTCCTCCATTGCTATCTGTTTTGCCGCGTAAGAAAAAAGTAAAATCTGATTACGAACAAAAGGATGAAACAGTTCAAGACCCAGAGACTAGCTTTAAGATTAATTTGTTTTACTCTATTTTGGGTACTATGATAACCTCTGTTAGTGAAAGATTTGAATGGCTAAAAATACATAATGCTTATTTCAGTTTCCTCTATGATCTACATAGCTTATCTAGGACGAAATATGAAACAAAAATGAAATACATTACGGACGTTAGATTGAAATTCTATTGATTTCTTATAATAAATTTCATGCTGAATCTGATTATGGATGTATAAACATTCTGAAAAATCGGGAAATACCTTAAAAATTCTGAAAAACTTTTAAATGTCTTAATTGTATTCCTTCCTTATACATACATCATAATATTTCGGCTTCTGTTGAATAAAAAGGGACAATTTTTTGTGACTTCTGTAATAATTCCAAATAACAACAAAGTAACTCAAGAATAAATAAAATTTATTAACTGCCTTGAAAAAAATAACTATCATAGCATTTACCTAAAATTTTCAGTCGAGACATGAAAAAGTGACCTGCTGGAAACTTTTTCCTATTTGGTTTAGAGGGGTACTTGCAGCAAATGAAATGTTCAGAAAAGTTGAAATTTACCTTTGAAGAAGGTTGCGCAGCCAATAACTTCTAAGGTTTTCACGATATTGATTATTATAGGAACGTGCTGGTGTGCACTGGATAGGTAATGGAATGATGTGAAATCGCTTCCCTCCAGCAAAGAGTCTTTACTTATTTCAAGCTAGCGTGAAAGTTATAGTTTTAAAATATCACATTGTGCGTAAAGCCTCAAAAATTTCATAAAATTCCAATATAAAGATGAAATGTTAAGAGTTCTTATATTTTTTTGCAATTTTCGTGCGTGAATCACCAAATTTTAAAAATCTCCTTCCGCATCTGAGGTGGGATTTAAATAAAAGTCCTCTGGGCTTGAGGGATTAAATGTATAACTTGAGCGATTTTGAATTGTAGGTGAAATATGACGATAAGAATAGGACATTATTTATTTTTCTTTAAAATGATCCAGGTCCGAAGATCGTAGGTCAATTATTTCTAATTTTAATTTACAAAAGAGTAAAACCCTGTAAGTCGAAAAATCGATTTTGGTGGGTTATCTTATGGGAATTAGAAATTATCTACTGGAGTCGAATCCAGATCTTTATAAGGTTTTATTTTTCATAAATGACTTTTACTGTAAGAATAAAATAGTCCTACCAAATTTCAATCTTCTAGCTACTCAGAAAGTTTGTTAAAATAGCATTACAGTCTGTATCAAATAGTTCTCGGTTGAGCCTGAGGGACAAACATAGCTTATTGTTTAAATCGATGCAATTAAATTTCTTACATAAATAGGGATAGACTGTATAAAAATAGTTCAACAACCCTTCAATATACTGTGGGTTGTCTATAATGCGGGTGTTCTTATGTCTCTCGATACCTGCATTATAACAGGATTCTATTGTATTTGGATATTGTAAATGAAGAAGGCCTGAATAATTGGTAATTTTCCAAGTGTGTGTCTGCAAGCTTTACTCTAATAGTATTGAATATATTGCAAGAACCTTTATAAGTGGAGGCAACAATCATTAAATTATATCTGAAGTTGAAAGCATGCCTGGCTAATGCAACTATTTTAATGGTATAGCAACTGCCTATGTCACATAGTAAATGGGAAGTACAAATTTTGTTTTGTTACATATTTATTTTCAGTTTGAAGCTCAATCAAAGACAAGACCTTCTCCCCAGCAAAATCAGAATCGAAATAACAATCAGCAGAGAATGATGATGGGACCACCTCCGCAGGGAATGAGGGGTCGAATGCCTCCTCCTCCTGGCATGCCCCCACCTCCTGGTCAGCGTATGCCGGGTCCGCCTATGCAAGGTGGTCCACCAGGCCATCCACCTCCTCCTCAACAGGGTCATATGCCTCCTGGATACCCTGGTGAATTCACATTAGCAAATTCTTCAGGTCTTTTTTTAAGCACTTTAATCCTTCCCTAGATACTTTGTCACATAATTTATAGCTTAGTTTGCATATGAGCAAAATGTGCCTAAAATCTGGATAAAGTTGTCAAATCATTAATGCAAGTTATTTGTATCACATCCATGATATTAGTCTCCAACTTTTATAATATGCTAAAATTACCTCTTCATTTAATCAGTTGGTTTGCTTTATTAATTTTACTTTTGGGCATCATCTGTTTACCATAGAAGTACAGTGGACCCTCGATATATCATACTAAAGGGGGGAGGGGGTGTAGTGGTTGGAATGCTGGCTGCTACTTACCTGCTGCTCGAAGGGGCAGTTGGCACAAACCCTGCAAAAGTAGGTTGCCCGGCCTCCTGTTTATGTGGTTTGAGGAGACTGTGCAAAGTCAGCGCCCTGTCCTTCGGAAGGGACGTTAACCCCTCCAGCGTGTGTGACACAGCGATTGTGTCTGCTCTTTTCCATGCCTCAAGCGTGTGCGACACACCGTCTGTGTCCGAAATTTTCATTAAGGTTACTTATCGCTACAGCTCTGATTTATGTGCTTCCAGATAGTAAGTTAGTAAGCCAATGTGGTCTGCTTTCATTCTGTGGTGGACCTGGCCATAGCAGTTCTTACTCAGGCCTCTATCTTTTATGCTTGCGTCTCAGACTTTCATAATAGTTCTTATCTTCCTGGATCTTATTTACGATTTCAAGCTGGTGATCGAGGTTTTTTGGTGCCTGTGATTGCTTTGCTTTTTTAATTTTTTTTCATCTTGTTTTGGAGGAAAATAGTGAAAGTAGTGTAGATATAAATTCTGAGGATTCGAATGGATACTCTATTGATTCCAGTACCGAAGAGGAATTGGAAGAAATAACTCACTCCACTGTGAATATTTAAGAGAATATTTGGGAAGATGTCGACAGTGCTAACCCTCCTTGGCCTTTTGCATGTGAATTAGTTAGAAAACAAATAGTGCCGGTTTTATCTACAGATTATCCTTTAGGATATTTTGAGTTATTTTTTGATGAGGATCTAATTGCCCTTATAGTGGTTGAAACTAATCGTTGCGTGGAACAATTCCTTGCCCTCGAGAAAAATAAGATCACGGCGTTAAAAAAATCACACTATCGAAAGTGGTTTCCAACTACTCCGAATGAAATTAGAGTATTCCTAGCTTTGCTAATGTTGATGGGAATAATTAAAAAACCAACTCTCAGAATGTAGTTTAGTAGAAAACATATATTAGAAACGCCATTTATTCCAAATGTAATGAGTGAAGAAAGATTTTCCTTGTTGAGCAAATTTTTGCATTTTGTAGATAATACCGATAAAGACATTGTAAATAAAGATCCTAAATTGTATAAAATTCTACCTATCAGTGATTATTTGAAAAATAAATTCCAGAAAATTTTTATACCGCGTAAAGAAGTATGTGTTGATGAGTCTTGACTGCTGTGGAAAGGTAGACTTTCATGGAAACATTGTATTCCCATGACAGCTTCGCGGTTTGGTATAAAACTCTTTGAATTATGTGATTCCTCAGGATATTTGTGGGATTTTATAATTTATACAAAAGTAGGCTGTGAAATAACTAAGGAAACATCTTTTATCAACCAAAGTTGTTCTGAGTTTGAGTGAGAAGCTATTGAACTCGGGTAGATGTGTTTATATGGATAATTTTTACAGTAGTTCCGATCTTTTTCGAAGATTAGTTCAGAGAACAACAGATGCTGTTGGAACTGTAAGAATCAATCGCAAAGGTATGCCTAAAAATCTAAATAAGAAATTGAAGAAAGGGGAAGTAGTTAGTGTGGGAAATTAGTGGCGTTAAAGTAGAAGGATAAGCACAATGTGTCAATGCTGACTACTAAGCATTCAGATATAATGCAAACTGTAAGCCGAAAGGGTGGAACAGGAGTTGGAAATAAACCAACCTGTATATTTGACTATAATAAATATATGGGAGGTGTAGATTTAAAAGATCAGCTTTTAGTGACATTCTTACTGAAAGAGAACAAAAGTGTGGTACAAAAAGCTTTTCAACCATTTTGTAAATACGGCTGTTTTGAATGCCTATGTTCTGTATTGTAAGGCTGGTAACAAAAAAGACCACTTATCTTTTAGAATAAACCTTGTGGATAGGATTATAGCTAGTTACCATGGGCAAAATATAGAGAAGCGTCAAGGACGACCCTCAGATACTGACACTGAATGTACGTGGCTGATTTGAAAGCATTATATTCAAGGAAACCCTAAAACAGAGACTTTTAAGAATGGAAGAAGAAAGTGTGTGGGTGCACAAAAAATGGAAGGAGAAAGGAAACGAGATACAGGTGTAAAAACTGCCCAGGGACACCATCTCTCTGTTTAGACCCATTTTGAGCGATACCACACGCAGCTGAACTACTAAACGTCAGAGGAGCAGCACATAAAAAAAATTGGATTGAAATAAATGGATGTATTTATTTTTTATTATATAATATGAGCGATTTTAAATACGACAATTTTTTGGAAATTTTTGAAATGATAATTAAAGTACAAAAAATATTAAAGAATGCATGCATGAAGTATTTTGCACTTGCGAAAAAAAGGCACGCTGAGCGATTTAAATGCCGTTGATTCAAGTCTTGCTTGAGGGGCTAAGCAGTTGGCCCTCTTGGTACCTTTCGTAAAGAGTAGGCTAATGCAGGAATTGGGTTTCCCTCCTCCTTTCTGTATGTGTCCAGTTGATGACAGCACAAAATGAACGTAGCAGTCGACACACTTAAAAATCAATCACTACTACGAACGGGGGAAGGCCAAGTGTCCATTATCATATCCTAAATAACTGAAAGGAACGTATATGTTGGCTTAAATTGCCAAAATTATGAAAGATAATGTTCTACTGTGCTGTATATTTATACAAATTGTTAGAGCGCATGCAATAATTCCTAATTAATTTTGAATTCTGTGCATTACATATTAATGTTTATATTTTATAAGTAAAAGATGCTTTCAGTTTGTAAGCAGAAACATTTATATCAAAACATAATTAACCTTTCAAGCGAGACTTTAATCTATGGCATTTAAATCGCTCAGCGTGACTTTTTTTCGCAAGCACAAAATACTAAAATGCATGCATTCACTTTAATATTTTTTGTACTTTAATTATCATTTCAAAAATTTCCAAAAAATTGTCGTATTTAAAATTGTTCATTTTATATAATAAAAAATAAATACATTTATTTCAATCCAATTTCTACTATGTGCTGCTCCTCCAACGTTTAGTAGTTCAGCTGCGTCTGGTACACATACTTCTTTACCCGGTATATAAATTTTATGGAATTTATTTTTCAAATAATCACTGATAGGTAGAATTTTATACAATAGGATCTCTATTTACAATGTCTTTATCGGTATTATCTACAAAATGCAAAAATTTGCTCAACAAATAAAATCTTTCTTCACTCATTGCATTTGGAATAAATGACATTTCTAATATATGTTTTCTACTAAAATACATTCTGAGAGTTGGTTTTTTAATTATTCCCATCAACATTAGCAAAGCAAACCACTTTTGATAGCGCGATTTTTTAAAGACGTGATCTTATTTTTCTCGCGGGCAAGGAATTGTTCCACGTAACGATAAGTTTCAACCACTATGAGGGCAATTAGATCATCAAAAAATAATTCAAAATATCTAAAGGGATAATCTGTTGATAAAACCTGCACTATTTGTTTTCTAACTAAATCACACGCAAAAGGCCGAGGAGGGTTAGCACTGTCGACATCTCCCCAAATATTCTCTTGAATATTCACAGTTGAGTGAGTTATTTCTTCCAATTCCTCTTCGGAACTGGAATCAATAGAGTATCCGTTCGAATCTTCAGAATATATATCTACACTACTTTCACTATATTTCTCCAAAACACTTCCCAATCCGCCAACTCACGAGAGCTACAAGCCATAGTGAACTAAATAGGGGTTCGGCTAAAGGACAGACCCAAGATGAAAAAAAAATAAAAAAATGCCCGATGCGAACGCAGGCATTAAGAAACCTCGACCATCAGCTCGAAGCATTGTAAACAAGAGCCAGGAAGATGAGAGCTCTTTTGAAAGTCTGAGACGCAACGCATGAAAGATAAGAGGCCTGGGGAGCCTTAGTAAGCACTGCTACGGCCAGGTCCGAGATAGAAAAAAAAAATAAAAAAATACTAACACGTAAACACAGACAACGAGGAACCACAGAACGAAAGCAGAAAGCATTAGCTTGCATATTCACTCTCTGAAAGCTCATAAATCAGAGCCGTAGCGATAACAAAACTTAATGAAAATTTCGCGCTGGAGGCATGGGAAAGTGAGGATGTGAATGCTACGTCGCACACGCTGGAGGCATGGGAAAGGGAGGACGTGAATGCCACGTCGCACACGCCGGAAGGGTTAAAATTGAAATAAATTAGGGTGACCATAAGAAAATTGGCTTGCAAAATGAAAATTGTAACAATAAGGCATTTACTGCATTCATTTACAATGTACAGTCATTTGTAAAAGTCTGTGGGCAAGCTCGGTCGCGCCTCTCACGGCCAAACAGTGAAGTTAAAATATATGTTGGCACTATGTGATTCGCAGCGAGAGAGGGGAAGGTTGGTGTGGGGTATATGTTTTGGAAGTTCGAGCGAATGAGGGGAAACAAGAAATGGCCGTAGAATTGCAGGCTACCGGGGTCGAATTGAGACCGCGCCTCGCCCCTGAGGAAAGGTCTCGAATTTGAGACCCAAAGACGGAAAAGTGTTTTGCATGCTCATGTCATACCTGATTACGACTGAGCCCAAATCCTCGAGGATATTCCACGTCTGAAATGGTTCACCAAAGGATATGGCTTTCCATTTCCGCTGGACTAACACTGGCTGCGTTACCGTGATCGCTAGGGACTTGAATCGACAACGGAGTAAAGGATGTGGATGCGTGCGTTAATACAAAATTTTTAATTTAAATTTTCGCTTATTTCATGGAATTGAGGTTGCATTTTTAGAGTTATTTTTTAATGAAAACCGAAAAGATGATTTTATACTGCAGAATATTGTAAGTTTTAATAACAATAGATATAGTAATATCTGTCATTCGAACAAGTATTCCAGTTTACTGGAAGCAAACATTAAGTCGACTTTGGCACTAGAAATACATAATAGACGAAAATTGTAGTATATTTTGTTGCATTATTAAAATTATGTTTCACTTAATCAAATTTTTACCATTGCCAGAGAACGTTGAGAAGTTCTTCTTTTCAACAAATTCATTAAATAGAATTGAATTATTTTATAAGCAAAATGCATTTCCATTGCGTTTTTTATCAGTTTTTTAAATGTCCTAAATTAGTGCATATCGGAAGAATATGAAGAATTCGGCATTGTAACAAATTTGCTACCAATCTTTCACTAATACCAAAAATCCGCTCCCTCGAGGGTTCATGAAGATATTACGTTTTTTTTTTAAATTTGGAATCAGCTGCTACGCAAATAGCGCATAAAAATATAATTTATAAAGCAAAATTATAACATAGCAAGGAAAGTCTTTTGTCAATTCATCTCAGGTATATAAGAGAAAAAAAATAATTAGTGAAAAGTGTAACAACTAGCCCCGGTCTCCCCTGTGCATAAGGAAAATGTCATTTTTAGCGGGTATTTAGATAAATATAATACATAGAAATGTTAACAAGTTTAATATTCTGTGATATCTCCATGAACTTAGCGCCATGTAGTCGCCATCCCATGGACCCCACTACAATATGGAATATTTCCGGACGCCGCCCAAGAGAAGTCCATATCTCCCTGATTTGTTCTTCCAGAGATTCAGGAGTGCGCTCGTATTCTGCGGACCACTCCTGAACAACGATGCCCCATAGGTTTTCAATCGGGTTAAAATATGGAGAACGCGCAGGCCAGGGAAGAATTCATATTTCGGGACGATTATTTAAAAAATCCCTTGTAATGCGTTCCGTATGTATCGGGCTATTGTCCTGAGTAAATACGACTTCCTTGCCTTCAGGGACGATTTCCTTCGCATAAGCCAGGAGGTGCTCGCGAAGAATATCACTGTAAATTCTTGCCCTCATTCTAGGCGGGATTCTCACCAAAGGACAGGGTCCAGCTGCAGTCATCGCACCCCAAAAACCTAAACTTATGTGCCCTGACTTTTCAGTGCGAACCATATTTTGCGGCTCGTACCTGAAAACATATTTCAGGAAAACTTTCTTTCATATAAAAAATTTCTGCTGATAATATTTACAGATTTACAGCAGAGCACAAAATCTTGCAAGAAGTAAAAGAAAATAAGAAAAAAAATTGTGATGCAAACCTTGTTCCTCAGGGATGCCACAACTGTATCCTGCCATCCTCATCACTCCGAAATGATTTTTCATCGACAAATATGACGAGATCCCAGAAGGCCTGGTCCATTTCTGCATATGTTTCCACAAAGAATAAGCGGGATGTCTTATGTCCTGCTGTAAGCTGTGGCTTACGGCACGGCTTATGGTGGCACAGTCCAGCCTCAAGCGCTCTAGCCCTATAGATCCAATAGCTGCATCCATAACCGAAATCTCGTTGCACCGAAGCCAATCCACGCCTTGTGAGAGGATGTTCTGCTACATGCTGCCGAATCGCCAAATCTTGATCTTCAGTCGTGAATCTGGGCCGGACCATTCGCTGTTTATTTTTTAGATCACGGTCCCCATCGTTGCTACGTTTGACCCATCTGTACACGCAATTTCGGTGCACACCGAACTGCCTTGCTACTTCGGCGACCGAATGTTCAGCAGCCACCATCCCCACAATCTCTCCTCTGACCGCAGGCGAAGTCTCAGCAAACGGAGCTCGATCCATTTCCAATGCCCGATGAATGCTAATTGCGAGTGTATAACTAGGGGTGAATTGGAAGTGGGAAACGGACCAGAAAAAAGCCCGCCTCTGGCTCATTTTGGTAACACTCAGGCTACCAACCTATTGGCCAAGGCAGCAGCACAGGTTCACAGACCATCGGCCCACCGGAACTTTGTCCAATGCCCCCGCAGCCCAATCTACCCGTTTAAAAACCTACTTGACAAAGAAGTTAAAAACTGATCAAAACAGCAGGTCTACTAAGCCGTTAATACTAAACCATAATAGTAATAATTTGTTATAATAAAAACATATTTAAACGTATTAGAGAATTTAATAGCTTTCATTTACACGAGGTTTCCAACTTATTCTTTCCACATACAATCCGTGAGTTACACAAATTAAAGTTAAATTGAAGGATTGATATAATTCTTAATTTGACGTTATGCGGCTGGATGCTAAACAAGCCCTTGGTAAATTTCATTAACCTCATTTCCCGTAAACCTCTTCCTTCACTTCCCTCTCCATTCCAAACACTCTCGGTATATCGGCGAAAATAGAAAACCAAATCCTTGGTGAACCATATCAGAGACGTGGAGGATTTGCGCTGAATCGTAGCTGGGTCTGGCATGAGCATAGAAAACGCTTTTCCATCTTTGGGTCTCAATTTCGATACCTTTCCTCAGGGGCGAGGTGCGGTCTCAATTCGACCCTGGTAGCCTGCAATTCTACGGCCATTTCTTGTTTCCCCTCATTCGCTCGTACTTCCAAAACATATATCCCACACCACCCTTCCCCTCTCTCGCTGTGAATCACGTAGTGCCAACATATATTTTAACTTCACTGTTTGGCCGTGAGCGGCGCGACCGAGCTTGCGCACAGACTTTTACAAATGACTGTACAGTGGAATCCCTATTTAAGGTTTGTCTGGAGGATGAGATTTTTTGTACCTTAAATCGAGGAATACCTTAAATGCAGTGTGGTCTAAAAATGAAAAACAAAATGGCAGTCTACTAAAAATTATCACTTTCAATATCAAAATCTACATGTATAGTCAACTTTACAGTATAAAAATACAAATAAAATCAATGGATGTAGCCTTGATGTGAAGTACCAAATTCATTTTTTCCTGGATAAAAATACAAATTATCCTAGGAATAAGCAGGTTTCAGTTTGAAAATCTGAAAAGAAAGAAAGATCATATATTAAAGTCTAAGTTCTACATTACATCCATCACACAAATACCTAAATGTGAAAAGCATGCATACATACCAAGATCCGTATTTTTCAGCGTATAAGACCTTTTTTCCAAAAAAAATAACCCCCAAAATCAGCCTTATACTCCAAATGTAAGGTTATTACTGTTCTCAATACTGACATTAACAAGCACACTCATCCCCAAAATTGAATAATTGGCAGTCATTCATTGCATAAACAACAAAATATACATTATTAATAATTAATAGTGAAGAATTTGTTAATACAGTAAGAGCCTTTTACTCCAAACCTCAGTAATCCGAAATTTCTGTTAATCTGAACAGGATGTAAAAAAATAGTCGTAAGAAAATTTTTATTTATTCAGACAAAAATTAACTATAACTTACAGATATATTGAAAGCTTATGGCATCTGCGCACAAACACAAATTCGGCATGGAAGAGTCCATTCTCGAAAGTGAGCTACGCAGGGGTGACGGTATATACGAATGGGATAATCAGTCATTCGTGTTTGAGACTGTCGCCTAGTGCCTTCGCTGCCGATCTTTCTGCTTCACTCCACTGAACTTCAGTTGTTTCGTTATTATCCCCTCGTTATTTCTTGTTATTGTTCATTTGCTTTGTAGTTATTCCTTTTTGTTTTCATTCCCGTTATTGCTTTTCGTTTTTTGTTGTAAGAGTTGATTGCTGTTTTGTTTTCACATTTTTTCGTTGCTTATTATCATTGTTCTGATTGTTGTTTTGTTATCGTGTATTTGTTATTCACTGTTACTCTTTGATTCAATTTCCTTTGTTATTTTGTACTGTTAGCCGTGATTTTTAATCTTATTATCATGGATACCGTTCCATCGTCTTCCAAGTTAGGGAATAAAAAGTGATCCATAGTCCAGCACGAGAAATCATTCATAATGTTTTGATGTTTATGAAGAAAGAAGCAGCCGAAGGGATCACTATTCCTATTTAAAGTGTTCATGAGCTGGTAATGGCAGCAACTGGTGTTTCACGTCGAAGTTGAATTCGTATTTCGAAGGAAGGAGAAGGACAGGCAAAAGGCACTGAAGCGATATTTAAAAGTCCACGGAAGACAAAACTGCAGAAAAGTCCTAAATGTGGGGAATTTTAAAATATTGGGTGGGTTCAAGAAATGTAACTTTGAAATTGGATGAAGTGAAAAGGTTAGTGAAGGAGATGTGTTTAGAAATAGGAGTGAATGATTGGAAGAACGTATGTGAACGTGCACAGAGAACATCGATGAGATAATTGTTAATGTCGATTCAGACTCTGGAAGTGAGGAGGATTAGTTTCAGTTGTGTAGTAGTTAGTAGTAGTTTGTGTGTTGTTTTCAGTATTCGCCGATTTGTATACTCATTGTATAACTAATATGTAACAGAATAGGGGCTTAGTTGCTTCCATTGTAATGTATTGGACGCTTTCGATGCTGCATTGCATGTAGTGCAAATAAATGTTGACGGATAACCAATTACTTTAATTTTCCTCTTTCAAAATGTCCCTATTCCCCAATTTGTAACACATGCTTTTCAATCGCGTATCTTACTTCGTGTAAGTTCCCGCCAATTCAAATGACTTGCCTGTCCTGCAGAGCTCCGCTCAATTGTTTCACTTCCCCTTAAGCTTTCCCCCTCCACAGCTGCCTTCCCCTACATCACGTGACTCTTCGCGCATTTAGGTGCCATAAGCTTTCAATACATCTGTACACATTTATAAATTGGTACTTTTTTCATCGAGTTACTAGTGTCCATGAGTGCTGTCATCACATTGTGAATTGAACGCGTAGGCACCATGTTACTGTTTGGCATTTTGTAGCAGTTTGGCATGTCAGCTATCTGAAAAAGGAGTGTTATCTTTTTCAGAAATCCTAAAATCACAATCCCTTTGTTTAAACTTATTTAGTGTTTACTCCTATTGTCTTTCTGACCGAAAAGTTGAATTTTGTGAAAATATGAGAAGTAGTCTGCTGAATTTTCTCATATTATTTTTTCAATTTTAACTAGAGAGTATATAATCAGGTATATTTTTAAAGTACAGTAGTAGAACTTCCATAAGTCGAACTTAAAGGGAAACAAACGATGTTCGAGTTAAAATTCGACTTATGGAAATACGTTTTTCTCATTTCTATTTTGTCCAGTAAAATTAATTCACTTCTAGTTATGGAAAATTTGAGTTATAGACGCTTGAGTTATGGAAGTTCCACTGTATATATAAAGTATATTTTAAATACACATTTTTTAGAGGTTTTTGAATTGTGGACCCCTAAACCCAAGGCAAATTCTCAATGCATAGCTTTCAATTTGTTCGAAAGATATTAATTTGTTAAAATCTTTAGTTTCTCTAGGTAAGTATGATTTTAAAATATAGGAACCACATCCCAGAGGATATCAGATTCGTTGAGTGGAGAATTATTTTAATAGAACTTTTATTTTCCTTCCAATGCCAACATTTTCGTATTAATTTTTTGCGATTAAATGGATGACATAGGTGTGTAATAGTTAGTATGGCATTAAACTAATGATCGTGCAGCTTCTAATTATTAACAAAAGTAAAGCAATAGGTCCGAAAAAATCCAAGCAATGCATAGGCTTACAACATTTCCCACATTTATGGAAAATGAGAATGGAATTTATCTGGTTACGAGATATTTTGAAACATCTACGTGTATCAGATAGTTTTATGTCTGAGGTTTTATTTATTTTTGAAGTTCAAGAGTTTTCTCTCGAAATTACCTATCGTAATGCTTTTATACGAAATTTAAGTAACCCAAGTACGCATTCTTCAAGAAGTAGCTAAGTGCCTACACTTTTTTAGGCTGTTTCCTTTGAAAATGAAAGGGTCGTGTCTGTGTATGTGTGTTCCCCACTAACAACTTTTGCATCAATGGACCGTTTTTCATGAAACTTGGTATGAGACTCGTGCTGCTTGTTTTACATGGGAAGTCTCAAATCCATTGTGCAGAGATGTTTTCTTTAATACTTTAAAATATCGTAGCGAGTTTTGTACTGTTCTAAGGAGAAAATATTGTAGAATCAAATTCTTAACACATAATTTTGATGATTGATCGTATTTTCTTGAATTTCTACTAAAACATATCGTTTTTGCATTATAAATCGCATTTTATCGGATTGTTGCCATGCAGACGATTATTACCGAACTCGGATTGAGCATAGACGAGTGATGAAATGGTTTATTTTGTTTTCCACTTGACTACCCTTCAGCAATGGACAGTTGCATTTAACTTTCTGATAATAGTAGTAAGATTTAGTAGCACCATTACTATGCTCAAATTAAAATTTTCATTTTATTGAGACAGATATTAGAGTATTTGGTTGTGTCATTTATGCAAAGACACCACCCAAGGCCCACCTTCTGCCAAACAGCTACGAAACAAATGAATGTTCATTTTGCTACACACTCGAGCTAAAACTCATATAGACACTAGCACCAGTAGTGCCTCTAGTGCAGTACTTTTCAAATGTATTGACTCCAGGGCCCCCAAACTCGATTTTTAAAATGTCAAGGCTCCCCTGACCAAATAATAAAAATATTGTACTAAATAATAATATTTTTATTGGAAAAAATTTGAAAAATAAATTAATTAACAAACATTTTTGATAAAGCTTATTACATATACATTTTCTACTATATTTAGAAAAATCTAATTTTTTTACGTGGAAAAATACAATAAAAATAATTAAAGCAAACTTAAAATGTATTACTACCTTCCTAAATTATGTACTAGCTAATGAGATGGATGTGATCCCATATTTTGACACAATAATTCAATATCGGGTGTAATATTTGAAATGGCAATTCTCAGATTTGCCTCCAAAGCTTGTGTTGATAGGCTTGATCTGTGCTTGTTTTTAATTACCAAAAGCGATGAAAATGCAGTTTCGCAAAGATATGTTGAAGCGAAGGGGACTATGATATTTAAGGCAGCTTTTGCGATTGAGGGATCTTCTTGCTGTCATCTTATCGAAAAATCTGCTAGTTCTCGTTCATTGAATTCTGTTTCAATGGATGAATCTGATCTTATTTCAATCAATTCTCCTTGAACCACCCACGTAGTATGGTCATATTTTAAAGAAGAAGCAAATGGTGTTCTTATCCAATCTTATTCTTTGTTTAAATTAGGAAAATATTTTTGAAAAAAAATTGTGATTTGGCAAGGTGATCACATATAACGTTCTTGATTGATGTTGAGAGCGAAATATTATTTTCTGTAAGAAAATCATTGAGGCATGTAAACATATCAGTGCATTCTCGCTCAAAACCTTTTGACCATGACAAGAGCTTCTGTTGAAAAGCCTGAAGTTTGCTATTCAGGAGCAAAATGTTAGTACTTTTCCCCTGAAGCTGGAGTTCATTTACTTTCTCGAAGAAATTGCCAAATATGAAAGAAAACACATCCACTTTTGATCGCTAAAATGAGCAGCTAGATCTGGTTTCTTATCATGAAGAAAGATTCGAAGTTCGAATTCATGTACTTTTTTAAATATATCTATTCCTTTTGTTGTCCCGGCAGGAGTCTGGCAAAAGAGTAAGTCCTCATGAATTTGGAAATTGTATTGGTATCTCACAAAAACCATAAACTGAGCATAGTTTGTAACATCTGTAAATTCATCAAGTTGAATTGCAAATGTGTTACTCTGTTTGATACGAGATATCAGTTTAGACTTGATATTGTCCCCAATACAACCTATTCTTCTTTTAATCGTATCATTTGAAACAGGGATCGACCCTAAAGTCTCAGCAATTTTATCACCATGTACAATTTCACACATTTTTATTGCTGCTGGTAATACAAGATCCTCTCCAATTGTGTAAGGGTTTTTGTTTTTTTTTTTTGCAATTAATAAAGCTACCTCAAAAGATGCCTTCAGTAATTTATCATTCAGTTTGGTCTGTTTTGTGAGTAATTGGTTTTGTCATTGTAAATCTGTTGCTTTCCTTTCAAAGAAGTCTAGTGCCTTATTTTTGTATTCACTGTGCATGGTATTTAGATGCCGAATCAATTTTCCCGGCCTTATACTTTGATTTGACAATTGGTTCAAACAGATAACACACATTGGCCTCTCTTCATTATTGCATATTGAGGATATAAAACCATATTTTAATTATGCAGGATCATATTTTCGAATTTTTTATGTCGTACATTTTCTTTTGATACAATTGTTCTTTTTTTAGCACCAAGTGATAATGTTGATGATGACGTGGAGGCTCTGGTGAAGTTGGAACTGGTGTTGATAGCACTACATCTGAAACTTTTATTTCTTCACTATTTTCTGTTGTTTTCGTTCCACTATTAGGTGTTCTTATTATCCATTTATCCATTTTTATGGGTTAAAAATTACTCCATCCAAATAGGTACTACAAATAATTAACATTATTTTAAAATAGGTAATATATTTCATTTTAAATGGAATTTTACATACAAATGTATAAATCATATTAACTTACAATTAGAACTGAACTGGGAGATCAAATTTTGCATACTGAACATGTGTGAACTTGATCGGCAACTGTTTCTGTGGAAGTTACAAGCTAGCTCTCTGTGCAACAACAACAACCCGCGCAACGAACCAAACATTAAAAGATATATCTACATAGTTGCCATGTTGCACTGATACGCTCAGTTTGATGTATTATTGCAGAGAAATTTTAAATGTTCGAAAAGGGTCTAATTTTATACTCATCATTGGTGACAGCGATATGTAATTGAATGAAATAAGTCAGTACTGCAATAATAATGCTCTTTTTGTTAAAAGAATTTGATATTCGTTGTTTCTTTATTGTAAGAAGTTTTTTTTAATGTATTAATAATGACAAAAAAATGTTAAAATAACTGAAGCTTCATGGCTCTCTCGGGGGCCGCGGCCCACAGTTTGAGAAGCACTGCTCTAGTGGATACTAGTAACTCGACTTTTTTACAAAATGTTATTTTGTTCTGATAAAATGTTGAACAATGAGAAGAGGACATTGCTCTTTTTGTGAAGCCAGACTCTTAGAAGGGAGCATTTTAAAATTTAACCTGGTCTCATCACAATTATAGATTTGCTCTGGTGTTAAGTTTAAAGAGCTAACTAAACTTTTAAATTGTAATTTGTACTTGTCTGCTGCAGTATGATTCGAGGACAAGCTTTCCCCATATCATCAGTTGGCGCACTCCATTTCTTTTTTCCAGCGATCCAACCAACCATAACTAGTGGTAAAGTTAGGATCACCTTCAAGTAGAGTGTTCAGCTGGAGAGCTCTTGATTGATAGGTCCACTTAGGGCAGTTCCTCTTTCCCTTTCTTGTGTAAACCACAAAAACGACACATCATCAACTTTGTTGAATGATGACACTTTTGACTATTACCGAGAGATTCAACATTAATAGTGGCACAAAATAATTCAATTTTAGTACATTTCTTTTTCCAGTCACTGATGGTTACTTTTCCGTCACCAAACTGTAAGGCTAGTTTGGTCCCATTTTTGCCTTTGTCAATGCATTTGTGCAATTCCAACTTATCTTTTAACAAGCATGAACTGTGCTTATGCTTTATGGACATTTCAAGATGGGCAAAACGGCACCAGTAATTTAAAACACTGGGAAAAGCCCTGCACTACATTATACAGCTGTACACTAAGACAGTAGAAACAGCACTGAGCAATGAATACGTAGTTTGCTGTGACCTTCACTCAAGAGTGTGGGAATCTCTGACCCTCGGCCATTTATTTTCTAAAACCCAGTTAATCTGAAAATTCACTAATCTGAACATACCAGAGTCCCAATTAGTTTGAATTAACGATGCTCTACTGTATATGCAGTAATACCTTATGCAACATGAATTCTGAGAATACATTTTCATTATTAGTTTTTAATACATGTCTGCTCACAGTGATTACAATTTTGGCGCATTTGCGTGTTTTAGTTCCTAATGGGCCCGTTGAATAGTGTGATTAACCGATTAGGGACTGAATTAAATGGTGGAAAATGGTCAATTTTTTACCTTTTTAAGAAAATACGTTTGGAAAAAAACTTTAACTCTGATCCTTTCTAATTTTTTCCTGTATTACGATAAGGGTCCATAGTAAATATTTAAAAACTTAGTAGGCTTCTGGTTTGTTCATTACTGGAGATTCATGTGGTATTCTTTGAAGCAAGGGTCAATGCACAACCTTTTCTGCACATGGAACCGACAAAAATTGTCTTCTTCCTTATTACTTTTCCCTAAGGTACCACACATTCCTTTTGCATTGCTATATTTTTCTTATTTATTTCCACTTGATCGGAATAATGGCACACACTACAATTATGCATAGTAGAAAAATTTGTTCAGTGTCCTTGCACTTTCTGCCAACTTGATCGCCAATGAGCTCTCTGATTACACCCAAATCGTATTTTGTAGAGGCAAAACTGACTTATTAGTAGCTTGGTTGTAGTATATATAAGAATTTAATATCATCCTAGTTAGTAAGTCAAAGATCAGATGAGTTTCTGCATGTGACAAATGTGCAGTTTTCTAACATAAGTGGATGGGTTTGTTGCCAGGATAGTTTCCATTCTCCATTTGATTTACAGGTAAAAGAGTAAGACATATTTCATTTGCTTTTGTGTTGCCATACTCATAAAAGTATAAAGGACCATATTGGGAAAACGGAGGAAGACGGGAGTATGGGGAAAAGAAAGAGTGAATGACAGAAGAAAAAGAGAAGAGAGAGGAAAGGGGGAGGGAGAGAATGAGGGAAAGTGGAAGTTTGGGAAAGCGGGAGGTTTGGTGGGAGGGAGAGTCATAGGGAAGCAGAGAGAGGGAGGGGAGTGGGAGTATGGAAGAGAGAGAGAGAAGCTCAAAAATATGGCTAAATATAATTTTCTACCTTAAATATATGCCGAAAGGAGGAGGTTGAGGGTTGCAAACAGGCAGGATATGAATTTGCCTCGCAGGGCTAGGCACGGGTTGATGCATGTAGGGGCAGGGCCCCTAATATATAATAAGAAGATTATAAAATAAAATGTATTCATAAGATTTATTAAACACTATAGTCCATTTGAAATGACTTTGCAACATGTTTCGTTCATACTTGGGACCACTCATATGTCAACTCTGCTAGAGGGTGGGGCAGAGTCTCCGAGCAGAAGGACTCTAACTCGACATTGCTGTATCTACTATACTACACTGGAATGCACCTTGCGGTGGACTCATGAAGCAAAGGGAACTGCATAACTTCAGCGGTGTAAGCGCTTGACAAGACAGCATTCACAGACTAGAATTTTCCATGGGAGAGACCTGAGAGAGAATGAATTTTAGTCCATGGAGGCCCCACCTACTCCATTCATATTGGTTCCCTCAAGCTTTCTCTTCTCTCTCTCTCTCTCTCTAAACCTCGGAGTTATTTGAAACGCACTATATCTACCACCGATGTTAAGCCCATTCAGAGCTGATTCATTTGTCTGAAAGAAGTAGGAACATAAAAATCAATTTATTATTAAAAAGAATTATCTTTTCTTCTGTTCTTCTTCCTGTGGTAGGTAATTCTGACGTGCTTTGAGTAAACCAGGAAGAAAGGTTTTATTCACATTGATTTATGTTTATCATTCATTAATGTCCAAATTACTGAATTATTTTTATTGATGTTTCATTGAATTGGAGGTCTTCAAAATAACAAAATTATATGTAAATATTAGACATTTTCTTGGTTGATGGTGTATATTTTTAATTAGTTTTTCATTTAAATCAATGCTCTTAGAGTGTGGATAATCACTTCACTTATAAAAATATTGGATTTCATTTCATTGTTTGACTTTTTTCTTAGTTGAGAACAAAAATTCCCATGTTTTTATCAATAGAATTGAATTTTTATGCAATTTCAGCGTGGATATGAATTTATTATTCAAGAAAAATAAACTTCATTCTTTGAGCCTCAGAACGGTTCCTGTCCTCACCTCAAATCTTAACAATAACTTATTTAAAAGACAATTTTATAAAGCCCCACACCATTTTCAGCTGAACAGACAAGGGTACAGTTGGTCATTTTATATATATTGGAGATGAAAAACATATTACATCACATTTTTGCAAACCCCTACTCCCCCTGGAACGCATTGTAAAATTTCATCTATTCCACTTCCCCTTCCTGCGTTGCATAATTTGTGTACCCTCCTGATGTTGTTTACTTATGAATACCACTCGCATTGATTGAACCTTAGATCAGGATTAAAAATGCAATTAATAAAATTACCTAACAGCATATGGAGAATGATTTAACAAGTTGATCAATATGTCATAGTAAGTTATGTCGAGACCAAGATTTTTAATTGTTTTGAGTCAAGCACTCATTGTATTATGCTTTTATTTGGCATTTGCAGTTTCTTTCTATCATGTCTGTATCCAAAGTTTTTAAGGTTTAAATTTGCACAAGCACTTTATAAACATTCTGTATATTGTTAAATAAATAATATCTATTGCATATTTTTTCCTTCATTTAAAAATAACAAGTAAAAATTTAGATAAAATTTTGGATTTGGACGACATATGGTTATTTGGCATTGAAGAGAACTAAGTCGATTAGTAGATATTGGCCGAATACTGAAGCTGAACTTTGGTGTACATTACATTAGGGAGTATATGGGAAATAAGAAATATTTCATAAATTTACACCTGTGACCACCAATAGTAAGGCTTAACTGAACAAAATATAAATACAGGCATGCATCACTTAGTGCGAGAGGCATTCCATAACATATGTGCGCTATCAGAATTTGAGCTAAAAGAACAGTTTTTAACATATCAATTAACCCAGTTGATTTTTACTCTTCAGAAATTTTACTATTTTTATCTTGCAACTTATATAATGATAAGCCATTTTTATATACTAATTTTAAATCAAAGAAATGATGTACCGTATTTACTCGAGTAATACTTGCACTTTTTCCCCCACAAGTTCCCATCAAAAAAGGGGATGCAGATATTTGTCCCTACATCTTTTGAGGGTAGGTCACCTGCGAATTGCCTGCTAACACTGCGTGCCTGGCGTGAGATGAATGGGTAGGCATTTCCTTCAGTAGGCACAATATGCCTTTCATTTTATTTTCCATATATATAACCAAGGTATTTTTTAAATGCATAGAATAATATAATAAGCATGATATTTATCAGGTATTTTTTAAAACTCCTTGCCAGCTGTCAGTAGTGAACCTAAATCACATAACTATTCTATGTAAATAGAAGTGTGTCAGACAGAGTTAATTCTCGAGGCTGGTGTGGGCTTTCGGTATCAGCTGTGTTTGGAACATGATAGGGCCGATGTTCCGCAACCATTGCAGGTTGCTTCTTCAGGGTGAAGTGAGATTGCATAGGAAGTGGCAGCATATTTTTCCTATACAATCGCACTTCACCCTGAAGAAGCAACCTGCAACGGTTGCGAAATGCCGACCCTATCATGTTCCAGACACAGCTGATACCAAAAACTCACACCAACATTGAACATCATCACTGCGAAAGCCTCCGATCGAGAGTTAATTCTTATAAAAAGGGTGATGTAAGAGAAAAAACAACTGAATTGCATATATTTTTCATAAAATACAAATGGATTCTGTTAGATTGCCTTCTGATTCGTGACTTTCTCAAATCACATTTTACTGTAAGTGCATTTTTACTTTACACAATCCTAAAAGAATACACATACTTTTATTACTTAGTATAAAAGCAAAGAACACAATCTTGCATTGGAAGTGTGTCAGTAAAGCTGTTGTAGTTGTTTGTTTGTGTTTTCTGAAAGCTGTAAGTGATACATTTTATTCACAGAAACGCTTCTATATAACCGGGTCACAGTGCGTCTAGACCGATTTATTTTTGGTATTGTGTGATCTCGGGGAGATTTGACAAGGAGATTTATTTTGAGCATGAACAGTTTACGTTTATTTATATAAAATTCGCTCTTTTCTAGGTGAATGATGGCTGAGTTAGCATAATTTCGTAAAATTAGCGAAAACTACTCATTTTAAATTTGAGAATGTGCAACGGCTTAAAATTGAAAATTTCTGCGAGATTAAGGCGCTAGACTTAAAAATAAGTTTTTGGGTTGTCTTTGTGTAATATAATGGCAATGGAAGTGAATTTTTCACATTTATGTACGTGAAAAAGTATAAAAAATAATTTTTTGAGGTAATTTCATAAATATTTTCTTGCTGCCGTAATTATATCATCAAACTCGGCATCAGATAGATTATTCAAATGATATTGCTGTAAAATATCAAAATTTTGGAAGTGAGGACATTACACGAATTACAGTTTTTCCCCAGATTTTTAGTTCTAAAAACGTGTGCAGGCATTACACGTGTGCGGGTATTAAACGAGTAAATACGGTATATGACAATTATTTTTAAATATTCATTTACTTTGAAGTTATTGATGTACAACAGTTTCTAAAAACTAATTCTTTATGATGGAAAATCACAATTTTCTAATAACATTTGTGATGTAAAAATGTGTTATAAAATAAATGAGATATACAAAATATCATAAGTATTTCTGGTATATACTTGGTAAACATCAATATCGTGTATTACCTTGACATGTTCCTAAAACTCTTCATGATTATGAAGATCTTTGATGATGATTGGCCATCGTAAAAGTAAACAAAAATGGAATACGAGAGTTATTACGATTCAGCAGTGTCATCACAGCTTCAGACACAACTGTAGCATAGGTACCAACAGGAAAATAACATCAAAATAACAAATCACTATAACGATCATGAAAGTTAATGTTGTGAACCTTACCTTACCCAATCTTAAGCAAAAAGCCATCCAAAGCGAACCCAACCCTGCACATCACAACAGTAACGTTAACAAGTTTAAAACTTCCAATGTTAGCATCACTACAAAAGACTGTGGAATTGCAGCAAAGCAATGTAAAAAAATAGTAAAGCTGAATAAGTTGAATAGAAATAAAGAGAATAACCGTATAAATAACAAATTTGTCTTTAATTAAAGTGAAATGACTATCACTGAACAAAGGGTGAAATATGAATGAAGGTAAGTGGGAACAAGGTGATACAAACAGAACTTATGATGCCTACTTTCTATTTAATCATATAATTAATACGTATATTCGCTTTAATAGCTTTAAAGTCATCGCGGATATGTAGCTCTTTGTGTTCCCAAATTTCATAATTTAGCATTATAAAATACTTCAGGTACATTCAAATGGAATATTAAATTGATCATGCGTATTTGTGCGGCAAGAATAATGTGTGTATGTATTAGAATATACCGAATCTGAGTCCAACAATAATTGTTGCTATGGCATTACTCTCGTAATGAGTGATAAAAACTGCAAAAATGACGGTGTTTATGCAAAATTCTAAGAAATACGATCGATAAGCAAAATTCCACGATAAAAATTAGAATCTTAATTCCTTTCCTCAGACAATACTACAGAACTCTCTCTGATATTACAATTCTAAAATATTTTAATGTGCAAGAGAAAATGACCCTGTATGATGGATTTCAGATTTCCCATGTAAATCAAATGGGAAGGATAATCCCTGGAATCGAACCTGGGACTTAAATCTTTGCAACAAACACTATCCTCAGGAGCTCGTCCCAAGTAGCAGGAGATTTCCACAAAGTTGCATCAAAATCGGTCTATTGGTTCAAAAGATAATATGGGGGACAGACAGACACAACGGCAAAACTATAAGCTAAATTCCATTCTGGAAAGTAGGCTAAAAATGTTGGGACCGTAGCATGTATAGGAGCTTTATTTTAAAAATTTTCAAAAACTAAAATTTTAGTCCTGAGATGCCATCTGCACTATATCGAAAATGTGCTAAAAGAACATGCGCTAAACGAGGCATTCCTGTATATAAATATGGAATTAAGGTGCTTCATTTAAAATGTGATTATGTTCTAAAATTATAATTACATTTTAATCAATTCTTTTTATAATTTTATTTTCAATTGCTTTTCTAATAATAATTAATGCAACATTTTATAAAAAGATCAAAAAAGACAATTTAAAACAGTTCTGACAATAACATTTGTTCACATTCAATTTAATTCTATTATATGGAATAGTTCAATTGCTTGACTGATTCTCTGATCAAGGTACGTACGTGTATGGTTAGTGGTTTTTTTATTAACTATAATATTAACTTCAAAATTACTATTTCTTTCTAAAAGTTATATATAAAAGTTTTTTAAAGCATTACTCATGTAAATATTTATTTTATTTTTATATTGAACAAGAAAGTCTAAAATCTTGTCAGTAATGAAGCAATTTCATCATTTATATTGTTTTAGCTTTTTTCCTGGATGTAATTGACTACAAAGTCAGAAAATTTGCTAAACATACTCTGCTGATATAGTAATTAACTTGTTATTCCATTTAATCATTTATGTTGAATTCTAATTCTACAGGTCCACCCCGGCCAGGACCTCCACCTCAAGGACCTCCACCTCCAGGTCCTCAACAAAGACCACCTCCAGGAATGGTAAATATGCTCAAGTATTCAATTGAATGTCGGTTTACTCTTTTTCTGTGTCCTCAGTATTAGGAAGATATTTTTTAGATGGGATATATTTTGTGGCTACAGTAGAACTGCTGGACTCATTGGGACATAGGCCGGTCTGAAAGATAAAATTCCAGATCATTGGACAAAATGAAAAAATCATATTTACAGTAAATGAGGCACATGTATTTCGAATATTTATTGTAACATACAGGCATGCCTTGCTTAGCGCATGAGAGGCGTTCTAAAAAATCTGTGCGCTATCAGAATTTGTGCTAAAAGAAGTTTGTGACATAGCAATTTACCCAGTTGATTTTTACTATTCAGAAAGTTAACCATTTTTATCTTGCAACTTGCATAATGATAAGCCATTTTTATATACTAATTTTAAGTCAAAGAAATGATGTACCATATTTACTCGCGTAATACCTGCATAATACTTTTTCCCCACAAGTTCCCATCAAAAAAGGGGATGGGGACATTACCCGATATTTGCCCCTGGGATTCACAGATCACACTTTGCGAACCACTGCATTAGACTACACCAAATCAGAGTCTAACAATAATTGTTGTTATGGCAACACTCTTGTAATGAGAGATAACGGCAAAAACGCCAGTATTTATGCAATATTCTAAGAAATACAGTCTATAAGCAAAATTCTATGATATAAATTACAATCTTCATTCCTTTTCTCAGAGAATGGTACAAATCCTGAACCAATATAACAATTGTAAGTTATTTTAATGTGGAAGAAAAAATTACCCTGAATGATGGATTTGATATTTCCAATGTAAATCAAATGGGAAGGAATGTTTCTGGAATCGAACCTGGGACTTCAATCTTGGTAAAAAAATATCCTTGGAAGCTTGGCCCAAGTAGCAAGAGATTTCCACCAAGTGTCATGGAAATTGTCTATTGGTTCAAATTGGTGAAAAGTAAACTTGCTGTGAAACAAATGCTGCAATCTCTGAAATCTGTTTTGAATGAAGCAGTAAACATTGCGAATTTCATAAAAGCTAGGAGCCTTAATTCCAGATTATTTAATATTTTTTGTGAGGAAATTGTGACTGCGAACACGACTCTATTGCTGTACACAGAAGTGAGGAGCCTGTCACGTAAGAATGTTTGAACTTTGTATCAAAATTGCGGTTTTTTTTTTAACTTTCTTTTCATGTATCTGGTCTCCTAACAAACATTTCATGGCTGCAGAGGCTAGCATACTTGGCAGATATTTTTAGAAAGACCTCAAATTGAACGTCTATGCAAAGCAAAATTTTACAATTTTTACTGCATAATAAAAAAAGCTGTACTATAAAAACTCGATTTCTGGGCTGGGTGCGTGAAGAAGAAGAAGAATTTGGAGGGTTTTTCCACTCTCCAGCAGTTTCTTGAGGAGACAAAGTGCAAATTAGATTGTAGTGTCCTGAGTGACATTGTCCAGCATCTCTGTGATTTAAGTTTTATTTTTTTGGAGCATTTCACTCCACCTGTCGAGGGTATCACTTGGGGGTAAAAAGAGTTTTTATAGGTAAATAAACCAGAAAGTATCCCTGTGACGGCTTATGAGAGTGTCATTGACATTACTACAATTTTGAACTTAAGCAAAGATACAATGAAATCTCACTGAAGAACTTTCAGGGTAGTTTCAACCATGAATATCCAAATTATCCAAAGCTGTCTTATTAAAATTTCTCCCTTTTTCAAATACGTATTGGATTTTCTAGATGCGCTCCCACCAAAAATAAGTACTGCAATTGACCGAATACTGCGCCAAATGCAAGAATTCGGCTCTCTTGTAACCAGGCATGCAACCAGGATTTTCTTTTAGTGGGTCTCAGGCCTAAAAATACATGGGTAGATTGCTAGTTGTTAGAAACTTCGCATGATATAAATATGCATAATTCAAGAAGTATCTGTAAAATGATTATAAATTGTAAGCTGAGAGAAATATAAAAATAAAACAAATAAAAATAAATTTTTTAAGTCAATAACTTTTATAAAGCATACAAAAAGTATAAAAATATAATAATTTTGTTAATAATAATTTATATAAAATGCACCAAATGAAAAAATTTTTAATTCTTGAATTAATAGAGATATTGAATATATAAAAATTATGTTGCAATTGTAATAATTAGTTCATATGTCTTAAAGACGGCAACATAACTTATTCAATATCTCTATTAATTCAATAATTTAACTTTTTCATTCTGTGCATTTTATATAAATTATTAATAGCAAAATTATTATATTTTTATTTTTACACTTTTTGTATGCTTTATAAAAGTTATTGACTTAAAAAATTTATTTTTATTTGTTTTCTTTTTTCTTTTTAGTCTTAATGTGAAATATATGAATCTAATATATAAAAATGAATATGTATATATGTATGTCTGTATGTACCTTATATGTTTTTACACCGTTGAAGCTATCGAATTCAAAAGTTTTATGGGCCATCCTATGGACAAAAGGAAGAACTTGGTGTAGGTTTGCAGACCGTGGGGTCTCTTATACCCCATGGGGTCTACAAAATACTATTTCCATAAGAATGCAAGGTAAATAGTGTGGAGAAACCCCAAAATGGCATGCAGCCCTTCACTGATGTGGATATAAATATACCTAAATATTAACTTAACGATCACGGGAAATGGTTTATTTTACGCCCCAAAGACAATATTTTAATTCTGTTCATGTTTAGTCATATTACATGTTAAATTGCTCGAAATTATCCTTTAAACACAAAATTTATTAACATATTCCAGGCGGCAACAAAGCTAAATTTTTTTATTGTTGTCCTCCTCAAAGGGAGATAGTCATGTCTTTACGTCTTTAATGCAAGGAAAGTCCACACCGTAGCGCACCGTAGAGGAAGAATATCCACATCCAAGATAAAGGGTACAAATGGATTAAATATAGTCTATGAATACTTTTGAAGTGAGTCAAATGATTTTTAAGGATATTATAACATTATCTTTTACCATTAACATTGAAAGATTTATTGCAACATAAATCGATACATCTTCTTACACTCGTTTGATAACCAAGATGTTGTTTATTGTTGATATTTTGGCTAATACTATTGACATAATCCACATGAGTAAATATATTAATGGTAAAACTTGACAATACAATAGATAAAATATTAAATGTTAATGTAAACATCGCTTGCGTAATTAAGGAATGGGGAACGAAAATTCAGGGCTTATGGTGCACTCGGAGTAATTTATATTTTAATAAAACTGCTTGATTATGCCAAATATTCTTCTAAAAGCAGTCTGCCTTGATTATATGATGGATTCACCATTGAGATACATCCACGAGCACAAGCCTAACTAAAATTTTTCAATGGTTTCTTTAGGTGGTAGTTAAAATTCCATGTGAACCTTTTCTCCGAATAACACATTTGAGAAATTTGGGGGCACCGACAGTGCAGGTCCCCAAAAAATAAAATTCATTTGCTACTTAAAAGAAAATTCTTTCCCGAGCAAAGCCGTATAACTCCAGCTAGTATGTTTATATATTAAAAAATTGATGGCAGGATAACAAACTTTCGTTCTTTTAGGCATTCGTTGTTTCAAGTCTCGACCTCTTACGATGATTCTAAGTAATTTTAATACGCGAATGATCTTAACCTTTTCGCTGCTATGGACGCGATATCTCGTCCGGCGGGTTGCGGTCGCTCAGTGCTATGGACGTGATAACTCGTCCGGGATATGCCGACCCCTCAGTGCTAAGGACGTCATATCTCGTTCGCCGGTTTTTCGCGTCGCTGCTCGAGACATGTTTTCTCGTTTTTGCTTCTAGCGATATCTAGCGATCTCTTCCTTATTTAGGAATGTTTTTCAATGCCGGTAGATGTCATTCAATGCGTTTTAGTGAATGTTTGGGAGAGTTAGGTTCCCGACTTGGCAACGTGTTTCAGGCGCCTTCAAGAGTCCCTTGACTTTATCTCAGCCCCTATGCCCTTATAGTACCATTATTTTTTTCTTCTCGATATGCTTTCATCAGATTTCGGAGCTCAGTTTCTCCTTGTCTTTCTCAAGAGTTACGCGCTGTGTTCCCTCTCACCGATTTTCTATTTTTCGATCTTTGCATTTCTTTTGGACATTCTTTTTGGCTTTGTGGATTTATTCTTTTGCTTCGCTCAACTTTTATTTCTGGAACTTGGCTTTCATATTGGACATTGTTTTTGGATACACTTGGATTACTGTTTGCCTACTTTTACTGTGATTATATTATTCGACCTTTCCGTGCTGAATGCGCACATCCTTTAGCAAGTGATGACGGGAAATAATATTCCAATAGCAAAATTTTATTTGGCGCTAATCCGAGGAATTCTCGAAAAATTCAGTAAAGAAAGAAAGCGATCAGGAGGAGGAAAAAGATCGAGTGAGGATTCACATCTGCAACTGATGGAAAGGCATTTTCCGGCTAGCATTGCATCAGAGGCAGCAAAAAGTAAATTCCCAATGAGAAACTGCGTAGTTTGTCGGAAAAACAATAAGAGACGGGAGACAAGGTACAATTGCAAGAAATGCCAAGTTGCTCTATGCATCGTTCCATGTCTCGAGGTGTACCATACATAAAGAAATTATTAAATTGCAAAGCAAATAAAAATTTAAAAAATCATTAAATATAAAAAAACGTAAAAATTTAAAATAAAAATAAATATATTTTTAACTTCGCCAGTGCCGGTCCAAAGCCTGGATCAAAAAAAGAACGATGGGAAATAATTGAAACAACTATATTATGAAAGCAAACCATATAAAACAACAAACGAGTAATCAAGCGCTGCGCGCCAAAAGTATTCAGCACAGGGCGGTAGAGCACGCTGCGGAGTATCTAGCGCTGCGCGGAATGAGCGATCGCCGAGCGCTTAGCAGTGAAAAGGTTAATCTTAAATAAATGATTCAATGGAAAGTAGGCATCATAAGTTCCATTTGGATCATCTTGTTATATAATTATTATTAATGAAATTTTTATATAAATAGGGATAGACTGTAATTCCACTACCTTTCAATATGTAATTCTCGATATACTGCAGGTTGGCTACATCGTGGATATTCCTGTCTATCTATATCTGCATTATAATGGAGTTGTACTGTATATGGTTTCATAAAAAGTTGGGAAAATTTTTCTTTTTAGCTTTGATTCATAGCTCTACACAGATTTCATTAATAAAATTAAAGTTATTAAAAAACAAACTATTATGATGTGCATTATTATTACTCCCACAGATTTATTGAGAAATTTAAAAATAAAAATTTTTTATAGTGTTCTTAATAACATAAATGAATAACTTTGCATTACATTTTGCTTTTTAAATTCACCAATTGTTTTCATCTAGCAAGCTGAAATTTTTCATCTTGAGATTGTTACTAATTGAGTCAAAGTTCCACTTTTAATTATATCTGTCTCTTGTGCAGCGTGTGAGCGTCCTAAGTGATGAAAGTGAAGGGATTTGATTGTTTTCAGCCATTCCAAGTCCCGCCACCAGGCCAGGGGCCCCCTAGAGGACCCCCACCAGGTGGACCTCCAGACCCTCGGGGCCCACCACCGCGCCCTGGCCCTGACTGGAACAGACCTCCAGGTAAGAGTAGTCTTTGTTTTTATATTTATTTCTAGTAGGCATTCACAGTATAATTCCAATTTATATAGATAGGGGTGTTGGAGATTAGCACATTTCATTTTGCAGCTGTTTTGTGTCGCCGCTGTAGATGGCAGGAGCTGTCTAAAAAAAAGACTTTTTGGGATGAAGGGTAGTTCACATCCGTGGTTGGAACGGGTGGACTCAATGGGTTAAAGTCCATTAAAATCAGTTTAAAAATCGAGCAATCCGCCTTTTATTTTGTGCTTCACAAGAGGGTGACGGCACATTTTGTCCTTTGGGCCGGATCTCTCGTGAGAAATAATACAAACAACGAAGAAAAGCCATGGCATCCTACCTCGCAGATTTCATCACAGACAACACATGGCCATTCGATTCCATTGTGAGTCCACCTTGATGCCCTGCACGGCATCGACTTAGTGGCTGAATTGGTGAGTCAAGTCAGGCAATTCCAAGCCTTATCTTCCTATTCTTCTCTTCCAATCCTTCTCTTCCAATTTCCCCTGCCTTGCACAATGGATTCGGTGGAAATTTCCTCCCTAGTCAGACATAGGTGCTTGATAAAGGCAAGCTAAAAACATGTTCAAACGTTTGTAGAATCATTCGATATAAATAAAGACATTTATCAATTAAAGTCAAGATTGCCTAAATTGGAAGAGATTTGGGGGAAGTGTGACGCAGTTCAATTAAAGTTAGAGTTGGGAGACGCTAATGTTGGTCATACGTCCGAAAGGGAAGCGTTTGAGGCCTCCTTTCATAATGTTCAGGCATTAATGTATTCCATAATCAGTGACGATGATGATAAAAGGAAGTCAACCACAATCAACAACATCGGTGACGTCAAGGTCACTCTTTTACGATGGAAATATAAATAGTTTGAAGCTACCTCGTCTGACCTTGCCAACATTTGATGGTAATTACAGTGCATGGATTGCCTTTCACGAAACGTTTGTGGCAATTATCCACGATAACAATGAATTGCATAGCATCCAGAAATATCATTATTTGGTTTCTGCGCTTACAGGTGAAGCGGCACTTTTGATTCGAAACCTTCCTATTTCGGCATATAATTACAATGTAGCCTGGAACCTACCAATTGAGAGATATCATAACAAGTGTGTAATAGCAACGAAGCATGCTGCAACATTGTTAGAAAGGAAATTCATTGAGGAGTCGGCAATGCAACTCTGTGAACTCACTAACAGGATTACAAGTAATAGGGATGCCATAGAAGCTATGAATCTGAAAATATCTTTGGAAGATGTATTGATATCATAGTTAATGTTAATGCAAGTCGACCCAGTCACTCATAGGGAATGGGAGTTAAATACAATTATTCCAGAGTTCCCAAGGTTGAGGCAATTTCTTGAATTTATTGAGCACCAGTACATAAGAAGTCCTACTCAATGTACCCTTTGTAGTCAGAGACACTCAATACATAAATGTCCCTCATTTCTTAATTCAAGTATTGACCAGAGATATGAATGTGTCAAAAAACATGCTCTGTTACAATTGTTTGGTCAGTAGACATGGAGTGACACAATGTAAGTCAAGCAGATGTAAGGTTTTTGGTCTCAAGCATCACACATTATTGCACAGAAACCAAATTCAAGGGACCACCAACACTCAAACCATGAAGCATCAACAGGTCCTGTCAATTGCCACAATCCCAAGGGAGTTATTGAAGATGAAGGAAAGTTTGCATATTTTGCTTTTTATGGCCATGGTTCGCATAAAGATAGTCATGGATATTTACAGCCATTTCGAGCCCTGTTAGTCTCAGGTTCGCAATCAAATTTTGTAATGGAATCTCTAGCTCAACGATTGAAGTTAATCAGACGCTGCAACCAGATGCAGATAAACGGCATCAGCAACACTACTATGATACATCCATCATGAGGATTGGGACCTGCCTGAGGACACAATTATCTGACGAGAACTTCAACATACCAGAAAACATTGATATGCTGATGGGAGCAGAAATGTTTTTACGATTATTGTGCAAAGAGCAAAGTTAGTAGCGACAATTTACCAACATTACAAAATAAGTTTTTGGCTGGATTCTGTCTGGTAGGGTGGTGCAGCCAGGATCGTCATGCTTGCCTAGCCAAGCTAGTTCAGCATTATTTGCCAGAAGCGATAACGATTTAGAGATACAAATCCAGAAATTTTGGGAAATCGAAGAAGTAATCAATACTCCCAGATCCTTAGAAGAAAGGGAATATGAAAACTATTTTGTCGAAAACACTAAGAGACGAGACTGGATGTTTCATTGTAAGATTACCCATATGCAAGGAACATGAGACTCTAGGAGATTCCTACTGCAATGCAAGCAATAAACTTCATCAACTAGAGGAAAAACTGTTCAGAAGACCAAAACTTTACAATGATTACAACCAATTTATGGAAGAGAATCTATGTGTAGGGCACATGAAGATTGCTGTTGATCAACTCATCCACCATAAGCCATTATATTATCTGCCTCATGCAGTCGTGAAGAAGCCAATACCTCAACAAAAATGAGTCGTTTTTGATTCCTCAGCAAAATCTAGTACTTGAATTTCTCTGAATGACATCATACTAGTAGGGCCAACAATAGAACAAGACTTTTATTCAATTATTGTGCGATTTCAGACTCACGAGATAGCAGATATTACAAAGATGTACAGGCAAATCAAGGTCAATGCAAGAGACCTCGACTATCAAAACATACTTTGGCGGAGAAGCCTGAAGAGCCTGCAAGTTGCTACCAGCTGACAACACTCACGTATGGTACTGCATCAGTGCCCTTTCTAGCCACTCGATGTTTATTACAACTATCGATAGAAGAAGCTGACAATACTTTGTCAGCCTCTTCAGTAGTACAGAGAGATTTTTGCGTGAATGATATTTTAACAAGAGCAGAAACTGTTAAAGAAGCTCTTCAACTTAAATCTGATCTGATTAATCTTCTCCAAAAGGGTGGATTTCCACTGCACAAATGGTGTTCAAATAACTCGGAAATCCTTGAGGGAGTGCCTAGAGAACATAAGGAAACACAATAACCCCTCAAGATAGATGATAGCAGGACTATCAAAACGTTAGGATTATTATGGCATCCAACTCTTGACAAATCTCAGTTTGACATAAAGGTGAAGAGTCATCAAGGAGGATTCTCCAAGAGGATTGTGTTAGTCATCGTTGCTTCCATATTTGATCCACTTGGGTTACTTGGTCCCGTAATTGTTACTTGCAAGGTTTTCCTACAACAGTAGTGGCAGCTGAAAATACATTGGGATGAGATTCTACCTGCAGAGTTTGAGTCAACATGAGACCTACTCTACTCTCAATTTCCTCTTTTAAATAATATCCACATTGATAGATTAGTCATAGACCTTGACACTTAAATCAATGTCCAATTACATGGATTTTCAGATGCATCGGAAGGTGCTTATGGTGCATGTCTGTATGTCTGTAGTTGTTGTGATCAAGGTGATGTCACCATCAAGCTTCTTTGTACAAAATCCAGAATAGCGCCACTAAAATAAATATCGCTGCCAAGAATGGAGCTTTGTGGGGCATTACTACTGGCCAGATTATCTAAGAAAATATTATTGATCCTCAACAGGTTACATGATCATCATCCATTTTTAGACAAAAATGAAAATATCTTGCCACCCACACATAATCTAACAAAGCTTATTATCATGGCTGAACAACGGTGCTTGCTACATGCTGCAAGTCAACTGTTAATAGCTTTGCTAGGGTTGAGGTACTGGATACCCAACATCAAATGGGCAGTCCATTCAGTGCTTCATAAATGTCTACCATGTTTATATTAAGGCTGTTACTGCCCAACAACTCAGGGGCCAGTTACCTTCTTATCGAGTGCAGCCTGCCCATCCATTCCTGAGCACTGAAGTAGACTATGAAGGTACTCTCTTTATCAAACAAGGTTCTACTCGCAGTAGAACTAAGGTAAAATGCTATGTAGCCTTATTTATTTAACTACTAAAGCTATTCATTTAAAATTAGTTAGCAGTTTGACATCAGAAGCATTCATTGCAGCCCTTCAATGTTTCACTGCTCGGCGAGTGAAGATCTGCAATTTTTACAGCAACAATGGTAAAACCTTTATTGGAGCGAACAACCAACTACAAGAATTATATAAATTGCTTAGATCAGAAGAATTCAGCTAGAGAATCAATGACTATGCTAATAAAAAATATTTAAAGTGGAACTTCATACCACCAGATGCCCCTCATTTTGGAGGATTATATATATATATATAATATATAAAGTCAGTGAAATACCACCTAAAGCATGTTGCCGGAAATGCATGTCTGACTGTTGAGGAAATGTGTACGCTATTAACACAGATATAAGCTTACCTCAATTCCAGGCCCATTGCAGTTCTTTCCAATGATCCACATGATCCCTCTTACCTAAGTCCAGGTAATTTCCTTATCGGAGAACCCCTCATGTCCCTACCTGAGCCTGACTTGACCTCCTCAGTTCTCTAGGCTATCCAAATACCAACATATTGAGCAGATGCGGCAGCAGATATGGAGATGATGATGATTAGCTCTTGGTCGAAAATGGTTGTCTTTTCTATTGAAGTGGAACTTTTATACGAAGTTATGCTTCTTCATTTCATTTTCTAAAATCAATTTTTTTCAGCGATTCCAATTTTAAAGAGTACCATTTTCTTCTGGAAGTATCCTGCTTCATAATTGTCTCTTTGGGTTACATTATCTACTACTCCTACTTGGGAAGACTAGTCTTTGTGGAAAGATTCCATAATGTAAATTAAAACAAATGTTGTAAATTTCCAATAGACACAAATGTTTTCTGAGCAGTTCTGCCTGTTACAGCATTGTCTTGATGATGCTGTAACAGGCAAAACCAGTTAGAATAAATTTGTGTCTAGAGGAAATTTACAACATTCGTTTTTATTTACATGATTTACTACTCACTAAGCTAAAAAAATATTTTTTTTTCAAATCTGTTCATATTGGTAGGTTGGGGAGAATGTTGGTCATATAGACTTGGTTTTTCATTTCATATTGTTAGCCTGTATAATAGCCTATGTTACCCCTTATTTAATTCAGAGTCTATTAGTATTCACTGCATCACATTCTGCTTCCTAATCTTCGGTTAAAAGAGTTGTTTTGTGAGAATAAATTGAGACACTCATGTGAATACAGTTGCTATCGGCAAGGCAATAGAGTCTAGTACAAGTGGTTCTTTTTTAAAAGAAGAGAAATTCAACATCTAGTTGTAAATGCGGAAGATAGTGCATTTCAGAATGATGCAAGCAACGACAATTCAAGCCAAGAAGAAGTTGAATTTGCTGCCCAAAATCTACATTGATGATGGTGGTTCAGCTATTGAATGTTTCGAACATAATGTGTTGGTAAAATTCATTAGTTGTCAAAATAAGATCGAATATCTAAGGTTCATCTTATTTTAATACAACAACTGTTTTAAAAATATAAAAGTCATATGGAGTCACCAAGCACCAGATTACCATCTATAAATGTCACCACGGTTGCGTAATTTATTTTAACCATTATTTCAGCTTCACAGATAGACGCCTAAAGAGGCTTTTAGTTAATTACCGTCTACAGAAATGGACTGGGTTCAAGAACAAAAGCATTTCATTCCTCGGAACTTAAATGAAAGGCTGCCTAAAGGATTAAACTTTCTTTTACCAAATGCTGATTTTTGGTGTTCTTTACCAGTGAAGCGGTAGTAGCAGAACGTCTTATGAGCACATCTTGTCTGTCCTCCCGTCTGTCATAACTTTCATCTCCTAAACTGCTGGACAGATTTTAATTTAATTAAGTAGGAGTGATCATTATTAAAATTTATCGCCCAATTGTGATTTTGAGTTATGTCCATCAATTAGAACTTCCACTTTATGTAAACACTTAGATAAACACACTCGTATTTTGTTGAATGGCATCTGTCAAGCAACAATTAAATACCATATTTTCTTTCCCTAGCTCTTATATGATCTGTAAGGTATAGATTAAAAATTTAATTCGAATAGAGGACAACATTTACTACAAAAAAGTTCGCAAGACCATATAATTACAAGTTATAGTTTAGGTCAGGGGTCCTACAACCTTGAACATCATATGAGCTACTTGAAAAAAATTTAGATTTAAAGATCTACCACTTTTTCCGATGACGTTTTTTTACAATACAATTATTATTACAATATTTGCATGTGATACATTACAAAGTGATGAGCTAAAATCGTATCTTATTGTTTTTGTCGGCGTGAACATTCGAAACTTTTTGTAAACTCACAATGATTGGCATGTATTTTTTAAATTTCTCGATTTTTGTTAAGTCCTGCGCAATCGACCGGTTGCCGACCCCTGGTTTAGGAGATAAAAGTTCGAGAATCTTTTGATACCATTTCAAACATGTTTCTCATAAAGAACGCCTTTGAAATCTCTATGTATTCCGTTTATGGAGTATACTTTTCCATCTTGTTGATTACTTGTTAAAAAAAGTTTTAACTTGATTTATTTATTTATTGTGAATTTGTTAGCTAAAGGACGTAGGAATTGAAGAATTGTAATACTCTGCATAAATAATTTTTTTAAGTCACTTTTTAAGTATTCAGTTGTTTTCCTATGTATAACGCGCACAGCCGTTTTTTTCTAGATTTCGAACTTTTTTGCATAGATAATGTGCGCGTTATCCACCGGAAAATACAGTATTATAATTGCTGATATACTCAATGTTGCCTGGTAAATTACGAGTAAATGTGGGGGTGCCAGTGGTGTAGTGGTTAGGACGCTGACTGTTACTCGCCCAATGCTTGAAAAAGTCATTGGGTACAAATCCTGCGTGAGTAGGATTTTTCTCAAGGTCGCCCGGCCCCCTGTCTGTGTGGTTTGAGGAGACCGCGCAAATTCAGCTGTTCCGTCCTTCGAAAGGGACGTTAAGCCGTTGGCCTCCCTGGTGTTCTTTGTAAGAGCAGGCAAATGCCGGCACCGGGTTTCCCTCCTCCCTTCCCCGGTTATTCATTGCACTGCCTCTGAGATACCCATGTGTGCTGTAAGAGAGGCGAATTGGCTGGGCACTCAAACAAACAAACGAGTAAATGGTTTTATTCAATTTAATCGGTTTTGTCTTGGTTCTGGATTTTAAGCTGCTCCAATATTTATATTATTTTAAAGATCGATTTCTTTTGACATAAACATTGTCTTTGTATTCGATGCTTTATGACTGTTGATTTTTTTGTTTATAGGGTGGTAAAAACTTTCGATCACTTGATGGCTTGACTCTTCCAATTTTAGTTAATTGAAATCAAACTTGGGCCCTTGGAATGGGAGGCAAACATGCGTCCTTCTCTTCCTTTGCATGTAAAAGTAAATCGTCCCAAGTTTGGTTGTTGCAGTCCTTTCATTTTTGGATAAAGAAACTTTTGAAAATATACAAGAGAGAAACTTTTAACAATGATATTTATTGAACATTTCATAAAGATGAAGGGTAATCGAAGACTGATACAAATTTACTTATTCCGAAAAATGTAGCCGGTCGACCTTGACTTTGTCTAGTATTTCTATAATTCACAGAATTCTTTGTAATTGGATCTCTTGGTTTGCATAAAGCTTCACTTATTATCTGCAATGCATGTGTGGCTAAATGCTCTAAGTTGTGTTTATTGTATTTAATGATTTTTAGTAACCTCAAGTTTAACTTAATGCAAATTGGAGCGGATAACTATCAAATCAATTTTGCTTCAAAATTCATATTTTTTCTTTATACATTTTCTTTGAAAAATGTGCTCATATACAATGCTTCCAAAATCTAAATTTCAGAAAAGAATTAGTACATTTTTATAGCAACTTACTAGTTCATTCTGTAACATTTGAAAAATGTTCCATAAAATTTTAAATGATAGAGGAATGAATATTGGAGTTGTAAAATCAAATCAATCTTCACTTTTGAAATAATAACAATGGTTTTACATCAAGTTAAAGAGTAAAAAATAAATAATATTTTTAATAGCTTTTATACGCGCTAAAAAGGAAAAAAATTAAATTCATATAAAACAGTATTAGACAGTCGTATAAAAGGAGCCGTTTACAAATTAAATAAATGTAAGAAGGGAATTCATACAAAGTTTTACTGTTTGTTACAGGGTGGGAGGGGGCACTCGTGCGATGTTACGTGTAGATATCGATTTTTATCTTCTTGACTTGCGATAAGTCATATTTGGTTTAAATAATAATAACATTAATTAACAAAGATTATTTCAGAATTCTCTTGAAATTTTCTCCAAAAAATTCTGTCTGAGCGAAAAAACCGGATTGATCTGTTTCCATGGTGGTTGATGGAGCGAAACCGGAACCAAACTGAAATTTTTTGTTTTGTGTGAACCGGAACAAAATCCGGAGAGAAAAAAATTTTGGTTCGTTGCCCTAGTATTTGATAAAGACATTAAATATTGTTTAAAAAGGACCATGCTCAGCGATTTTCTCCCAAATTTACTACTGGGAATGGAGTCTGCACACACTAAAACCTCAACTGACTAGAGGGGTTAAGAAAACTAGTTATCTTTTGTAATGGATATTACAGTGGAAGTGTTTTTACAAGTATGTAGTGTAAATTGTTCATGGTTGAAGTTTTCTTCTTGGACGTATTCATTGGGTTGGTGTTCTTTTCAGGCCCTGGCTATCCTCCTCACAGCCAACCACCTCCCATGCAGGGCCCTCCACCTGGCCCTGGTCAAGGGCCTCCGCCAAGGGGACCACCTCCAGGTGAGATAATTGCTTGTAACCCGATTTAAACCAAGGCATCAAATCGACATTATTACCTCTCTGGTTCTCACAAAGCATTAAGTTTCGGTTCGCTTCCAGTTTTGCTCAGCCGATCGCCATGAAACCTGTTTGAACTGTCTTTTTTTTGCTCTAACTTGAAAATATGTTTTAGAAATTTCAAGACAGCTTTAAATCGTTTCTTTTATAATTTATGTTCTTTTAATTTAAACCAAATACAACTTTGCTAGGGATGCAAACAGTATTCCAAAACTTGGGAAGTATCGATATTTTATTGAAGTTGGTGGAATCTACCTACCATGCATACTAGAAGGAAAAATAAAGACAAAATTAAGTTGTGCGGTCACAATATAACGCCATTATTAGCTACTAAATTGCAGTATTTGCATAGTTTGGTGAGGGAAAAATGGAAGCCTTGTTAATTGTTCGGTTTGAAGACCAAACACAACAAAGTGTTCCGTTAAGCCCATTGCTAATTCAAGAAAAGTGAGGAGCCTCTTTGAAGACAAAAAATAAATGGTAAATCTACATCCACTAAAAGTTATAAGCCAAATTCTGGTTGGTTGGACCGCTTTTAAAAAAGACCTGATTTACAAAATCATTTAAAAACTTATAAATTGTTTTATATAAGTTATCGTGATGTAATATTTTTAGCAACTTGGCTACTGATGGCATTGGATTCAGAAAAACCTTAGCATGACAAATTTTTATGAAGTTACATGTGAAAAATTTTGAGTTAGGAATACATCTCTTCATTATTACTTATACACCACTTTTTTGAACTTTGCGAATAATTTGTTTCGGAAAACTGATGCGAAATGAAAATTCCTGAAGTGCTATTTTCCCGTAAGACACATTGTTATTATGGGAGTATGGTTCCTAGTCAACCTAAAAAATTCACTTTTTATCGTAAATAATGCATTGAACAGAAAACAAAAGAAAATGTTACAACAATGTAACAGCAAATGAAAACTTAACATCTTAAAGTGAAAAAAATTCTTTTATCTTCAAAAGCTTAACCCTTCAATGCCATCCTGCGTACCCAGTATGCTCGATGAAAACTTCATATGCCAACATCATTCGTACACAGTACGCCACGGAGATCGCTAGATTTCTTTATTTATCTTAGGCAGTAATTATTCATAAATTGTGAAAATCTTTTTGTTTTCAAATAGTAAACCTTGGGCCTTTTATTACGATTAATGTTGTATTTTTTGGGCTTTCATTTTATATTGTTTAGATTTTTAATTTTGTGATTTAATTTTCACATAATTGATGCGATTTGTGGAATTTTTGCATCTAAAAAACTTTCTCGACCGATTTTCATGGCACAAAAGCAACTGTGAAATGAACGGAGATATAGGCACTGTTTATCTTCTTTCTGACATCTCTAGTTTATGTCTTGACCGATGGCATGGGAAATTAGCTCGAGCTTGGACCCTTTGAAGTTTACTCTTGTCCATCTGAAGACATTACAATTCAGTCTGCAAGAAACCTTTGCTCTGTGTGGAGGAAGATTTTGTTAATTTTTTCTTGTGGATAATTCTACCCGTATATTGTTTAATTTTTACAAATACTCTAAATTATCCTAGCTTCAACTAGTAGAAAAAGGCAAGCAATACGGAGTGATGTAGAAATGGCAGATATCTTACTTGCGAGTGATTCTGACGATAGTGCGAGTTCGGAAAGTGACGTGGAGAATCATATGGAAAATCATACACAAATTCATACAGATTGACACGGTGTACTGGTGCAAACCATGTGCAGTTGGTTTGTGCTTGGAATGCTTTGAAACAGAATTACTAAGGTAACAGCATTAAAAAATTTTGTAGTACAAAAATATAAAAACTCATCCCCCCTGTGATTGTAGAATCTTTATTTATCTTTAAAATGTTAAATAAAAGGTGTTTACTAGAAATACTAATGATGAAGTTGTTAAAATCAAAGATAAAACAGTAGATATGAAATATTCCACAAACTTGGAAAAAATATAAATTGAAATAAATAGCTTACGTGATTGATTGAAAGAATAAAAGATAATTTACTCAAATACTACTTTGAATATGGGATTGAAAAAATATAATACAATGTTGCATAGCTTTATGCAAAACCTCCAAAAATTTCAGGTTAATCGCATAAAAACGTAAAAATTTATGAATTTGTAAACGATTGCAGCCTTAAATAGCAAATTTCTTTAAATGTCCTCTGGCCTCTGGAATGGATTTGATTTAAATGTTCTCCGCACTTGAAGGGTTAATAGCAAATGAAAAGCGATTACACTTCTTTCGGCAATTGTGCAATTTACCTCCAGTGCATTTTCACATGCGATTTTTGATCTTTTGTTAATTCTAAGAAGATTCTTTAAATTGATGAATTACTGAAATGAAATGTTGAGTATGTGATGCACAGGTGTATTTTTGGATTCTGCAACAAACATTTCCAAGCTGCAAAAAAACACTAACATTGAAAAGTGGTAACATTTCTTTTATTAATTACATTCGAACTGCATAACAGAAAATCAAAACCTAGCGTATGAAAAAGAACATTTCTTTTAATTGTTCAAAATACGTCACAGAAAATATAAACGTAGCATTAAAGTGGTAACATTTCTAAATGTAATTATTACATTACATCTCATAATGAGCAAATTCCACAAGGTTGAGTCTGACTTTATTAATAATATTGGTAACATTTCTTTCAGTAATCACAGTCATTATAGGTACGTGGCAGAGAATCTTACGTTAGAAAATGATAGCAATTGTTAGATTTACATTAAAATTCGTAATAAAAAATGAAAACCTAACCAACAAAATAACATTTCCCAAAATTATGTTGATAATACAAAGATAATAGTAAATGAAATCCTTACATTCCAAAATGATGGTGTTTCTTTGAATTTTAAACTAAAGTTTCACATCAAAAATTCAAGTTAAAACTGAACTACAATATAATTAAGTTGAGAGTTATCACATTTGTTTACTTCAAAAACTGCTAATAATGAGAATTATAAATATCATATAATAATAATAATAAGCCCTTTTCTAGGGTGCCAAAGTTTAAACAACTTCGAAACAAAAAAGTCGAGAAAGTTCAGTTTCTTGGCATTGCAAACGGATGCTGCGAAATGCAAATAATAGGCATGAAACAAGTAATGGTCATAAAAAAACTTTGTCGCAAAGTGCAAATTCGCGAACTGCAAGCACGTGAAGTTCATAAAGGTGGTGTATTCTAATGGAAAAGTGATTTTTGTTTAGCACAGCATGTTTCCGGAACATATCCACCATGTTAAACGAGGAATGTCTGTACCAATAAGTTGATACTTTTGTGATATTAACCTTGATCGTACAGCTTTAAATCCCTGCTTTGGGCGCACATGGCCAGATTTAATTTGGAAAATTTAAATCATAAATGTATACCTGCAAACAAATGTTCATAACTTATAAACTAATTGTCATAATTTGTTCAAATAAAAAGCATATTGTAGCAAAAAAGTTGCACTATAGCCAGAATTTATGAAAATAAATGCAAGTTTTAAAATATAACAAGAAGAAATTGGACTTTCTACATGCACAATCTTAAAAGGACATTTGTGTGGTATACCTCGAAGCAGGATATTATGCATAGTCCCACGTCACATTTTCTGCACCAGAAATTCATGCGAGAGTCTTCCTCACGATGAACACATGCGGCAACGCAATGTTTTTCCCTTATCCAGCCAGCGCTTATTGTCTTTGGCCTTTAAACGCCCCAAACTAACATTGGTGGAATTAGGTCTTTCTCGGAGGGCAGTGTGGGTGGGAAGTGCACTCGAACCTTCCTCCTTCAAGTGTTTAAGAGTGCAGCCGTCCAGCTTGACGAATGGCCTGCTGCAGATTAGATAAAGAAGCCACAACATAATAAAATATCTTCACAAACACAAGCATAGCAAATAAACAATAAAATACTGACCTTACGAGAGAATGAAATCTCGCTGAAAGATGACTTGTTACTGCTGCTGCGCAACTCAGTGGTTTGAGGATGACTGTCTGCAGTGTTAACCAATGCGTTTCTGCGAACTTGGAACTGCCTGCCTAGTCCTAAAAGATGAGTAGCATAGGAATACGCACAACTTCAGGAGAAAACCACAATTTTCTTTGATTTTTGTATTGCTTAGGTCATCATTATATGCTCTTGCTCTCCAATATTTTCACGCCAGAGTCATCCCATATCAATCTACATGGCGACTGGGGCAACCAGCTGCCGACTCAAGGGTATATGCAATCCCTATGTGAGCAGAGAAGGCTTCCTGTCTCAGCGTGCATTATAATGCACGTATGGCCACGACCCTACCACCCAGCCCGCATTTAAATGCACGGTAGTCCTTTAAAGGTTAATACTTCCTGTGTAGTATCAGATGCAGTGAATAAAACTGTTATATCAAGTGAGGCTAGCGCACCTAACATGTTTGCTGCAAAACAGGCATTGGTCTCGTATGGCAATAATGTGTGGACTTTGGATACCATAGCAAGGGATGTGCTCCTGAAGATCTTTGCGCTAAACAAACAGTTTAACCTAATTGATATTTACTTACCAGAAATTTTCTAATCTTTATATATTGCAGTATGCCTATTTTTATTTCAATTAAATCGGCAAAAACTGCTGAAATACACATGAATATTATTGAAAATAATGTTAGTTGATTAATATTTTTTTATTAAAGTAGAAGATCGCTAATCCAAAGATTCAAATAAAAACATCCAAATAAGGAAAGAAATATTGAATTTTCTAAGGAAAAATTGAATTTTTGATGTAACGATTACAAATCTAGGACGTCTCATACTTGTATTTGGATTTGTCATATACATGTATATAGTGTGAACGTACCTTTGCACTAGCTGTCTGCAAAAATAAGTATTAAATTATTTCGTAAGTGCTGATAAATCGAACTTTGCCATTAAAGCCAAAGTGATGAAAAATCAACAGTTGCAGCTTATAGAATTAATAAGGATCGGCTCATGATAGCGTATGGTTTGCTGTTTTTAAATTAAACAAGTAAAATTGTTTAAATGGCCACAGAAATATTATTAAAAATTTTAGTTTATCAATACGTGCATATTATTTATTACTAGAAGATTGTTTATGCGAAGATCCAAATAACGAAAACATCCAAACAAGGAAAGAAATATTAAATTTTTTATATACCGATATGTTTTCTAATCAGTTGTAATTAATCAAATAATCAAAAATTATTTTAAACATCTCACTCTAAGTAGTTGTAATCTCTATGATTAGGTTCATTCCTTTGTCATAAACCACCCATTTCTTTTTGCTTACAAAATGCTTTGTATGCATGAAAGATAAATAAATGTATTTATGTTAGTTTCTTTGCCCTAGATGATCCATTTTTATCCATTTTCTAAATTCTGCATGTACACGAAAGGAAATTAAATGTATTTTCTCAATTATGACAGATCTTATTTACTTCAGATACTAGATAATTGTTTCCATTGAAAACAATTAAAAACCATGAGAGAAATTTCCAAAGTTCAAGGTTAATTACAACTTTGTTTGGTTATACTGACAGAAACTTCTATCTTGTTTCTAGTAAAGTGGCTCCCCTTGATTGGGTTATGTGAACCATTTATATAAATTATCCATTTGCCTTTGCTCTGGAGTCCTTAACACCATGTGTCTACCAAATCCATTTGGTAGAAGCTGAGAACGAGCATGCATATGGACAGACAGATCTAAGCAAATAAGCACTCATGCTGGAAGCAAAACAGGCCTAAAAATCCACTGCATATATTTCCATGATAATATCATTTATTTTAGCCATATATCAGAAAACTGATGTGAAATGCAAATTCAATCCATGGTTGGTGCATGTGTCATAATTAAGACAGTTGTTGTTTCATGTGAGTTTAAGAAAAACATTAGGTTCTACAATAGGTAAACTTCATGTTACTAAGTTATTTTAGCTACATGGCAGTTTTTGTTCCTGTTAATATTGTAGCGTAAATTGATAATTTTTTTGAAATATTTATTTTAGTCTAGGTGGGTCCTATTTGCTAGAACTATAGTGCACAAGTTTTAAAATATAGACAACCTGGAATTTTAGTCTCTTCTAAGAGGAGTGGGTAATGTGTCTGATCTTTAATGCGGGATCATGGCTTCAAATCCTAGGCATATGTGATTGTCTTTGCCACTGTTGCTGTGCTTGTTGTAAAATGCCCTCAAGTGATTTTTGTGAGCTAGTTAAAACAAATCATATGGTCATTTTCTCTTACCAATAATTCTTCAAAAAACTGCACTCTTCTTCCTTTACCAGTCATTTTTCTGGCAAAAATTTTTTAAATTACCAATTATAACCCATTGGTTTATATGCGCATCAAGCTAAATGGCTGGTGGAGATACTGATCCGACAGAATACAATTGAATAAATTGAAGTTGATTAACTACAAACAGAATGCAGCTTTTAATGTTTCCTCCACACAGAGATGAAAAAAACAAAGTAATTTATGTTCTCACTTGTAGACATTCTACTAACAGAATATCAAGCTGAATTTTCAGTACGTGTTCTACAAGGAGATACTAAAATTGTGTTGCCTTCCTCATTGCAGTCATGGATAGGAAAAATCAATCTAGCAATCTCAATTAAATGTTTCAGAGATTCAAAATATATAATTGTCCAATATCACTTTTTAGACTATTTTCTCCTTTTTTGATCCAGACATTGTCAAGGCTGTATTATTTCTTTTGTCAATCATAGTAAATAGATTTCAGTAGAAATTCCAAAGAAAAGAAAGCAAAATAAAAGATGTTTAGCAACACTGACAATACCACATATCCTATAGAAACAACTCTGCCAGAATAATGGCAACGTTAATCATAGACTGAAGGGAGTAGAAAATTGTTTAAATACAGATTGAGGAAAAGGAAGAAAACTTGCAATATAGGCCAATTGTGCTATAATGGGAGACAGCTTGGTTGTTGATCTTCACTGGCAGGAAACATAAGTAACATTAATTTTGTGTACTTGAAGTAAACTGACAACAGAATTGATGTTAAAATTTAATGAATACTAGGTCCAGGAGGCCCACCTCCAGGTCATGTTGGACCTCCACCTCAGGGGCCACCTGCTCCCCATGTGAATCCTGCATTCTTCCAGCAAGGGGGAGGGCCACACCAAGGACCACCACCTCCACATGGCCCCCCTCATGGCTATGGCCCACCTCCCGCATCCCAGGTACGAGGTTGGGGGAAGAGTCGGGTAAGTTGAACCTGGCTTGCCTCGCCTCTCTGAACCAATGTCCCGTTAAATTCAATGCCCCTTGACATCAATGAATGCATAAATGTTTTCTCCCTCTGCAATTTCTGTGTCTCTGATGTCTTCTACATCAGCAAGATGATGGAATAGACACTTATACTTCTGAAGAGGTAGGAAGAGGACATGGAGGAAGGCTGTTATCAATAGATGCCTGGCCTCGTTATCTTAAAGTGTGCAGCATTGTAGTTGTACATTTTATGGATAACTTTTCATTTAGCTGTAAAATATTTTATCCCTAAAAGTGGTGGTTAACTTTAATATGGATAATTTATCCCAAGCTTTTGTCTTAATAGTATTGTTATTGGTCCTGTAAAATATTCATCAAGTACATGAGATATTTCTAATGAATTCATCAGTGTTGTAGTATTATGCCGGGACTACACCAAGTCGACAAAATAGCAACTTTGTTATTTACGACAAAGCTGTGACTTTTTGGCAACTTGTTTTCTTTTTGCCTCAAGGTGGGACAAAAACACTTCCTAAAAACTGTCAGTCGCCAGAATTTCAAAACAGTTGCAAAAACTAGTTGTAGTTTTGTGGCAAATGACACAGTTGCTGTTTTGTTAGCTTGGTGTAGAACCAACATAAGAAAGAATTGCCATTTTTATTTGGTATTCAGTTTCGTAAATGATGTAATTTTTATAGGTGCATGTTAACTCTTGTATGATGGAAAATTTTCAACTATAATTGTTTGACTTTTAGAGAAAAGTAAACTTGAAACTTTTTTGTCTCAGTGAGTGTAATTACTGTATTTACCCAACTATAAGAAGACCTCGAATATAAGATGACCCCACATCACAGTAACTAATTTAAAATTAAAATGTTTTATAAGAAATTCTGAAAATAAATGAAACAAAATTATTAGGGTCATTTTTATTTAAATCTGTCATCACAATGTGCAATGCAAAGATTAATGTAATTTAAACCATATCATAATCACTATCGCTATTTTTTATTTATTCATTTTGTGAGTATAAGATAATTGCCAATTAAAAACAAAAAATGTATTATAGGTCTGTTGCATTCATAAAAACGTGTGTGCTTCGGCCATGCATGGAAGGGAAGTTCTCTCTGTCATCTTGTCTACCCCCACCCCTCTGCTAGCCCATCCTTCTCCTCCTCAGGTTTTCAGTTCTTACTGTTTACAGTTGACTGCCTAGACAATTTTGCTAATATTTGGCAACAGTGTAGTTAGAAAAGGGATGAGACCGATAGCCTGTGTGTATTAAGTATATAAAAGTTGGTTATAAAACTTCATTTTTATATCTTCACTTTTTTCCAGTTAAAAACATTTAATTGCTACTTCAGCATGAATTTGAAATTTGTTTAAAAATAAACTTCATTCTTTCAGCTGTTGAACTGTTCATTCCCTAGTTTGCATCTCAATTTATCTAATTTAAAAATGCAATTTAATTAAACCCTCCACTGATTTCCTTTTTTCTTATTTGGATATGAATGAAACGATGAGGTCATTAAAAACTTCCCTAAAAATGAAAAATTTTGGAATAAGGGAATTTTCCCATCAGTTGTACCCAATAACTTATTGCTCTACCAAATTTCTCATCTCTATCTCTTCTATAAGCACCTTAGTTTTTATACCCTCTTATATATATATGTCATGGTAAATGTGAGTAGTCCGGTAAATGTGTACATCTCCCGGTTAATGTGCACATTTACCACCAAGTTCGGTAAATGTAAATATAACATACTTTTACCGATTGGATTTTGGGGAAATGTACACATTTACCTAGAGACACTGGTAAATGTGGATAAACTTCGCAACACAGGCCACAACTTGGCAGCGTTGCGAACATCTGTTGCAGTTTAGAAGCACTGTAAATGTGCATTGTCTGGTTGGTAGGAATGAATCTCACTATCCCTTATTGTAGGAGCCGCCACTGTACAAGATCAAATACTGCCGGAAAATAACTTTCAATTTATGCCAATTTCGATTTACACCATAATCCTCATAACGTATCTATGGCGTAAATTGAGCTTTGCCTGTTTTGCAGCCTTTTAAAATGTAAACAATTAGATAAATGTTATTTCACTTCTAGAAGTGCTACAACTTTAAAATTTGGAAGTAATGAGTGGCATTAGTATCGCACATGGAAAATGTGTAATATTCTTAAAATTGCAAATTTTAGGGATTGTTTTAATCCAATATTGTTACATAAGGAAAGAATGAAAATTGGTGCAGAGGTGAAATCTTTTTGATTAAAAAATAAATTTCCAATGATGAAATATATCTCTGAAAAATTAATGTCTTTCAACGTGAGATGAAATGCTTGCAGAATGCAAGCACCAACTACTAGTTTACACTAAATATGTAAGAAGCGGCTAGTAGTAATAGATGATTGGATTGATTTAAATTAGGATATGTTTTTAATCCCAAAACAATATGTTTGGGTCTCATTGTAAAAGATTCCATCTGCAATTATTTTCAATTGGAATTGATCTAATTATTATCCACCTTCATATATTACAGCAGTTTCTCATTATGTTCTTGTCTGAAATATTAAACCATGCATAACTTAGCTAAGGTTTAACTGCATAATATTCCCTTGTAAGTTTTACATATTTTTTATTCCTTAAATTGAAAAGTTTTTGTTTGCTGCTGTAATTTCAAAATAACAAATACACCACCTTTTTGAACTTTGTGCTTGCTGTTCACATATTTGCACTTAACATCAAAATTTTTTATGACTATTACTTCTGTTTCGTGCCGATTATTTGCATTTTGCGTCATGCATTTGCATTTTTGCTTTCAAAGTAAACAAACATGATAACTTTCAACTTAATTATCTAGTGGTTCAGTTGGAATTTCACTGCCAACGCCACTATTTTCGATGTGAGACTTTAGTTTAAAATTTAAAGAAATGCTATCATTTTGGAATGTAAGGTTATCATTTACTTTTATCTTTGTATTTTGAACGTAATTTAGGGAAATGTTATTTTATTTTGTTATATTTTCATTTTTTATTATGAATCTTTAATGTAAATCTAAGATTTGCTATCTTCATGTAACGTAAGATTTTCTGCCGTGTGTATTGAACACAATTACTAAAAGAAATGTTCCCACTTTAATGCTTCGATTTTATTTTTTGTGATGTATTTTGAACAATTAAAAGAAATGTTACCACTTTTAATGCTCGTGTTTTTTGTGGCTTGGAAATGTTTGTTGCAGAATCCAAGAATACATCTTTGCATCACTTAATATTCCATTTCAGTAGTTCGTCAATTTAAATTAAAGAATTTCCTTGGAATGAACAAAATAAGATCGAAGATCGCATGCAAAAATGCGGTGGAGGTAAATTGCAGTTGCCGAAAGAAGTTCAATTGCTTTGTAATGCTGCTATTATGCGTTTTGAAGATAATTAAAATAATTTTTTTCATTTTATGATGCTAAGTTTTTATTTGCTGTTACATTGCTGTAATGTTTTCTTTTATTTTCTGTTCAACTGCATTACTTATCATAAAAAAGTCAATTTTTTAGGTTGACTGGGAACTGTACTCCTAAAATAACATTGCGCCGTATGGGAAAATAGGACTTGAACTTCGCGAATTTGCATTTCGCGTCAGTTTTCCAGAACCAATTATTTGCAAAGTTCAAAAAGGTGGTGTAGCATATTTACCCGAATCCAAGACTTTTTTCCTTCAAATTTCAGCTTGCAAAAATTGATGGTTGTTTTAAATTTGTGTATGAAGTGATATACCATGAATACATAGTGGTCAGATCATCATGCGACAAACTCATTGCACATCAGTTTGTTCTGAGACAATTTTGTCCTTAAGATAAAAGGAGGTGGTAATGAGACATTCTTAGGCAGCAACGGCTGGTTCATGTGATTCAAATATGATACTAACAAGGGAACCTTCTCTAGTATTCCCCTCGGATTTGGCCGAAACTTCGCAGGGTGATAGTAGGCAGAAAATAATTCGACACATTTTCTTTCTTGCCCATCCAATGGCCCCGCGTTTTCAAGATATTTGCAATTAAATGTTGTTAAAAATCGAGCTGCTTAACTACCTTAGGGAACGTGGTTAAATTACAAGTAACACAAAAAAATTTATATATATTATATGCATGTAACAATATATTATATGTACAATGAAACATTACCTTTGATATTATCATAATTTTCTGCAAAGAATTACATTAGTAGAGCATTTGGAAACATGAAAATTTTGCAGTCACATTCCGCAGTTTCTTCACCTTTTGGGGTTAGGGTACCAAACCGTTAATCGCCGACTTCCAGGAATTCTCACGCTACTGAAGGGGTCATAAAAGATGGAAACTTGGTGGCCGCTAGGTCCACGAGACTTGAGCCGAGACAAAACTATCAAGGATTATTGGCACTCCTTCGACATTCTGAAGGGAATTAAAATCTCAATGCAGCCTGGGAGGAAGTGTCAGTGAACTGTTTGAATGGATTGTGGCGCAAACTTCTGCTAGAATTTAGGCACATAATTCCAGCCAGTGGAGAACATTGTAGAAGACATTAGAAGCCTGGCACAAGAGGTGGGCTTAGTCGAGGTTACATATGAAGATGTAACAGTGCTGTTGGAAAGCCATGGACATCCTCTTTTCAATGAAGACTTGGAAGAATTGACCACACAACTAAGCCAACAGAAGGAGGAAGGAGAGGATGAAGAGTTTCCTATAAGAAAAATGAAGACAAGCGATCTGTGCCACATCCTTTCAGTCATTGAGAACCTCACTGAAGAGCTCTGCAAGATTGACCATGACTGGGAATGGAGTGCCACAGTGAAGAGGAACATCATGGCATCCATGAGCACTTATTATGAGATTGTGAAAGAAAGGAAGAGGAAATCATGACAGTCAACACTGCATGCTTTTTTCCTCTAAAAAATCATCAACCAGGAACATCGTCAGATAACTAACGCTGCTGCAGGCAGGCATATTTTTTAAATTAAATTAACTTAATTTTATTTAATCTATATGTATGTACTTGATTATACTGTTTTTACATTCATAATCATTATTTCAGAGCTTTAAAAATAATAACATTATATTGCTTATGTCAACTTTTGGGTGCCTAGAATGTAAATCATTGACTTCCATTATAAAATGGTTTACATTTACGCCTATTCCAATTGTGCCACTTCTTCCAGGAACGCAACCCCGGCGCAAAGCAAGGGTTACCTGGACTGAATACATGTGTTTAAAATATACACCAAATTTGTTCAGCGAGAAATGTCTTGCCTATCATAAATATGTAATTGAACTTAGAGAAACAAACTATTTCCTTTTGAATCAAATATGCAATGCTGATCCAACTCCTGTTTTCTTTGACATGCCATTTAGATACATTGTCAGTCTAAAAGGGGAAAATCTGTGATAATAGCAACAGATAAAGAATAAGTGTGAGTTGCAGTTATGTTGGCTGTTCAATTGATGGAGCAAAATTATCACCATATGTTATCCTAAACTAAAATAACAAATGCCTTTTGGAATAATAGATGTCATGAAAGTGGGTGGGTGAAAAAATAACTTAAGAGATTGGATACACATTATCTGGAATAGATGACCAGGAGCACTACATATTAAGAAAATGAGGGATGTTTGTACTAGATGCAGTCAAAGGACACAACTCTTATAGTTATAGATTCATTAACCTTGTAATAATACCTGGAGGAATGATTCAAGTTCTCAATGTTGCTGCCAACAAGCTTTTAAAGATAATTTAAAGGGTTTATATTAGGAGTGAAAAATAAACCTTATATTGCAATGCTCTGTCAATGAATCAAGGCATCATAGAAACAGAAAAATCGAGAAGTAATAGTGAATGCATTTAGGGAGTGCTGCCTATGCAAAGCAGTGGATGGAAGTAAAGAATATGTTTTGTGGAACTCTATGGACTAAGTTTGGAGTGATAAAGATAGGGAGAGGACAGTTGTGAAAAGAGTATAGAGTCATAATGACTTATGTAATACCAAATCCTATGATATTCAAGAAAATTATGGGACTCAATAAAAATTTCTGCTAGTTTTGTAACTTGTAATTTTTGCAGAAATCCTGTAATTAGATTATAAAATCTTTGTATGTTTTTATGGTCCAGAAAAAGGAGGGTCGTCTTAGATTAAGGGGTCGTCTTGTATTCGGGTAAATAGGTTATCACATACCATAAATTGTTTTTCTGAAAAATTTTGCAATTATCCTGTATGAAAAATGGTTTACTTTCATCAGGCTATATGTGAGCATATAATGTATTTCACATTTCATGGTAAAATCCACATTTTTAAGTATCAATTTGTATTTTATTAAACAAATACATAAATGTTTCATAATTTTTCTTTTGATGAAGTCGCTCCTATAAAAAAGTCCATGTGTCTTCTCTTTTTTCAACATTTGGTCAGTGATGACTAAATGACTAATTAATGGAGTTAAAAATTAAGCATTTGTCCCAAGCGTAATAAATTCTGAAATCCACGATGCTGATGAACAGACCTGCTAGATGGAGACATTTTCCAGATTTGCTTTTTAATATCACCTTCAGCAGTATCGTTAAAGGATTTGTATATGAAGTGTAGCTAATTTCACCCCTTGTAGTAGTAGTACCTAAATTTTAAATAAATTAAAAATTAGTTGTAAGGAATGTGTTATGGTGAGACATGGGTTTACTGTGGTAAAGGTTGGAGGTGGGGGTGGTGTCCTCTTCCAGCCAGTGGGACAGTATGGCGCTCCGCCCCCAGACCACAGGCCCGATGGCCCCCCGCCCCTCAGTGAAGCGGAATTTGAGGAGATTATGGGACGCAATAGGACAGTGTCAAGCTCTGCAATTGCTCGCGCTGTGTCAGACGCAGCTGCAGGTATGTATGTTGAATGGCATATAGCTTCATTTAGATAACAAAATGTAAACATTTATAAGTTGTATGACAAACTTGATAAAAACATAAATGATTGGGAAATTATTTTTAAATAACTTGGAAAGTTTTGTGAAGTTAATCATTACTCAGTACGGAAATTTGGTTTATTTAATCCATGACAATATTTTTTGTAAGCAATTATTCGTTTAATTGATAGTAGCTCAATAACTTTGGCCAAAACTAACAAAAGTGGAATACTCCTTTAGCCAAAACAACCAGTTGTTTTGGCTAAAGGAGTATTTCACTTTTGTTAATCATTTCTTTCAAAAATTTATTGCCAGTTCATAGAAATAAGTTTACTTCTTAGAATCTTTTATTGAAAATTCACTTGGATCCAGATTTGAGTTGATCTTATTAATTTTAAAAATCTTGTATTAAATAAAATCATGAATGAAGAATTAGTCTTGCTGCATCTATTTCCAAATCCAAAGTTGATTGAGTTTTTCCATATTTAATAATTCGGAAGTGAATGAATTTAAATCATTTGTGTACTTTTTCACATGATTAATGCATTAGAATTTTAGTTGTGCTCATAATATTTTATCATAAACTAGGAATTAGCTTGGCTGTGTCTAGTGTAACATTCTAAATCATAAAGCATATTTTTGTTGTTGGGTGAATTCTTTATTCAGATTTATACTAGACTTTGTTACAAATAAAAAATGTAACAATAATATTTTATTCACTAGCTCAGTTTCTGCTCTTTATCTCTGAACACTTTCGCAGACAAGATGGCTGCAGCCGTCATGGCTAATGCATTCGCAATGGGCAATGACGGCAGCTGCCATCCATTTTCAGGAGTGCAGATAAAGCATGACGGCTGCTTCTGTCATGACTTTTTTAAGCCGAAAAAGACATGAATAATTATGTATGTGTGTGTAGTAATAAAATATTTCCAGGAACAAATTTATCAGTTATATGAATGCCTTTTTTGGTCATTTATCCGTACTGCAACTCTGTCGACGGGTTAACAAATAGTGCAACAGCTCAGAGTTATATGATTCATTATGATTTATATTTAAATAAAAGCTCATTAGAACTTAGTTTTTACTACATTACCTTTTATTACAGTGAAACTTCAATTTCATATTTTGAAGGGACCGATTAAAAAAAATATAACCAAGGAAAATGCAAAATTTAGAAAATTGAAATCCTCTCCTGCTGTACAACAATCATGCATAGTTGGCAATTTAGCAACTTCTTACATCATTTAGCGACTTTCTTTAGGGTTTAGCAATATGCCAGTAACTTAGCGATTTTGCCGAATCTAGTGACAAATTTAGCTATCTCTATATTTGTACTCCAATACATGAATATTTAGCACAAACCAAACGAATTAATTTTATGGTAGGTTTATTAAAGCATAAGTTTTTCATAAATCGTTAAATAATTTTCACAGTTATTTCCCCAGTTACGTATACTTGTTAAATAGATTTCATACTAATTTTAAAAGATCACATTGTAATTTACGTTGAAGAATATTTTCATAAAACACAGTTAAAATTATAGAAAATTTTATTTCCATTAAAAATGAAAGAAGGTATTGCTCTCAATGTAGAAATTAGATATCGACTTTTATTAGAATACTAGTGTAATTGCCCATCAAATATGATGGGTATGCTTATGGTTAAAATAAAAAATAATGAAACCAACTTGTATATGCACTATAAAGTAAACAATAAATATAAAATTCACATAATTGAGTGTTACAGAGAGTAAAAATAGTTTTGGGCAAATAGAAATTGTACGGCAAAGATATCCATTATGCTATACCATTCATATATGCTCAAAGCAGTTTTTAATTTATGGGGCATTTAATTTTCTCTTCCTCTCTCTCACTTTGTTTATCTCCTTCCTTTTTTCCTCTCTTTGCTAGGAAAGCACCTTAAACGTATTCCAAAGACATTTGCTTTCAATATGAAAAATAAGTAATATCTGGTTTGGCTTTCATGCACAATCAAATCACGGTTTTTGATAGTTATCTTTGTTTTAATTATATTGTTTAAATTATTATTATCAGAGAGGTCAAATGATTAACCAAATAATTCCTGATAATAAGAGGAAAATCGAATTAATAAGATAAAATGCATAAAGAATTTGCAGAAATGTACTTGAAATATTTGACCAAATGATAAGTTATTTAAAACAGAGAATTTAACTTAATAATTGAATTATTTTACTCTTATTGATGCGTTAAAACAGGATAAAATGTGAATGAAAAGTCAATTTACCATCAAAAGGAAATGTGCAGTAACTTACTATGAACTAAATACTTACATGAACTGCAACAAGTTTTAACTATATTTTAAGATTGCACTTTTCTTTTAACTACATATAGTAGTTTTGAATTTTCTTTCTGAAAATTGGCTTTATTTAAAGAAATTTAAATAAAAGTCATAAAATGTTACTTTTTCATTCCTATTAGAAATTCGTTTCGAAATATTTGGTGTATTATCATTTAAAGAAATCAATTGAAAATTACATTATATTTAGTTTTATGAATTACCACCATTTGGCAAAGGTGCATGATTCGATAGTATAAAAATTTTTATAATCAACTATAATTATTGTTGTTATTTTTGTACTGTAGCTCCTTTTAATCCTATACAAATGCTACATCCTCTTCCTCAATTTCTGCTCATTCCCATTCTCTTTTCCTTCCTCCCTCTAATTACTTAATAGATTCAGTAAATAAGTTATACCCATGTATAAAAGTCTGATCCAATTTAAAAAAATTAAATTGGTGTATTTATTATGAGGCCAAGAATAGATTTCAACAATTGGGGCAACAGTGGCCAAATAAAAACAAAATGTGTGAAAATGTGAAAAATCGTATTAAAACTTTTTTTGGAGATTAACAAATGAGGATTAAATTCTTATTTTCGTATAACTAAGTTAAATACCATATCCTTCAGATATTTTAAAATGTAAACAAAAAATTCATATATACGATGCGAATTTATAACTCCGGCAAATAATAAGAGGCACTGCAAAAAAAAACTGAAAATTACTATAAAAATAGTTAATTACCAAAATTTCAATGTGAAGTTAACTGAAAAGAAATTAATGAAAAACACGATTTTAATTAGAAATAATTTGGGTGCCTTCTTTCTCTCTCGTACTAAAGCATTCAAAGCACACTTTCCTTATGTATATAGTATAAGGACGACAATACAATCTCGAGGTTTAACAATGACACGGTCGGCAAGACAACATATCTTTAAAAACCTTAAAATATTCCAATAAATGTGATTTAAATGTATAACTTGAGCGATTATGAACCGAAGGCAAAAGTCGACAATGAGAATAAGAATCTATGTTTATTTTTCTTTAAAATGGACCCCATCTAAAGATCATAGGTCAATTACTTCTAATTTAATTTTGCAAAAGAAAAAAGCCTGCAAGTGAAAAAAGGTATTTTTAAGTGTTATCTTATGGGGATTTCTATAGAGCATTACAGCGGACGAACGGACAGAATAAGGATATTATGTATATAATTATCAGCACATCAGCTGTTGTCCTGTTTTTCTGTTATTTTTGAAATTTAAGTGACTGATCCCACTAAGTTACTCAATGATTTGGTACATTTAAATTATGTCCTATGTTCAAAGATCAATATTTCAGAAAGTACTGAAAATGCAAATCGACTGGATCCTCATCCTTACTTATAATATGTATTTGAAAAGGAAATATCAGAATGCAAATTTTCTGATGAAGTTAACTGTGAAAGATGTCATAATTTTCTAGTTTCACTTATGAAAGAACTTCAACAAAGGTTGCCAGAGAATGTTACTGCTTTTCAGTCAATATCTTGTTTGAGTGCAAGTGAATTACCTTAAGGCCACAAAATATTTCATAAATTAATTAACATTGACATGTGATAATTGAAAATAAATTATTGCTTAATGGCAGGAAAATGTTTCTTAACCTGGCTAACATTTACTATACAACAGTAATTTGGGTTGTCTGGCTTTCTTAGAGAGTTACAGGAGTAATTATCCTGTCGACCACGAAGGGTCCTTCCCATAAGGGAGAGATTTTGGCAGACATTTGATTAACTTTGAAAACTTTTGGCACAGCTCTAAACACAACCTTTTCACCTGGTGAAAAGGCTTGTTGAGAATGTCTAGCATTATATTTGCTAGCAACACGCTGTTGTGATTTGGCCAAATTACTTAGCACCTTATTCCAAAGTTCCCGCCTTGTGGCTGAGTTAGAATCAGCTGATGCCAACTCGTTTGGCAATTCCCATTGAATCGACAATGAATGAGGTAGTTTGCGACCCAAAAATACCTTAGCAGGTGAAACACCTGTAGAAGAGTGTTTTACAGAGTGAAAAGCGAATGTCAGCGAAGGTAGGAATGCATCCCAATTATTATGGGCATCACATGTGAAAGCAGATAAGGCATACTTTAAATTTCTGTGTACTCTTTCCGCATGGTTGGGCCTGTGATAATAGGGGGCAGTATAAATATGTTTAATCCTTAGGCTAAAACACATCATAGAATAATTTAGATTTAAAGGAGGTAGCATTATCTGAAACACTATATTTGGGAACCCCAAATTTAGAAAAAACCAGCTTTGTTAAGATATAAACTACAGCTTTACTTGTTGAATTTCGAACTGGTTAAATAATTACAAACTTACCAAAGCCATCAATCATGGTTAAAGCATAAGCATGACCAAATTTACTTCTAGGTAATGGACCAACAAAATCGATAAATATTCTTTCCCAAGGATAAATTGAGAAATGAGCCAAATGATGACCTGGGGGTAAATAATTTCTGGGTTTAGTTATCTGACAGTCATGACAACTTTTAACCCTTTTAGAAACATCTGCTCTCATATCTAACCACCAAAAACTCATGGGAGATTTTATCATAAGTTTTTGCACTGCCTAGATAATAGGAGAAGAATGAAAGTATTGGAAAATCATCTCTCTCAAAGCAAGGGGCATTACAACTCAAGGCTTCTTAGAGCCAAGGGAATGGTGACGTAGAGAGTCACCTTGCAAAGAATAATTAGGAATGGCTTTCCCCGACCTGATTTGCTCTATTATCTTGCAAATATCTCGATCCAATGCCTGATGATGGCGAATATTGGTGAAGGACAATGGAACATGTTGTAATAAACAAGAAATATGAACTGGTTGGATCGGTATGGTGATGCAAGATTCTAACCCGAGATAGGCAATCAGCAGCCCCATTTCGAGAAGTAGATCCATGGTAAATTGTAAAACAAAAACAAGACAGCTTTAAAACCATACGACCAATTTTACCGTTGTTTAGGGTGATTAAAAAGTCAAGTGAGAGCAGCATCATCAGTATACAAATGAAATGGCCTCGCCTGTAGGTATGGCTTAAATTTTTGAGTTGCAAAGCAACAGGCCATACATTCCAATTCATAAGTGGAAAGACGAGACTCCTAAACATAAAGTGTTTTGTTAGCATAAACCACTTGTTTAAATTACCATAGATCAGCTGATTGAGAATGGCTCCCAAAGCAATATTGCTAGCATCCACAAAGATGAAAATCTGCATTAAAATTAGGCAGATGAAGAAGGAGAGGACAAGACATTTTTAAGCTTCATGAATCCATGAGAATCTGTCCAATGAAATGCAGCATTCTTTCTCCTCAAAGCATTTAAGGGAGTGGCCAATTGAGCAAAATTAGGAATAAATTTTGAAGAAAAACCTGACATACCAAGAAAGGAAACAACCTGTTTCAATGAGGTAGGCACAGGAAAATTCACTATGGCCTTGACTCTCTCAGGATCTATCTGCAGGGTACCACATGTTATCTGATGTCCCAAGAAGTTAACAGCTGACTGAGCGACTTTTATTTTGTCTGGTTGGACAGTGAGACCTGCTTGGCGAAGTCTCTGTGGTATCTTGCCAAGGTGGTCCAGATACACCTCATAAGATTCAGAATAAATACATAAGTCATCGATATAAGGAAATACACAATTATATTTTAAGTTCCCTAAAACCCTATCGATCAATCTTGAATAAGTTTTGGGGCTAGTACAGAGGCCAAATGGTAATCTATACTGATAAAGACTGAAAGGGGTGATAAACGCAGTTATAGGTTTACTGTGCCGTGATAAAGGGATTTGATGAAAAGCTGAATTGAGGTCTAAAATCAAAAAGAACCTGGCAGAACCACGGTAAGCGAAAGCTAGCTCCATCTAAGGTACCAGATATTTATCATATTTAACCATTTTATTAATTTTGTGGTAATCGATAACAAGGCGATCTTAACCAATTCTCTTTCGAATGAGAATGGCCGGGCTAGCAAATTGAGAACTCGAGTTTTCGATCATGCCTTTATCTAACAGTGATGTCACAGTAAAAAACAACATCTATTTAGGAAAAAACTTTGTAATACCAATTTTTAAAATAACATACTGTGGTAACTTTGTGCCATCCACTAACACTGCCAGCATTACAGTAATGCCCTTTTATTCATTCCCCAAAGTTTTTATATATGTTTTTTGCACCTTTTTCATTAACTGTGTAATTGGATGCCATGTCTAAATAAATAGACGTCTCATCTGTATTGCCCATTTGGATCAGAAGGTAATCATGAATTATCTACAATGCAATTACATGCTTCTGGAAAGCAAGTTTGTTCATGTAGTCAGAAGGTAAACATTGGCAAAGAGAAGTTCTTCCTCACAGGCAAAAACCATTATGACATATCATCTGTACAAACTAACCATTACTAGCCTTGAATTCTTGCTGTAGAATTTGTAGTGATCATTATAATTCATGAGCTTTCAGTTTAACGATTTCCCACGACACAGATTTTCCATCCGCTCTTTGAGTATGCACTAATTTTACAGTTTCTTCTTCTAACTCATGAAATTGACCTCGTTTTGGTCCGCTAAATTATTTTCACGTTGATTTAACACTTTCGCACATTTTCCTCCGTCACATCGTATTTCCTCCTGGCCTCACAATTGTTAATTTCTTCAGTTGATGCACCACCATTAGTTTAAAATTTATATCAAAACTTGGTCTTATACTTGTGATTCATTCCCTTTTATAGAGGTGCCTTCCCTACACGATCTGTAATTTCTGTCCTAAGATTTGGGGTAACTTATTTATAACAGCTAAAAATAATAACTTAGTGAAGGTTGTATGAATTGTGTGCTATCATAGAGGTTATACTCTTCAAACTGTGGGTGTACTTGTTGTCTGCCACTGACATAACAAATATGTTTAAATTATAGCAAGACATGTAAAACACTGGCAATCTTAGTATTTCCATTTTCAACGCTGATTGCAAGTTCTGACGTAGGTTCGTCAACACTTCCTTCCAGCAGTACGTACAAGGTGGAAAGCCATTTGTTGTGCATCATGAACTTCAAGAATATGAATGAATATACCATATTTACTTGCATATAAGCTGCACTTTTCCCCAAAATTTTCATCTCCAAAATGAGGATGCTGCTTATATGCAAGGAAACAAAATCGGAAAATGTGAAATAATCGTTAAAATTCACCATGACTTTGCTAAATGGTGGGTGATTCAATACGCAGTATCTGACGTATAAAAACATAATCACCAAAACAAATAAAAAGGAAAAGAAATGTTATTATTATTGATGATGGAGTTGGTAGCCCATGAGAAATATTCCGTAATTTGACAGACATGAAGGCATCGTCACAGTTTCGTCTCATATTCCAATAATTCTATTCTAAGAAACATTTTGGTGGCGTTTATTTCTGTTCGAAAGTCGTGATTTTTTTATCTTTCCACATGCAGCCTGTTTGGGTAAAATGCACATTCCGAGATTTTTGTTAATATTGTACTTTGTATCATGCAAAATGAATATATTGCTGATCAGTTACAAATAATACACTGAAATACTTTATTATTACAAAAAATACCAATATTTACTTGTTGATGGTTTTTTAATGATACATATTAGAAATTACCAAGAATGTTTTACTCCTAATTGCGATTTTTGAAGCGCTGCCCATTTTCGGGAACTTTTTTCTTCCCTAGATTCAATCTCAAAAAACAAGGGTGCAGCTTATATGCAAGTAAATATGGTATTGTATTAATAAATTAAATGTAATTTAATGTATGTAAAAAAATGTTGTACTCCATTTTAAGGCATCCATAATATTTTTGATTTATTTTTGGAGAAAACCTTGTTTTCCTTTTTGGTTAATACAGTATTATCCGGACTTCAAATGGGGATCTTATGTTCGAGGAAAATCCAAATTCTGTGAGAATTTAACACTCCTTATGGATCTGTCTCAGAGACCAAATTTTTAAATCATGAAATTGAGGTAAACGTAAAATCAGAAATTGCAGAATTGAAGTTTCACTGTATTTCTTCATAATAACCCTTAAATATTAATAGTTCTCACATCATTCATTTGGTAAAAATAAATGATGTATATTGATAATTTTTATCTGTGTTAACTAAAGTCTGTTGTTTGATGCGATTAGAATGTAAGGAAAGAAATAATTGTAAAGATGATTAATTTTCTTAATATATATATATATATATTAATGGCTTTATCTCTTCTAGGTGAATATGCTAGCGCAATTGAGACCCTAGTGACTGCAATATCCTTAATCAAGCAATCTAAAGTTGCTAATGATGATAGATGTAAAATTTTGATCAGTTCACTCCAAGATACATTACATGGTGTTGAAACTAAGAGCTATGGTTCCTCCCGCAGAGGTAAGTTCAATGTTATTTTGTTCCTGTGATGTTGCTATTTAGATTAATATTGTTACGGAATTATGTAATCTTAAATTATGATACAGGAAGAGCATGTGTCAGGAGGATGGAGGTATTGGACAATTATTTGTTAGAAATGCAATGCAGTGCTTTCTATATGTGGATAAATAGCAAATGTTTTGATGTGCCATAGGGTTCCATGTTGATAAGGGTGAAGATAAGAAAATCTTCAATTTATAATTTGTAATATAAGTATTTCTTTAACCTTTTACCCGACTATGTAAACTCTTTCTGGAGTTATTGTCAAACACATTATTTTTTGCCAATGTTGCCATATTTACCCGAAAGGAAGAATTTAAGATGACCCCTAAAAAAATTAGGTTTATGTACAAAAAACTTTTACATATATGTATGTATAACAAGCTAACATTAAGAGGATGAATAAAAAAAGGTAAATTTACTACTTACATCTCCCTCTCTTCTGTTTTCTTCCCGTATTCTTGCTGTCCTGTTCATTCCTCACAACTTATTCAAATTCGAACAAGTCGTCTTCCATACTGTCCATGGAATTTGATATGCAGCATTTCTTGAACCCTTTTGAGATACTATTGGGATCTATTTTTTTCCGTGCTGCAATGATCCAATTACAGAGAAGTGGTATACTGGGCTTCTTAATTTTCCCTGTAGGAGTAAATGCATGGTCCCCTGCCAAAAGCCATTCTGAATAAAATGACTTTATGTAATCCTTCAAGGGCTTCATCACTACAACATCTAGCACTTGAATTTGTGATGTCATACTTCCTGGTATAACTACAAGGTCAGTGTCCATACCATGATGGGTATTTTGAACTTCCTCTGTAAGGTGGCCTTTGAATGCATCTAAGACAAGCATTGCTCTCTGCCTTAAAAGTGCCTCAGGTCATCTATTCAACTATGCTTAGCCAGTCCTTCATTAAATCAGCTGACATCCATCCTTGGCCTTGACATTTAACAATTATTCCATTTGGTAGTACTTCCTTAGGCACTGTTTTGCGTTTTAAAATAACATAGCCAGCATTACAGTATTGCGCAGTTTTTCATTCCTGGAAGTTTTTATGATGACATTTTTGCACCTTTTTCGTTGACTGTGTAATTGGATGGCATGTCGAAGTAAATTGTCTCATCTGCATTATCCATTTTGCTCAGAAGTTAATGGTGACTTTCTGCAACTGAATTACATGCCTCTGGAAAGTTATTAGTTTGTCCGTGAAGTCGGAAGGTAGACACTGTCAAAGTGAAGTTCTTCGTCGCAGGCTAAAACCAGTACGACGCATCATATGCACACACCATTCATTACTAGCCTTAAATTCTTGATGTGGAATGTTTTGCGATCATGCTAATTCTTGGGCTTTCAATTTAATGCGTCGCCAGTTTACCATCCATTCTTTAAATATGCACAAAGTTTGCAATTTCCTCTTCTAATGCATGATATGCCTCTTTATTGGTCAACTAAATGATCTCTGTATTGAGTTAGCGCCTTCAAGTTTCTCTTTTGCTTGCTTCCACCTTTGCACATTTGCTTCAGTCACATTGTATTTCCTCCCTGCCACACAATTATTTGTTTCTTCGGCATAGCGCACCACCATTAACTTAAAATTTGTTGTAACTTCTTCTAATTCCTTTCGATACATTCCCTCTTACCACAGTTCCTTTTTTCTTTACGCGATTGCCATTTGTTTGGGGTATCTTATTTAAAAGTTATAAATAATAACTTGTCACTATTTCACTTTAAAACTCAGCAAAGCGTGTACTACTCAAGTGCTCTCGTAAATTTTCTACTCTCTGAAACTCAACGTCCACTTTACGTCTACCGTTGGCATACCAAACGCAAAGCATCATGTTTAAATTGTAGTAGATACATTTAAATTGTATCAGTTTTGTTTAAATTTATTACTAGACACCTTAATTGGTGCCTACATGACTTTGTGTTTCATATTACGCACGGAACTGCCCAGCTGTAGTAATTTTTTTTCAACTTCATGCAATTACCTACCCAACTCGAAACACTTCCCTACCGCCGAAGTGGAAACATTGGTCTGTGGGAACAATTTTAAGAAATTTGACCTTAAATTTTTAAAGTGTTGTAGTAATTAATTAAATATGATGTATTACTTTATGCAATAATAAATATTTTAACGGACATATACTTGATATCTGTGTGTTTCATGGTGAATTTAAAATAGGGGTGTATTCTCACCTTAAATCCTCATACTCCATTCTAAGATGATAACTAATATTTTTAATGGCATTTTTGTGAAAAAACCTCGTCTTCCTTTCGGGTAAATATGGTATGTTCTTCCAGAAAGATTGGTTCAAATCATGGTAGAATCATTAAACCTTCACTGTCTGAAATTTAAACCCCTGCACTGCCACTCATGGTTATTTTTAATTTTGGGCATTAAAGTTTTTCATATTTATATTTTAAAATATCTACGTATCTCACAAACTATTCATGCAAGTTGACTCTAAAAAACGATACTGCATTGCTGCCGTGTGAGTGGTAACAGCTGGCCCCATATGGAGAAGCAAAGCTTATATGATATGGGCGAGGTTTAAATCTAAGAACACCATTTAATTTGTTTACATTGCACTGACAAGTACAACCATAGGTTTAAAAACCATATAAGATTTTTTTTTGTGCTTTCAACATGGGTGTCTGCTGGAACTTTTCCAGGGGGTGGGGGGTTGGCGGGGTTAATATTTTAGTGGGTTTATTTCACACATATTACAGGAGGTCTCTTCCTGCTTGATTGACCTCAAAAAATGCATTACCGTATTTAATCGATTGTAAGCCGACTTTTTTTTACCTTTTCACCATCTCAGAAATTGCCACTCGTCTTAGAATCGGTGTCAAATAAAATAGTAATTGAATTTATTTCTTCAGTTACATTATAATGCAAGATATAAGCGTTGTAAAGAATACGCAAACTATCTACTATAAAGAAGAATAAAAATGACCGAATAACTAAGACGAAATAAATTACGTAAATAATAAGTGGCGCGTCAAAGTTGTAATAATTGTGGTGGCAGTGCACGTATTCGTAGGCTTTCACACTCCTCCACTAACTAAAATATTTCATTGTAGTGTCACCAACTTGACGTATTTTCCGCTAAATCTAGCTTTTTATCTAGATACCGTCTGGGGATTAGAAAAATGTAAGCTAGGGGATAGCGGATTTTTCGACTTAATTTTCACCAAATTGATGTTTCAGGTTTTTTTTAAATAAATAATTTTATCGTTAAATGTAACAAAATAAGTACTTACAAGTTTATAATGTTAAACATGCGACGATTTCTCCCGCTTTTTCAATTAAATAACGGACGCATCATTCATCAAATAAATAGTATTCTTAAACTACCTTCCTCGTATTTTATAGTCATTGCCACTCTCCACTCATTACATTGATAAAGCTATTAAGTATTCTTTCAATACTGTTTCAAATTCGCAAACATACATCATGTATACAAACTCCGGTGTTGGCAACACTGTTTACGTGTCTTGTGAGTGTCCTGTGATTCCCGAGTGAAATATTTCGTTTCGTTGTGAACAAGTGTAAACTTCTTATTTCTTAGCGAGTTTTTCGGTTTTTAATTACCCCATGATGGGACGAACGCATTACTCTGCGAACTTTAAGAGGAACGTTATTGCCTATGCAGAAGAGACATCTAATCTTGCAGCACAACGGCGCTTTGGGATTGATGAATCAAATGTTAGACGCTGGAGGAGAGATAAAGAGAAGTTACTTAAGTGTTCAAGCAAAAGAAAAACATTTGGAGGCCCCAAGCAAGGACGTTACCATGAATTGGAGGAGATCCTTAATAACTTTGTGATTGATCAACGAAATTACTGTTTGCCAGTGAACTCCGAGATTATACAAACAAAAGCTCGTGAAATTGCTCGAGAACATAAAATTAGTAGAAGTGAGTGTAAATTTAGTCGGCACTGGGTACAGCTGTTTATGAAACGATGGGGACTTGTTCTTCGTCGTCGTACATCAATCGCCCAAAAACTGCCAGCTGATTACGAAGAGAAACTAATTTCCTTTCAACTCGCTCGATGGCACAGAAGATGACGTTTTGTGGGATGAGGAGAGTGAAAAAGAGTCGTCGTGTGAAGATATATTTTAGTAAAAAATATGTTAATGTTGTTGCAATTTCTGTTTTTAATCTTTATTTAATTACGAACTGAAAATCCGCCACATTCATACTTGTTGGAATATCGAGATAAATAGTCCTAATTGACCAAAAATATTTTTTTTTCCTTGCGTGGACTTGTGAAAAGTGGGGGTCGGCTTAGAATCAGTGTCGGCTTATAATCGATTAAATACGGTAATCCCCTGACCTAACCAGACATAAATGGCTGTTTTCTCTTGACACAGGCTGGGTCCAGAGTAGAGCAACTGCCACCCCCCTCCAATCCTACCCCTCTACTCCCCCTCCCTTGCTCTCCCCAGCTGATGCCCATGGCTTGCAATATAAATTTGAGTCTTATCAGGTTCACTGCTGTGGCATGTACCAGTTTCTTCCCACATACTTGCCTGCAGTGCCGTGGCAGACAGCAGTATTTGCTCTGAATTAACTTTCTTGACCACTTCCCTGACAAGTTTTTTTTCCATTAGTGGGTCAAAAAATCATCACATTATTTTATTACCTTTTTCAATTACTTATAGGTAGGTTTAAAGGGAAATTAGTCATTTCTGTTGTTACTGTTTTATTTAGTAAAATATTTTACTTTTTTCATTGCCAATTACCCTTATTTTCACATAAAATTATACACTTTCATTTCAACACTAATCATTAATTCATGTTATCTAAAATGCTATTTTTAATCCTAAATACTAATACAAATATACTCTAAAATCAATTTCTACAATTATTTGCAAATATACTGATTATGATGAAAATCCGATCACAGAAGCCACGTTATGAAATACGCACGAACGGCCAGATGGACGGAAAAATAGATGGATAGAAGAAAGGCTAGAAATGCTCTCAGAGAAGAATTTTCCACATAAAAAGAAAGTAACAGATAGCTTGAGATAATATAAAAGATTTTCAACCACACATTTATTCAATACTATGCATTCTTTGAAAATATTACGTTTTGTGTATGTAAAAAATACGAATAGATTTTGGTACTTCCACATTCGATGAAACACCGAAGATAACCTTGAAAAAGCCGCCTAGAAACGTCGAAAATCCATTCCCTTGTGTCCTCTGGCGATGAAAATGTGAACTGCTACGAGGTGACGAGATAACTCGGCCGGAACAAGGCAAAAGAGGAAAAAGAGGCATAGGATGAGTTAACTCGTCCGTGTCAGAATTTGCGCGACTTGTTGGGACGAGATAACTCGGCCGCGTCAGGGAAGTGGTTAAGATGCTGGGTGACTGCTGTCACTGTTGCAATGTATCCCATGCATCTGTTTTGGCCCCACTTTCTCCACCCAAGAGGGTCACTTTTATTAGTTTATTATGGAAATCTGTGCATATAGCCAGACATATAAGAGCGGACCCAAGGGTGCTCTGAGTGTTCAAGTAACAAAGACTGCTGGGGTGCAAAAATAAGCTACTTCTTGAATTTTTAAATCATAAACTTGGAAAAATTTTGTGGCTTATGTTTGGGCCAATGTAGTAATTGAATGGAATTTTATACTTAGCGCATTAGATGATGTGTAATAGGATATTTAAAGTAGGTTTGATAACTTTGATCTCTATCTATTGATCATTTAAGGAACCAGACATAAATGACCTGTCATACTTTTATGACCTGGGTTTCATTTTGTAGCACCACAGTCATTTAAATACCATATTTTCCTGTGTATAAGATGGACTTTTGTATTTAGATCCCACAGTAGGGCAAGAACTAGATGGGTGGAAGGGGCATTTTGACCCATAGCAATGGAATTAGCAAAATGTCAATTTACCTCCTTTCACATAAGCCTGAGCTGAGATAGAGTTCCGAGTATTCAAGAGCAAATTTTGCTGATTATCTAATTATACTTAAATTAAATTGTCTTACTTTTAAAATTTGCCTAAAAATTGTTTCTGCATGTTTCTGTGTTATCTTGATTTGAAAATGGGCAGAAAAAAGTGACACACACAGGCAGCCATGGTGCAGGGTGCGACTCATCACATCAGAAAAATGTCAGCACAGAGCAGAGAGACTCATTAAATGAGCTTATGACCCTATGCATAACGTTACTTCATTATTAAGGATTTTGGATCAGGTATTGCTAGAGTAATGCTAACTGAAAGCTGGGTTGAAAATCTAGAGAGTTATGGATTACAGTGTTTAGCTGGGGAAGTACTCGGGTTAATATAATAGCCAATTATGTGGGAAGACAACCACCATGATAAAATATTAGAGATAGACTATGTGATGGAGCTATAGTCATTTTTTCCCTCAGAAACCACTAGGATATACAAGCGTAAAAGTGAGATTTGTTGGAAATCTTGTGTAGTTATGCTTGGCCACCCATCTATCTGGTGATTGCATGATGTTATACTGATGTAAAGATCTTTGTAGTCCGATGGAAACTTTTGTGCAAGTTGTTCTTCGCCTAAGTATGAGACTGGTTCGATGCATAAATTACCAGTACCATTGTACTTACCACAAACCTTGTCTTGGATTACTTCAATTGAATCATTTCAGGACTAATCGCCATTCCATTTTCCCTAAGCTCTTCAACACAGTACCATATTAACCTGAAAGAAAGACAACCTTGAATTTAAGATGACCACAATATAAAACAAGATCTATTCAGGAAAAAACTTTGTGATACAAATTTTCGAAATAACATACTGTAGTAACTTTGTGCCATCTACTAACAATGCCAGAATTATGGGTAATGCACCTTTTTTCGTTCTTCAAAGCTTTTATGAGGTTTTTTGCACCATTTTCATTATCTGTGTAATTGAATGGCATGCCAAAATAAATAGGCATCTCGTCTGCATTACCTATTTGGCTGAGAAGGTAATCGTGAATTTTCTGTGATGCAGTTACATGCATCTGGAAAGCAATAAGTTTGTCTTTTTTGTCAGATGGTAAACGTTGGCAAAGAAAAGTTTGTCTCAGGCAAAAACCATTACAACACATAATCTGATCATGCTAATTCATAAGCTTTCAGTTTAATGATTTCCCGCGACACTGGTTTTCTGTTCATTGTGACTGACATGCCATTTACATGGGGCAAACTGAGAAAAACGTTTTTTTTAACAAGAATTTTACAGAAAAAACATTAAACAAACAAGAATTATTTTTTAGGCATTAATTTTCTGTTCGCCAAGTCATAATTTTGTCATAAGGTCTGCTCTCTTTTGACCCTGTTACATATTGTACAACTTTCTCAATGTCTATCATTTTTGATGTCTTGATTGGCACTCTTCCCTCTGGGTAAGCCTTCTTTAGATGATCTAATACAGGGCGGCATCTTCGACCATTCTGGGATAGGCGGAAAGTTTGCTGCACTAGACTGCTAATGAAAGGACTAGTTATAACACTACCAGGATGTTCTGAAGAATACCCTAATTCCAAGTAGCATGCAAGACCAAAGGATTGTTTCTGTTATCTGGGAACATTCCTTGTGTACGATGCAAGACCAAAGGATTGTTTCAGCTATCTGGGATTAATCACTGAGTGTTGTTTTTTGGCCACCGGTTATTGAAGCCATAGATATCCATGCCTTCCACCATTTTTACAGTCACATTTTTCTTGGAGTGGTAATAATGCTGCAGCACTCTTTTGGTGTGTATACTCTGTCACACTTATTAATATTTTTCTTGAAAATTCCGAAATACCTGTCACATTTCAAAAATGAATGCCCATGGACAGGAAAATGATGGATTATATGTTTAACTTTTTGTCTTCAACCAGGCCTGCGCAAAGACGAATAAAAGAGTGATTTTTGTTTTGAGCAGCACATCCATCAGAGTACAGAAGTTGTGTGACACCATCTTTGATATATTCATTGAGATAATCTAAAACAAATGAGCACACTTCATTTGCTCCTTTGCGAGCCTCTCCCTCATGTAACATATATACCCTGCAGCTATCATCTTTCAGGTTGTGAACACAAAACACATTAACCCAGAGCTGGCATAGATAAAAAAATCTCTTGAACTGGAATGTGAGGAAGAGGTAAGTTTTGCATAAAATCAAAGACAAGGCAAAGGGTTTCATCAGAAGACTTCCATGTTTTGGCACAATATTTCAAGGAAGCATGAGATTTTTTGCTTCTTCTTGTATGAATCAACTGTTCTGACTGTGCTGCCAATTTTCTGATTAGTCTAACTCTTCACAAGTGCTGCATACGTCTATTTGTGGGTGGCCAATGCTTCTTCATCCATATTAAAAATAAACTAAAGCGAACTACTTAAGTAAAAAGTAAGAAATTTTTCATTTTTGTGTGATTTAATGTCAAAATAAAATTATTTGAATACTTCTCTACAAGGTAAAACTAAATCCATATAGGAAATTCAGTCATTTCAATTGAACCCTTTGAAGAAGTCGGATATTAGTCTTGATTTCTTTAATTGTAACTCTACTTTGTGTCCTTGAAGCATTCTCTTTGCTTTTCCATCCCCCAATTCTACTAATGTACTTCCCAATGTAACAGTACTTTGCATGTTATTTCTTAATGTTATTTATACTATGGTCAAAAAACTCCACCCTCTCCACATCTATTTACTAACGTTCAGTTTTGTTTTTCCTCCATATCCTCCCACCTTCTTTCTCTTCCACTGCCCTTCCTTTTGTTTGTATTGTGTTATTTATATATGTTGCTATTTCAAAATTCCTTACATCTTGTAGCATCCATTGCTCACTTGGAAAACTTCCGTAGTTTTTAAAATTGGAATGCCGATAAAGTGTAATTTTAAACAACAAATAATAGTACCAACAAATGGGAATAGTGCCATTCACACATTCTATACTTATTTGAAAATATTTATGGCATAAAGATTATATGTAAAGTATACGTTGAAGAATATTTTACTATTTATATTCCAGTCATATATTTGGGGCTTAAATCTGAAATCATAGAATAAGAAAGTATCAAATATGCCTTCCAGTGGAAAAAAAGCTTGTTTAAAATACGATTTGTTTGGAATGTATCTTGCATTTTCATTTCTGTGTGAATGGCTATTTTATAAAATTTGTATTTGGTCTATTATTTGTGTAAAGTTAATGTAGATTGGTGCAATAATTTATTATTTTGATAGAATTTATTTTATCATTTACAGAGAGGTCACGGTCTCGTGATAGAGAAAGATCCCACCGACGCAGAAGAGAACGTTCCAGAAGTCGGGAATATAGAGAAAGGAGTAGAGAAAGGGATAGAGAGCGAGATAGGTAAGATATTTAATACCTCAAAAATCTCTATCATAATTTTTCATGTGTGCTATATTATATCACATTGTTTGGTGAATCAATGAGAGATTGTGTTAAACTTCAAAACTGATGTCATTGAAGAATAATATTCTTTTAATAGCCATAAAAACTACGTCACAATTACGTACTTTCTTACAAGAACACTTAGCACACCTCACATGTTAGAGAAAAATGTTAGATTTGAAAAATCTAGTGTTGTTTATTGTTCATTTTTAGTATCTACTTTTGGTGAATTGCCACTGATGACAGCTGCTTTGTAATGAAAATGCATATCTGGTTTTCCTAACATTTTTATAAATGTTGGAGAAACATTGTTTATTTATCTAATTATTAATTTCAAGCACCAGGTGAGCCCCATAAGTCTCTCTGGAACCTCATATTGTCATGTACCAAGTCCTTATGAAATTCTCAGCAAAAACTCTTTTACTTTCTCCGTACATAGTATAGGGGAAAGTATAGTTTTCATGAAAAAAAATCGATTTCGAGATTTCAACGGAAATACATGTATTGAGGTCCCCTGAACACGTTCTGACCATTTTCTCAATGATGTCTGTATGTATGTGACAGCTTTTTTGTGGGTGCTCTAACTTAAAAACTATTAATCGGGTCAATGCAAAATTTTATATTTAACATTTTTTTGAAAGTCACAAGAACTGATCAGTTTTTGGTAAAAATCAGTCAACTGGAAGTTTTGTCACATCCATTATTTTGAAATATTTGCTTTAATATTTGATATATGTAAAAATGTACTGGAATAAAATTTGTAGGGAATTTAATTTTCTACAACCTTAGTTTGAAACATTTTCCCTAATAATGCTTTGTTTAAGAGATATCTTAAATATTTAGCTGCCACCACAATGCCACCTACCGATGACTATTGTTAGCAATTGATGGTTAGTTACATCTTAGTAGCGCTCCTTTTTATTTTCTTAGTTGTTGGAGCTTTGTGGCTATATTCAATATCTGAAGGCTATGGCTTAAGTTTATTTCTGTTCTTTGTAAGTCTAAAATTTTCTCAGTTTCTTATAATATTAATTATTATGTAACCTATTTGGAATTTTTAGGAATATTACAGGTATGGAGAAAGTCATGTGGTGGTCACATCCGATTTTTGTATCTTGTATTAACACAGTTTTTATGCATTCTTTGCAAAAAGTGAATGTATATAGGGGAGGTCATTTCTGTCCATCCACATGTTAAAACTCGGAAACCGCTGGACGTATTAAGATGAAATATGGTATTGGAGAGTTTTTCTAAAATTGGTCGACCGATTTCAATTTTGTTCAAAATCGGACAACAATGATGATTCCTTTACATGAAGACCTACAATGTTCCTTTGTTTCAACTTGGGAACTGCTGGACGTGTTTTGTTGAAATTTGGTATTGGGGAGTTATGCTAAAATTGGTCAACCAATTCTTATTTTGGTTAAAATTGGACAACAATAACGACCACTTTATATGAACTACATATAGTGACAATGTTCTTTTGTTTCTACTTTGGAACTGCTGGACGTATTTTGATGAAATTTGGTATTGGGGAGTTTTGCTAAAATTGGTCAACTGATTCCAATTTTGTTTCAAATCGGACAACAATTACGACTATTTTACATTAAGACCTACATGTAGGTTACAATGTTTCTGTTTCAACTCAGGAACCGCTTGATGTATTTTAATAAAATTTCACATTGCAAAATTTTACTAAAATTGGCCAATCCATTCCAATTCTGGTTAAAATCGGACAACAATTATGACCACTTTTCATGAAAACCTACAAGTAGTTGACAGTGTTCTTTCGTTTCAACTCGGTAACCGCTTGATGTATTTTGATGAAATTTGGTATTGGGGAGTTTGCTAACATCAGTCGACCTATTCCAATTTTGGTTAGAATCGGTCAACAATTACGACCACTTTACATAACCTACAAATACTTGACAATGTTCCTTTGTTTCAGCTCAGGAACTGCTTGATGTATTTTGATGAAATTTTGTATTTGGGAATTTTGTAAAAATTGGCTGACTGATTCCAATTTTGGTAAATATTGAACAATAATTACAACTACTTTACATGAATACCTACGTGTATTTTACAATGTAACTCGCTTGCTTCTCGTTAAATTCTCATCCGAGCGAAAAATATTGGGAACATTGTGATATCTCAAAGAATGCATTTGGAAACTCTGTGTACTCCGACATGGAGTATACCTTTCCAATTTGTTTGTGTAACAAATGTTACTTGGGTTGATCTTATAGCCAGAATAACTCATCAGTAGCTTTAAGACATTTTTATAACAGGAATACAGACATGCCTCGCTTTGCGTGACCCAGTTTGGCGCAGATTCGTTACAGCGTGATTTATGAAAAGTTAATGTTTATGAATGACACTCATTCTTTTAATTTAATATTTTCTAATACGTAAATGCATACGTAAAAGGAGGCAAAAGTTAAGAAAGCGTAAACGCAACATCCTCACAAGAAATGCGTAAAACATTTTTTAACAATGACACTGTAACACGTAAATATATCTGAATAGCCCTTTGCTGTGACATTCAATATGAAACCCACGGCCTTTAAAAAAACTTTATTTTGATACTACTTCTTTCTGGAATTTGTCTTTGCCTTGTAACCCTAATCCAAATATTCCTAAATGTTATTATTTGTGAAAATACCAACAGCACATGCTCCATCCACTTGAGGCACCTTCCCTTTAGGTGGAAGGTCACATGCCCTTTATGAATGCTATTGCTGCTGTGGTTTGGTGTGAATTTGGCCCTAGTGAGTCATCTGTGAGGAATATTTTGAAAAATAAAGACAAAATAATCACATCAAGCCAGTCTGCCACCCCAGTCACTGCTACTTAATTAACTCACACAAAAAGCAATGTTATGGAGAAACTTATCAGTTTGGGTGTAAGATATAAACCAGCCTGCCATGTTCCTGAGCCAAGCAGTGATTATGTCAAAGGCCAAGACATATTTGATGAACTGAATGAGCAGGAAGGAGAGGAGTCTACCACAGAGGAATTTATGGCCAGGCAAGGTTGGTTTGATCGCTTTAAGCACCACTCTAATCTCCATAGCATCTGCTTAGCTGGCGAAGCTGCAAGTGCAGATGAGAAGGCAGCAGGTAAGTTCCCTGCTACTTTTAAGAGAATTATAGAGAGTGGCAATTACCCTCCAAACCTTGTTTTTAATGTTGATGAGACAGAACTCTTTTGGAAGAGGATGCCGTCGGGTGTTCATCACTAATGAAAAGCCTCTAGCCTCAATGCAGGAAAAAACCACCTTACACCCCTTCGTGGTGGTAGTGCTTCAGGTGACCTAAAGCTAAAGCCTCTTCTCGTGTACCATTCTGAGACATCATAGGTTATGAAGGGTCGCATAATGGAAAACCTTCCTGTCATCTGGCGATGAAACCGCAAGGCCGGGTTAACTATGGATGTTTTTAGCAACTGGTTCATTTGTTTCTGTCAAGCTGTGAAGAATTATTGTGAGGAGAATGGATTTGAACTAAGATCGTTATTACTCTTGGACAATCCTCCAGGCCACTCACAAAACCTCGACACACTCCAAGCTGACCTACCAGTTGGGATTGCCTTTCTACCCCAAAACTGGAATTCCATTCTGCAGCCCATGGACAAAGGTGCTATTGCTGCATCCAAGGCTTACTACCTACGTTGAACCTTTGGTCAGTTTATTTATTTAGGTTCAAAAACAGCACGAGGCCCCATTACATTGAAACATATAACTGTAACAAATATGCTTTAAGACACCAATAGAAGCAATCTATGAAGGACTGTTGGAAGACATAACCTAATAAAGGCCATTAATGACATTGATGAGTCTTGGCAGGAAGTCGGTTCCGACTGTATGGACAGTATTTGGCATAAGATGCGGCTTGACGCTATCAATGATTTCTCTGGATTACCTATGAGATCACATTGTTGGCCAATAGTGCTGGATTTGAAGAGGTCACCATGGAGGATGTGGAGCAGCTGCTGCAGTCACACAGGCAGCCTCGAACAAACGAGGAGCTGCTGGAGCTGCATCAGCATTGTACGCAGGAAGCTGACGGGAGAAAGACTAATGAGTTAGTCCTTAACCATCAGGAGAGATTGGCTCTTATAAATTCAGGCTTGGAACATTTCTAGCAGAATGACAATGACAGGGAGTGCATTTCTGCTGTCAGGATGATTGTAATCAAGCCATCCCCTGCTATGAAGAAATTCTGCGCAACTGGAAGAGAATGGAGAGGCAACTCATGCTTAACACCTTCCTCTAGAAGCCATCATCTCGCATGGAACCACAGCCAGGAACTTCACAGCAGAGAGATTAAAAATAATTTTACTTTGTATAAATACATTAATAAACATCAATATTTAGTTTTTTTATTCATTTAATGTTTCGTCTTGTTAAAAACTCATTTTATTAATAGTTCACTTTAGTTTTCTCGTCCATGGAACGTATCATCATTGGCATAATGTATTTATGACCCCATTTTGCATGAAATTCACTAAGCACGAAATTTTCAGGAACCAATCTGTCGCACAAAGCAAGGTATGACAGTATGCTGCTGGTAGCCAAAATTATGGCTCGGGTCTCTAATCCTAAATAGTTTTTCTTATATTCTTGTTTTTTCTCTAACCACCATATGGCATGTCTTCCTCTAACAGTATTTCTTCTGCCCATGCCTAGTTGCTATTAAGTGTGAAGAGATAAACATTTTCTTAAAAATTATTTACTATAAGAACAAAATTTGTTTTAAATAATAAATAAATTTTTCTAGTATCACATGGAAAATAAGCAACTAAGATTCTTTTTCTGCTCTCTATTTAAGCGAAGTATGAGTATCAGTTGAATTATGTTTTTAAGTGCCACTTTTTCCTGTAACAGCATAATTTGTAATATGGTTAAATCAGCTTCCTGTGAAGTTATTAGAATTTTATTTGAAATATACAAATGATAAATTAAAAGTATACTAGTATTTTTTTCTCAAAATTGAATAGTATAAATATTTTTTCATTCTTCTATTAAGGTATTATGCTGATGCCTACCCAAGAGATAGGTCTCGCAGTCGAGAAAGAGACAGAGAGCGAGATTATCGTGAAAGGTCTCGTGAGGACAGGTATGTATATTTAGCAAATTTGTTGAACTTGAGATCTTAAGATCAATCTACAAATAAAAGACCTAGAAACATATGCAGCGTTATGTAAACAATCAGAGAGGAACCTGGCAAATGATGTTTTTTCCCCTACCTGGGCAACCATAGTTTCTGTATGGTTTAGCTTTCTTACCAAAGAAGAAAATTTTACCATTAAGAGCTGTATCAATGAAAGATGCAGAATTTGCCATCTTTTTTACATGATATCACATTTTGGCAGCTTTGCATTTTTCTTAAAGATCATTCGATAACGGTTTAAACCAGAGACCTGCAACATGCTGCTTATAAGCATGGTAGTGTTATCCAAATTTCATTGAGCTCCCTACAGCAAATAAAAAAATAGCGCTCATGAGTATCCATCAAATTTCATAATATTATCTATACATGCATCCCTCGTTTAGCTTGCTTTCGATTTTATACGGTTATCAAATCGGGGAACTATTTCGTTTAACGCAGTAATAATTTTTGCATTTGCGCGGTTTTATTTCCAAGTATTTATGTCTCTCGATTTTTTGTCCTATTTATTGTATTTATTCATACAATTTATCAAGTTTTAAAGGACAGAATAAATTATAACAGTTGCAAGCACCTAATAGAATATTTTAATGAAATTTTTAGTCTCGTGAAACTTTTAAGCTCTTTAAATTTAGACTCGACCATAACAAGCAAAAAGGGGCTTAACAAGATTTTTGTTCCACCAACCTCGCAACTAGACAATAATTCGTAAATATATTTACGAAATGAAGGAATTCCATATAGTTACACCTGTCACAATTCGCTTCATATTCTTGAGAGTATACTTAAATGGATTTTTAATTTTTCCGACTTTTTTCCTGCTGTTTTTGTTTAAAACAACAAATACCATAATCTTGAGATCGCTCCATCAGATTGGAACTATGGGAATGATTTTTATTTTGATTCCTTAACCCTTAAACTGTGCTATATTACGGAAGTCTGCCTACTGCATTGTGCAAAAAAGTTGTTCATATTTAAATAAAAATTGTTCTCCCAAATGTTTAATAGTAACATATGAATGGAGAAAATATATTTATATAAATCAAATATTATAACGATATTCACTTAAATATGTCATTTATTTGTTCTCGTCTATAATAGGTAATTGTATATTCAACTAAATTTTAAGTTTAAATTTCTCAAAATAAAGCAAGTAAAAATTAAAATGAATATTAAGGAATATAAAATAATGAATTAAATTCAAAATATAACTATGAAACTCTAATTTAAAAAAAAAACAAAATTAAAACAAAATTCGTGAGTCGATACATCTACCCAGCGCTGCATGTGGGAATGGGGCGAAAGCGACTCTGTATCGATGCACTGTGCTACGTATTTATTTGTTTCAGTAACTATGGAGTTCACCAAATTATTGAAGAATGCCTCGAAACAGTTTCATACATTGTCATGATCATGAATTTAATGTAAAACTCCTTCAGCCATAAAGATTTTAGAAACCCGATGCATTTCACCCACTAAGTGGGCAAAATGCATCGGGTTTCTATAATCTTTATGGCTGAAGGAGTTTTACAGTAAATTGAACGCCATAAGTTTCAACTAAGCTACCAACCTCATAATCAAGAATCATAAAATCACCAGTAATATCAGAATTACCGCCATCGAACTGCAGTTCTCACTCAGTGCAAAGTCTCTTCTGCTGTCCATGAAAATACGACATTCGAATCTCCCACTTTTATTTCCTCTTCCTCTTCTTAGTCGTCCTCACTATTGTGTTTTCCCTCAGAAACCTGAAAAAGAAATATTCTCCTCCTCCTGACTGAGCTCGTCAAGAGCAGGAGGGGAAAGTGCACGTTTTCTCCGACGGTTGCTCTATGACATCGATGCAGTACCTACTTCAGATATGGCTGGACCGCAAATAAAAATAGCTTTTGGAGAGAAAAGTATGTGTGCTTCAGAAGGTACCTACTGTCTGCGTCAAAAGTATGTAGACTCGAGTTTGCGGCTTAATAGCTCAAAAACGGCTAATGGGATTTTCGTGCAAGGCATATCAGCGTGTAGATAAATTATTTCTACGTTTAATTCAGGTAATGCAGAATTTTTAAAAAGATTTTTAAGGTATGTTTTTAGACTGAGAATGAAAAATGGCCCCCTTTTTTGAGCGTTGCGGCGGCTGGCGTCACTTTGATGGTCTGTAATAATAGAACGGGATGTTCAAATAGAAGGAAATTTTAAAAGAATGTGTGTCGTAGGCCTCTTATTACATGTGCTTAATCTCAGTTGTTTACCTGAATTCGTTTACGGTGTTTCATTCAATTTATGAGACGGTGTTTTCTACGCAAGTATGTGGCTTGGAGGCACGCAACCTAGACTGTCGTCTTCCTCTCGGAATTTCTATTGTGAATCAATGAATGCCATAAAGCTGAAATGGACATAGTATTTTATACAGAATTTTATATTTGTTGAAACTGAAAGCGAGGCGAACGCGACGTTCTCAGCGGTATTGGAGCGCGGCGTTGCCAATATTCACCTGAGCCCGCGGCTGTTCTGTGTAAGTCCATTTCCCATAAACTTTTTCCATAAGGGACCTCCAACGGCAGTTTTAAAAATGGTTATCTTAATGGCTGCACTGTTTCACTGGTACTGTTGCACCAGCTATTCACTTGCAAGTGCTCTAGCCACAGGTCGGGACTACACTATCATTTTTTACAAATACATATATACATTGTATATTATACACAGATATTTACACTATTTACAGTCTCTTGTACAGAAATAGCACGCGTTTAACTTTGCCATTAAGATTATCACTGTGAAAGATTCAGCTCATAATTTGAATGAAACACCGTGAACGAATACATGTAAACAATTGAGATTAAGCACATGTAATAAGAGGCCTACGACACACATTCTTTTAAAATTTCTTTCTATTTGAACATCCCATTCTGTTATTACAGACCGTCAAAGTGACGCCAGCCGCTGCAACGCTCAAAAAAGGGAGCCATTTTTCATTCTCAGTCTAAAAACATGCCTTAAAAATCTTTCTAAAAATTCTGCATTACATGAATTAAACGTAGAAATAATTTATCTACACACTGATATGCCTTGCATGAAAATCCCATTAGCCGTTTTTGAGCTATTAAGCCGCAAACTCGAGTCTACATACTTTTGGCGCGGACAGTAGGGACCTCTCGAGGAAGTTTGAAGTAACTCTATTCAAACAATGGCGGGAAAGAAGCAATCATTTATATACGATGGGAGCAGTTCAAGGGTTAAAAGGTTAAATAGATGTGCCCAATGTTCCCACATATTTCCCCAGCAATTTTTGTGAAATTCGCAATTTAGTAACACGAAAAAATCCATTTTAAAAACTCCAAATTTTGAATTCATTCCAACAGCTGGTTGTAGCCTTAATATTCACACATCCGTCACTTGCTACCCTCTCTCAGAGATAGGGTATATTCTCTTCACCCTGGACAAGGGAAGAGAAAGAAACCTGGTGTCAGCTTGAGCCTTGCAAATAACACCAGGGGAGCCAATTGCTTTAAGTAAGAATGGGTCACTCAAGAGTTTGGCAAAACAGCTTAAGCTGTCTCCCACACTCGGCGCAAGGAATATCCCCGAGACTCGAGGGTCTTCCCTACTTGGGCCGAGCTCCCGAGGATAGTTTTTGTTGCGAAGATTGAAGTCCCGGGTTCGATTCCAGGAACTGTTCTTCCCATTTGATTTACATGGGAAATCTGAAATCCATCATGCATTTTTGCTATTTTTATCACTCATTATAAGAGTGTTGCCATAACAGCAATTATTGTTGGACTTGGATTCAGTGTAGTTAAATACGTGCGTTATTTTTGCTGCACAAGTATGCGTGATCAATTAAATATTCTGTTCGAATGTATTTGTAATATTTTATAACGCTAAATTATGAAATTTGGGAACACAAAGAGCAGCATATCCACAGTGATTTTAAAGCTATTCAAGTCAATAACAGTATTAAATAAATAATTGAATGAAAAGTAGGTATCATAAGTTCTGTTTGGATCATCTTGCTCATGGTTGGGTATGTTAAATAGTACTAAAAATCAAGAAGGATTACCACTCCGTTGAGCCAAAGCTGATAGAAAATGTTGCTAATTATTTTTTTCAGTAAATCGCTGGGTTGGTTGCTAGAAATTTGCTAGAAAATGAACAATAGTGCTCTCTGCAATTGAGTAGAAAAACCTATTACATTAGACCATAGATTGTTTTGTAACTTACATTTACTATCATCTAACTCGCGAAATGTGCGGTAAAAATAAAATTTTGGGACTTCCGAAAATATGGTAGTTATTTTACGACAAAATCTATTCTGAATATGATGTTAGGTCAGTGTTATTCTTGCAAATTTTAGCCATAGAAATATACTAGACATGGTGTCTACAGTAGAGTAAGTAGCTCATGCTTCCTGAAGAAAACTTTCTTCTCTGATTGATTAATCCCCACTTTATTTTGAACAAGTACCCTCAGTATTGTCACCAAAGTGAGAGGATGTGTCCCTTAAGTGCTCCTAAAAGTGAAAGTCCACGAGGATGGGAGGGGGGAATGTGTGTGGTGCTAATGCTCCTTACTATAACTTTGTGCTTGTGCATCTGTGGTGACATAGAGCCCAATCCCGGTCCTCAGCATTTAAATATCTTCTACCAAAACGCAAGATCCATCGCCCGTGAAAAACTTCTCTCCTTCAATCTTGCTTTTTGCGACTCCTCCTGCCTTAAAGTGATATGTGCCACAGTTTTGGATGGCAAAATTTTAAGTGATAACTAAGAGAATTAACATTAATTTATTGTGAAAAATGAAACAATTATAAAGATAAACATTTATTAAAAAATACTATACACCACCTTTTTGTACTTTGTGTGCTTGTGGTTCATGAATTTGCACTTCGCAACATTTTTTATAACATTTACTTCTGTTTTGCACCAATTATTTGCATTTTGTGTCATGAGTTTGTGATGCCAACAAGCAAAACTCTCTCTACTTTTTTGTTTCTAAGTTCAATTTAAACTTAGCGCTCTAGTAAAGCACTTATTATTATTATATTATATTTATAATGCTCATTATTAGCAGTTTTACAAGTAAATGAACGTGATAACTCTAGAATTAATTATTTTGTAGCTCAGCTTGAACTTCACCACCAACGATTTGAAACTTTAATTTTTAAATTTAAAGAAATGCCCACATTTTGGAATGTAAGGTTTTCATTTACTATAATCTTTGTATTTTGAATGTAATTTAGGGAAATGTTATTTTGTTTTGCTAGGTTTTCATTTTTTATTACGGATTTTTAATGTAAATTAAGAATTTCTATCATCTTTAACGTAAGATTTTCTGCTGTGTATATTGAACATGATTACTAAAAAAATGTTACCATTTGAATGCTTCGTTTTTATTTTTATGATGTATGTTGAACGATTAAAAGAAATTTTATCACTTTCTTATGCTAGGTTTTGATTTTCTGTTACATATTTCGAACATAATAAAAGAAACGTTACCACTTTGTAACACTAGTGTTTTTTTTGCGGCTTGGAAATGTTTGTTGCAATACCCATGAATACATCTGTGCATCACATACTCAACATTCCATTCCAGTAGTTCACCAATTTATATTTAAGAATTTCCTTAGAATGATCAAAAGAAGATAGAAAATCACGTGAAAATGTACTTTGTAATGCTGGTTTTTCATTTGCTATCACCCGTTTTAAAGATAATTAAAAGAATTTTTTTCACTTTATGATGCTAGGTTTTCATTTGCTGTTATGTTGCTGTAATGTTTTCTTTTATTTCATGTTAAAATGCCTTAATTATGATAAAAAAGTGAATTTTTTAGGCTCACTGGGAATCGTACTCTCATAATAACATTGCGTCTTATGGGAAAATAAGACTTGCACTTCACGAATTTGTATTTCACCTCAGTTTTCCGGAACCAGTTATTCACGAAGTTCAAAAAGGTGGTGTATAAAGAAATTACTACTTGCTTAAAGGTAGTTAACGCATTACTCTCTGTATGCTCTTCATAATGGAAAGATATCCTTTGCTCTGTTATTCTGATATTTTTCCCTCTGATGTTTATTTATCTGTCTCTCAACTTTGTCTTCAGCTGTAAACTTGTCGGTATATCCGTATTTTCAAATATTTAAGTTTTGGTTCAACTGTATTTCTAAATTTGGTTATGTTATCTTGACTTAGTTCGACACGGCAAGGAGTGCGTCCTAGAGTGAAATCTCCCGAGCCGCCAGAAACAGCAGCTGTTCTAGGATCTAAGTCTCGGTAAGTTTTGAAATTTGTTTATTTAGGCTAACATTTATATTTGGTATATAATTTACTTGATTAGATGTGACTTCGTGGAAGTGTTTAATATTATTCATAATGAAACATAAGCAGTACTTTTCCACACTATATTTTTCCTTACGCCCAGTTTCAGCGTGATACAGTATCATCTGGTCAATGATGTCATATAGATGATGGCGTATCATGGTGAAACAGGTTGCAAGGAAAAATATATTGTGGAAAGTACTGCTTGTGTTTCATTATGAATAATTTATATTTAGTGTTTGAAATATGTTTATAGACATCATGTTATTTGACATTTAGCATTAGTAGGAAAATTGATCAAACTGAGGAATGTCAAATAGTAGATGGACTCTTCTTATAACGTTGTATGGAGTAGTGCATTGCAAGTTTTTGGGGATTAAACATTTCAATAAATATCATTTACAACCCCAGAAACATTTTGTGTTAATTTATAAACTCTGGATTTATTGCAAAATGCAATAGCAAAATAACGATATAAAATTCTAAAAAATATTATGAGAATATATCCCCATTAAAATTTTAAAATTGTGATGATTATGATTCAAATACAGTGATAGTTTATGATATCATTGAAGTAAAATTTCTCATACCCAAACAACTTTGAAAAATATAAGCATTTTGGATTCAACACTAATTTGTTGATTAATTCATAATAGGTTCATTTCTGCTAACAGTAAAATAATATTTATTATTTCCTGTTCATGCATTCAGGTTCCATGTTCATATCAAGATAATGATTTCATTCGAAATTAAATTATACTGCATTTGTTATCATTTAACCTTTCAGCATATTTATTTAAATGCTATCAACTCAAATTTTCAGAGCAACTTAGCAGCTGTAGTGTTTTTAAAATTTACTGCATTCCAGATGTAAGCAGTTGGATTTGTATTTGATCTTTGTATGCATTTATCAACATAGTAAACATATTATAGATTTAGAATTTTAATTGCATTTCATCATCCTACAGCAATAACTTGTACGGCATGAAAAAATTACCTGTTTATTGTTTCAAGAATGTCTTTCCTCTTCATGGCATCTTCTATCATCGTTGATGTTTATTGTGTCACCTTGATGCTTTTGTTTGACTAAATCTCACGTCCAAAATACGGTATTATCCCGAAAGGAAGATGATGTTTTTCCCAAAAATTTTGGCAAAAAAAATTAGGGATCGTCTAATCGCATGTATATTTGTTTTTATAAAAATATGCTTCAATAAAGTCATATCTCTGTATGTTATTCCATTTGCCCTGCTAGTAGTTCACCATCTTACTTCTAAGCTTCATTTCTCCTCCACTACCTGTTCTTTCTTGATGATTAATTCAAGAATAAGCACTTAAATATAACAAAATAACAAAAATATTTTTTAAAATAGAAATTTTTTTGCATACTATAAAGCTTAAAACAAGAAATTCTTAAGTGGCTTTTTGAGATTAAATATTGTAGTACAATTTATGGTTTCTTAAAGTAAAAAATTAATTGGAATTAAGACACCATTAGAATATAACATAAGCTACAAATTTGTGAAAAATTTCTTAATAAAAAGTTTGTTGATTATATTCTAATGGTTTTAATTGCAATAAACATTTTACTTTAAGAAACCATAAATTGTAATACAATATTTAAGTTCATAAAGCCACAAATTTATTAATAAATAATTTCTTCTAGTAGTTTTTAGTATGCAAAATAATTCAATTTCAAAAAGTATATTTTATGTATTTTATTTATATTTTTTAGTCTTATTTATTTTATTTATTAAGAATTATCCAAAAACAGCCAGACTTGGCCTTTTACATTGGATATTGTAACAAATTATTAACAATAACAAATAGAAAGATCTGATGCTTGCCTGGCGAATCGATGCGGTGAAGAGTTCCTGGGTTTCCAGCCAGTCAACATATTCACCTGGCTGGAAACCCGGGAACTCTTCACCGCAACAATAACAAAATCAACAATAACAATCAATTATAACCACAATGAAAAATGAATAAAATATTTAATGAAATGATGATCGAAATGGGCTGAGGACTACTGGTTAGTTTCTCATTATTGCGGAGCTGTATGAGGGAAGGTCAAATTGACATGGCCTTGGATGTGATTTTGTTGATGTGGTTAGCAAACATAAGTTTAGAATAAAAATATATGTGTAGATCTTTATTCTTTAACATTTTAAAATATCTTACGATCGAGACTTTTACTCAAGATTTATATCATTTCACACAGAAAGAAATGAAGATTCTTAGTCTTACCATTGATTCTGTTGTTTAATTTGTGTTTGCTCATATTTTAAGTTTGTATTCGATTTTCTCCGGTTTTTTGACATTTCAAAAAGGAGGTTACTAGGCTAGCCGGCATTGTTGATCTTGGATTTTTACATTGTTAGACTCAGGCTTCAAGTGCATTTGCTTCCAACAAAACGCAAGAAAGACAAAAACAGATTAAGCCTCGAATGACGTCACCTCCCAGTATAAACGCAAATAAATCAAGAATGGTCTGCATGATTTCGACAAATCTTTCGCCTGAATACTCGGTGCTATCTCTTGCAGGTTTTAAGCATGTAGTCATCTCCCGAAAAGGCATGGGTACAATATCAGGAAAGTTTTCGATTTTGCATTTGATTAACACATAATCGCCTGGAATACGATGTGTAGACATTGAGTCTTTAACATTTTAAAATAATTTATGATCAAGACTTTCACTCGATATTTACACTTTTTCACATAGAAAGAAATTAATATTCTTATGCTTACCTTTGATTCGGTTGTTCAATTTGCATTTGCTCATATTTTAAGTTTAGATTAGATTTTCTCCAATTTTTCAACATTTCAAAAAGGAGTTTCCTAATGTTGATCTCAGATTTTTGCATTGTTGGACTCAGGCTTTTGAGTGCATTTGCACTAAGCTTACAATGAAACAAATACATCAAGGACAATAACTGATTGAAAATTTATATGAAAAGTTTCATGTAAATATAAAACAAATAAAATGTAGCGTGAAAACTTGAAGTCAGAAATGACTCAAATCCATTTTAATAATGGACAACTTATATTTCAAATAGGATGATGATATTTCATGCTTACATTAAAATATCGTTTCATTTGCAAATTTTATTGGGCAGTTGCAAGCAAATTACTGCATTGATGTTTGTGATTAATTTCTTTTGATAATTAAACAAGATCTTTGACATGTGGCTGGTGCATTTATAGTGATTACTTGATATTAAATAAACCACAGAACATATGATTTGTGGTACCATCCGAAATAGTGAACTAAACAAAAACTTGTGTACCTGTAGTGTTAGACTAAATCATGTGTCTGTTTTTTGTTATAAAAATGGTGCAAACAATATGATTACTTTGAGGGGGCAATAAAAGTGGTTCAACTAATAACACCCCGTGTTAGTGTTAGACTAAATCATGTGTCTGTTTTTTGTTATAAAAATGGTGCAAACAATATGATTACTTTGAGGGGGCAATAAAAGTGGTTCAACTAATAACACCCCGTGTAACAATTTTTTGTCATAGGAACTATTGCATCGGGCAACTTCATCCAAAGTTCCCTAAATTTTTTCTGGAAGTACTGCAATGGGCCTCTAGTTATTATTATTCACACTAAGTTTTACATTCATTACAGAGGATAAAGCATTATTGTTCTAAGTATACATTATTTTTACATTTGTAGCCTATGTATGCACTTTTCTGTCTTTTGATGAAGGACATATATTGCGTTGTTTTTTGTTCAGCGGTTCTTGAGCCTAAGGTAGTTGGAGCAGGATTAGGAATTTCGGTAAATTTGTTTAGTGCTTCTCTAACGTCTTTTTCATATCTTTTTAAAGTAGCTGGTCTCCTCTTCATATATGGAAAGATTAAATCACATGCCAGTTCTTTTATAGCCAGTTGTCCTTTATGCGATTTTACTGCTTCAAAATCAGAATTCACATTAGTGTAGGCTATAAAAGTATTCAGTGCTGATACGTCTAAAATAATGGTAATTTGGCAAAAGGCCATTGTTTTGTCTGTCTTCTGCATGTTTAGGTTAATTATTTTTGATCCATGGTATCAACACCACCTTTAGTTTGATTGTAAAACAAGATAATTTTAGGCTGGTATTTCTTTTCTGGTTCAATTTTGTTATGATGGATTGTGCTTAGCGTAATCACTCATTTATTTAATTTTAGTATATGACTAACTACTGCCATGTTTTTCTTGAATCCAAATAATAAACTCTCAACAGCATTAATTCTATTTGCCTGCATTTGAGATGGAATATCCCATTTGTTTTTTCAGTGTTCCAACTGGTGTTATTCCCATTGACAGTAGGTTTTCAAACAATGGAAGGCTTGTGAAAAAGTCGTCAAATTATGCATTTATATTTGTCCATTTGGCACTTTGAACTAATTTTTGTACCACATCCATCCCTAAATTGTGTTGAACTTCACCTCCAGGTTGTTTTCCAATACACCACCTTTTGAACTTCGCATGCTTGTGGTTCGTGAATTCGCACTTCGCGACAAACATTTTTATGACCATTACATCTGTTTCATGCAGATTATTTGCATTTTGCGTCATGCATTTGTGATGCCAACAAGTGGAACTCCCTCGACTCTTTTGTTTCTAAGTTCAAGTTAAACTTGGGTGCCATAGAAAAGGATATTATTACCATACTAGAGGTACCCGCAAAAAATTTTGCGAAGTCAGTCAGAAATCTGCATGTTTAAAAGTAATAATAGGCAATGTCTCCTTATAAAATTAGACAACGGATATTTTGAATGTCATGTTTGTTTTTATAATTCATATGAGCAATTTTATTTGTCTCTCCCATACGAAATAAAGAGATTTTTTTTCCTTTGGTCAATCGTTAAAAATGCCCACAGCCCACACGCAGTTTACTGAATAACAATAATCTTTAATTATTAACGTTGCAATCTATTAACCTTGACATTGCTAAAACTATAATTTTGATGCTTCATAAACAGCACGAAGCAGATAATGTAATTATTTTGTCTATTTGAAGGCTTAATAGACAGCAATTAAACCTGAGGGAACAATGCGGGTTGCCTTGGCAACACCTGGAAAGAGTACAAAAAAGCCATAAAATTTCGAAAATAAATGGGTGTTTCTGAGTAATTATTCTGTGTAACATCAAAACATCTCACGAATAAGATATTTTATAGTTTTAACCATCAAACAAAGCAAAAACAGAAATTTGGTCCATATTTACGTATTTTAATGAATGAAAGAAATAAACCTTGCCCCTTGAAAAATCGAAACTCCTGTGTAAACATATGGAAAAATATAATCGTCCCCCAGAGTCGAATCTGGGACACTTCCGTATATGAAAATGGTTTTCCCAGGATCTTCTAGTTGGCAGAAACAAAATGTTGTTTGCAGCATTTCTCTATGACAAACTGGTCAAGAGATAAAAGGGGGCAGACGGATGGACAGACATTGAGTTATTATATATACAGATTATATTTATAATGCTCATTATCAGCAGTTTTCGAAGTGAAACATTAGTTTAAAATTTAAAGAAATGCCATCATTTTGGAATGTAAGAATTTCATTTACTATTATCTTTGTATTTTGAATGTAATTTAAGGAAATGTTTTGTTTTGTTAGTTTAATTTTTTTATTAAGAATTTTTAATGTAAATCTAAGAATTGCTATCATCTTGCAACAACATTTTCTGCCGTGTTTATTGAACACGATTACTAATAGAAATGTTACCACTTTATTGCTTCGTTTTCATTTTTTGTGACATTTTGAACAATTTTGATTTTCTGTTATGCATTTCAGACATAATTAATAAAAGAAATGTTACCACTTTTTAATTCTAATGTTTTTTTTGCTGCTTGGAAATGTTTATTGCAGAACCCAAAAATAAATCTGTGCATCACATACTCAAAATTCCATTTCAGTAGTTCATCAATTTAAATTAAAGAATTTCCTTGGAATGAACAAAGAAGATCGAAAATAGCATGTGAAAATGCACTATAGGTAAATTGCACAAGTGCCGAAAGAAGTGTAATTGCTTTGTAATGCTGGGTTTTCATTTGCTATTACACGTTTTGAAGATAAAAGAATTTTTTTCGCTTTATGATGCTAGGTTTTCATTTGCTGTTATGTTTTCTTTTATTTTCTGTTAAACTATTATTTATGATAAAGCGGAATTTTTTAGGTTGACTTGGAACCGTACTCCTATTTTTACATTGCATCTTATGGGGAAATAGGACTTGCACTTTGTGAATTTGCATTTCTCGTCAGTTTTCCAGATCCAGTTATTCGCAAAGTTCAAAAAGGTGGTGTATAAATTATTCCATCAATTGCATATCCAGTTCCTGCTTAGCATAACAATAAAATCTTAACATCGTACTAAATGTTTTACAGGGCATATATTGTATAAAATTGCATCTTCTATAAAAATCAAGAAGTTGTTCGTTAATAGTGATTCTGGTTCAAGAATTCTCAACAAAAAATTCCCGAGAAATTGAAGAATTTTTCTTGCCTTTAGTCCTGGGAAACTTTCATTCGAGACTTTTTTAAAATTGGTGAATTTTTTGATCTAGTATATTTAACCCCTCAAGCAAACTAGCCATACATGTTAAGGACTTTTGTGGAGGATGCTAGACATTTATTAGTACATTGGTATACTTTGTCATTCTTTCAACTGGTCACTGCAAGAGCTTCATATATTTTTAGATGGAGAAACCATCATATCATAGCAAAATGGAAAATTCCATCGCAAAATTCAAGGTAGATTATTTATTTAAAAACAGTAAAAAATACAGGACAAACATAGATTGGAACTCCCAAGCTTCCTCTTTCAAAATATTTAAAGGTTATGTGGATTTAAAGAAGGCCCTTTTGTCAAGAGATAAAAGAAATTAGGACTGGCGCAGGATGTAATAGTACGTCTGACAGTCGATTGGATGGTTTTCGCAGGACGTAATAGTATGTCTGATGGCATTTATGGGTTAATAAGCAAGAAAAAAATCCTGGCAAGAAACAAACGTAAACTCCCTTCACCTTTGTTTAATCTTCCATCGGATGTGGTATTAGTCATGTGATTAGTGTGTCAGTGGAGTTATTTTCTATTTTTTTTAATCCTCGTATTATTTTTAATGAATCCAAAGCAGGAAAATACAAGTGATAAGGATAATTCTGAAAAGAAACAAAGAAAAACTTTGTCACTTTCAGTGAAACTTGATGTAATTCAATGAATTGAAGGTGGAAAATGGCAAGTTGATGTTTGCAAAGCCGTGAAAATAGGGGGACAAAGGATAATGCTGTATATATTTGTGTGTTTATAAAAATCACATCTTTATAATGTTTTGTTTAAGCACAAAAATATACCTCATATTGGGAATCAATTAGCATTGAGAGTAAGTTGGAAGTGTGAATTAAATCTAATTGCATTAGTTTTTATGGGAAAAATTCCCTCACTTAATGCGGTTTCAGTTAGTGCTCTGTTTTATGGGACCAATTAAGAGCACTAAGTGAGAGATGCCTGTATTTATATATTTAATGGTTTTTCTATATGCACATAATCTGATTGAAGCATTATGGCCGGCAAAGTGCCTATATTTGGTGATATTTGTTTTACCAAACCCATTATTGTATGTTCTTTATGACCAAGGTAACTTGTATCTTATAAGATACTGATCAATCTTCAAGTATCTTACTCCAGGAAAAAAGTGAACCTATTATACACCTGCAAATACAGTTTGTAAAATCTAATCCTGTTCAATTTTTGTGTATAAGTATTTCTGAACACCGTTTTGCATCACAATTGATAGTTTTACAGTGGAAATAGTAACAAACAACAAATTTTGAATAAAAATAGATATTTAGAAATTCATAAAAGAAGAAATTTAGAATATAAAGGTAATATAGTAAAGATAGTAATTATGGGTCATTTAGCATGCTCTGATTACAATCATAAAAGTTCATGACCACCCATCATTTTTCACAAGCTATTACACCAGATTAATTCTATTGTAAGCATATTGATTGTTTATTTCAGCAGATAGTTTCATTTTTTCGGAGATTGATGTTCTAATTTTTCTGCTTATATCGTATTGTTTGTTTTGTTTGAATTAGTCAAGTGAACTGTTAATTTTAAAAAAACCGGGCAAAATAGTCATGATCAAGCATTTTTGGAGGGAAAACGAAATTGTCTTTAAATTCAAATTAATAAGTATCAATTTCATTAGGGAGAATTCAATAAACTTTTCTAGTTTGTTATATTTATTGTCATAAATATATTCCAAATTTGATTCTTAATGAGCCATTTAAATGTATAAAAATAAAATAAATTAAAATTTCTTTAGTTGTAGGAAATATCATATTTTTATTGTGCTGTGACTGTTTTGTCAATTGTATTTATCCACTTGACATGTTGCTTTTAATTTTTTGTTTTATTTGTTAAGTAACAAAAACTCAAACATTGGACTGTCCTGGAAAATTTGTAATAACATATGGAATCTCACTTATGAGTGAATTTTTGATTGGTCATACCAGTGACATTATTTGATTAGTTGGCATCCTATTTTTAATTTATTGGCATTATATGCTTATGACCAGGATAGGAATGCACTTTTAACACATTCACACCCACATCAACCTTATTGACTGCAGCATGCCAGGTATGCACATGTGCATTGCTAATGTATGCGGTTCCTTGTAGTATTGGGTCCGTTGGCTTTGCACCAAAGAATTTATGTACCCAAGTAAGGCATTCACAAAGGGACACTATGACCTTCGGGTCATGGATTTGGATGAAACGCGACCAGATAATTCTACATCAAAAGCAAGACAACCAGTGTCTCTGGGTTTTTGTGAATGGGCTCTTGGGTTCGAGAAAACATCATCGGAAACATGCAAAATCATTGTACTCAACTTAATAGGCTTCATTGTTAGATTATTGATTGGCTCATATCGTGTAAACCTGGGTTCGATCCCAGATGTTTTCATTTTTTGTTTTCGAATTATCCAAACGCTATTGATAAGTAATATTCTCCAGTAGATAGACTATAATTTTTATTTGGAGATAATGCAGAAACATATAATAATGGGCATTTTAAGTATGAAACAATGGTTCTCAGCAGGCAAGAAAAATGCCATCGTGCAAGAATGATCACCTATATATAGTACTATTAACTTCATTGTTATATTAATTATATATTATTGATCATATTAGTTTTGCCTTGGCAGACAGTGATCAGAATAGAAAATAATGGTTAATCTGAATTTCAGTGAATATTTTGCATAGGACATGCTGACAAAAAATCATGAAAATTAAATGTGGAGACTTGAATAAAGAAACACACTCATACATGGTACAATATTAAATAACTGCTTTGGGAAAAATACTGCTGAATGTGTTATTGTGTATTGCAGAAACCTAAACAAAAATTTTGCACTAGTAAGTGAATAAGTAAAAAAAACTTGCATGTGACCATTTGTTGCTCTATAATTTTTATACATTGATCAATAGAGGAAGTTCTGCTCTTTCATTTGATGTATACAGGTAGTTCCTGCCTTGACGAATTAATTCGTTGCGATCCCTCTTTCATAAAGTGGGAATTCGTAAAGTGAGAACTCATTTCCCATAGACGCAATGTAATAAACATGTTTTCTGTTCCTGACAATTAGTTTTTCTCATTGAAACCCTTAATAATTTTAAATAAAGGATAATAAAACAACTAATGTACATACATATAAGCAATGATTTATTTACAATACAAAATGAAAACCTAGCAAAGAAATATATGTTGTAGGTACAGTAATACATACATATTTAAAACTTATTTAATCTTCATCCACCTCAATGTCTAAATATGCTGCACTCATTGAATGTTTCACCGCACAGTCCACCCACAATGGCCCAGCACTTGTTGAAGGCTGCGCCGCACTCGTTTTTCGTTCGTAAGAGGCAGAACTAGTCGCAGTACCTTTCTGTAGAAAAGCTGTGATAGTGTTTTGCTTCCAAGAGAGTCTTTTCTTTATAAATTTCCCAATAGCAGGCATAAGCACTTCTAAAATCTTTAGCAACTTTGGTAGTTCTCTCCAAGTTAGAATCTTGTGTCTCGAAAATTTCAGTTGGCTTTTCGATGTGTTGAAATGCTTCGTCAAGGTCCTTAAGAGTGAAAGAATGAACAGGAGTTTCAGTTGCAATATCTTCTTCCTCTTCAGCTTTCTCTTGCTCTTCCATTTCTAAGAGGTCTTCATTCGTGAGTTCTTCCATGTGTGCTTCAAGAAGGTCATTTACATCAGTTGCAGAGACATCCAGTCCCAATCTGTTGGCAAGAGTAACGATCGCTTGTGTTCTGCTGCACAATCTCTGCTGGTTCTTCAAACCCTTCAAAATTAGAAAAAAACTTAGGCCAGAGTTTCTTCCAAATACCTTTCATGTTTGTCTCTGTAATTCTGTTCCAGGCATATGTTGTAATTTTTATTGCATCTAAAATATTAAATGATTCTTTCCAAAATTCTTGACAAGTTGAACCTCCCTCATTATCAGTTGCTTTAATTAACATTTCAAATGTCTGGCGAAGGTAAAACGCTTTAAATGTCGCGATAACACCCTGGTCAATTGGTTGCAAAATGGAAGTTGTATTTGGTGGCAAAAACATAATTTTAACATTAGGGTGGTGATGTTGAAGAGAGGGTGGATGCCCAGGTGCATTATCCAAAAGCAGAATCACACAAAAAAGAATTGATTTATCTTCACAATATTTTTTCACTTCAGGTACAAAATAATGTGAAAACCAATCTTAAAATAGCGAAGCAGTAACCCAACCTTTCTTATTGACTTTCCATATGACTGGAAGTGTAGTTTTAACAATTCCTTTAAATGCCCTTGGATCTTCTGCACGATGCACCGTCATGGGTTTTAACTTGCTGTCGCCAGCTGCATTCCCACCAAGCAATAAAGTTAGCCGATCTTTCGCTGCTTTAAAACTGGGCATTGACGATTCTTTTGCAATGTAGCTTCTTGATGGCATACGCTTCCAAAAGAGCCCGGTTTCATCGACATTGAAAACCTGTGATGGCGAGTAATTTCTCTCTACCAATATTTCTGCCAATATTTAGGAAATAATTTTGCTGCTTCAGTATCAGCACTCGCAAATTCTCCGAGGATTTTGGTGTTATGCCAGCCAGCTCTTTTTTTGTACCGATCAAACCCACTGCTTGCAGAAAAAGATTCTTCACAGTCGTCTCTTTTTTTTTCTTTAAGCATCTTAAAAAGTGATAAAACTTTTGCACAAATGGTAGCATATGTAATAGGCATATGGAGCCGTCCAGTTTAATTACTTATCCATGCAGTTAAAAGTTTTTCCATATGAGGAATAAGGCTTTCATTTTCCTTTTTTCGTATCCTAGTAGATTGCAGTGATTGTGCATTTTTTACTTCCTTTAAATATTTATCTTTGTCTTTCAAATTCATACTCACAGTTGAGGCACTTAGCGAATATTTGGTAGCTAAATCTTGACCAGTCTTTCCAGCCTCATGGTCTGTTATGATATTATATTTTGTTTCTAATGTAATGGCTTTTCTCTGTTTCTTGTTATCATTATTCACTGTATTATCCTTTTGTTTTGGCAGCATAGTGAATTAAGAGGGGTTAGTAAATTTGAAATATTACGTAACACTATTTCAAAGGAAAGACAAAGCAATGCAATCACTCTTAACAGCATCAGTGTGGCAACTAACTGCAAAACTGAAATTGGAATCTGTCTGCCTGAACGCATAACCACACGCGAACAGAAGTACAGCTTGGCAGGATGTTTGAAATAACTCTCATTGTCCGGATAAATTTTTTTGATATTATATAATTTTTTAGAAATTCGTAAAGCCAGGAATTCGTAAAGCAGGAACTACCTGTATATGAACCGCAATAATACATATAGACACTGTCTGTGCTTTGATGAAGCCAAAATTTACAATAAATGAATTTGTTCAATTTTCTTTATATCAGTGTTCATCTGACAACAATCGGTAACCATTTTTAATAATTTCTTTTCTGCCATGTATACCTTGAAATCCTTTCCCGTACCACCGGTGGTACACATAGTACACTTTGGGGGAACACCGATGTGACTGATTGAGTTAAAGGAGAAATTTTATTCTCTTATTAGCAGGTGTGGGATGGTAAAATATGCTTGAGTAAGCAAAATCATTGTCACGGAATCGCTCAGTTCTTTTATCTAAAAGATTTCCTATTGCTTGGTAGTTTCGATCTGGTCCTGCGTATGTCAGTGAAAGTAAATCTCTTATTTTTTCACCATAATTTGTTAATCAGTTGGCCCATGTGCTTTGTATCTACATCTTGCATGCCAATAGTTAAACCATTCTGTGGAAGTTATCTATTCGTGGCTTTCAACAATACCCTGCATGATTTTACTAGGTCCTCTTGACTTTGTCACAAAACTCACAAGTTTTGATAAGTAATTCATTTTGAATCATTTCATCAATTTTAGCCTTATTACTGTAGATGGTTTCAGAAACTGGTTGACACTTTCAATGCAGTTTTTTCAATCATGCTTTCCTCACTTGAGTACTGGACCCTTTAACATACTGGGATCTTATTGTCACTAGCATCTTTATTATCACTTTTAACCATCTAATAAAGACTATTTTCACCAGAAATAAATACAATCAAATGGTTTTGTTTTATAGAGCCATCAGTGATTTCAACATATTTTTACATGCAACAGTTATTGTCCTTTAGTAGATATATTGTAGCAGTAAAATATCTGAAGTCTAACTTTTGTAAAAAAATAAGTCAGCATTGCTTTAGCAGAAGCCTTATACTTTAAAAAAAATATTGCCAAGGTATTATTTTGCATTTTATTGTTCTATGCACATGAAGGTATCAAGGTTTTACATGATGTTGTCCAGGAATTAAAAAGCATTCTGACATTAATGCTTGTATGAATGTTTCAAGGATGACTCCAATTGTACAAAACCTTCATTTTATAGTTTAATTTATTTGAACATATTTATTTTTCATAGGCACATAAAAGTACTTTTAGCATTAACTGTGAGCTCTAATAATCCATAACAACCTAGAGTACAATTGCCATATTCACTGAAGAATTAGATTGACCTTGTTACTTAAATACAGACTCCTTCTTTATCCCTCGGTCCGTGCAATATTTTTGTAAATAGAGGATGGATTTGTAAATCTGGAATAACAATTTTTTATTTTAAACTTATTTTGTGTAGCATTATTCAATTTCATTACCAGAATCCATTTTTAAGATATATGTCATTGTGTGGCTTTGTATTTGATATTGCTTATTGTTTTACTTTTGGTGCTAAATAATGTAAAATGTAGCTTTAACAGACTTAGAATCATTACAATTCAGGGAAAGCAATATGCTTTTTGCTGAAATAGACTGATTAACCTTAATGTTAGAAAGTAATACCAGAAAGTTTCTATAATTTTTTGGTGAGACATTACAAAGAATGAGTTGCCATAATGCAATGTTTGGTGGTTCCGTAATAGATTGTGGCTATTAGATTAAAATATTGTCAGAAGATTGATTCCTTGGTGAGTAATACTCATTGTCTATAATTTAATCTGTAATAATAGCAATAAGAATGTGTAATGATCTTGAGAGCTTGAATGTTTTGTGTTCTCATTGCAGAGTATTTGAAAATAATCCCAAATTGAAGAGAATACTTTTGCTTTCAGCTAGGTAATTTACAAAATGTTTTTATTATATAAGTTATCAATCCAGAGATTTCAAATGAAAGCAAAAACAAGACATCCTCATTATATCATTCTAAAAATTTACATTTCAGTTTGGTTAAAATTTAACTGTCTTGCATATGCCTATTTTTAACAATATATTTTCTTCTGTAATTTTTTTGTACCTTCAGAAGTGCATGTTGAATTATCTTAAGCAATGTTCTAAGCTTTACCACTTTGGCGCATCAGTTGCACAAAATTTGACTTTTCATTGTTCCATTTCATGTACATATTGCTCTTTCCTTTTTCAGAATAGGTAATCATCTGTAAATAACATGATTAATAGATAAAATTCATGTCACTTCCTCCAATTGCATTGAATTTTTCTTGTTTCAAAATTATTCCCAGCCTTACAGCTTATCCTTGTCTTCATAGGTCTTATGATCATTTCATTCCATCAATTTATAGCTTGGCTATCTCACCATTTGAGAGGGAGGGGTTTTCTTCGACGTATTTCTTGAGGGATATCAATTGGGGCTGGCTGATACTAGGTTGGCTATCCCGGACCCAACTAAGAAAATCACCCGCGTTCAGAAATGGGAGAAATAATCTGCTATGATAGTTCAATGGTAGAATATTCGCCTGCCAAGTGGAAGACCCGGGTTTGATTCCCGGTCATAGCCGACTTTTTTTCTCATTTCAAAATTATTCCAGCATTTAAACACATAATAAGGCTAAAACAGCTATGGGTAAACAATAGTCAGAACTGAAAGAACATTAGAAATATGAAAAGTGAAAGAAAAGGATGCTTCCCTTATTATAAGGTTCTTACTTGCCACCAAGTGTTTGAAAATGGTCTCAAGTTAAACCTCGCCAAAAGTTCACTAGAAAATTTACTTAATAAAGAACTAAAGCATTCTTAGGCTAATTAACAAAATAAAATGTTGGAAATATTACAATGGCAATAGAGCAGATGGTTGAAGGACAGCACCAATATATGTTCTTTTCAGTGTGGGTTGAGCTATTTGGATGAATAGCACAAGTGATGCATGCATAATTGGCAACATGGAATAGCAATTACCATTTGCAATCTATGAATTTGGTTTTGTGCGTATGTGCAATTACTCCTGCAATTATTCTTATCAAAGTAGAAGTAAAGGAGTTAAAAGAAATCATGCTGTTTATCCTTTTTTGTGGAAAATAGATTCAGAAAACTCATTTAACTAATTTTTTGTAAGTTTTCAAATATTAATGACTAATATAGAATCAAACCATCCATAGTGGTTGTAAAAACCAGAATCTCAAGGCTGCCACCCTTAAGGGAGATCCACCATAATTTATTGTTGAAAGCTTACAATACGTATAAATCGCTCAAAAATGATCAAGGATAATGCTTCATTGTGAACTAACAGCTTGAGCACACGTTGCTTTTCGATTATTAGCCTGGTGTATGGAATAATAAGTTCAAGAGTAATTCATCCTGTAATGGGGATGACCTACATTTTTGTGTTGGAGAAACAAAAGAGAAATGGATTGCCATTGCAAAGCATTCCTTCAAATTGGGAAATATATTCTCTGCTCAAACTAAAATCATAATTCTTCATGGAGTTGTGAAATAAATTGTACACAATAAGCTATACATTTAGAATCCTTGAATTTAATGTCATGTTGTATCTTAAAACTCTTGTACTTTAAAAAATATTGCCCTCATCTTAAGGCCATAATACAATTTATGATCAATCCAACTACAAAAGCCATAAATGGTTGGAAAAACCAGATGCACAATTTGGCTACAAAGGAGCCATATTTTGTGGTAATACACTTTTTTTATTTTTCTATGACTATGCACATCTCATTTTCTCAACCATTTAATGGTTATTTCATTTATATTGATTTTCAGTTGAATGTAGTTTTAGATGAGACATTTTTCTTCTCAGATATAACTATTGTAATTGCAGTCCCACTAATAACAGATTTTGACAATCAAACAAAATCATAATTAATAACAGCCAAGCAAATTTACTAACTTATTCAGATCATGTACACGGAGAGAATTAATTCAGAAAATTATAATTATATTGTCAAATGACAAAAATGAAAATGTTTAAATTAATAAGGTGTTCTAAACAAAAATTATCAAAACCAAATTAATGGTTAAATTATTCTTACAAAAATGTCATTTTCATTTCATACAAATAAGTTAACTATTGTGTTTGTCTACCGTGGATGTAAAACAAATTTTATTGATAGTAGTAATAAATGTCGCTACTTTTTCTTTGCTTCCAGTCATTGTTGGCTTTTGGCGTAGTAGTGATCTTTGAATTTTTATCAGTTGTAGAGCATAAAGTATAGTTTATATGATTTTACAGGTTGACAAAAGTTATTTAACAAGATTTACCTTTCTAGTACCAGTTTGTCGTTTCTCTGTCACTCTCATTTATCATACTTATGCTTAGGATGTTACTTATTCAGCATTGACCATTTTTGTGCATTTCTCTGTGGGACAAAACATATTAATGCATACCACTATTAAAATATTCTAGATTTCTCATAAAGATGATCAATTAAATTAACTGTTTTGTAGTTTTTCTTTGCAAAGGAGGTGATTTATTGATTGCCATGTAGTGGAGTGGGATGTTGATACCATATCATTATTACTCTGTCATTATTAATAATAGCTGCCTATGTAGAAAATCAGAATAGGAAATGTGTGTAAAGTTGATTTAATTTAAAACAGTGCATTAAGTTCTGGAAATTTTGAAGTTTACTTTTTTATTTCCTAATGTACAAACTCAAAAGCATTCTCAGCCATGAATATTTTGAGTTTCATAAAATTTTGGCATAATAACCAAATGTCTTATGATAGGATTTTTTAATATTTGAGGCTTTCTGTTTGTTGTTTATATGAAATTGGTGTTGATAATTTATAACATGGCCTTTGGCAATCATTACTTATTTATTAGTATTTATTTGTTATAATTTATGAATAATAATAGACAATTACATTGTATTTTATTATTATGTTTGTGAGTAGCCATTAGCAGGTAATTACATTGTCAAATGCTCATATACCGTATCCGCCCAAATATAAGCCGATGTTTTTTTGTCAAAATCTATCATGAAAAAATAATACCTCTGCTTAAATGCGAGTCCAAGAAAAAATTTGAGGTTAGGGTTAATTCTCGTAGTAACCCATAGATGGCAGCACATGTCATTGCCGTCATGTTCAAATGATAGTACTATATTTTTTGTAAAGTTGACCATAGGATGAATATTAATGAATAAATAATGAAGCTAGAGTATTGAATTTAGCAGTACTCGTGTTTTGTTGCCATTGTTACCTGTTCTTTCATTTCTAAATGCTATTTTCTTTCGTTTCTCATGGCTATGCATATGTATCATAAAGAATATTTAGCAATTTGTATTATTTTTCATTACCCATTAGAAGAAGATCCTTTTAGTTTTACTTGGCTATTGTAGTTATTGCTGTAGCCAATGTTATGTTCATAAGCTTGTTAAAACCTCATTCGTGGAATCTATTAAAATTACGTACATTGACTACACAGACGATTACGCAAAATGCGATTATGGCTTTTGTTGCTCAACTGTATAAATTACAGTAAAACTTGTGTGTGAAGTTATATACGATATACCATATATGATATGAACATGTTTAATTATAAAATGCAATTTCTTAAGGCAATGTAAACTCTAATTTCCTTGAAAATAGACTTGGATTAAAAATTATCTTTGCAAGGTCGCTATTGTTTTATTTGACCTTGTGTGAAAATGAAGACGAATGAAATTATCGTAACTGAATTTGGAACGTTATTCAACAACACGAAATTATTAATTGGAGTAATATTTCACTTGTCAACAACTAAACCACTTCCCACTCTATTCTTCGATTTCCAAAAATGTGTTCTAGGCCATGCATGCATGCCCAGCACACTTCAGCATAAAATCTACGAAGTTTACTTTTTTTTTAAATGGTGGAAATTTTTGTGGGGGTTGGCTTATATTCGGGCAGATACGGTGTATATATATATACATACATACACATACACACTGCATCCCGGTTATAATGCCATCAGTTATACCACGGATTCAGATATACCGCAGGTCTTTCCTTCTCCATGTTTCTTGGAAAGAAAGTATGATCATGTCCTTGGTTATATTCCGGTTGTCTTATAATGCGGGTCACAGCTCCTCCCCTGAAATCTGCATTAATGGCGGGGAGCGGTGTGTGTGTGAGATATATATATATATATATATGTATGTATGTATATGTATTTTTTCACATAAGCAATCGGAAAATTTCTTGCTACTTCATTAGTAAACATTTTATTTTTGTGTTGATTGTGGCTGAAAATCACATAAATTAGATATTGGAGCATATGGTAATCTCTCATAACGACATTTTTGCACAACATTTCTTAATCACTGCCAGAATATTCTCCTGGGCCTTGGTCAAGATGAAGTTTAGGACTCCTTTATATAGAAATGAATGTATTGCATTGTAAAAACTGCATTTACTAGCTCAAGCCCAGACCGTTTCATTATGTCAGGCCTCTGGTGGGTACTCTGTTTGCCCATGCTTATATTTGGCTGTTCATTATGGTTCCTCTTGGCCCTTAAAACATGAAAATGCACTGCTGGTGATGGTCTTCATTCCTATCACTCACTCAGTTTGACGACAATCTTCACCATTGGTGTTGACCATAAATTCAAACAAAACCCAACCCTCATCTCATGGGTGCATTAGCGGTTCATTATATGAGAGCTTCCGTTTTTTCATGGTGTCCTTCCTTTCATCCACTTTTCACCAGTGCAAATCATGAATTAACTGCTATATTTTTTTATTTTTGTACCAAAATCAATTTGTTATGATTAAGATTTAAGGATTGTGCAATTGCGTTTGGCTCAAAATGTAAATTTATGATATAAGTGTCTTCTGCAGTGAACCATTAACCCATAACATTGAACCAATTGGATTCACAATGATGCATTTTCATGAAATGAATTAATGTTATTATGAGGGAGGGCTGTAATGTCAGGTTTCATATCACCTTGAATGTCATAGACAAATGTTTTAGTAAGAAATTTCTTCTTTTACACAATTATGGTACATAACTTTGTTTGACAGCCTTACTATTTCGAATATTTGGTATATGGAAATGAGATATTGAGTTAGAAAATTTACACATTAAAAAATTACAATTTTGTTTATAATGTTTTAAATGCTCGATATTTTAGAAATTTTCCTTTAAGATGGTGATGATATATTTTTGGATTTTTGATTGTTTTTGCAAGTAAAACGTTTTTGTTCCTTTAAATATATTTGATTGCTCTTATTTCTTCCATGTAATACTTTAAAAGTTTTGTCATGTTTTTTTATATTATATGCTTGATCTTGTGAATGTAAATGTGAAAATAAGTGGGCTACCTTCATTGACTTCAATAGAATCAATTCAGAATAAGTCAAATAATGATTTTTTTATATTACAGCAAACAATATTTTATGACAAAATGGGAAAGTTATCATACAGCATAAATTTCAGAGCAGTAGTTGATGTTCTGGAATTTAGGTACCAGTTACATTGTCTTTTCCATCAAACAGGGCTCCTAGTTATTATGTTATTATATATAAGTTGTACCAAAATTTGCCTGTATTAATTGCCTAGGAAATTTTTTCATTGTTGATGGTTTTTTGTAGGTGCTTTTTAAAAGTCCTTATTTCATGAGATTTTTACTTTGTAATAAATTGCCAACATTTCTATTTGGGTCAATCAAAATACCGGTGCCAATGTCACCGGGTGCGCCTTGCAGGTACTACGATGACAGGTACCGGGAGCGAGATCGTGAGAGAGAAAGAGAAAGGGAGAACAACCGAAGGGAACCGGAGCGCGAGAGAGACCGGGAGAGGGAAAGAGAGCGCCGCGAGGAGCGCGAGTCGTCGCATAGAAGTTCACGCCACTGAAGTTTCTATGAAGTGGATTACCTCATCTGTAACCCCTTCCTCTCACTCTCAGCTCAGCAATTCTACTTTTGCTGCTTCTTTTTATATCCTCTTCATACATCATGTTTTCATTTTTATGAGAGGTTTTTGTCTTCAGAAATATTGTCTTAACTTTAAGTTTCTGTGAAACATTGCATCTCATGTTTTAACAAATGTATTTTACCCCTTGGCAGTTAACTTACATTATATTGTGTGGTATACTTTTGCTGTTTTTAAGAAATTCACTTGCCTCATATCAGCATGTAATGGCAGTTAGGAACATTCCATCAACTCGAAAATTTCTCTTAATCTTTTTCCTGATTCTTTTTTGTTCTCCATCTGTTGTAATCAGTTATTTATATATGGTTGCAATTATAATTGCTTTGAGGGAAAGAATCCTGATTAATTCTGGGTGATGACTTCATTACACTCATTTATAAGTATCCTTTATTTTTGTCTAATTTTTGCTGCCAGAGAAGACATTTATTTATAAAGTAACAGCAGCTTTGAACTAGCATTGTACGGGGTTTCCATTTATTGAATAACAATTGTCCAGATACATTTTCTCTGTAAAATGTAATGCAACCATTTTCATCATTAGTGTAGTTATTAAATGTTATTGTGAAGAATGTGTATTGGGCACACTTTAATGTATGAATAAAAGAAGACTGTATCAGAATTATTTAAGAAGATAATGCAAGAGGATTGAATCATTAAAGAGAAGATAAATATTAGAAATAAAAATGTATAACTAATAAATTTATCTTTTGTGAATTTGCTTTTTTGTTATTATGTAGGTTTTGCTTTATCTTAAATTTGATATTATTTGGTACCTTTTCATAGCAGTGTGTTATGATAAAGTATCATGTACCATTTTGTAGTCAAACCAGTGTAACAATTAAAAGATGAATTTGATGTGTTTGCTGTTTAATCTTTATAGTTTGTAGCTATTTAAATGTATGGAAATGGGATAGTAGATCAATATTTGTGAAAAAGATTGCTCCATATTTGCATCAGTCTACAAAAATGGAGAGAATAACAAGTTCTATAATATATGCCTTAGATTTCACTTCAAAGGTTATAAACATCACTTTAATATTGAGAATATTTTTATTGGGTAATTTCAATGGATCATCAGTACAGTTGTACATGCATTAATCTAATTGAAGATTGATTGATCACATTCTTGTTTTTGAAATTGTTGATTAATATTTTGAGTCATTAATGGAAGGACATGATTTTCTGAAAAAAATCACAAAGCAAGCGTGATTTATTGTGCTAGGTCTCAAGGAAATATTTTATAGGGTTTCAGATTTACAGGTGGCTGTCGGCTACTTAATCGATTGGAAAAATGTAAGTAAAATGTTGAAAGTAAAGATTACTGTTGTTACAATTACTTGATGACTTTATGGCTGTGTTTTTATTGATAGGTGGTAGCTGTTGACATTTTTCCTAGCATTAAGGAAAATTTGAGTGAATAATGAATGATTTTATAGACTGAGAATGTTAACTATACTTTTTACCATATCATTTATTATAATTTAGTTAATGTTATCTCAAAAATACTATTTTGGATTTATATAGTAACATATAAGTTGATTTATAATGACCTTTATCCGCTGGTTTGAATTCCTGTAGGTAGGGGCCATGTGACATTTTTTGGGTATTTCTAGTAGTATTTCGTACATCTCATGAATTATTGGTGATGACCTGACTGCCATGGGCAGGGCAGAAGTGGGCAAAAGTGGTGGGCTGTGTTAACAGTTGCAGCTTCTTAAGCAGACCACATTAACAGATTAAAATGCTTCAATGGGCCACTTGAGGGTTCACATCAGAAGTTATTTGAGAAAATGTGAGGGATCCTACATGAGAGAGAAAGGAGAGAGACTATGGCGAGAATTTGAAGGATCCTGTTATTGAAAATCAATAATAAATATGTTAGCCCCATAACATCACTGGAAAAGGTTTTCTGGCCATAATTTTAAGGTACAAATATGAAATTATCTGCATTTTATGTTATGGTTCGCTTTCATAATGGTATCATGGGCCATATAAAATGCTCTTGCCTGATGTGTCCTGTGGGCTATAATTTGCTCACCCCTGCTCTAGGGTAGTTGATCTCAGTGGTTCTCAAACTTTTTGTAGGCACATCACCCTTTCAAAAATGAATAGAATTTTGCAGCATCCCCACATTAAAACAAGATTTTTGTATTTTTACATACAGGCATCACAACCTCGGGACACATCCATTTGTTTATACTACACTACAATCAATCTATTAGAGGAAAAATGATTTCCTAATTACCTATCATGACATACTATTCGTTTATCTATTTTTTTGCTGTACCCCTAAAAATCAGCTGCGGCACCAGGGAAGTAACTAGGGGAGGCCTGGGGGGAGGGGGGGGGGGGGGCTGGCTCCCTTTTATAAGTCCTCGGCCTCCCTTGGCCCACCTGCTGAATACTGAATTTTAAAAATAAATGAATAATGTATTTCATGTTTTTATTCTTAATGAATAATTTCCATTTGTGTGACAAGTGCAGTGAACTGGTTAATTCATTTTTTTATATTATTATTGTATTCTTTTAATTTTGGTGTGCTGCTTCAAATATTTTTACAGGCATGCTGCCCCCCCCCCCCCTACAGCATAAGCTGCTCCCCTTCCCTCCTCCCAAAGTTGGGATGCTAGTTATGTACCTGTGTGGCACCCAATATGGGAACCAGTGGTCTATCAAAGGCCAATACTCCCTGTCAAATGGGACATCTGTAGGCAGTCTCAGAATAAAGGCAGTATTTTGGCTGTGAGCAAACACATTTTAGTACCCAATCATGGTATTTCGGCGGATAAAGGCTAAAACCAAACTGCGTATGTAATGGAGTCGTTTTTACTTTGATTTTATGCAAATAATTTTGAATTTATCATGTTTTCTCCAGTGAAAGTACAATTTTATCTTAAACTTTCTCCTAAAATTTTATCATAATACTATTGGAAGATAAAGAGTATTCTTGTTTAATTGTGCCATTGGTAGGTAAGGCAGCTTTAACAATCTAAAAATGTATTTCTCCTAAAACTGTAGATAACTGTGAATAATTTGTTAATTCTTTAGAAATGATTTGTAACTTGGCCTGTTCTTTGAGGATTGCATTTGAACTGAAAGATAACTTTATTTATCAAAACTGTTGTTGTAGCACTGCTGAGTGATTTCAAACATTGAAAATTACAGGCAATTGTAAAAATATAAATTTTTAATGCTAAAAACATTGCAAGTAATTGAATTTTGTTTGCAATTTACATGTAATTTCCAATAAATTCCAATGAAAAAATTGGTGTGATGACCTTTCAAGGAGCAATGTTTGTCAGCCTTGACCATCTGTTACCCATAAACAATATGTTGGTTACTAGCTCTCAGTTGGTGGATTTTCATTAACAAACTGCCAAGTTAAAATGCTCCTGATCCACCACTTATAGCACTATCTTATCAAACAGTTTATGAAGTATCCCTCCTAATTGTGCTCATTTATTTCCAATGGAAAAAAGACTAATGACAATTGGGGAAACCTCATTATAATCATAAAAATAGTAAAAATTAAGTAATAACATACACTCTTGGTTTAGGAGAAACCATTCCATGTCAGAGACCCTTTTATCTCACCCTCTCCAATGGCATGGAGTAGTTTCCCCTAAACCCCCGAGTGGTGCGATTGCATGAGTCTTTGGTCCCTGGTGTGGTGTAATTTCCCCCAAACCAGCATGTATGTGAGTACTTCCTGTTTGTTATTTTTATGGTTATTGGGAAGGTTCTCCATTTTTCATTAGTTGTAATTAACCATAGGTATCTGATATTACTTTATCTTAGCAAAGAGACTGCTTGGCATCTACTGTACTATAATTTTCACTTTGTATACGCTCCTCTGACGAAGGCATAACTTAATGAAAAACCATTATTAAACAGTTTAAATAATAATTCTTTGATTATAAAGAATAAAATTAATGGAAATAATTGAGTTTTATTATATATTGCTTTATGATTCTTTTATTTCTACAATTTTATTGCATGTTTTCTCAAAACTTTTTTGTTAAATATCTGTTTATTTTAATAGTCAACGCTATATACAGGGATATGCAGTGCATATGTTTCTCCAGATTGTAATATTTTACATTTCAAAACTTGACCAAGCAGTAGAAAAAATGCTATTAATGGAAATGGTAAAAATCCGTAATGGTCATTTCTCATGCACAAACAATTATCTAATTGGTTACAGTGTAATGTATGAGTTTCTTTTATGTTCACTGCATCAAGTAGTTTTCCTGTGGTTTTGTTATGGAATAGAAAATATTGTGCAGGTAAGTTTATGTAAGATATGATTAAAAACATGTTCTTATTTTAAAGATATGCTGAATGTGAGTACCCCTAATACTATCAGAAACATTATTGAGTATTCCAGATTTGTTTCATTTTGTTAATTTTAGCATTTTAAAGAGTAATTGATTTGTGCATGAAAATATTGTTACAGACAATAATTGTATAAAGAATGCTAAGAAATGCACCTTTTTATAATATATCAATTAGTATTAAATTAAAAATTTCTGTTGGCATATTTTCAATAACATTATGATTATTATGAAATATTTCCAAAAATTTACTTTCAGTGGTTCAATATGCCACCAAGGGTGTGTCAGGTTGTTATTTTTACTAGGGATATGTGAAGTTTTAAAAAATATATGATAATAATAAAGGTAATTTTTCTTCTTTAGTGTTAATGCAGGGTTTTTGAATAAAAAATAAGATGTTACTGCTGGGTATGAACATTATTTTAGCTATCCAACATTACTTTTGAAATTTTAACAAAATCCTGGAGAGTTTGCATGTTTTTTTTCATAAGTGGTCAATTACAGTCATCTTTGGAATGTATATTAAATCTCAGCCATTTACTCTTGTTAATATGTTATTTTAATAAGCATTTTTCATTTCTTCGTTATGTATCAATGTAACTTATAACTATTCCAGGGTCATGTAAAAATGTTAGTTATGGCAGAGGAGTTAAGCTTTTTTTCCTGCCATACATTCATCTTGTATTTAAATATAAATAATTACCATATTTGACGGCATATAAGATGCATCCCCATTTCAGCAGGGCATATTTTTGAGGACATCTGTTGGGGCAGTTTGATACTAGCTTGGCTCAGAAACGAGAGAAAATGTTCTGCTACGATAGTTCAGAGGTAGAATATCCGCCCGGCAAGTGGAAGACCCGGGTTCAATTCCCGGTCATAGCAGACTTTGTTCTCATTTCAAAAATTGTTCCAACTTTCACAGCTTATGCCTGTCTGCATAGGATCTTCGGATCATATCATTCCATCAATTTCATGTTTGGCAATCTCACCATTTGAGAGGGAGGAGTTTCTTTCGATGATTCCCTTTGAGGACATCTGTTGGGGCAGTTTGATACTAGCTTGGCTAGTTCCCGTCCCACCAAGGAAAACATCCGTGTTCAGAAACGAGAGAAAATGTTCTGCTACGATAGTTCAGAGGTAGAATATCTGCCCGGCAAGTGTAAGACCCGGGTTCAATTCCCGGTCATAGCAGACTTCTCGTTTCAAAAATTGTTCCAAGTTAGGGGCATGGTTTTCCAAAGTCGTATATGGAGACGGATAGTTCTTAAGTGGACGAAGTTTCAGAAAAGTCCCATAGATGGCAAGATCATAGCTGCAATTTCAAAGAAGCTGAAAGCAAAGGCAATTTGTTATGGAAACATTTTATTTAAAGCAAGCTACCACTACTGTTGAACATAAACATAAAAATTGAGGAGGAGTGGGGAAAAACATTGACCGTTCTGTAACTAAAACTTTAATTATCTTCAAAGCTAGAAAAATCTTCTTCATCTTCATTATCAAAGCCCAAAAACTTGTCATCACCTCTGCTGGAATAAAACCGGTAATAATAATAACAACAACAACATCGTTTAAGTAAATAATAATATTTTGGAGTAGGACTAGGTAGTACTGACCATCTGGGGTAAAATTAGCCTGCAGCGGTGAGCGTGGGGGATGACTTCAGGCTGTGGAAGGTCTCGCCTTCGCATATAAGACCCGGGGGTGATTTTTGAGCCATTATTTTGGGGAAAAAAGTGCATCTTATATGCCGTCAAATACTGTACATAGTGACATAATACTTGTGTTTGAGTAATTTTTCTACTTAAGTGAAACTGTTGCATTCTCTCAAGGGTTAAATTAACTTAATGCTAAGTATGCTTCATTGAAGATGTGTGAAAAACTGAAGTAATATTGCAACGCCTCTTTATTGGTAAAAACCTGATATAAATAATTGTAACTTCACAATATTTGACTCTTAAATCATGCATAATTGTTGAGAGGAGGAAAATTATTTTTAAAAAAACATTATTGCATATCCCTTTAAAACCTAACCCAACTCGAGGAATATAACTGCTGTGAAACTCTACCTCTGAATAGGAAGCATTATTATTTTTGAACGTATTTGTCATCTTTTTGAAATATCTGTAGAAAATGTAAGTCCCTCATTTTGTAGCAACAATGTTCCCCATTTGTTGTCATCAATTGCTTTTTTCTATTCTTTTGTTGATGAACATTTAAAGAAATATTAGCTTCAGTTTAATTAAGCAAGATACATTTCACCACTCACCAGCAAAATCTATTTTTTAACTTCATTGCTTATTTAATTTATTTGATATTCTGTATTTGAAATTGTATTACATTTATCATCTGCTGTATTCTTTGTTAAACATGTATAGCTTTAGTTATCAGTAGAGGATGAAATGTGCCAGAAAAGAGTTCAGTTTTATTTGCAGTGTGTTTATTATTCCTGTAATATCAATAACTGACTTTGAATTTAAGTATTTTTGTATGAAGAACATGTACACTATTTTCATTTACATAATGTTAGTTATGATTCTATGTTAATGGACACACCAGTCTTCTATTTTTGTTTTGTGGCTGTAGTACTAAGTAATCAACTGCTTTTAAGTGAGTTATTTTATTTAACACAATTAAACCTATTATTGGATTTCCACAAAGTGGTGGTCTCTTCAGTGGACTTTATTATGATAGTAATGTTGATATACATTTCAAAGCCTTGAGTATATTAGTAAATTTGGAGATATAGCAGTATATATATTTATACATACATATATATATATATAAACAATGTAGCATCTTCTCTATCTAATTTCTTCTCCCAATTTGTCTGTGGTTAACTTTTTTGAAGTGTGTTAGCTTTTAGGAATAATGATTTTTTAATATTTTGGTAGTAACATTATTTTTGGAATACAGAATATTTTGGAATTTACGTCTCATTCATATATAATTGTTTATGACATATTATAACTAATTCACATAAATTTGTTTTATGTATGGTTTAATTGCTATCAATTTGAGCTTCAATTTTTAAGCATGTGTCTTATGTAAGTTCTAGTTTAATTAATGCAATATAACTTGAATTATAATATGCATTATTGTTATTATTTTAGTTTTCTTGAGCCAATAATTTTGCAAAATCATGTTCAAAAATAGTCTCAGTACAACTCAAATATAGGTATAAGTGAAATAAAAAAATCATTAAAATATGTAGTGCCATCTGAAGCTAATCATTAACAGATGGTTCTTTGAGTTTCTTTGTAGTTGAATTGCGATTTTTTAAAAAATATTCTACCTTTCATTGTTATGATTTACAGTAGCTATTATTTGCTTGTAATCTTCGTGTCACAGACATTTAAAATGTTTATGATTGAGGAACAGTATTTCCAATTTGAATCAAGCTTTCAGGATTTACTTGGCTTTACTTCTTCTAAATTTTGGACTTAAAAAGTCTTCAGTTCACATCATGGGTATGATTCCAGAAGAATTTCTTCCCTACATTTGAATATCATAGAAAGAGCTGAAACATAGCATGCAAGCCTTTTTTAGTTACCATTAAGAATAAATGGTGCAATATACATTGCACAAACTTTCTCTCATTCATTTGGTCGACTGTACGCTTATAAAAGAAAAATGCATATAAATCAAAGTTAACCATAGTTTAGCATATATTTTAATGCCACTGGTTGATATTTAGTAATATTTTTGGATATATGGCTAACTTAGTATTATTTGTGACAGGCTGTACGATTGGTGGATTTTAATCAAAATCCCTATAGCCTTTTTGAGTAAATCGAATTTGGTTTCAAAATATCCTAGAATAAAGTACCCTTAATTGTTATGCAATATTGTTCATCTCTTCAGTGTGTCGATTATGAATGATATTATCCTCAAATATGAGATCATTCGATTTAGTTGAACCATCTAGGCTGAAGTAAGATTTTGAGTGAATTGCAGTAGAGGCGTGACGTCATAGGGCTTAGCTTAGTGTACATAGTAATATCGCTGGATGCCATATAGTGATTTTAAGAGATATATGGCTTACATAGGATTATTTATGACATGCTCTACAATTTAATTTACAATTTAATCAAATTCTCGGGAGCCATTTTTGATTAAATCAAATTTTTCTAAAAATCACCAAGAATAAACTACCCTTAATTTTTGTGCAATATCATTTTTATGAAAAAGCGTCTGCAAAAGATGATGTATTGCATAAATACGAGATATCATTCGATTTTATGCATGTGTTTGGGCCCTAGAACTGCAAACAGACAGACTGCATGGCGAAAACCACCGTTATGGACTCAGGGATACCCTAAACGTGCATTTCAATCAAAATTTCAGTCTAATTTTTCACAATTACAATACTTTCTCAATATATTACGTATACAAGAAAGTAAAAATGCCTAAATGAATCACAATTTATTTTCCTGCTGTTGATTTTCAAATGTGCATAGCATCAGTCCACAAATTAATTTTCATGCCAAAATTTAACGTTTTTTGAAGAAAAAATCATATATTGTTGGATTTGTTGCAAAATTACATAATCCTAATGGAACTGGCATTTAGTATGGATTCTTTTGCTTATAAAATGACTATAGAGGATGAGGAGGGAGGATGGGCTGGAAGAAAGTACATGAGGAGGAAAGAGATAAGTAGGGATGCACATGGTACAGAAGTGCTTTTCATGAAATTTGCCATAACATAATCGTATACTAATTCACATTCTTTGAAATCAAATTTTTTCCTTATATTGTGGTAGCCCTGCTTTTTAGATCCATTCTAAACGTTCATTTCATTTTGCCATTCTAGACTCTCCCTACAAACAAAATTTCTTATTGAAATCGGTTCAGCCAATACCTTCGAAATTCATAGTTAAAGAAAAATTCTAGCCTTGATATAGTGGTGTCTAGTCGACACGGTTGAAATATGGTTTTAGTTATTTATTTATATGAAGATCATAGATACCTACCCTATTTGGTTAAAATCCATGTGGTCAGTTCTATAGAAATATGCATAAAAGAATTATTATTTTACTTTTTACTGTGGTAGCCCTGCTCGTTAGCTCCGATTTATATATCTTGATTTTATTGTGGTATGTTGTACAAATGTAATATACAAAATTTTATTGAAATCAGTTCAGCAAATTCCTTCCATATCCTTAATTACTGAAAAAGTTTAAATTGTAATTGTGGTACCCGTTTGGCTGATTTGGTCTAAATGTGCTAATATGGTTTTGCATGTATGTGTACATTATAAATATTAAATTTGCTTAAAATTGATATATACAATTCAACACACTTGTAAAAAAGATTTTTTTACATGTATTGTGGCAGCCCTGGTTTTGATATCATTTTGGTCATTAATTTGTCAAAATTCTTTGTACCAAATTTGGTTGAAATTGGTTGAGCCAATTCTTCCCTGATATATGTGTACGGACGGACATCACGAAGATAATAGTGCTTTTCAGCATTGACGAAAAGCACTAAAAAGGAGAGCGATGGGTTGGGAGTGGAGAGAGAGAGAAGGGGAGTGGGAGGACAGAGAGGCTGAAAGAGGGAGAGGGTGTTATTTCTTACTTTCATTTTTGCTGAAAAATTGTGTACGTGTTAACATAAGTGTATGTTGTAGGCTGCATGTTTTTCGGTAGTTAACCACGTTGATCGGCTGTTTCGCAAGATGTTGTTTCGCATTGCAGTCAGCTGACCTGAGGAAGCCGACTGCAATGCCGGCGAAACATCATCTTGTGAAACAGCCGATCAACGCGGTGAACTACCGAAAAACATGCAGCCGAACGCTGAAAGCCTTCGCACCATAAGTGTATGTTTTTATGGAAAATTACATAGCTTTGTGATTGGCTAATTAATCGAAGTGAAAGCAATTATTTCTCACAGGTCCTGTCTCTTGTCCTCCTCATATACTATAAATTCCTCCAGCCTGACAATATTCTTCTCATTACTAAGTCACTTTTCTTTTACTACTACTAGGAAAATTCTAACTAAAAATTAACTGTGAGCGTAGCTTCAATGGGCATTCTAATATTAAACGTTCTTACCAGATAAATTTTTGTGGCATAAATGGATGGAATTAACTAAAACTTACATATTGTTTAGATAATTGTAAATTAAGTATAATGTATCTATGAAACAAATTTAATATCCCTGTGTTTAAAATTTAAATAAATAATTTTTGTATGAACAGAAAACTAATTCCATGGTAGTCATAACAAAATATTTTGTTGCAATAAAACAGCCATAAAATCCTGCTCAATCAAATCAATACTTGAACATTTTATATATTTATCCAAGTGACCTGGAAGTTGATATGCATGTGCTAATTGAATTTTTTTAATTTTTGCATTGTAGCATGAGCATAATACTTATTGTACGTGGTCGATGGGACCGTGCTGACCTCAGATAATCAAAAACTTGGATTATATGGAATGTTATCCATATTGGGATAGTACGTTAAGACTTCCATGCAATATATCATTAATGCAAGTCATCACATATTTTCCTGATATCTACGTTCAATATTTAGGCCTGTGTGGGGCTCTTCGGATATAATTGTTTATGATAATTTTCAATTGCAAATTTTCAAATGACACTTCTACTTTTTTCTCATGCGCCTCGGTTAAGATGGAACCTCGAATAATCAGAACTCGACTGTATATAAGTAATTTTTCATTATTTCTTATTACACTATATTTGAAAAGTTTATCTATGTTTTGAATTTCTTTATTTGTATATGTTCTTGCATACATCAATTATTTCCTTGGGACAAAATTCGTTATTACTATTGCATCTAAAAATATTTCTGACGGAGGTATTTGTTGGTGTAAATTTTGTTTCAAGTAGGTTGAAGTGAATTTTAGTCATCTCTTTCAAATCTTTCTAAGGATATAATAAATCATTTAAATATGAAGTTGGGTTCTGTAGGTGTTGAATTTGTGATGAATAGATGCCCAAGTTATCTTTCAAGGAAACCAATTTGTTATTTTTCTACTCCTTAAATCTGCCTTTGAAAGATCAATTTGATGAATTCTGACGGTTGACCCTTTTTCACTTTTATGTCATTTATGAAACTACTTGTACTGTAACCAAAAATCCTAATTCTAGTGCACCTCCAAAAATAATTGACAATAAAGAATGGGAAGTGTATTCAAAGATGCATTATTCCATTCTGTTAACTTACAATTCCATTCAAGGTCTATAGGTGGGCTGCATTCTAAACAACATTGTGTGTACTGTGGTCGTGGCCTAATCTTTCCCCTCTTGTCCTTCCTTACGGAACTGGTGGGATAGTGGTGGGGTGGGGGTAGTCAAGGTGAAGGGGAGAACTTCCCTCTGTGTGCGGCCCACCTATAGTCATTTTTAATTATTTTCTAATTTTATACAAATTCAACTTAATGGAAAAACATGTTAAGATAAATATGGAAAATTAACTTTATTTTCTTATATCATTATAAATAGCTGCTTCTTACATACGTAGGATACATATATCTTATAAAACCTAAGTACTTATAGAAGTACAACAGAGCTAAAATTTGGCATGGATATAGGTCATTACAGCCTCTGGAAAAAATCCGAAATTTCGGAAGAAGTTATATTTAACGGGTGTTTTTGACCCCAAAGTCCAATTTTAAACACCATAAAAAAGCATTGAAACTGTGCAGAGCTTTATAAAATTGCTTTTTAAAATTATTTACAATTAAGATACAAAGTTGGAACATGCACCGTACTGTGGATGAAAGAATGGTGTTTATTTTTCCTGAAGACAAAATTCAAATCCATGCTGAATTTATGTAAAAAATTTGATTTTAGTCAAAATTTGGAAAAGTTTTTGATTTTCAACAATGAAAAATATTAACTATCTTAGACAAATGATTTTCAATGGGAATTGACTTTTCATACTACTAGTACAGGGGTGCCCAAACTTTTTTGTCATGGGCTACTTTTAGTCAGGAAATTTTCTTATGGGCTACTCGATTTTTTAACATAAACATAGTACCTTGAAAGTAAAGTTAGACATATTCACAGTAAAAAAAACTATTTATTAACTAGCATATTTATATTATGACAAAATATATACATTCAAATTACATTTATTATTGATCTGATTGATTATGGGCTAGCTTGCACTAAATATCTTCAGCCAGTAATTGATAATTAGTGTTGTAACTCGAAACCGAGAGACAAACAATCTTCAAGGTGTTGATTGGTGAGCACATTTCTTGTTTTTGATTTAATTAGGTTCATATTAGAAAATAATGATTCACATAAGTAAGTGGAAGGAAAATATGCTTTCAAAATAATTGCAATCTTCCTTACATTTAAAAATCTTTCAGGTGAAGTAAACTTCCAAAAATTTGAATCGTTAGCCCATGCTTTCAACTCGATATCATTCTGAAAAATAATTATTTCATTTTCTACAATGAAGCGACAATGCTCTGTATTCTGAACCTGTGTCTTCCAGAAAAGTTATAAACAGATATCGCTGCAAAGCTTTAGCCCTAATCAAATTAACATTAACAATTTTGAATACAAGCCCCATTACTTCTTGCATTTCTTCTGATTTTCCACACAGCACTTGTGAAAAGCCTGGAGTTTTGGAAACAGCATCTGCCCTATAAAGACCTATGAATCCATTACTGCTAGCTTTCATTGCTGGGGCTCCATCAGTGGTCATTGAAATGAGTTTTTGAAGCGGCAAGTTTTCTTGCACAACGAATTTCTTAAAAGCAGAATAAATATCCTGTCCACAAGTTCTCCATTCCAATGGAATTAATGTTAAAAACTCCTCCTTAAATGCCATTGGCACACAAACACACATTTGAGCTGTGTCGACAATATCAGTTGATTCGTCCATTTGCAAGGAAAAATATTCACAAATGGACATCTTTCTGCAGCTCCCTAGTGGTATCTTTTGACAATGTCTCAATCCTCCTTGTCACAGTGTTCCTGGATAACTTAATACCTCGAATAGCATCGATTATTTCACATTTATTTTTGAAACTATCAAATAAATAATCACTAGCTTCAAAGAAAGCCTCTTTAATCAATAATAATATGAGACACTCGAAAAGATGCAACAGTAGCTGCTACAGATTTAGTTGTCGGTGCTTTGAACAATGACTGCTGTTTAAGTAAATTAGAAACAAGTTCCTGCACTTTAATTTTCCTAATTTCCGAGTTAGTAGGAAATCTCTCAGAAAAAGTTTTATGTAAAATTTTAAAATGTCTTTCAACTTTATCTCTTATCAGTTCTGAAACATTTACGTGACAAATTAAGCATGTGCACTTCTCTTTCACAATTATAAAGCAAAAATCTTCTTTCCACTCAATATTGTAGTAATACTTTTTCTTTTTTGGTGGTTCATCATTCATTTTTATACAGGGTTAAACTGAAATGAAGTATAATAATTCAAAGGTTTTCTTCTGTAGCTTATTAACACTTATGAAATTAATTAAAAATAAATAACAAATCTCATGTAGTTATATCCCTTTTTAGAGTAATCTGAACTATTTTTTTTGCCTTTATTAAATATTAACGAATTTATCAAAGATACATACTCAAGAAAAAATATAATTACTACGTTGAATGTAGTAATTTTAAAGGAATGTATGTTAAGAAGTGAAGGCATTATTCAATTTTGTGGCTTAGTTATCAAAATTGGAAATAACATGTTTGGTATATAAATAGTAACATTTACTGATGCCTAACCTTACCATGCATATCTGACTACACTCAAAATAATTCTTGCTTTGCATTTTTTAATAAATCAAGTTGATTAATACTTACACTATAAAAGTTGAGCTTCTTCAGTCAATCCCTCTCAGCATGTCTTAAATCTTGTGTTATGTACTTGTGAGGTTACTTCCTTCACTTATCTGCTTTCTTATATTTTCTATTAAACACCACAAAATAATAAACACTATAATGAACTCGAATGACTGAGTCCACTGTCCAAATGATCATGTACTAGAGTGGTTTATTTGAATCTAGTGAGACGACTCTATCTGGTGTCTCTCAAAAGAGGGCCAGCGATTTATTACGTTGTTCAAAGCTGGCTCCACCCAACCGAGTCTAGCCAGTCCATTTGAAATTTTAAGAGTATCTTCATTTGAAGAGCTGTCTGTGGGACGAGAAGTATACTTTGTCTCTCTTAATATCCCATCTCATTCATTTTGCTTCGTTCCCCATATAATGTATCAGATATCTGAGTGAGTGTATCGTGTGAAGGATTTCCTAACTGAAATTAAATTTCCTGGAGAGAAACTTAAACGTTTCACTGATTCTACGGGTGACTCTGATCACTCTCGTGGGCGACATAAAGGGCACCTCTGCTCTAGAGTATTGATATAATGCTTCAGCTGCATTATAATGTATTTGATTTCAGCCAATGACATATACATATGATGACATGATAATTTTCAATTAATTTTTTAAATCTGGATACATACTAAAAGGCACAATCGCACACACAAAATATCCTCATTTTTGCACAAAGTTTAGTGTAACATATAGGCTGTTGTCTTAATGATGATTATAGTTATTGCTGAAATGGTGATCTAAGCCATAAAGCCTGACATTTGAAAACTTGGACATGTGCCGATTGCCAGATAAGTTAGAAATTCCAGATATATGACAATTTCGTGGAATATGAAAACTATTCTTATATTATTATGACATTAATTTTAAACTACGACAAACTAACGATGACATCATTATACTAACAAAATTTCCGTGAAAAGTATTTTAATGTTGTGTTTCTTAGTTTTTTGAGAAATTTTAACTCTTCAATTATTAAATATAATGGCATCATGCCTATTTCGCGATTTTTTTATCCAAATACATGCTAAAGGCACAGATGATGATGCCATAATCTTAACACAAAATATCATTTTTCCATAATTTTTGTGTATAGGGTATTGTCTTAATGATGATTATTCTTATTGCTCATGCAGGACAATCTGAGTCGTAAAACTTGATATATGAAAACCTGGACATGAGCCGATTGCCAGAGAAATTGGAAATTATGGATAATTGCCTTCATTTAGCAGAAAATTATAAATATTCTGCTAGAACTCATGGAATTTATTGTCGAATAAACATAGGCTCCAACATGGCTGCAGTGCTGTTGCCCTGAAGATCGCGTTGGTTTATTTATAAAATTAGATCTTGATGTATGGTGATTTTTTAGTGCTTGCAGTATGTAAGCACTGACAACTCGTATATATATATATATATATATATATATATATATATATATATATATATATATATATATATATATGTGGAAGGCAACGGGAAACCACCACACCGTGTATGTATATTCCCTAGTCAAAACCAATTAATTAATTAATTGGTAGGACCTGTCGCAAGACAGAACACGAATGAATGAAATATATATATAGTGGAATGACATGCCAAATAGATTACATCCTAGTAAAAACAAAGATTCAGGAACAGCATAAAGACTGCCAAGGCATAACCAGGAGCAGACATTGATTCAAATCACAGCCTTTTAATAGTCAACATAAGTACAAAGCTCAAACAAATAACAAAAACGAGAAGAGAAAGACAGACTTGGGACCTAGAAAAAATGAAAGAAAGGCAGGATGTAGTCAGCATGAAGTTAGAAGATCGCCTAAGAAATTTGGAAAACAAACCAAAGACCGTGGATATAGAGGGGGAAGAAATGAAAACCAGCATCAAGGATATCCTGGATAAGGAGATTGGAAAACCAGAGAAGAAAATTAGAAAACCATGGATCACTAAGGAAATGCTGGAGAAAATGGATGAGACAAAAATGGAAAATCGTTAACAGTGAAGAATGTAGAGCCAACTATAGACGTATAAACAATGATTTGAGAAGGGCAACAGGTAAACCTAGAGAAAATAGGATAAAAGATAACTGTAAATAAACTGGAATTAGAAGATAAGAAGTCTAATGGAATTTGTGGTAAAGGAATTATGAATACGGATGGGAAGATAGTCTCAGAAACAAAGGATGTAGCACAGGTATGGGAAGGTAACATTAAGGAACTATACAGCAAGCAGGCAGGATTGGCAAAAATAGAACTGGAAGATGAGGAAAACATTGAAGAAGACAACTTAGGACAAAGTATTATGGAGAGCGAAGTAGAAAAAGTGATAGTGGAACTAAAGAAAAGGAAAGCCACAGGCAGCGATGGAATACCATCTGAGGTACTTAAAGTCATTGGATCAGAAGGACTAAAAGCGATCAGGGAATTAATAAGATTTATGGCATGGTAGAGTGGCCTCAATTTCCTAGAGGTAACAATGATCCCTCTAAAGAAGAAGCCAAAGGCAATGCATTGTAAAGACTACAGAACGATAAGCCTTCTGTCACACACTTCGAAAGATCATCACGAGGATTCTTAATAAAAGGCAGAAGAAATGCTAGGGGAAGATCAATTCAGTTTCAGAAAAGGACGAGGAACTAGAGATGCTATAGGAGTAGTTAGAATAATATCAGAAAGGGCAATAGAGTACAGTCAAGATATCTGCATATGTTTCATAGACTGGCAGAAGGCCTTTGATGGAGTATATTGGGTAATGTTGATGAAGATATTAAAGGATATAGATTTAGACAGGAGACTGATCAGGAATCTAAATGTGGATCAAGTTGTAAAGGTCAGGTTGGAGAATGCAGACACCTGCAGAGTAAATATTGGTAGAGGAGTAAGACAGAACTGCTGCCTATTGCCGACCCTATTCAATATATATGGAGGAAGTTTAATGCAAGATAAGTTAGAAGGCACAGGAGATTTCAAAATTGGAGAAAGGATTATAAGAACAGTAAAATATGCGAATGATCAAGCACTTGTAGCAAGAAAGGAAGATGAACTCCAGAAAATGATAAATAGACTAGTAATAACAGGTAGAAAATACTGTATGGAAATAAATACAGACAAAATACTAGGTCATTCAAATATCGGGTAAAGAAGAGAATTTGAACATTAGTATTGAAGGAAAACCTTTAGAACAAATTTCAGACTATAAATACCTTGGAAGCATCATAAAAAGAGAAGCAAATTGTACGGATGAGATCAGAACTAGAATAGGAAAAGCAAAAGCGGCTTTCAGAAGAAAGAAACACCTACTTACAGGGAATAAGGGAAGATATCTGTAAAAAGTTCATAAAATGCTATTTATGGAGTATAGCTTTGTACGGGGCAGAAACATGGGAAAGGAAATATGACATCAAATACTTGGAAAGCTTTGAAATATGGACTTGGAGGAGAATGCTGAAGATAAAATGGACAGATAAGATGAAAAACGATTAAGTGCTACGAAGAGTAGGAGAGAAGCGAATGATTATACAGACTTAAAAAGAGGGAGGCAAACTGGGTTGGGCATTACCTGAGGAGAGAGAGAATAATTCAAGACGTGTTAGAAGGAAAACTAGATGTAAAAAGGGGAAGGGAAAGGTTTCAGCTGATAGATGATTTGAAAGGGAAAGAGAGTTATCAATATATGAAGAGAACAAAGGAAAATAGGAGTATATGGAGAATCAGATTTAACCATGAATAATCACTGCCATGTCTACTGACAGACTACCTATGATAATGATATATATATATACTTACGTGTGTCTCTTTGACGCCCCCAGTAGCCTGCCAACTTGGTCCTCAAATTGGTAAGTGTCCACTGGGCTTCCTTCAACACCTTGTTGCCACCCTCATCACTACCTTTTCTTTTCCTTTATATATATATATATATATATATATATATATATATATATATATATATATATATATATATACATACATACATACTATGTATATCAAGCATTATGCTATATGATAGCTGCTTCTTACTTATGATATGATATTAGGAGAATACTAATGTTTAGGCACTTCCAGATGAGCTAGAGACTTCAGAATTTTTTAATATATGTAGGAATATTTGGATAACCGACTAGAAAAAACAAAACTCTCAATAAAATTAAATAGTCTGGCCAGTAGCATAGAAATATCTGTCTTTTTGGTCTTAGTAAATTGTTCCATAAGGAAAGAAAGAAAATCGGTTCAGAGGTGCAAACTTTTGAATTTAATGAATATTATTATCTAAAATAAACAATATGATCTGAAATGCATGCAGAATACAAGCACCTGTTATTAGTGTGTATATATATATATACACACACACACATACAAGGGTGGTTCAAATAAAAACCAAAAGTGAAAAGATTTATTAAAACCTTTGAAACAATACTCATTTACTTTTCAACATAGTCCCCTTTTGCAATGCAATTTTGCCAAAGTGAAACAAACGCATGGATTCAATTAGAGAAGAACTTTTTTGGTTGCTTGATCAGCTAGTCGTGCACCGCATTTTTATGATCGCAATCTGAATGAAAGCATTTCCCTTGTAATGCCTCTTTGAGTGGACCAAAAAGATGAAAATTATTCTGAGCCAAGTCTAGGAAATAAGGGGGATGGGGTCTCACTTCAGAATGCAGATCCTGGATGGTTTCAAGAGTCGCACGGGCACTATGAGGATGGGCATTGTCTTGTTGCAAACAACCCCTTTTTGGATGTGTCCCCTAGGCTTGGACAGGATTGCAGGCTTCAGTCCGTTCTTAAGAAGATCATGGTAGGAATCACTATTGACAGTTGTCCCTTTATCCATATAATTCCAAATTTACTTCATTTTTGTCCAAAATTTTCTCACACTTATGCTGTGCGACCAGGGGTCTAAAGGTTTTGTCACAAGACAAAAGGCATGCTACCACAATTCCGATAATCCTTGAGGGCGTCTGGTCTTTCACTCCATTTACTACACGAAAGGCACTTTTGTTTATTGTTCGATATTATCAGTTATCTTCCTCCATAAGCCGAAAGGATAGATTTTCCTCAAGAACTCTATTCAACCCTTGGGATGTCGTGAGGGAGAAAAGAATTTCAATAGTGATTAGAAAAGGAGCTTCTACATGTAAGTGCCACCAGTTGTTTGGAAGTTCTGTTCCGTAGCAGTCCTCCGCCAGTGTGTATCCTTGGAAAAGATACAGACAGTAACTGTTGAAGTAATTAAGGAGCAGGAAAAATTAATGGGAAATCAAATGGTCATCACAGACTTTGTTTACAGCAGTGGGTGGTTCCATCGTTTTAAGCAGTGCCATGAACTGATTCAACAAAAGAGAGAGCAAAACAGCTTAGGTTGGTAAGGAAGCGATTGAAAAAGAATTTTTGAGATTTTAAAGCATATGGTCATAGAGATGCTTATAACATGGATGAGAACACTCTTTTATAGAATGCAGCCAAAAAAACCATCTCAAGTGGGTCTGTGAAAAAACATAAAAAAATAAAAGCCAGGATCACCCTTGCATTCTGTACAAATGCTGATTGGAGTGACAAAGGAATTGTTACTGTGATTGGAAGGGCAGCAAAGCCTCAGTGCTTTAAGAATTTCAAACCATCACTTCACGTGAATTATATACACGAGTAATGCATGGATGACTACAATTGAATTTTGTGAGGGGCTACAAATTTTCAACAAAAAAATGAAAATTAAGAACCGTAATATGCTTTTGCTTCTAGACAATGCACCTTGTCATAAAACCTTGGACCTTAGTAATGTGTGACTTGGGTTCCTACTGACAAATTGCTCTGGCTTCCTACAGTCTCTTGATGCTGGAATTATTAAGAGCTTTAAGGTGCACTATAGGTGACATCAAGCGAAGAAGATAGTAGAGAGCATCAGACATAATTGTTCCCTTGAGTTATCCTTGAAAGATGCATTGTACATGATCAAACTGTCATGGGATGAAGTTTCACCATGAACAATAAGCAACTGAACTAATCGAACAAGCTCAATTAGATATATTAGAAGAAGAAGAAAATCTTATTCAGGAGTTGTGGATTGCCATAGAAAATCTTCCAATTGTGAGTGCACCTTTGTCTTTAGAAGAATTTCTTGCAGCCGATGAAGAACAACCTTCTGTTGAAGAAATAACAACCGAGAAAATTGTGGAACTAATGCAAGGGTATGTGCCTTCATTTGACAGTGAAAGTGAAGATCAAACAACAGTTTGTGAAACAGTGACTGCTAAGGAGGCTGAAATATGACATCACAAAATTCGTTGGTATCTTGAGGAGAACTCAGGCAACAAAGCCTTAAACATGTTGGACATTTCCATTTTTAAAATGAATGACAAAAAGAAAGTTCAGACCAAATTAGAAAAATATTTTGCCCAGAAGTGAGTTTGAATTATGTTTCTAACTGTGTTGTAACATCTAGTACTGCAGTGGTGCCCAACCTGTGGCCTGCGATCAGGTTTTGTGTGGCCTGCAAAGCTACGATGAAAAAGCAATTTAAAAAATTTAATGCACCAATTCATGCATTTTTTATGAAAATTTTGGTGTTTAAAACATTTAATATTGAAATATAACCCATAATAATGTTGCAGTTTAGAAGTACGGTAAATGTGCGTTGTCCGGTAAATGTATAAATTTCCTGGTAAATGTGGGTAAGTTAGTCAGAGTGTTTTTGGTTCTTCCTCACATTCACTGTGTTTCCCCCTTGGGTCGGGAAGTGTTCATCTTAATATATACCAGTGGAGCTGAACCCTCGATGATTTTTGTTATAAATTACTGTAATTATTAAAGTGTAGCATTTACTTACATTTACTGAGCTTGGTGGTAAATGTGCACATATACCGTTAAATGCACACATTTCCCAATTACGTACCTTTACCATTACATATACACTAGATACATGAAATTTATGTAATTTCTACCCATTTATTACTATATTAAACTAACTTATTACATTAATCCAACTTGATTAAAGAAAATTGTATTAATTTAATATTAATGTATCAATTTATTATTGTTTTATTTATTATTTGGAGTTTTTAAAATTAAAAATTAGTCCAACAGGCTCCTTCTTCTAGTGTTCTGTCTTAGGACAACTCCTACCAATTCAGAGATTGCTTTGGTGACTAGGGAGTATACATTCATGGTGTGGTGGTTTCCCTTTGCCTTCCACACCAGACACACACGGAAGGGAAGTCCGGTGCTGGCATTTGCCTACTCTTTGCAAGGAGCACCAAGGGGGCCAACTGTTTAACGTTCCTTCCAAAGGACAGTGTGTTAACTCTTTCATGGTCTCTTCAAACCACACAAGTAGGAAGTTACTAAGTTATTGAAATTACACATTATACATGTTTGCATAAAGCTGAAACTAAATTTGGACATTTTAGGAGAAAAATTCTGTACTTGACCGGGAATTGAACTTGGGTCTTGCCACTTGCCAGATAGGTGATTTAACCAACTAAGCTATTAAGCCAGCCTGATTCTCCTTTTTCAAATTGGGGTATTTACAGTGAAGAAGGGCTAACTAAGTAGTAAACCTCCAACACGAGCGTCCTTATAGAGGCATCACGGGCGACTTCGGAAAAAACCTCACTTTTGCAATATTCGTGCCCGGTACGGTACCGCTTAGCATATCACTATGCCACCGACGAAACCTCAACAGGCTCCTATCCATCTCTTTTTCATAGACTTAAGATATCCTGTAATGCAGTGTTCTATTACAGGGCATTTTCCGTTAACTTTCGTATTATACGAGTGATGGCTGTATTCTAATGAAATTCTTTGTGCATCACAAGCAAATATATATTTAAGAATATGTTTTCATTGTATGGTCAAAGTATCTGGCATGGCAGATGCTAAGTTTATCTTGATTTGTAATAGTTATCTCAAACGTCACCCTAAAAAGATTTACCTAATTCAAAAATTAGGCTGGAAAACTAGGAATATGGAAGTAATTCCTTTTTAACTGTATATCAATTAATTTTGGCTAAGGTAGAATTTTTCTAATTGGTTACATCTATAAGATAACCCTGTTTTATAGAAAATGTGATAAGAAATATAGGGTGACAGATTTTACTGAAACATTTAATCCTATATAACAAATTTTATGATATTTTAGTTTTGCACATTTAATGAAACATCTGATGAACATACTAGAAATTAATGATGAAGTGGTTAATTTAGCCTTGATGAAGGGATAAGGTCATATTCACTGTTTCAATGTCTCAAATGACAAACTCCATCACAGTATATCTAGTAATAAAAGTACCTGTTAACATACTGATTAGAAGACATCAGGTTACAGGTGCCTTTTCTTAATAATGCCTAGGAAATACTGAATGTTTTTTATCAATTTTACAATAAACCAGTTGAACATTCAACAAACCACAGCTACTATTAAATAATAACTAGCAGTTGCTCGTTGATAAATCGACTGGTTGGTTAGACTAAATATTTATTGTCTTGGTAGTTCGCCTACTGTCACATTACCATGAAGGTCAGCGACTGCAAGGTTTATTTATTTCCTTTTACTAATGTACACTTGGAGTGCCACAGTATTTCCTACGGTGGCTAATGTCCTCTTGCAGTGCCACCGTAACATCAACCACTAAAGTTATGTCGAGCAGATCAGAGCTTAGCTGGTCAAAAACTCATCTCGCCAATGGTTTGGGTGATTTCAATTTTATAATTTTCCTACAAATCTGCAGGTCGAGACGTTTAATTTGATGCATCACACGTTAAGGTGGCTGTTACTTTCGCTTTTAAAATTTCATTTTTTACGCTATTAATATATAGTTATAATTCTTTATCATACTTACTATGTCCCAATAATTTCAATTTGAAAATGTTCATAATGAAAAAATGTCAATTTGGAAACAAAATAATAAGGAAATATATTCTAGGCGAAGGAAAATCTCCAAAGCAAGACAATTTGGATAAAAAGCTGGATAAAAGAGCTTGCCACTGGACTACTCTTTCCACCGATTGCCCATTCTCAAGTCCTTGAGCCTTGATGTTGGTTACTTGGTATCAAAAATACGTATCGGCTATTATTCGGTTTTTATCCAGCTTTTTACTTCACTTTTTATCTGGGTTTTTATCCAAATTGACTGGCTTTGGAGATTTTCCTTCGCTTACAATTTTACAAAAGCCAGTGTAGCTTGCTTTCTCCTTTCCCAGCAAGGAAATATATTGTTTACACTTGGAACAAAATACAAAGGAAATGTGACATGTACATTAAAAACAGTTATAATTCATTATCATACTATGCCCCGATTATTTCAATTTGAAAATGTTGATAACAAATTAATGTCAGTTGTATCTTGACACATCTTGGTAGTAAGCCTTCTTCTTTAAACTTGAAATAAACACATTACCAAGAAACTCAGCCACTTCTACAATTGTCCGCTAGAGGTTATTTCATGCAGCGCCATCTTAACATCAACTATTACAACTATGTTGAGCAGAGCTTAGCTGGTCAAGAAAAACCTCAATATCTCGCCAACGGTATGACATTTCAATTTTATCATTTTTCTGCAAACCTGCAGGTTGAGACATTTAATTTGATGCATCACACGTTAAGGTGGCTGTTTCCTTCGCTTTAACAACTTCCCTGATTACTCCGAGTATACTCGGATCAAGGCGAGGGTCAAATTCTGACAAGCCCAAGTATACTCGGGCCGCTGTATTTTTTCCTTCCCTTTAGAAACGCAACCGAGTTTTTCAATCCTTCCTGGTAGTTTACGTTCCGATCGTTCGAGGTCACTCAGAGAGAGAGATTAGATTTCTTGGAGGGTTTTTCAAAGTGGGTTCTTCGAAATATCGGAGTACTGAACTCACGGTCATTTGCACCGCTGATGCCAAAATTTCTCCTTACAACCCAGTTGCTTCAATTGCTACTCCAGATGTTCTTTACCCTACGAAGGACATTTTCCATTGCTAGGTCATTCGCTCTGAGAGGGTTTTCCCCACCCACCCTTTCTTTCCATTGCTAGGTCATTCGCCCTGAGAGGGTTTTGCCCACCCACTCTTTCGTTCCTCAGTTTCTGGAAGGTCCTTTTGCCTACTCTCCTTGGTGATGCCCCTCGAGGATCGGCCTTTCAAAGACATTTTCGGGTCAGTTATTCGTACAGCTTTTGTGTGAATACATCTAGCAGTTTTCCTTCCATTTGTGCTCCGTAGCATTTTTATTTTTCTCAAGTTCAAATATATAAATGTTGTATATTTTGTATACAGTTTATTTGTTACATATGTGAATTAGTTATGTTTAATATTTAGTACTTTTTTACCTATTATTAGTTATTTTTTATTGTATATTATTTTATTGTTTCATGTTTATTACGTAAGTGTACATATAATTTACACCATATATATGTATTTTTTATTGCATAGAAATATTTTGTTGTATATAAGTACGTTTTATACATAAGTTTTTCTTAATTTTGTAGTTTGCACCAAAGAAATGTAACTTTTAAATATGAATCGAGTTCAAGTGCCTCGTATCTATCAATAATATAAAAATTTTAAAGTTCGATAACATTTTTATTAAAATTTACTGTTAAATAATGAATGCATTTCTTTAATTGTATCATTATGATTTTTTCGAAATTGCAATAAAAAATGACTTTTTTTAGATCCTATATTGTAAAAAAATTGTCAGGGAAGCGGTTAAAAACCTCATTTTATTACACTATTAATATAATAGATGAGATATATCTATGTCTGTAATAATCTTGTATGCCATTTCTACCTATGCTGTTAACCTTGATAACTACTATAAAAGACATTTGTTTTTTTTCAGATATTTGAATGCCCACCAATACATGCAGGAAAGAAAGGTAAGGTAAGAAAAGTGGATTGGTTTTTTAAATTTTTATTTGATGTAAATTTTTAATAATTCTAGCCATAAGAAATATGTAAAGATTTATTTGAGGGATGAAATCTATCAAGTATTGATAATGGAAGCTAGGTTTTCTATTTTGTTTTTATGGTCAATAAATTTTTTTATCTACATTTTTCAGTGTTTTAACTGTTTTGGGCCAAATACTATGCCTGTTATGTTAAGTTTGTTCTTTCTGTTTAATGTTACATATGAGAACATGCTACTATTTTGGGCTATTCACAAATTACATAATGTGATTTTTCAACTCTCCCCTTACATGAGGTAATATGTAAATCGTCCCTTTTTCATTTTTGAAGAAGCCAATGGAAAATACAGGTATCCCCCGCTGTTCGTGGAGATTACTTTCCCAGAGAGCCCGTAAACCGCAAAGGGCAAGTGCATAAAGTAATGGAGGAAATGGGGTTTGGTTTCCACATATGCAAGAATGGACATTAGTGCAATTTTTTTACCTTATTAGTGATCATAGGACATAGAAGGAAATAGCATGAAATATAAAAATAAAAACAAGCCGACGAACGTGAAAATTGAGAAAAAATAAGAAAAAAGGGAAAAGTTTATCAACTCTCCATGAATGATGTAGCAGGTAACATATGGTGTTGGAGACAGCTGCCGCGTGCCCCCCCCTCCCCCCCCCCCCATCCTTCACAGAAAACTCATTTAATTATAATTTTATTTTTATTTGTTTGTAATTTTACATTAATATTATTGTTCTCCTTAAATACATAAAAATATCAAGTTTCAAAAATCTTATTTATTAAATTTGAATAAAAATATATAAAATAATAAATATCTGGACTACACATTTAAAAATGTACTTTTCTAGCTTTAATGTGTGGAAATCTATCAACTATTATTGATTGTTCAATCTTATCAACTTTATGTTCAATTGACAACCCAGCCAGCTGCTCTTGTGATATAGTGGATCGTAAATAATTTTTTATTAATTTTAATTTTGAAAACGACCTTTCAGCTGATGCCACAGTAACCGGCATTCTAAGAATAATTCTACAAAGTATTTCAGTATTTGGATATACTTCCTGCAATCTATTTTTATATAAAAAATTCAAAATGTCAAACTATGACTTTCTGGCACAACCGTTGATAAAATTCTTAGCTCTTCACGGAGTTGTTTTCCATCTATGTTGCAATTGGAATTTGTTTCATCCTTCAAAACTTTCTGTATATCGCAGTAGGCTTTCTGTAAGTTTAGTACATTCCAGTTTTTAACTTGACCTGTGTTGTGCATAAATCCAAATCTAGAAATATACTCAGTGTATTGATAAAAATGCCATGATAGAGAGTTTAATACCATATCTATGACTCATAAAAAATCTGTTCTAAATCGTTCCTTCCCATTCTCCAATGCATCATCCTCTCTGCCGCAGTCAGAATGTCTCCTTTTTCCCTTTATAAAAGACTCTGTACTGATAGACATATCATTAGCGAGTTGTTCAGCTACTTGTAAGGTTTGATTAAATCATTCATTTCTGTATATACAGCAAAAGTGAAAAGAAAAATGTTTTATTAAAAACTTGGACAAAATACTCATTTACTTTTCAACATAGTCCCCTCCTCTTGCAATGCATGTTTGCCATCATGAAACCAATGCATGGATTCCATCGGGGAAGAACTTTTTTGGTTGCTTGCTCAGCCAATCATGCACCACATTTTTAAGATCACAGTCGGAACGAAAGTGTTTCCCTCATAATGCCTCTTTGAGTGGGCCAAAGAGATGAAAATCACTTGGAGCCAAATCTGGGGAATAAGGAGGATGGGGTATCACTTCAAAATGCAGATCCTGAATGGTTTAAAGAGTTGCACAGGCATTGTCTTTTTGCAAACAAACCCCTTTTCAGATGAGCCCCCGAAGTTTGGACAGGATTGCAGGCTTCAGTCCATTCTTAAGAAGATCGTGGTAGGAATCACTATTGACAGTTGTCCCTTTTTCCATATAACTCTCCAAAATTACTCCATTTTTGTCCCAAAATGCAAGTCAACATTACTTTCCCTGCGGATAGTTGCTTTGAATTTTTTTGGCTTCAGCGAGCTTGGATGCCACCATTCTTTACTTGCTCGCTTACTCTCAGGCTGAAAGTGATTGACCCATGTCTCAATCCCAGTCACTATGCGGTTCAAGAAATCTTCCCCTTCAGCTTCATACTGAGAGAGTAGCACAGAGCAGGCATCAACACATTGCTTCAGGTCTTCAGTGAGTTGCCGGGGCACCCACCTCGCACAAACTTTATTGAATCCAAACTCTTTGTGGACAATATTGTGAACAGAGCCAACACTGATGTTCCATTTCTTGCTGATTTCTTTCACTTTAATGCGACGGTTTTCACTAATGAGCCTATCTACGGCAGAAATGTTCGCTGGTGTGACTACGCGATAATCCTTTCCTGGCTGAGCCATCTTCCACATCTGGCACACCATTTTTAAACTTTTCAACCCATTTATACACTCTCCTCTGTGATAAACAGTTATCTCCATACACATTAACCATCCTGCGTATTTCAATTGGTTTCACTCCTGCATTCAAAAATCGTATCACTGATCTCAACTCCAACTTATGCAATGCTCTATACAAGATGCTATATTTATATGACAAGGGGTACCAAATGCCACAAAATATCCCACCAAAATAATAACAACAAAAATAACTAACAATAATAATAGGATTTCATACTTCTTCCCACTTTCTTTTCACTCTTGCTGTTTTCATTTGAACCACCCTTCTATTTAATGTTGATTTTAAAGCACCCAGATGTTTAACTGCAATATCCAACGGAATTTGAGTAGATTGCAGGACCTTACTTTATTTACAGCTAATAATATGTCATACCAAATAACAAGAGATATCAAAAATTCAAAACTATTTAATTCATGGGAGAGTACTGACTTTGCCTCGCTTTTTATTTTCGGATCTTTACATATTTCAGCTACTTCAAATAAAGCATTTTAATTTTTGGTAATTGAACGCATACAGCTTTTATACTTTTGAGTCAGGACTCCCACCTAGCACTAGACAAAAGGTTTAAGTGATATATCTGCATAATTTTTTAAGATAATCCATCTTGCTGGTGAGACTGCGAATGAAGTATACATATGCTGAATTATACCAAAAAATGACATCGCTTTTGGGCAGGAATGAGCCATATCACAAAGAACCAAATTTAAGTTGTGCGCTCCACATAGCATGAAAAATGCTCTTGAATTTAGAATTAAAATGCGTGCTTGAATCCCTTGTTGATGAACTTTCATATTGGCTCTGTTGTCATATCCTTGTCCTCGGCAATGTTTTAAAGAAATTTCCATATTACCTAGTTCCTTTAGTACAGTTTGGCTAAGTCCTTTTCCTGTAATGTCTGTGACTTCAAGAAAACTTACAAAGTCCTCAACTACTTCTACATTTCTATTTTTAATGTGAACTATTCTCAATATTACTGACATTTTCTCTTTGTGACTCACTTCAGGAGTACAGTCCAGGATAATAGAATAATGCTTTGCATTCAAAACTTTTCGAATGATAGAATGTTTAATTTCGGAAGCCAAAATTTGTATTATTTCATTTTGTATTAATGAACCCAAATAATGATCCTTAATGTCACTTTCTTGGTATCATCATAAATGATCTTGCATGATTGGATCAAATTTTGCTAACAACTCTATCTGACCTAAGAAACGTCCATTAATAGTTGTGTATAACGAACTACTGCTACTGCAAAAAGGCAAGTTATGGCAAGCTAGATAAAGTATTATATCAATAACTCTTTCTAAAACATTATGCCAATGATGTTTTTCTTTTTGGTATAAATCTTGGTTTATGCAATCAATAAAATTTCCCTGCTGTTTTCTCGGCACATATTCCTGCCACTCTTGGAAACTTTTCATATGTGATGAGGATTTATCATGCTCACTTGTGTCCTATATGTTTCCAGTGTTTAAACCCCTGGGACGCCAACCCTGACTTTGATTCGGAAGACGGGAATAGCTTACAGCAGAAACAAAAAATCACATTTTTTTCAGAATAAACCTACCACATTCTTTTCACCTGCTCTCCATTTTCAAAAGCCTATAAAAATAATAGTCAGAAAAACATCTATTCTCTGAATTGTGTGGATAATCCCTCATTTTTTCGTCAATGTACTTTGGATCCATCCCCACTAAGAGAAGATGTAATAAATTTAGGCCAGGTGCTGGGATCTGACATCAAATTTAATCTCTTAGTACATTCAGCAAGTTGAGTGTCACGAATATTTAAAGAAACATTATTCACAGCATCGGAAGAAAGTAATGACATACTTGGGTGTGATGCCAGAATGAAATTCGCATATTCAGCAAATGATTGTTGCTCACTATCACTAGTTGTTGACACATCAGTCTCCAAATTTGAAGAAACCAATGGTTTACTTTCACTTTTACAAGATATGACTTCACTTATCATTGGAAAGGTTTTTATAAACTTTTTTAAGGCTCCGTTTTGTTTTTCCAATTTTTCTTGTGCTTCCTTTTCCTCTTCTCTTTTGAGATCCTCTCATGTATTTTCTTCCTTTATCTCTCTCCTTGGAGGCACTCATTTTTCGTGATGGGTTACTAATGAATTTTAAATACGAAAATTTTAATTAAATAAGTAAGTAACTAGGATATCCATATTTAATATATTATAATAATTAAGAGATATCGTCACCTTTGAACTGAAATGCTGCACTGATGTCCATAGGTTTCCAAGAGTATCAGCAAATAGGCACAGCAAAATATTATATAATTATTATAAGTGAATACACTAGCCTGCTATATTGACGCTAAAGTCACAAAATGCCCCAAGAAAAACTATAATAATCCATGATGCTCTTTTATCTACAAACTCATTCACACACCATGAGTAAATGCTCACATGGTTTGTGTTTCTTTGATGGCAGTTCTAGTAGAACTGAAGAGTTAGCGTTGTGCTATTTTTTAAAATTCCAAAATGCGACACTAGTGGTAGGCAAGGGCAGATTCTTCGAAAGACAGTTCCCCGAAAGTCAATTCCTTGCATGGTAATTTATGGTCTCTCCATCTGGGCGCTGTGGAGGACCCAGAAGTGTTTTGTTTCAAATGGAGAGAGAGGCCCTGTAGCAACACTTCACTTGCTGTATGCAGGATGTTTTCCTGTCCCCATTTCAAAAGGATTCAGGAAGGGCATTTTCGTGATCATCCGACTTATTGCTACAGCTTTTTAGCCATTCATATACAATGCACACACACTGGTGGTGTAGTGGTTAGCGTGTCAGCTTTCTATTGCAAAGTTTGGGGGTTCAAACCCCTCGAATGGAGGTTTTATTTAAAAAAAACTATCATCAGTGCCTGGCAGTAGGCAGCAGTACTGTCAGTATGGTATAGAGCCGAAAACAAAAGATGTTGGTTGGGTCTATATCCAATACAGCTGTAGGCGTGATCAGGACGATTTGAACAGCTACAGTACTGTGATGTGGAAAGCAAGAGGGAAACTATCACATTACAATCCCAGTAAAGATTATATGGTTGGACAATATGAGTTCTCTCGAGGTAAAACAATCTGGAGGTAAAATAGTCCCCCAATCGGATCTCCAGGCGGGAACTGCCTTGAGGAAAACATTTGTCGAAAGTAAATTATGAATAGGGACTTGGAACGTAAGAACTATGAGAAAGGCAGGAAAGCTAGAGAACTTGAAAGAAGAAATGAGAAGAAATAGAGTTGACATTATAGGGCTAAGCGAAACTAGATGGGAGGGAGAAGGACAGTTCGACTCGGAAGAATTCACGGTAGTTTATTCTGGAGGAAATAGTGGGGAAAGGGGAGTAGCTCTGGTACTTAGGAAAGATATGATGAAAAGCGTGACAAAGATAATAGCAACGAACGATAGACTGATGGCAATAAAGCTAAAAGCAGTCCCAGTGGACATGCTGATAATCCAGGTATATATGCCAACGTCAGCTCATGACGATGAAGAAATGGATGAGATCTATGAGCAAATTAATGAAATTTACGAAGAAGACGGAAGAGGAAAAGTAAACTGCATAATAATGGGAGATTGAAACAGCATAGTCGGAGAAGGACAGGAAGAAAATGTTGTCGGGCAATACGGACTTGGGAAGATAAATCGAGGAGGGGAGAAACTCGTAGAATTCTGCATCAATAATGACCTTGTAGTGACTAATACATGGTTCAAAAACCATAAACGAAGGTTATACACATGGAAAAGCCCAGGAGATAGAATGAGATGCCAAATAAATTACATCCTTGTAAAAAAAAGATTCAGGAACAGCATAAAGAACGCCAAGGCATTGCAAGGAGCAGCAATTGGTTCAGATCACAGCCTTCTAATACTTGACGTGAGTACAAAGCTCAAACAAATAAGAAAAACGAGAAGAGAAAGACAGACCTGGGACCTAGAAAAACTGAAAGAAAGGTAGGATGTAGTCAGCATGAAGTTGGAAGATAACGTAAGAAAGTTGGAAAACAAACCGAAGACCGTTGATATAGAATGGGATGAAATTAAAACCAGTATCAAGGATACCTTGGATAAAGAGATTGGAAAACAAGAGAAGAAAATCAGAAAACCATGGATCACGAAGGAAATGCTGGAGAAAATGGAAAAACGTTAACAGTGAAGAAGGTAGAGCCAACTATAGGCGTATAAACAATGAGTTGAGAAGGGTAACAGATAAAGCTAGAGAAAATTGGATAAAAGGAAAATGTGATGAAATAGAACAAATGGAGAAGTTAGGACGGTACGATATGATGTACGCTAGGGCACTGGAATTAGAAGATAAGAAGTCTAATGGAATTTGTGGTAAGGGAATTATGAATACGGATGGGAAGATAGTCTCAGAAACAAAGGATGTAGCACAGGTATGGGAAGAATACATTAAGGAATTATACAGCAAACAGGCCGGAGCGGGAAAAATAGAACTGGAAAATGAGGAAAACATTGAAGAAGACAACTTAGGACCAAGTATTATGTAGAGCGAAGTAGAAAAGGCGATAGTGGAACTAAAGAAGGGGAAAGCCATGGGCAGTGATGGAATACCGGCTGAGATACTTAAAGTCATAGGATCAGAAGGACTAAAAGCGATCACGAAATTAATTAATAAGATATACGACACGGGAGAGTGGCCTCAGGATTTCCTAGAAGTAACAATGATCCCTCTAAAGAAGAAGCCAAAGGCAATGCAGTGTAAAGATTACAGAACTATAAGCCTTCTGTCACACACATCGAAGATCATCACGAGGATTCTTAATAAAAGGCTGTAGAAAAAGGCAGAAGAAATAATAGGGGAAGATCAATTCGGTTTCAGAAAAGGACGAGGAACTAGAGATGCTATAGGAGTAGTTAGAATCATATCAGAAAGGGCAATAGAATACAGTCAAGATATCTGTGCATGTTTCGTAGACTGGCAGAAGGCCTTTGATAGAGTAAATTGGATAAAGTTGATGAAGATATTAAAGGTGTAGACTGGAAAGACAGGAGACTGATTAGGAATCTATATGAGAATCAAGTTGTAAAGGTCAGGTTTGAGAATGTGGACACCTGCGGAATAAATATCGGTAGAGGAGTAAGACAAGGCTGCTGCCTATCGCCAACCCTATTCAATATATATGGAGAAAGTCTAATGCAAGAAGCTTTAGAAGGCACAGGAGATTTCAAAATTGGAGGAAGGATTGTAAGAACAGTAAAATACGCAGATGATCTAGTACTTCTAGCAAGAAAGGAAGAGGAGCTACAAAAAATTATAAATAGACTAGTGATAACAGATAGAAAATATGGTATGGAAATAAATACAGAAAAATCCAAGGTCATTTGAATATCGGGTAAAGAAGAGATTCTGAACATAACTATTGGGGGAAAGCCATTAGAACAAGTTTCAGAATATAAATACCTTGGAAGTATCATAACACGAGAGGCAAAATGTACGGATGAGATCAAAACTAGAATAGGAAAAGCAAAAGCGGCTTTCAGGAGAAAGAAACAACTACTTATAGGGAATATAAGGGAAGATATCCGCAAGAAGTTGATAAAATGCTACATATGGAGTATAGCATTGTATGGAGCAGAAACATGGACGCTAAGGAAAAATGACATCAAATACTTAGAAAGCTTTGAAATGTGGACTTGGAGGAGAATGTTGAAGATAAAATGGAGAGATAGGATGAAAAACGATGAAGTGCTACGAAGAATAGGAGAGAAGCGAATGATTATACAGACTATCAGAAAGAGGAAGGCAAACTGGGTTGGACATTACCTGAGGAGAGAGAGTATGATTAAAGACGTGTTAGAAGGAAAACTAGATGGGAAAAGGGAAAGAGGTAGGAAAAGGTTTCAGCTGATAGACAATTTGAAAGGGAAAGAGAGTTATCAAGATATAAAGAGGACAGCGGAAAATAGGAGTATATGGAGAACCAGGTTTAACCAAGAATAATCATGGACCTGTCTACGGACAGACTACCTATGATGATGATACAATGCAACAATTTCGCAGAATTTTGAGTATTTGAAACTCGCCAAATAAAGCCAAAACACTAGTTTTCCATCCATATACGTAATTTCCTGCTACTTGAGTGAAGATTCTGCCAGATTTATTAGGTAAAAACCTAACTGGCAGCACTTTGCCTTATCATGCCCCTCATATGGCCACAACCAATGAACCGAACTTAGTGTGGGTAAAAAAGAGAAAACAAAATTGTTTCCTGTTCAAGGGTGGTAAATTGTTAGTGCAAACTGTTGAAAAGATCATTTTTTTGTTTCAGATATATTCGCAAATGGAATTTTAAGCTAATATTTTTATTTTGTCTATTAAGTTGACCGTAATTCCTTTTGTCGCCAGTTTTTATTAATATGTTGTTTCGGGAACTTTCCGAAAGATGGCATCCATGTACACTGGTAAGTTACGATTAAAATAAATATCTCCAAATTATAGGTTTTACGAATATTTGTTTCAAACAAAAGCCATAGAGAATATTATTCTCTACAACATTGCTATAGATAAACATTACTTAAAAGGAGTCTTAAAGGAAATATTTGACAAAAGCCGAATAAATCAAAACAACTCCTAAACAATACATTCTAGGAAAATATTTTCCAACAAACACTACAGAATAACATCTGCAATATTTAAATTTAATGTTATTATAAATTATGAATTTTAATGGAGAAAATTGATAAAACGAAAATGAGAGTAAAATGTCACTTCCAATTGGCCGATTTTAACCAAAAACTAATCAACTCTTGTCTCTTTAACAAAAATGTCAAATATAAAATTTCACATTGATCTGATTCATAGTTTTTGAGTTAGAGCACCCACAAAATTCCTATCACATACACAGATATCACCGAGAAAATGATCAAAATGTATTCAGTGGACCTCAAAACCTGTATTTCCATTGAATCTCGAAATCGACTTTTTTCATGAAAACAATACTTTCCCCTATACTACATATGGAGAAAGTAAAAATATGATTAAAAAAAGACAACAGATCCAAAGATTCGAGATATTTGAGAACAAAATCTTTTTACCTCTTAAATATAAATACAAATTTTGATTTTGAAAAAGACTTGAAATAGATCTTTTCCTCCCATGGTGATGTAAAATGTTCCTCCATGGAGCAAACTGGAAAACCTTGCTTACTGAGTTTGCCTCATCCTTTGGAAAGGATTTCCAGTGAAATTGAGCTCCTCACTCTCTCCAGCTATAATAGTTAAACTGATTTGTAAGATGGTAGTAGTCTACAATGCCTACAAGGACACAACATGTAATGCCCTTAACAGGACGGCTGTGAAACACGTAGTGATGCATTTCCTTATGTGTAGGCAAAATACGTGCCCACTACAGTCCGTCATTGAAACACATTACTAAGTTTCCCGATGATCTCCCATTTAAACACTAACCTTACCTTCACTTAGTACTCCGTTATAAAACAAATGAGGCTCTTATTGACAATATGTGGTGGTATCTTATGGTTAAAAAAATCAGCAAAAGATATTTCACCTAGTGTTTCTATATCCCCTAAACATTTCTCTCCCCATGTTTTTCATAGTAGACTGACCAACTTTTCTGATTTTGTTTTCTCTGACAAGGAAATGAATCTGCATATCGAAATACAGGCATGCCTTGCTTAACGCAAGAGAGGCATTCTGAGACATCTGTGAGCTATCTGAATTTGCTCTAAATGAGCAGTTTGTAATATAACACGCAACACAGTTGATTTTTACTTTTCAAAAATTTTACTATTTTTACCTCACAACTTACTGTATTTACCTGAATCCAATAAGATGACCCCAAATCTAAGATGACCCTCCTCCTTCAGCAGACTGTCAAAACAGAAAAATGATTTTATTACCTAGTTTCTCAGTGAATGTATTTGGTGTATATTTCAAAGGCATGTACTTTCAACCTCGGTTATACCAGCCTTGGTTATATCGGTTCTTTGAATATAACGGGTTTCTTTTCATTCCCCAGTCATTTTACTATGCTTTATCACTGTAACTACCTCAGTTATACTGGTCTTCCATATAACGGATCTTTGGTTATAACGGATTTCTGCTGCATTCCCTAACATTAATTTTCCTTGGCTATAATGTTTTTGGCACAGAAGTTGTGAAATTTTACTGCGTCCCTCTTCTCCAGCCTTGCTCACTGACCTCCTCCTCTCTCCCCCCATTTTTGTGCCATCTCGTGCCCCACTACTCCAGTGCCTTCAGAAGATTCCATGAGGGCCGAAATGAATACAATGATGTGGGCCATAACAACCATGGCGGCATCCATCAAGAAGTTCTCAGGCTTCATTGAGACAATGAATGGCCTCCAGAACACCTTGGAGGCACAGGCTCTCACTTCCCAAGCGCCTCCTGCTCCTGCATCATACCATACTACTCCTGCGCAGGATATGTGCGACTTGAGATTAAATATGGAAAATATCATGTGAAATAAAGAGAGGAAGTTTGCGAAATGGACCAGCCACATCTCCAGAATAAGCATGAGGTGTGTCCCCTGGAGAAGAGACAATTAACCTGTCAGAGTGCATTGCACATGTTGCACATATTGATACCTTTTACCAATAGTACTTACTTAAACTTAAGTGCAAGATGATATTTTAATTTAATGAGATAAATAATAAATGGAATGCATATATATTAATGATATGTATGCTCAACTAGTCCTTTTTCTTCTTCAACTCTTTTTGCCTCGTACATAATAATTTTGATTGATACAACAATACCAAACTTCTTCTGTTCTACTATCCATCCTCTAGTTGTGGCCATTTAAGACCAAGCTTATGAAGAATATGTTTCTCTTTTCTCATCCACTTCAGCTTTTCCTCATTTTTTTCATTCAAATATTATTTTATCTGTGGGAGGTGGACCGAAATGAAGTGCTGCTGCTCGGTCTCTGTGCATTTTTGTATATTGAATCACCTGAAGCTTATAGGTAATAGTGTAAACATATCTTTTCATTCCTGTAGCCATTGAAATCTCAATATATATATAGTTATTTATCCTAGATATGTATAAAATATTTATGGCAGCTACACAAATTCTACCGTTCCATGGCATTAATTGCGCTATTCCAAGGGCTCATTAAGAACTAAAACGTCACAAATGTATTAATGCGTAATAATGAAAATGCGTCCTCGGAATTCATGTTGCATACGGTATTGCTGCATATATTAACAAAATTTTCACCATTATAAATATTTTATATTGAAAAAAGAACTGTTATTTCCACAAATTTTTCATTTTAAAAACGACCGGTTTCACTACGATCGTAGCATCATCATTACAAAGTTCTTTTTTCAATATGAGTGAATTCCACCGAGTTGAGCCTAACCTCATTACTGATATTTTATATTTTAATATATCAGCAATATATGACTGCTAATTATTCCATTTTGGGGATGAGTGTGTTCGTTAGTGTCAGTATTGAGAACAGTAATAATCTTACCTTCAGCATATAAGATGCAGGTTGATTTTAGAGGTAATTTTTATGATAAAAAGATCGTCTTATATGCCAGAAAATATAGTAATTTCACCAAACCTCGGATATTACGGACTTCGGTTATAACGAATTTTTGCCGACCTCCCCTGGCGATCCGTTATAACCGAGGTTGACTGTATGGTAAAATGACAGTACTCTCATCTAGTAGATTTTAGGCTAATCACATCTGCACAAATAATCTCTTGCAAACAAGATGTCCTGGCATTTGTCCCATAAATATCAGATATATCACTAACTTTTTAGTAAAGCGTTCTTATTCAAAATTGGTTTTATCTAAAATAAGATAAGTTTTAAATTGCATATGAAAGAATGGTAGAAAAATTGTAAAATAGAACTACTGTTTATACTTACAAATTACAGTAAATCCTTGCTAGCTCGTACCCCAATAGTCCAGATCCTCATGTAATCCAGACACACCCAGGCAAACTGGAGTTTTGTCCGAACGCAGTGCACAACATGGATACACTCTCAGCCTTTTGTTTACAGGAATCACACGCACATCTCTCGTCATTTCATCTGTGAAAACTTATCATTTTGCTTCCTTAAAGTTATCTAACAAGGGGAGACTATGTACCTTGGGTCATTGATTTTGACGTAACTTTTTTGGGTGGTAGAATACTTAAAATAAGAAGACCCACATATCAGCTTTTGATTGAATGGGCCTTAGTTTCAGCAGAATCTTTTTTCTTTTCACATGATTAATTGTGGCTGGATTAAATGCAATAATAGCCTGACAATGTTGAGCAGGTGGCTTGGCTGGGTCATTACCATTCTGGCCTCGGAATATATATAATTCCACGTCATACCTAGATTTTTTCATTTTAATCTCCTTTATTATTTTTAATTTATTGTATTATTTATTTATTAAGTATTACAGTAGAGTAAAGATATAGCGAAAGGAGCATGGGCGTCTATTACCTTGGGGATAGTGGGGTCCATCCCCACCAGAACTTTAAAAGCCAAAAATCATTCTTTTTCATCTTAATTGTGACATATAATAAGTCTCCATAGATATACATATATTATAACTGAATAAAACTGCTGTGTCTGCCTACTTTGAAGCCTCCTCAAGGTCGCTTTGTCTCTCCCTGCCTTTCCTCCCCCTCCCTTCTTCACACATGCTCATCGTCATCCCGAGCCTCCCTGACGGGCTGATGGGGATGACAGAGCTATCGGTGGTGACAGGGTAATGTCCTCGCCTGCCAATCTTAAGGTCGCGGGTTTGAATTCCGCCTAGGTGGGTTTTTCTCCACCTACGGCATGGATGTTTGTGATCATCCTTATTTTTATGTAGTTGGTGTTTCACTTTAAATTGGCTACTACGCTGTATGTGAAATTATTGATAAATAAAAAAGAATGCAGAGATTTGGGTAATGTTGTTTGCGTTTCACCAATCAAGACTCCTCAGCACCCATGAAGTATGCATAAATGCGCATTCGCAGAATACCTCAGCGGGGATACCACTGGCTATCCCTTTGCTTGCAGAGAGAGGCAATCTAACACAAAATTATAAGACTTCCACCTTCACACTAAATAAAACTCCTAGCTCACCTAAACCCATTGAACATGCAAACCGAACAACTAACTTGATTTTCTTAACCCCAACAGATGAAAAAGAAGTTCTTTCCTATTTATTGCAACTAAGTAACTGCCACTCCTCAGGCCCAGATGAAATTCGAGGTTATTTACTAGTAAAATGTGCTCATATTATTACCCTACCATTAACCCACTTTATAAACACATCATTAAATCAAGGATAATTTCCATCAGCCCTAAAAATATCTAAAATAATCCCAATCTACAAGAAAATTTCTACTCATGACCCAAATAACTACAGACCTATAGCCATCATATCATCATTTTCTAAGATATTTGAAAAAATAATATACAGTCGTATTATTAACTATCTTGCAAAATATAATGTAATATCCGAGTCACAACATAGGTTTCTAAAGGGCAAATCTACTATCACTGCAATATTTAACCTTTTATAACCATCTACCAATCCATTGATGACAAGTCCTTTGTTCTTGGGCTATTTTATGATCTGTCCAAAGCTTTTGATTAAGTAGACCATACAGTCCTACTTCACAAATTAAACCAAGCTGGCATTACTGGCATCGCCTCCAATTGGATTATGTCCTTTAGAAATAGGAAGCAATATGTCCAACTTAAATATTATAGTGACAAGGGTATCATAAGCACCTACAAGTTGAGAGTTTTCAACCACCACTAGAGGTGTCCCACAGGGATCTGTTCTAGGTCCACTTCTCTTCATTCTCTATATTAATGATATAACTAGTAACTATATAAATAATGATCAACTTGTAATTTACGCTGATGACACAAATCATATCATCACTGCTCCCTCTAGCAAGACTGGAAATCTCAGCAAATCAGGCCCTTACCAAAATGGCCAACTGGGCAACTCAAAATAAATTCCTTTTGAACCAAGATAAAACAACATTTCTTCTTTTTCACCCATATCAGAAGAAGATCACATATCCTACCCTTAAGCTAAATAATTTACCCCTTACCCATTGTGCTGAAACAAAATATTTGGAAATTATAATTACAGAGACACTAGACTGGTCAAGCCACATTAATAATTTAGCAAAAAATTATATTTACATGTATATATACTAAAAAACTTGTATCATATTGTATCTACCAATACCATTTTAGTTATCTACTATGCTTACATCTACTCCCAAATTAAATATGGCATTATCTTTTGGGGAAGCTCACTCCACATGAACCGCATCTTTAAATTACAAAAATGTGCCATTGCTGGTGTGAATATTCAAACATCCTGCAAGCTTTATTTTATAAAATATAATATATTGACACTTCCAGGTATTCTTATATTAGAAGCTATGATATTTGCCAAAACATACCCTCATCTATTTTCATTCAACAAACAAGAACATCCTCACTTCACCCGCCAATATCAGAACATTCACCACATTAGACATAATCTATCACTATCTGATAAAAGTCCTATCATACCATAACACTCGCATATAATAGGTTACCTACACAAATACAATCAATAAGTAAAATCAGTATCTTTGAATCTCAAGTTAAAAACTTTCTCCTAAAACATCCATATTACTCACTTGCAGAATACCTCATAATTTGCATCTATTATATACATATGGAATGTAATTATCGTTTTAATCTTTTGTACCTTTTCTTTGTTTATTCACTTGCCTTATGTCTGTATGATAGACTTAATGGGCCAATAAAGTATTATTATTATTATTTATCGTCTGCTGTTTCGTTTAATTTCTTTCTTTTGTAATCATTCCTTTTACAAACTAGTCTTTTCTCCCATTCTTCTGGAGTTAATATATCTTTTTCGTCATATCTTAGAGGTCTATAATTAGAAAAGATTTCATTCTAAGTACAAAATATGCCAAGTGGACATGTCCAAAGAATTAAATTATGTTCACGAAGGAAACGATATAAACAAATATTATCATCTAAAATAATTTTCAATATAATTTTTAATGTGAATAATTCCGAATAGATCGCATTAATGATTATTAATAGTCAATCAATATGAATGTAATTATAATTTCATCATAATACAATGTATATATAACACATTATTATTAGAAGAAAAATACAAATTTCATTTTGATTTAATAAGAATAATAAAATTCATGAATGAGCTTTATATGTGCCTTGATTTTCCAGACGTAATTTGTACTGGTTTTAATCAAACCCATTTATGGGAATAATCAAAAGTCACCATTGAAGTTTTCAATGTTCTTTTTATAGGCAAAAGGTTTTCAGAATAACCTTAAGGGAATAAAGATGTAAAGGTTTTAAGATAAATTAAAACTTAAATAAACAAATAATAATTAATAATTACTATCAACAATGACTTACTATTGTTAATAATAATATCTCTTCAATAAACATAGGAACGGTCGCATTAATGCAAATTATTACATCAACATACTAGCGTTTTCAGTCATTGCAACATTATGGAGTGGGATAAGATAGTGTTGAGTGAATTTATTGAAATGTACCGGCTCAGGCAAAGGCAATGCCTATGGAAGATTATGTCTGAAGAATGTAAAAATAAAAATTCGGCGTGTGAAGAGTTCGCAAAAATTTTATATTCCAAAGGGATGATTGATGTTACCAAGAAAAGTGCGAAAGAAAAATATCAAAACCTGAGAAGGGCCGTAAGGAAGGATAAAATGAAATCTGAGTCACACATATGTAAAGAGTTCTTAAAGTCACTTGGTTTGTTGCATTTCAATTCTTTTATTAAAGACATATGGCCAAAAACATCTCTCTAAGCAATCCAGTTTTTCACCAATTTCAAACGTTTTTTCGCTTACATAACATTGCATGATAATATACATAAATCCCAGCAGCGACAATTGCAATTTTTCTTTTATACTTGAAAACACACTTTAAAAACGTTTCAGAAACAGTAGGTCTGCCGAAAAGTCTGCTGATGATTTTAAGCGAGTTGAATGTTCAGTGGACCTGGTCCGCTATCACCAGTTCCATCGAAAACAGGCGGATTTTCAGCCACTAACTAGGGGACCTGGCTCGACGACGGACCCAATCCTCAATGGACCACAGATATTTTATGTAACTTTAGTAGGCATCTAGAGATTTGGTCCGTTGGACCAGATCCGTCAAAAAGTCCGCTGGCTAATGAGTTTCTATACCCTTCACATTCCTCCCTATTCTCTCACCTATACCTCCCCCACTACCACTGTCCCTCCCCACAAACCCATACTCCTATTCTCCCTCCCCTCTTCCCTTCCTTACGCAGTGAGAGTCAATCCTGTAAGTTCTTTCCCCTTCCTTCCTATATATTTGAATGGTCTCTGTTTTCTGCTCTCCTGATGATGTTATCTTGTAACAAAACCATTCGAAATTAAAACTCCTTTTTTATATATGGAATAATACGTTGTTTTTCCATTTTCCTGATTTATAATTATGGAATCTTTCCACCAAGCCACGCTGAAGACTATCAATTTTGTTTCTGATAAGATTCTCTTGTTGTTTCAGAGGCATGGATTGAAGGTGTAGCTATCTGATTCTCAACTTGGAGTCTGCCACACAGATGACATTCTGAAACTGATGGGATGTGTTCTTCTATGTGAAACCAAGGAATATTGATGGTGTGTATTATCAGTATGTGTTACCAAATAATTTGATTTAGCTTCCCTTTGAATATGACATTATCAGATTGGATGTTTTAATTATCTAACAACTGTTTGCTGTATTCTCATAAGTTTCTGGCAAGCATTATCACAGCATTATGCCTAGGATCAATTTGTTAATAAACCCATGCATTTGTTTTTTGAAATTACTTACTTAGGTGGTATTTTGAATTAAGATGACAACAGCACCAAAGATACATTTGACGAGTTGTTGTGGAGGAGTCTCAATCAGCATTAAAATTTTTATTATTGAAAACAAAGATGTAGTGTGATATAATATGTAAGACGTGAGATATGGGTTAAGAGAAGTGGAGATGTGGAGTAAATTATGGAAAATTAGTAGGACCAAGAAGGTGATAAATGAACCCTTATATGCATTAGGATTATGGAGGAATTTGAATAATAACATAAAGACAAGAAACTTGTTTGGTGCAATTAGTTATTTGCACTCACAGTTAATTGTAAAAAAATCTATACTTTTAATAGTGTTGTTTTCTTTTTTACCTTACTTATCACATCATAGCCACATATCCATGAAAATAAGTCAGATTAGAAGCAAATTTTAAAATGTTTATTATTTATTTTAAAATCTATGTATATTTATTTATTTAAGGATCTTTGCAAATCCTCTTTTAATTTTTTAACTCCTTAATTTTAATTTTGTTAAAACAATTTTTTAAATTCATCTTTTATTCTTTTTTGACATGGCATATTTTTGCAACAACAGGCATATTCACGTCAACCTGGCATAAATTACTTCTATGAATTTGGAGATCTTTCAATTCAATTATACCAAAATTAGAAAATTTTCAAGCATTTCTATTACAGTATTTTTTTGGCATATAAGATGCACCCTGGTTTTTAGAAGATTTTCAGGAAAATAGTATTTTGTTTTACCAAGGCACTTAGGAAGGGCCATTTCGTGTATCATTTCCAGCCATGATTAAGTCCGTATCTGGGAACATTTACAGAAAATTTTATGGTGTGATAACAGTTAAATATAACATTTTAGATAAACTTAATTCATAAAATAAATAAGGATGATCTAAAACATAAATACAGTATAACCTCTCATTAACGGAATTCAAGGGACCAATTTTTTCATCTATTCATTATGCAGAAATTCGACTATCAGATGTTGATGGGTGTTGCATAGATTCAGAGGATGATTGATTGATTATATGGAAGCAACAGGGTTATCCAAATGAAGACACATACAATTATTACGCTGAAATTGCACAATCTAACAAAACCAAACCCTCTAATCAAGTACATCAATTATACCTTTTCTTAAAAAATATTCCCATATTTGTGTACCACGTGTACCCCTATTTTTAGGCCAGTTCAGAAGGAAAAGAATAAATTTGTGCAGGAATAAGTTAATATCTGGGATTCCCCTTTCTTGAAGCAATGTCCACCCAAGTTAAGCATCTTCTCCCTCCTACCTGCATGATTAAATTTATTGGGTGATATCTTTATGGCGATGCTAGCCGAAATCTCCTTTGTAGTCTTATGTTAAAGGAGCATCAAGGGCTCACAATGAATTCGGCAAACAAAGATACCAGATGCCAACTTGTTCTGGCAAAGGTATATGTAGAAATTAATAGTAAACTTTTAATGACAACTTTATATTTTGAGTAACAGTAATAAACTTAAGCTCACTTAAAATGTACAGCTTCAATGTTATAAAAATATAACATCATCTCAATCGCCAAAATACTTTGTGGAATTCTTCTGCTTCTGTATGTATAAATGTAGACGCTAAGATGCACAGTCTCCTTTTCTTGCTAATTCTGATTTGTTCTCAAAAACAGACAATGTGATGAGTGGAATGGGAATGAGTATTCATTAAGAACTGTCTCATTTGGATTGAACACCCATAATAATTTACGATTGCTCTTGATTATTATTGATAAAGTTAGTCATGATTATTAATTCCAAAATTTAAAGCAAGGAAAGAAAAATGCTATTGATTTCTCCTTATTTCATTTAAGTCTGGAAATAAAAATCTAAGGAGAAGTCCCTAAAATTGGTAAGCTGAAGTTAATGAAGCCTTTACAAAATGAAAATTTATCGAAAATAAGCAGACACGTGTTTTGTCCCATGCAGCCTAATTTTTAGTAATTAATGTTTAAAAAACATGAATTTCTGCCTATCTATCATGCTATAAAAAAATCGCATGTGTGTAAGGATGTTGAAAGCTGTGTGCGTGTATATGTAATGATATTTTTAATGAACTTGCCGAGTAGGTAGAAAATTGAAATTTGGTACAAATGCTTGACGCTTATAGTGAAAACCATTTGTGAAAAAATATCCATGAAAAAGACCTTGTTTCGACTCCAGGACAAGATTATATTTTCCCATAAGATAACACGTAAAAGTCGAGTTTTTGACTGTTTTATTTTGGATGCATAAATTTGAAATAATGACCCACATTCTTCAAATAGGGACCATTTTAAAGGCATGCAATATTGTCAATATTAGAAAAATCAGGCCTTTTTGTCGAAGATGTAGTTCCATGTCAGCACAACACCTGGTGCTGCTGTTGTCACGTGACGTGTGACGTCATTTCAGAAGCCAATCACGGCTCAGTATAGCCAGCTAGCAAATGAATTTCAGCAGACAATGGCAGCTCGCTAAGGACCGCGAGTGCCATTTTCAAAAAGCTTGATGCCAATTTAATTTTATTCATTATTTTCTGATAAATGACGTTAATTTATTATCAAATTAAATTTTTTTTATGAATAATCTAACCACAGGAGTAATGGGTGAGAATAGAAGGAACAACAATTTAAATTTAAACAGTTTTATTGCAGAAGAAATATTGTACATATTGACATATAACAGATAGAAAATGGAATTGAACCACATATATCAATTATTGTTCAATAAATATAGGAAACATGCACACATTTAAAAAACATTACAGCAGAATGTTTGTAACATAGTCAAAAGAATAATTTTGAAGCAAGGCAGATTGTTTCAAAGAGTAACATACAAAAGCTGCAGAAGATAACCACCAGACAAACACCGTCATAATTACTATAGCTAAAAGAAACAAGTGATAAGTAGGAATAGAAGTGATTTTGGTCAGTCTCAATGAATCAATAAGCTTAGGAATCAAAACAAATGTTGATTGATTGCAATCTGGATTTAATTTCACAGATGTAAACACAACCACAGTAAGATTAATGTAAAAAAGAAACGTAACACATTCTTTATTTTTGTCGGTATGTAATATTAATACTGGATGTCATAAAATATACAAGTAAATTAATTAATTAATATATTAAATTTCAATGGACCAAAGGAACTCCCAAAATGTTTCTACTTCGTATATTGAGGTATAACTGTATATAATTTTGTCGATTTTTACATAGGTCTTATCTTAAAATCGAACTTATTTAATTATTCCGCTCACATTATTTGCAAATATACATATGCTACTTATGTGGATTCCATACAAGGAAACGAATGCAATTTCAAATCTGGATCCCTGTTCGGTCCCCTCGTTCTCCCACAGTTAATTGCAGAGCACATTTGCACCACTTTCTTGGCATCGCTCATTTTATAAAGCTAATGGTAACGTTACAACAAACAGAAAATGACATAATTAACACAAAGAGTCATATGTATCACTTGCATAATATGAAGTTGTTAACCATTCATTCATATACTCTATAATCAAAGCATCCTTACCTATATTAAAAAAATAACTAGCTTGACGAAAAGACAAAAATTCACCAGTCTTTCTCATGTCGACAACGATGTTACCACGTAATCATGTAATGGCGGCTGGCAACTAAAAATATTCCAATGCTCCAGCTCTTTGAATTTCGTCTCGGCGCTCACTCATTGGCTGCCGAAGAATACGTCATAGATCGACAACAGCGCCAAGAGTTTCGCTGACATGGAACTAAACGTGATGTCACACATCTGCCTAGTACCAATTCCTCCCATAAGAGATAACTCCCCCTGGCAGTGATGCACCTGCATATGAGCTTTCCATGAGATTGCTGACTTCATTCTTCAAATGGGCAGTGATATATCAAACAGCTGAAGACATTATTCTGTGTTGGAGTGCACATTGATGTACCAGCAACTTGAAGATATTATCGTAATTATATCTGGTGTAATATAACTGGCTTTGACCAAGAGACAAGTTTCTGTCTCTAGTTATATCGAACATAGTATATGGTTCTAATTTCATAAGACCCTTAGCATATCAGTTGAAGTTGTTGCAATGAAAATTTTCGTTCGCTGCAAATGGATCAGGTGTCAATCTGTTCAGCAAGAGCTGGCTCATCTAGTGAAGCCCAAATTTCCCCTTACATGTCTGCAATGAATATCATTGGAGAAACTGTAAGTGAAAGTTTTTCCCACAAAGCATCGCTTCTAGGAGACAAAATGAGAGATGTAATAGTGCAACTTTTAGAAGATAGTTACTTTGAAGAAGAGTAGGAATTTTTATGTTCGGATGAAAACGAAACAGACATATTTAGAGGTTGAATCATCTTATGAGGTCTCTGCAGAGCCATTGACATCTGCAATAGTCTCATCTCCAGGAAGGAAGTATAGTTCTTGCATTAATAAAAGAAAATACGAAGTTGTCCTGCTGGACATAAAAATTATAATCATAAAGTTGGCGCGGAAACATCCGAATTGGAGCCTATGAATCCTACAGAATAACAGAGCTTGCATATTGAAGAGAAAGGACCAATTAATATCATGAAATAAAGATATTGAAAGAGGTGGAACGAGGCTCAACAAGTTGCAAATGATAGAAAAATGGACCTACGATAGGTTTAATGAAGCAAGGGAGAGAAAAAACCTGGTACCTTGAGAATGTTACAAGAATGGGCATTGGCAGCTTCATTACAACATTTATGTGGAAATTTCCAATTATCAGTTCACAAACCTGGGTAAAAAAAATTCAAAAGAGGTCATAAAATTCGCCAACACAAAGTTACGCGGTATGTCGCAAACAAAGATATTTTATATCTTTGGAGGAAACATTAAGAATAGCTGAAAATTTTCAGAAATGTGTGAATAAGTTAATTATGTTTTCATCCCGATTTCGTAATTATTACAGATCGAACTGGATGTGAGTACAGGGTCATTGTAAATTGTACCTTAATATACATGGGAGAAAAGGTAGTAGAAGTAGATATATGGGATAAAAATAAAATCACGCACTCTTATACCACGCAATATTCCATCACTATGTCAGGAAAGTTATTGCCATATGTATTTTTATGCATGCAGGAACCAAAGGGTGCATTTGGACCACGAGTGCAAACACAGATGGAGAGCTAGATGTATAAGAACTTATTTATAACTGCTTCAAAATCGGGAAAATTGACAGCAGAACATTTCCATTCCTACCTTGATAATGTTCTTAGGAAATACGTCAGGAACTATTAATTTTTGTTAATTTCAGATTCTTGGGGAGGTCAGACAGACCTTGACGGCATTCACACCAAATTCACTAGCGAAGATGGAAATCATGTGTCAGGTGGAAGTGATTGCTCCCAAGTGTACAACTTTGTATCAGCCTTGTGATATTTATTTTTATAGGTAAGTGAAATTGTTTATTAGTATTTTCCAAAACTACTTATTTAACCCTTCAGTGATGGAGGTGATTTAAAATCTAGTTGACCCCATGGACAAAATTTGGGATTTTGATGTACAGAGGCAATTATTTTTATCTTTTTTCTTTTCAACACATTTGCATGCAATTTTTATATAATTACAATGATACTATTATTATTATACCTGTTTATTTTTGTTGTGATATTTTTCAACTGTTATTTAAAAATTCAGTGGAACTTGCTCTTTTAAAGTTCCATCAACCAATAAAATTACAAAATAATTAAAAGTTTTTCAACTGTTCTTTAAAAATTAACTGTTAATTAAATTCAGTGGAATTTGTTCTATTCGAATTCCATCAACCAAGAAAATTTCCAACAAATATTTTTTCAACCATTATTTTTAACTGTTATTTAAAAAACTCAATTTTCTGGGCATTTTTCTCATTTTCCAGATCTTTTTTTGACAAAGGAAGACTACGTACCTTAGGTCGTCGATTTCGACAAAACTTTTTTGGTTGGTAGAAGACAAAATAAGAAGACCCGTGTATCGACTTTTGATTGAATGGGTCTAACAATCTTTTTTTTTCTTTTTGCAGGATTAACTATGGCTGGATAATAGGCAATGGTAGGCTGACAATGTTAATCAGTGGCTTGGCTGAGTGGTTATTGTTCTGGCTTCTGAATAGTTTGTCCTGGGTTCAAATCCTACATCATACCTTTTTTTCATTTTAATCCATTTTATTCTTTTTAATTTATTGTATTATTATTATTTATTAACTTGATTATATTATTTATTTATTAACTTCATTATATTATTTATTTATTGTATTATTATTTATTTATTGCATTATTATTTCTCTATTTCTTGTATTATTATTTATTTATTATATTATTATTTATTTACTTCATTAAAATTGATGCACAAGAGCTGATAGTTAGCTATTTCGATGTGAATTGATGTCTGAAAGAATAGCATGTTACAGAACTGTTAGAGTCGTGCTATTTGTCATTTGAAGGGCAACTATGTATACACGTTTTTGGATGATAATTGTCGTAAAAACAAGAAAAGCATATGAAAACATTGCATCAAGAACATCTAATAAGACACTGCTGTTTGCAGACCCATTTTTTGCTGTAGTTCATCTGGAAAGCAGACCTGACGAACGTTTTAGAAAAGATTCCTGGTTTCTGCAAGTTTCGATGCATACCACGCATACTGTAACATGTCCTTGAAATGAGTTGAGCACATGAATGGGAATTTCATCCTCCCTGGAACTAATTTCACGTTTCTCTTGCAATAGGTACATGCAGTTTTATAGTCTCTCAATGAATAGTTTCACTTGACGATAAAAATACACATCGCTGGGCTGGCAAAGTGGTGTGCATTTTGGCAGGATAATCTTGAGCAGACATGCGGGCATGTCATCTTCGTCCGTGAAAAGTTTATCATACATCGTTGTTGGAACAATTTTTGAAACGAGAAAGAGCTTATGCCTGTCTGCATAGGATCTTCGGATCATATCATTCCATCAATTTCATACATCGTTGTATTGGTTTGTCCACTCCAGAAATCCAGTAACAGCAAAAAACGATTGTCAGAGATGTAAGGCTTCACAGCTGTTTTTAAAAAAATTTGATCTGTCGTCATTTTACCAGATTTGGAGCACATAACTACAATTCTTTGGAACTCCTCCTCCAACTGACGATTCTGCGAGCCTAGTACATTTCAGTGCTGCCGTTTCATCGCAGCCAGTTCAGCACCACCATTTCACCGCAGGGACAGTTTAGCACCACCGTTACACTTCAGGGACGGTTCAGCGCAGGCCGTTTCAGCCCAGTCCATTTCATCATAAGTAGATAAAGTACTATTCTATTTCTTTATAGATACAGATACAGTTATACATGCAGTTACATATATACGTGCTATTAGAAATAAATACTTTTATTGCTTTAGATTAGATTAACATTGTCAGCCTACCATTGCCTATTATCCAGCCATAGTTAATCCTGCAAAAAGAAAAAAGATTCTGCCGAAACTAAGGATCATTCAATCAAAAGTCGATATAAGGATCTTCTTATATTATGTCTTCTACCACCCAAAAAAGTTTCGTCGAAATCAACGACCCAAGGTACGTAGTCTTCCCTTGTGAGTGTAATAGGTTTTTCAGAGCAATCATGAATTTTCGTCTTTTTAATCCAAATGTAACAGTTCTTCCCATTCCATTTACTGCACTTGTTTTTCTTTTGTGAACAGACCAGAATTATCATCACCTGGGTCTAACAACTCTCCTTTATCCCATATTTTATTCTAGCCTTGCACATAGATTCTCTTTGCTCTCGTGCCCGTGTTTGGAGGGGATGAAGGGGTGAGGAGGGATTTTTTCCCTCACCCTTTTTTTGAAGAAAGCAGAAACATATGAAAATAATATTGTTTTTGTGATAATGAAGCTTGTCATTTATTGTAATATTTGTTGCAAGTACAATTTGTATCATCACAATGTACAATTTCACAGGAATGCAATAAAAAGAATAGAATGAACTAAGTTTTTTCACTTTTCTGCCACCAAATCCAGAGGCTTGTCCCGGCCACTCTTTTACATATTTTGGATATAGGAGGATTTTTATATAGGTGCGGCTATGAATTACAAATCCATACATATTAGAATATAAGTAGGGTATGGATTTTTTGGGTTAAAATCGGGTATAAATAAGTTATAGATTTTTCTAGGTTTTAAAAAAGTTCAATCTCTGGTAATTTTGAGGTTTTATTATTTTGTAATTCGGACAAAATTATTTTAAAATAAAAATCATGGTTAAAAATTTAAAAGTTTTATCAACAATCAAACCTTTTTACTATACCTTAGTATGGTTGAGAGTGTAATATCTTGTGTTAAATGCCTCCAGGTGGAGAGGAACACCTAGCAGGCTGCGCAAACATCTTGCTTTCCATTCAACTTCTTTTGAAAACACCAGATATTAGTGAAATAATTTTTCTTTCATATTGTTTTCAACTAACAGACACTTGGGCTCTTGTTTCCTTATCCTATCAAAGATCTAACAGTGACTAGCTAAGGCAAGGTCCTTGAATATTTGTGGCACGAGCAAACCAACGAGATTCAGATTGTGTTACAAAGTAAGCTTACAAATAAATTGTTTACTAAGAGAATAAACAGACTGGTCATGAACATCTTGGACTGCACTCAAGTGCTGAGGTGCCTACAAGCACAAGAATATAAATTCTGCGAGCAAATATAAAAGAAAACTAATAATTTTGCATTTTTTCAGGTTTTATCCGAAATTTAAAAAAGGCATTGGAGGGTAAAAATCAGGTCAAACCCAAAAAATCCATACCCTACCTATAAACAGTAACATATTAAATTCGTATATTTAAAAAATACGAAAATGTCAGAAAAAGATATTAACATTGCTTTTAGTATTTAAACCTGATAATACTCTATTAATTTGCTTTCCAATTTTTCTCTACCATTGTTAAACTATGAATTACAAATAGTATTTATGGTATGAGAATTCCTTGGAATGACTAACACATACTAAAGCATTTCCTGTCAATATAAGTAATTGATTCCGGATGTCAACTTTGGGAAACCAGCCTGCATTTGTCCTGGTTTGGACTTCTTGTTTCATTATAACACAGGGCGTAATAAACATCAATATATATGCTACAATCTAATTTCATTAAAATGGCATATTTCCAACTACTGGTTTAGATTGTTGGGGGGAAAAATCCTTCAAAGCATGCATGGCAAGAATTGATCCCTTAACCATTAATTATTAAATAAAAATGGGGCTGCAATTATGCTATGAAAGCTAGCAATAATTGTAAATCTCAAGAGGAGGCAGCAGACATGAATCCTGCAAAAGTAAGATTTCTTCCAAGGTCATCCAGCCCCCTGTTTTTGTGATTTAAGGAGAGTGCGCAAAGTCAGCATTCCATCCTTTGGAAGGGGTAGTAAGCCATTGGCCCCCTTGGTGATCTTCGTTAAGAGTAGGCTAATGCTGGCATTGGGTTTCCCTCCTTTGTGATTGTGTTCAGTGTGGAAGGAGTTACAGCTATAGTAATCCAAGAGGTTGATTAGTCAAAAATACAAACACATATTTTATTCATATAATTAAAAAACTCTCACCAACTACTTGACTATTTGATTGCATCATTTTTCTGCAATTATCACAGACCTGCTGTGGAAATTAAAGAACTTTACACACTCAAACTTTTCTAATGTAAAGCATTGTGAATAATGAGCACTTGTAAATAGCTATGGCAGTCACTTTTACAGTTATGTTAATTCCCCTTAATATCTTGTACGTTGATGGCATCCTGAGTAAACTTTTCACTGAAATGAATGGATCAATAACTTATAAATTTTGAAAACGATTTTTTTTTGTCCTTTTATCTCATCAACAGTATTTTCAATTAATCAATGACAAATAATTTTTCCTGTTCCACTAGGAGATTCTGAACTTAAAAATCCCTCATTGCATCAACACAATCACATTTACAGACCCAGCAGCTGAAGATTTATTGGATAAGGGAATGCTACTTGTATCTCCAGTAAACAACCCCATGATATTATCAAATCCTAAGCTTAAGCACAAAGCCTCAACCATCACACCTCTGAATAAAAGAACTTTTTGTTTGACTGCAACGTTGACCTTCACCCTCGACATAAGTCCTTGCATCATTAACACATTCCATGCAGGCGCATATTTGTTTGCCATTCCTGATGATGGGGCATTTTTTTCTAATTTCGCTAGTACAGACATTAAGGGGTTATAATTATCATAGTTGTATATGATATCCAAAAAATTGGTTGGCAATGAAACGCCTGCTTCCTCTGCGATGGTTAGGAAATAACTAAGAGCGTTGCAGTGAAAAAAGGCCACCACGAGTGTGCTAGCACCCAAACTAAAGGTAAATAGCATCCCTAGACCAATGACTTCATATGAAGTTACCCGCCAGTGGTGGAGGGTATGGATGACTTCATATGAAGTCACCCACATTGAATGTGTTAAAAAGGTGTAATCATGGCTCTCTGAACCAATGACCTGGCCAAGGAACCCCATCACCCCCACCATATGGCTTCTGACCCTCCACTCCCACCTCTCACTCCTTTCCCTTCCCCTCTCACTCCTCCTCCTCTCCCTCTTTCTCCTCACCCTCCTCCTTTCCCTCTTCCTCCTCTCCCTCTTCTCCCTCCTACTCCTCTTCTCCCTCCTACTCCTCCTTTCCCTCCTTTCACTCCTCTTCTCCCTCCTCTTATTCCTCCTCTTCTCCCTCCTCTTATTCCTCCTCTTCTCCCTCATTTTCATCCTCCTCATCCTCTCCCTCCTCCTCTTCTCCCTCCACCTCCTCCTCCTCTCCCTTCTCATCTCCCTCTTCCTTCTCATCTCCCTCTCCCTTCTCATCTCCCCCCTCCTCCTCCTCTCCCTCTTCTCCCTCCTACTCCTCTTCTCCCTCCTACTCCTCCTTTCCCTCCTTTCACTCCTCTTTTCCCTCCTCTTATTCCTCCTCTTCTCCCTCCTCTTATTCCTCCTCTTCTCCCTCATTTTCATCCTCCTCATCCTCTCCCTCCTCCTCTTCTCCCTCCACCTCCTCCTCCTCTCCCTCCTCATCTTCTCTCTCCTCGTCCTCTCCCTCCTTGTCCTCTTCCTCTCCTTCCTCCTCCTTTCCTTCCTCGTCTCCCTGCTCTCCATCCTCCTCTCCCTTCTCTCCCATCACCTCTCCCTCCTCCTCTCCCCCATCCTCTACTTCTTTCTCTCCATCCTCCTCTCCTTCCTCCTCTTTGGCCTCCTTTCCTTCCTCATCTCCCTCCTCCTCTCCCTTCTACTCTCCCTTCTCATCTCCCTCTCCCTCCTCCTCTCCCTTCTCATCTCCCTCTTCCTTCTCATCTCCCTCTCCCTTCTCATCTCCCCCCTCCTCCTCCTCCCCCTCTGCTTTCCCCCCTCAGTGTTCGCTTTCACCGTGCATTTATATGAAAACTTATTTTCTAAATTTATTTTCTTAATTTTTCTGGGCATATTTTCCTTTCTTTTTCTTTTTATTTCTTTCACTTTTGAATTGTGCATATTAACCCTTACTTTCCGCATCACACATCTTAAAATTTCCTTTCTTATGATTCTTTCTTCTCCAGAAATCTCGCCCTCAAATAGCATTCCTATCTTGTCTGTAACTTCTCCCATCAACAGACCCTCCTTGCAGGCTGCTACGGCGATCATTAGCTCGCCTGACCTTCGGCCACCCACTGTCATGCCTCCCCCTCTCAACCCTGAGGCAGCTAAATTCTTACCCTCCCCTATCGCACCCTCATCCCCAACTCTATCTTTACCTGCTTCACATCCAATCACTTCTGGAACTCGCCTTAACCCATATGTGCCTGATTTCATTCCGTCCCAAACTCACCCACGTCTTTCCTTAGACCCAAATGCTTCTGAATTTTACCCATCCTCTTCTAGACCCACATACTCTTATCTTTTCCCTAACTCCACCAAAAATTTGTCCTCACTCCCTGACTCCAGTACAAAGACAATTTTATCTTTCCAAGCTCTCTTCAGATCATATACTTAAATGCTTAAAGCTTAACAGCACACATTGAAGAACTTCGTTCCATCCTACCTTACAATAATGTACACATCATCGTTATTGCTGAGACCTGGTTAAAACCCTCTATGTCATCCTCTACTGTAGACATCGATGGCTATAAATTGTATCTTAACGATCGCGTCGGCAAAGGTGGCGGCAGTGTCGGAATCTATGTGAGAAATGATATCTCATCTAAAATGGTTGAAAGCAGTGAATCTAATTACAGCAGAAGACCCGAATTTCTCTTTCTTGATTTAAAAATCAATTCCCAGAAAATACTTATGGGCACCATTTACCGCCCACCAAAAATTGGCCACCTATCTGATATTGATGAAGTGATCACTAATAACATGAACGAATACAACCACATAATAATTACTGGTGACTTTAATGCCAGCATACAACAAATCCTGATTCAACATATTTATATAACTCCTTGAACTCCCTTGGCCTTAGTATTCTTCTGTTAAATGCAACTCACCATACTTCTACTTCTTCTACCCTAATTGATTTAGCCATTCCCGCCAACCCTGACAAGGTTCTCGCACACAGTTAACTCTCTGCTCCTGGAATCTCCTCAAGGTGTCCTATACACAAGCAGAAATACATCACCTATAGGGACTACAAAAACATCAATAACGAAAAGTTACTTGTTGACACATCTGCCATGCCTTGGCAATCCATTGAATATTTGGACAACATTAGTGACAAGGTCGAGACTTTCAATCAATAACTTGTCCTAATTCATCAAAATCGGGGCTATGGAACAACTTAAAATTATTTGGCATTGGAAAATCTAAGGATACACAATTGCCTTCCTACATCAACACTTTCCTCCAACCTCAACATCATCAACATTCCAATTTTCCCCTGTAACACAAATCGAAGTACTAAAATCTTTACGTAAAATCAAGTCCAGAGCACAAGGCGCTGACGAAATTCCAATCATTTTCCTTCATAGGATTATACATTTAGTTCTACCTGTCATCACCCATATATTCAACTGGTTGCTTATGCAAAACAAATTCCCATCACAATGGAAACTCGCCTTAGTTCGTCCTATACCTAAGAAAATTATTTCTTCTGATATAACTGAATTTCGGCCAATCGGTCTTCTTCCTACATTATCAAAGACATTTGAAAAGATTATACATGAACAAATTACACTTTTTCTAACCAAAAATAATATCTTTGCCCCACTGCAATTGAGTTTCCGAAAATCACAGCACAACCACGGCACTCCTAAATATCACTGACAAAAGCTTTGGGAAAGAGGATAAAAGTAGGTAGTTAGAAGAGGAGAGGGTAGGGAGGAGGAGTGGTGGATTTTTGTAGTGATTGCAAGGGTTAAAGGCCAAGCATCACCGAGTGTTCGGGTAAGAACCGGGAGGAGGGGAGTGGGGGAGTTTCCTATTGGAGATAAATATCTATTGTGAATGACCAGGTCGGGCATATATATATATATGAACAGAGGAAAGGAAAGGAACAAAAGCTGGTATATCTTCTTCTTAGTTTTATGAAACGAAACGTCAAAAAGGGGAGAATGGGAAGGAAACAAACAAACGTGTATCTATGTACGATAGAGCAGCCGTTGGAGGCAAACAATTTACCATGGCTTCCAATGCACTGAGTCTTTCTTTCTTTTTTCTCACTATATACCTCTTCTAGGGAAAAATCCAAAGTGTGTGAATGCTCATTGAGGTGTCTCCATCTATTTCTGGTACTCAAACATTTAAAGTGATGAAAAAGTTGTTATAGCGTAATATGAACAAAACCAAACTGAATAGGTTAAAAAATTTCCAATCTGTAACATACAGTGATAGATAGGCAAACCCGCACGGTAGAACTAATGCACAATCCGATGATGGATGATTGGAATTCCAGTCATTATTTTTAAAATCCATTTTTGTTATTTTTCACCAAATCCTTGTAAACCAACGTTTATTGTGCCAAAATGTAATGGAAAACATTGTAAACTAGATTCAGCCACTGGCAAAAAATTCCAAATTTCATTGCTGTATTGAAAGTGTTAATAATACACCTAATTTCTCTTTTACTTGCAAAAACAAGAAAAAGTATCTTCGGGATTTCATTGAAAATTGCATACCTTCAAATATTATCTCTTCCTGCCACTACATGTCATTCATTGAGGTTTTACATTTCTGGGTTTCCTAGTACCATTTCTCATCACTTCAGGCTCCGCCATAGCTGGAGGTGGTGTTTGCAAGTAGTTTCCAAACTCATTCCAGTTTATGTAAGTACTTAGTTCATAGTAAGTTACTACACATTTTCCTTTAATGATAAATTGACTGTTCATACATGTTTTATCCTGTTATTATGCATTAAAAAGAGCTGGTAAAATAACAATTATTAAGTTAAAGTCTATAAGTTTTAAATAACTTGTAACTTGCCCAAATATTTCAAGTAAATTTTACTATATTTTTGTTTCTTAATGTTTAAGATATATGTATGTTCTTCAAATTCCTCAGACCTCATATTGCCTAATATCACTAATAAGGGGAGACCTTGGATCATCGATTTTGACAAAACTTTTATGGATGGTAGAATACTTAAATCGGCTTTTCATTGAATGGGCCTTAGTTTCGGCAGAATCTTTTTTTCTTTTCGCAGGATTAACTGTGGCTAAATAAAATACAATAATAGGCTGACAATGTCAAGCAGGTGTGTTGAATAGGTGGTTACTGTACTGGCTTCTGAATATTTTGTCCCGGGTTCAAATCCCACATCATACGTAGTTTTTTTTTTTCATTTTAATTCACTATATTATTTTTAATTTATTGTATTATTATTTATTTATTAACTTTATTATATTATTCTTTATTTATTTACTTCATTAAAATTGATGCACAAGAGCGTATTGGTAGATATTTCTATGTGAATGTAAATCTAATGTTACAGGAACAATGATCGCAGCTGTTGAGATGCAAAGAACAAGTATCACAGTGGAGTAAAGATAATGCAAAAGGAGGAACGTGCTTGGACAAACATAACATGATTAAAAACTGTACATATGACAGATTTTGTAAAGCAAGGAAAAGGAATGACCAAGTTACATCCAGTGGGTGTTAGCTGCAGCTTATCAATATACATCGCTGGGGTTCACCTTCACTGCATCTTGTGCGTGGCTAATAAAATTCAAGTAAGAATTCTGAATTCAACAGCAAAAAGTTACAAACTACGTTTTTCAAAAAGATGAAACGTCTTTGGAAGAAACTTTAAAAGCTACTGAGGTTTTCCAAAAATAAACAATGCGCATAATACCCAACTATGACCTAGACTACATCATTAATACCAACCAAACTGGATGTGAGTATAGAGTTGATGTGAAGCAAACCTTGACTCATCAAGGTGAAAAGGCTGTCCAGAGATATATCAGAGACAGTAACAAAATCACGCATTCATACATGGCACAGTATGCAATCACTGCCTCAGGAAATTTGCTACTCAAAGTGTTTCTTTGTATGCAAGAACCTGAAAGTACGTTTGGGCATCGAGTGAGCAGAACCATGAGGCAGTTGGAGGAGGAGTTCCTAAACGTAGCTACCAATACGCTCTTGTGCATCAATTGTAATGAAGTAAATAAATAATAATAATTATAAAATAAAGAATAATATAAAAAAGTTAATAAACAAATAATAATTATTATTTAATAAAGAATAATATAATAAAGTTAATAAATAAATAATAATACATTAAATTAAAAATAATAAAGTGGATTAAAATGAAAAAAAAAACTAGGTATGACGTGGAATTTGAACCCGGGGTGAAAATATTCAGAAGCCAGTATGATAACCACCCAGCCAACCCACCTGCTTGACATTGTCGGCCTATTATTGCATTTTATCTAGTCACAGTTAATCCTGCGAAAAGAAAAAAAGATTCTTCTGAAACTAAGGCCCATTCAATCAAAAGCTAATAGATGGGTCTTCTTATTTGAAGTATTCTACCACCCAAATAAGTTTTGTCGAAATTGATGACCAAAGGTGCATTGTCTCCCCTTGTAAGATGCAGGGTTTTGTGATACTTCTATAAATAACTAAATGAAAATTTATTTTATAAGTTTATGTATATTTTTCAAAAATTCCTAGTAGAAGTTCTCCATTTGCCTCGTAATGTCGTAATGTTCAAATTATGAGTAAATTAACATGGTGACAATTCAACAGTATAAAGAAATGTCAAATCATTAAGGATAAATTATGCAGATTGTATTACCACAGAAGAATCATGTACATAAACTTGATGGTATTACAAGCATTAATAATATCACCAGTAAATAGTATATACAAAAGTCATTCAAAAACAAATTTCTGTTTTATCATTAACCTTTATCGTACAGATTGACATCCCTGCTGTGGGCACTCACGGCTGGATTTAATTTAATTTGGAGTATTTAAATCAAAAATGTATACCTGCAAACAAATGTTCATAACTTATGAACTAATTGTCATAATTCATTCAAATAAAAAACATTGTAGCCAAAAAGTTGCACTATAGCCAAAATGTATTTTCATAAATGTTTTAAAATATAACAAGAAAAAAATATATTTTAATAATATAGGAATTTTTACATGCACAATCTTAAAAGGACACTTTTGTGTGGTATTCCTTGAAGCAGAATATTATGCTGAGTCCCACATCACATTTTCCACACCAGAAATTTATGCTAGAGGCTTTTCCTTGTGATGAACACGTGGCAACATGATGTTTTCCCGTTATCCGGCCAGTGCTTGTTTTCTTTGGCCTCTAAACTTCACAAACTAACACTGGGGGAATTAGGTCTTTTTCGCAGGGCAGTGTGGGCGGGAAGTGCACTCAAACCCTTCTCCTTCAAGTGTCTTACGAGTGCAGCCATCCAGCTTGACGAACTGCCAGTTGCAGATTAGATAATGAAGCCGCAACATAATAAAATATCATCACAAACACTTACAAACAAAGCAAATAAACAATAAAATACTGACCTTACAAGAGAATGAAATCCTGCCGAAAGGAAACTCGTTGTCACTGCTGTCGCACAATTCAGTGGTTTGAGGATGACTGTCTGTGGTGTCAACCAATGCATTTCTGCGAACTTGGAATTGCCTGCCTAGTCCCAAAAGATGAGTAGCGTAGGAATACACCCAACTCAAAAATATATATTGCCCTTACTTTCTCCGAGGAGTATAGAAATTTTGAGGAGAGGAGTTTTGGGAATATCCTGCAATAAACCGACCAAACCACTCCTTTTTATTGCCCCTTTAGTCCAGTAAAATTAACCAAAATAGCGGAAAAAAATTATAAAATTGTCACATGTACTTGTGAATGCAGTCTAAAAATCAAATGAAAAAGCTTTACTTGCAAAAATGAAGAAATAACTGAAAATATAATGGTTTTTATAGCATCAGTGTGAAAGGAAATGAAGACAAATGGGAGAGAGGGAAGGACTCATTTGCTGCATAGCCGTGTCTCTCTCCCTAGACAGGTAATTCAGGAGAGAACCCCAATTTCCAAGGTCATTATTATATGCACTTGCACTGCAATATTTTCACACCAGAGTCATCCCATATCAATCTACGTGGTGACTGGGGCAACCAACTGCTGACTCAAGGACATATGCGATCCCTAAGCGAGCAGAGAAGGCCTCGTGACTCAGCATGCATTATAATGCATGCATGGCCGCTGGACCTTACAACTCAGTGTGCATTTAAATGCACACTAGTCCTTTAAAGGTTAATATTGGAAAGTGTTTCTACCGCATTTTTTTTATTTTAAGCTACTACATTTAATGAAATCTATTCCCCAAATACATTATTACTTTACATGAAATGTCTAAAAGTAAACCATTGAATTATGTTGACGTTTCAACAGAATCCAACATGATTATTTTGTTATATGATGATCCAAAGTGCTAATAAATAACTTACCCATGGGTAACTGTATATTTTATTCATGCTTTTAATAAATGAAGTATTCCAATAACACCAACTTTAACTACAACTATCCTCTTAAGTTTTCTCAATTACGTATCATTTAAATCCTTCATCATACAAAAACATAATTCACCAAAGTTTATTTTTACCAATACATGTAACACACATTGGAAAATATATTTGCTGTTCGTGTGACAGAAGCCTATTCAATCAAAAACCCAACAGGAGAGCTCACTGCAGAAAATCAGCCACTTCTTCCAGCTCCCTTTGACGTGCTTCATTGTGGGCCCATCTTCTTTCTGCCAAATTCACTCCTACACGCCACTTTTCATGGAATATCTGCTGTTGACATGCTGGACATCTCTTGTCTCCTATAAATTAGCACAAAGAAAACATGTAAACTTGCTAAAGCAGGAGGTGAAAGCATGTTCCCTTAGAATTTTTCAGGGTTCTAGTTTGCCTCCTCCTATGAGAATAGAGTAGAGAACCATTGGAATGTAGATCCTCATTAGAATTATCCAATCCATGAAATTTCACTCCTCTAACTTCAGTAGTTTGGATACATACCACTTCAAACCTTTGCATTTTTTTAATTTGAGGACTACATGGAAAACTCAATGGGTGGAAAATTCATAGATCGATGAGAGCTATCTAATTCAAAAAGAATTTTCCTGATATTTCCAATTGTTTGGCAACAATACCATTTCAAAGAGTTGAATCTTCTGAATCTGAAGCCATCTAGTGGAAAATCTCTGAAATACCATGGAAATTCAGTCAGTGGAAACGTAACCCTTTCAATCATAATTTTTTGTAGCGTTTGGAAATTTTTTTTTACCATTGCATCGCATATTCCCAAGTACCCTATTAGTCATTTCTCTTAATTTCAAGGTCACTGGAGTTATGGTTGCTGAAATATTTTTTGTCCATTATAATGGATAAAATTCCTCAACGAGTGATTCAGTTCTGACAGTGTGAAATATGTGGTATTTAATTGTTTGGCCATTTTTAGGTTTAAATTCTTAACTATAAATACTGTTTTTAATATTTATTATATAAATGAATAAAGATGCTTTTATTTACTCACATTAATATTTATTTACCAAGATACGTAAATACAGTGTGTTTATTTTTTGTCTGAGCACATTATTACAAAAAGAAAGATATGATGACCGCACCACCAGAGATTTGCGAAGAGGAACTGATAAATTAGCACCAATTAGAAGTGTGTTTGAAACACTAGTCAGTACATTCAGTCAGAGAAGTTAGTCTTTTGCCTCTCATGTAATGAAAATAAGTAGCTTTTGTGTACTATACTATTACCATTATTTCTTTCCCTTGATGCCATGTCCTTTTCATGTGTTTCAAATTAGTATCTTTTGTAATACTGTTCTACTACCAAAATTTGTTTATCTTATCTTTTTAATGGTATTTTTTCAAAAGTATATTATTAAAAATGGGGGAATGTACTTATTTTAGATTTATGTTGAAATAAAAGTAATTTGGTTTCTTAATTTATCAATTATATTAATTACAACACCTTTTGTTGTTAAAAACTATGATGGTACAAAATGTACCCACTCAGTAACTCATGTAATTATTTTTGTTCAGTAAACTGAGGGTTAATGAACATGGACAGACAGACTGAGTGATCACATAAGCATGTTTTTTTCTTTTAAAAAACATGCCAAAAATCTAACAAAGAAATAAATTTATTTTAATGACTTGAATGACACGGTGGAGAATGGTTTCCATTCTGATACTTGCACTGCAACATATATTTGTGATTGCTTTAATTCTGGTCATATGATGTAATGGGTGTTACGGTGTATTCTGCACATCTGTTAAAGTCAGCTATATTGTTATATTCACCAAGTAGGGTTGCCAGATTTTTTAAATCACAGATCGGGACATTCACATATTTTTGAAATATTAAGTTGGGACATTTATATGAAAGCAAATTCAAGACAAAATTATATCAAAACCATTTGATTTTTATATAATTATTAGGATCGATTTATTCAAACTACATGTACAATAGAGTGATGGTACCATTAAGATACTTAACTTTACACACGTAGTATCAGTGCACAATGCTATTACATAGAGTAAAACTAGTTTCAAGTGGCGGGAGAGATGTGCTCAAGATAGAAAGGAATGGCATTAGGAGAAAAGGAGTTAGACACACAGTGGACAATCTCTCACCAGGCCAAGCATATGTCCTACACTCTGAGCAGAAAGCATTGTTTATGCAATGGAGTCACTAAATTTACAAGGATCAAATATTCAAGCCAGCATAGTTCTCAAGGTCTATGGAACCCTGAATCCCTTCTGGTACATCAAGATTGAAATGCATAAGGTAGTTCCGTTAATATGCGTGCTCCTAAGGTAGTACCGTTAATACATATGTACCAATTATTTCAATCAGAAAATCCCATTTTAGTCCAAACATTTTTTCGTTCGAAGAAAGCAAGCATGGCGAACAAAATAATTTTGCTTTGCTTTTACATCCAGTCAACCATTTGACACTATTATAAATATCTACATTAAAAAGTCTTGTGCATGAGTTAATTTTTATATTTAAATTTAGATGAGGTTTTGGCCTACATGTTTGGATAAATTTACTCTGCCTGAAAGTTTTCAACGAAAAACTTTTTGTTAATAAATTACATACTGCACAACATGAAACCTCTTCAGAGCTGCTTGAAAGCACAACAGAAGCATTTGAGCCACTCTGTTCACTCATGTTGGCAATTTTCAAATTGCTTCCATTCTGTACTTTATTACGCAGAAAAAAACCACAAAATTCCTCCTATCCGAGCCAAATGTTCTGGAAATAATATCTGTTAATGCACTACTATAACACCAAAATCTTCGGTTAGCATGAAGGTTCACGTGAAATGTCAGAATTGCGACTTATTGAAACTGTAAAATAATTTGAATAGATGCATAGCCTCCGACCGTGTACTACAGCAAATGGCTCATAGACATGTATGCAATAATATTCTTGCTTCCTAGTAGGCTAGTAGTATTATTTTCGGCCATTGTGTGGTGCCAGCTGTCAAGGTTTTAAAATTACGTGCAGTTGCATGGTTTTACTAAAGATGTGCTTCTTAAATTTCGCTTGTGAATGACTAATTTTTATTGTTATTACTGTTATTATTATTTTTATTTCTGATTTGGAAGCAATGCTTCCCTTGCTTCCATGGAGGATTTGCTCCTGCATTATGAATGCAGCCCACCATACACAAAAGGTTGCCAATCCCTGATTTAATCTATTTGGACTTTCAGACTTTTTTGTAGTGCCATCACCCCCTCCCCTATTTAAGTATTACTTTCTTTGAATTAATGTTCCTTGATTTTGTGTTTTATCTGTATTTAGTGTAATAAACTTTTGATCACTTCATTGAAAATCTACCTCAGTGCAACTTGATGGTTGCTACCACATTTATTAGGCAACGACCACACAAGTGATTTTTTAACATCAGTGTTAGGACGGGAAAAAACAGACAAAGGATCCAATGTAAATAGTGCTGAGTTGCCACTCACATTTTCCATCTGAGTAAACAAGTGCTGCATCTCTGGGTCTCCCACAATAGATTGGTGTTTTTAATCCAAATTCTGGATGTAGCCGAGTGACTACATGAAGCAATTCTCCTTGCCTGGGAATTGTTTTATTTTTAGGAACAGGGCCGTCATGAGGGGTGAGTTGGAGAGATGACTGCCGGAGGTGCTACTTTCCTAGGGGCAGCATTATGGCAGTGGAGGAGAGATATCTTACATTTTTTCCTCAGCTGACAGATTTTCACACAACAGAAAACATTCACCTTTTATTTGCAGCGAATTATAAATCGGTGAAGAAGAAATAGTGCCTATTCTTTAGGATAATAGTAGTTAAGAACATAAAGACAATAATGTGAATTACAATAATTAACCCCTCAATGTTGAGTAATGTACTGAGTACTGTGGGGGTAAAACTTCATATGCCATCGACCAATGTACTTAGTACATCGCGGTCATTGTTCATCTTTTTTATTTTTTTGACATGACGAATTTTCTTAAATCTGGATAACTTTGATATATTTCAAAAGAGAAACCTTTGGCCTACCTATTTATCATCATTTTGCAATTTTTATTGTCTTTTTTATAACATTTAATATGCATTAAATTTTGGGGAATCGTTTCTTCTAAAAACCGCTATCCAATGCTGAGAAAAACCATATCTCAACACAATGCTACTGCAAACTGAAAGGAGATTTTGACTCTGCTTATCTGCCCACAGATTTCTCTTTCTCTTGGATTTTTTTAATGCATCAGCGATTGAGAGATATAAGATGAGGAGAGCCAAACTATTGTTCAGCTCTTAGGGCCATATACATGCTTTAGCATTTCTTGAGAGCAATATAGTAGGAGAGAGAGAGAAACATCTGCACATGCCCTAGGTCTGTTTACAAATAAGCCACTTCGATGATGTCTGCTGCTATTTCTTGAGCAAAAATGATTTCAGAGCAAGTGTATGCTTGGGTCACATGGGTAATATTCTCACATCACTCTAAAGAAGTTAATCGGACGGAAACCTCTGCATTGTACAGAGGCAATTTTATTTGTGTTTTGTGGTGTTCATTTTTAGGAATTAGATAATCATGGCATCAACGAGTAGGAAAAGGTCAAGAGAACCAAGTAAGGAAATGGAGATGAAAGCATTAATGAAAAGTGACTCAGAGGATAGTATTACCTCATAGAGAAATTGTATTGAAGGTCATACAGAAGTCGATGTACTAACATACATTGACAATGAGCAAGAGGAAGATAGTGTAGAAAACTTTGTTCTTTGTAACTTGCCATGCTCTCCCAAAGAAAGGGAAATTTTTGCAGTTGGAAGTGATGAGTGAGGAGGCAAAATGAGGTCTGCCCTGACTGTGATCAAACTGATTGCAAGCAAATGCAAATGCTAGTAAAAAATCAGTATAGATGATTCATTGAAGTTATGATATTTTCTTGTAGTAAATTTCATGGTATGTTGGGTAAAGCAAATGCTTTAAAAGTTTAAAAAAACTTTTATAATTTTTTTATTATGAGTACATTCCGATACATATAACGTCATATCTCCGCTTCTACTGAACAAAATAGGACAATTTTCACCATGTAATTTCTGTAATGATGAAGAATTACTGTATAACTCAAAACTTTATAGGCTATAGGAAATGTCTTTTAACAATATGACAGAAAATTTATCTCAATTTTTAGTCAAGAAATGAAAAAGTTAACCCGTGAGAAACCTTTTCCCTATTTGGTTTAAAAAGGTTCATCCAGCAAATGAAATGTTTATATAAGCTGAAATTTTTCCTTAAATAAGATTGCATATCAATAACGTTAAGGTTTGAGTCTAGGTTTACACACCGTGGGGTCTCTTATATGCCATGGGGTCAACAAAATACTATTTCCATGAGAATGCATGGGAAATGGTATGGACCATGCAGCTCTTCACTAATATGGATATAAATACAGTAGAACGTCATAAATCCAGCATTCAAAAATCCGGAATTTAAAAAAATCAGGCATTTTTTTAAATGTGATGTTTTGCGGGTTGCCTATTCCGCTACAGGTTGGTATACACACCGCGTCATACGAAATTTCGACAGCTTTAGAACCAATTTGGAAGCAGCGGTTCAAGGCACATACAAAGTATACATAAAGTAAACTTTTAATGCAGGAAATTGACTTGCTACATATTATGTTCCCCTTCTTTTTCCAAGCCATACGGCTTCCAGACTTCCCCTTTGTGCGCTCGCTTCCGTCCATGCAAGAATCGTAAGGAAAGTAGTGGCGGTGAGAAATTAAGAGAGGGGGCTGTGATTAGGGGAATTTTGTTTTGTACGCAGAAGAGTGGTAGATGAGATGGTTTCGCTCTATCAGTATCATCAGTCTGCGCCCACCTATGAATACGGTCGTGTTCACGCTCGTTTTTTTGTTTTTCAATAGTGTGACAGAGTCATATTCGGTTGTCTTGAAAGAAAAGCTGAAAACCGCTCCAGTAATATTATGAAGCGTAAATATAAAACTCTTTCTATTGAACAAAAAGTGGACTTATTAAGAAAACTAGAAAATGGCGCTTCAGTTAAGAGACTTTGTAAAGAGTATAGCGTAGGAAAGCCCACTGTGTACGACTTGAAAAAACAAAAAAGTGAATTGCTGAAATTTTATGAAGACAGTGAGTACCAGAAAAACATTACACACTTCCAGAGTCATCGATGTCGATAGAGTGTTGTTTGAATGGTTTCGACAAAGAAGAAGTGAAGGTGTACTGGTATCGGGCTTATTGCTAATAGAGCAAGCAAAGAAATTCCATGATGATTTGAAAATAAATAAAGCTTGCGATTATTCACAAGGTTGGCTTTATCGTTTCAAGCTTCATCATGAAATACGAAAATTAGCCGTGTCTGGTGAAAAAGCATAGTGCCGAACTTTTAAAAATATTTATCATATTTTTGTATCTGTGATTACATTTTAAAATACTAACGCTCCCAAGTTTAACGTGTTTGTACATCAATTTCTACGACATTAATTTTACGGCGCATATTTACGTACATTACTTCTGGGTGCGTATGCAATTTGCAATGATTTCAAAAAACCGGAATTTTCAGAAATCCGGCTCACGCTCGGTCCCGAGTATGCCGGATTTATGAGGTTCTACTGTATACCTAAATGTTAACTTACGATCACAAGAAATGGCTTATTTTACACATGAAAGACAATATTTTAATTCTGTTCATGTTTTGTCGTACTACCTGCCAAATCACTTGACATTCTCCTTTAAGCGCAAAATTTATCGGTTTAGATTACCATTTTCCAGGCAGCAACAAAGCTAAATTTCTCAATTGTTGTCCTCTTCAAAGGGAGATAGCCACATAAAAATTAATGCAAGGAAAATCCATGCTGCGGCGCACCTTAGAGGAAGAATAGCCAACGCCAAGATAAAGGGTACAAATGGATTCATGCCTAAATAGTCTATGAATATTTTTAAAGTGAGTCAAATGATTTTTAAGGAATATTAGAACATTGTTATCTTTTACTATTAACATTGAAAGATTTCTCACAACATTAATTGATACATCTACTTACATTTGTTCGGTAACCAAGATGTTGTTTATTGTTTACATTTTGGCTAATAGTATCAATATAATCCATATAATTTTATTGCTGCATTAAAGGCTTCAGTGCATCTATCCATGTGAATATTAATTAAGTTGTCAATGCATAATTATATTAATGGTAAAACTCTACAATACAATACATAAAATAGTAAATGTTAATGTAAACATTGATTGGATAATTAAGGAAATGGGGAACGAAAATATATGGTGCACTCCAAGTAATTCCTATTTTAATAAAATTGCTCGATTATGCCAAATATTCTTGGAAAAGCAGTATGCCTTGATTATATGATTGATTTGCCACCCACGAGCACAAGCCTGACTAAAATGTTTCAATGGTTTCTTTAGGTGGTAGTTAAAATTCCGTGTGAACCTCTTCTCCAAATAACACATTTGAGAAATTTGGGGGCACCGACAACATGGGGCCCCGAGAAATATAGAAAACTCTTTCCCAAGTGAAGCTGGGTAACTCCAGCTAGTATACATATATATTCATATATCATTCCTCAGGAAAAAGGAAGGCCTTCCCGATTCCGCCATTGCTCTAATGATCCCCAACAAACCCTGCACACCCACTTTCTACCTTCTCCCTAAAATCCATAAACCCAACATCCCTGGCCACCCCATTGTTGCCAGCTTTAATTCCCCTACAGAACGCATCTCTGCCTTCTTTGACTCCCACCTACAACCTCTCATTCGTCTATTCCCTTCCTTCATCCAAGACACTAACCACTTTCTCAAACGCCTCAAACACCTCCCCTTTCCTCTCCCACCCAATATAATTATGGCCACTATCGATGTCTGTTCCCTCTACACAAACATCCCCCACGATGATGGACTCTCTGCCCTTAGTAAACTCCTGGACTCAGGACCACCTGACGCAAGACCGTCCTCCCATTTCTTATTCGACTTGGCAGAAATGGTGCTCAAAATGAACAACTTCTCCTTCGATGGGCGTCACTACCTTCAAATTAGAAGTACTGTGACGGGCACTTGAATGGCGCCCTCATACTCCAATTGTTACCATGGAGAATGGGAGAGACTCTTCCTCACCGTACCTCTCAGACCACTTTTGCGGCTAAGATACATCGATGATGTCTTCCTCATTTGGATACATGGACCTGACTCTCTCCTTTCTCTCATGCCTCTCCTCCCACCCTTGACTCTCCTTCACCCACCAATCCTCTACCTCCCACATCACATTCCTGGATATCGATATATATAAATACAGTCAAACTCGGCTATAACAAGCACCACGGGACCGTTTAGTTTTGCTCGTTATAGATATTAAACTTAATATCCGTGAAGGCAAAAGCACGCATGCGTATGGTGAAATAAGACATAAGAAGTAAAAGTGAATATATAAACAGAAAGGTTATTTAGTAAATTTATGAAAAAACGTAAAAATGAGAATAAACTAGAAAATTTAAAGTAAACATACGTACATATAAAATTTATTCACAGCTGCATCCTTAATCACTCCCCATTTTACAAAAATAACTTTGAATAGTAGCCTGTATCATAGATTTCACTTTAAAGTCGCTTAAGTTTCCTCTTATTACACTTAGTGCACTAAAAACACCATCGGAAATGTCAATGTTTTCAAAAAAATCATTGAATGTTTCATCGGGATTGTGTCTTCGACACATTCAACATTGTCTTCATCACTGTCTGCTGAGTTTTGTAATGTCTCTATTATTTCACTCTCCGTAGAAATTCCACTAGTAATCAATTCATCATCAACATGAACAAAATTGTCAATGTCATTGACATGGTCAAAATTCACAATTCCGTTTTCTTTAAGCGCAGGACAATTATCAACAAGGAGTAAAATGTTTCTATTTTTTCTCCGTAACTCGTTGTTCCACTGACTTACATATTTCTGAAAAATATTGGAAGTCATCCATGCCTTTTTATTAGCTGCACATTCAACGGGAAACTTCTTGACATTCTTTAAACAACGTGGCTTTTGTGACTTACCAATAACAAAAAGTTTTTTTGTCAGTCCCATTTATGTTTGCGCACATTAAAACTGTTAAACGATTCTTAGGTCTTTTGCCACCAACACATTTGTCACCTTTGAATTTAAACGTTGCATCAGGCATCATGTTGTAAAAACAGTCCAGTTTTGTCGGCATTGTAGATGTCTTCTTCTCTGTAACCTTTTCGACACTCCTCCCAAACAATTTTCACCCATTCACTTGCCGTTTTTGAATCTGCTGACAGGGCCTCTCCACTGACTTTCGCATAAACAATGTTATGCCGATTTTTAAAACGATCAAGCCACCTGTTATTGCATGTGAAGTCCTAACTGTTTTGCATATTTATCTGCCTGTACCTGTACCGTTGATGGGGAAACCAGCATTTCTCTGCATCTTAAACCACTCCAGCAGTGCTTGATCAACAGTACCCAAGTCACACTTCCTCATTTTCTTGTTCGTTGTTAAGTTGTTCTCTAGTGCAGATAAAATTGCTTTGTTTTTCCTTAAGGTTGAAACCGTAGACGACGATAAATTAAATTTTTCACACTCTTCAACATTTTTTTCACCACGTTCTAACTCTCGAATAATATCAACCTTTTCGCGAATAGACAGACACTTCCTTTTATGTACGGACATGTTACTCGTTCAAGAGCAAAATCTCAACTGATTTTTGTGATCAATGCTATGAACTTTCTTTGCAAACTGTGAGCATACCAATTCCAGGAAGAGTTAATGAGGAGACGGATTAAACCTGGGATTTCCCATCTTTACGTGGGAAAGGGTGTTGGGTGCATTCGGCTGAGCGATGGGGGCGGGCACCATTGTACATGCCCTCACCCCCTTACCCCCTTCCAAACACAACCTCCTGGCTGTAAAAGAGCTGGGGGTTGGGAGGAGAGGACAAAGGACCTCCGCGAGTGCCACTGTACCTGCAAGTTGGGAATTCTTGGTTTGAACAAAGGGATTATTTTTTAACAACAACGCCGCGGTCATTAACCTCCCCGAGGGATAGGGTGTAGAGGCTGGACTCGAGAACCCAAGGTTACACATCTTGGGTCACTAGGAGGACTGAAGGGGCTGACCGCCGCCGCGTTTGAGACAGTGAGAAGCGGTCCAAGTTTGCTCGATATATCCATGAAGCGTGCTCGTTATATACATGAAATATTTGTACGTAAATACTCGTAGAATTATCTTGGATGTAGCATTTGCTCACTATAGCCATGACCTCGTTACAACCGTGCTCATTATAAATGAGTTTGACTGTATTTTTTCCATGTTATTAAATGAACCCGCTCTGACTAAAGCCAGAGTGCAGCATGCCTCTGCATCTTTTCTGTAGTGGTATGTGCAGAAATAATATTTTCTGCTACTGTGCAAGGGCATGCTTCGCTGTGCTTCAATGTGAGTGGATCTTGCAGGCGTGCCCATAGTTGTCGAAGAGTATTGACTCGATAGAAGTCGCTTGTTTTCATCGTCACTTGACTCGTGCCATATCCAGGAGTCAGATTAAAATCAGTTCTTTGTCCTTGTTGCCTCTGTACTTCTTCGGTTTTCTTCACGTCATAGCCGTTTCTCTTCTTTCTCGCACAACAGGGCTACAATTATTATTTCTTCATAAATCATTGTTACAAGCAAGTGTACGTCTTGCATGATGTAACAAAACTCACTGCTTTGATAGTACCGTGAACCCTCCTGTAGCAGAAAACGTGCATATGCATGCATGAGTATGAATGGGTTGAAAAATTGTGGAGGCGCACCTCGCCATGAGGTGCACCAGTGGGAGCCTTCCTTAAGGTTGGTTTATACAGTGCCAGTGCACTGGGGCCAGTGGGCTAGCTGCCAGTGAACTGGTATGCCAGTTATTGTTTACATGGTTGGTGTTCTGTCTTCACTCAGCAGGAATAAAAATGGCGGAAGTTGTTAGGGCGGGTGTGGATGAGGTATCTGAAATGCTCATTGAAGAACTGAAAATCAATCACTGGAAGCAAAAACATCATGTTCGTAGAATGTGGGTGCGTGACTGAATTCGAAGGCATGAAACATTAGGGGCTTCTGCTTGTTTTTTAATGGAAGTCGCAGAAGAAGATCCTTCTACTAACAGAAACTATTTGCAGTTGACCTGTGTTTAATTACACTTTTGTTTTTATAATCCACATGACTCAAGTTCTACAAACACTTACATCCTTCATATAACTTGACAAATTTCAATGTCTCTTTCTCCATCCCCTTAGAAGCTGACATTTTTTACTGTCCTACTGGCATGCTGAAAAGTTCGAAGGAGACCAACTTCCTGGCACAGTGCTAGTTGACTTGCCTATTCACTGGTGTGACCTGTTTACACAGGGCCAGTAATGTGCCAGTGCTGAATGTGCAACCATTTTACTTGACTAGCATCAGTGCACTGGCACCATGTAAACCAACCTTTGATGCAATGCCGCCTTGTGCCACGCCGCTAGTGGCAGCTTGTAAATGAAAGTTCCAGGCAACTGTCAGTTGCTTAGCGTGGTAGTCCAGTTTTGGTGTTACTCTCTGTTCATTTTGTGTTCTCTATGTGTATAGTAAGTTTCATCAATGATAGTTCTTTATTGTTATTTCACTTGTGTTAATTGTTATCTCTTCATTATGGCTACTAAAAGGAAGAAGCTGACAAAAATGGAAAAGGTGGAAATTATTCATGAAGTGGTATTGTTGAAGCATATAGAAGACTTCAAACCAAATGACATTTTTAATGCAGATGAGACTGATATCTTCTTCAACCTTCTTCTTTCAAAAACACTTGCTAATAGAGGAGACCCATGCTACAGAGGGAAGAAAAGCAAAGAAGGAATTACCGTTCTATTATGTGCCAACTCAGACGGCAGTGAAAAGTTATCACCTCTAGTGGTGGGGAAATATGACAAGCTAAGGTGTTTTAAGAATGTGTGGACACTGCCATGCAAATATTCCAATAACAAAAATGCCTGGATGACAACGGACCTTTTTAAAATGTTCTTGAGGTTGCTAGATGCAAAGATGGGTGCTGCAAATAGAAAAATTCTTTTATTCGTTGATAAATGTCCGGCACATCCTCCAGATACTTGGAATTCAGTAACGGTGTGTCGCGGGAGCTGGATCATTTAAAAAGTGTGTCGCCAAAGCAAAAAAGTTGTCCCATCTATTTTTTGCTGCATATTCGTAATTGTTATAAAATTCTGATTGGAATGATAACAATGTCGACTGCTTCCTTAGTGTATCTTATGCCTCTCACTTCCCTCCTCCTCCTTTTTTGCCTTTCTACTGCATGTCTGTAATTGTTATAAAACTCTCAGTCGATTGATAACAATGTTGACTGTTTCCTTAGCCTGTCTTTCGCCTTTCAGCTGCATAATCATAATTTTTATAAAATTCTCAGTGGATTGATACTAATGTCTACTGTGTTTCCTTAGGATTTCTTATCCCCTTTCTTCCATTCTCCCATTTCTGCTGCATATTTGTAAATCCCCCTCCTTCCATCTTCACCTCTAATTTTCGCAAAATGCTTATTCTGGCAACTGGGAATTCGAGCTTCTGCTTTTTGAGCATTTGTGATTCTGACAAGTGGGCTTTCGAGCATGTACATTCAAGCAACTGGGACTAAACCAAATTAATCTGCTGTGATACTTCAGTGGTAGAATATCCACCTGGAAAGTTGTAGACCAGGGTTTGACTCCCGGTCATGGTCGAATTTTTCTCCTGCTTCAAAAATATTCCCAACTTAGCAGTTTATTATGCCTGTCTGCATAGGATATTAAGATCCCTTTTTATATCAATTTCAAAGTACTGAAAATGCTATAAAAATTGTCAACGCCACCATTCATTCATTTTTCATAGATTAGGAAACATTGCATGGGGTCAAAATGACCCCATGCATGCAATAAAAGCTGAAACAAACTCTGTTCTGGTGGTAGCTGACGATGCAGTGAAAACACCATCCTTTATGATTGGAGATAAATTGGGATGCCTTAAACAGCAATATCCATAAAGATAAGTATGCTTCTCAGTTTCACTTACCTTTGAAAGGAGGAGTTTTCATGTAAGTGATAAGGCAGCGTAAATGGAATAGATGTCCACAATACATTCTCTCCACATGTTTGTCAGCAGATTCGTTGACTTCAATAGCCTTCAAAAATGATAAATGATTCATTTCTTTATGATAATGTTGTTTATTTATGAAATATACTTTTTCTACACCTTTATTATATTTTTAGTAGCAATGATTGGTAGTCAGTCACGTTCAACGATGCAAAACTTAATATAAGTAATACTATTAAATGTTTAATCTACTACAATCATTCAAGAACAAGCAATAAAAGATGTACTTGCCTCAGGTATCTCCAATAGCGACAACAAGGCTAACCTTTTTTAAACCTTGTTGTGGCTATTGGAGAAATACCTAAGCCAAGTACATTTTTAAAATTTCTTGTTGTTGAATTATTTCAATCATGTTAAGGAACTATTTTAATATTACTATTATGTTAAAAAGGATGGGAAGGGTAGATATACAATTGTAACCTGGGGGGAGAAACTAGAACATGACATTTTACAATTCTCTCAATTTTCTATATAAGTCACCATAGGTCAGTCCGACTTCGATGAAACTTTAATTATATTACTCAGCATTTCTGACCTTTGTGAAGTATTAAACAGATGTGAAGTATCAAACAGAAGGGGAAGAAAAAGTATTTTACAGTTATGTAAGTCTGACTTCAATTAAACTTTAATTATAATACTTGCCATTTTTGACCTTTGTGAAGTATCAAAAAGAAGTGGAAAAAAATTATTTAAAACAAATAGAAAAAAGTATTTTACAGGTACATATTTACTTTATTGTGAATAAATCATTATTTATTGGTTTATAAGAATTCCAGAGCAATGCTGGGTGCTTTCAGCTAGTATATAATAAGTCAATTTAAAACAGCGGAATTCAATAATCTCTTTAACAGTATGATATACCATATTGCCATTCTTTTTCTTTTGATCAAATACATTTGAAGCATTTGATCCATAAAATCCATCCATCCCATATATTTGTTATAACAATAACACACACTGGTTTTTCTATCTCTTTTCCCCTACTAATTACCACCTTTTTATCATCATTGTGATATGTGGAAATCATTGCCAGCACTTTTTTATCACACCATTTTATGACCAACATGGAAACTGCATGTCTTGGAATTATTTCTCCCATTTTAAATTTTTTCTTTCACTGCCATAGGTACATTTTTCCAATTTATTTTCAGGGTTCCAACACAGTCTGTTGAATGAACTCTGAGAATCCGAGCCATTGACGGACTATTATGAAAATTCTCCATCCATACAATCCAGACATCCAATAAGTGATTCAATGAGTTTAAGAACAATTGCAGCTATTTTTGATGTGTCTACAGCACCCTGTGTGGCCACTCCCAGGTTAATGGTTTACCATTTCAAAAATCCCTGGGCACTAAAGGGCTATGTGAAGCATCATTTGCCTGTTTATTTTTACTCTAATCGAAAGTTGGATAACAAGCATGTTCTTCTGTAATTATTTCACTTTGAAGCATAAGTCAGAACTGCGGCAGTACTGCCAGAAGGAGAACTTAAGTTTTAACATTTTCCTTCTCATCGTCAATGCCCCTGGCCATCCACAAGCACTAGAGGACCTTAGCAGCAATATCAAAGTCATGTTTCTTCCCCCCAACACAACATTGCTAATCCAGTCAATGGACCAGGGGTTGATCGCCACATTCAAGGTTTACTGTTTAACCTTTAAATGCCGGAGTTAAATTTCCCTTAGTAGACTCCTGCTGACTGATTTAATTTTGGCCATTTAAAGTTTTCTTGCATTTGATCAGAAAATATCTTGTATTTCTTGAACTATTAGTGATAAAACGTTCAAATAAAAAGGATTATTTAATAAATCGTTTGGGGAATAATGGGATTACATCTTTTATAGTTAAAGAAAACAAGAGAATGCAAATCTGGTATAGTTCTATAATAATAATACAGTAAAACTCGCTTATAATGAACATGGTGAGACCAGAGGGTTTTGGCCTTTATGTCCGAGGCGCTGCTCTAACCAAGTATGGGGAGAAGGGGGCTGGGGAATTGAAAAAGAAAGAGGTACACGATAAGAATGTGTTGCAAATACAAAAAATTGTAATCATATGCAATTTGTATTTACAAGACATATACATATGTGCATACATGTCAGATAAAGTTTACAGATACATTTTACAAAATACATTTTTGCAGAATGTTCATATTTTTAATTGACATATTCATTGTATTCAATGGTTTTTAAAATATGTAGCATGGATGTAGACTCATTTTAGTTGGTTTTTTTCTTTGACAGTTCTTCTTCTTCTACTGCTTTTCTTATTTATTTAATAGAAAAAAACACTTCATCACTAACAGAGTTCGTTAAATAAAAAAGTGTCTTAAAGGCTTGTAGATCTTTTCTGCCTGTCACCTTAGTTAATGGTTCATCTTCTTTATCTTTTTCTTCGTCCTCATTCTTCTTCTCCTCCGTGCATCCAGCAATATCCTCAACAATGTCACTTATAGTCAGGACTTCATATGTTAGGACTTCGGTATCAACCCTGATGAAATCCTCCATATCTTTTCCGATGGTGTCCAAATCAATAACCTCTTGATGAGTTGGCAGAAGGAGTTCCTAATCGTTGCCTCCAATATGTAAGATCAGGATTGGGCAAAGAGAATTATGCCATCAAGCACAACAAATGTTTTTGATGTCTTGCCACCATCGATCGTGTTGATGATTTCCTTCAGCATTAATTTCCTGTAGTGAGATTTAAAGCTCCATATCACACCCTGGTTCATTGGCTGAAGAGTAGCGGTCGTGTTTGGAGGTAGGTGAAGGAGGTTGGTTAACTCCATCCTGGGATGAGAGGTACAGTTATCTGCAAGCAATAGGATCTTTATTTGCTTTGTACGAAGGTCTGCGCTCCAGCCCCTCAAGTGTTGACCAAAAATATCAGATGTCATCCATGCTTTTTTTGCCTCACAGAGAACTGGAAGAGACTTAACGTTTTTGAAGCAGTGGGGATGTTTCAAACTGATGAAGATTCGCCCATAATCTTCTTCACCAAAATGTTGTATCTAGCCACCTGTTGCTACACTGGAAATCACTGTATTCAAGTTCTCTAGCTAGTTCCTCTGCCTTTGCTTTTAAAATTGGTCCATTCATCGGCATATTCAAGTCTCGATGTACCATGAACCACCTCAAAAGTGATGAATCGAGGTCTTCTTTCGCGCATTTTCTGAAATCAAGAGGGATTACTATGGACGTGCATGAACAGAAAAGAGTGCTTCAAGATCAATGCATTTTGAAATGAAGGCGAAGTTACTCAATGGAATATGTACATACATATTTCTTACCTTAGTTTTCTCATGTTGGTTTTGAGTTCTTCAAAGTCTGGCCAGACAATATCAGGGTGGCCATTATATCCAAGGATTCCTTACATCCGAGTTTGTTATAATTGAGGATACCTGTATAACAATGATAAATTCAATAAAAAACTGATAATTTTTCTAGTTCATTTTTCATGCATTACAATACAAATTTTATTCTGCATTGCACTTAGAAATCTTGCTTTTTGTAGAATTCTTCAAAATAGGAAAATACATAGAGACCAACATCGCATATTTTGCCAATGCCGTCTGTATTTTACCTTCTCTGAGCATAATCGGGATTGAAGACAATCTCCCTATACAGGCAAATGTTTATTTTCTTTCATCTCTAATCGACCAAATGGGGCCCTGCTTACACCTTGTCTTCCCTTTGGGGAAGTTTTTGAGGGAATAGCTGATGCCTCTTCTTCAATAAGTTCCCTCACAAAAGCAAGGCGAAACTGCCAATTCATCATTTGCCTCTTCCCCTCCCCCCTGACCTCAGTAAAACATAGCTATTGAGCACTGTGGCCTTGAGAAGGTGGAAGAAGAGCTTCTTCATCCACTTTCAACACCCCTGGGCTGTGGAGAGATCAAAATCGGGGAGATGGAAAGGGGCTAGACTAATGCTCTCACCCTATTTTGTTTTCTCTCGGTGTGAGGGTTCCACACCCTCAGTAGTTGGGTCTACCACATGTTTGCCTTGACACATTTTGAGAGCAGGCCTCTAGGAGGACCCCTCCCAAATTTCACGCATCCATGACGAATGTAACATCTGTGGGCACACCAGGTTCCGAACGGGACCCTTTTTGTGTGCCCATACAGGCACGCCAGGCATTTAAAGGTTAAGGAAAACATTTGGCAGGCTCGTTAAGGAAACTAAAAATGATAAGATGACGGTCAAAGACATCTGGAGGACATTTACCATCAGGGATGCCATAATGATAATTGCTGATGCATGGAAAGAAGTCAACAATTCATGTATGAATGGAATGTGGCATAAGCTATGCCCTCAAAACGTGTATGATTCTGTGGATTCGACAATGAAGAAAACATGTCCCAGACTAGTTTGGACATTATAAAGCTCGCAAAGTTAGTCGGCTTTGAAAATGTTGAAGAAGGTGATGTGGAGGAAGTGCTTGAATCTCATCAAGAGGTCCTGTCAAATGAAGATCTTCTCGAGCTCAAAAAGCAACATGAGGAGGAGTGGAAAGAAGAAGAACATGAGGTAGTGCATTCCCTGAGTTGCAAGAGGTTGAGAGAAATATCGCACTACATTGACCTTGCTCTTGGCATAGCAGATGAGGATGATCATGATACAGAATGCAGCTCAAAGGTTGCTTTAAATGTAAGAGCAGCCAATAGCTGTTACATCAGAATGTACAAGGGGAAGAAGAGGAAGGCGAATCAGTTGACCTAGGAATGGTTTTTTTCAAGAGGAAGCCTCACCTCTGCCATCAACATCCAGCCTAACCACTCAATCTTCTCCCCCACCATCGCCTTCAGTGTCATCCATCCATCCCTCCCCCCCCCCCAATAACTTCTTCACTCACCTCATCCTCTTCAGCAGCTCCAGTAAGCTTCTTTAGCACAGCAGTGAATGTGTCTTTCTTACTACATATTTATTTGTCACAGCTTTAAGTTTATTTTATTTTCTACTTTAAATTATTGTATTATACACTGTATTGTATTCAGTATTACAATTTGAAATTTTGGTGATGTTGGATAGGCTAATACAGGAATGTACTCCCCTTAACCAGGACATCTCAATTATTTATATGGGAATATTGTTCTCGTTTTATGTGAATTTGATTTACACAGTAGTTTTCAGGAATGCATTAACTGCGCAAATCAAGAATTACCTGTATCGATTTTTTATTACGTATGTAAACGTTTTAGTTATTTGTTACTAGTTGGGGGTACCCAGAATTGCCTGGGTTTAATCAGTGGTTGCCATAAAAAGTAAAAATTAAATAAGCAGTGGAACTTATTTGAATGAGTAATTCAGGGCTCCACAAATTTTTTAAAAATCTAGGCGCCACCTCCAAAATTTAGGAGCCAGCACAGATGTTACATAATTTTGATAGATTTTTTTATCATCATCAGAAAGATAAATGTTTAATAATTCAGACACGAATCTGCTACAATAATTAATCCATGCACATTTATTTGTCACATTATGTAGCAGAACATAATAAAATGAGCCTTATGCATCTGAAAAAGTTTAATGATATTCTGAAAACATGTAGTTTACGAATAAGAATAAAAATTTGCAATTATTTTCAGGAACTTTAATGCTTCCGATAGATATATTCTATTTTGCTGCTCCTGTTGCTGAGCCCGATAATACAATATGACTACAGCACATGACTACAGTATAACCATAACCTAACAACAGCAAGCATATACAATATCTAGGTGCTAGCATGAAAATCTTAGGTGTCATGGTGACCTGTCACCCGGGATTTGTCGAGCCCTGTAATAATTGATCTTGTGAAATAATTTCAAGCTACATTCGTTAAAATGAAATTCAAGTACTCCGACTCCCCTTTACTGAAACAAGGTTTGCACTTATACTTCGTAGAATTCTTAATCTTCTGCGAGTATAAACGTACACACAAGCATGTTGCAGTGAATTTACTATCAACACTCGCAATCTATATAACCTATTCAGACATCCTCTTTTTCTCACTGACATTTTGGGAAAAAATTTGCATGCGGTGCAAGAGTAATTGTGGTATGTTAAACAATAATAATAATTAAAGCATATAAACAATAAATCAAGTGGGCATATATTTTTGCTAAAATCTAGAATTTTATCATGGAAAGCAGTTACTGTGGAAGAAATGTTTTGGGACTTTTTATGCTGATAGGAATTGCGCAGAAGCCCATGGTTCATTCCTATTTTCCATCAAAAGAGTTCTATCCATACCAGGATTTGGGGATGTTATCACTAGGGATAGATTTGAGCTTATTTGCAAATTTATGCATTTCAATAATAATGAAGAAAAAGATAATTACTGTGGCCCTCCAAAGTTAGAAAAAATTTTTCCTGTAATTTCACACCTGAATGAAAAAACCAAATAGGGAAATTTCAATAGACAAGTCCCTAACATTATGGAAGGGTTTCTATCTTTCAAGCAGTACATTCCTCTCAAGTCCTCCAAGTTCAGAATCATGACCTTCGAGCTGTGTTATGCAAGTACTGGCTACTTATGGTAATTTCTTATCTACACGGGAAAGGATGCTGTTTCATTCCCCTCTTATCCCAGCTGATGAAAACAAGACCACGGCAATAGTTTTGAATCTAGTGAAGCCTCTGCTGAGCCAGTGATGGTCTGCCTGGATGGACAATTACTATAACTCTGCTGCACATGTAAAACTACTAATAGGTTCGTATCATACTGACTGTGTTGGAATCTTGAGATTAAATAGGAGAAATGTCCCTCAGTATGTTAAGGAGAAGATGTCAAAAAACAGAAGTAACTGGACAGCATTCGGCTCCTATTTCAGTTATGAAGTGGAGAGACAAAAAAAATTGTCATAATGATTTCAACATTTCACAGTGATGAGACAAGGACTGTAGTGAAAGGTGGTAAAGAAAAACAGAGGCCCATTTATATGTTAGACTAGAACAAATGTATGGGTGGGGTGAACCAAAAAGATCAGCCACTTCATACATTTCATTGAAAGGAAATGCCATAGCAAGTGGTATATGAAGTTATTACGAAGATGTTTGAATACAGCAGTTCTCAATTCCTCCATCAAGTACTGGGCAAATGCGGGGAGAAATACTGACCATCCCAACTGATGGAAGGATTATTTGTCAAATGGGCCAAAGTAACTATACATAGTGTCCCAGGTCGACATTCCTCAGACAATGTAGTGCCACACCTCACAGAGACATTTTTTGAGGATCTCTCCTACAGGAAAGAAATACAAGCCACAAAAAATTTGTGATTTGAGCCAAACAAGGAAAAAGAAGGGACACCATTTACTGGTATGAATCATGTGATGTTGGTTTTGTGTATGGATTGCTTCAAAGATTACCACACCAAGCAGAATTACTAAGGTAAAAACATATTTTTTGGTATTTTTTTGTTGAGTGGGCAAATATGAAATCTCCTTTCTCTCTCCTGTCCCTGCACACTTCTACCATACATCAAGTTTCACTGAAAGTGACAACATTTTTCTTTGTTTCTTTTCAAAAACATCATTAGCACATGTATTTTCATGCTTCTGATTCATTACAAATAATACGAGGGTTAAAAAAATAGAAAATAACTCCACTGACATACTAATCACGTGACTAATACCACATCAGATAGAAGACTGAACAATGGTTAAGAAGGTTTATGTTTGTTTCATGCAGGAATTTTTTTTCTTGCTTATTAAGGTAGGGTGGCCAATTTGCTGATTGAACTAGCTGCACCTTCAGTGCTTTCATCTCAGTGAGTTTGTACACACGACTATGTAATATATTTTTAGATGTGAACTGGTGTCAGAATGACCCTAAATTAAAATCCCTTTCATTTGAGGATATCTTTGTCAAATAATTCGTAACCAAGTGGAAGTCAACGGAGAAGCTAATAAGTACAAACTGTATAATATACAGATAAGAAAATAAATGAAGATGACTTGTCATAATGGAATCGGGTAAATAAGATCTATTAATTCTGATTTCAACAAAATCTTATGTAGATTAGCTGCCATCAAAATAGCACTAAAAATTATTGAAGAGATTACTTTTTTTGTTGATTGGATAGTTTAATGATGGTTAATTTAATCGTAAGTTATCTACAAATACTAATTAGGCATAACAAATATTATAAGAAATTTATGTGAATGTAACATATGACCAAAACAATGTGTCAATGATTCAGCACACAATGAGAGCACTATAACGAAACCACACTATAAAAAGGGAAGCCTGTATCTCCCTTTGATAATACTACATACTAATGCAACTGAATTAAAATTAAATTATATTTTTTATTATGCTTAGTTTCAAACCTTCACAATGAACCTACCTCTGGGTCTGATGGGAGACATCTTTCCTTACAGAGCTGACAGTTTTCCTTTGGCAGATGTCGAAATTGGCCAACAAGAAATGCCACAATTAGCTCAAGGGATGGCTTGGGTTGATATGCACCAATAAACTGCCCTGAACAACCCTTCTTCTTAACCAATGGAGGCTGTATGCTTTGACGTGACAATTCCTTTGACTGGCCCAACAGCCAACGTTGGAACAATGGTGGCAAATTTGTATCCATTTCCAAGCTGAGAAAAAAGTTTCAGGTAATAACCTTTGCATAAAAACAGATATAACAAAAGAAGCTCAGCAGTAAGTATTTGGGCAAAACTCTAATATTAATAATTTCTTTATATATTTAAGAATAATCCATTGACACCCAATGATCACAATCTATTTATTACCAGTGGTATCACACTAGTGGTTCGCACTGGGCTGGTTGAACCAGTTGTTAAAATAATACATTCCTGCCAAACTGGTTGTTAAAACCCCGCAAATTTTGATCATTTGTTTTGACAAGCACTCTAATATCTACCGTTCTAAATTTATATAATTTCTATTGTATATACACCACCTTTCTGAACTTCGCGAATAATTGGTTCTGGAAAACTGATGCAAAATGCAAATTCGGGAAGTGCAAGTCCTATTTTCCCATAAGACGCAATGTAAAAATAGGAGAATGGTTCCGAGACAACCTAAAAAATTCACTTTTTATCATAAATAAAGCAATTTAACAGAAAATAAACTAAAATGTATCAGCAAATAAAAACCTAGCATCATAAAGTGAAAAAAAATTCTTTTAATCACTTTCAAAATGCATAATAGAAAATGAAAAACCCAGCATTACAAAGCAATAACACTTCTTTTGGCAATTGTGCCTGTGATTTTCAATGTTCTTATGTTCATTCCAAGGAAATGCTTTAATTTAAATGGATTAATTACTGAAAGGGAATATTGAGTAGGTGATGCACAGATGTTTTCTTAGGTTCTGGAACAAAGATTTCAAAGCTGCAAAAATAATACTAGCATTATAAAGTGGTAAAATTTATTTTATTAATTACATTCGAAACGCATAACAGAAAATCAAAACCTAGCATAAGAAAGTGATAAAACTTCTTTTAATTGTTCAAAATACATCACAAAAAAATGAAGCATTAAAATGGTAACATTTCATTTAGTAATTGCATTCAAAATACACAGCAGAAAATCTTATGTTTACAAGGTGATAGCAATTCTTAGATTTACATTAAAAATTTGTAATAATAAATAAAACCATAAAAAAACAAAATAACATTTCCTTAAATTATGTTCAAAATATGTACAAAGATAATAGCAAATGAAAACCTTACATTCCAAAATTATGGCATTTCTTCAAATTTTAAACTATAGTTTCATCATCGAAAGTAGCGGCATTGATGGTGAACTTCAAACTGAGCTACAAAATAATTAAGTTGAGAGTTATCAGGTCTATTTATTTCGAAAATTGCTAATAATGAGCATTATAAATAAAATATAACACTAATGTCCTTTTCTAGGGCATCAAAGTTTAAACAAATTTGAAACAAATAAGTAAAGGGAGTTCTCGCTTGTTGTCATCACAAATGCATGATGCAAAATGCAAATAATTGGCACGAAACGGAAGTAATGGTCATAAAAGACATTGTCGCAAAGTGCAAATTCACGAACCGCAAGTATGCAAAGTTCAAAAAGGTGGTGTATGTAAGTATTATTGGGTGGTGATAATGAATTACTCCAATTCAGAAGCTTCTTTAATGTGAAGAGACCTGTTATTCTTGCTTATAAAAGTCCAGATCTGTTGGTTGTAAATGCACAGAAGAGTGGCATTAAACATAGTTGGTGAAGAGAGAAAGTTGGTTGACGAAATTAAAAAGAGGCAAAAGAAATGAGTTTTTCAAATTCTAAGAGAAAATGAACTGCAGAAGGAAGTCAAAGAGGGAATGATGCTTGGATAAAGAGAGGTTTTCTCACATGTATTGTAGCGTCTGTTGACCTATCGCTCGAAGGTCGTCAAAACATTTGAAAGAGGGATTTGAGTAATAAACATTGAGAGACGTCTAAAACATAAGTACACCTTGCCCTCCTATAACACGGGGTATGCATTCTGAAAAAGCACCGTGTAATATGAATCTGTGTTATGTTTTTCAAAGTAAAATGGGGTTGTGTTCCATACCCTTTCATGTGTCCTCTTCCAGAACCAAAATTAGAAAACATATCACTCTCATGCACATTCATGTACAAACCTCATTGCATAAAACCAAATATAATATAATATAAAAAATAAGATAAAAACAGTTTTACATAGCAGTACAGCCTGGTAATGATGGCACACTAACAAGGAGAGGACACGGTAGTGGGGTCATGGATTTTTATAAAACTAGGTGTATAGCTCTGGATTCCAGGATCACTGCAAACTCCCCTTTAGGGCATATACGGCAGATATTTTTTCCGAAAATCATGATTAAATATTGCAATTTCTCGTCAACTGGTATAAATAGCTTAATATATGGCAAACTCATCAAGTAATTCTTGGCAGTGAGTGTATAGTAGTTACGTCCGAAATGTAAGGGCACGAGTTCGATTCACTCTTGGGTTGGTTTTCTTTTTTTTTTCATTTTGCCTCCTTTTACAAATCATTTTTCGCATTAAAATTTAACTGGGCAGCCACGTTGATATTTTTATTTTTTTCTGTGTTGTTTGGTGTTGATTCGGATTTTTTTCTCAAGTAATTAATTCAATGCACGATTGTCTCCACAAAGTTTACATTATTAAATCGCATATTCTTCATTGATCTTGGCACATGCTACATCCTATATTGATGCTTATGACATGGAAAGGATCCCTGAAATTATTTTTGCAAAGATTTCATCCGAATACTTATGATATAGGCAGAAGTATATCAGGCAAAGGATCGTTGAAAGTATAAAAAAATATGAACTGGTGAGAAGTCCGTTAAAAGTACAGTAATATAAATAAATAAAAATATTTCTTTTATGAATTTCTCAGAAATTTGGTTGATTGATTAAAAGCATTAATAATCTACAACCGCCAATCATCACTGGGACCAATGATGGGGAGAGTTAGAAGGGAAACTTTAATTTTCTTATGAACTATGAACTTTTGTTTTATGTTAGCAAATTTCTTTGCAGTGTCCTGGATGATTACATAAGTATCCCCATTAGGCGGGTATTATAATTATTGCTGTTAAATTGAATCTTTGAAAGTATTACGGAACTGATGGTTGTACTTCTTGATGAGAATTAAATTCATTCAATGAAACCTTAACAAAATTTTGAAATGGCATCAATTCTCTACCTCATTTTCCTTTGTCATGTTATAACTTATATATTGCTTGGTAGCTCTCGAAAGTGTAGTAAAGTCATGTTACAAAATTGATCATGGAAAAGGCTCATAATTTGCTTGTGAATTAATTAATCAACAGCCCTGAAGTGAATGAAGAAAATTTAAAGCTATCGAGTCAAAAGTTTCATGGGCCATCCTATGGACCAAAGGAAGAACTTGGTCCAGGTTGGCTGACAGTGGGGTCTCTTATGCTCTTTGGGGTCAACAAAATACTATTTCCATAAGAATGCATGGGAAATGGTGTGGAGAAACTCCAAAATGCCATGCAGCCCTTCACTGATGTGGATATAAATATACCTAAATATTAACTTACGATCATGGGAAATAGCTTATTTTATGCATAAAAGCCTGAATATTGAAGTCTGTTCATGTTTTGTCATATTACATGCTAAAAATCTTGACATTATCCTTTAAGCACAAAATTTATCAGTTTATATCAACATTTTCAGGGGGCAACAAAGTTAAATTTCTTATTGTTGTCCTCTTCAAAGGGAGATAGCCACGTAAAGATTACCACAAGGAAAATCCACGTCATGGCACACTGTAGAGGAAGAATAGTCAACACCAAGATAAAAGGTACAAATGAATTCATGCCTAAACATAGTCTATGAATACTTTTAAAGTGAGTGGAATGATTTTTAAGGAATATTAGAATATTGTTATCATTTACCATTAAAATTGAAAGATTTATCGCAACGTAAATCTATAAATCTATTTAAATTTGTTTGGTAACCAAGATGTTGTTTATTGTTTACGTTTTGGCTAATAGTATTGACATAATCCACATAATTTTATTGCTGTTTTAAAGGCTTCAGTGCATCTATCCATGTGAATATTAAGTAAGACGTTAATGCATAATTATATTAATGGTAAAACTTCACAATACAATACATAACACAGTAAATGTTAACATGAACATCGCTTGCATAATTAAGGAATGGAGAACGTTTGGTAAAGTTTGGATCTTTTTGGGGGGCTATACCCCCAAACCCCAGAACCAACAATTCAAAACTTGGGGTACCCAACAGCAAAAGTAAGTAAATTTCAAAATTTATTGTACTATTTTTATTGTAATATGACAACAAAAGTGGTAAATCAGTAAAAATAATAAATAATAACAATCATTTGCAACTTAAAAGAAAACTTTCCCGAGCGAAGGAAAGGAAAGGAAAGGTAGTGATTAGGGTGGCAACAAGGTGTTGAAGGAAGCCCAGCAGACACTTGCCAAGTTGAGGACCAAGTTGGCAGGCTGCTGGGGGCGTTGAAGAGACACATTTAAATAAACACGCGCACAGATAAAACGCAAGCTTATCGGGCCTATGTATGCCCTTCTTCAGGGAAAGAGTAACAATGTAATGTGACACACTGGGCGGGAAATGACAGGGTGATGTGGTAAGGTTGATGATTGGAGGAGGCGGGGAGTAGGAAGGGTGGATATCCAATAAGGAGGGAATATGGTAAAGTTCGAATACCTACATTGTAACAGGGGAGACATTGTAAGGGGGCAAATAGGTTTAGCGGAGGTTGAGGCCAGGCAGGGAGAAAGAGTCAAGAAGGTGTATATGTGCTAGTTCCCAGTGTCGGAGAAGGGGGGCGGGAGTGTCATAGGGTAGGGCGCGAATAATCCTAACATTGTAGCAACTATTGAAGGAGACATTGTGGGTATTGGCGTGTAATGCAACTGGGAGGGGGTATCTGAGAGAAATGCTATTCCGGTGACCGTTCATGCGGATGTTTAACGGATTGCTGGTGAGGCCTATGTAAAACGTGGGACAAAGGATGCAGGTAAGGAGGTAAATGATGTTACTGGTGATGCAGTTGCTTCTCGAGGTGATGGGGTAGGTGATGTTGGTGGAGGGACTCGAAAAAGAAGATGAGGGTTGGTGGATAGAGCATGTGAGGCAGCGAGGTTTGCCGCAGGGATGAGACCCTATGGCAAGAGGTGTGGTAGAAGTGGGAACTTCCTTGATCCACAAGATATTTGCCAAATTGAGGGGCCGGCGGAAGAAGAGGAGCGGGGGATTGGCAAAAAGGTTGGTAAAGAGGGACTGGTGGGAGGAAGAGGTAAGAATTGGGTGGGCAGCACGGAGGATTGTTTTTAGGGCTTCGTGGATACCAGGAAGGAAAAGTGTCATAAGAGTGAGTGGAGGGGTAGATGTAGGGATAGTGGATGTGTGAGGATGGGATCCATTGTGGGTAGGTGTCATCGCCCTATGGATCTGTTTGCGGGCCAAGACTGGAGGGTAGCCACATTTGAGAAGAGCGTCCTCGAGGACAGAGTAGTACTGTAGAAGGGAAGCTCTATCAGAACAAAGCCTCCATCCTCGACGAGCAAGGGCATAGGGGATAGAGGTTTTGGTATGAAGGGGATGGCAGCTATCAAAGTGGAGGTATTGGAGGCTGTTGGTGGGTTTGATGTGAACACAGGTGCGGATTTGGCTGTCTTGAAGGTAAAGATCGACATCCAGGAATGTGATGTGGGAGGTAGAGGATTGGTGGGTGAAGGACAGTGAAGGATGGGAGGAGAGACGCGAGAGAAAGGAAAGGAGAGAGTCAGGTCCATGCGTCCAAATGAGGAAGACATCGTCGATGTATCTCAGCCACAAAAGTGGTCTGAGTGGAACGTTGAGGAAGAGTCTTTCCCATTCACCAAGGTAGCAATTGGCGTATGAAGGCGCCATTCGGGTGCCCATCGCAGTGCCTCTAATTTGAAGGTAGTGACGACCATCGAAAGAGAAGTTGTTCAATTTGAGCACCATTGCTGCCAAGTCTAATAAGAAATGGGAGGAAGGTCTTGCGTCGGGTGGTCTTGAGTCCAGGAGTTTACTAAGGGCAGAAAGTCCATCATCGTGGGGGATGTTTGTGTAGAGGGAACAGACATCGATAGTGGCCAAAATGGTATTGGGTGGGAGAGGAAAGGGGAGGTGTTTGAGACGTTTGAGAAAGTGGTTAGTGTCTTGGATGAAGGAAGGGAATTGACGAATGAGAGGTTGTAGGTGGGAGTCAAAGAAGGCAGAGATGCGTTCTGTAGGGGAATTAAAGCTGGCAACAATGGGGCAGCCAGGGATGTTGGGTTTATGGATTTTAGGGAGAAGGTAGAAAGTGGGTGTGCGAGGTTTGTTGGGGATCATTAGTGCAATGGCGGAATCGGAAAGGCCTTCCTGTTTTCCTGAGGAATGAAGATAGGACGAAATTTGGTAGGAGTGGTGGTCTGTGGGGTTGGAAGTAAGGTAATGGTAAAAGGTTTCGTCAGAAAGTTGGCGCTCGGCTTCCTCGTTATATTTGGCCTTCTTTGACATAAACAAGGCCTTCGATTCCCGGCCTGGCTACTGCGACTGATGGAATCATATCAGGCTGGGAGGTCCTTTGCAGTCTGCTGACATACAGCGAGATCGGCATCTCATTCCATCTGTGCAGGAGTTCCACAGGGATCGGTACTGGGACCGATTCTTTTCAATCTCTAGACTGCAGACATCCCAACTAGCAGTTCATGGAACATCATGGCGGCGCTCTATGCTGATGATGCAGCACTCCTAGCAATATCCACCAAGTCATACGCCGCAGCCTCCTACCTACAGGAAGCAGCAGATGACCTGATGGCTTGGTACAAGAAATGGCTAATTGCCATCAATCCAAAGAAGACTCAGGCAGTTGTCTTTCATACAAGACTGAAGCCGAAGATCCCGGAGGCACTGGAGATAGAGGGGGAGGAAATCAACTGGGAGAAGTCGGCAACCTACCTCGGAGTCGTCCTTGATGAAAAGCTCCAGTTTTGCCAACAAGTCAAAAACATCGTCGGAAGAGCATATGGTGCCAGAAGGGATCTGGCTCCTATCACTAGGAGTCCACACTCCGACTTGCATCTGCCCCTACTTCTGTACATGATGGCACTTCTCCTGACCATCCTATATGGATCGCCAGCCTGGTCATCAAGGGTCATGGCGAAAGAAAGAAGACGAATGGAGGTTCTGCAGAACAGCACACTCTGTATCATCTTGAGACCAGGAGGTGGCATCAACACCACCACCCTCTTATCAGCAGCTGCTGTTTCTTCTGTAGAGGACAGAATGAAGGCGGCAGTTAAAAAATTCTATGATGATCTTCAGCATAAGGCATCGGAGGAGCTGAGGAACATCGCAGAAACTAGGGTCAAACCCTGGGATCGTCAGAAGCGGCCATGTGCAGCGACTGGAGCTCCCGAGGACCAACCGCCCATTAAGAGGCAGAGATGAGAGGTGAGGTTACCCCAAAGAGGCGCTGAGAGAAGAAACAGTAGACTCACTGCAGCAATTCCCCGGAGAGAAATACTGCAGAAAAGCCCTCTTCGCAGAGGAAGAAGAGGGCTTAGGACAATATCGACCCCGAAAACTTATATTTTATAGTGCCTAAAAATGCCTATTTTCACATTAATGTCTAAAAATGCCTATTTCGACCTTAATGCTTATTTTTGCCATTTTCTTGCAAAAAAAGCCTAAAAAGGGCTAATTTTGTAGACAAAATTGACAATAAAAGCAGATTTTGGTACTTGTCATGTTTTTTAAACTGACTGTAAAATGTTCAGTTGAGGGTTGGGAAAATGTCCTTCACACCACGGTCATGATCAGGTGGCGAACACCAGCTCAGACCTGTCACGCATCCGGCGGTGCTATTCTGTTTCCCCATGTTGCATGATGCGACAATGTAACAATGGGTTTAATCTGATGTTGCGTTAATTTCTCGTTGTTACATTGTCATAAATTTATGTGACACGGGAAAACGAGAATAACCCTGCAGTCCATCTCCTGACTGCAGAGGGTGAAGGTGAGAAGTGTGAGCGTGAAAATTATGAAAGTGCAATGCATAAAGTAGCAAGTTCGAAAGCTTATTTAATACGTCAGTGGCTACAAGAGTTCCCATACTTCAAAACGGATGGAAAAATTATCTTCTGTCAAGCATGCAACTAGGAGGTAAATACATTATAATGCTGGCTTGCAACGAATTATTGGCCATGAATTGCTTGTCATCTTTCAGGCAAAAACCATCAACATTTTTTGTTTATACGAGCCATTTTATGGTAACTATAGACGTAGTTATTCAAAATGTCCAGCAATCCAGCTGCGGACCTTCATAGCTCTAAAGTAAATTTTATCCCATTGCCATATTTATTAGATTATTTCCATATTTTTAAGGTTAAATATTTCTTCATAATTTTTCTTTATAGTATTGAGTTATAAAAAATCTCACTTAACTCTGGATGTCCAAGGAGTGCTACATAAGGCAAATGTTGAATGCAAATCGAAGATGAAACAAACGCTTTTAACAAAAACTTCTGAAGGATCCAGCAAGAAGAATCAGTTTTATGCAGATTTGTGTCATGCAATTGTGGCAGCCAACATTCCATTCAGAACACTAGAAAATCCAACATTCAAGAGGTTCCTAGAAAGATACTGCCATCAATCGGTACCTTCCGAATCAACACTAGGCAAGAATTACGTGCAACCCACGTACGATGATGCAATGTGCAGGATATGGGAGGACATTGGAGATTCAGATACTTGGATATCAGTCAACGAAACCACTGATGCTCTCAGCAGATACATGGCCAACTTGGTTGTTGGGAAATTGGACCCAGATGTGTCATCCAGAGCCTACCTCATCTGCAAAAAGCAACTTGCCAAAACAAATCAGGAAACAATAGCACACTCTGTGAACAATGGACTGAAAGTGCTGTATCCCAACAATCTAGATGAAGAGAAAGTGCTGCTCCTATACACAGATGCTGCATCATACATGGTTGCTACCATGCAGTTGCTCAAGGTGTTCTATCCCTCTCTTGTGCATGTGGAATGCCTTGCCTGTGGTTTGAACCACGTAGCAGAGAAAATAAGACTGGAAATCCTCAAGGTGAACAAATTGATCTCCACCATGAAGAAGGTCTTCGTCAAGGCACCAACAAGAATACAGGCTTTTCGAGAAAAACTGCCCGATGTCCCTCTGCCACCTGAGCCTGTGCTCACCCGCTGGGGCACATGACTGAAAGCAGCTGAATATTACAGTGAGCATATCCTTCATGTCAAGGAAGTTGTGACAAATCTAGCAGAGGATACTGCCTGTGTCACTTTGGCAAAAATGTTGCTGGATGATCCCTCCATTGCCAAGGATTTGGTGTATATTAGATTCCACTATACATCCCCTGTGTGGATTATTGCTGAATTGGAGGGCTCAGAAAAACCCATCTATGAAAATACTGCTTTGCTGAATGAAGTGAAACAAAAAATCAAGGAAGCGTCAGGTGAAGGGGGGGAAAGTAAGAGCAAAACTAGAAAAAGTGCTACAAAAGAACTCAGGTCTGCAGAGCCTATGTACAGCAGGAGTTATACTGGCAGGAAAATCCAGTGAAGTTGAGAGCAAAATTCCATTTCAGCATGTACCTAAGTTGAAGTTTGCCCCAGTCACATCAGTTGATGTTGAACGTTTCTGCTTACAAGATGATATTAACTGACAAATGCCATAGTTTTGTGGTAGAAAACTTAGAAAAGGTGCTTATTACTTACTCTGAGGTCAACTACGGGAAATTTGTGGAGTAAACACAAAGAGGTAACAAATTCATTATGGGAATTTCGAATGAAACAGTTTGTCAGATATTCTGCATAGTACTTAAATATATACTTGAATAATGTTTTAGGTCAGTATTACTATATGTAATGTAGATAGTATTTTCTCTGTAACGCATGGTAAATTAACCATAAGAATAAGTTTCATTGCATAGTAGTTAAATATTTTTATGTTCTTTGAAAACACAAATCAATAATGTTTCGTTGACTGGTAATTTTTGGAGGTAGTTTTTAGAGCCTATTTTATGTTTTATAAAGCCTAATTAAGCTACTTAAAGAGCCTATTTTAGTCGCCTAAAACTTAATTTTTAGAACCTAAAAATCTGCGGTCTAGTGATAACAGCATGCATTGTCATATTTTTATCTTCACGTACATGTTGGTCTCCTCAGCAATCCGTGCAAAGAGCATTTCACTAAAACTGTGTTGGAAGAACTGCAGTGTTGCATTTGGCTTACTTCCAGTAGTAGGAGGCTTGTAACCTTATGTGTCACTGTGAGCAGGCCTATAAAAATCTTGATCGTCCTCTCCGTACTGCATCCGCTCATCAATTGAAATTGCTATTTTCACTTTTTTCTGATTCACATTCTATTGATTCACTGTCAGAATCATAATCCTGAACTTCAACATCACTGTCATCAATGAAAGATGCAGCACTATAATCTGATTCGTCACTTATTTCATTGGCACACAAGTCATGCTTACCAGAAGATGCCATTTTATCAAAACACTAGCGCATGGGCAAAAAGATTTTTTTTCTACCATGCAACCAGATGGCATCACCATGTAGCAGAAGTATTAAAGAGGGCATGCATGGCATCCCCAGTGATCATCACTTTTCAAAACCAAAAAAAATATATTTAGGCATGTCAGAAGAATTCTGACACAGGACCTGAACTGGAAAAAAACTGTCGAAACTATTCCAACAGAGGACCGCAAGGATTAATATATAGTGACCAATTGATCAGACCTCAATTCACCACAAGACAAACTTGTCGCACGTCAATACATTGCACGACAAACTCATCACACATCATGTCATCGCTAGGCAAATTAGAAGGTGAGATACCATGACTGGTGCTCGGCAGTGACACTTGTTGGGTTGGGAGTCACCCCCTGCCATACACCATCCAATGTAATCCTTGCATAATTTTCAAAGAGAAATGCAATTCATTCTGATATTATAGAAATTTAAAGAAAAATTATTTTGTGGAAAAGTGTCTTCCCCTGCCCTTCACCAGTCATGGTGTCTCGCTTTCCAATTTGTCTCACAACTAATTTGTCAAGCAATGAATTGATGATGAGTTTGTTGTGCGATGAATTGATGCACAGTGAATTTTTCATGCAATGAATTTATGCACGATGAGTTGTCATATAACCACAGTAAGTATGGTTGTGCATTTCATCGATGTTTTTCAAAATATACACCAAATAAGTTTAGTAAGAAATTAGGTCATAAAATCTTTTTTCTTTTTTGACAGTCTTCTTGGATTCGAGTAAATAGGTTATTTTTAGTTTTATTAAGAGACGTTCTTACAGCATGTCATTAGCAAAATAATAGGGTCAAAATTTTGGATATCAGGCATTTAAATTGGGACCAGATGGGCTGTGTTTGAGGTAAACATTCACAAACAAATTCAACAATATATTTTCATTTACTAATAATATAGTGTCCTCGGTTTAACGTCTCTTTGATTAATATTAATTCACGTTAACGTTGTTCAAAAATTACTACCCATATTCAAATTAACATCGTCGATGAATCGAGTTAACATCGTTCTGACTCAGCTCTGAAATAACGCACGGAAAAAAACTGCATAGATGATTCTCATGAGTATCTGTTACACAATGCTTCTCCAGTTGTGGCAGATCACTTTGAGTGGAAAAAATGTTTTGGATCAATGTATCTCTCTAAATATAAAAATTTTTTGAGATGCTGCACTGGCACACTATTCACTAAAAGAGGAGAGAGAGAGTATTTACCGTGGGCTATATGGTTGGTGATGGAGTGGTTGAAATGTTGGGGATAGCTTGTGTAACCTTTTTCCGATGGTGGATTATATTAGTATTCCCGAGTACCTCGGCATGGCACATTTAAAGTCACGGTTATTTCTATGGGCCGCACCTAATGTCTCATATGGTTTGATGGTCCGTAATCCTTAAGAGATATGTAAGTTGCTAGCAGTCATTTTGACTGCATTGGAAAATTTTTACCTGTTTAAAAAGTAAAATAAATAAAAACAGTTCGCGAGTAGGTTTAGTAAATTAATTGTTGGTCTGTGAATAATTACACAAGTACTTCTAATTTCCAATGACTTGACTGAAAATTGCAAGACAAAATCAAGGCATGTCCTACTTAGAGCAAGCGGAGGGAGGGGTTGATGTGCATAGCCCGTGGAGTGGGCAAAACTGCTTTGTGGTGATAATGGCCCCCTTCTCCAAGTATCCCCAGCAATCATTAAAATCCTCTTAATTCCCAATAATGAAATCTTACAAGCTTTGTGAGTTGTGCAGAAAGGAAGACCTGCAGAGTGCCTCATTTATAAACTTGGAATTATTCTGTCCTATTAGGATAATTTCAGTTTAACATCTCCAGATTTTATTTTTATTTGTATCAGCTGTTGCTCCATATAATAGTTATCCTTTTTTGGGCCTAATGAAAGTCACAGTTCAATAAAAACAACTAAATAAATGTATTATATACCTCTATTACAGTAGATTTTTATTAATAATACAGTAACTGCTGTAAGAAATAATTTGCTTGTTGCATTTGTTTTCTAGCAATGTCAACTCACGAACTTGCATTCACAGAAGTGTTCGTGGCTCTCTGTAAACTTTCTAGTAAAAACACATCATTCTCTTTCATTCGTGCCACTACATTTCGCCAAATTGGTATCACAAAGTTCTTTTTTCTTGTACTATCGTGAAATGTAGCCTTTTCCGATTTTGGTCACCTTGAAATGTAATTATGTCATACTATTTGTTATTTTATGCCATTTCTATGTTATTGTATGGTTTTATTGATTTATTTATTTTCTGAAACCATTCATATCATACATGACACCATAAAGCTACATAAAAACAGTATATTATAATATACTGTCTTTTCATGTTTCAAGAGGTTTTTAACCCAAAGTTTTGGAATCGATTATATTGCATAACATGGGTTCTTATGGGAAATACTGATTCATTTAACATTGTTTTGTTCTATGTCACTATTTTCTGGTACGAATTCACGATGTTATTTGAGGACACTGTAAATTTAAAGCTTTTCCACTATAAAACTATTAATTCAAATAAAATGTTTCTTTCTTGACATTAATTTGGATTTTGCAATGGTTATTCTAATGTTAAATAGTTTTATGGGCATATAAATATACTTACTTTAGTAATTACATGGAATAAAATATATTAAAGATATAAAAAAATCTCACCTAACTGTTTGTGCTGGGTATTCATCTGGTATAAATAACTTGGTTCTTAAAAAATATGAGTCTTGATTAAGTTTCAAGCTTATTGTGGAAGTTTTTTGTTTCAGCTTCAGTTCATCTGTGCTGGTGAGTAGATTCTTCTTTATAGATGCAATTTCATCATAGCAACACGAGAGTGGGTTCTCATCAATGAAGTTCCGAATAAATTTCAAAACTGGTAACACCTAGCAAATAATGCATACAAGGTTATAGGATGGCATATACAGATGGACAAAATGGATCATAAGCTACAGATGTAAACATGCTCCAGTAGGAGGGGAAAAGAGGGTTAGAGATTTCAAGCAAAAACCTCATTAACCCCTTAGCAAAAACCTTTGTGCGGGATGAAAACCTCACTTTTTTCATATCTATGGCCTATACTATGAATAAAAACCTGCATATTGATAGAAAATGTTTAAAATTAGAGTAGGCCTACATGCTATACAAGAAAGTTATGTTCCTGAAAAACCTCACTGATACTCACACCACAGCTACCAAAACCAAAAGCATATGAGAAAAGAGGCGTTCAATTTCTAGCTCACAAGAACCAATACAAAATGGGTAATCCAAAAGTAATGCCTCCAAATTTTCTCTTCCGCACATGATGTCATGTACGGAATATAATGGTATCAGGTGAAAATATGAACCTTCCAGTCAATATCCTGGAAATTTCATCAATGCATAATACGTGGCTGGGCTGTGGTAGTCTGTCAAAATGGAAGGTGACATTGATGTGCATATGAAGCAGCGTACTTTAATTAAGTTCCTGTCAGCAGAGAAAATTTCGCCAGTTGAAATTCACTGATGTTTGAAGAATGTTTACAGTGACAACTATGTTGATGTAAGCACAGTTAGACAGTGGGTTAAGCATCTCAGCGATGGTGAACATGTTGTGAAGGACATGCCCAGATCTGGTCGCCCTTCCACTGCAATGACAGCGAGAAATGAAGAGAGAGTGGATCAGCTGATTCATAATGATCGACACATTATGACAGAGGAATTGGGTGAGATTGTGGGAATTGGCTTTATTGCACTGCACAAAATTCTGGGCAATCTGAGATACAAGAAATTGTGCCAGGTGGTTCTCATGAATGTTAACTCCAGATCACAAGGAGCAAAGAATGCTGGCATGTGCTGATCTTGTGGAGCAGTATGAGACCATGGGTGAGAATTTTCTCTACATCATCACTGGAGAAGAGACTTGGATATACTACTATGTACCGGAGATCTCCGGTAATGAACAAACCAGAAGCCTACTAAGTTTTTAAATATTTACTATGGACCCTTATTGTAATACAGGAAAAAATTAGAAAGGATCAGAGTTAAAGTTTTTTCCAATCGTATTTTTCTAAAAAAGGTAAAAAATTGACCATTTTCCACCATTTAATTCAGCCCCTAATCGGTTAATGAAGAGCAGCAAGGGGGCCAACTGCTTAGCCCTTTAATGCCGGAGTTTTATTTATTTACTTTTTCATATTTACAATTTTAGGTTCTTATTATATGTAAATGCTATAGTTAAAATTACAAGTAAATATCTGCAATGGTTCATGAGAAAAGTGCCGTGTTCATATGATCATGCTAGGCAGATCCCTTAGCAATTCCATCCCCATCATCTTACCGTTTCTTTCCAAGGAAACGCCGAATGCCAAGAAATTACATCATGTTATCTCTTGAATTTAATAATAAAAGTCAATATTTAACATATTAGATTTATTTCACATATATAATTATATATATTATATATAACTAGCAGAAATGCCCAGCTATGCTTGGGAAAGAGTTTTCTTTTAAGTTGAAAATGATTTTTATTATTTACTCGTGTATAAATTTGAGTTGAAGGCTTTCGCAGCATTGCTGAATGCTGGTGGCGGTTTTCGGGTTTCGCTGCGTTGGCTCTCTGAGAGCCAGAAATGCCGCCAACGCAGCGAAACCCGAAAACCGCCACCAGCATTACTCATGTATAGTTTGACTCCTTGTATAGTTCGGCCTCTGATTTCTCAGGCGAAAAAGTTAGATTTTTTCATATATCTCGTGTATAATTCGACCCTAGCTTTCTACTTACTCTTTTACCCTAGATTTCCATCAGGATCGACATTTTTCGTTTCGATATCTCGAAGCTCACAATCGAGGTATATAGAACGATCTTGGTTTTCAACAGCTTTTAGTATCATAATAATACTATACTAATAATAAACTGCAAACATCGTAAACCTATTGCACGATCTTGAGAAGAAAAATATTTATTACTTTTTAACTACGAGATGTGACATACGAATGGTGGCAGAATTTCTAGCAAATAGACGAAAATTAAGCTTATATAATGAAAATTAATAGACGCATATTACTCATAAAACCTTTAATAAAAGTTATGAATGATAGTTGAACAAGATGAAATAAACTCATTTTAATTCTTCAGCTTTGTGACTTTATACATTGTATCATCATTTGGAATTAACAATATTGGAGTAACATAATGGAGTTATTATATAGGTATGCCTTACGGCTCTATAACAAAATAAAGAGAAATTCTTTACATAAAATATAATGCATGCTTAACTTTTCTGAAAATTTATTTATGTACTAAAACCATAAAACTCTTGTTCATTGCTGTCTTTATTAACAAATAACCTGCCCCAATCTCCCGCTTGAACTAGATCATCATATGGTAAATTAATTAATTAAAGGTAAATAGGAAGTTTTGGAGCTATATCATAGAAGTTAAGTCAGCGAGGTGGGTGACCAAAAAATATCTTGATTTTTATTATGATATTTTTAAAAAGATAATTTTTTAGATCCGAGATTTTAAACCCTCAAAAGTATTACTCGTGTATAGTTCGACCCCCAATTTTTTGCACAAAAATTTGGTCTTAAAAACTCAAACTATACACGAGTATATATGGTATTAATTGTGGTAGCTCTGCTTTAAAAATCTTGATTTCGTTATGGTATTTTGTAAAAATCATATATAAAATTTAGTTGACATCTGTTGAGCCAATTCATTCCAAATCCATAGTTACTGAAAGAGTTTAATTTTTAATTGTGGCACCTGTTTAGTTGATCCGGTCCAAATATGTCATTCTGGCTTTATATATATGTGTACAAAATAAATATTATAAAAGGGTTAAAATCGATGCAGACAATTCAACACAAAAACATATAAAAAGAAAATTTTTAAACTTTTATTTTGGCAGCCCTGCTTTGTATATCTATCCTAAAAATCTTATTTTTGCTTTTTTATCCTGCAGAACTCCTTCATATAAAATTTTGTTGAAATCGGTTTGGTCAATTCCTTCCAAATTCATAATTACTTTGCAATTGTGGCACCCCTACTTAGTTAATTGGGTCGAAGTATGGCATTTTGGCCATGAATTTCTGTGAAAATTCTATGTAGCAAATTTGGTTGAATTCGGTTAGGCCATTTCCTTCCAAAAGCATAACTACAGAAAATTTTATTTTGCAATTGTGGCACCCCTGCTTGCTCTATCCGGTCCAAATATGTCATTTTTTTCATGTATTTATGTGAAGATTCTATGTACCTACCTAATTTGGTTGAAATTGGTTCAGCCAGATCTTCCCTGATATATATACGTACAGGCAGATGGACATTGCCAAAATTTGGACCGACCGTTCCATGGGGACCCCTGGAAATCGTGAAATTTGTATCGACCCTACATTACGATTCTTGACCCCGTTGACTGATTTTATCCATTTTAGGCTCCAAATGTATCTCATCAAAACATTGATACTGTTGGAGAATTCATCAAAATCGGTCAATTGGTTGCTGAGATATGGCTGCCACAGACAGACAGATAAACATTCTCTTTTATTTATAGGATTTTATATTTCTATAATAGAAACAAATTTTATAATAGAAAACTAAAATATTAGACAGAGAAATGGTTAACCTGTATGAAATTTCGAAAAGCATGTAATACATAATCCTGCATCACATTTTATGCAAAATGTGCACACAGTACTAGAACACCTTTCAATAGCACAATGGCATCTGTTTCCTGACATTGTCAAGTATTTGGATAGTCCATCAAGGCGAATTTCGTCACTGACTTGGACCTGCAAATTGCTAACCTTTGACATTGACGGTCGCCCAGTGGCAATAGAAGGATTTTTATACCAAGTTAGATAGATTTGAACTATGCCACAATGAAAGTCTAATTGTAAGACTTCAGCTCCTGACCTTTTATGAAGAATCCACGCATCGTGTAAGGACATGTCTACTAACCACGTAAATAAACACCACCACCATTTTCCCCCTCGAATTCCGATCCTATAATAGGACACATTCTCATCCATTGTCTATTCCTCCCATATGTATATCACGAATGGTTGAAAATGCTGTTTTTTTTCTCTGATTGAGAATATCATGAAACCATGTTTTATATTCTTTGATTACAAAACCCATTTTAAATGGGATAATTCTGCTAGTTTGGTAATATTAAACAATATATAATGAGGAATAATCCATGAGATAAATTCTTTAAGGCAGAGGTCGGCAACGCAACGACCACAGGTGCCATGGCATCCGTGAGAAATTTATCTGTTGCCCACCAATCAAAAAGAGAATATTGGTTAAACAGAAAAAAGAAAACTCTCTGAAAATCAGTAACTTATGTTACAAAATGGAGAAGAAACTCCGAAACCAAAAGGTTACAACAATAACTTGAGCCGAATTCTATTTCGATTACAAAGTAACCATCTTCCAGACCTGGACTTAAGAGTGAAAGGACTGGAACATACCTATACATTGCTGAATAATGACATTATGATCATTAACAGCATTCATTCCAAAACTAACTCCTCTCCTAATGTCACTTTCCCTTCTCCCTACCCTGCTTTAATATAAATACAACCTAATAAACCCTCATTCTTCACTTGAGAGTGTGAAACTGAACTATTATCTTTACCTTATCTTTGTTCTTGGTTTGTTCTAGAGTTCTTTTCTCTGTCTTGTAATACAATTTTGCACAAGTTAATGAGGTAATTTGTTTGTTCCAGAGTTCTGTTCTCCATCTTGTAATACAACTTGCTACAAATTAATATTGTAATATTTTGGTTTTGGAGTTCTATTCTCCATCTTATAAAACACATTGGGACAAGTAAATGTTGTAATTTGTTGGTTCTGGAGTTCTGTTCTCTGTCTTTTTATAATATTTTGTGCAAATTTTATCCCCATGACAAGTAATAAGAGATCAAGGACATATTATTTCAATGTTGATTGGGAAGAACAATTTTGTTTTACTGATTATAAAGGAAAGTGTGTATGTTTATTACATAATGTTAGTGTCACACTTCCAAAGAAAAGTAATGTTGAAAGGCACTTTACTACAGTCCATGGAAGTTTTAATACTAGTTTTAAGATAAACTCTGAAATTAGAAAATACAGAATTTCTGATGAAATTTAGTTTAAACAAAAAAATTTTTACTAGACCAGTTCAGCAATCAAAAAGAGCAACAATTGCCTCATTTAAAATTTCGCATTTGTTGGCTAAGAGATAAAAATCTTTTGAAGATGATGAAATTGTAAAAGAAGCCATGTTGACAGCTGCTGACTCACTTTTTGAAGATTTTAAAAATAAAAACTAAATCATTTCAGCGATAAACATGATTCAATTATCAACAAGAACAGTTTCAAGAAGAATCGAAGTTATTGCAACTAATATGAAGTCAAGAGTTGGCTAGTGATTTATGAAATTGTATTTTCTTCTCATTGCAACTAGATGAGTTGACAGACATATCAGACAGTTTTCAATTAGCCATTGTTGTGAAGATGGTGTTTAATAATTTTTCTGCCAAGGAAGAATTCCCTCAAAAAATATGTCCAAGAAAGTAATATACCATTTCAGAAGTTGATCGCTATTACTACAGATGGTGCACCTGCAATGAAAGGATGTAAAAATGGTTTATTGCACTATGCAAAGAAGATTCTGTATTTCTGAAATTTGTTTCCTATCACTGTATTATATATCAGGAAATATTGTGCGCAAAAGTTTTAACTGTAAAGACCCACATATAGGATGCAGGGAGGTTTTCGGCTCAAATTCTGAGAATTTTCTGTTCCCATGTATAGGATGCAAGAAGGTTATCTCTTAAAATTCTAGGAATAAACAATAAGTTGCAATAAAAGATTCATATCCATTCTATTAGATGATTTCCGTTGAATGTACTTTCTGCTAATTATAATCTGAAAAGTGAATTTACTGAAGTATTTGTATTACAAGATTTACCTATGTCAAAAATAATTATTACAGGATATAGTAAAACACTTTGGAAAGCAATGTAGAAGATGAAATGTAGCAGGTTTTCATTACTCCTACCCAACTGAAATAAAAAACTCTGTAAAAATTTCTGCGATTGTCTGTGAAACTTGCAGTAAAAAAATATCCTGAATTTAAAAAGGTAGACTCATTCGTAAAGCAGATATAAAAACTATCTGTCAGTGGATCATGAGAGCATGGAATGACCTCCCCTCAGAAATGATAATTAAGAGATTAAAGAAATGTTAAATAAGTAATGCTTTAGAAGGAAGTGAAGACGACATATTATGGGGAAATGATGACAACAATGGCATGAAGACCACAAAATTAGAATCAGAAGCTTCAGAAACAAATGAAGTTCACGATGAGTTCCATATTACCGATGATGACTCTGATGATGGTGAATTTCCAGGATTTTAGGGAAATTGTTTGAAAAGTTAGATTTGTTTTCTTAATTGAAGATTTTTTTCAATGAGCAGATGCTTGATTTTTAAATTTTAGTTATCAGATATTTCATTTTAACTGAAGACTCCATACAGAAAGAACGAAAAATGTTTAATATCCATCTATGAGTATGAGTGGCTAATAAAGAGAAATATCTTGTATTTACAATTATTGTTTGTAAAAGTGCAATCTTTTTTCATATTAAAAAGTTGTATTTTAATTAAAACACTTTGATGGTTAATAAATATTAGTTTGCAGCTGTTTATTTTTCATCGAACTTTTCGTAAAGAGAAAAACATGAAGTATTATGTACTCGTGTATAAAACACCCTACTTTTTAGCTTAAAAAATTTGGAAAAAAGTGTGTCCTATATGCGGGTCTTTACGGTAGTTTTCAACGTGTTATGAAAACTGTAGCAAAAATAGTAAATTCCATAAGTGCTGTAGCAATGCAACACTGCTTGTTTAAAAATTGCTTTAACAAGATGAAGAAGCAGAATTTGGTGATCTCCTTTTACATACCAAAGCGAGATGACTCAGCAGGGGAAAAATTCTTGTGAGATTTCTAAATCTGATAAAGGAGATAAAAGAATTTCTTTCATCAAAGAATGAATATTATGCAGTTAGATGACAAAGCTTGGTTGATCGATTTCGGCTTTCTTACTGATATAACAGTAAAACTGAACAAACTGAATTTAGAAATGCAGGGGAAAAAATCATCACATTGCTAAAATGATTAGTGCAGTAAATGCATTCAAAGGTAAACTATCATTATAGAAGTCTCATCGAGCGAGAAATTCACTATCACATTTCCCAAACTTAAAAAATATTATTGCTAATCTGACTGATAAAAATGTCACCATTGCACTATGTGCACAACACATTGAAACACTTCTGGAAGAGTTTAATTCTAGGTTTCATCTGTTTTCTGAATTGGAACCAATTGTGACATTCTTGGTTAATCCATTCACTTTTACAGACAACGACATGTCATTACTATTGCAACTTACTTTAACATCATTAAAACTGAAAACTTAGAATTAGAAATAATAAATATAGAAAATGATATTATTTTAAAATCACATAAGAATGATGAAAACTTTTGGAATTTAGTTGATGTAAATGCTTAAACTATATTGGAGTGATGTCATACAAAGCAGAAATATACAAATATACTTAATAGAGTTGCCCACTTGGAGGGATACGAAAACAATACGAAAAGTAGTGGAATGACAGGGAAATATTCCGCTGGCCGGTTTAAGGCTGCTGTATGTATTCTGAACAGTTAAAAGAAATTTTATCACTTACTTACACTAGGTTTTGATTTTTTGTTACGCATTTCACACATAATTAATAAGATAAATGTTATCACTTTATAATGCTAGTGTTTTTTTTGTGGCTTGGGAATGTTTATTTCAGAACTTAAGAAAACATCTATGAATCATGTACTCAACATTCAATTTCAGTAGCTAAACCATTTAAATTAAAAGTTTTCCTTGGAATGAACACAAGAAATCGAAAATCACATGTGAAAATGTGCCTCCAGCAGTTAACTGCACAATTTCCGAAGGAAGTGTTATCGCTTTGCAATACTGGGTTTTCATTTGCTATTACGTGTTTTGAAAGTACGATAATTAAAAGAATTTTCCACTTTATGATGCTACGCTGTCATTTGCTGTTTTGTTTTCTTTTATTTTCTGTTAAACTGCATTATTTATGGTAAAAAGTGAATTTTTTAGGTTGTCTCGGAACCGTACTTCTATTTTTACATTGCGTCTTATGTATAAATAGGACTTGCACTTCGCGAATTTGCATTTCGCATCATTTTTCCGGAACCAAGTATTCGCGAAGTTCAAAAAGGTGGTGTATATTCATTTAGGATTGCATAACATAAAAGGAACCCAAAAAATGCACTTACTGTAAAATGTGATTTGAGCATGTCACGAATTGCTAGGCAATCTAACAGAATTTGTTTGTATTTAATGAAAAATATATGCAATTCAGATGTTTATTTCTCTTACATCACCTTTTCTATGAAAATCAACTCTGTCTGACAGGTCTATTTACATAGAATATTTATGTGATTTAGGTTTACTACTGACAGCTGGCAAGGAATTTTAAAAAATACCTGATAAATATCGTGCTTATTATATTATTCCACAAATTTAAAAAAATACCTTGGTTATAAATCGGGGAAATAAAATACACGGCACATTGCGCCAACTGAAGAAACCGTCTACTCATCTCACATCAGGCACACAGCGTTAGTATGCATTTCACAGATGGCCTACCATCAAAAGATGAAGGGGCAAATATCGTGTAATGTCCGCACCCGCTATTTTTGATGGGAATTTGTGGAGAAAAAGTGCATCGTATTCTTGACTTTAAATTAGTATATAAAAATGGCCTATCATTATATAAATTGCAAGATAAAAAAAGGTAAAATTTCTGAAGAGTAAAAATCAACTGGGCTAAGTGCTATGTTACAAACTATTCTTTTAGCGCAAATTCGGATAGCACACAGATGTCTCGGAACGCCTCTCTTGTGCTAAGCGAGGCATGCCTGTACTGGACTACATGTAATACATGTATTTATACGTTGTATCAAAAACGTTTGATTCATTTTAGGTGTGTTTCGCTTCCAGCATAAGGGCCTATTAGCTTTGGTTTGTCCATATGTCCACATGTTCGTTCTTGGCTTCTACCAAACAGATTTTTATGAAATTTGATATTAAGGACTTGCTGTAAAAGACAATACGAAAATATCATAAATAAATCACATAAGTCAATCAGGGGTACCACTTTACTGGTGAAAAAAATGAACTTTCCGTTATATCTCATACATTTTTGGTCATATCAAAATAGTTTTAAAATAAACTTGTAGATCTAATAACATAGAGTATTTCTTTTCCTATACATTTTTATCGTTGAGTCAAGAGAATCAAACAAGAAAGTCTCAATTTGCTTTGAATTTAGAAAAATTCATGCATAGCTACCTAATTGTTGTCAATGTAAATAATCTTATTGGATACTGGACTAATAAGATCTGCTATAATTACAAAATACATTAAATTCCTTATGCGTGCATGAAAGATATTGTAAGCAGAAGGAAATGGATTATTTATGGCAGAGAAACGTAAATATTACAACTACTGAAATCAAGTGAAGTCTGTTTTAAATAATTTTCCATTGTTTGGTTGATTAAAACTGATTAGAAAATACAACTATAAATAAAAATTGAATATTTCCCAGACATCATTTCTGATATATTGTTTTGCAGTATTTAGTCATTGAAATTACATAACATGTTTATTAATGCACCAAATAAGGGGGGAGAAGAAATTTTTAATAGACAGAGATATAATTGGGTCAGGGTGTTTAGCTGTTTTATGGTATGTGTTCTGTCAAATTATATCATATAGTTTCAAATACTCCATCATTTGTGATACACTGTACTCTTTCCTGACTTGTTCTAATTACTGGTAAAACATTGGAAACAAATCAAAATTCAGGAAATGACACCAACTAAGAGCTTGCTGAAGTTAAGCCAATTCCCAGAATCATTGACTGCAATCTCCCTTTGGCAGTTAGAATAAAATCAACATCCTCATTGTAATCGATGAGAGAATGTGGGAGCACATGAAAAGCATTCCCACAAAGCCCAGAAATATGGATTAGCTGCATTTGACCCACTCCTCAAAACAATTTCTGAAATTCAGTATGATAATAAAATTCATTAAATAATTGTCATTCTTTCAAAAACACACTTACCTGGGGTTTTCCAAGGATTTTCTTTGCCTCACTTTCGCATATCAAAGTCAATCCATCCAATAACTTCACAGAAAGAGATTTACTTTTAAGCTCTATGAGAATACAAGATTCAGGATAATCGCTTGGAAACTGTAGACATACGACTAGATTTTTATAAATATTTCGCCTGAAAAGTACAACAAAAATCCTTTTAGTCCAACAACTAAATGCTAGGTTCACATTTCCCAGGAGAAATGACTAGAATCACACTTGATAAAAGAATTATCTTAGAAGTTTCAATACCAAGCAATATTTAATGAATACATAGTATTACAGTTACACTGAGATTCAATGGAAGATATTGTTTAAATTGAATAAATTTTTGTTCATATCTCAAGGTGGGGGATTTTTGGACCACAGACGCTTTCCTTTTGTTATAAAATTATGGTCTTGAGGTTTTACGAGCTAAATAATTTATTTTGTCTGCCTCTTCTTTCTATATACAATTGATATTCATCCAATAAATGCAATTATTCATTTAAGAAAAAAAATGTTTCTCCTATGGTTCAAATACACACTATATCAGGATATATGTCACTATTTCTTGGTATGTTGGCAACTTCGCTGAAGCTGTTGAAACAACAATGGTTTATATGAAATGTGAAACTATTTATTGATGAAAAAACCATAAATATAATAATAGTTTATACAAACCAGAGAAATGAAGAGAGCTATGAAAAATGGAATCAAGAAAATCAAAAGCCAAGAAAAATCTGGAAACCAAGTGTTGAAACAGAAAAATATGGATTTATTGGCCTACTATTAGTGATGGGAGCTTTGAAAACTAGACAAGAACTTCTAAAAATCTTGTGGACTATAGACCTGGCACTGAGGCGGCTTATTTTCTCTGAAGCCATGCCACGGGACAGATTCATTGACCTGAGTGCACATGAGATTTAGTGACATGGACATCATAGAAGATCGAAAATGACATAACAAATTAACTGCTATCATAGAGATATTTGCCTTTGCTGATTATTGCAGAGAAAATTACACACCTGGAAGTCATTGAGAGAGAGAGAGAGAGAAATAAACAGCTCAGAGTCATCAACTGGATTAGAGAAGAAAGGCTTCTACAGCAAGAGTTTCCAACTGCGGATACCTTTGCCTAGTAGTTTAAAATTCACTCAGTTACAGAGCTTGTGTTCATAAACAATACTTAATAACCCATATTTCTCAAAAAATAACTTCAAAGCATACAGCGAGATAACATATCGATTTTTATGTCAAACTCTCACCAGTTCTCTCAACAATCTTCATCCTGCATTATTGCTTCAGCATCTATACATCAATATAATAATATGTATAATACTGTATCTGCACGAAGAGAAGCCGAACCCAGATTTAAGCTGACCCTCCCAAAAATTCTACCATTTTTTGGCAAAAAAGTAAATTTCATAGATATTATGCAGAAGTGTTCCGGACATGCATGCACAGCCTAGATTACATTATTCGAGATCAATGAAAAGATTGGAAAATGGTTTAGTTGTTGTCATTTTGAAATATTACTCCAATTAATAATTTAGCGTTTTGAATAATGTTCCACATGCAGTGACGATAATTTCATTTCATTTCATTTCCACAAAAGGTCAAATAAAGCAATAGCGACCTCATCAAGAGAATTTTTCATCCAAGTCTATTTCCAATGAAATTAGCATTTACATTGACTTAAGAAATTGGATTTTTTATAATTATAGATGTTCCATGTCAAGTTTTACAGTTCATTATCAGCTGAGTTTTGCAGTTCATGTCGTTGCTCATACCTTCGGGGCAGATGTCTCTTTATATACCAAAATTCAAAAGTTGAGCATCCAAAGCCATCATTGAATTTTGTGTACAGGGGGTTCCTGTTATACATTTCCCCGCACTTACATAGCTGAAGTTTTGGGGATAAATTCCATGCACTTATGTTGTTTACGCAAAAATCACTCGCAGCCACGCCACTTCTTTTGTTTGCCAGATGGCACACCTCGTGCTGACAAATGGAATGGGCAAGCTGTTGAACTTCATGTCAGCAGTAGCATTCATACTTTCGAGGCCATTTACATACTTCCTAGTTGTTATCAAGATATTAGGATGAGACGAAGGATCAGACACTCTTTGTATCCTCCTCCTCTCCCCAATTGAACAACATAAGGATCAGGGGAAGGAAAATTAAACAAACTCAAGTGTGTCTCTCTCAAAAAATAAGCGTTTGTTGTAGGATCCTCTCAAGGAATCCAATGAGAGGCAACAGACAACCATGTGACATGCCCAAACACTTATGGTCTTAGTTATTTACTACTTCCCTATGCATAACTGCATCTGCGTTTCTTAGTTTTTCTTAGTTCATGTGCGGCATAGCTTGTGTTTTTTTAAATGTCGTGAAGTCAGAGTGTATCGGCCCCTTTCCTGAACACAGATGAATTCCTAGTATGAGTCGGTGTTTATTTTCTTGTCCTTCTAAGAAATGCAGGTGTGTCTCCCTAGTGCTGGGTCTTCACCAGAGAGAAGTATGAGAGGGAAGTGAAGATGCACTTTTCTTGACTGGCGCCCTAATGAAAGCAAGAATAAACTGCCGATGCCATGTTTATGCATGATGTCGATACATAGGACCTTTATTCTAGGATATTTTAAAACAAAACTCGATTTAATCAAAAATGGCCATAAGGATTTTGACTAAAATCCATCTAATCATACAACCTGATGTCACAAATAATACTAACTAAGCCATATGTCCCAAAAAATTACTAAATATCGATCAGTGGCTTTAAAATATACACTAAACTATGGTTACCTTTGATTAATGTGTTTTTATTTTATAAGTGTACACAGTTGACTAAACGTATATACGTAAATGAGAAAGTTTGTGCAATGTATATTGTGCCATTTATTTTATTTTGGCTTACTTATTGTAATAAATTTGAATGGAAAAATTAATTTCTTAAAAAACAACAGATACAAGAAATAATTCAGTAGAAAATTGGACCTGTTCCTAAAAATAATGAAACAATCCTATGGTGCTTACAAATGACGTCGCAACAGTTTTTGTCTGTGACAAAGAACTTCTCTATGCCAATGTTTACCTTCTGACTACACAGACAAACTTATTGCTTTCCAGAAGCATGTAATCCGCATTGTGAAAAATTCATGATTACCCTCCGAGCCAAATGAGCAATGCAGATGAGACACATTTATTTCGATATGCCATCCAATTACACAGTTAACGAAAAAGGGGCAAAAATATTATAAAATCTTCGGAAAATGAAAAAATGCACATTACTGTAATGCTGGCAGTGTTAGCAGATGGCAAAATGTTACCACCATATCAAATATTTAAGAAATTGATATACCTTGAATATACCTTGTTTTTTATTGTGGTCATCTTAAATTTGAAGTCGTCTTCCTTTCGGGTTAATACGATATTTTTTTTCAGTTTTTTAATTTGTATTATATTTTTCCATTTTTAGTGTGTTTTTTATTTTTACTTATACATAGTATAGAAGAAAGTATCATTTTCATGAAAAAATCGATTTTGAGATTTCAATGGAAATACATATTTTGAGGTCCCTTGAACAGGTTTTGACAATTTTCTTGATTATGCTTGTGTGTGTGTATGTGATAGGAATTTTGTGGGTGGTCTAACTCAAAAACTATTAATCAGATCATTGTGTAATTTTATATTTGACATTTTTGTTAAAGGGACAAGAGTTTTGGTAAAATTAGGTCAACCGGAAGTGGGTGTTTACTCTTTTCACATCCATTTTTACTTTCTCCATACATTTATTTATTTATTCAAAATTTCACATACAGCGTGATTGCCAATTTACAGTGGAATAATAACAAAAAATAATAAAATTCTATGTAAGAACAAAAGGTATAACAAAAATAAAACAAAAATATCCAGTAAAAAACTAATAATAATTGTGTCGAATGATGACTTTAGATTATTTAGGTGAAATATGTATGATTCCTAGCTTAATAAATGATTTTATTGATAGGAAAAAAGGATCAATATACGGAGGTAAGGTATTCAAAAGAGAAGGAAGACAAAAGTAAAGAGAACGTTTGGCTAGAGAAACCCTCGAAGTAGACATATGAAATAAGGAAGATAAATGAATAGTTCTGGGTGGAACTCAAAAATTTATATGGGTTAGTAACTCAGGGCAGTCTGTAATGGAGTTAAAAATATTATAAATAAAAGAAAGATCAGAATTAGTTCGAGTCGCAAAAAGATTATTCAAAGAGACAGCAGATAAAATAGCATCATTAGAAGCGCAGCAAAGACAATTTACATGATATTTCACAATTCTATGGAAAAAATTTCTGTCAAGGGAAGAGAAATTAGAAACAGTAGACATAGATCAAATAGGAGAGCAATATGTTATAACAGGTAATACAATGGTAGAAAAGTACATCCTGAGTGCTAAAGGACCTCTGATATCTGTAAATTGACAAAATGCCTAAGAGACGATACTTTCCCCTATATTACATATAGGGGAAAGTATTGTTTTCACAAAAAAAATCAATTTCAAGATGTCGATGGAAATACACATTTTGAGGTTCACTGAACACGTTTTGACCATTTTCTCGATGAGGTCTGTGTGTGAGTGCGTATGTGATAGGAATTTTGTGGGCACTCGAACTCAAAAACTATTAATCAGAACAATGTGAAATTTTATATTTGACATTTTTGTTCAAGTCACAAGTATTTAGATTTGATAAAAATTGGACAACTGTAAGTGGGTGATTACTCTTGTCACTGAACCATTTTTACTTTCTCCATATGTAGTACAGGGCAGTGGTTCTCAACCGGTATGCCTTGGCACACTGGTGTGCCATGAACATTTCTCAAATGTGCCGTGAGACTTTGAAGAGAAAATTGCAAATCTAAGCATCTTCCACCAATTATATACACAGTTTTAACAAAGAAACTAACACACAGTATTAAGACTAGTTGAATCCAGTCCAAAAGTCACCGTATCACTGCTTTGGAAGGCACATAAACAGTAAGCCTGGCAACAACGTTGTCAGCATTGTCATAGTAACCGAATCCCTTGTGCATGAGTCATAGACAACTGATTGGTTCTTGTTGCTCTCTAAAGCCTTGTGTCCACTGGCAATAAAACTTCCGTAAGTATTTGCATTGGCTTGCTTTAGTGTAAACAGGTCTCTGCAAGCATAGTTGTAAAAGTTTTCTTAACTTGCAGAAGTAATTTGGGAAGTTTTAGATGATCATGTAAACACATTTTTATCAACTTGCCAAGGCAGCTTGTGCTTTTTTGATTTGTTCGAAGTTGCTTGCAGAAGTAATTGCATCATACCATCCCATTCAGTTAGCAGACCAATTAAAGTTTACTTTTCTTTGCTGCAGTTCTGTATTAATTTACAAAATTGCAGTTTTATTAATTAAACTGCAAAAGTGTTACTCCCACCTCTTGTCAGCCCTATTTTTTAAGTACTGAATTAGCCTGAATATAAGTATGATTTCGAAAGTTTTTTAAAAAATCTGGAAAAAACAAGAAAACCATGAAATTTTTCTGTATTTCACCTTTAAATGATTAATAAACAGATTAATAATATCATGCGCTGTATTTAGGGTAATCTCATGCCTATAATTAGACTCACGCCAACGTTTCATCTCCATTTCTGGAGTTCTTCAGTTACCCGAAAACATTATATAACACATAATAATAATAATAATAATTGTGAAAGTTTTAATCAATTAACTAGGCAACTACCTAATCTGAACCCTCTTACTCTCCTACCCCTTCATCACTCGAAGTTGTAGCAGGTTCCGAGTCATCATGGTCGTCCAAGCTTGCTTTAAATTTGTTTTGTGGAATTTTTAAACTCTCTTGCCACTTCCAATGCCTTCAACTTTATCACTTCACGAGTGATGGAAAAACCTTCACGTCATATTTCTAAAACGAAATCGAAAACATGTTTCTCAACTTTGAGTCTTCCATTTGATGGCCCCCTAAATGCCCTTCTTGTTGAATTAGCACACTTGTACTTGTCTAAATTATTACTTCATAGACATGTTGACTTCAGCGGTCGAACTTTTCTTCTCAATATGCAACAGCAATAAGATTCTTCCGAGTAGACATATTATTGTACAACACTGACAAGTGACAGTGTAAACAGGTTAGCAAGTACTTGCAGCAATGAAACTTGCGGAAGTGAGTTTCAGACAAAAATTACCCATTTTATTGTATCCAGTGAAAACACTTCCACAAGAACTTCTCCAAGAAATTGCTGAAGTTGATTGCGGTGACCTTCCTGGCAGTTTATTCTGTAAAAATAATTTTTTATTAAGTGCTTTGTGTAATATCGTTGGTAGGAAACTGTGTGATATTGTGGTTTCGTCCAATTATCATTGCTGAAAATTATAAAAGATGCGTCCCTAAAAAATGGACAGATATATTACAAGAAAAAATAACGGTGAAAAATATGAAGAACATATTAAGAAAAAACCCAGTATGAGTGGGACCAAGCCAAGTAAGATTTATAAGGTTTCTCACAAGTATATAGACAGTTATTTGAGTCTGGGCTTTTCTTGGTGAGGAGATAAAGATTGACCTGTTCCAATGTGTGTTGTGAGGTGAGAAACTATCGAACGAAGCCAGGGTTCCCAGCAAATTGAAGCGACATTTCTCCACAAAACATGCACACCTTGTGAGACAACTGTCTCATTTTACGTTAATCTCTCGTAATCCGCCAAGTGCATGAAATAGAAAAACGATACGATACCTCTTCGGTGACACTGCTGCTGCCAAGAGGAGAACAAATATAACACAATGGCAAAATGACAAGGATATGCTTACAACTATATTGGAGTGACGTTATACAAAGTAGAAATACACAAAGATACTTAATAGAATTGTCCACTTGGAGGGATAACAAGCAATACGAAAAGTTATTGACGGGCAGGGAAATATTCCGCTGGCCGGTTCAAGGCACGTCTCTCTCCAAGTCCTTCCTTGTTCTCTCTCTCTTTCTCTCCGTCTCTCTCTCAGGTTCGACACTCCGTCACTGCCCGGCTGCCTGTCTGCGACGTTGTCAGATCGGAAGTCTGCTAGTTCGCTCTGTATTCCAGGAAGAGGGCACACCACTCGCAAAAGTCTATTGGTTAAATCGCACGATGGTAGCGTTCTCTTCTGGGCTAATGTCTGTTGCTATAAAAGAAGAAACTCTGTACGTATGTGCAAAGCCGAAGTACTCGCGTTTGCCAAAGTACGAGTGTTTGCCAAAGTGCATGCATTTGCAGGGGTGGGTGCGTTTGCTAGAGTTCGTCGTTTGATTGAATTCAAACACAAAAACTTTTGGCAAACACGAAAATCTGATGGGGAACTCGATAAACTGTCAGAGGGAAAAATGGTACATTCCCCCACTTATGATGATTTCACTCAGTGTTTAGTTTATCAAACAACGTCTCACTCCAGAGTTTACAGATGCACCATCTTGAAGCACAACTTAAGAGTCCAAAAATAATCACAAAAGTTCAAAAGTACACTAACACAATATTATTACAAAGTTACAAATTAATAAGAAAATATTATTTGCCAAAAGGGCAAAATTGAAAATTGACAGCAACCATTAGATGAGAATGACGAGAAAAAAAAGGTGTCAACTCTGACATTGACCAACAGTTATGAAAGTACAAGAGAGACTAAATAGGTGGATGACTGGTAAATAGATTATGTTTGCCTCACATTGTTTAAGTAGAGCCCCAAGAAATTCACAGTATATAAAAAAATATTTAAAAAATCACTGCTTAGTTCACACTGCATATGGTAGTACATAGATAGAGAAACATTTTAAGGTATCCTAGCCCAATTGGGGCTAGTGTACAATAACCATGGTAATCATTACCAACAAACATGAAAATATCATTAAAATGTTATTAAAAAAAGAATTTTGTGCCATGCTGACATACATAGATGTCTGGAGACCATTTATGATGCCTGAAAATGTGACTGCATTTAGCAGTATTGCGGCAATTGGCCTTGTAGATATCAATTTATTTGACCAGATTTGCATCTGGGGGCTGGTTGCGATGATAAGAATCACCAGGCGATGAGGTCGCTAATTCTCTATGCTGGAACATTAACAAGGAACAGTAATGATTCTTACAAATCAATGTCTCTGTCAACAGGACAGGAAAAGAGTCACCTCCAAGTGGAAAATACAAAACAAGACCCAGAATGCAATCACCCAAGGACACTTCTCATGCTTGTATTTCTAAACAAGCTTACAAAACAAAATAATTCTGAACATTTGAATACAATGGGTGATTCATTAACCGAAAAGCCAAGAAAATGTCCAACTGTTATTTGATACCAACATAAAGTTTCTTAAATTGATTAACAATGGTATGTGGTAAGTGAGAATGACAAATATTACCTTATGGCCACAAAATATTTCATAACTTCCATAACATTGATACAAAATAATTGAAAATAACTAATTATTGCTCAATGGCAGAAAAATATCTCATAATATAAATAACTTGACATGTGATATTCAAAAATAACAAATTATTGCCTACTGCCAGGAAAGTATTTCTTAACTTGGCTAACATTTACTATCAGACAATAATTTGGGTTGTCTGGCTTCCTTAAAGAGAGAGTTACAGGAGTGATTATTCTGTCGACCACGAAGGGTCCTTCCCATAGGGGAGAAATTTTGGCAGACATTTTATTAACTTTGGAAACTTGAGGCACAGCTCTAAACACAACCTGTTCACCTGGTGAAAAGGCTTGTGGAGAATGTTATGTTTGCTAGCAACACGCTGTTGTGATTTGGCCAAATTACTTAGCACCTTATTCCAAAGTTCCTGCCCTGAAGGTGAATTACAATCAGCTGATGCCAACACGTTTGGCAATTCCCATTGAAGCGACAATAGGTATGGTAGCTCACGACCCAAGAATACCTTAGCAGGTAAAACACCTGTAAAAGTGTTTTGCAGAATGAAAAGCAAATGTCAGCGAAGGTAGGAATGCATCCCAATTATTATGGGCATCACGTGTGAAAGCACATAAGGCATACTTTAAATTTCTGTGTACTCTTTCCGCATAGTAATGTGATAATAGGGGGCAGTATAAATATGTTTAATCCCTAGACTAAAACACACCATAGAATAATTTAGATTTAAAGGAGGTAGCATTATCTGAAACAATATATTTGGGAACCCCAAATTTAGAAAAAACCAGCTTTGTTAAGATATAAACTACAGCTTTACTTGTTGAATAATTACAAATTTACTCAAGCCATCAATTATGGTCAAAGCATAAGCATGACCAAATTTACTTCTAGGTAATGGACCAACAAAATCAATATTCCCAAGGATAATTCGAGAAATTAGCTGAGTGATGACCTGGGGGTAAACAATTTCTGGGTTTAGTTATCTGACAGTCATGACAACTTTTAACCCTTTCCAAAACATTTGCTCTCATATCTAATCACCAAAACTCACAGGAGATTTTATTGTAAGTTTTTTCACTGCCTAGATGACCACCAATAGGAGAAGAATGAAAGTATTGGAAGATCATCTCTCTTAAAGCAAGAGGTATTACAACACGAGGCTTCTTGAGCCCAGGGAATGGTAACATAGTAAGTCGCCTTGCAAGGAATAATTAGGAATGGTTTTCCCTGACCTGATTTGCTCTATTATTTTGCACATATCTCTGTCCGAAGCCTGATGATAGCGAATATTGGTAAAGGACAATGGAACATGTTGCAATAAACAAGAGATATGTACGGGGGTTCGATCAGAATGGTGATCCAAGATTCTAACCCGAGACAAGCAATCAGCAGCCCTATTACAAGCAGATACATGGTGAATTGTAAAATGGAAACAAGAGTTTTAAAACCATACAACCAATTTTACCTAATTGTTTAGGGTGATTAAAAAGCCAAGGGAGAGCAGCATGATCAGTATACAAATGAAATGGTCAAGCCTGCAGGTATGGCTTAAATTTTTGAGTTGCAAAACAACAGGCCATACATTCCAATTCATAAGTGGACAGACAAGACTCCTGAGCATTAAGTGTTTTGCTAGCATAAGCCACCGGTTTAAAATTACCATCAATCAGCTGATTGAAGAACTGGAGGAGAGGACAAGACATTTTTAAGTTTCATAAAACAATCACGATGGGAATTGGTCCAATGAAAAGTGGCATTCTTTCTCCTCAAAGCATTTAAGGCAGCGGCCAATTTTGCAAAATTAGGAATAAACTTTGAATAAAAACCTGACATACCAACGAAGGAAACAACCTGTTTCAGTGAAGTAGGCACCGGAAAATTCATTCTAGGCTTCACCCTCTCAGGATCTAACTTCAGGGTACCACATGTTATTTTATGTCCCAAGAAGGAAAAGATTTGAACTATTTTAAAAGGTTGATGGAGTTGCATTCTAATCAAGCGAGTTACTTCGAAAAAAACGTTCAAGTGTCTGATAGTGTTCAGGTTGCTTCTTATCAGGTAGCAGAAATCATAGCTCAAAAAATGAATCCCCACACTATTCCTGAGCCACTTATTTTGCCTGCATGCAGTACGATAGTTAGGGTAATGCTCAGTGATGAATCGGAACAAGAAATTGCCAAAATTCCGCTTTCTAATGATACAATTCAAAGAAGGTTAGAAGATATATGATCTAACATATAGGAAAATGTTTCTAATAAGCTTAAAATATCAGACTTTGCTTTGCAAGTTGACAAGTCAACTTATATTAGCAGCAAAGCACAACTATTAGCATGTGTTCGCTTCATTCATGAAAATGAAATAATTAGTCAATTTTTGTGCTGCAGAGAACTCCCAGAAAACACAAGAGATTAAGATATCATTATACTAGTAGTTGGTGCTTGCATACTGCAAGCATTTCATATCACCTTGAAAAAACATTCATTTTTCAGACAGACATTTCACCATTACAAATATTCTTTTAATTCTAAAGATTTCAACTCCGCAGCGATTTTCGTTTTTCCCACATGTAAAAATAATAGTTTAAAAAAATCCCCAAATGTTGCAATTTTAAATATTTTACACTTGCTCCATTATGGGGTACTAATGCTACACATTTTAGCCAAATTTTAAAGTTGTAGCATTTCTAGAAGAAAAATAATATTTTTCTAATTGTTTAAATTTAAATAAATTTTAACGGCCGCCGCAATTCATATATGGTAAAATTGAAATGTTTATTTGTGCAAATTTGCTAATTTGAATAATTTGAAAATTTCGGCTTCCTAGCTCATACTGTAGTACTTAAACAGTTATCCATTTGTTTAAACTTTAAGAATTTTTAACTGCCAAACAAATTAAAATATCAAAATTTGTATAATCCCTATTTCGTTTTTTTAGGAATTCTATTTACAAAAAAAATTTCAACTCCGTAGCACATGCGGAAATACATAAACCATGAAAATTTGTTTAAACAATTGCGAAGTTTTAGCAGCCGCATTGTTGCACTTTTTCAAGATTTTCGTTTTTTCTAGTCGGTTTTTCACAAAATCCTACCTAAGAAAAAAATTTCGAATCTCCAGCTCATCTGGAAGTGCCTAAACATTAGTATCCTCCTATATGTTATATATATGTATGTTATATCCTCCTCTGTAAGAGTTGTCGATATCATTCTATATAGACGTTCCTTACAGAGGAGGAGTAGGAGGAGGATTTAACATATAACAGGAGGATACTAATGTTTAGGCACTTTCAGATGAGCTGGAGATTCGAAATTTTTTTCATTGGTAGGATTTTGTGCAAAACCCACTAGAAAAAACGAAAATCTTAAAAAAGTGCGACAATGCGGCTGCTAAAAATTCGCAATTGTTTAAACAAATTTTCAAGGTTTATGTATTTCCTAATATGCTACGGAGCTGAAATTTTTTTTAGTGGTAGGATTTGTAAAAAAACGAAATAGGGATTATAGAAATTTTGATATTTTATTTTGTTTGGCAGTTAAAAATTCTTCAAGTTTAAACAAATTGGTAGATTCTTAGACACTATGCCGCAAGTTAGGGAGCTGAAATTTTTAAATTATTTAGAGGTTCAGCTATGTAAACGAATAAACATTTCAATTTATCCATAAAATCGTTATTTTGGCTGTTAAAAATTATTTAAATTTAAACAATTAGATAAATGTTATTTCACTTCTAATGGTATTATAAATTTAAAATTTGGCAGAAATGCGTGGCATTATTAACTTAATTTGGGAAAAGTATAATATTCCTAAAATTGCAAAAATTAGCGATAGTTTTACTCCATTATTGTTCCATAATGAAAAAACAAAAACCTGTCCAGAGGAGAAATCTTTAGAATTAAAGAAATATTACTCATGATGAAATATCTGTCTGAAAAATGAATGATTTTTCAAGGTGAGATGAAATGCTTGCAGTATGCAAGCACCTTCTACTAGTATTCAATACCTTGACTTCCTACTTAAAATGTTTGGAAATTTCATGGGTAGGAATTTGTATCGGCGGTGCTCCATCCATGTTGAGATCTGTCAAAGACTTCCTCTCACTTGTAAAACAACAGAATCCAACTACAATAACTACCCATTGTGTTTTGCACAGGGAAGTCCTTGTTGAAAAGACATTAGGATTTCAGTTGAAGTCTGTATTAGATCAAGTTGTTGGAATGGTTAATTTTGTGAAATCAAGACCTTTAAAGACCCGCCTCTCCAAACATCTTTGTAATGCTATGGATTCGCAGTAAAAATATTTAGTTTTACACACAGAAATAAGATGGCTGTCAAGGGGAAGAGTGTTGGCTCCTGTATATGAACTTAAAGAAGAGATGTTACTATTTTTGAAACGGGGAACAGTAATTTTTGTGAATATCTTAGCCGTGAACTTTGGTGCACCAAATTAGCATATTTAGGAGAAATATTTAGGTATCTGAATAGTGTGAACACCAGCATGCAAGGGAGGAATGAAGACATACTGACTTCTACGGATAGAATAGAATAGAATTTATTGACTCATTACATTTACATAGTTGCAGTAAGTCTGTCAGTAAATTGGTGTCTCGTCAATAACTAACATACATTAACTGTTACACATCACACATATGTTACAATACAAATGTTGCATTGAATAATACGTTACAATACAAATGTTACATTGAATAATACATTATAATACAAAAGTTACATTGAATAATCATTCAAATTATACTTAACACAATGTCAATCAATGAAATCCACATCATTGTCTTCCATATATTCCATTACTGAATAATAACACTTTTTAACAAAAACTCTTTCACTTTCTCCTGGAAATATTTTACATTTTTCTCTAAATTTTAGGAACAATTTATTATAAACTTTGATACCAGTATAATATGGGCTATTTTCCATAAATTTTAATTTGTGCTTTGGTAGATTAAAGTTATCTTTGTCATATTGGTGCTCAGACTGAAGATTTTTAAAGTAATCTTGATTTTTATTGACATAGCTTATTAGCTCATAAAGATAGAGTGATGGAAGAGTTAAAATATTAATTTTTTAAATATTGGCTTACAGGAATCTCTGAAGCCTGAGTTGGTCATTATATGTAGCACTTTTTTATTTTAAAAATAGTTTCCCAGCCAGAAGCATTTCCCCACAAAATTATGCCATATTTAAATATTGAAAAGAAATAGCTGTAGTACAATGCTAATCTGATTGGCGTGCTAGTTATTGGTGCAAGTATTGACATATTGAATCATGCTCTATTTAATCTTACTGCTAAATTATTAATTTGCTCTTTCCATTTCATATTCTCATCAACATATACTCCCAATAACTTGGTTGAGTACTTGATATTTACACTAGAATTTCCATTAATTGGTTCCAAAGCAGATTTTTTATTTTTTGCAGTTCTAGAATTAATTACATTAGTTTTAGTTATGTTTAAGTTAAGACCATTTGCAGAAAACCATTCCTCCATGTTTTCTATTGTTTGAAGCAAATTTTTACCTAGCTCTGCCATTGATTTTTCTTTTAAAATTGCTGAAGTATCATCCACGTATAAGACAATGTCTGCTTTCACACTATAGAGCAGAGGATTCATATATACAATAAAAAGTAGTAGACCAAGGACAGATCCCTGTGTCACTCTTATTTCCACATCATTCCACTCTGAACAAAAAGATTGATTCTTATTACTTATTATTGTTTTTTGTTTGCATTCTGAAAGATAAGATCCAAACCATTTGAGAGAATTGTTATGAACACCATAGTACTTTAATTTTCTGATTAATATTTCATGTCTAACACAATCAAATTCTTTGGATAAATCACAGATCAATCCTGCTGTAGACTGTGATTGATTAATCGATTCAGAAACATTATTTACAAAGTCTATTAATGCTGTAGTTGTTGAGTAATTCTTTCTAAAGCCATGCTGACTATTTGATAACAGGTGATTATATTCTAAGTGATTAGAAAGATGGATTTGCGCAGCCATTTAAAATATTTTAGAAAAATTTGACAAAAGAGATATTGGACGGTAGTTTTTTTAACAATTCAGGAGTTCCTTCTTTAAGTAGTGGCCTAACTATTGTATACTTCAGCCTTTCTGGAAAATTTGCTGTCTGAAATGATTGATTTATTATTTTGCAGAGTGGATCAGTAATGTACTCCATCACTTCTTTGATTATAAATGATGGCACTTCATCCCAACCAATAGATTTTTTTATTTTTTAAACAAGATATGAGTTTCCTTACTTCAGCTTTAGTTACTGGACTAAGAATGAAAGCACTTGATATTGAAGGGTTTATTATTAAATTAACTTAAGCCATGGCTTTGGTAATTGAGGGATTAACCTGTAATTCTTTTGCAGCATTTAGAAAAAAGTTGTTACAAGACTCAGCAATAATTTTTGTTTCAGAAGTACTGTTATCATTTAGAACAATATTTGAAATTTCATTATTCTTATTTTCTTTCAAACCTAGCCCTTTTTTACTATTGTCCAAGTTGCCTTACTTGTGTTATTTGAACTAAGGATATATTTATCATTCGCCATTATTTTTGCCTTGTTGATGACTGACTTAAGTATTTTTCTGTATTTTTTATAGTGATTAATAATTGATGCATTTTAGTTTCTCTTGCTTCATAATGCAATATTCTTTTTTGTTTGATGGATGTCATGATTCCTGTAGTTATCCACTTTGAGGTAAATTTTTTCCTCTTTGTTTGCTGGATGGAGAACAGTGATTCCTGGTTTGTTTAAGTCCTTAAATGCCATGTCTTCAACTTTCCTCTTCAGTTGCTCTCCCCTGGTTCCAGAAAAAACCTTTTCACATGCACTGTTCACTTTTACATGTTTAACAATAGAGTCACCAATCACCAAGATATTATTTTTATGCACATTTAATGTCGTTTTCTGAGTGTAGGAGGGTGGAGTTTTGTGTTTCTGAATGGTCATGGGGGAGGGTACACTATTTTGAGGGTTTATCCACCTGAATTTGGACGTTTCACGTTTATTTACGTCCCTTTCCCGAGTCACATTTACTTGATTTCTTCTTTTGAATGTTCTTTTTTCTGCACTTGTAATACCTGACTTTGAACTTAATATTCCAAATCTGTTATGCGTGTTCAAAGATTGATTTGAAAAATTGGTATTCGGTGAAGTCGCACCTAACCTCTTATTTTGTTTAACAACAGAAAAGCTGTTAGTTTCCTTACAAGCTTACAAGTTCGACCTTGAGCTTATTTTTTAAGCATTCCAGTGCTCTATTTTTTTCTTTTAGGATTTTTAAGTCTTGCATAAGTATAGAAATATAATTAATTATGACGTCATTGGTTCTCCTTAATAGCATAAATTAGACGCGATTGTAACATTTTGTGTATCTGTTCCCATTGAAAAGCATTAAGCTCGCAACCATGGCAATTAACATTTTCCATTGTTGAAAACCGTAAAATATTCCCTTTTTCACGATTAAAGTTAATAATTACGCTAAATCAATATGTAGTCGAATTCTTCTTTCAAAAGTAAGAAAACATTCTTTTTTACATAGAACTGTTCAAGTCCCGAGTTCATATCTCAATTTTAAATAATTTTAAAAAGCAATTTTATGAAGCCCTGCACCGATTGAACTTACTTTCCCATGCTTTTCTTATGGGGAAAGATGGGGTAAAAACAACCCATTAAATGAAAAAGTAAAACAAAATACGCCCTAGGTGCACACCTTCAGGTTTTCCGAAGCACGCATGCCAAGTTTCAGCTTTCTAGGTCTCTTGGTTTTAGAGTTACAGCGTCAACACACAAACAAACACACATTTACTTTTATTTATATGATGATATTTAAAAACATACCGGAATAAAAGTTATAGGAAATTTAATTTTCTACAACCTTTGCTCAAAAAACTTTTTCCATATAATTGTTTAAAAGCTATCTTAAAAACTAAATTAATTAGCTGCCATCACAAAGCCACCTATCGATGACTATTGTTAACAATTGATGCTTAGTTACATCTTAGTAACGCTCCTTTTTATTTTCTTAATTGTTTTAGCTTTGTGGCTAACTTTGTCTTTAGATTCTAGTTCACGTTTCACTTGAGCGTCCTTTTCTTCAAGCGTACATATGCTACATAGCCATACTCCATCGTCTTTTATTTCACTAACGTCTACCTGTGCACATTTGCTGTGTATCCATAAGTAAAACAAATCACATCTAACTCCTTTAATAACTCGCTTTGAGCAGAACTTGCACTTATTTGTATCATTTTTGTCATTTTTCGGAGCACTATCAATAACCACATCTACTCCGCCTGGTGCCATCTTGGATAAGCTACTGGCATTGCAGAGAAAAATATTTATCTGGAAAAAGAGAGCTAGAGAAGGCAATCTTCAAATGTTTCCTCTAATTCCAAAACCCATACTAAAGAAATTGTTGCTCTCGTGGTGGTGTGTGTGTGTTTTTACTCTCTCCAAAGAAGAAGCTTCTCTTTCAACTGATCACACTCTGAAAATCAAGTATGCTGAATTGTCCCTGGATATGTTCTGGATTTCTGTTACAGAAGAATATTCAGAAATCGCAAAAAAAAAGCTTTGGCAGTTTTCTATTTGTGAGAGTTGTGGTTCTCAACACTTACAAACATTAAATGCAGAAAAGGGAACAGCTAAACTGTGTTGAAGATGAAATGAGAATCTGCTTATCACGGATGTCTTAATATCAATGTAATTATAAGTTCAACTGTCACATTACGTAAGATTTTAAAATAGATTTTTTAAAAAAGCTTCATCATTTGTTGTTTTATGATATCATAACTTAATTTGGTCGATTACATACATGACATAATATAAAAATATATATATTTTTATGATAAATTTTAGTTTTTTATTCAAATGTAACTCTAGTGTGCTGCGAAAAAAGTGAATATCCAAAGTGTGCTGCAAGCACCAAAAGGTTGAGAACCACTGGTATAGGGGAAAGTATTGTTTTGGTGAAAAAAATCGATTTCGAGATTTCAATGAAAATACATGTTTTGAGGGCTCATAAACACGTTTCCACCATTTTTCGATGATGTCTGTGTGTGTGTGTGAGTTTTTTGTGGGTGCTCTTAACTCAAAAACTATTAATCAGGTCAACACGAAATTTAATATTTGACATTTTTGTTAAATGGAAAAGAACAGATTAATTTTTGGTAAAAATTGCTCAACCAGAAGTGGGTATTTACTCTTGTCACTTATCCGTTATTTTGAAATATTTGCTTTAATATTTAACCCTTAATTAGTTGCGTGGGGTCAATATGACCCCAAGCAATGTTTTTTCGTCAATATCTAAAGAAATGTATTAACAATCTAATTCAAACTTGTTCTACCTTCGAAACTGACATTCTAGAAGAGAAATTTGTATTTTTGTCTTTTTATTAATTTGTTATTTTTGATATTTTTATATTTATATATAGTATTAATATTTTAAATATTGATAAAATTAAACTATTTTAATGTGCTATTTTGGTGTTGTTATGTATATATGAGGTTAAAAAAGTTGCTTTTATTTTGACATCTCTCTACCTGTTGCTTTTTTCTCTATTGGTCTAGAAGGGTTAAACGCAATACAGATTATTATTATCACATCAGAAATACAAATAATTTTCCTGATAAGCAGTATTTTATTGTTTTAACACTAGTTCTCTTATGATACATTTCTACTTCACTAATTTTCACTATAGGTTGGTTACCCCTCTTCCACCCATCTCCCCCCCCCCTCCAATGTACTCTTTTCGGAATTCTCTGGGTCTTTTCTTACTTCGGCCGCACACATGCAACAGTTTTCTTCCCATAGTTTTCTACCTGCAATAAAAGTCACAAACAAACACACGTGGTCTCTCTAAAAGAAAGCTGTTTGCCGTTTATTACCGCTCACCCTTTTTAGCACGAGTTTCTCTCTTATTTTTCGGAATAAGCACGAACAAAAATGAGATCGGCAATCTTCCAAGTTTTTGGATCTCCTACCGGTCGCATGACGGTCACGGTTGGGACGTTTTAGACCAAAATATGAAAATCCTATTTTCAATGGGGTTTCTATGGAGAAGTCCCAAGTACGTTCACACTTATAGGGGAGGACGCGGTTGGACCTCAGCACGAACCCCCTGGGTCGCTCGAGGAGGCAACTTTTGTCCCAAGCCCCATCGAGGGCAATCCTCGGTGACAGCAGAAGTGAGCTTGAATCTTTCTGCAAGTTGGGGGCAGCCATAAACTACTTCATGCTGTAGGTGGGGACCAGAAAGCGACCATGCCGCGACCGATGTCTAACCCACAAGTGTGAGTGATCTCCGCAAAAATAGTCCTATCCCTAATAAAGTCCTCAACGCGACCTTCATGCGACAATGCAACAAAAGGTGGCGTAGATACATGCGATCAGCTCTGCGCTGCTTATAATGTTGGCAGAAGAACGAAAAGATGGCCGTTAGCTGTGTTTTTTCATTTGCTGAACGTTTCTGCCATAAATGCCTTTATTGTTTATAAACAAAACGTTCAAAAGGAAATGACAAGGCGAAATTTCTTGAAATCATTATCAAAGGAATTAATAAAGGATCTACAGATTTTGAGGTCTCAGAGTCAGTTTATATCTAGGCATCTCCGAAAGCGCATATGCACTCAACAGGGACTTGCGGAGGAAGGTCCATCACCGGGATCGGGACTATCAAGAGGAAGATTCGAACATTGCCCAAGAAATATAGACAGTAAAGTGTCCACTAGATGTGGAAATTGTGGAGCTTTTACTTGCAAAGACCATATGATAATGAAGTGCATTGAATGTGGGGAGAGGGAAAGTGATTAGAAAATACAAAAAATATTTAATTTATTTTAATCAATGTTTATTGTAAAAACTATTAATAAATAATTGTATTATAATGTAAGATTGATTTTATTTCCAGTAAAATATAAATAAATTAATATATTATTGCTTATCTTTAGAAATCATTTTGGGGTCATATTGACCCCACGCGACTAATTACGGAACTTTTTTTCACGCGACTAACTAAGGGTTAATAAATGTAAAAATGTATTGGAATAAAAGTTGTAGGAAAATTAATTTTTTACAAACTTTGTTTGAAACATTTTCCCATATAATGCATTGTTTAAGAGATATATTTATAGTTGCCACCACCACACCACCTACTGACGACTATTGTTAACAATTGATGCTTAATTACATCTTAGTAACATTCCTTTTTCTTTTCTTAATAGTTGGAGCTTTGTGGCTACATCCAATATCAGAAGGATATGGTTTGAGTTTATTTCTGTTCTTTGTCAAGTCTAAAATTTTCTCGGTTTCTTAAAATATTGATTACTAGTGTATTTCCCGTCATATGACAGATAAATAATATTCCCTCCCTCCCGCCATCCCTCTCTCTTTCCCTCTCTCTCCCTTTCCTTCCCTCACTCTCTGCCTCTTTTTTCACCCAACTCCCCCCTCTCTCATTCCCTCCTGTCATAATCCATAGCACTCCCTCTTTTTCTGTCTCCTTTATCTCATTCCTCCCATCCTTTTCTAATTATATACCTCCCTTACTCTCTATCTACCTTCCATTCTATATCACTACCATCCTATTTCTCTTCCCACATCTCCTTTTCTCTCACTCTACATCTATATAGTCATTTAGATAAGCAAAAGAATCCAAACTAAATCCCAGTCCCATTAGGATTACGTATTTTCACAAAAAATCCTACGATAATTTAAGGCAACCTATGCACTTGTATATATTGCACGTAAGCGGGTTGAAGTTTAACAATGATTTGGTTGGCAAGGCAACATACCATTTAAAAGTTGGGGACCAAGTTGGCAGGCTGCTGGGGGCATCGAAGAGACACGTAAAACACACGAACACAAAAAAACACGCAAGCTTATTGGGCCTATGCCCTTCTTCAGCGAAAGAGTACCTAAAAGTGACACACTGGGCGGGGAATGACAGGGTGATGTGGTAAGGTTGATAATTGCAGGAGGCGGGAAGTAGGAGGGGTGGATAGCCAATATGGAGAGAATGTGGTAAGGTCAAGTGCGAATAGCTACAATGTAACAGAGGAGACATTGTAAGGGGGCTAATAGAGTTAGCGGAGGTTGAGGCCAGGTGGGGAGAAAGAGTCAAGAAGATGTATATGTGCTAGTTCCCAGTGTCGGAGAAGGGGGTCAGGTGTGTCATAGGGTAAGGCGCGAATAACCCTTACATTGTAGCAACTATTGAAGGGGACATTGTGGGTATTGGCATGTAATGCAACTGGGAGAAACGCTATTCCGGTGACCGTTCATGCAGATGTTTAACGGATTGCTGGTGAGGCCTACGTAAAACGCAGGACAAAGGGTGCAGGTAAGGAGGTAAATGATGTTACGGGTGGTGCAGTTGCTTCTAGAGGTTATGCGAATGCGGTGCCCTCTTCTCGAAATACAGTGCGAACTAGGGGACTTCCGATCTGACAACGTTGCGGACGGGCAGCCGAGAGAGAGACAGAGAGAACGAGGAAGGACTTGGAGAGACGTGCACCTGAACCGACCTGCGGAAGATTTCCCTGCGAGTCGAATACTTTTCGTATCGTTTGTTATCCCTCCAAGTGGACATTTCTATTAAGTATCTTACTATATTTCTGCTTTGTATTAAGTCACTCCAATATAGTTGTAAACATTTCCTTGTCATTTTGCCAGTGCATTATATTTGATTTCCTGTTGGCAGCAGCAATGTCACCAAAGGGGTATCATATCATTTTTCGATTTCAAGTACTTTGAGGATTACGAGAGATTAATGTAAAATGAGACAGTCAAGGAAAATGTGGGAACTGTACATGAGCTTAAAACCACTATTGATGATGAAAATAATGATGTTGCAGATGGGGAAGAGATTGAGAATCCAGATCATATCAATATTCAAGACTTGTACAAAGTTCTGCATCGAGACAGAATTGAAGCGGTCTTTCCTAACATCGAAATTGCTATGCGGATTATTCTGTGAATGATGATTTGCAACTCATGCAGAGAACGTTCTTTCTCAAAGCTGAAATTTATTAAGAACTAATTGAGGAGCCGAATGTCACAAAATCGGCTCAACAATCTAAGTCTAATGAGTATAGAAAGCAATCTTTTGCAGCAAATAGACTTTAATGAAATCATTCATGACTTTGCTATGGCAAAATGCAGGAAAAAAACAATGTAAGGTAAAACTATGTTGCGAATACTTAGTTAGGAACAAGGCACCCACTGATGTCAACATTTTTGTAATCCGAAACATCATGGTTTCCAATAAAACTTTTTTTAATCCTGCACACTGCAATTAATTTATTGTGTTCCCTTCAGATTTATAGGGGCCGCATATATGAAAAAGCCAGGGGCCTCAGGATGTTTTAAAATGGCCTTGGGAGTTCAGGAAAATAGGGGTGGATTGGAGAGAGAGACGTTTAATCACAATTCTGTACATGAACCAGAAAGTGCAGGTAAGGGTACCGGAGACAGAATCAGATTGTGCAACACTAGGAAGAGGCATGAGACAGGGCTGCCCACTCTCACATAATATTTAGGCCGAAAAAAATTATGAGGGAGGCATGGGAAGTTACAAAAGCAGGGATAAAAGTATGAGGCAGCTTGGTTCAATCATACATGCAGATGACAAAGTATTGGTGAGTAATTTTGAAAGGGGCCTGCAGATGTTAGTTAGCTCCTTAAATGAAAAGGCAAAGGCGTTCAGGATGGAAATTAATAAGAATAAAACGAAACTCATGAGATTTAGCAAGAAAGGGGATTCCAAGTATGACAGAGATCAGCACATGGATAACAGGGGCAAAAGAGGCATTTATGAGATGGCACGAGCTGTTGACCTGCAGTTTGAATCAAGATATTAAAAAGAGGTTGGTGGAACCTCTGACGTGGAGTGTAGAATCATGTGTGCAAGATACGAGCAATGAGAAAAGAAGATGTGAGCAGATTAGAGGAGAACCACTAAGTGTAATCACCAAACAATGTAAGTGAAGAATGAGCTTAGGCAGAATAAATCTTACTTTTGCGATAGTAAATTGTAATGAATTTATTATCGAAATTACAATAGTAAATAATTAAGAGTTAGAAAACCGTAAGACTGCATCAGCTGAGGCGAAAATAAGTTATAAACATGAGTGAACTGAATATACATGCTCACATTTTCGAACAGTTAATTTGAAAATTCATGGTCCACTTGCAAAGGTTTCACTTTGTGGAAAGATTCCATTTAAATGAAAAAGAAACTAAACTAGTAAATTTCCACTAACAATTTTAATACACGACCGGTTTCGCCTGAGACAGCATCATCAGGGTAACAAGCGAAACCGGTCGTTTATTAAAATTGTTAGTGGAAATTTACAAGTTTCTTTTTCATTTAAATGGAATCCTTCCACAAAGTGGAGGCTTCGCAAGTGGACCTTGAATTTTTAAAATTAACCGTTCGAAAATGTGAGCATGTCTATTCAGTTCACTCATGTTTATAACTTATTTTCGCCTCAGCTGATGCAGTCTTACGGTTTTCTAACTCTTAATTATTTACCATAGTAATTTCGATAGTAAATTCATTACAATTGAAAATTCAAACTGATGTATTTGAAAATAAAGTCTTGAAAAAGAAGTAGAATAATTAGGATCTCGCACATTAATCGCCATAAATGATGCTTGAATGGGTTACATATTAAAGAAATCACATTCCTTAATTTGTAGTAAAATCATATAGTCACCTTATTTCAACCCTGACCATAGTTTGCATACAGGAGACAAGTTTACTGCCATCAATGACCCGCTCACAAAGTTTTCTAACTTCTTCAAGTTCATCTTCTATCAATCCCATAGACATACAGAAGCCTAATTCAAAAGAAGTTGCAATTTAAGATATGAAATAATTACAATATCAATGGTGAAGACAACCAGCAAATTCTTGTTTACCGTTCTCAGAAAAAAAATCCAAGAGTTTACAGTATAATTTTCTCGTTTTTCGTGAAATTTGGTAAGAAATGACGATAACATAACACAATTACAAAACTTGAACAAATCTATGACTATCTTAAAGAATCCTTCAGGATAAATTTCGTGTTACCGTGTTGCTGACATATGTACCTACATGTACCTAACTAATACAATAACTGAAGCAGTTCGTTGAATCGCCGCTAGATGCAAACATTAATAAAGTTTGCAAAGTTGATTAGTAGGAAATTTCATAATGTTAAATAGGACATTTCAAACATTAAGTGCAATATTTTCAAAATATACATTTTATTTTTTAATTTAGGACAGAAGCATGGGCTAAAGTGCAATATGTCACCTGCTCTGATTGTGACGTCGCAAATGACAATGGACAAATACAGAACTACGTCCTACTAACAACCCTTAAAAATTATTCCCACTCTTGAATGCGAATGTTCAATGTTTAATTGACAGTAAAATCAGTGAATCAAACTGGAATTGTGATAAATGTGATTAATATTTCCGGCTCTACTTGCTAATTCTTCCAACAGCGACAGTAGCGCTATTGGTGACGAGATAAATAATTATAACTAACGTAAATTATATGATTATATACACCAAAGACTAGTACCCCTACACTTTCCGGAACAACGCGTTGCAACGTCTTCTCACAAATAATGCAACTTTCGTAAATTTATGGAAGGAAATGCAATATATTCCCCTTATAGGGAGCGCCTTTAGTGGAGAGTAATGAAACTACTTGAGCCCAGTAAATCGCCATTTCAGATGGCAAAGGCGGTAATTTACGAAACAGTGGAAAGTGAACCGCAGCTAAATAAAGAAAAAGGAACGAATCCAACCCTGGAGTTAGGAAATATAAATCTTCGAAAGTGAGAGTTTGGTACGTGCGAAGAATGTTTCAGAAAGTATAGTCACTTCACTGCGACACCACTTTTTGAAGCATCGATGACTTTCTCTTAGAATCTTAATTGATGTAATGCACCACATTTGTCACAATTCCGTTTTGTTTCAATAATTCCACGTTCAATGAAAAATTTCACGGCGTTTTCTTCGTCTCCAAACATTCGCATGACCTCTTGAAGAGTCGGAGTTATTTCTTTAAAATAGAACGTTTTTCGGTTCATTGGTATCTTGGTATCAAAGACTAGTACCCCTACGGGACAATCTTTGCGCAGCGCCAAAAGGAACAACCTTACTACGATTGACATATATTAGGATGAGCGCTACCCAACCCGAGGGAGGGAATACAGTGAACGTGAGAAGGAATCAAAAACGCTTCACCTAACATACCCAACTCGGTGGGGCCGAGTACATGTAGTTGATATGCGTTATAGATGGTTTAGGCCAGCGAGCAAGTGATTAGTAACCTTTTCTATATGGCGGGCCGCATTGGTGGTTGGGCGGAGTTAAACTTTGAATCGGACGTTAACTAAATAATCTGAGGTATCATATCAGCGAAAATCAAGTCTAAATTAAGTTTAAGGCTAAAATTTCAATCTCAAGTGTTTTACTGTCGTAATTTGACTGCATGTGATACGAATTTGTGTTAAATTTTAAGCATTACTTTTTAATCATACCTTCGCGAGCCGCATAAAACGCTCCGGGGCCGTGGGTTGATCACCACTGGTTTAGTCTGATATATTTCAATAATATATCAATCATATTATAATTTTAAGAATTTTAGTTTGTTGCATAGGCTACGTACTGCAATTCGTCTTCCTGCTATGTATATTTCCCATGTTGGTATCATTAAGTATCGATATCTCGTTTATGGTCATTTATGTTATACAGTAGACAACTTCACGTAGGCCGTATCGAATCCGTTTGTGAATAGGGATTTTTTTATTGTTTTCCGTTGTATAGTGTTATGTAGGGCTTAATGTTTTAAGAATTTGAAAAGGTGTCTTAGCAATAAGACAGTTTAAGTTTTGAGTGATGTTTAAATATAATTGGTCATTCTTGTGCAGGAAAAATCTTTGGCACTCTGCAAGTGACAGTAATCTCATGGCATTGTTTTAGCTTTAAAGTTGGTGCTTGATATCACCGTTGTGGAGAAAGTTCAACAATGGAGGTTCTACATGTTTTCTTTATATACTTATCCCTTACAAGCATTACCACTGAAATGAAGCATGAATTCCATTCACGTTCATTACATGATGAGAACGAATTGAATTGCATGGATTGTCGATGGAACAATGTGGACGAGTCAAAATTAGCATCTTACCGTAGTGAGAGAAGAACAAGAAGTGTTGTAAAAAAAGAAAATTTGATGGAGAGTATAGAATGCAAGCATGTTATTGAAGATCTGTGTAAAGATATCATTCATCAGGATGATTTTGCTGTTCTGGATTGTCTTCTTTCGAATGAGGTAGGCTCTTGTAAACTCATCATGTATTATCGTAGGTGAACTATCCAATAAATAAGTAATGTTTAATTATTTTTCAGATAAGCAAAGTAAACAGTATCAGTGAATCATGCCGCAATGTCATCTGGGCTCATTCACTCGACCTTCTTGAAGATTCTAGTTTACGATCTGGTTTACAGTATTCTTGCTCTTTTGAACTCCAGGACAAGAGCCTTTCCGAGTGCCTTTCAAAAAACGGTCTTCCTCAAACTACCTCTTCCTCTGTTGTTTCCCCGTTTTTGACATGTATAATGGATAAAAAGGAAACTGTTCGTAGCTCCAGATGCAAGTATGTTCTAGAATTTTAAAAATTTTCTCCCTGTTTTGAAATAGATCACATTTAATTACCATTGCTTGACAATGTAATAATATAAATATTTTTGAAGGAGTCACTGCTAGTTTTTCAATCAATACATAATTATCTCTTTAAAATTGAAGGTTTAGTGATTATATTTAGTACATTGGGATCTTGTCTGTTTTGTGCCACCCACCCAAGTTAATATACGCAGTGCACTTCTGGTGGCAGGATATGGAATTAGCACAGGGTGACTGCTCGGGCTACAGCATACTCCAAATCGCCTCCCTGGGTTGGGTAAGTTAGTTCAAGTGTTTTGGTTTCTTCCCACGTTCACTGTGCCACCCCCTTGGGAAACCAAAAACACTTGAACTAGCTTACCCAACCCAGTCACGGTCGTATCTTGCACGCTTATTCTTTTTTCCTGCAGCTAACCTCCATGCATCTCCATATCTCACCAATTCATTCTGATAGGGCACTGCATATATTAACGTGGGTGGGTGGCAGATATCAGACAAGACCCATACATTGTTTTATGTAATATTAATTCCATCAGAAGAAACTTGATTTTTATAAAAAATTTCTGCCAGAAGTAGACAATGATATGTGTTTAGTTGGCACACCATATGTATTATTTCTGCTATCATTTTATTGTATTCATTTTTCTTTAAGGTGTAAAATGACAAAACTTATGGGTTGGCTAAGAATATAGTCAATTTAGATCGTAAATACACTGATTGATAATCTAATAGCTGTATTTAAAGTGGAAAATACCTACAATAAGCACTTTCTTATCAATGTTTCTGGAAAATGGTAAATGCCAAAATAAAGAGCATATTGGAAAATGGGATTCGGTACCTAGCTCAAAGCTGAACATAGTATCAAATGAATTAATATGTTAATTTATTACAAGTACAGTAGGTCCCTGAGTTATAAACAAGTTGCATTCCAGAAGTTCGATCATGTGTTCAGAACTTGGAACTCAATTTCCCATAGACAAAGTTTTATCAGTGGTGGTTAGGATCACAAGCAGTCCACAAAAATCTATTTACTCCACAATTATGCTGAAATATTGCACATTTGTAATTAATAGTAATGAAAAACTATTTGTTGTAAATTATAGCTTTGTCTTTGGTTATTGTCCAAATTGTTGAAGGATAAGTTCTGTTTTTATCACCTTTTTAGCCTACTTTCCAGAAAGGAAATGGGCTTATAATTTTGACTTTCTGTCTGTCTGTCCATCTGTCTGTCCACCCCTATTAACTGTTGAACCAATAGACTGATTTTCGTGAAACTTGGTGGAAATCACTTTTTACTTGGGCCAAGCTCCCAAGGATAGTTGTTGCGAAGATAGAAGTCCCAGGTTTGATTTCTGGAACTATCCTTCCCATTTGATTTACATGGTTAATCTAAAATCCATCGTGCAGGATAATTTTCTCTTCCACATTAAAATATCTTAGAATTGTATTATTGGAGTGAGTTTTGTACTATTCTCTGAGGAAAGGAATGAGGATTCTAATTTTTATGGTATAATTTTGCTTATCGATTTTGTATTTCTTAGAATTTCGCGTAAATATTTGCGATATTGCAGTTTTTAGGCGTTCTTTAACTGGGAAGCGGTAATTGCGGGATGCCTTATGGGCACGTCTGGTCCATCCGTCCGTCGTAACTTTCATCGCCTAAACCGGTTGATGGATTTTAATTTAATTAGGTATGAGTGATCTTTATTAAAATTTAACACCCAATTGTGATTTTCAGCTGAATCTGTCAATTAGAACTTCCACTTTACATAATTACTTTCTTCTTCTTCTTTTGTGCTCAATCCTAGGATTGGTTGGCAGCAGCTGTCCAAACTTCTTGTTCTTCAGCCAGCCTCTTCAGTGCTGTGTAGGTGGGGCAGCCGGTATCCTCCATGATTTGGTTAATATATTCCATCCTCGGTCTGCCCCTAGCATTCTTCCCCTCCACAGCACCTTCGAGGATTGTTCTAACCAGCCCCTCGTGTCTTATGAGGTGCCCGACCCAGACGTCTCTTCTCCTCCATACCGTATCCCACAGGCATGGCTTCTCCTCCTCAATCCTGTTCAGCACCTCTTTGTTGGTCACTCTGTCCACCCAGGAGATTTTTAACATTCTACGGTAGCACCACATTTCAAACGCCACTATCCTCTTCCTCTCTGCCTCCCCGATTGTCCAGGTCTCACTTCCATATAATAATACACTCCATACAAAAGTTTTGACCAGATGTTTCCTGAGGTGCTTATTAATGCTGTTGGAGATGAAAAGGTTGCGCTTTTTGTTGAAGGAGGTCTTTGCGTGATTAATACGACTTATGATTTCTGTTTTTGACCTTCCGTCCAATGTTAACCTGCTTCCGAGATACGTGAAAGACTCCACGTTCTCCAGCTGTTCCCCGCCCAATGATCAGTGCGCCTGCATACCATGCCTGCTAACCACAAAGATCTTAGTTTTCACTTTGTTGATGTTCATGTTGTAGGTGTTGCTGAGTGTGGTCTCCAACTCTGCCAGGGTTGCTACCAGGTCTTGTTCATTCTCAGCCAACACTGCAATGTCATCAGCAAAACGTAGCATGTCAACTTTCTCCCCCTGAATACGAACTCCTCCTACTCCTTCAAGTTTCTCTCTCACCTCATCCAGCCCTCTCTGAATATAGCCATTGAATAGTACAGGTGAGAGAGAGCAACCCTGTCGCATTCCTTGCCTGATGTTACTCTCTTCCTGGTGTTCGCCGCACCTCACCACCGCTACCTCCTCTCTGTACAGACTCTGCACCACTCTCCTGTCCTTGTACTTCACGCCTGCCTCCCTCAGTACCTTGAACAACTGCTGCCAGTCAACCCTATCGAATGCCTTTTCTAGGTCTACAAAGGCAATAAACGTGTCTTGATCTTTCCTTAATCGCTTTTCAATAATTAGGCGAAGTCCCAGAATTGCTTCACGTGTGCCCCTTCCTTTCCTGAACCCGAACTGGTCCTCCGTGAGCATCGCTTCTATCTTCCCCTCAATCCTCCGCAAAATTATAGTGGTATAAATAATTACTTTAATAAACTTATACTCGTATCTCATTAAATGGCATCTGTCAAGCAACAATGAAATATTAAACTTTTATCTCCCTAGCTCTTATATGATCTGTAAGGTATAGATTAAAAATATTATTCGGATAGAGAACAACATTTAGTACAAGAAAGTTCCAGAGGCCAGGTAATTATGTCTGTAGTTATGGTTTCGGAGATAAAAATTCGAGTAAATCCTGAGCAAAACATTGTATATTTTGTTTACATTGATCACTAAGACTTCTCTCCTCTCAGCAAACAACAATTAAAAATCCATATATTTCTCTCCCATTCTCTTATACAATCTGCGAGGCATAGATTAAAACATTTATTTGAATAGAGAGCAACATTTACTACAAGATGGTCCAGAGACCACATAATTACGATTTATAGTTTTGGAGATAAAAATTCGAGAAAGTTCCGAGCAAAACATCGCATGTGTTGTTTATATAGATCACGAAGACAGTTCTCTCAGCAAGCAAAAATTAAAAATCCATATATTTCTCTCCCATTCTCTTATATGATCGACGAGGTATAGATTAAAAAATTTATTCGGATAGAGAACAACATTTTCTACAAGGTGATCTGGAGACCATATAATTACGACATAGATTTGGAGATAAAAATTCGAGAATATCCCGAGCCAAACATCGCATATTTTGTTTACATCAATTGCGAAGATGGTTCTCTCAGCAAACAACAACAGGGTTGCAACAATCAACGTTAGAAAACGAGGATAGCCTAAACCTTACCCCTACAACCCCTCCGTCGCTTCAGTGCGTTTTGTTACGGCTCTCCCATTGGTCGAAGACGTTGCCAGGCAACGAGCTACGTAAGCAGACGCTTCTCCCTCCCTCCCCCCTGCTCCCCCACCCACTGGCCGCTTTTCGTAGGGGCGGCCGATTCACTGTAAATCAAATAGTTTAATTGTTCCATAAATTTGGCGCAATGATCCTCCATCAATTTTTTACAGTTCTGAAAACAATTTACCCATAAAATGTTTGTGTGGGAATTGGTACACACTTTTAAAAGAAAATAACAGATATTTCTTTACACATTTATTGAGAAAAAATGATGGCAAATCAATTTACAAAATATAACAATAATATTATTGGTCCATTGATCGGTACAAACAAATATAGGGCAAGGTTGGCATAGTATAAACATGAATGGATATCACATAAGAGCTTCTTTAGGAGCACATCATAAGCAAAAATAATAAATTCTAAACATTATTGATGTAATAAAAGTACATTCAAAAATATTTTAAGCAAGAAGTAATAGATTACAGTTATATCATAATATATACATAAAAATCCAGGAAGTCCTTTACGTTATAATACAGTACAATAAGTTATACACAGAGCTTTTAAACTTAGGTACATTCATATTCTTAATATGATTAGGAAGTTGATTGTACAATCTTATACACATGGCTTTAGGCCCTTGATGAAACATTGATAAAGTGTTGTTGATTAACATGCAATCCTCAACTACAGGAATAATTAATAATAATAAGCTATAATACATGCTTTACTCAGATCAAAAAATAAATCAAGAGTTTTATGACCAACATTGATTTTATGTAAAAAAGGTTAAGGAAATATTTACAGTAATTACCACAACAAAAATTAAATATGGAATAGCACTCCTCCTCAATAACTTATTAGCTTTATACAAAGACTTGCTTTGGTTGCCAATTCAACAGACTTCCTGACTCCAAGTTGATGCAAGACACCTTCCTTACTTGGACCCCTTTAATGAGAAACATGGAAATTTCAGTAATAAGTAATGATCGAAATATCCAGAGTTTATCCTATTTATGCTATGTAATATGTATGTATGTATGTATGTATGGTATTTTATATAAATAAATATACCTCATAAGGTTCTCCCTCATGGCACTACTAGGCCTACATGGGATCTGAAACCCTGAGGGGCCAGGTTGTGGGCACACTTCATCTTGCTCAGCTGCTGCAGGAAGAAAATACAAGTTAACCATTGAGTCGACTAACAACCAACACTATTAAATAATCCACGATGAATAACAGGAAAATGATCAGAAGCAATGTTATTAATGTTATACAATATTTTTTTAAAACACAAGACACCTATCAGGTGGACAGGAGACAATGACTCAGTCTCTGCGGGACCAGGTTGTGGGCCCACAGCACCTTGTTCAGCTGCTGTGGGAAGATAATACAAGTTAACCATTGAGTCAACTAACAATAAACATTATACATAGCATGCATAGAGTTGATGTATAGAAAGACAAAAACACAGTAGTCACTAGATTAACAGCGTGTATGGAAAACATCACTAAAATTATTTACCTGGGAGGAGTAAATTCGGAATGGAATCCTTCCGAAGTTTCATGGTGCCTTCAATAAAATTCTCCCGCGAGAAATGCTTCAGGCAAAATCTTCTGTTTTTGTACACATTCATTCGGTCCATGCTTAGTAGCTTAGGATCCCCAATCAGCTTCATCCAAACATCGAATCGCCGATTTGAGTCGGAAGTGGGATGAGGGAACCTGGATTCATCATTTAAAAATATACATTCTCTTGCCGATCTTGCGTATTTTACACTCAGGCTTTTCTAAATATTAATAAATATCATAATGGGTTCAAATGCCCTCACACTTTTCTGTTTCTCCGATGAGAAACATTAATTTTGAGTTTTATTAATGACAACTGTAATAATGCCACCGTTCGAAATGTGAATGCTTGCTCAAACATCCAAACACATAAAGATTTCATGCATGTACTTATCCGTAGACAACAAGAGAATAGATATATTAACCTTTTAAAAAATTAATGTGCCTCTATACAATTTTGATGGCACAACGCGAATCGTTGTTACATCATATTCTTACTATGATGGTTAAAGGCAGCCCATTGAATGCTTTACGAGCTACATTCCATTGCATACCATGAATAAATAATGATGTCAAAATACTAACTCGAGTAACCTTCTTTTCCCTACAATTGGGGATGCAACACGGTGGCCAAACCATAACGAAATTTGCAACACTTCCCAACAACACAACACAACAGATGCTGATTCAAATCCGTGGTAACCGTTAGAACGCGTTGGGACCAGCATAAGCGCGCGCAAACAGCAAATGAGTGTAAGCGCCCGCTACCTACTTCCCCAACTCTCGTACTTCCCCTCCAGCGCTGTAGTGCGTTTTGTTATATTACCACCACCCTGCTTCCAGACAGTCCCAGTTTTGCTATCCGAGTGCCGACCCTGTGAACAACAATTAAAAATAGGATGTCGCCACCACATGACTTGTGTGGAATTAGTACCTTACATTGGATAAAGTATAATATTTTTAAAATTGCAAATTTAAGGCATTATTTTAATCAAATATTTTTCAATAAGGAAAGATAAAAATTGGGTGTAGAGGTGAAATATTTTGTATTAAAGAAATATTTCTAATAATGTTATATCTCTGAAAAATTAATTTTTATCAGGGTGAGATGAAATGCTTGCAGAATGCAAGTACCAACTACTTGTCATTATATATCGACGTTTCTTACAGAGGAGGAGGAGGATATAGCATATAGGAGGATACTAATCTTAAGGCACTTCCAGATGAGCTGGAGATTCGAATTTTTTTTCTTAGGTATTTGTGCAAAACCGAGTAGAAAAAACGAAAATCTTGAAAAAGTGCAACAATGCGGACGCTAAAAATTCGCAGTTGTTTAAACAAATTTTCAAGGTTTATGTATTTCCACATGTGCTACTGAGCTGAAATTTTTTTTAGAGGTAGTATTTGTAAAAAACGAAATAGGGATTATACAAATTTTGATATTTTTATTTGTTTGGCATTTAAAAATTCTTCAAGTTTAAACAAATAGATAACTGTTTAGACATTACGGGATGAGCTAGGAAGCTGAAATTTTCAAGTTATGTACAGAGTAGTGCATTTACACAAATAAACATTTGAATCTCTCCATAAACATATTGCGGCGGCCGTTAAAAATGTTTAAAATTTAAACAATTGGAAAAATATTATTTCACTTCTAGGAGTACTACAACTTTAAAATTTGGCTAAAATGTGTAGCATTAGTACCCCATAATAGAGAAAGTATAAAATTCTTAAAATTGCAAAGTTTGGAGATTGTTTTAATCTATTATTTTTACATAAGGAAAAAACGAAAATTACTGCTGGGTGAAATCTTAAGAATTAAAAATATTTGTAATGATAAAATATCTGTCTGAAAAATGAATGTTTTTTCAAGGTGAAATGATATGCTTGCAGAATGCAAGCACCAACTACTAGTATATATATATATATATATATATATATATATATATATATATATATATATATATATATATATATATATATATATATATATATCGATGCCGGTGGTGTAGTGGTTAAGACGCTGGCTGCTACTCGCTCGATGCTTGAAAAAGTCATCGGGTACGAATCCTGCGCGAGTAGGATTTTTTCTCAAGGTCACCCGGCCCCCTGTTTGCATGGTTTTGAGGAGACCGCGCAAATTCAGCTGTTCCGTCCTTCGGAAGGGACGTTAAGCCGTTGGCCCCCCTGGTGTTCTTCGTAAGAGCAGGCAAATGCCGGCACCGGGTTTCCCTCCTCCCTTCTGTGTGCGAGTCCGGTGTGGAAGGCAACGGGAAACCACCACACCGTGTATGTATATTCCCTAGTCAAAACCAATTGATTAATTAATTGGTAGGACCTGTCGCAAGACAGAACACGAATGAATGAATATATATATATATATATATATATATATATATATATATATATATATATATATATATATATATATATATATATATATATGTATATATAACAGCTTACGGAAAAGGAAAGGTAAAATAGATATATGGATGTCAACAAGGTGTTGGGATGAGGAAACCCAGTGAAAACTCACCAATCAGACGACTTCAGGTTGGCGAGGCCCCGGGGATGTCGAAGCGACACACGTAAAAGAACACTATAACACAGAAACATCACAAACGTAGAAGCTTTCGGAACTACTCCTTCAGCTACAGAGAGAGAACTGATGGTGGTGACACTGGGTGGAGGCATGGGGGTGGAAGGGTAGTGCGGAAAGGTCGAGGATTGGAGGATACGGAGGGGGTTGGGGATTGGTAGGGTGTTGGGAGAAGACAGAAAGGGAGTGAAAAGCTATCGAAGGTTGAGGCCTGGGGGAGTGAAGGAGTTTAGGAGATGGATATGCGAAAGCTCCCACTGACGGAGTTGGGGAGCCGAAGCATTGTCGGGGAGAGCGCAAATGACTCGCACTGTGAAGCAGTTGTTAAACTTTAAATTATGTTTCACACAGTCGCCCAGCCCAACTTTCCCGACCTCCTTGACCACAATGACAATTTGACGAAACCAGAAAGACACGCAGTTTCTACGTTGAAACGCAACGACAAAATTATTATCCTCCCTGCAGACAAAGGTACCACCACCGTGGTAATGGACCGCTCGCATTACAACGACGAAGCCCTCCGCCAACTATCTGACCAAACTTCTTACCTTCCTCTCCCCTCCAACCCCACTGACCGCCACTCCTCCGAAATTTCTGCATATCTGCGTTCCGTGGGAAAACAAGAAGGCCTCTCTGATTCCACCATTTCCCTGATGATCCCCAACACACCCCGGACCCCAACCTTCTACCTACTCCCAAAAATCCACAAACCCAACATCCCCGGCCGCCCCATTGTTGCCAGCTTTAATTCTCCCACGGAACGCATCTCTGCCTATGTTGACTCCCACCTACATCCTCTCGTCCGTCAAATCCCATCCTTCATCAAAGACACAAACCACTTTCGACTACGCCTAAAACACCCTCAGATGCTGGAAACTTACCCTTTTGTAATGGAAATGTCTTTGTAAAGGTTCCAATCCTTCTTCCGCAAGAAAAAGCCGTAATTTTAGCTTTGTAGCACATTCAGACATAAATAATTCTTGAAAATTTGTTTAAACAATTGTGAATATTTAGCTGCCACATTGTTGAAAACTTTTTAGATTTTTGTTTTTTTTTCCATATAGAATTTGCTACAAAATATTTGTAAAAGCTTGTAGCTATGACTTATAGTTTCCTTGATAAAAATTAATAAACTTGAATGTACAAATGGGGTAAAAACAACCCCTAAAAATTAACAATTTTGAAATGTTCGATTTTTCTAATTGGTTGTGAGCAAAATCCTATTATCGTTCAAAATTTCAGCTCCGTATTCCTTTTAGATTGGTCTACACATTAGAATTCCTTTTCCCCACGTTAACTTATGGCAGATTTTACGTTAATATTTCCTGTTTTTGGATTTTGACGTCGTTATAAGTTTATGCTGTAGTTTTAAATCAATTCTGTTATAACACAATCTCTTTAGAAGCACTAAATTAAAGCTATTATTATACAAAGTTCATCAACCCCCATTACTGAAAGGAGTAACGTTCTTATATTTAATAAAATATTTCGCGTTTTAAAATTATGACATTATCATATGTATTTGTCTTTGGTTAAAATCAATGGGACAATAAGAATTTCCCTATTAAAAAGCATTAAAGCGATGCTATTATAATACGGATTTCCAATTCCCATTGAAAAGCATTCTCCTGGTTGCTATGGTAGCTGAAGTTCTTTATTGTTTTCATCTGCCTTTTCCGATTAAAAACATTTCTTCATTAATTTGGCACAGATTTGAATTTTTGTCATAAAAAATACGGAACCTCATTCTTCTAACTATGGAATTATTTTCGTCCCAAGTTTCTATCTTAATTATAACTAATTTAAAAATGCAAATTTATGAAACTGCACAGATTTCCATGTTTGTGTTATGGAGTATCGATATGGAACATTGGGGCCAAGAATACCCCATTAAAACTTTAAAAATTTGGAATTTTCGATTTTTCTGGCTGGTTGTAACCCCTACGGAAAGACCGGAAACTTAATGCTATAAAACGATTCCCAGGTTATCCATGGAAGGCGACAATCGATGGGTCAACGGGAAAATTTGGAACTACGTGTTAACGAATGCTAGCATGACGTCATCACAGGATCTCCCTCACCCCCTTCCCCTCATGTTTTAATACGATTATCATAGCACACATAAATTGCATGATTAAATGGACTTAAATGAAAGAATTGCATATAAGAAATCAAATTTATTACCGTATATCACACATTGCGAGAGTACAAAGTCATTATCAAATTACATAACAGTGAGGTATTTTTACATAAATATTATATAATAAAGATATAAAAATGAATTATTGTAACAGAATTTTATAACGTTAATACCTTTTATGCATGAAACGTATCTTAAGGAAATTCACATGGACGACGAAAAACATCAAACTTTCACGTCAAGAATGAATTTGTGGATCAAGCAAAAATCTATTTGTAAAGTGATTTCTTCGGCCCTGGAACACATTCTCTTTCTGTTGCACCTGTAAAAAGAATGAAAATGAATTTCTAAGAATGTCAATCATTAAACCTGCTAAACATAATGAAATTGATGCAGGAGGCAATGGGCATGCTTCAAATGTTGTAATAAATGTAAAATAAGGCAAATGCGCTTATGGCCCATAAACAATGTTTCTATGAAGATCACATTACCATTTGTAAAATTAAACACATCGCATTGCACTAGAAAATGTCCACTTTATCTATAATTTATTCTTAGCGCAGTTGTATTTGCTGACGTTTACGTGTTCACAGCAGTTACAGTTAGCCCATTTAAGATCTATATGTATTCCTCATATAACAAGGAAAACTTTTAATATAGAGATTTCAATTTCTCAATCGAAAAATATATAAAATTTATAAATATGTTTTGAAACAAAGAATTATCTTCAAGTCTAGGATTATAAACAAATGCATAATGAGAAACAAGAAATAATCAAGTTAACAATTTCTGTAAATTCAAAATATTTCATATTTAAACAATGAGACATGGCTATGGTACACTTATTTCATTCTATTACAAGCACAATTCTATCCTCTGGTGTCTATGTTGCAGTTTAACTTCCAAACTCACTATAATCGACTGATAACCGCGAGAAGTTTTATACAGAAATTTCAGTTACTCAATCTAAAATTACGGCTTATTTTGTGAACTGACACGTACCATATTCATGGCCAGGGCAATGGATGACACAGCTAGGAGAAGTAAGCGAAGCTTAACACCTAAAAATGAGAAACATTTCCTCTCAAAATGCTTCTCGCACACAAACAAACGAGAGAAATTTCTTTCCTTCCTTCCTAAAAGATCTATCCATTGCAGGTATCTGTTAAGAAAATATAAAAGATTTCTCACAAAACACATTCACATAACACTTCGTAGAACTAGTTTGTTAGAATTTTTTTCAAAAATATGATATTTTTAAGACTTACCTGTTGATTGGAGATCAGATCAAATTCATTCCGTCACGTTTTCTTAAACAGTGATGAATGCATATCTACTATATATCTATTTGACAAAATCAGAGTAACTGACAACCGCTCAATAAGCAATGGCGAGCTTTTATCAAGCAAAATGGCCACTGTTCCGTTACGATACACAAGGAACGTGTGGTGATGCGGTAGAGAGAGAAATAGAGGGAAAAAAATAGAGGGAGAAAATGAGAGAGAGAGAGAACTGACTGCGACTGCAGCGCCTATCGCGGACCCCTTAATATCCTATCTATATCCTCCGTAAGAGGCAGCTATTTATAATAGATAATTGTGCTATTCATGGAACTAATTAGGAACCAAAACATAAGAATAACATTGCAAACGCATGAAAATTGTAATCACTGTGAGTAAACATGAAATGAAAATTCATCTTTGGTATTCACGTTGCATAAAGTTTTACAGTTTTATGCTATTATTTATTATTAATGTTTTCACATTGAATTAGTCAATTACAGTCGAACTCATTTATAATGATCACAGTTATAACAAGATCTCGGCTATTGCTAGCAAACAGAGAAGAGTTGGTTGGAAATGATGTATTTAATGAGCAACATTTTACAGTTAAAGCAATCACGGTAGTTGAGAGCTTCATGGGTATAACGAGCAAATCTTCAGGCCATTTTAACGAGTAGTGACTGAACTGCCATACGAGGGACTGAGTTCTATTATTACTTTGCCCGTTTTTTACATTCTCCCACCTTGTCTCTTCCCACATCCCTGCCGATAGCAATTTATAACCCTTATAACGATATTTCAGTCGACATTCATAATGTGTTTGGTTTGATTTCCGTTCTCAGAATCTCTTTCAATGTGGTACGCTACCCACAAAGAGCATAGTTCCAGTGGGGTAGCAGAAATCCCCGAAGACCCCGCGTGGCAGGGGTGCTGAAGGCCTACGGGGGCTAACAGGTACCTGGGAAAAGATTAGTGATCTACAATGGTTACCTGTGGCAGGGGGAAAGATAATTCAGCGACACAGATGCCTCCTTTGAATAGAGCATTCCCTATGCTGCGGGTGCACATCCCCAATGAGCTTTTTGCGTTCTTTTCTCAAACTCTTAATTCTCTTTTCTGTCTCTTCCCTACCGTTATGGATACTCAGAAGACCTAGGGAGGGAAATTACCTGGCAAACTAACCAAAGAAAATTTTCGGTATCGGTATGAAACATTCAACTTTCGAACTCAGTGGAAATGAAGAATTCAGTTCTTCTTCAAATCTTTGTGAGTGAACATGTCTTTTTAAAACTCGGGAGAAACACTTGAAATTATTAAAAACAATTTTGCTTCGGTGTTTTAGGTTTTGTTGCGGTGTGTTAAATTCAGTTCTTTTTTTACCTAAAGATGGCAGTGGAGAAAAGAAAAATTTTGACAATCAGAGAAAAAGTGAACATTATTAGTGATTTAGAGAATGGAATATACAATGCGTCCATTTGCAAAGAATTAAAACTGAACTCATCAACTGTGTCAACCATTTGGAAAAATCGGGAAAGCATTACTAGGCTTTTGAAAAAGGCGTCATTGCGAAAAAGTTGTGGAAGTGTGACAAAAGTGATCTTGATAAGGCTCTTTTGAGTTGATTTACAATGAAAAGAAATTTCAACATTCCTATTGGTGGCCTTCTACTGAAACTACAAGCTGAAAAATTGGCTCATCAACTTGGATATGCCAATTTTTTTTGCAATAACGGGTGGCTTGACAGATTCAAAAAAAGAAATAGTATTGTTTGTGGTAAGATAAGTGGTGAATTGGGTGATGTAAACGAAGAAGTGAGTAATGGCTGGATAGAAAATGTGTGGCCAGATCTAAGGAAAAGTTTCTGTGAAAGTGACGTTTTTTTATGATGATGAAGCCTGTGTGTTTTATAAGTTGCCCCCCTATATGACCCACAAGTTTAAAGGTGGAAAATTATCCAAAGATCGACTGACTGTTCTGATTTGTTCAAATATGATTGGAACTGAAATAAGAAATCTCTTAGTAATAGGCAAATCCAAGAATCCAAGATGTTTTAAAAACATTAAAAATCTTCCAGTAACATACCCAGCTAACAAAAAAGCCTGGATGAGATCATACATTTTTGAAGAAGTGCATAACTGGGACAAAGAGCTTAGAAAAAAGATAGGAAAATTTTGCTGATTTTAGACAATTGCCCATCACATCCCATTCTTCTCAACCTAATCAACATCAAACTGGTATTTTTACCACCAAACTCAACTTCTTTTCTCCAACCTATGGATCAAGGTGTTATTAGAAGCTTTAAATGCCATTTTAGAAAACTTTTAATATTGGAATCTATAGAATCTATTGAAAGAAAGGAAAAGATTCAAATTTCTGTTCTTGATGCCATCCGGTTCATGAGCGAGGCATGCGATAAGGTCACATCACAGACCATCAATAACTGTTTTAAAAAGGCAGAACTGAAGCCCACGGAAGTTGAGGAAGACACCAAAGAAAATGATGACAATATTCCGTTATTAATGTGGTTAAAGAAACACAACTTGGATACTGGGTTGGCATATGTGGACGATTACGAGATCATGGACAACAACCTCGTGACTGCTGAAATGCCAACAGATAAGGACATTCTCGAAGCTGTTAAAGAAAATGAGGCTTTCGTAGACCAGTGAGGAAGAAGACGGTGGTTAGTGTCCAGTTAATGTAGTGTCAAGCACAGAGGTACAAACTGCTTTAAAAACACTTGCTTTGTGTTATGAAACCAATGACATCGATCCTGAGTTTCGATTTTATCTTAGTAAAATGAAAGACATTGCTCATAAATTTCAACTTAAAAGAAATTTGAAACAATCAAAAATGGGAGACTTCTTTAAAAAATAAAAATAATGTATTATATCAAGACTTTTTAATGATGAAATTATTTTTCTAGTGAATTAATTACATAGTGCATAAATATATCGAATAAATATTGTTAATCGTTTAATCGTAAGCTATGGTTATTCATTGTTGTCATTATCCCTTTTCCATCTATGTGCTTGTGCGTGATAAATGTACTTCGTAAAAGTACAAGTAATACATATTATGTATTTACACGAACGGATATAACGAATAATGGTAATAACGAGCAATATGCATTGGTTCCTTGAATCTCGCTATAATCGAGTTTCACTGTATTCCATTTTGGGGATCAGTGGATTTGTGACCGTGATACTGAATACAGTAATAATCTATAAGACAGACTAATTTTGGGAGTTATTTTTCTGGAAAAAGGTGCATCTTTTTGCCTGTAAAATACGGTATCCTTGGTAAATTAACTTTCAGCAATAATTGTTTTTTGTGTCTATTTTGAGGAATAGGATTTGTATTCACTCAGCAAAAAAGGTCGGGAAATACCACTCTAAACATTAATTTTTAGAAACAATATCATATGTTCATGCCATTAAATATAGGATGTCAGTGCCAGAACAGAGCAGTGTCTGTTTATTATTGGGGCAATCTGGGAACATACGATAACAAATCATACAAATTAAAATTCTATGAGATAATTGTATGAATAGCAACCTTACTAACCACTGATCTGAGGAGCAGATTAATATTTAAAAGATGTTTATATTGATCACTTTTTAATAACATATCTCTATTTTCAGATTATTCCTGCAGAGAGTGGAGCGGGTGGTTTTATTTGATTTCAGTCAAATGATGGGTCCCTTGGCCAAATATTGTGAAGCAGATGTGAAAAAGTTAGATTGTCGCCACAGTGAAGTTTCATGGGAGGTAAAACTCTATGAACCATTTTGTTGTTTTAATACTTGACTGATTTGTTTTGTTTTTCCACCCATTAACATTGTATTGCAAGGGTAATTCCACACTTGTACTTTGCTGTATTAGTTATTGTTAATGGAGTTAGTTTAATTCATAGCAGTACACTTAACTTTTGGTAATAGATTATCAATGCATAACAAAGAACTTGAATGCATTTTGCTATTTTGCTAAGAATAACATTAAATGCTTTTTAATGTGTGGGAAGGCCAGCAATATTATAATGATACAGGCTCTCAGAATTAAGAAAATATCCTTTTCTTTTCAAAACCGATCTTTATTTTGGCACTCAAGAAAACAGAAACTTAATTCTCACATTATTCTCCTTTACTCAAATTTCACTTAAATCTCTCTGCCCCTTTTGTCCTAGGCTGGTTGTATTTATACCTCTGCAGTGTGAAGTTGGGGAGATAGTGAACAGTTGGTACAGGGGGTCCCAATTACATGTTTCCTCGTTGTACGTTTCCCCACACTTACATAGCTGAAGTTTTGAAGATAAAAACTTCAAAATTCTCCACACTTATGTTATTTACGCAAAAATTACTCGCAGCCACGCCACTTCCTTTGTCTGCCAGATGGCACACCTTGTGCTGACAAATGGAATGGGCAAGCTGTTGAACTTCATGCCAGCAGTAGCATTCATATTTTCGAGGCCATTTACATACTTCCTAGTTGTTATGGAATCAAGATATTAGGATGAGACAAAGGATCAGACACTCTTTGTATCCTCCTCCTCTCCCCAATCAAAGATCTTAAGGATCAGGGGAAGGAAAATTAAACAAACTCAAGTGTGTCTCTCTCAAAAAATAAGCGTTTGTTGTGGGATCCTCTCAAGGAATCCAATGAGAGGCAACAGACAACCATGTGACATGCCCAAACACTTATGGTCTTAGTTATTTACTTCTTCCCTATGCATAACTGCATCTGCGTTTCTTAGTTTTTCTTAGTTCATGTGCGGCATAGCTTGTGTTTTTTTAAATGTCGTGAAGTCAGAGTGTATCGGCCCCTTTCCTGAACACAGACGAATTCCTAGTATGAGTCAGTGTTTATTTTCTTGTCCTTCTAAGAAATGTTGGTGTGCTGGGTCTTCACCGGAGAGAATTATGAGAGGGAAGTGAAGATGCACTTTTCTTGACTGGTGCCCCATTGACAGCAAGAATAAACTGCTGATGCCATGTTTATGCATGATGTCGATACATAGGACCTAGCTTATTAGAACTCATTGACTAAGAAGTTGAAATTATTTGTTCACTTCCAAGTGAGGTGATACTCTCATAGTTATTACCCTTCTTTCCTCCCTTACAACCCATAGTCAGCTACCCCAATTTAGAGATCAGAAAAAAATGACACCTAAGGGTTCGATCTCCCATCGATGGCAAGTGCTATTTATAATCCTTGAGCATTAAGTTGCATAGGTGAAGTATATGTTTTTATGGACCCCAACCCCTCCTATTTTACATTATTTATATGCAGGAAAATTCCCCGTTATATTAAATTTCGTTATACGTAGCACTTTTGTGGTCCCTAACCCCAACTGTAGTGATATTTCTACATCCAACTTCCAATGAAAAATTTTAACCGCCTTATCCACAAAAAAATATATTAATAAGTAAATACTGGTGATAGTACACACACACCTACCCAGTTTATGGAAAATTAATTCTCTCCAGAGACAGAAGTATAATGCGTGCGAGTTTGCAGGAAAATGATTCCTCGCCAGGGACATATACACACAACACACATACACTCACACAGAAAACTACACCAGTATTAAAAACCCTAAATGCGCATTCGACATTAACAATGTCATCATCAGTAGGAAAATTACGGAATAAACGTTGACTGAAAGTGGGATTTATATAGGTGCCGGGGATGTGTTGCGATTGGTGGGATGGGTTGAAGGTTGATTTTGAGAACAAAGGTAACGGAGCGTGTCATTGGTGATCGAACCCGATTCATTGTTCATTATTTTATCTTTGTGTTGGTGAATGTATATACTTTTGTATAATATATATAATTAAAATTTTTCCTTTAACTTCACACCAAAGGCAGCTTGCATATTTATTTTTACAACTTCCATTGTCTTGTCTCATTGTTTACCACTTCTGTGTTTATTTTGTCAATCGTTTGATTTAGTTAAAGTCTCATGAACATTACTTTCCAATTTGAGCAACATCTCACCTGCTCAGTAGAATTTTCATGTTGTTTTAATATCAAAAACATTCTGCCAGTTTTCATTACTATACTTATCAGCCTAATTATTGGATTATTGGCAAAATATTTTACAACAAAAGTAATATACATTGTCGTTAATATATGAGTAAATTAACTATTTCCTTCTTACTTCCTCACCGTTAGTAAGAGTGCTATAAAAGCTATAATTAGAAAAACTCCTATTATTTACGTCTTTGGGATAAACTTTATGTTCATCAATAATATCTGGAGGACCTTGAATAATTATTTGGTCTCGAACTATTTGTGTAAGAAGCATTGGCCTACTAAAGGGGTCAACTGGACTCTTAAATAGGTCTCCTTCTATAGGTTTTTCGACCTGAATGACGTTGTCTAAGTTCGAAACACTTAACAGCATTTTCACCGCTAATTTCAAGACTAAGATTTATGTAAACTGCAGCTGATGTTAAATCAATGGTATTACTGTTGATGACAACATGGACAAGATCCACATTCATGTTACAAGCTCTTGAAGTCGTTTTATCATTTGCAGTAGCAAATTTCATACCAATGCTAGGTTTTTGCTGCCCCGATATATTTGATTTGTAGTAAAATCTCATTACAACGAATACCGTTATAACAAAAATTTCACTATAATGAAGAAATTTTTTAATCCCGGCCAACTTCCCTTTGTAATAGTGCTATTTAAATCTCGTTAGAACAAAATTACTTGTTACGAAAAATTCCTTACGATGAAACCATTTTGAAATCATCTATGCATAAAATGTTTCTTTTTATGAAGAAATAATTCCCTGGAAGTCTTAACCATTCTATATCTCAGTCATTTTCACCTCACCAAGGGCAGATAAGCTGGGAATACCATGGCATCTGCTTTTCTGCAAAAATAATGTTTGTGAATGTCAAATGTTAAACCCTATATTATGTATCTAGACTGAGTGAGATATCTCTGTGGGTGGTTCTGGGAGAAATGTAAAAAGTTTACAGTGTGTGGCACAACCATACCGCACCCTTGCCGGCATCTTACTTTTCCTGCCTACTCTCCCTTTTTGGATAATTCTTATCTTTCTAACGATCCTTTTCCTATCGCCTCCACTCTGCACCACACAAACATCTCCTCCTCCACTAATTAGCTAACCTTGAAGCTACTGCATTTTTGCATGCCCTTCTCCCAACTCCATCACCCGCCATCCAACCTTTTTCCATCACCTCATCCCCTACCAATAATTTCCTTTTCGCCCATTCTTCTCCGCCCAAACACTTTATTTGTCCCTTCATCCTCCCCTGTAGCCTATATAAACGTGTCTGGTCTCTGCGTTTTGTCAGTCTTGTCCAAAAATCACTATCCAAAAAATTGTGGAGTATACACCATACATTGCAAATATGGCTAACAAAGGATTGAAGAAATGCAGTTTTCACTGGAGAAAAAAAAAAGAAGTCCTGATAGCTGTAACAAAAGAAGTACAACACCTTTTTGAACTTTGCGAATAATTGGTTACGAAAAACTGACTCATTCGGCAAAAAGCGCTAGAATTTGCAAATATGCTCGGACATGACATGTTTCAAGGAAGTGTTGGATGGCTAAACAGGTTTTGTGAATGATATGGAATTGCATCAAAATTAATCTGTGGAGAGGTAAATGACGTTCCTAAGTAAGAAGTTTGATAGTATCTTCTGTTTCATTAATGAAAATGCTGACTTATCCATTCATATTGCTTAAAATCAACGAAAATATATCGCTAGTTGAGAGTAATTCAGCTTTAGATACTAGTAGGAGTTAAACTGTTGATCACCAACGAGGTTTTCAATGGCCTTTTCATAGGGAAAACAGTTTTCAGAATAATCTTAAATGAATAAAGATAAAAAGTTTTGAAGATAAATAAAAACACTATCAATAATAATTACGATAAATAAAAACTTACAAATATTAGCAGAAATAGCCCTTAAATAAATGTAGGAATGCTCTTTAGTCTTCTCTTAAGACTTCTTTTACACCACAAACAATGACAATATTTGTTTAATCTTGATGCTATGTTGGACGCTTCTAATTTGTTCAGATTTGCTTCAATAATATAAATACAGAAAAGGAAAGCTAAGGTTATATAGTACAATGTGATAACTGTGGTCAAAATAATCTGTATATATATATAAAAGACAATAATAGATGAGTTTGAAAGTTTGCAACGCGAGATCTCCAAATATACTTGGCCAATTTTCAAACCTCAAAGAGGTTTTAGGCTTAATTCTATTCTTCTAAAATTAGCAACACTAGCTTCATTCAGAATAGCGAATTCAAAGAAAATGACGTTTTTAGGTTGGGAGATTTAGATGATGTATTTTACTGTATGATGAATATAACGTAACATTTTATTATTAAATTTCAAAAATCATTTTGAGGTCTTAAAAGACCCCTCGTGACTAATTACAGAACTTTTTTCACACGACTAACAAAGGGTTAAGTGTCTCTTTGGTCTACATTTCGTGGCATGCGAAAAAGTTCCGACAAGGTGGCAGTAGTTACTCGCGCTCAAATGTAAAATTCCATATCTCGGAAACCAGTGAAGATATTGGGTTCATTCCACTTTCAAAAATAACTTGAATCTTTTCTCATCATTTCATATAAACATTGTACCCATCTATTCTTAATAGTCGTGTTAGTCAGAGAGTGAAAATTTTGTGCACTGATGCAGAATGTGAGAGCCTCATACGGTTTTATTTAATTTTTAAAAACAATAAATTGCTTTACATGTTCCTATTAATGGCATGTGTGGCTTATGGAACACTTGTCCCATTTAATCAATCTCTCCACATTAAATTGAGGAGGAAACTTATTTGGTGGGAAAAATATTTATAATTTGTTTTAGCACGTGTTTTTAAAAAGGTTAGCATTTTATATAATTTTGGCATATAAGCTAGAAAATATTTGCCATCCCTGAACTAGGCACTGAGGGAAATTCAGTGCTCATTTACTTACTTGGTTGGCCAAATAAAGTACAGAAACTAGAACCTTCAGCTGTCCTTTTTTGGCAAAGAAAGATCACAAAATATGCACTTTTTCTCCGTTTCTCAAAAACAAACTTTGAGAGATATTCCAACTAACATATAAGGGTAAATGCGCACTTGCTCATATTGAATGTATGGAACAAACTGTCAGGAGCAGGAGCATGTCTAGACATTCTGCCACCATTGGCAAGATATGTTATGAAGAGCCATCTGCTTTGTAACGAAGGCCATGTTATGAAGAGTCATCTGCCTTGTAACAAAGGCCTTTACCCCACCCTGATATGTGCTTTTATGTTGATATATTCCACTAAAGGGGTTAAGGAATGTGCACAGTGTATCGGAGTGTTTCAGACAATGTAAAACTTTATAATTTTGCCACCCTCCTGAGGTAGCACCTGTAAGCGGTCGCTTAGATAGCTTGTGCCCGAAACTGGCCCATTCATATGTGTATTTGCTTTTTTCAGGGTGGAACCCTTGCTTGCCTTCAGCTTAAATTGGATCAGGTGGAGAATGAACATTGCCGTTCACATGTTATGCAACTATCGGAGCTACAAGCAGATGATATCCATCTTGACCGGCAACTTTTCAAAGCATGCTCACTGGAATACAATCGTCTATGCCTGAGTGAGAAAGATGAAAATACGGACGCTTACTCTTGTCTGATCCGAAATAGAATGGACAAGACTGTCAGCAAGAAGGTAAGTGAAACATTTGATATGGCATACGTCTCATAACCATATGCTGCATGATGTCATAATAGAGGGCAGGGATCATTTTAAAGTAGGGGCCCGTTGCAATACTTCCTGCAAATAATTCAGGAACCTTGCATGAAGTAACTCCATGAGATAGGGCCTATGACAAAGAATTGTGGCATGGTGTTTTTCATTGAACCACTTTTATTGCCCCTCTCAAGATATAGCTCATGCCCATTTCACAACCAAAAACATACATGATTTAGACTAACACTTGCTGGTACGCAACATTTTTTTTACTATTTCTGATGGTACAGCAAATTATATGTTTTGTGGTTTGTTTAATAATAAGTAATCATCATAAATGCACAGGCCATGCATCAAATATCTTGCTAAATTAATGTAAGAAATTAATCACAGACATTATCAATATAGTAATTCGCGTTAAACCCAATAAAGTTTGCAAATGAAATGATATTTTCAATGAACATGAGAAATATCTTGCTATTTGAAGTGTTAAGTTGTCCATTATTACAATGCAATAGAGTCATTTCCGACTTCAAGTTTCTTCGTTATGTGTTTTATTTGTTTTATATTTACGCGAAACTTTTCACAAATTTTCAATTGGTTTTTGTCCTTCGTGCATTTGTTTCATTGTAAACTTAGTGCAAATGCACTTGAAAGCTCGAGTCCAACAATGCAAAGATTTGAGTTCAACAATGCCAGCAATCCTAGGAATCTCATTTTTAGGTGTTCTTTACAAAAAGTAAACAAAGAACTCCTCATGGTTAGGTTGTGTCCTGTCCCTCCATCTGTCCATCTGCATGTTTCATCTGTGAAACTACTGGGCAGATGTTGATGATATTTGGTATTTAGGACATAAAAGCATAGAAACTAAGAAAATAATATCTAGACCATGCTTTTATCACCTGATGATGCTGCAACAGGCGAAACCGGTCGGTTATTAAACTTTTTAGTGGAAATTTACAAGTTTCTTTTTTCATTTAAATCAGCATTGGATCTGTTCACAATAGTCTACAAAGAGCTTGGATTCAATGAAGTTTGTGTGAGGTGGGTGCCATGGCAACTCACTGAAGACCTGAAGCAACAATGTGTTGACGCCTGCTCTGTGCTACTCTCTCAGTATGAAGCTGAAGGGGAAGATTTATTGAACCCCTTAGTGACTGTGGATGAGACATGGATCAATCACTTTCAGTCTGAGAGTAAGCGAGCAAGTAAAGACTGGCAGCATCCAAGCTCGCCGAAGCCAAAAAAAATTCAGTGTGACACTATCTGCAGGGAAAGTGATGTTGATGGTATTTTGGGACAAAAATGGAGTAATTGGAAAAAGGGGCGACTGTCAATAGTGATTCTTACTGTGATCTTCTTAAGAATGGACTGAAGCCTGCAATCCTGTCCAAATGTCGGGGACTCATCTGAAAAGGGTTTGTTTGCAACAAGACAATGCCCATCCTCATAGTGCCCATGCACCATTCAGGATCTGCATTTTGAAGTGATACCCCATCCCCCTTATTCCCCTGACTTGGCTCCGAGTGAATTTCATCTTTTTGGCCCACTCAAAGAGGCATTATGAGGGAAACACTTTTGTTCCAACTGTGATCTTAAAAATGCGGTGCATGATTGACTGAGCAAGCAACCAAAGAAGTTCTTTTCCGATGCAATCCATGCATTGGTTTCGCGATGGCAAATGTGCATTGCAAGAGGAGGGGACTATGTTGAAAAGTAAATGAGTATTTTGTCCAAGGTTTTAATAAAACATTTATCTTTTCACTTTTGCTGTTTTCATTTGAACCACCCTCGTATTATTAACTTGTATTTGGATTTAGGGTAAGTTTAATTTAATTTTCCAAGTGATGTGATAAATAAAATTAACTGACCTTGCTAAGTTCTTTTAATTTTTCTTTCTTCATAAACAGAACAGAAAAATAGGCTCAACATAAATGCAGGCGGAAAAACTAAATAACAGCTATTATGGGAATCAATGGTAAGAAACTCCTTCAGCCAAAATTATAGGATTATTCCCAATGCATTTCACCCACCAAGTAAGCATCTTCAGGGGCAAACCTGACCTGGCAGTGAACAGGGGTCGACTGCAAAGAAGTTAGGGGGAGAGGTTATGAAGAAGACCGAAAGACATTTGAAGAACGAAAAGAATTTTGGGCGTCAGTGTTGTTAGGTTCGGTCAATTTGTATAGTTTTATTAAGATCTGTCTGTATTCATAAGTGTGTTTTTGTTTTTATAAATATGAAGATTTTCTAGAGAGTTTAGTGAATTATTGGCTGGAGTTAGCAGTGTTAAATCCTTCAGGTGTATACTATGTCCAGTTTCAAAAATATGATTGGCAAGGCTTGATTTTTCAAAACGATTGTGTTTAAAATGAGCCATGTGTTCTTTGAATCGTGTTATTAACTTCCGTCTTGTTTGTCCTATATACATTAGATTCCAGTGTGATCATTGTATTTTGTAGATTCTGGATTTATTCAGAGTTTCGGTTTTGTCTTTGGTGCTGTCCAGTAGGTTTTTCAAACTATGTGGATTCGTGTATGTTATTGTCTATTTCTTATGTTTGAAAATTTTGTTCAAGCCCCTGTTTAATAGTGGAAAATAAGGTAGTTTTATATATTTGTTGACCTTTTTGTTGTCAAGTTTGAGAGTGGTAGAGTTGGACAGCATTTTTTTATGATTGTGTTTTCTTACTAATTTATTAATTAAATTGTAATCGAATCCGAGTTTCTTTGCAATTTGTTTTATGTATTTGAGTTTCTTTGCATATCTATATTTATTGAGGGGGATGTTGCACAATCTATGTGTTAGTAATTGGAAAACAGCTGTTTTGTGATTCATTGGGTGAAAGGAGTTGTTAGGAATGAAATTGTCAGTGTGTGTTGATTTTCTAAAAATATCAAACTCTATTTGTTGTTTATTATTAATGATTAATAAGTCCAGAAATGGTAATGTGTTATTCTCTTGGAGTTCATAAGTAAATTTTATGGATGGGTATGTATATATTGTTTAATTGATCCACAAAGTCTTCTACTTTTTGTTTTTTTAAATCAAAAATTGTGAAAATATCATCGACATATCTAAACCAAATTTCTGGAAAATAGTGGAATTTTTCTTTACAAGTCTTTTCAAAATGTGACATGAATATGTTGGCTAGAAAGGGTGATAAGGGATTTCCCATTGAGGTACCTTGTGTTTGTTGGTAAATTTCATTTTTAAATTGAAACATGTTCTGTGACATGCATAAATTAGTGAGTTGTAGATATTCATGGACAATTTCGTCAGTAAAATTTTGTTTTTGTAAAAGTGATTTTAAAATTTTGGATGTTTCTTCTAAGGGTACACTTGGGAAGAGACTTTTAACGTTGAAGGAGACCAAAATCTCTGATTCTTTTATAGTTATATTTTTCAATTTGCTTACCACCATTAAGAAACGACAAAGGAGAGGTAGTTTACGATAGCATTGATAAAGGAAACTTGTTAAACTCATTTTTTCAAAGCGTATTTACGACCGAAGTGGAGAAAAGGAAGGACGATCCACCCAAACCAAGCGAAGAGAAGACGAACGATATACTTATATGAGCGAAAGGTATAGCAGAACAGCTCAAAATCATCAATGCAAATAAATCCCCGGGACCGGAAGAGATACCAGCTAGAGTATTAAAGGAATTAGCGTTAGAAATAGCACCTTATCTCGAAACAGTTTTAAGTAAGTCACTTAGTCATGGCGTTATACCTAAGGAATGGAAATTAGCGTTTATAACTCCGCTACATAAAGGCGGGAAAAAAGACGACCGAGAAAACTACAGGCTGATTTCGCTAACCTCAATATCTTGCAAGATTCTAGAGCACATCATCGTTAGTTCTGTGATGGTCTTCTTAGATAGCCAGGACTTGCTCAGTAAATATCAGCACGGTTTTAGGAAGGCAAGATCTTGTGAAACTCAGCTCGCTCTGTTTGCACATGATATACTACGATCCGGTGATCGAAAGACCCACCTAGACGCGGTTTTTCTTGACTTCAAGAAGGCTTTCGATAAAGTCCCTCATATTAAGTTATTGAAAAAATTACAAGCCTGTGGAATAAATCAAAAGATAATCGAGTGGATCAGGGACTTTCTCAATGATCGGGAACAAATGGTAGTCATAGATGGATTTAAATCAGATTCGGTCAGCGTGGCCTCCGGCGTTCCACAGGGAAGTTTCATCGGTCCCCTACTATTCCTTATATACATAAATGACTTAGATAAGGTTATTACAAGTAAAATCAAGTTATTCGCGGATGATACGGTAGTTTACAGAGAGATTAACAGTCCTGCTGATCAAGCATTACTTTCTAACGACCTACATGCAATTCTCGAGCGGTGTAAAGAGTTGCAATTAGAGCTGAACTTAGGTAAGTGTTCCGTCATGAGATTCTGGAGAAACAAAGAAATTGAGGTGATGAATTACAGTATAGAAGGCGTACATCTAAAATTAGCCGAATCCGTCAAATACTTATACTATATACTATACTATACTATACTATATACATATATTATTATTTATTAAACACAAACAGGAATATCCCAATTACATGTGTTGTAATAAAATATTGAAATAATACAATAAAATATATAAATACAATAAAATACAAAACACATATACCTAAGCAGTCATACACAACTAAGCATTTAATACATATAAATAAGCAACTCGTAACATTATAATTCACGTGCGCTCGTCAAAGTTGTACTTTTTTCTATTTTTCTTTTAAATACAGGACGTGAGTCATTAAAAATATCTATTGTATTGCACTTTAGACCTTCAACATTGAAGAGCCGAACAATTCTAGGTATTATTGAGTCTCTGTAAATATTTACTCTCGAATATGGTTCATAAAGGAGTGGGGTGGGGCGAGACCTACGCAGCGGGACATTTAAGCCCACTAGTGAGACTATTGCTTCATTGGCAATTGCATGCATTGGAAAGGGTGCTATAAAATGTGTTTTAACATTACTTTATAAACTTGGGTTCAATTCCCATTGTTCTGTTGGCTGAAATTTTACATTGAATAAAAATAACTATCTTGCTTTGAGATTCCAACCTTCGCGCTAGTGCTATTTGTGTACCAGTGCTAAGTTAAATTCTGTGTTAAGTTATTCAGTTTTCATTAAAACGCCCTTCGATAAAAGTACATTTTAGGCATTATATACTATATTTGATTAATGAGTATTATAAAATAGTGGAATAGTGTGTTTAACCCTTCATATGCTGAGATATTTTAATCACACTAATCTGCTTAATCAGGAAGCTATGTCAAGTATAGACAAAAATAGTGTATGTCAATATTATACAAAAAAATGTAGTTGAATGTAATTTAAATTGTTAATTAATCCAAATTGTTGTTTTCTAGTGATGTAATGATAATAATTAGTGTAATAGTAATGCAATAGAATTTATTTACCTTGCTAAATATAAATTTATTTTTTAGATTATCCCCAATGGCTACCAAAAAATTATCTGGAGCACAAAATCAAAAAAGAAGACGGGAAAAAATATTAGAATATCAAAAGCATCCAAAACTCTTGAAATAGCTGAAAATTACCCATGTTCAATCCTCTTCTATTGTGCTTGCTGAAAACGAAGAAAACACGGAGGATGACATGCAAATAATTCAAGCAATCCCTCGATCATGGGGATAAAAACATTAAACATATTATTGGGGTTAAATTTAATAAGGAAATAAATTGTGAAAGTGATAAAAATGTAAATGAAAATGTTGTAAATAACAAAAATGAAATATGCACTTTAGATTTTAACTTGAAGAAAGGAGGTAATCTTAAAATAGACATTTCCAAGCGATATGACGACAAAAGCCTTTGGCCTGACAATTTATCACTTTCTGAATTCGATCATATTATGTATAATGATTGGCCCATCTGCTGTGAGACATGATTTTAATTTTCTGAAATATTCTGATAATCACAGCTTCTCTGTTTTCGATGTGCTATAGGAAAATTATCAATGGTAAAAAATATTTAAGATGATGGTTAGTTTATTCAAAGAGCATAAATGCAGTGTTTTGCTTCTGCTATATGCTTTTCGATTGTATAAATAGAAGTAGTTTAGCAAAGAAGGGAATGAACAATTGGAAACATCTGAATGAATACTTAAAATCGCACAAAAACTCGCCCCATCACTTTAAATGACATAAAATGTGGTTTGAAACAGAGTTGCGGCTGAACATAAATAAAACTTTAGATGAAGATATGCAAATAACTATAAAAATAGAAAGAAGTCATTGGAGAGGTGTACTAGAAAGGTTAATAAGTATAACCTTATATTTGGCCCAAAACAATTTAGCTTTTCGTGGGTCTTCAGATCAATTAATTACATCTCATGATGGTAATTTTCTATGCCTTGTGGAACTGCTAGGCAGATTTGATTTGGTTATGAGCAAACATGAATAGCATCTGTCGAAACGCATGTTCATTACTGCGGTAAAACAGTCCAAAATGAATTGATTGATATGCTTGGAGATGTTACTCTTAAAAATATACTAGAAAGACCTAGGAAAGGAAAATATTTTAGCATCATTGTAGATTGTACTCCCGATGTTACTCATATTGAACAACTTTCCTTAACAATAAGATTTGTTGCGATGGATGATATTAAATTTAAAGAAAATTTTTTGCTTACCAAACAATCACTGATTTATCTGGAAAGGGAATTTATGAATCTATAGCGCAAATGCTGGAAGATTTTCAATTGGATTTAATTAATTGCAGAGGTCAGGGGTATGATAATAATACCCCAACATGAAAGGTAAAAAAAGGAGTACAAGCGAGAATTTTAAGTAGCTACCTGCGAGCGTTTTTTATGCCTTGTGGATGCCACTCCCTAAATTTAGTAGTTGGGGACAGCATCTCCTGTTCAGTATTATCTAAAAGGTTTTTTTGTAGTTATTCAAAGAATTTGTGTTGTTTTCAGCTTCAGTTGGTAGATAGCAATTACTGAAAAAATATATTAACCCTTAGTTAGTCGCGTGAAAAAAAGTTCCGTAATTAGTCGCGTGGGGTCAATATGACCCAAAAATGATTTCTAAAGATAAGCAATAATATATTAATTTATTTATATTTTACTGGAAATAAAATCAATCTTACATTATAATACAATTATTTATTAATAATTTTTACAATAAACATTGATTAAAATAACAAAATATTTTTTTGTATTTTCTAATCACTTTCCCTCTCCCCACATTCAATTCACTTCATTATCATGTGGTCTTTGCAAGTAAAAGCTCCACAATTTCCACATCTAGTGGACACTTTATTGTCCTTATTTCTTGGGCAATGTTCGCATCTTCCTGTTGATAGTCCCGATCCTGGTGATGGACCTTCCTGCGCAAGTCCTTGTTGAGTGCATATGCGCTTTCGGAGATGCCTAGATATAAACTGACTCGGAGACCTCAAAATCTGTAGATCCTTTATTAATTCCTTCGATAATGATTTCAAGAAATTTCGCCTTGTCATTTCCTTTTGAACGTTTTGTTTATAAACAATAAAGGCATTTATGGCAGAAACGTTCAGCTAATAAAAAACACAGCTAACGGCCATATTTTCGTTCTTCTGCCAACATTATAAGCAGCGCAGAGCTGATCGCACTTTTTGTTGCATTGTTGCATGAAGATCGCGTTGAGGGCTTTATTAGTGATAGGACTATTTTTGCGGAGATCACTCACACTTGTGGGTTAGACATCGGTCGCAGCAAGATCACTTTCCGGCCCCACCTACAGCATGAAGTAGTTTATGGCTGCCCCCAACAAGCAGAAAGATTCAAGCTCACTTCTGCTGTCACCGAGGATTGCCCTCGATGGGGCTTTGGACAAAAGTTACCTCCTCAAGCGACCCAAGGGGTTCGTGCCGAGGTCCAACCGCGTCCTCCCCTATAAGTGTGAACGTACTTGGGACTTCTCCATAGAAACCCCATTGAAAATAGGATTTTTATATTTTGGTCTAAAACATCCCAACCGTGACCATCATGCGACCGGTAGCAGATCCAAAAACTTTGAAGATTGCCGATCTCATTCGTGTTCATGCTTATTCCGAAAAATAAGGGAGAAACTCGTGCTAAAAAGGGTGAGCGGTAATGAAAGGCAAACCGCTTTCTTTTATCCTTTTTGCACATGGGTACTAAGAGCTTCATCCAATGAGGGTGATAAAAAAGCTGCCAAAAGTTGCTAGAAAGATGTTCCATTTTTTAGAGTATTTCACAATAATGACGAAAGCATGTGATAAATAATTACTGTACAGAAAAGGGAATAATATAGATGTAGTTCAATTATAAAATATAGAAAATAGTTTCAAAAATCATGCATCGGTCTTGATAGAATACGTGGAATTCTGCGTCAAAGAAGTCATCCTCGGGTCAATTCTTCGACAGCAATTTCTAGAGAGACCACGTGCGTTTGTTTGTGACTTTTGTTGCGGGTAGAAAACGGTTGCATGTGTGCGGCCGAAGTAAGAAAACACCCGGAGAATTCCGAAAAGAGGGAAAAAGGTACATTGGAGGGGGGAGAGGGGAGGGGGAGAGGGGAGGGGGAGATGGGAGGAAGAAGGGTAACCAACCTATAGTGAAAATTAGTGAAGTAGAAATGTATCATAAGAGAACTAGTGTTAAAACAATGAAATACTGCTTATCAGGAAAATTATTTGTATTTCTGATGTGATAATAATAATCTGTATTGCGTTTAACCCTTCTAGACCAATAGAGAAAAAAGCAACAGGTAGAGAGATGTCAAAATAAAAGCAACTTTTTTAACCTCATATATACATAACAAATGGATACACACCAAAATAGCACATTAAAATAGTTTAATTTTCTCAATATTTACAATATTTATACTATATGTATAAATATAAAAATATCAAAAATAACAAATTTAAAAAAACAAAGAAATGCTAATTTCTCTTCTAGAATGTCAGTTTCGAAGGTAGAACAAGTTTGGGTTAGAATGACAATACATTTCTTTAGATATTGGCGAAAAAACATTGCTTGGGGTCATATTGACCCCACGCGACTAATTAAGGGTTAAACAGTTTATTCCTAAACATTATGTGATACCAGGTGGTAATGTAAAATTGTCTGCGTTTGGGGTATAAAAAATGAAGTTTTAGGAGTGAGAGATGCTTTAATTGAGTTAATGAACCAATAGTTTTTTCTGAAGCAGAATCTCTTGTGGAAAAAGTTGAAGATTTTAATTTTTTAGTAACACTTTGTATTTGGAATGAAATTTTATTTTAGGTTAATTTGATAAGCAAATTGATGCAGAGCTCAGAATTGGAGCTAAGCACTACAGTTACGCTATTAGAGAACTGCACAGAATTTTTAAAGGAATATCGAGACTCAGGTTATATGTCAATATTAAAATTGGCAAAAGAATTGGCAATAAAACTAAGCATGGTCTTCGAGTTTAAAATATCCAGATTTAGGAAAAAAATGATTTTGCTAGCAACAAATCAGAGGAAATTTCTAAAAATGAAAACAAGGAAAAATAATTTCAAAATCATGTTTTTAATGTGATCGTAGATCATGCGATCATGTCACTATCAGAAAGATCCAAACAAATAAAAGAATATAGTGATAATTGGGGATTTTTCTATAGAATTAAAAAAAATGTAAACCATGATGATTTATTGAAAAGGTGTAACTAACTTGAAATTAAACAGTGATAAAAGTGAGTGTAATTTAAAGTGAAGATTTGTGTCACCTTATTGAGATGCTGATGATGATAAGGTACCTGATAGTGATTTAAGTATTTTGAAATTTATAAATAACAATAAATTGCAAGATATGTTGCCAAATTTATGGGTAGCATTGAGAATTATGCTAACAATTCCACTAACTGTAGCAAGCAGAGAAAGGAGTTTTAGAAAACTAAAACTAATCAAAACATACTTGCAATCATCAATGTTGCAGGCAAAATTAAATTCCTTAGCAATACTATCAATTGAAAATGATTTAGTTGCAAATTTGGATTTGACCGATGTTATTAATAAATTTTCTGATATAAAATAGAGGAAAGGAATGCATTAGAAGGAATTTTTTTTGGCACTGTAAAAATATGGCTTTCGTGTCATCAATAAAAGTCTTTTTAAATTTTTGTTTTATATCTTGAAATAGCTTTAATGTAACAATGTAATGTAAAATCTATATTTATTCTGTAAGCATCTATAATTATTCTCAAGTGTCAGTCTATCTATCTGCCATGCCTTTTTAAGGCACTACCATTTTTAAATTTGTTCATAGGTCATTGGCTACAATCCCATGCACATCCCATTGCTTTTATGGATGTATGTATTATGTATTTGTAATAATATGTGATCAATGGAAAATTGCCCTGTGTTTTCTAAAAGTACTTGCTTATTTTGTAAAATAACGTTCTTCTCGAGATTTCTTCAAGCCTACAGTTCTCCTTAGGTATTCATTCTGACTGCCATGTAGGCTCAACACCTGTTAGACGACCACCTGCCTTGACGACCACTATTTTCAGGAACCGTCACACAGTGGGGCAGGGAGCGCATCTGGGAGGACAAAATTCGATTTTCCGAAAGTTATCTAAATCGCTTTTTGTACTGTACATTTGTCATAGAAGACCATAGAGCACCAGAAAGCACCACTAATAATTTGCTGGAAGCGGAAACAACGTCATCAGATGAAGCAGAAATCGCGGCATTTTAAAAACTGTTGGTTTGGTCATTTTCATGGGTGTCATATAATGAGTACCTGTTCATAGTGGAGCCCTTCTACTCCATGGTTATCAACCTCACCAGATTTTCTGGTTCATATACTTCATGTTTCGGCGAGAAAACCGTCAACATGATCGACACGTCATGCGCAGACGCGCCACTTTGAGAAGCATTACATGTATAAGTCTTCTGAAGGAAAACGTCGAACTACAAAAACCTCACCACTCCTCACCGGTCCGACACATACTTCTCCGAGTGCCCTGGGCCCTACTCTTTTGAAAAGAACAGCTGCTTCTAGCTGTGCCTAAGGAATTTTTGCCCTAAAATGTGTGTAAAGACGCGACACGCAGCGCGCCGGCCGGCCGACCCCGCTCGCCCGCCCCGGCCGTGGCAGGCAGACAGGCATGCTGCAGTGGGTACGCATTTGCTGTGACTTGTCCAGGAGTGAAGGGGAGGGGGCGAGTAGGGCGCGCTTGGCGCACTTGCATCTATCTGCAGCTACTTATCAGTCGTCCATGGACACTCGCGCACATCATTCATGAGGTGCCGTGTTCTCTTCAATGTTCTCCGCGAGAAGTTGTCTGCCTCTAGGACGGATAAGACTCATTACTTGTGGAATCATGTTGAAATGTACAAATCTTGCCCCAGCACTGAATGTGGCTAAGCTGTATTGCGAGTTGTACGGATGGTACCCTATGCCACCATCTTTGCATAAAGTCCTCATTCATGGGGCTGCGCCTCCACTCCCAATCGGACAATTTTCAGATGAGCCCCAGGAGGCTCGAAACAAAGATGCGAGGAGGTTCAGAGAAAGCCACACCAGGAAAATTTCTAGGTTGGCATGTAATGAAGATTTACTGCATATGCTCCTAATTACATCCGATCCACATATAACTGAATTGTGGAAGACTCCAAAGAAGAAATTTTCATCTATTCTCCCTGATGTCCTAAATCTCTTGAACCCTCCTGATTTGGACTTCACGCTTCCACACAATGAAGAGTTAGAAGAGGAAAACAATCTGGAATCAGAGGAAGAAGAAATGTGATTTGTTTTATTTTATTTATTGTTTCGTTCAATTATTTTGTTTGGATTTGTTTTGTTTTGTTCTATTTTATTTTATTTTAATATGAATGGAAGCAGAACATCGTTCTCAAATAAAGTTTTCTTAACGCAACTTTGGGTGTTTCACCCTAAATCTTGATAATCATTCCTTAAAAATGATTTTTTTCTTTTTCAAGAAGCTACAGTAGATAACGAAAGTGCCCAATTCGCGACGCTTTATCATAATCAGGCCCGTTTTTTTGTGAGAACCAAATTGGGGTACTCACGACCCCACCCTACCCCCATATATTATCCCAAAATTTGAAATATTCCACAATATTGTACGAAATTAGCTTCGAACGCTGTATTTTACGTTTTACTGTAAATACATGGCCAATCCAGGGGATAGTTTTGGCGAACTTAATTTTGTCCTCCCAGATCCACTCCCTGCCCCACTGTGCGCCAGTGGGTGCCATAGACAGGTTCCACTGTATATTCTAATTTTATTTTAATTGCAATACACATTTTACTTGAAGAAGCCATAAATTGTAATGCAATATTTAATCTAAAAAAGCCTCGCATTTAATTAAGAATTCCTTGTTTAAGCATTTTTGTGTGCAAAAAATTTCTATTTCAAAAAGTATGTTGTGTTATTTTATTTTATACTAAGAGGGGCTGGGGTGACAAATTTAACTTTACTACATTAATGTATATACAGTGGAACCCGTTTAATACATTCTTGTTTAAGATGTTTTCCCACATAAGACGTTCAAATCTTTCAGTCCCAAAAACTTTCCCATAAGAATAATGTATTTTTTCCCCATTTAAGATGTTCCCATTTTAAAAGATTTCACGCTTAAAATGGTCATTATAAACCTTAATAAATGAAATGTACCCACATGCATGCATATGCAAACATACAATATGGGCAAATTCCCACCTCAATAAATAATTGTAATAAATAATGTTATCTACCTCCCAACCTTAACCTTCTGTCCCACTTTCTATGCTGCCCACACCAGCAACCCTGTAAACATTTGGATGAGTGGCCACTGTATGCCTTCTTCAAGAAATGCTTCAAAGTAAGGGCCATCCATGCCTATCACTTTCTTAATGTATTCCTTTATCCTCACCTTCTTCCCCCCTCACCATTCCATTGCAACATATTTCAATCCTCCAGTTGTCCAATTGTTTATTTACTTTCCTATTTTAATGTAACATACACACATGCATAAAAATGATGCAGTTGTTATTGTGAAAATGGCTGTCTAAATTAAAGTGGAAATTAACATAATGAGTTTGATTTCTCTTGTGTTTGATACAAATGTTTATGCTTGTATGTCTCTCATTGAAAGTGTAACAACCCTAATGTCATCTGTTCTCTTTCTAACAATCAAAAATAGTGTCGTGATGAGCTGAGCCGAAGACTTGGATTGATGGCAAGAGATTACAAAGCCAGTAAGGGATTTGCACGAGCTTGCAGAGAAGATGTTCGAGTGAACCACTGCCGCAGGAAGAGACCACATATTGCTGATGAAGCTCCAGATGTGCGACTTGCGCATATTCTGCTCTGCTTAGAAGGAGTTATTCGTAATGGTCAGCTTCAATTATCGTTCCTTAGGATTATTTTTGTTTTTAATGCCTTACATAACTTGCAACCTCATTCTGTCTTCTTTGCTGCAAAAATTTGACCAGCACATTTCAGATTTTTAAAAGTACATTATTGCTTTTCAATTAATGGAAGATCCATATCGCTTTGATATCCCTGATTCTTGACTATCAAGAGCTCGTAAGTTTATTTTCTTTGGACGCGTGTATTTTAGGCAGATATGTTTTTGCTTCAAAGTCAGGGGAATTATCATTTGAAGGATCATTCAATTGTTATGATGTGGAATCATATTTTGAAAGAAAATGAGTTTGCCATTTTCAACATAATTGATAGTAGCTCAATAACTTTGGCTAAGATTAATAAAGGTGAAATACTCCTTTAGCCAAACAATTAGAGGGTTACAAAACCCAATGCATTTCGCCCACAAGGTGGGCATCGTCAGGGGCAAAACCTGTTTCAACAGTGACTGGGAGCCAACTGCAAGGTTTGAAACGGAAAGTATTAAGAAGACGACCGAGAAACAAGTGAAGCGTGGAAAGATTTTTCGGCGTGTGTGTCGTTTAAATCTGTCAGTTTGTATAGGGTCTTGTTGAAATCTGTGTCCGTGTTCATAAGTGTATCGCGGTTTTTGTAAATGTGAAGGTTTTCTAACGAGTTGAGTGAGTTATTGGCTGAAGTTATCAATGTTAAATCGTTTACGTGTGTACTATGACCTGTTTCAAAGATGTGGTTGGCAACGCTTGATTTTTCAAAACGATTATATTTATAGTGAGCCATGTGTTCCTTAAAGCGTGTTATTAGTTTCCTTCTTGTTTGTCCTATGTACTTTTTGTCGCAGTGTGAGCATTGTATTTTATAAATACCAGACTTGTTCAAAGATTCTGTTCTGTCTTTTGTACTGCCCAGTAAATTTTTCAAATTATAAGGATTTGTATATGTTATGGTATAATTCTTATGTTTAAAAATTTTGTTCAAGCCTCTGTTTAATGGTGGAAAATAAGGCAATTTTACATATTTGTCCTCTTTTTTTGTTGTCTAATTTGAGGGAAGTGGCATTGGACAAGGTTTTATTAAACTTATGAACACGGACACAGATTTCAACAAGACCCTATACAAACTGACAGATTTAAACGACACACACGCCGAAAAATCTTTCCACGCTTCACTTGTTTCTCGGTCGTCTTCTTAATACTTTCCATTTCAAACCTTGCAGTTGGCTCCCAGTCACTGTTGAAACAGGTTTTGCCCCTGACGATGCCCACCTTGTGGGCGAAATGCATTGGGTTTTGTAACCCTCTAATTGTTTGGCTAAAGGAGTATTTCACCTTTTTTATTCTCAACATAGCCATTCGAAAACTTTTCTAAGTTCAGATTAACTTGTTTCTGTGAATCAACTAAGCTAAGGTTACCATCTGTCCTCTTTTACCCGGATTTGTCCGGATTTTTTGTCTAAAATTTCTGTCCGGGCGGATTTTTATAAAATTGTTGAAATGTCCAGATTTTTACTTCCTGTGACATTTTGTTTTAAGTAAACATGACGAAGAATGCTGAATTACGTTATCTGATATCTCTTTCGGATACAGAGAGACGATTGGTCAATTCAAATTTTTCGCAGGTGCCAATTAGGCAGGATCGCGACACTCAATGTTAGAAAACGAGGACCGTCTAAACGTGACCCCTCCAACCCCCCCGCCGCCTCAGTGCATTTTGGAAACCCTTCCCATGCCCTTCCCTTCCCATTGGTCGAAGACATTGCCAGGCAACAAGCTATGTAAGCAGTCGCGTCTCCACTTCCGCTCCTCCTGCTCCCTCTCCTTTCCTCACCCTGCTCCCTCCCCTTTCCTCCCCGACCCGATTTCCACTTTTCGTAGGGTAGCGAATTTTCCGTAAATCAAAAGGTTTAATTATTCCATAAATTTGACGGAATGGTCCTCCAATTTTTTCATTTCTGAAAACAATTTACCCATCAAATGTATGTTTGGGAATTGGTATACACTTCTAAAGAAAAAAGAACATTTTTTTACATGTTTATTGCGAAAAAAATGAAGGCAAACCAATTTACAAAATATAACAATATTATTGGCCCATTGATCTGTAGAAACAAATATAGGATAATGTCGGCATAGTATAAACAAGAATGGATATCACATAAGAGCTTCTTTAGGAGCAAATCATAAGCAAAAATAATACATTCCAAACATTATTGATATAATAAAAGTACATAGTTTCATAGTGCCTTCAATAAAATTCTCCCGAGAGAAATGGGTCACGCAAAGTCTTCAGGTGTTATAGATGGCCATTCGGGCCATGGACATGAGCTTCGGATTCCCAACCAGCTTCAACCAAACATCGAATCTATGATTTGAGTCGGAAATGGGATGAGGGAACCTGGATTTATCATTTAAAAATATACATCCTCTTGCCGATCTCACGTATTTCACACTCAGGCATTTCTAAATATTAATAAATGAATTATATGCCAAAATACTTACCTTACTCGAGTACCCGTCTTCTTCCCACAATTGGGGCCGCAACACGAAATGTAAACCATAGCGCACTTTTCATCTCACAAGAAGAAAACTGGCAGTCAGTCTAAACAGAAGCTCACAGACGTGCACAGATGCTCACAGAGGCTGATTCAAATTACTCGTTGGAACCAGAGAAACACTATTAACACCTAACAACACATAACACAGCATCACACAGCATAAGCACTCGCAATCACATGAAGCCGCGCGAAATCATGTGAAAGCGCTAGAAATGACGTGAAACCGCTCGAAATCACATGAAACCGCTCGAAATCACGTGAAACCACTCGAAATCATGTGAAACCAGTCGAAATCACTTGAAACCATGCAAAACCGTTTGAAAGCGCACGCAACCTATTTCCCCTACTTCCCCTTCTACTTCCTTTCCTACTCTCCCTTCCTACTTTCCCTCCATCGCCTCTGATTTGCTTTGGAAAGCCTATCCAAAGGCGGTCCTCGTTTCGCAATCCGAGTGCCCGTCCCCTGCAGTTAGGTGTGGAAGACCCTGATGACGCTAACTTCATTACATCGAAGCATTGTCAACCTATGCTTACTCCAGAATTCACGCATATATAAATAGATATTTGTAGTAGTATAACCTGCCAGGTGTTTCAGGACCCTGTTTTCTCGAACAATACAACAACATGGAAATGTAGACTTGAGCCACTGAGAACAGCATTGATCCATAGTTGTGTTCTGTTGACTAATTTCAGAATATTTAGCAGAAGACCAACCAATGGTGCAGCCACTAATACATTTAGTACTGAAGTTCAGCTTTGTTTAAAACCACAGTTCTTCACCGTAAATACGAAAATATTTCTTATTCACTTTTATAGTTCTAGACCTAATACGATTTTATGATTTATTATTTATAATATAAAATTGGTTGTGATTATTTCAGATACGAAAATTATTATTATTAAAGACTATCATTCCTTTAAAAATGCCTAAACGGAAGTGCACATTCACAGAAGAGATGAAAAACAAATGTCCATATTTTTCAAAAAAAAAACAAATTTCCATGTTTTTCATCTGGCCGAGATGAATGGGAAGCTGAGTGTAAAGTATGCAGAATGGGGACATATGTTTCAGTGGCTAATAAAGGGGCTGGTGATTTAAAGCATCACATTGAATCAGACAAGCATAAGAAAGCAGTTCGAGGTGAGACCTCTTCGGGAAAGGTTACAGATTTTTTTGCCAAAGCTGTCAGTAAACCAGAATACGATATAGCTGCTGCAGAGGGCGCCTTTCCTTTTCATACTGTGCAAAAAACATTGCAGTTATAAATCGATGGACTGCACATCTGTCATGTTAAAAAATGCATTTTTTGATTCAGAAATAGCCAAAAAAATTTCCTGTGCTAGAACCAAGACAAAAGACATTGTAAACTCTGTACTTGCAAACCATTCTCTTAATATCGCTTTAACAACTTTTAAAGAAAATAATATTGCATACTGTGGGGTTTCAACTGATGGAAGCAATCATGGTTCTGAAAAGATGTTTCCAGTAATGATTCAGTATTTTGATGTGAAGGCAGGAGGCTTACAAACCAAATTAATTGAATTACAGAAAATGCCTAATGAGACAGCAGATACCATTTCTACTTATGTCAAAGAAACTCTTGAAAAAATGGTTTGTATGAAAAACGCATTGCATTCACTGGGGACAACTGCAATACAATGTTTGGAGGACTCGGACGAAATGATGAAGGAAATAATGTCTTTGCAAAATTAAAGAAATTGTTACAGAATTAGACCTTAATTGAAGTGGGCTGCCCTGCACATATTTTGAACTATTGTCTTCACAGTGCCACAGAACTTTTGGATGTTGATATAGAGAACATTATTTTTAAAATTTACCAGTATTTTCACATTTATACAGTCTGGACTGAGGAACTTAAGGAATACTGTGAGTTTGTTGAGATTGAATATAGACAGCTTCTTTCCCACAGCAAGATGAGGTGGCTGTCATTATTTCCAGGCATTACTAGACTTATACATATGTTTCCAGCATTAAAAGCACTTTTTCTGTCCCAAGAAAAACCTCCCATTATGATCAAAAGGTTCTTTGAAAATGAATTTAGTGAAATTTACCTTTGGCTCATGCAATCACTCATGAGTGTGTTCCATTCACACATACAACAAAGTGAAAGGAAAAGTAACTCATTTGCAGAAGTATTAAATATCCTAGGCTCAGTGAAAGAAATTATCTCTGAACAAATGGATCACAACTTCATGCCTTTGAAAGTGAAGGAACTCCTATCCAAAAACGTTATGAAGGACTTGATCATGAATGTGAAAAAATTTTTAGTGATACAAAAAATCTCTATGGTAATTGCATAGAATATCTGGATAAGTGGCTTAAACCTAAGGAATCCATTTCGTGTTTTATGTGGATGACACTTAGTGGAGTACCAAATTGGAATGATGTGGAATATTCTGTTCGCTATTTGATCGACAAAGGGGTACCAATTGATGACGTTAAGTGTTTTGACCAATTGAACAATTTCAAGAAATTTGTTGTAGGTCAAATTAACAATGAAGACTTTAAAAACATGCTTGCACATCAAAAGTGGGCCAAATATTTTAGTAATTCCAAAAATATTGAATGCCATTCAGAATTATTGAAAATTGCCCAGTTTTTCTTCACAATTCCACCTCACAATGCAAATGTAGAGAGAGCATTTTCACTAATGCAAAGTCAGTGGACAAAAGAAAGGAATAGGTTTAATGTTATGTCTGTGAAAGGTATTGTTTATGCAGTACAATTTCAAACATATGTCATGCACTGATTTTTATACATACTTGAGAGGCAATCCAGAGATAATGAAAGAAATTATTTCACAAGACAAATATGAATGGGCTAATCTAAAAAATTGGTAAATATTGTTTACATTGTTTTTGTTTGCATTAATAAATTTGTCCTCTTTTATGTCCTCTTTTTTAAATTCCGGATGACCTTTTTGTCCTCTTTTTTCCCCCAAAAACATAGAAATGTCCTCCTTTTCTATGTACAGATGATGGTAACCTTATGTAAGCAAAATATAGATCTCAGATCTTGGATGAAAATTTGGAGGTGGAGTTGAGATACACACTTAGTGCGGATTCTATGCCAAATTTCAATGTGTTACTTGGATAAATGAACTGTTGAGTATCACATTGAAATTTAATATTTGAATTTAATGATTTATTTGACTAATAAATAATTGAAATCATTATTGTATATCACTATAACCTTTTATTTAAATTAAGCCCTATGTATAATATTTATATTTTGAATTATGTGGCAAAAAGGCTTTTGGTATGACATTTTTAGACAGTTAAAAATTCGCAGGTCTGCATATACTATATTTACTCGTGTAATACCTGCATGCATGTAATGACTACACCCCCATTTTTAGATCTAAAAATCTGGAAAAACTGGAATTTGTGTGATGTCTGCTCTTCCAAAATTTTGATTTTGATATTTTATGGCAATATCGGTTGAATAATCTATCTGAAGCTGAGTTTGATGATACAATTACTGCAAAAAGCAAATATTTAAGAAGTGGCTTATAAAAATGTTTTTTAATACTTGTTTAACATGCATAATCATCAAAAATTGGCATCCATTGCCATAATATTACGCAGAGAGAACTCAAAAACCCATTTTGGAGTTTAGCTCCTTAATCTCGCAGAAAGATTCAATTTTGAGCCGTTACACATTCTAAAGTTATTTAAAAATTAGTAATTTTCACTAATTTTGCGAAATCACACTAACTCAGCCATTATTCACCTGGAAAAAAGAGTGAATTTTACAGAAATAAACATAAACCATTCTTCCTCAAAATAAATCCCCCAATACCAAAAATAAACCTGTCAATAGACGCATTGCAACCCAGTTACGTAGAAGCATTTCTCACGTATCTGCAGATAAAATGTAACACTTACAGCTTTCAGTATGTCACAAATTACAAGACAATCTAACAGAATACGTTTGTATTTAATGAAAAATATAAGCATTTCAGTTTATTTCTCTTACATCACCTTTTTTATGAGAATGAGCTGTCTCACACGTCTATTTACATAGCATATTTACATGATTTAGGTTTACTACTGACAGCTGGCAAAGAATTTTTAAAATACCTGATATATTAAACTAATAATAATAAAATTTTTAAGTCAATAACTTTTATAAAGCACACAAAAAGTGAAAAAATAAAAATATTATAATTTTGTTATTAATGACTTATATAAAACGCACTGAATGAAAAAAATAAAATTTAAATTATTGAATTAATAGAGATATTGAATATATAAATGTTATGTTGCAATTCTAATAATTAGTTAAGATATCTTAAAGAATGCAACAACTTTTATATATTCAATATCTCTATTAATACAATAATTTAAATTATATTTTTTCATTCAGTGCTCTTTATATAAGTTATTAACCCTTAATTAGTCGCATGGGGTCAATATGACCCCAAGCAATGTTTTTTCGTCAATATCTAAAGAAATGTATTAACAATCTAACCCAAACTTGTTCTACCTTCGAAACTGACATTCTAGAAGAGAAATTAGCATTTCTTTGTTTTTTTAAATTTGTTATTTTTGATATTTTTATATTTATACATATAGTATAAATATTGTAAATATTGAGAAAATTAAACTATTTTAATGTGCTATTTTGGTGTGTATCCATTTGTTATGTATATATGAGGTTAAAAAAGTTGCTTTTATTTTGACATCTCTCTACCTGTTGCTTTTTTCTCTATTGGTCTAGAAGGGTTAAACGCAATACAGATTATTATTATCACATCAGAAATACAAATAATTTTCCTGATAAGCAGTATTTCATTGTTTTAACACTAGTTCTCTTATGATACATTTCTACTTCACTAATTTTCACTATAGGTTGGTTACCCTTCTTCCTCCCATCTCCCCCTCCCCTCTCCCCCTCCCCTCTCCCCCTCCCCTCTCCCCCCTCCAATGTACCCTTTTCCCTCTTTTCGGAATTCTCCGGGTGTTTTCTTACTTCGGCCTCACACATGCAACCGTTTTCTTCCCTTAGTTTTCTACCCGCAATAAAAGTCACAAACAAATGCCCGTGGTCTCTCTAAAAGAAAGCTGTTTGCCTTTTATTACCACTCACCCTTTTTAGCACGAGTTTCTCCCTTATTTTTCTAAATAAGCACGAACACGAATGAGATCGGCAATCTTCAAAGTTTTTGGATCTCCTACCGGCCGCATGACGGTCACGGTTGCGCTATTTTAGACCAAAATATGAAAATCCTATTTTCAACGGGGTTTCTATGGAGAAGTCCCAAGTACGTTCACACTTATAGGGGAGGACGCGGTTGGACCTCGGCACGAACCCCTTGGGTCGCTCGAGGAGGCAACTTTTGTCCCAAGCCCCATCGAGGGCAATCCTCGGTGACAGCAGAAGTGAGCTTGAATCTTTCTGCTAGTTGGGGGCAGCCATAAACTACTTCATGCTGTAGGTGGGGGCCGGAAAGCGACCGTGCCGCGATCGATGTCTAACCCACAAGTGTGAGTGATCTCCGCAAAAATAGTCCTATCCCTAATAAAGTCCTCAACGCGACCTTCATGCGACAATGCAACAAAAGGTGGCGTAGATACATGCGATCAGCTCTGCGCTGCTTATAATGTTGGCAGAAGAACGAAAAGATGGCTGTTAGCTGTGTTTTTTCATTTGCTGAACGTTTCTGCCATAAATGCCTTTATTGTTCATAAACAAAACGTTCAAAAGGAAATGACAAGGCGAAATTTCTTGAAATCATTATCGAAGGAATTAATAAAGGATATACAGATTTTGAGGTCTCATAGTCAGTTTATATCTAGGCATCTCCGGAAGCGCATATGCACTCAACAGGGACTTGCGGAGTAAGCTCCATCTCCGGGATCGGGACTATCAAGGGGAAGATGCGAACATTGCCCAAGAAATAAGGACAATAAAGTGTCCACTAGATGTGGAAATTGTGGAGCTTTTACTTGCAAAGACCATATGATAATGAAGTGCATTGAATGTGGGGAGAGGGAAAGTGATTAGAAAATACAAAAAAATATTTTAATTTATTTTAATCAATGTTTATTGTAAAAATTATTAATAAATAATTGTATTATAATGTAAGATTGATTTTATTTCCAGTAAAATATAAATAAATTAATATATTATTGCTTATCTTTAGAAATCATTTTTGGGTCATATTGACCCCACGCGACTAATTACGGAACTTTTTTCACGCGACTAACTAAGGGTTAATAACAAAATTATAATATTTTTATTTTTACACTTTTTGTGCACTTTATAAAAGTTATTGACTTAAACATTTTATTTTTACTTGTTTTATTTTTTTAGTATTAATGTGAAATATATTGTTGCGAACGCCCGCGAGATGGCAGTAGCGTGCGGTTCGGCACGAAAGAGGAAGTAGGCTGAAACCGGAAGAGGGGGGGACAGAGTGTGGTGGCATCGAGAGAGGAGTAGGAAGTAAGAAGAGGCGACAAGAGAAATCGGTGTGCATCGGTGGGGCTACCGTAGCAATAGTCCCTAAACGCGGAATATACGCGACATTTGGTGTCAGAAGTGGGATTTGAGGAATAGACCACGCCATTTATTAAACAAAAAACGGGCCTTGGGGACCATGTGTCGTCTTTGCACGTTTTCACCGTGTTGAAGTGGACGTTGGCGAGGTATGTATGAGACTATGAGCTCATGAGTGAGATGGCGCAGCAGAGGATGGCCCTTCAGGAGGAGTTAAGGGCACAGAGGGAAGCCTTCCAGAGCGTGTTTTGTCGGTGGGAGCCCGAGAGTCCGCCAAAAGGTACCTCTAACACCATGCCCCGAGCGCTCAGCGCGACAAGCATGGCCGCTATCCCAACGTTCGTCGGGGATCACGACGAGGACGTTCGGCGGTGAATCGCAACGATTCGGCGTGTGGGGCAGGCGGAGGACTGGGAATCTCCGGACTATTTGCGAGCGGCGCTGGCGAAGATCGCGGGGGCCGCTGACAACTGGCACGAGGTGAGGGGCATTCACGCGGCTTCCTGGGAGGAGTGGGTTAAGGGCCTCGAGGTAGCGTTTGAGCAGGAGCTGCCCTTAGAGGGATGGTGTCGACTGATGGAAGCCAGGGTCCAGCAACTTGGTGAGCCTGGCAGCCATTATGTTTACGACAAGCTGCGTCTTTGTCGTCGCTGCCCCGTCGATCTGCCGATGGCAGAGCAGATCCGGAGAATCGCGCGTGGACTGCGGCATCCGGAAGTAGCGGCTGTGGTGATATCAGGGGCGCCATCAACCGTCAACGCGTTCCTGGAGAGGCTGGAGGCGATGGAAAATGGCCTTGGGAATCCCATGATTGTCTCGAGTTCGCTGCCCGGCACGGGAATGGTGTCCACTGCGCTATCGAATGGCCGCGGGGTCCCAGGTGCGGGTATCTCCAACCAGGCTTCCGTAGCCACACCCAGTGAGGAGAAAAGCGAGGGCGACCGCCAAGATTCGCTGCCGAGTATGCTGGAGCAGCTCTCCGCGCGATTGAACCGGCTGGAGGTGTTGTTGGGGCAAGAGAGTAGGCGTGTCCGGGATCCGAGGAGAAAATCGTGGGGGAGAATCGCGTCAGAATGTGCTACGTGTGCCGGGGGAGTGACCATCTAGCATGGGATTGCCCTGATGCGCCGCAGCGTGAAATCGCGTGCTATCTGTGCGGTCGCGAGGTTCACTTCGTAAGGGACTGCCCGGAACGGCCGCAGGGAAATGGAATCTCCGGCCCGTTGGGCCAGGGGATTCCGAGTTGTGTAAATATGGTGAAGAGCGGACAATTACCATTGGTCCAGGTAGCGGTGCTGCCCTTTGGAAATCTTAGATCTCTTGTAGACAGTGGCGCCTGTGTCAGTGTTATCGGGGCTGACACCGCGAGGTCTCTAGGCCTAGTGACTCATGCCAAGGATGTTATGGACATGAAGGGCATAGATGGGCGCCCGGTGTGGGCACGGGAGACTGTGCGCATGCAGATCCGGTTCCACGATGCGGAAGTGATGCTGGAGGGCGTCAGGGTCATGGACACTCCCCCGTTCGACCTGATATTAGGTGTCGACTGGATCTCAAGGAGCGGCGCTGTCTTAGTGGGAAGTGTAGGAGGAATTCATGTAAGGTTGGGAGGCGAGGGGGCGAACACTATCCTGGGCAGTGAGGACGCTGACATGGTCGACGACGCACCTGCCTCTATGATTCCGAGCGCACCGGAGGCCGAGGTCGAGAAGACGACCGAGTGGAGTGCAGCAGTGCGGGAGTTGGGTATGATGGAGACGGGTCTGGGACCGGATAAGATCGGCACCCTGGTAGTGGAGGAGGAGAGAGTGGTACCCCCTGGTGCATTAGCCTTCATGACGGCCTGCGTCCCCGGCTCCTTGCCATCCATAATTTTAACCTCCGGGGTGACGTGTGCCCAACTGGGTCGGGAATGGGCAAGCCCTGGAGCCGTCCTGAAGGTCGAGGAGGGCAAGGTAAAGATCCCCCTCCTGAATGTCGGTCGGAAGCCCATAACTTTTAGGCGCTCGCAGCGACTGGTGGATGCCTATCCGGGCGAAGTTGTTGGTTTGCTTACTGTTGGCAGTGAGACCGTGGCCTGTGGCGCAGAGGACGACAACGAGGACGCTACCGCGTGGAACGTGGGGGACGAACTGGGAGAAGTGGAAAGGAGAGCGCTCGTCCACACACTCCACCATCACCGTAAGTGTTTTGGCTCAGTGAGCCACCGACTACCCGAGGAGACTACCTTCCCCTGGCCGGAGGAAGCTCCGGAGTCCTACAGCCAGTTCCTAGAACGAGTGGAGAGGGTTCGGAGGTGTGTGGCTTCTCGGACTACGGAGCATAAGTGCGCCCAACATGAGGATTACAACCGGAGATGAAGAGCGCCCCCCCCACCTACAAGACCTGCCGGGCCGCCAGACGCGGCGGCGATGGAGGGTATTCCCTGGCACGTCTCCCAGCTGAAGTATTATCGGCCAGGCTACTACAGCGGGGATTCGAACACCGAGGACTATGGCGAAGGAGAGGAGACCACCGGCGAGTTCACCAGTGGGGAGGACTCAGATGCCATCGGAGACGCCATAAGCACAGAAGAGGAGAGACAAAACAGACTGGATGGCATGGACGGTGAAGAACAAAACCGGCCGCCTGCAGAGGGAAGGGCGCGCGACCCGAAGGTCCCCTAAGCTGGCAGACTACGTGGCCTGCCTCTCCCACCACCCTTCAGGCGTCGGAGACTGCGGTGGGCCACTTGAGGACGAGTGGCAGTGTCAGGAAGGGCCGAGTGTTGCGAACGCCCGCGAGATGGCAGTAGCGTGCAGTTCGGCACGAAAGAGGAAGTAGGCTGAAACCGGAAGAGGGGGGGACAGAGTGTGGTGGTGTCGAGAGAGGAGTAGGAAGTGAGAAGAGACGACAAGAGAAATTGGTGTGCATACGCGACAATATATGTATATTCTGCAAAATTACCTTTATTAACTAACTAGGGAGAGGCCCATTGAAATTCTACAGGAAAGTTTTTAATCAAATTTTCGCGAATAGATTATCCAACTCAATGGTACCCAATTACACAAAACTGGCAACAATGCAAATGCGTCAAATTCTCATGTTAAAAATTAATCTGTTGATCAATTCGTTGTGATATCAAAAATCGATGGCAGGAAAACAAACTTTCATTCTTTTAGGCATTTGTTGTTTCAAGTATCAACCTCCTACTAAGATTCTAAGTAATTTTAATATGCGAATGATTAATGTTGTACATTCTGATGTATTCCTTCTCACATATAATGTAACAAAACATTTCCCTCTCCTTCCTTCTCTCTCTCTCTTGTATTAAAAGCATTCAAAGCATGCTTTCACCCTTAGGAATTGAAACAACAATAGGATTTCGAGGTTTAACAATGTAACTCGTTGCTCTTAAAATGACAAAATTTCCTAAAAATATGTGAATTAAACTTTTAAAATGAGGGATTTGGAACTGTAGGCAGAAAAAAATTATCTGAATAAGAAACTTTTTATTTTTTCTTTAAAATGTTTCAGATCCGAAGATTGTAGGTTAATTCTTTCTAGTTTATGTCTCAAAAAGAATAAAAGCCTGCACGACGAGAAGTCGATGTTTACGTGATATTTTATGGAAAATGGAAATGTCTTCCTTAGAGTCGAACCAAGGTCATTTTTCCAAATATTTTTTCGTGAATCACTTTTAATAGTTGAAGGTCCCCGCCGAAGGGGCTAGTCACTGCAACCTTGGGGATTACTCCAACCGGCTCACCATCTCCGTTGTATGATCATATAAAAACCATATATAAAAACACTAATGTAGCACAATGGGTCGAGTGAATAAAAACTAAGCAAATGCTTAAAGCATTAAGCAAAAGCATAAGCATTTGCTAAAAGAATAAGCAAATGCTAAAAGCATTTGCTTCATATTGAGTGGATAAAAGTTTGCTTTTGCTTATAAGCATTTGCTACTCAGTTTTAAGCAAATGCTTAAATTTTACAGAAGGAAGCTCTTTGCAACTCTTCCTTCACTTGTTTTTGTTTACATTTAAAGTTTTACATAGTTGAATTTCAAACTAAAAACATAAATATATTGGGTAATATTTTTTTAAAAGTTAATAATTTTTTAAAACTATTTCTTTTATAACTGAATTCGATAATATCACAAATCATGGGTGTATTTTTATTCAATTAGTTATATTAATTTTATCCAGTCATTTGCCTTTATAGTGATTTTGGACGCCACAAATATTTCCATCTTACATCACTTAAGTACCTTAAAAATATTTCTATCTTCTGTTTAGAAGACAGTACCCCGCCACGTCTCTCTTGATATTCTCCGAGTAACATATTTGAAATATAGGTACTTAACATTTTCTTCAGAGAAACGATATAAATTTCTATAACCTTTGGTTGTTGAAACTTTTCTCGTATTTTTTAACCTTTCGTGTCACCATAAATTACCATATTTATATTTAGGATCAATTATCATGAAAATAGAGTACCTGGAAATATTTTAGCAAACCCTTTACCTCACTTAAAAAAGTTTAAGCATATGCTTAAAGCATTAAGCAAAAGCTTGGTTTTATTCACACAATTTTAAGCAAATGCTTAAGAAAATTCCTAAAAATAAGCAAATGCTTATTCTTTCTAGCAAAAGCAAATGCTATTTTTTTATTCACCCCAAATTAAGCATTTGCTTAAAAAGTGAGGGAAATCTTAAGCATAAGCATTTGCTTATTTTTTATTCACTCGACCCAATGACTGAGTAAAAGTTTATAAATAAATAAGTTAAATAGGAATATTTATCTGCATCTTCCTTGATGCCCTCATGTTAGATATGCACTGTCCAGTATCAGCTCTCCTTGATCAACCCAGCGAAGGATGCTTTTATGACCCCAGAAGTTCGTGAATGCTTTCTCCCTGTCATTAGCTTGATGCTTGGTCCATTCAAGAAGAATTCTTGATCGCTTTTTTTAAATTTTCCCAAAAATCAGTATAAGTCTTCTTTCCTTTGCAGTGCTGGGTAAAACCTTTATATATAACACTTTTCCCTAAAGTGATGAGGTAGTTGGCAATTCTAATTCCTTTAGTATCAAAGTGAGATTTTTGTTTTAGGCCTCCGTACAGATCTTTTAAATAAATGACACTCTCGCCTGTTAAAATTTTAGCCATTTTCACCATGTTTTGCCACAGAATCCTTTCACTTCCAGGAAGTACTGTATCAAATGAATGCCGTACACGAATGGTGGCCCATAGACGTCTCCTTTTTGAAAATTACCAAACTTCTCCAGAGGTGGTTTTAGGCTGTTCTGCAGATGTGGCTAAGCTGTGTACAGGTTCTGAGGGTGCAGCTGTAATTCATTGCCTAATGGAACATGGTCGATCCTCACGTCGCAGAGGACATCGCATCTCCAATTCTTGCCATCGAGCTGTTAGTATCAAAATTGTTACTAGGTCTTATTATTCCACTCCAATGAATTAACTTTCATGTATTTTATATTAGAATAAGGTGAGCATATCATATTATGAAACTATGCATGTCATTGTTGAGAACAAATTTTATTTGAATTTTCTTACAGGAAAAACTATAATACAAGCAATGACTCAGATTTGGCTGAGGTTTTGCAAGTGAGTGGCATATGTTAATTTGTGAATACAGCTTTGGAATTATCTGCCAACACTTCTCCATCTATTTGAAAATTCAGTTAAAATTTTTGACGTGATGTATATAAAAAATAATTTTTGGAGCTCTATGCTGTACAATAAAAAGCAAGATGATTCAGACAGAACTTATGATGCCTACTTTCCATTTAATCATTTATTTAATACTTATATTGGCTTTAATAGCTTTAAAGTCATCATGGATATGTTGCTCTTTGTGTTCTCAAATTTCATACTTTAGCATTATATAATACTACAAATACATTCTAGCATTATATAATACTACAAATACATTCTAGCATTATATAATACTACAAATACATTCAAACGAAATATTAAATTGATCATGCATATTTTTGTGGCAAAAATAACACTTGTACATATTAGAATGTACCGAATCCAAGTCCAACAATAGTCGTTGGTATGGGAACACTCCCATAATGAGTGTTAAAAACTGCAAAATCATCAGTATTTACGCAAAATTCTAAGAAATACAATCGATAAGCAATATTCTACAATACAAATTACAATCTTCATTCCTTTCCTCAGAGAATAGTACAAAACTCGCTCCAATATTACAATTCTAAGATGTTTTAATGTGCAAGAGAAAATTATTCTGCATGATGGATTTCAGATTTCCCATAAATCAAATGGGAAGGATAGTTCCTGGAATTGAACCCGGGACATCAATCTTCGCAACAAAAACTATTCTTGGAAGCTTGGCCCATGTAGCAAGAGATTTCCACCAAGTTTCATGAAAATTGGTCTATTGGTTCCAAATTTAATAGGAGGGGACAGGCACACAGCGACAAAACTATAAGCCTATTTCCATTCTGGAAAATAGGCTAATGAAGAAGGAGAAACCTCCTTATAACCATAAAAATTAAAATTAAAAAAGATGTACACAAATACACACCAGTTTAGGGGAAATTACTCCACGCCAGGGACCCGTATTTACTTGTGCGCAAGCAAATAAACCGAATTGTACTTCTTTTTTAAAAGAATTCCTAAATACACATTTTGGAATCAATGATTCCATCCTCAATAGGCCAATTGTAAAGATGACGTAATGCAGGAAGTAGAGAGTATATATACACCCGGGACAGTAGGGAGGGGAAGAAAAGTAGGGGAGTGGGGAAGAAATAGTTACATTGCCGTAATGGAGGAATTCAATGGGTTAAACAGATTTATTTTAATTCTGACACCTCTCAAATTGAAAGGTGCGAGTAGTTTTCGAATACATGATATTCGTTATGTTGGGTTAATTCTATTGAGTTTTAAGCTGCCAGGTTATGTACATTTGCCTATCTAAGACGCTAAGTCAAGTATTGTTGTGTGACATGAATTTATTCATGGTGTTTATTAAGTTATTTGTAATTTATTCTCTTTTTTATATTTGTTGTCAATAAGAATTTATCATGAAAAATTTAGTTTTAATTTAAATGCTGGTTTTGTTGAAAACATTAATGATGAGCTTATAAATTAAAAAAAATGAATTGTCACCAAATGTTTTTTGGCACTCTTTGGTGATAAATAAATTTTAATGCTGAGAAAACTTGCTCAACACTAACCTTTGTCGCTGGAACATCAAAGATTGAAGTCCTGGATTCGGTTCTGGGAAATATCCTTCCCATTTGATTTATATGGGAAATCTCAAATATATCATGCAGGGTACTGTATTGTCCCGAATATAAAGTGACCTCGAATCTAATGCGACCCCAAACAACCTTTAGACAATCTAACACAAGTTCCTCGTTCATCCACCCCTGCACCCACCTGCATGGGAAAGATTACACCTGACGGTAACTTTTCCTTGGGCATCCTTTTATGATTTAAAATTACGTAGGAAGTCAGTTTTTGCCCATTGGCCATGACTGCAAGCATAGCAGTTATCCTTGATTTCTCATTTCCGGTGGATTTTAACAACACCGATTTAACTACAATTATTTTAAAATTCATGTGATAACTTCGTCGGATTCCTCTCTTAACCTGGAATTTGGAAGCTTTTTCTCAACATGATCAACACTCTTTTTGTCACCCATTGTTAAAATAACGAATGACTAAAAACTTGCTAAGGTCGTTTGAATTTGCCGACGCATTTATAGCTTCAGTTCAATGACAATCGAAGAGTTCAGCCGCTGAATGAACTCGATCTATTCTCGCCTCGAATGCTTTTCAAGTGCACTGTAACATGTACACCTAATGTGTCTACAATGTAACAAGTATCTTGTATCTCGTAAACAGATGTGCGGAATGTACAGTGATTTTTCGAAACACGATTTTACAATCTTTTAAAATCACTAGTACTCCAATATAATGCAGAGGCTACTTTTAAAATTTCATTTTTTGGAAAAAAACATCGCGTTATATTCAGGACAATACAGTAATTTTCTCTTGCACATTAAAATATCTTAGGATTGTAATATCTGAGCAGGATTTTTACTATTCTCTCAGGAAAGGAATGAAGATTCTAATTTTTATTGTAGAATTTTGCTTATTGATTGTTTTTCTTAGAATTTTGCATAAATACTGGTGTTTTTGCAGTTTTTATCACTCATTACAAGAGTTGCCATAGCAACAACTATTGTTAGATGTGAATTTATGTTATGCAGAGATAAATTTAATCTGAATTTCCTCTAGTCTTCTTACTTTCACATCCCTATTGTTACTGATTTGTATTTTATTGCCATCTTTTATTTCATTTCAGTTGGAAGGTCTTGCAAAGGAAGTTGATGTGGGAGAGAATTGGACAGTAGATCCTGTGCTGAGGAAAGCATGCGGAGACGCAGCGGAAACGCATTGCTCTAAGACGGATGACACAGGGTAGGACTAAATGATTTAAGGCTATCTAGGACTTTGGCATCAAACCTTCTGATATTATTTTGGTTCTAGTTTTGATTTTGATAGTAATACTGATTGAGAGCCCTCAGACTAAAGGAAAATTCTGGAACTCTTATAATTTTGATATAATGGCATGTATAAACATTCTACTTTTGAACACGTTATGATCTAATATTCATTTGGTCACTTATTACAAAAAATATTGTTGTTCATCATTTGCTTTTTAACTTTAAAATAGTTAAGTCAAAAAAACCTTTTACTATAATTCAAAATGAAATTTAAAGAAGAGGTTACAATTAATTCACAAAGAAAAGGAATGTAATATAAGCATAAATTATTTAATGAATAACAAAATTAAGTTATCATTTATCACAAAATAACTTTCCGGTAGAATTATTAAAATAAAATGTAATGCATTTTCACAATCAATGAAATAATAAATTATGAAACAATTTCCTGCTAAAACATTTATTATCTGTCACTATCTTATCATTAGCTGTCGGGAAGTAGTTTTGATTTGAATTTTTAAAGGTTTGAATATAATTTTACACACAATCTAAAATTGTGTAATTAAAAATCCTCCTATGTATAATTTCGAATGTAAGTTCGTACCCACGTACATAAACTTGACTGAATTGTAACCATGGTGTTGTCCATTTGTGTGGACGGTCAGTTTTTACCCTTTTCCCTAGGGTCGAATTGCACGGCGGTCATACACAATCAGATTTCAAATTGTGCGGAACTACCTGGGGTTAACCTTTTTGGACACCCCAGGGTGCACAGTCGATTCTGATAAAATTTGCACTATAAAAATTAACATTACTCCTGTCATATTTGATGGGCAAATTGGCTAGTCAGCAAAACAATTTAGATATAATGTTTTACAGTACCTTTTTGAAGTAAAAATATTTTGAAATGAATCTAATGAAATAAATATATATAATTCACTAAGCAAGCCTTAATTTTGTGGAATTCCATCTTAACCCCTCAATGTTGAGGATGTACTGAGTATGACAGGGCAAACATCATATGCCATCAAACAACAAACTCAGTATGTCACAGTCATCACTCACCTTTTTTAATTTTTGACGTGGTGAATTTTCTTATAAATTTCAAAGATAATCTTTGACCTACATATTTATCGTCATTCTCCAATTTTTATTGTCTTTCTTATAACATTTAATATGCATTAAATTTTGGATTCATTTTTCATGTAGCTATGCAAATTGGAGAATCACGTCTTCAGCTGAAAGTCATTGTGCCTACATAACTAAATAATTTTACAATAAATTTAAAAGAAATTAACAATATTTCAACTCAGAAGTTAAGATAAAAAATCTGATGTGGCCACCCCATGACTTTCTCCATACCTGTAATATTTCTAAAAATTCCAAATAGGTTACATGTTAACAAATATTTTAAGAAACTGCGAGAAAATTTTAGATTTGACAAAGAATAAACTCAAAACATAGCCTTCCGATATTGGATATAGCCACAAATCTCCAACAATTAAGAAAAGGAAAAGGAGCATTACTGAGATGCAACTAACCGTCAATTGTTAACAATAGTCGTCGATAGGTGGCGTGGTGGTGGCAGCTAAAAATATAAGATATCTCTTACACAGTGCATTATATGGGAAAATGTTTCAAACAAAGGTTGTAGAAAATTAAATTTCCTACAACTTTTATTCCAGTACATTTTTACATATAACAAATATTAAAGCAAATATTTCAAAATAACGGATAAGTGACAAGAATAAACACCCACTTCTGGTTGGTCGATTTTTACCAAAAACTAATCAGTTCTTCTGACTTCTATAAAAATGTTAAATATAAAATTTCGTGTTGACCTGATTAATAGTTTTTGAGTTAAGAGCACCCACAAAAAAGCTATCGCACACACAGACATCATCGAGAAAATGGTCAAAAGCTGTTCAGGGGACCTCAAAATGCATATTTCCGTTGAAATGTCGAAGTCGATTTTTTTTCATGAAAACAATACTTTCTCCTATACTATGTATGGAGAAAGTAAAAATGGATAAGTGACAAGAGTGAACACCCACTTCTGGTTGACCGATTTTTACCAAAAACTAATCAGTTCTTTTCCCTTTAACAAATATATCAAATATAAAATTTCGTATTGATATGATTTATAGTTTTTGAGTTGGAGCACTCGCAAAATTCCAGTCATAGACAAACACATACACAGACTTCATTGAGAAAATAGTGAAAACATGTTCAGGGGACCTTAAAACACATGTATTTCCAATGAAATCTCGACTTTGGTGTTTTCATAATTCCATATTCATATATGGAGAAAGTAAAAAACCTTTATCCAATGCTGAGATCAACCGTATCTCGACACGAATGCTACTGTGAAGTGAAAGGAGATTTTGGCTCCACTTATCTGTCTACAGACTTCTATTTCTCATGGGTTTTTCTTATGCATCAGCACTTAACCTTTTACTGCCAGCCGGCCAATCTACTGGCCCTTGCTGCGTTTGTGAAAACTGCCACCAGCTGATCTGTCGGACGTGTTTTTTTTTTCACTAAGATAAGCTTCTTAATGAAAGTCATATGGTCTGGGGCACCACGTCTCTGTTATCTGTGATATTTTTTCTTTTGAATCATCACAAACCCTGTAAGGATTGCTTAAGTTGTATTTTTATTTTGGCTTTAAGATTTTCCTGTCTCACCATCAGTAGCTTGGCGTGTTTTGGAGTGCACATTGGAGCGGTGTTTTAAATTGGCTGTAACTTTTTGTTTTTTGTGACTGATCTGTGGTTTTTTGGTACAAAAAAGCAGACTGTTCATCTCATATCATATTAGGTATTGTATAACTATATTTTTCATAAAGTTAATCATAAAGTGACTCTAATAAAATGATAGTAGTTTTGGTATATTTTGACCATATAAGCCAAAATTCTCATGTTGTTTTAGGATTATACTAATATTTCTACACACATAATTTATTCTGCGATTTATCATAAGGTTGAAATGCATGGAAATTAATTTAGAAAACTATAATTCTTTTCTCTAGGAATATATTTTTATCCTGCCTTCAATAATATCGAAGCATTTAAGAAATAAATATATCGAGGAGGTTTTATTTGAATCTGACAGTAGTAACAGCAAATTACCATCAGACACAGATGAAGAGATGTCTTCATCAAGCAACGATGACTCTGTGCTGTCCTGCTCTACCAAGAGCATTGTGCGCAAAAATTTTATCTTCCTCCAAGAGTGATGATTCAGACAGACAGAGAGGAAAATTTTGATGTTGACGAAAGTGATTGGGAAGAAGTGTTTGACAACTGTGATAACTATGGATGGGACGATCGATTCCTCGGTTCTGCCGGTTCTCTCAAGAATCGAAATAACCGAAACCGACTGTTTATTATCCGGTTCTGATTCTTATTTTAATATAAAGCGTGGAAAGATGCACACATCATGCATGTATACACGCAAGGCAGAGGTGCTCTTTACGATTTATATAATCATGTCACGAAATATAAATATTAATGGCTTAGTATAATGTCTACGAACTGAAATGCCAGTTGTGATGCCAAGAAAATGTCGAATTTTTGATTCACTGACTAATTTTCTAATCAATTGTAATTAATAAAACAATCGACAATTATTAAAAACTTACCTCACTGGAATAGAAGTAATGTAATCTTTATGTTCACGTTCATTCCTTAGTCATAAATTACCCATTTCTTTTCACTTGCAAACTCTGTCTAAACGTAAAACAATAGACGTATTTACATTCATTTCTTCATCGTAGATGATCCATTTTCCTAATGTTGCGTGCACATGAAAGAAAATTAAATTAACTAGTTATTTACAGCAGTTGTTGTGTACATCGGTCATCATGAAGATTGTTTTCGTTGACAACAAATAAAACACAAGTCCTAAGTGAATTGTGACTTTCTCATTTGATTTTTCTTAGAATCGGCTATTCCTTTGATAAAAATGTAGTGAACAAAACATAGTATGTTATTTGATTAGTTCTACGAAGTTCTTTAAAGACTTTTTCATTATAAGTTATATCGTATGAGATATAAAGGAATGATCATTTTTTGTCACCTATGAAGTGGCACTCCCGATTAGGTCACATAAATTGTTTATATAATTTTCTTAGTTTCTTTGCCTGTGTCTTAAATACCAAATTTCATCAACATTCACCCAGTAGTTTCTGAGATGAAACATGTGGACAGATGGACGGGCATTCTTTATTTATTTATTGTAAAGAATGCCTAAAAATGATTGCATCCCAGAAGCAGACACTAACTGAAAAGCGACCGCATCACTCCCCCTAATTTTTCTGCAACGGCATTCTATTTTAATTACATATATCGATGATGGAAGTTGTTCGTTAACTAGTTAACTACGACATAAAATAAATTCTTATGCTACATGTGTTATCAGTTTCAAACAGGATAAGCAAGTGTGAATTTCCTTTATTTCATGAGAGAAAAGATCTTTGTAGCGCATACTAAAATCAGGATGATGAATCAGTTCAACGAACGATAGTTCCGCAAAAATAGCTATAAAAAAATGAATGATGGGTTTCTAACTTCTGGTATTCAATATTTGGTTCGCAGCTGCATGATTTTATAATTAAAAAATTCAAGCAATATTTTGAGTCAAATCCATCAGTTTGAATTGTTACTATAACTTATTAACAGAAATAAGTTTTATTTTGTTGTGTAGTAATTTTGAATAGATACCGGCATATAATTTTTAAATAGATACCCCGCAGATAATTTATAAATTTAACCGATTTATTGTGAACCCTATCAATAGAGCCATATCAGACGTTTGGAACAACTTCTGAATTGACAGTGTAAATGACAAATACGCTATATGCTACTATTGTAAAGCTAGAATTTCCTGTGTGGTATCAAATAGCACTTCTAACCTAACAGAACCGAAACCGAGATCTGGGATCAGATCAATATAACTGGAACCGGGAAAAAGTGCAACTGTCCCATCCCTAGTGATAACCCACCTCATTCGCCTTGTGAGTACCAAGAGATATATGGACCAAAACATTCACCCCCTAATAATGCAGTGCCTATTATTTATTTTTACTTATATTTACTTATTTTACCAATACTCTTCTGAATACAATAGTGAAGGAAATGAATAAGTATCCTCAAAATTTTCTTACGACTAGTAAAAATCTGTCTCCGAATTTTCATGCAAGGAAATGGGAAAATTTAACTCTAGTTGAACTAAAAGACTTTATTGCATGCATATTGAATATCAGCATACACAGACGGTCGACAATAGAATCATATTGGTTCACTCAAGAATCCCAATATCTGAGGTGGTTCCATGAAATGTTCCCAAGCTGATCCTCAAATTCTTTCACTTAGCCAACAATAAATCTTGCTCGACCAGTGGAACCAGGATATGATCCATGTGCTAAGCTACAACCCCTCAGACCATGCTAACATTTTGTTCAGGCATCACTATACCCCCATGAGCAATTGAGTGTTGATGAGAGCTTGATTGGAACCAAGAATCATACACAGCTCTTTCAATATATACCAAACAAACATCACCATTGGTGAGGAATAAAATTTTGGATGTTGTGTGATTCTGTTGTCCACTACTGTTTGGCATTCTTTGTATACAGAGGTGCAAAAAGTAATAAAGATAAGGCTGAAATTCAAAAGCTTGACTTGGCTTACACAGTAGTTATGAAATTATTGAGGATGGGAAAGTATCTATCCAAGAGATATCACATTTTCATGGATAATTTTTTTATGTCAATACCTCTGGCAAAACACTTGTATGAGCTTGGAACATATGTTACTGGAATGATTCGTAGGAACAGAAAATTTCTTCCCAATGAATTTAAAAAGAAATTTGAAGTAGGGGAAAAGAAATATTTCTGTCGTGGCCGTATTTTTGCCATTGCTGTTCAGGAAAAGAAGTCTCAACATTTTCCTGTTATATTACTATCCACCAAATGTAAAGCGGAAAATAGCAAATGCACCTGTATTCGTCAAGGACAGGTAAAATATATGGAGAAGCTATCCATTATACAATCGTATAATGATTTCATGGGAGGAATTGACACATCAGATATGATGCTGTACCTTGATGAATAACGTATAATAAAACATTGGAAAAAATGTGCTTCAATACTTTTTCCTGAATGGTCCTCAATAGTTACCGTATTAGTCCAACTATAGTCTCCCCCTTTTTGGCCAAAATCTAACAATAATAAAAGGCTACTTCTGTCCCTTTGTCCCTTTGTGGCTCCCTCTGTCACGCTATAAAAATGTGAATAACTCGATAATGGAATGAGATTCATTTTTTTGTATTTGGTAGGAATGATTGATTCACATATTGTAAGATGATGAAGAAAAGAAATTCTGAAAAAAGTCCTAGGTTCGACCCCAAGATAGGCATTTCCCATATGATAACACGTAAAAGTTGACTTTTTGACTGGCAGGCTTTTATTCTTTTTGAGATCTAAATTAGAAATAATTCACCTATGATCTTCGAATCTAGCCCATTTAAAGAAAAAACTATGAAGTTTCTTATACTGTTTATCTTTTCCCACCTACAGTTCGAAATTCCACATGTTAAACGTTTAATTCACATATTTTGGGGAAATCTTGCCATTTTAACAGGATGTTGCCATGCCAACCCATTACATTGTTAAACCTCGAAATCCTATTGTTATTTCAATCCTTATGGGTGAAAGCGTTCTTTAAATGCTCTTACAATTAGTACGAGAGAGAAAATGTAAACAACATTTGTTGCTTTATTTATGAGGAGTACATTTGAATGTAGAATATTATTCATTTGCATATTAAAATTAGGTACTTAGAATCATCGTAGGAGTTCGAAACTTGAAACAATGGACACCTAAAAGAATGAAAGTGTTTTTTCTTGCCAAAGAAAGTCAAGGTATATTTATGTTCATTTTTTATTTCACAAAAATCTTTCCCGTTGAATGTCAACGGGCATCTCCCCAGTATTAGTAAGAAAAGTAAGGGGGGGACTATATTCGCGCCCAAAAAACTAGCAAACGAAAATATCACCGCTGGCAGTAAGTATAGGTAACAATTAATGCCCCCACTTGATTTGATTGTTTTTCGGAGAATTTCTTGATACATTCAGTAACTCAATTCTTTTTGTTCACTCTTTGGAATCCTTGCCTTAACGTTTGTATTTTCATAATAGCGGGAATTGCAGAAGTTTTTGCTTTGAAAGTATTGATTGGCCAACTTCATCCCTTCCCTAAGTCACAAATATGCAAATATTGATATGTAGTGGTGCCACCTATCATTATTTTAGAGAAAATGTCACTACGACGAAAGAAATTATCTTCGTTACCCATCAATCCGTAGTGATCCATAGGGAATCCATGTCAGCTGATCAGACTCCAGCTTGCACAGCTGTTGATTGTATATAATGCAAATGCATTATAAAAGTATTACTTACATAAATCAAACCAAGGTGTTGAAGGTGTTTCAACTATCTACAGAATGTATTCCTTGATGTGATATTCCTAGGCATAAATATCGGAAGTAACAAACATACAGGTAAAATAATTTATGAAAAGAATATGTTAACTGGAAATCTGGTGATAATTACTTTTTTATACATGTAGCAATTGTCAACAGCATCTGAATGATGCGAATGGAATTTAATTAACATTCATAAATAAAAATTTTCTAATTTAGTCCAGTAACACTTGATACATATTTAAATTACGCCTGCAATTATAACACGCAAAACATGATGTCACCATTTCATTGCAAATTGATAGCTGTAACTAAATTGCTCGTACTTATTAAAACTGTTCTTTAGAATATTAAAAGTGAGGTCTGTAATGGGGTTCAAACTTTTTTCCAAAACTGAGGCTTCAGAAATGGGGTGAGGACTATATTCAGTGAGGGACTATATTCAGATTATATGGTATATCATCTACAAGGAAAACCTCCCTTCCAGAAAAAAGCTGATGTCACGTTTGCTTTTTACAATAAATATTGTTAATAAAAGGTGGTTGAAGTAGGATCTGGTGCTTTCCCGGTGGATTGCTTGTAGAAACTTTTCTCGGGTACACAACCGGGTCAAAGTTTGAACTATGATCATAGATCAAACTTTGACCCGGTTGTGTACCCGAGAAAAGTTTCTACAAATTGTTAATGAACTTGGAAATGAGTGGCTTCAAGAGAAACACAACAGAGCTGGGAAACCAGAAAAATCAGCTAGAGAAGACAAGAAGCCACTTAAAAAGTTACTGCAAAAAAGAGGACTGTTGTGTGTTCAGCAAAAGAGGCAAAAATGAGAAAGGGAAGCAAAAAAAGGCCCATACAGTGTGTACCAAATGTGAAAAGGGCCTTCATGGCGAATGTTTTCCAGAATACAGGTGTATGTGCTGATATGGGACAGTGAGTGATGGGCCTAGGATTTCAGTAAATGTAACATAAATGTTAAAAAATAATGCCATCAGCACAAAAATGTAGTTTCTGTCCTAAAATTAATTGGACTAATTAATGATTACAATTATATTAACCATCTTACTGACAGTGAACCGATTGAGCTGATGCCACATGTCATGCCATGTCATGCCATGCTGGGATATTTAAAACTGCAGTACTGTATTTAAAAAAATCCAAATATGTTCTTTATATTTTAGTGTGATTTTTTAGTGCATTCGTAATTAAATTTTCTTTATTATTTTGTAATAACTATTAGAGCAATTATAAAATGTCCGTAATGTTAAAAATTATTTTTTATTTTTTAAAAATGTAAACCCAAAATAACTAATTTGTAATTTTAAAAATATGTGATATTGTAGAAAGCTTTACAAAATATATGTAATTGTAATTATTGCTACAAAATATAAAAAAAATTAGGATAAATTATTAATAAATAACGTGTGCATAACAATTTTACTAAGATATTGTAAAATTGCAAAAATGACCTTGGCAGTTCTGGCTATTCCCGGCAGTAAAAGGGTTAAGAGCTATAAGATGAGGAGATCCAAACCATTGTCCGACTCTCAGGGTCATGTACTTGCTTTACCGTTTCTTGAGAACAATATAGTATGAGAAAGAGAGAAACGTCTGCACGTGTCCTAGGTCTGTTTACAAAATAGTCACTTCGATGATGCCTGCTGCCAAAGACTAGTACCCCTATGGAAAGACCAGAAACTTAATCCTATAAAACGATTCCAAGGTTTTTCCATGGATGGCAACGAAAGATGGGTCAACGGGAAAATTTGGAACTACGTGTTCAAGATGGCTATCGTGACGTCATCACAGGATGTCGCTCATTCCCTTCCCCTGCCATTTTAATACAATAATCGTAGCAAATATAAATTGGACGGACAGAAGAAATGGACTTAAATAAAAGAATTGCATATAAGAATCAAATTTATTACCGTATATCACACATTGCGAGAGTACAAAGTCATTATCAAATTACATAACAGGGAGGTATTTGTACGTAAATATTATACAATAAAGTTATAAAAATGAATTATTGTAACCGACTTTTATAACATTAACACCTTTTATGCATGAAGCATTTTTAAAGGAAATTCACGTGGACGACGAAAAACGTCCAACTTTCACCTCAAGAATGAATTTGTGGATCAAGGAAAAATCTATTGTAAAGTGATTTCTTTGGCCCTGGAACACAGTTATCTTTCTGTTCCACCTGTAAAAAGAGTGAAAATGAATTTCTAAGAATGTCAATTATTAAACCTGCTAAACCTAATGAAATAAATTAACAATTTTTTATGAAGATCACATTACTATTTGTAAAATTAATCGCATATCACATTGCACTACAAAAAGTCCACTTTTTTATTTATAATTTATTCTAAGCACAGTTGTATTTGCTGACATTTAGGTGTTCGTAGCAGTTACAGTTAGGCCATTTAAGATCTATATGTATTCATCAAATAACAAGGAAATCTTTTGATATGGAAATTTCAATTTCTAGATCGAAAAATATATGTATTTCTAAATATGTTTTGGAACAAAGATAGAAGAATTATCTTAATGTCTAGGAATACAAACAAATGCATAATGAGAAACAAGAATCAAGTTAACAATTTCTGTAAATTCAAACTTTTTCTATTTAAAACAATGAGACATCACTATGGTGTACTTATTTCATTCTATTACAAGCACAATTCTATTCGCTGACATCTACGTTGCAGTTTAACTTACAATGAACTCTCTATAATCTACTGATAACTGCGAGAAGTTTTAAATAGAAATTTCAATTACTCAATCGAAAATTACGCCTTATTTTGTGAACAACTAACACATACCATATTCACGCCCAGGGCAATGGATGACACAGCTAGGTGAAGTATGTGAGGCTCAACACCTAAAAATGAGAAACATTTCCCCTCAAAATGCTTCGCGCACAAAAAAATTAGAGAAATTCCTTTCCTTCCTTTCTAGGAGATCTATCCAGTGCAGGTATCTGTTAAGAAAATATAAAAGCATTCTCACAAAATGCATTCACATAACACTTCGTAGAACTATTTCGTCAGATTTTTTTTTTTTCAAAAATATATGCTATTTTTAAGACTTATCTGGCTCTGTTGATTGGAGATCAGAACAAATTCACTCCATCACGTTTTCTTAAACAGTGATGAATGCATATCTACTATATATCTAATCGACAAAATCAGAGTAACTGTCAACCGCTCAATAAGCAATTGCGAACTTCTATCAAGCAAAATGGCTGCTGTCCTGCTATGATACATAAGGAACATGTGGTGATGTGGTACAGAGAGAGAAATAGAGGGGGAGAGAGAGTTGGCTGCGACTGCAGCGCAGTTGGTGGCCCTTATAGCATCATAGTGAACTACGTGTAAAACCTGGGTATCTATTCTCCCATAAGAGTTTCATACCCATGCCTGCTGCTATCTCTTGAGCGAGTGCTTTCGGAGTGGATCGTTGTTCGTTCGTGTTCTCTCACGTTCGAAGATACGTCCACACTGCATTCGCCAATGTGCGTTTTTGTGCTTCTTTGTTCACCAATAAGCGGACCGGACCGGACTCAAAAGAACCTGCGCCGTAGCTTACCCCTCCAGTTGGCGCAGCCCCTCTTTTTCCCCTTTCCACACTACAGCGGCAGCTTCAGTCAGTTTCAGCATGCATATTTGAACGTTTCGATCTCCCCGGTATCTTCCTCTTTTAAGTTTTTGTTGATTGTTGATAGTATTTGTTATTTTTATTGTTGCTATTGTTATTCGGCATTTCGTTGTTTCTTTAGTTTTTCTTTATTTGTTATTTTTGTGGTTATTGTTGTTTTTGAATGAAATGGCATCTTCACTAAGAAGTACGCCCGTTTCCGAGAGACCATTGATAGGACAAGCATGGGAGATTGTGTACAAAGTGACTACTTTCTTACGGGAAAGCAAATATATCGGTCTCAAATACAACGTAGTGGAGAGCACAAGTACGGCTACTGGAGTCTCTAGTTCCATGAATTTACTTGTGAATTTTCCTCACGTATTTTCATTTGATCCCTTCAGCTAAGGCTTCCTTTTATTCTCATATAAAAGAGATTCAGTCCCTTCAACTGAGCCACCTTATAATCTTAAAAAAAGTACCGATTCTGAAAGGTTCTAAATATGAGAACATTCACGCACAGCACAATGTAACCTCTCGCTAATGGCAAATATTTTTCACTATTTTAACCCATCATGGCTCCTGTGCCTACGCTTTACGCCAGGATTTCTTTCGTTTATTTGTTTATGGCCCCTCCTTTTCAATAGCTAGAATGGCACGTGTTTCAGCCTTTTAGAATTCGCAGTTTATTGGTTTTCCTTTTTGGGTTCAGAGGACATCTGGGACGCAGCGTCGGAACGTGTTTCGGAAAGTCTTTTTCATTTTATACATATTTCTCTTGGTAATGGTGAATGAATTCTTTATTAATTGTGGCATTAATATTATTACTAATGTAATTAAAAAATACTTAACCGATATTTCATGGAATAATATCCGCGTACATTCGCAAAATTATACTCGTCTGCTTGAACTTAAGAAATTAAAATATGCATATTTATTATAATAAATGATTTGATACTTGTTACAGTCCATCATTCAGCCATCAAAAATACTTTATAAACACAACAGATAAATAATTTATCAGAAATCATGAAATATTAAACAGAAAATTAATCGATTATCCCGCGTAAGAATTTCGTCAGGGGTGAGTATCCGTAAGGTGTGAAGTTATCCGAAGCCGAAAGAGTGGTGGTACCCAGTGAGCTCCCGGCATCCTCCTTTGCTCCGCCCACTTTTGCTAGAAGGGTCTTTTGAGTCCGGTCGACCTATAATACGTCGTGTATGGTGGCGTGCATAAGATGCAGGGGCTGTGTGATGCGGCCTTCATAACGTCCAGGATACTCTGAATCACGGCGAAAGTAAATGAAGCGTCACAGTTCAAATTCTTACAAGTTCACTCGAAGAAAGACATTTCTTTATCATTAACAACTCGAATGAAAAAGTCTCACTCTCATAAAAATCGAATTTTAAAAAGTTCTCTTATTAATACCACGTACCAAACTCGCGGTACTTTTCGTCTCGTAAATTCTCAATCTCACCGATCTCTTTTAATGGACTTCTCTAATTTTTTTATTGTGTATATTCCGATACGATGTCATATATCCACTTCTACTGAACAAAATAGGACAGTTTTCACTATGTAATTCTGTAGTGATGAAGAATGACTACTGTACAACTCAGAACTTTATAAGCTATATGAAATGTCATTAAACAGTATACGAAATGGAAAATTTATTTAAAATTTTTAGTCAGGACATGAAAAAGTTGACCTGTGAGAAACTTCCCTATTTGTTGTGCATCCAGCGAATGAAATTTTCATAAAAGCTGAATTTTTTCCTTGAAAAAGATTGCATATCAATAACGTTAATAGTTTTCACAATACTGAAAGATATATGAAAGCATGGTGTTCGCTTGACTGGCTGGTGATCGAGGTGATTTCTCTTATCTCTTGCAACAAGTGTGCTTGACGCAAGATAATGTAAAAGCTATTATTTATAAATGTCATGTTCTACTAAAATCCTCAAAATATTTCAGACAAATCCAATAAAAATCCATTCTCCCAGATGTGGGAACTAAACCATATTTTTTCCATTACTTCAATTACTTACTATTTTCAGTTTTGCCATCGATGAGATTTTCTAGGAACATTGTCCCTGTGAGATATTCCTGTATATAAAACTTAATATGACCCTTTTAGTTAAAATTTAAGTGCCCCCTGCCCTAATATATCATTTACTAAGCATTTCAATAGCCTTTTAAGTTTTAAATTTCTTAAAGGTTAAAAAAATTTCATGTAATGAGTGAAGGTTTGACAATGTAATGATTTTGCTTTTTAGAGTAATGCCTTGCCTTATGGAGCTTCTTGGAGAGGAGAGTTTGTCTAAAGAATGCAAAACAGCTCTTCTTCAAATCCAGTACTTTGTATCACGGGAATTCACACTGGATCCAATGCTGTACCGGCTTTGTCACCAGGATGCAGATCGCCTCTGCCCAACAGGACATTCTCAATTGGACAAGACAGGAGATGGTAGTGCCTTAGTGCTGCCATGCCTATACCGCCATGCGTATCATCCCTTGCGAGATCCACAAGTATGTTATCTTTAATATATGTATTCATGTTATTCATCAAACTATTGCCAATGGGCCGTATCTGGACTGCCCAGTGATTTAATATGGCCTGCCTCACCTCAACTTCTAAGACATGCGCATTTCTATATTTACCAGCAGGAGTTGCCATTAGGCATCATTTATGAAATCTAAACAATGTTTTTTGAGTATGTGCTTGTAATTTACTTTTGGTATTCTTATTACTAACTCTTTGAAATTTAAACATGGTCAGTCATTTCAAAGGTTGTATGTGGCCTGCCCAAAGTTTAAAGCCTCATGTGACAAGATAGAAAAGTATACTCCATGAATGGAATACACAGAGATTTCAAAGGCTTTCTTTATAGGAAATACGAACAAAACAGCATTGAAAGATTCTTGAATTTTTATACCTGAAATTAAAGTCGTAATTATGTGGTCTTGCAGATGTGCCCTATCCGAATAAATTTTTTAATCTATACCTTACAGATCATATAAGAGCTAGGGGGAGAAAAGTTTAGTATTTAATTGTTGCTTGCCTAGGGAACCTTTTTAGTGATCCATGTAAATAAAATATGCAATTTTTTGCTTGGGATTTTCTTGAATTTTTATCTCTGAAACTATAACTTGTAATTATGTGGTCTCACAGATTTCATTGTTGCAAATGAAGTCCTCTACCTGAATAAATGTTTTAATCTATACCCTACCGATCATATAAGAGCTAGGGAGAGAAAAGTTTGGTATTTAATTGTTGCTTGACTAGCCATTTTACGAGATATGAGTGTAAGTTTATTAAAGTATTTATGTAAAGTGGAAGTTCTAATTGACAGATGCAGTTCAAAATCGCAATTGAGAAAAATAATTTTCATAATGATCACTCTTATTTACCGTATTAGTCCCTATTTCTGAAGCCTCAGTTTTGGAAAAAAGTTTGAACCCCCTTACAGATCTCACTTTTTAGCCTACTTTCCAGAATGGAAATAGGCGTATAGTTTTGTCATTGTGTCTGTCTCCATCCCCCCTATTAAATTTTGAACCAATAGACTAATTTTCATGAAACCTGGTGGAAATCTCTTGCTACATGGGTCGAGCTCCCAAGGATAGTTTTTGTTGCGAAGATAGAAGTCCCGGGTTTGATTCCATGAATTACCCTTCCCATTTGATTTACATGGGAAATCTGAAATCCATCGTGCAGGGTAATTTTCTCTTGCACATTAAAATTTCTTAGAATTGTAATATCGGAGCGAGTTTTGTACTATTCTCTGAGGAAAGGAATGAAGATTCTAATTTTTATCATAGTATTTTGCTTATCAATTATATTTCTTAGAATTTCACGTAAATACTGGCGATTTTGCAGTTTTTATCACTCATTACGAGTGTTGCCATAGCAACAACTACTGTTGGACTCAGATTCGCTATACAGACTTTATAGTAAGAGATGCGTTCCTAAATGAATTAAAATCATGGGTAAGCACAACAGATATGTTCCTAAAAGGGGTCTTTTTGCATGAAATTGTGCTAAACGAATGCAAAATTTCCATTGAAAACCATGTCAAAGATAGAAGGGGAAAAGAGAGTGTGTGTTATATATTACATAAGTATTTTATACAATACTCTAATTATCATCAAAGTATTTAGATTGGTGGCTTAAAATATCTTTACATACTATTTGCCCTATGGAAGGGCATTACATCATTTTTAGGCAACATCACTACTATATAAAAGGCAAATTACACTGTGCTGACGTCTTCTGCCAAACATACGAACCGAGTGTAATATTTTGTTCGTTGATCCATATGTAGGACAAACGCTCCATTTCTATCAGTGTTTCACTTCGATTATACCTCCCCAGCACAGTTGATGTTAATGAAGTAGCTCCCTAGGCACACTTTTTAATTTTTCCAGCACTTCTGTAAATAGTTCTCACAGTCGACAGATCTAAAGAAAGAGCATGACCTAAAGCAGTGTGCCCTTGTCCACTTTCAAAATGAGATTGCAATGGCTACAAGAATGAAAAGATATGCTTACGCTATTAGTTATAAGCTCCGGGTGATTCAGTATGCAAAAATGCATGGAAATCGAGCAGCAGCACGTCATTTCAGTCCACCTTGCACAGAAAAAAACAATTCGTGAATGGAGAAAATGAGGAAAAACTGAAGCTGATGGGAAAAGAGAAACATAGTCTTCGTAAGGTTGGTCTTAAATGGCCTCAACTAGAGGAGGAAGTGTTGGATAGTAGAGCGGAAGAAGTTTGGTATTGCTGTATCGATCAAAATCATTATGTATGAGGCAAAAAGAGTTGCAGAAGAATAAGGACTAGCTGAGCATATGTATCGTTATTACATATGTATTCTATTTATTATTTATACCATAAAATTAAAATCTTGCACTTAAGTTTAAGTAAGTATTATTGCTAAAGTGAATCTATATGTGCGATGTGTGCAGTACATTCCAACAGCTTTAATTAATATGATGTCCGAGTTCATGCAGGGCACATTTAGCTATATAAATCTCGAAGCAATTATGTATGTTTTAGATCATCCCTACTTAATTTACAAATTAAGTTTATCTAAAATATTATATTTAACTGTTATATAATATTTTCTGTAAATGTTGCCAGATACGGACTTCATCATGGCTGGAAATGATACACAATGTGACCCTTCCTAAATGCATTGGTGAACCAAAATATTTCTTTTCCTGAAGAATCTTCTAAAAAACTGGGGTGCGTTTTATATCCTGTTATGTCTTATACCCTGGGCCATCTTATATACTGAAAAATATGGTATTTTTGATCTTGAGAATGTATAAATGCCTAACTTGAGCCATACAATCACAGAAATCTTTTGCCCAAGTAAATAAATCTTTCCCGCATCCTATATCGACAAATTTGGTGACTATATTTTTTATCAAATAATCATCAGAAAAAATCTATGGGATCACTTTTAAATTATAGTTATTTCACTTGGATTGATTTTCAGTTGATGAAACTGTATCATATTATGTGGCCATGAGTCTCAAAAACATTAAAACCTTGAGCAGGAATGAAAAGCTCTAAGGATGCAACTGGTGGAAACACATTTAAAGATATGTGTAGTCAAATTTAACTTAACCATAAGTTATCCCTTGCAAAGGCTGATTCTATGGGTCTAATTTGTCATGTGAATATTTTAAAGTGATATCTATGAAACAAAATGAGTTCCCGGACTTTGAAATCGATTTTGGTGATAAAAAGTGTGTTAGTATTACATGGAAAGTGTTGTCATAACCTAATGAGTATAATTGGCTTAATTAATGCATATAAATGTTCAGTTGAAGGGAAAGCAAAATGTACTATCACCTCAGCATGAAATGAGACTTGCTTATTCGCCCTGTTGGCAGCCACAGAATATGAGGGGCGAGTCGGCAGCATGGTCGGTAATGCAGTGCACTGTCGCCTGCTGGCAACCTTGCTCTGGCCACTCGCCTCGTGAAAATTATTATCATATCAGAGGCATGAGTGCTGGATTCGCAGTGGCCTTTGCTGCTGCAGAGCATGTGAGAGCTGTTGCTGTGGATGGGGACGACATGAAAAGTGAAAATGTGGTGCTGAGTGCCACTAATGAAAATCTTGAGTGCATTTTCATAGAGCTCGCCGTAGCACAGTACATAGAGTGATGGGATTCAAAATCTCAGATTATGGGTTTAAATCCTGATCAGCGAGGATTTTGTATTAAGTTTATTCCTTAATAACCACACGTATCGTCTATTGACAATGATAAAACCATAAATTTCAGAAGTCTCTTATTTATTTATTCATTTTATCTGGTGGTATGCATGATTCCTCCAATGCCTGCTCAGAATGCATCTCTTGAGCAATGGCAATTTCGGAAGTCCCTTATTTATAATGGTTGGGTTAATCAGATACACTCATAATTATTTTATTAATATTAATTTATTTGGTTTTATCTGGTGTGATGAGTGTATCCTTCCGACGACACTCAGAACACATAATATGTGTAACATTTAACATAACAAAACATTATTCTTAAATAAAAAAGGTTTAAACAAAAAAACTGACGATTAGTGATTTTTTTAAGATAATAAAAAGTTAGGATGGTTTAGTTTAATTTAATCTGATGACTAGTGTAATGATACTAGCCGAGACGAGCAAAATGCATGACATCATAATAGCGGAAAGGGCCAAAAGAAACTGTTAGCTAGCAAAAAAATGCTCTTCGTTGTGCTCCCGAGACATTATTGACTAATATTGCTCGTTTGTTTAGTGGTGGCAGTTGGCGACACGTGAAAGGGGAAGGGAAAGAAAATATTCCAGTGTGATGACAGTTATTATTAGATTATAATCACATTCCTATTGTCTACTATTAATAATCATTAATGCGATCTTTTCGGAATAGTTCACATTGAAAATTCATTTGAAAACTACTTTAGATGACTATATTTGTTTGTGTAGTTTGTGCCATGAACATAATTTTATTCTTTGGAACTGTTCATTTGGCTTATTTTCTACTTTGGATGAAATCTTTTCTAATTATAGACCTTTAAGACCAGTTGTTCTTGCATTTTTCAAAAAGCTCTCGCATTTAAGTATCATATTACTTTTTTTGCTATTTAAAGCATTGTAAAGGATGTTAATTTGAACAAATTTAAATAAAACATTTTAAAGTGTTGTATTGTAGCTTAGCAATTCTTCAGCTAACTATACTTATACAGATACTTGTATGGATGGTTGATGTGATGCTAGGAAAAGAACAATTTATTATTTTTGTCATTTAAGTTAGGTGACTAAAATATGAAATATTCAAGTTTCACTCCTACTAATATCTAAAGCTGAATTACTCTGAACTAGCAATATATTTTCGTTAATTTTAAGCAATATGATTGGATAAGTCAGTATTTTCATTAATGAAAAAAAAGATGCTGTCAAACTTCTTACTACTTATATACCAAAAATTCTTAAGTTTGTCACTGAGTTCTCTACTTCTGTCTGCCATTCTCACAACTGTAAAAAGATTAAAGTTTAAATAGAGAGACCCTCACATCACTCAACAGCTGGCAGACACTTTTGCAAATTTTTACGCCCATACAAGCAGAAAGGTTATCATAATTATATTATAGGGTTATTCAAGTATTGACTAAGTATAAAAAAGTTGGTTATAAAAATTCATTTTTATGTCTTCACTTGTTAACTCTTAAATTGTATTTTGTTTAGTTGTCAGAAATTACTAACATAGTGGTACGGTATTTAGATCTTTAAATGAGGCTCCACAATTATAAGTTCCAGAGGCCACAAGATACCTTAAGATGGCTCAGTCATATTTGACTATAATTTTATGGCACTTTCCATCTGTGCAAATGGGACAAATCATATGAGGAGTTCGCTATCTATAATATCTCTAGCATATTTTGAAAAAATTCCTTTTATTATTTATCGATTTCCAAAATAAATGCCGTTAATCCCTTTCGTGAAAGATCTTACAATTTATGTAAGAAAATTGTTTTATTTTATGAAATTGTAAGGATATGAAAATTGCCTCTCCCTTTCATAGTTGTATCCTTTTTAGATCTAACTTCATTTGTATTAGTTTTTTTAATGAAAAACAGATACATAGGGAAAGCTAATAATTAATATTAGGCCAGCTGATGGCTAAGGCTGAAATTGCTTTGGTAAATGAACCCGTTAACTGTCCTTGGTTTTCCTTACACAACTCAATGTCATTTGTTTAAGTGATGGCTATATTGCAAATCAAATCTAGTCATGTCTCAATATAATTTTCACCACTGCAAATACAATGACTGGCATTGTGATGGAAATCAGTTAGTGTCAGTTCTTCAAGGCAACTAATGTAGGTGTAATTCAGGTAAGAATTCATAAAGACATTGGTAGCTTTTGCTTCCAAATGTAGGAAAATGATAACTGAAGAAAATGTCTTATTATTGGTGAGACTCAAATGAATTCAACACTAAATATGAGTAATCAGTAAATTGGGATTTCATGTCTTTTTTTTTGTATTTGCTTTATTTCATAAACTTTCAAGGCAATCCCTAGCAGTGCCTGTGTGAATCAGCTTAGGCAGGTGATGCGACAACGAGCAGTGAGTGTTGACTTGCAGCCAGAGATAGAGGATACCTGCCTGGATGAACTTGCCAATTTTTGCCAAGATCGGACTAAGCGGGGCGAAGAGATGGTTTGCCTTCAGGACAACCTAGATAGGTTAGCTTTCTTCCTATATTGTTTCCAATTTTATTCTCATTCACTCTTTTCTACAACTATCTTACAGCTTGCTATTTTCTCTGCTGTTGACGATTTTGTTGTTTTCTTAAAGACTTTCCAATGAAATTTTCCAGTGCTGGAGATGCTTATTTACCATTTATTATTTTTCATATCATGCTGTATACCATAGATGAACTCGCATCTCTTAATCCAGGAGGATGCATTTTGTAACCTAAGGATGTGTGCTGGATATTTTTACCCAAAGTATGAAAATTACACACTCAAAATACAGTTAAATTAAATTTGCCAACCATTTATTAATATTATTATTCATTTGTTGCTTCGAAATGAACTACAGTAAAACATCTTATTTACACTTTTCTAGGGACCTGGGGAAAAAAGTGTAAATTGCGGGAAAGTGCAAATTGAGGGAAAAGGAAAGATAGCTAAACTGATTTTACTTTTAAACTCGCTCATTTGTTACATTAAGACTAACAATAAAATTAGTGTTAAAGAGCTAAGTTTATAAAGAGCATACATGTATACATATCTATTTATTCATTTACTTAACCAGCACACTTTTTTAATAATAAAATATTAAAATATATGCCATATTAAAATGCTAGTATGTATAGTATGCTTGGATTTCCATTACATTTCCCACATTAAATCTGTCTGAAAATTTTTACAGGGAGCAAAAGAAGGGGATTCGCATATCTGTGATTTGCCCCCAGGTGAAGGAGATTTTTTCCAATAAGTTAACATCCTTTTAACTGCATTGCACCAGAAATAAGATGCTCTCACAGCTTCCAGTCTGTTTTTTGTATGTGCTATCAACTAATCTCTGCAAGAAATGTGGCACTTACCCGTGGCAGAACAATTTGATCTAAAAAATTATAGTTAATAACATTTGTGTATTTATTTGTTGTACTAAATATCTCATCAGTAAAAAAATGCCACTCAAAAAATAACTATTTCGTAATCATCATTTCACCGTTATGTAATCACCGTTTTCTCTGGGATTGAATCCTTAAGCTGCGGAAATGTAAATTACCCTACGTGCTTAAAATATGTTTACCGATATTACTTCCTTCCCTTCTACCTTGGGTTTTAATCATGCTTGGAATCACTCTGAATGTCTTTTGTCATCTGAAATCTAATAACTCGTGTAGAAGTAATTTAAGAAGACAATGACTTGTTTCTCGTGTGAAATTATGTTAAATTACAATGTAGAACATTTTGCGTGGCATGTTATTACCAGCCATAAACATTGTAGTCTGAATCAACCTTGAGGCACCAAATGTCGTTTCGGCCAGTCCAGCAGGCTGTGTCGTAAGTGTGGAGCGGCACCTTAAGTCCAGAGCACGTTCCTAAATTTGTAAATGTCGTAAGTCTGGAGCATCATAAGTCTTAATTCTAATTTTTTGAGAAAAACATTCTTATTCTTTTCAGATATTTTTTATATAATCACGAAGTAATTTTAATCTGTTGTTCTAGAATTGTTTTTTGTTAGTAAAAAGTTTGATTTTGTCAAGTATATATTCATGTAATTGGAAAAGAAATGAGATTTTTGTGCTGTACCAGCTTCAAAATATTTCATACTTTGAAGGACTTTTAGCAATTTTAAATTTAAAAGCAATGACCAAATGCATGAAATAATTTAAAATCTTAATTTAAATAAAATTATGTTTACTCACTTTTATGTAAATAGATAATTACAATAACATCGAAATAATATTTCTAAATTTAAGTAGAAAGATTATTGAATGTAGAAAATATTTTTCTATACCAAAGGCAGCCTTACAAGAATTACCGTATATACTCGTGTATAAGGTGCTCTGGGTGCCATTCTTTTTGGCAAAAAATTCCAACTTTTTTGTATCTATATACTTGGTGTATAACGCAGACCCTATATTTTGAGGGTATTAGAATAAAATTTTAGAATTATATTGTCATGTTAGGTATTAACTAGAGTACCATAAATAAATAAATACAGACCCTCCCTGGGTTACGCAAGACTCGACTTATGCAAATCGAACTTTACGTAAAAATCTCCGAAAATTAATTTTTTAAAACCGAAAATTCCAAGTTGAGGAAATTTGTGTACAAGGCAAAATATTTCAGCCTTAAAGGTCAAATGTTCAATGAAGTTTAAACACATCAATTTCTTTTAATTTGTCAAACTACACGTAACACTTTTTATAGAATATTAAATGGCTAGAGATATTTAATACAGAATTTTAAATTTCATTGTGTATTGAGGTCACCTTCCTTGCATAGTTATTTGATGCTGATGATGATGAGGAAGATGAATTCTATGAGTTTTAAATTACTTACATTGTTAATTATAATTAACTAAAAAAATTATTTCAATTTGTGAATACATACTGTTTTTTGTTTTTGATAAATGTTTTGCGTGAAGTCTACCTGGTGATTTTGCAGGAGACTATAGCAATCAGGTGATTAGTTAGTGAAATGTGGAACATTTGGAGAGAATGGAAATACCGTATTTACCCAAAAGGAAGATGATGTTTTTTCACATAAATGCCGTTAAAAATATTAGGTATCGTCTTAGAATGGAGTACGAGGATTTAAGATGAGAATACACCCTATTTTAAATGCATTATGAAACACCCAGATGTCAAATATATGTCCGTTAAAATATTTATTATTGCATAAAGTAATACATCGTATTTAATTAATTACTACAATATTTTCAAAATGTAAGGTCGAAGTTCTTAAAATTGCTCCCACAGACCAATGGTTCCACTTTGGCTGTAGGTGTTTAGAGCTGGGTAGGTAATCATGTGACAAGTTGAAAAAAAATGACTATAGCTGGGCGGTTCCGTGCGTAATATGAAACACAAAGTCATGTAGGCACCAATTAAGGTGTCTAGTAATACAATGTAAACAAGACTGATACAATTTAAACCTATCTACTACAATTTAAACATGATGCTTTACGTTTGGTATGCCAACGGCAGACATAAAGTGGACGTGAGTTTCAAGAGTAGAAAATTTACGAGAGCACTTGAGTAGTACACGCTTTGCCGAGTTTAAAAATGAAATAGTGACAAGTTATTATTTATAACTTTTAAATAAGATACCCCAAACAAATGGCAGATCACGTAGTTAAAAAAGTAACTGCGCTAAGAGGGAATGTATCAAAAGGAATTAGAAGAAGTTACGACAGAAATTTCAAATTAATGGTGGTGCGCTATGCTGAAGAAACAAATAAATGTGCGGCAGAGAGGAAATACAATGTGACTGAAGCAAATGTGCGAAGGTGGAAGAAAGCAAAATAGAAACTTGAAGGTGCTAACTCAACACTGAGTTCATTTAGTTGAGCCAAATGAGGCCGATTTCATGCATTAGAAGAGGAAATTGCAAAATTTGTGCGTATTCAAAGAAGAGATGGTGAACAGGTGTTGCGGGATATCATTAAATTGAAAGCGCAAGAATCAGCACGATCGCAAGACATTCCACACCAAGAATTTAAGGCTAGTAATGGATGGTGTGTATGTATGATGTGTTGTAATGGTTTTAGCCTGTGATGACGAACTTCACTTTGCCAGCATCTACCTTCCGACTTCATGGACAAACTAATAACTTTCCAGAGGCATGTAATTCGGTTGTGGAAAAGTCACAATTACCTTCTGAGCCAAATGGGTTATGCAGATGAGACACCCATTTACTGCGACATGTCATCCAATTACACAGTCAACAAAAAAGGTGCAAAAAATGACATCATAAAAACTTCACGGAATGAAAAACTGTGCATTACTGTAATGCAGGCTGTATCAGCAGACGGAACAAAGTTGCCACCGTATGTTATTTTAATACACAAAACAGTGCCAAAGGAAGTACTACCAAATAGAATAATTGTTGAATGTCAAGTCCAAGGATGAATGTCAGCTGATTTAATGAAGAACTGGCTAAGCATAGTGTGAAATAGACGACCTGAGGCACTTTTAAGGCAGAGAGCAATGATTGTCTTAGATGCGTTCAAAGGCCACCTTACAGAGGAAGTTCAAAATACCCTTCATGGTATGAATACTGACCTTGTAGTTATACAAGGAGGTATGACATCACAAATTCAAGTGCTAGATGTTGTAGTGATGAAGCCCTTTAAGGATTACATAAAGTCATTTTATTCAGAATGGCTTTTGGCAGGGGACCATGCATTAACTCCTACAGCCCATTATACCACTTTTCTGTAATTTGATCATTGCAGCATGGAAAAAAATAGATCCCAATAGTATCTCAAGAGGGTTGAAGAAATGCTGCATATCCAATTCAATGGACGCTATGGAAGATAACGTGTTTGAATTTGAATAAGTTGTGATGAATGAATAGGACAGCAAGAATAAGGGAAGGAAATGCAGGAGAGGGAGATGTAAGTAGTAAATTTATTTTTTTTTATTCATTACTAATGTTAGCTTGTTATACATATATGTAAAAGTTTTTTTGTAAGTGAACCTAATTTGTTTGGGGTCGTCTTAAATTCAAGGTCGTCTTCCTTTCAGGTATGGTACAATTGTAGATAAATATTTAGGTGTTTGATACGTTTACTTTATATATATATATATATATATATATATATATATATATATATATACACACACACACACATATATATATATATATATATATATATATAAAAGCATATATTTAAGCTGGATTATTGATATTAGCATGGTTTTCCCATCAATACCCCCAGTAATTGCAAATCTGGTGTGAGGTAAGTGCACTTTAATTTTTTATTTTTTACTGCGCAGAAGTGTTACCCCTACTTTATGTCCTAAAACTTCGTTCTTGAAACTGTGCATTATACGAGTATATAAATAGCAAATTTAACCTCCATTTTATAAGACCCGGTGTGATTTGAAGATGTGATTTTGAAATAAAAAAGTGCGTCTTATACACTGAAAAATACGGTATATCAACATGCGATTGGATCTTTAGGTTTTGATAAATTTCTAAGCCCAAAAGTTGACAGTGAAAAACTGATGAAATACTGTTAAATATCAAGTCCCTTTAAATGCATAGAGGTTGTTGCCATGCTATTTAAATATTTCCATTGTTGAAAAGAGGAAACTGCTACAAACCTCACACACCCACATTTTATCTGGGCCACCAACATGGATTTAAACTTTCCTAAACCTGTTGGGTATTTGATTAAGTGATTGTTGGGGTGAAGTGAATAACAATATTGTTAAAAAAATTTCTTGCAAAGATCACTTTCTTAATTACTTGGTTTTTCTCCTATAGGCTAACTGCTGTTTGCCGAGCAGCTGTTGCCAATTATACAGAATTAGAAGCTGGTGATGTGGAAATCAATCCAATTATTCTGTCTGAATGTAAAGAAATCATCAATAAATTTTGTGAGGTATGTTTTCCTTAATGTAACAGTAATAAATATTGCATAGGAGTTGAAAAAATACAATATAATTACCATAATTTTACAAATTATGTAATGAGATAGTTGCACATTTTTTTTTAATTTTATTTTAACCAGTTTTTTCCTGATTACAAATCTGTAGTCAGAATTTTAATTTGATCATTATTTTGCAAGAAAAAATTGTTAATGTTAGTGTTTTATATCAAATCGTGGAAAGGCAAATAATTGAAAAATCGATACTTCATGACATCACAGGTCATGCCGAGATGCTGACTGACGCCCATACAAATAAGTGTAAATATATATTCTCTCTGACAGTTACATTAAAAAATGGTATTAATTATAAACCATTAATGCATCTATGATTTTTCAGGTCACTTTCATTGATTGTTTTTTAAATATGGCTGAGCTGAAGAAAAGTCGTAAAAAAATACATATATTGTTTTGTTCCTATGTGTAAAAACATGAGTTTCTCAACTTCCAATATATTGTATTGTTGATAAATCCAAATCAATGCCACTAAATCTCAACAAAGAATACATCTCGCAAGCACAAAACACACTGGTCAAACAGATGGTTCGATAGAAGTGAAGCTATTACAGGATTTCAGGCTTTCAGTTTCAATCTTACCATTCAATATTCCTAACCCAAAATTATCACAATTTACATCTTCCTCTCTTTTTATCTTAATAGATTTTGACTGCAAATTTTTAACACCCTAGTAACACAAAAGGAAGACGACTTTGAATTTAAGACGACCCTAATAAAAACCAAGATCTATTTAGGAAAAAACCTTTTAATACCAATTTTTACTTTCCCATATATGTAGTAATATAAAGCAAGTATTCTAATCATGAAAAAATTCAACTTCGAGCTATTGATTGAAATACACGTTTTAGGTGTCCTTGAGTCCATAAAAGTAGTGCTATCGGTCTGTTCGCTGTTCTAGGGCCCAAACGTGTACATAAAATCACATGATATCTTGTATTTGCACAATATATCATCATTTGCAGACCCTTTTTTCATAAAAATTATATTGCACAAAAATAAAGGGTAGTTTATTCTTGGCGATATTTAGAAAAATTTCATTTACTCAAAAATGGCTCCAAAGAATTCGATTCAAATCAATCCAATTGTAGAGCCTGATATCACAAATAATACTACATAAGCTATATGACTCTTAAATCACTATATGGTATCCAGTGGCATTACAATGTATGCTAAGCTACCTTACCTAAGCCCTATGACGTCACGCCTCCGCTGCAATCCACCCAAAGTCTTCTTACAACCTAAATGGCTAAACTAAATCTAATGATATATCATATTTGTGGATAATATCATTCATAATAGACACTGAAGAGATGAACGATATTGCACAACAATTAAGGGTACTTTATTCTAGGATATTTTGAAACAATTCAATTTACTCAAAAATGGCTCTAAGGATTTTGATTAAAATCCATCCAATTGTACAGCCTGATGTCACAAATAATACAAGATGGAAAAGTATACTCCATAAATGGAATATACAGAGATTTCAAAGGCATTCTTAATGGGAACTACGTATGGAACGGTATCAAAAGATTGGGTGATTCTCGAATTTTTATCCCGGAAACTATAGTCTCGAGGACTATCTTGTAGTAAATGTTGTTCTCTATCCAAATAAATTTTTTAATCTATACCTCACAGTTAATATAAGAGAATGGGAGTGAAATATACGGATTTTTAATTGTTGTTTGCTGAGAGAACTGTCTTAGCGATCAAAGTAAACAAAATATATGATGTTTTGCTCGGAATTTTCTCGAATTTTTATCTCTGTAACCATAACTCGTAATTACGTGGCCTCACAGACTTTCTTTTAGTAAATGTTGTTCTCTATCAGAATAATTTTTTTATTCTATGTAATGTGGAAGTTGTAATTGGCGGATTCAGTTGAAAATCACAATTGGGCGATAAATTTTAATAAAGATCACTCATAACTAATTAAATTAAAATCCATCCAGTGGTTTAGGAGATGAAAGTTACGATGGATGGATGGATAACGTACCCATAGGCGTTCCGCTATTACTGCTTCACTGGTAAAGAACACCTAAAAAATTATCTCTTCAACAACTTGAGCTGTAACAATTTCCCACTTGAAAGCCTATTGCTACTGGTTCATTGAAAGAACTTCTTCTTTTGTATTCATGTGTCATATTTTGTTGATTGCGTGTGTTTATTTTCTCTTTTGTCTTTGTTTCATCTTTTTTATTCTTTTCTTAACCGATTTTATCTTCCTTTGGATGAATAATTGCCCATTTAGATATTTTACTATTTCATACATAGCCATAAGAAGTAGCACAGATATATTATCTTAAAAACTCATCAATAATTGTTTTCAGTACAGTACATAGGAGATATTTAATGCAATCATACTTTACATAAGAATACTAAAACTCGGGAGAAAATCATGTGCTGGCCACATCAGATTTTTTTACATCATGTCTTAAAAAGTTTCTTTAATTTCATATTCTTTTGTAAAGGACGTTGTTTCTCAAAGGTTTATTCTCATACAGGATGAATTTCAAGATGGACTCGACAAAGGTGGAGTTATGGATTGCTTAGTGGCTCATAAAAATGATCCAGAGGTGCGGACTGATGGCTATCGCTGTCGTGCTTCCATAGAACACTTTCAACTTATTTCACTTAAAAGTTACCACTTCTCCTTCAAGTTCAAGGAAGCTTGTCGTCCTCATGTTGTTCGTTTTTGTCCTAGATCAAAAACAAAGTGAGTATTTTTTTATACTATTTCAAAGTATGGCTTCTTGTTTCATAAATATGCATTTAGTAACCTATATAAATATAGTAGAACCCAGAGAGAGTTTGTATTAACTGTGTGGTGGATTAACTGGGCATTTTGTAGTGAGTTTGAGTTTTCAGCACTGAGAAAATGCACTGCCTATCCCTCCTGACATAGACAAAGATATTGCATACACTATGCAAGAGCTATTTTGCAACTAAGTAAAAGCTATGAATTTATGGTAAAGTGATGCCAACCTAGGTAGAGTGGTGGTTAGTGTGACTGGCTCCCATTGTCTCTGGGTTGCAGGTTTGTATCCTACTGATGGTATGGCTAACATGGTTGTCTTTGTTGATAGTTAATATGCTTATTGTAAAAGGTGAGTAATGGTTGTTTATGAGTTATTAAAAATAAGTAAATGTGCCAGCATTCTTTTCACAAGAGATCATCATTGTTTGCTTGATTTCTGTTCACCCCATGTGATAAGATCTCTCTCTTAAATGTGTTTGCTCACTCCCAAAATACCCCACTTGGGTTGTCTTTGTTCAAAGACTGCCTACAGATGTCCCATTTGACAGGGAGTATGAGTAGAGACCACTCTATAGGAATAGAGTCATGGCAGGTCGAGGCAAGATGCCCTAGGCCAAAGGCTTGGGATGGGGAGAACTCAGAAAGGCAATAAATAAACTGTTATATAGAGTATATTGGAGTAAAAGCAATCCCTAAAATTTGCAATTTTAAGAATATTATTCTTTTTCCATTGGTACTAATTCCACACATTTCTGCCAAATTTTAATGTTGCACCACAGCTGGAAGTGCAATAATATTTATGTATTGGTGTACATTTCAAAATTTTTAACAGCCGCAATAACCACTTAATGGATGTTTTCCAATGTTAATGTGCGCCTTTGCACCAAGTTCTAACTAACTGGAAACTTTCAGCTCCCTAGCTCGTCCAATAGTACCTAAACATTTATACATTTGTTTTTAACAGCCGAATAAATTAAATATTGACCCCAATATTGTCCCATAAGGAAAGAACGAAAATCGGTGCAGAGGTGCAAACTTTTGAATTAAAAAAATATTTCTAATAATAAAATATCTCTCTGAAAAATTAATGTGTTTATCAAGGTGAGATGAAATGCTTGCAGAATGCAAGCACCAACTACTTATATGATATATGACATATCATAAGTAAGAAGAAGCTATATAGCAGGGGTGGCCAAACCGCGGCTCTTTTAAATTTCCATTCATTGGAGTTTCAACAGTTTTCAGTACAGAATGCAATGACATATTGTGACTTGAGACGTGCCGGGGATGCCAAAGGGACATGCATTATATATCTGAATTGCTTTGGATACAGGTTATGTTTTACTGTTCGTACATTTACGAGTACAGAATGTGTTTTGTGGCTCTCGAACTTCTGAAGATTATCATATGTGGCTCCAAGAGCAATTAAGTTTGGCCATCGCTGCTGTATAATATAGATGACATCATCATGTGCTTACGTCGTCTTAAATATGTAACATCATAAAATAGGCCGAAAGACCCAGAAGAACCATTTAATCAATGGTACTAATACAGCTCATTCATTCCCTTTTAAAAGCATTGGCCTGATTGTCATGGTAATTTCCCATTGTTGAGACTGGGAAATATCTTTTCCAGATAAAAAACACGCATTTATGTGAATACTGCATGTTGTTGAATTCTGTCTTCATAAATAAGAAACTTCCATCTGATAGTTTAAGTCCAGAATTCAAATCATGAAGGGAAATAATTTTAAAGGGCAAATATATAAACCTCGGCACTGATTTACGTGCTTTTCCTATTGGGCAAAAATGGGGCCAAAACACTCCCTTAAGACATGAATTTTCCCAATTTCTAATTTTTCTGTTTGGTTGTGACCAAAAACCTATAATCATGCCAAATTTCAAGTATTGAAATGGAACTTTGAGTTTTAAAACACCCTTTAAATATTAACTGTTTTGGACTTTCTGATTTTTCTCGTTGGTTGTGGTGAATGCACTACCATCTTGCCAAATTTCAAGTCTCTAGCTCATCTGGAAGTGCTTACATAAATTTTGTTCTTATTTACATTATGGAATCTTTCCACAACGTTGAGCCTTCCCAAGTAGGCTATGTCTTCCTATATATATGTTATTATATATATGACATCATACGTAAGAAGGAGCTATATACCGTATATCGCGGCATAGAAGTCGAATTTTGAAGTACTAAAAATTCTCCAAAAAATCCAGGATCAACATATACGCCGAGTGCAAAAATGAAAACATTGAAAGTTGGGCGAATGTTGCCAAAATCTTCAAATATGAGTTATCCCTCAATGTAGGTGACCACCATTTTGAATCCACCATTGCAGTGTTTATAATTTAGCAGACTTTTACTATCAAAAATTCTCATAAACAATTTGAATGACTAATAAATAAAAATTGCGATCCTCCTTTATACAGGTTTTCTAATTATGGTGACGATATATATTATAAATAGCTGCTTCTTACGGAGGAGGATATAGGATATATATATGATATAAAACCTAAGGTACTTCTAGATATGCCGAGGACCCGAAATTTGGCAGGATGATAGGTTACTAGGTACAACCAACCTGAAAAATCGAAAATTCCAATTTTTTTAATTTTTAGTTAGGTATTTTTGACCCCAATATTCCATTTTGATACTTCATAAGAAAAACAGGGAAATCTGTGCAGTTTCATAAATTTACATTTTTAAATTAGTTATAATTCAGATAGAAACTCGGGACGAAAACAATTCTATAGCTAAAAGAATGAGGTTTCTTATTTTTTAAGACTAAATTCAAATAATAATCTTTACTGCAAGAAAGGAACAATCATCTGGGTGAGTGCAGCCCTCACAATTCCTAATAAATTGAATGCATATCCAATACTGATAAGTACAGTTTTCACATCTACTGTTCACTAATTGACACATCTCCATGATCTTTTGATAGATGGCACTAGTCTCTGGCAATAGAATTTGTATCATATGTTTACGATTATCCACACAAGGTGGTAGACAAAATAGTTTCTACATAACTGTCGTTTCACTTTTATTGACTAACTCAATTTCCATGCGTTTTTGCATCTTCAATCATCTGAAGCTTATAACTAGTAGTTGGGTGTATCTTTTCACTTTTGTAGCCAATGAGATCTCAATACACATAATGGTACTTATCATATGAAGATGTGAGAGAGAGAGGGCCACTCATAGGGGACCGCACAGTCATGAGAATAAAGAAGAAGAGATAACAAACCATCTGAAGTCTGTTTATGAATATCTTGATCATGGTATTAGAATGGAGGTGGAGGCAACAAAAAAATCTCACATGCCTAAAAGAAATACAATTATGCTAATCATTCATTAAAAGTGAAATACTCCTATAGCCAAACAATTAGAGGGTTACAACACCCAATGCATTTCGCCCACAAGATGGGCATCGTCAGGGGCAAAACCTGTTTCAACAGTGACTGGGAGTCAACTGCAAGGTTTGAACGGAAAGTATTAAGAAGACGACTGAGAAACGAGTGAAGCACGGAAAGATTTTTCGGCGTGTGTGTTGAAATCCAAATCCTATCATTGCAATTAGTGTGAGATGGAAAATGTGTCATGTGGTATTGTGAAAATATTTTTATCTTAAATTAAGTAATAGCTTTCATTTTTTTCTTGTAAACAATGTTTTTTTAAAATGAACTATGTCAAGTGCCAAAAAGCAATGGTTTCCAAACATGACAATACTGCACCATCTCTTACCTAAGAAAATTATCTTTACCATATCAACATTCATTAACAATACCTACTGGACCTACATTTGCTTTTAAGGCATCTCAAGAAAGTCATGGGAGGCAAATGATAGATCCTAGCCACCAGAGTACTAGAATTCAACGGCTGCACATTTTATGTATCACAATGAGGATGGTTAAACAAGAGTAAATATATGTGAAATCTCTTGTGCCCCTCCCCTGCCCACTTGAATTATCTACTGTGCCTCACAGATTAGGGAGCACTGCCTTGAGCACTGTTGCAGCACACAGATTTGTTCTCAATCATCATTTTATTAAAATAATTGTGAATAAGCAATATATTTATAGTTTTTATTACCAAGTTTTGTCCTTTCTTTGTTCTTCCAATTTGCTAAAAAAAACTGCATCTTCCTTTTGGCTATAAAAAATCTGGTCACCTTAATTATAGCTAATTGAAATTGATCCTTTCAAGTCCAGAGAAGTTAGTGAAAATATAGTTTTTTGAATGGGGTGCATAGAATGACGAAGACAAGAAGAAAATTATAAATTAAAATTATAATCAGTAGCTATATGGCTTTAATTCCTTAATTATCTACTATTAAATTATTGAATCATTTCAATAAAAGGATCTGGTTCAGCTGCAAAACTTAGGTGCTGTCAGTTATTATATTATTATTATTATACCAAAATTATACGAATGTTAGTAAAACCACAAACAGGGAGAGCCTGTTGTAATCGAGATGAGCTTTTGTATAGGACTGTATTGTATTATTCACTTTGAAATTAATGCTTCACATTTTAAATACAGTGAAATATTAGATTATCATTATTGTAATACACTATTGTTTTATCATTAGGGTGGATGTGGTTACTTGCCTGAGTGAAAAAGTTCGTAATGAAACTCTAAGTGGACAACGTCCAAGCATATCCCGAGAGTGCAGACAGCAACTGAGAGCTCAGTTGTTCCAGCGACACGAGAGTATAGACCTTGACCCAAGCTTAAAGACAGCTTGCCTTAATGATGTCAAAACTTTGTGTGCTGATGTGAAACATGGAGATGGACAGGTAAACAGCATGTATGTAACTGTGCGCTTCTGATTCTGAAATTAGAACATAGTCTCTCATTTGTCTGTTATGCAGCTTCAAAATAGCAGCACAGCAAAATCTTGATTATTCCTTTTAATATTTAAATTGATAATTATAGTCAATTTTTATGTGAATGTAGCAGAAGTCCTTAAAGTCTCACAAGCAAATTAAGTTTAAATAAGATAAGATACCATTCCTGAGATTAACATTGAAAAAATTTTAGTGCATAAGATTTGAAATAAGGTATGCTTGTTGTGCATAAATATACCGAGGAGTTTTATTGGTTTTAAAATTGTTGATTTTTGATATCTCATTTTCCATAATTTTTAACATGTTGTGTAGAGGGCATTTAAATTTTTTGCACCCCTTCTTCCTCATAATATTTGTCATATATTGTGACATATATGTTTACCTTTAAAGCAATAAAAAATTTGAAATAAATTATGGTGAACTTATAAACAGGGTTTAATATGCATTCCTTGAATTTCAGGCAATTGATGTTGATTAGTATGGGTGATTTATGCGAGGAATGCATTCTTAAATGACCTTGTGCAATTAGATATTGCGTAAGTGGGGCTTAATGATACATAACAAAAGGGGAATGCATTTCTGACCACCAGGCTTGGCCTAGCATCCAGACTAAATTCTAAGGTATCCTCTGATTTATGTAGGTCTGGTATACACATTTAAGCTTAGACAAGATTATTATTCTTAGGAACATATTTTGGTGTACATAAGGCATATTGCTGTTGACACAAGCCATCCTCCAAGTTGGTGATGTGGAATCTGGTATAAGTCATGCAATGTGAGAATGTGTTTAAATTATCTCAGTGAGAAAAAAACTTCATCCTTTTACACATATGAATATCAAAGTCATATGTTGGCAGGTGGATTCTAACATTTTTAAAATGATAACTAGTGATAATATAAAAATTAGTTTTTATGTATAAGTTTTATGGGTTCAAAGGCTTCCACGGCGTGATGCTGACATTGGGGTGGTTTTTGGGTTACTGCTGCATTGATCCATGTTCCTGGACAATATTGCGCGGTGTTCCAGTTGGCTTCTTCAGGTCCGAAGTGTCGATGCAGATTTCTGATTGTCTCTATATAGGGGAAGGCTCTGTCTAATCTGGTGCTCTCTGATTGATTGTCAATTCTGTTGCGCTCTGATAGGTTGCCGAATCTGATCTGCTCTGATTGACTATTGTTGGGTCGGTTTTTCGGAAGACTCTCTTCCACGTACTGGACAGCATATAGCCGTCCTCTCTGTTAAAATTGTTCGGCTTTTTCATAATTTCGATCGCTTCCCTTATGAGTCTCGGAAAATATTGATTTTCTGTTGCTATAATTTCGGCCTTGTCGAAATCGATGTCACATCCGGGATCGTTCCAAACGTGTTCAGCTATGGCGGAAAGGCGGAGTTGCTTGTTGTTAGTTGCCCTCTGGTGTTCTTTCAGGTGGCATTTGAGAGATCTCGAAGTTTGGCTGATGTAAGACTTCCCACAGCTACATTTGACTTCGTATATGCCCTCATAGATATTTTTGGGCAAGTGGTCTTTGGCCATACAGAGGAGGTCAGCTGTCTTTGTCATACAGTTGAATCTCGTTACCACGTCATGTTTGGCAAGAATCCGTGCAACCTTCTCTGAGGTGCCAGCTATGTAAGGTATCATGGCGTAGGTTGCAGGTTTTGGCTTTTTCTCCGCGATGGCTTCGACAGCCATTTTCAGGGCCATTTCTTGCTTCTGATATTCCTTTTTGGCGGATCTGAGGATGAGATCCCGACGGTATCCATTTCCTTGGAGGGCTGTAAGTAGGTGTTTCTTTTCGGACTATAGGGAATTGGCATCGGAGACAGAATGCGCCCTGTGGTATAATGTTCTTATGACGGAGGCTTTCTGCTGAGGGTGGTGATGTGAGGTCGCCTTCAGATACCGATCGGTGTGTGACTTCTTCTGGTAAACAGCATGTCCCAAGCTTCCATCTTGCTTCTTGGTAACAAGGACATCAAGAATGGGCAGGCGATGGTTCCCTTCTATCTCCATCGTGAACTATATAGACGATCAGAAATCTGCATCGACATTTCAGACCTGAAGAAGCCAACTGGAACGCCAGTGAAATATTGTCAAGGAACATGGATCAACACAGCAGTAACCCGGTAACCACCCCAATATCAGCATCATGCCGTGGAAGCCTTCAAACCAATTTAAGACGCCTCTACGGGGAGGATATATGCAGGAAGTGCAGGAGAATTGAGAAACTCAGGAAGAGAAAAGGAAAACTTCTATCTTCACTGCCGTTTCTTGAGAGATGCAGAGACACCGACACCATTCCGCCGTTTGTCGTCGTCAAACACCACATCCAATCAAGAAAAGCAAAGAGAATCCTTCGCCGAACAAGCCATGACTTACTCAAAGAACGAGTGCAGTACACTTGCAGCGCTCTCCACCAGTGCTCCTCTGACCTCTTGGGTCTTCACCTAGAAATCAGTAACGCCTTGATTGCACTTTACTAGAAACAAAATTAAACAAACAAACCTTCTGTTTATCATTAAAATCAAATGAAGTCGTATTTCATTTTGAACTTCGGCAATTTCTTGCATGATTTAAATAACCATTGTTGTCAACCAAAACAATCTTTATAGTAGCTGAAGTAAATAAAATCTAGCATAATTACGAAAATATGTTTAATTCCCTTTTGTGTGCATGCAGCATTTAGTAAACAGATGAAACTGGATTATCAAGGATGAAGAAATGAATGTAAATACGTTTATTTATCTTTCATGCACACAAAGCATTTTATAAGTGAAAAGAAATAGATGATTTACGACAAAGGAATAAACATAAATGTAAAAATTACAACTACTTATAGTGACTATGTTTTAAATAACTTTTGATTCTTTGACTAATTGCAATTGATTAGAAAACATCATCATCATCATCATGCTTCTGTCCGAAGACAGGTTTTAACTGAATCGCTGCCTCCATTTCTCTCTCTCCCTAGAAGCCTCTTTTATACCTCTATAAGTAGTATATCCCTGCTTTATATTATCTAATATTCCTATTCTTTTTCTCCCTCTTCCTCTTTTTCCACTAATTTTTCCTTCTAAGATCGTCCTTTGTAAACACTGTCTTCTCAATATGTGCCCTATCCAATTTGCTTTTCTTTTCCTGATTGTTTTTATTAGCATCCTATCTTCTCCCACCATTTCTAATACTTCTTCGTTTCTCCTCCTCTCTGTCCATTTCACTTTCATCATTCTTCTCCATACCCACATCTCAAAACTTTCTAAATATTTTTCCTCCTTTCTCCTTATCGTCCACGTCTCTGCACCATAAAGAGCTATGCTCCATATGTAGCATTTTGCTAATTTCTTCCTTGTTTCTAGATTTATTTTCTTGCTTGTGAGAAGCTCCTTCTTCTCGTTAAATGCTGCTTTTGCCATTGCAATCCTACTTCTGATGTCCTGTGTACTACTTCCATCCTGTGCTAAAATACTGCCGAGATATTTGAAACTACTTACTTGTTCCAATTTTTGGCCATTTACCATTATATTTAATTCTTTATGTTCCTTTGAAACCACCATGACTTTCGTTTTTTCTGTATTGATCTTCATTCCATATTGTTGGCCAACCTCAACTAGTCTGTCTGTCATCCTCTGAAGCTCTTTCTCGCCTTCTGCTATTAAGCCCTGATCATCTGCGTATTTAATGGTGGTAATACTTTCACCTCCTATCTTAAATCCTTTCTCTTCCATCAACGCTTCTTCTGTTATTGTTTCTGCATACATATTAAATATCGCTGGTGAAATAGGACAACCCTGCCTCACTCCCCTCCCTATTGAAGTACTTTCTGTTTCTTCTCCTTCAACCCTGACTCTAATCTTTTGATCAAAGTAAAGGTTTTTAAGCAGTCTTTTATCTTTCCAATCTATTCCTATTTTGTTTAAAATACCCAGCATCTTATCCCATTTCACTCGGTCAAAAGCTTTCTCCCAATCTACAAAACAAAAATACATATCTTTATTGACTTCTAGCGCTCTTTCTATCATCATCCTCATACATCCTATAGCATCTCTAGTCCCCCTTCCTCTTCTAAAACCAAACTGATTATCTTGCAGCTCCTTTTCTATTTTACATTCAATTCTTTTGGTTATTATTCTGGTTAGAACTTTAGCTGTATGAGAAATTAAACTAATAGTTCTGTAATCCTTACAACATTTTGCATTGTTCTTTTTCTCCAGTGGTACCTTGGCATCATATTTTTTGCATGTTTTTTATGTTTTCGTTATTTGAATCTTTGGGAAAACGATCTTTTACTGTCATAATAAATATTAAGTAAATATTTAGTTTAAAAACATAGCTTTACAATGGTATATAAGGATGATAAAATTTCTGTCTAATAAAAATCATTTGGGTTACGAATTACATAATGAACTCTTTGTTTAGGCCAAATTCTGTTAGCACATAGATCTCATCTCTTGCGCAAAATGAGGCTTACCTGTATATATATACACCACCTTTTTTTAACTTTGCGTACTTGCAGTTCGCAAATTTGCACTTCGCAACAAAATTTTTTATGGCCATTACTTCTGTTTTGAGCCAATTATTTGCATTTTGCATCATGCATTTGCGATGCAAACAAGCATGAACTCTCTTTACTCTTTTGTTTCGAAGTTCAGTTTAAACTTTGGCAACTTGGGAAAGGACTTATATATGTATTTATAATTTCCGATGATGAAATTTTTTTAAAATTTAAAGAAACACCATCATTTTGGAATGTAAGATTTTCATTTGCTATTATCTTTGTATTTGAACATAATTTAAGGAAATGTTATTTTGTTAGGGTTTTATTTTTTATTACAAAATTTTAATGTAAATCAAAGAATTGCTATCATCTTGTAATGTAAGATTTTCTGCTGCATATTTTGAACATGATTACTAAAAGAGATGTTACCACTTTAATGCTTAGTTTTTATTTTTGTGATGTATTTTGGACAAATAAAAGAAATGTTATCACTTTCTTACACTAGGTTTTGATTTTCTGTTAAGCACTTCGAACATAATTATTAAAAGAAATGTTGCCACTTTATAATGCTAGTGTTTTTTGCAGCTTGGAAATGTTTGTGACAGAACCCAAGAAAACATCCATGCATCACATACTCAACATTCCATTTCAGTTGTTCATCAATTAAAATAAAAAGCATTTCTTTGGAATGAACAAAAGAAGATTGAAAATCGCATGAAAAAATGTGCAGGGGGCAAACTGCACAATTGTTGAAAGAAATGTTATCGCTTTGTAATGCTGGGTTGTCATTTGCTATTACGTGTTTTAAAAGTAATTAAAAGAATTTTTTCACTTTTTGATGATAGGTTTTCATTTGCTGTGACGTTTTCTTTTATTTTCTGTTAAACTGCATTATTTATGATAAAAAATCCATTTTTTTAGTTTAACTGGGGACCATATTCCCATCAATGTATTGCATCTTATGGGAAAATAGTACTTGCACTTCGCAAATTTGCATTTCACAAAAGTTTTCCAGAACCAATTATTCACAAAGTTCAAAAAGGTGGTGTATATATCCTATATATATAAGAAGCAGCTATTTATAATGATAAGAATGGCATTTTAAATATTCTTTAGAGGTTATTTGGAATGTATTTTTGGACTAGGTTATTTCCATTTATTCCCTTTTTATGCACCATATTAAAATATTTTTATATCCTCTGTTCTAGAGGGTAAATAATGAACTATTCATAAGATCATTAAAAAGACATTATATCGCAGCAGAAGTTGCTCTTCCAGAATACCAATATTTGTTGTATGGACCAGAAGAGTAAGTTGGATTGTAAAAGAAACAAATGATGTTCATAAATAATTAGGCAGAGACAAAAAAAATAGTTGGCCAGATTTTGGGAGTTAATGAACATTTGATGGACGTCAAGAAGATGAATGTTTGGTCTGAAATTTAGGAATTGAGGGACAATTTTGGATAGGGTATATTTAGAGATGTAAATTGGTACTTACCCAGAAGAATACAACAAATGTAAATATTTATAGTTGAATTCTGATGAATAATGTTGCTGTTTAAATGGTTTTCTCTATTTGTTTATAGAAGTATTCAATGAATTTGCATGTTGAAAACCATCCATTTTTTCTTGTGTAGGTTCTAGAATGCCTGCAAGGTGCAAAGCACAAGCTAAGCACAATCTGCCATCAAGCCATTTTTAATGTGGAAAGAGAAGAACTGACAGATAATTCAGTTGACTACACGTTAATCACAGCTTGCAGTAAGTCTCTGAAACAGTACTGCCCTCATGTGGATTTATCCAAGGCACTTGAGTGTCTTAAGGTAAAAATATAGATTTTTCTCTGTAATGGTTTTTAGCTGATTTATAAGGAAAATTTGAAGTAACATAATTTACATCAATGAATGCCATTAAATTTGGTTAAATGATTAATTTAGTTTTATTTCATTTCCTTATGAATCATAATTCTTATCAATTGTTAAATGAAGAGGTATTACATGATTTTAATATGAGAGTGATTTTGCAAGTTTTTTATTAATTCTGTAAGTAACCTAAAACATTTACTTGGCTAACTGGAACATCTGTTGGTCTATAATAGCAAGTTCCAAATATATATATTGCATGAAAATGGTGATACCAAATGATTTGTTCAACTGAATGACAATGTGTGATGTTAACAAAAGGGTTTCTAGACGTTTTTCCCAAACGATGTTTCACCCAGCACCGTAGCTAGGATACAGCAAAGGGGGCATTTGCCATCTGCACTTATTGAAAAAGATGCCAGATGTTCCTGCAAAAAAACGAAGAGGGTGGCTGAGTGGTTAGAGCATTCTCCTTTAAAATAATTCCACTAATTGGAATATTTCGGGTGTGCATGCCATGAAACCATTCCATTAACACTTATTCTAGCTCATCATGCAGCAAACTTTCAATGTTCATTCTTTTTTTTGACTCATCACCACATTTCAATTCAGCTTCCAAAATTGCATCTTTATTTTTAAGAATGCAGCTTAATAATGATGCCCAAAGGACAAGTCCTTTTACCATTTCAATTTTAATGGAACATTTTGAAAATTCTCAACTTCTTTTATAATTTTCACTTTCTCACTGATCGTAAGATTCCTCCTTTTTCTATCCATGGTTAAATACATAATATTCACAATGTATTAAATATTTTGAATTTCACCCACTAGGATAAAATGCGGATAACAAAAGCCGGATAAAAAACTGGATAAACCAGTTATCCTAATTGACTGGCTGTGGAGATTTGCCTTCGCTTTACAGCCTTAGACAATGCATTATATGGGAAAATGTTTCAAACAAAGGTTGTAGAAAATGAAATTTCCTACAACTATTATTCCAATACATTTTTACATATATGAAATATTAAAGCAAATATTTCAAAATATACTTAATACTTTCTCCTATACTACATATGGTGAAAGTAAAAAAATATGAATGTGGCTGCTCAGTTAATTTTTAATGCGATATAGGGAAAAGGATTTGTAAGGGGAGAAATGAAAGGAAAAAAACCTACCCAAAAGGGAATCGAACTCAAGCCTTCATGTTTCTGATGCACACCCACTTTATGCTCACCACTAACAATTACTTAATCAATTAGGTGTGCATTAAGATATACCAGTTGACGAGAAATTGCAATATTTAAGTGCGATTTTCAGAAAAACTCGGCCGTATATGCCCAAAAGGGAGGTTTTCAATGATCCTGGAATCCAAAGCTATGCACCTACAAAGTTTCATAAAAATCTGTGATCCCACTATCTCCTCTCCTTGTAAGCATTAAATTAATGCTCTTGAAATATGGAAAATAAATTCTCTTTGAAAGGGATTGGAGTCATTGCTATGGTAGTTAATATTTTTTATTGTTGAAAACCTAAAAACTTTTCATAATTTTATGATTAATATCGAATTTTTACACAAATTCAGCATGGATTAAATTTTGTCTTCAAAAAATATAAACTGAATTCTTTCATCCACAGTACAGTGCACTTCTCGACTCTATATCTTAATTGTAAATAATTTAAAAAAGCATATTTATAAAGCCCTGCAGCTTCAATGCTTTTCTTATGGGTCTTTATAAAATTGGACATTGGGGTCAAAAATGCCCCTTAAATATAACTTTTTCTGGAGTTTCGGATTTTTTTCCCATGGTTGTATCCAGTCACCTATCTTCATGCCAAATTTCAGCTCTGTAGCACTTCTAGAAGTACCTTAGGTTTTATATGGTATATCATATATCCCATATACAGGATGATTGAAAAATTTTCACCATACTTTGGGACATAGTTCCACACACTGAAAAAATAAAAATAGTTTATATGAACATGTATCCAAAATGTTCATGTTTCAGAAATATGGTCCTTTTTATCATTTTTCAATGTTATTTTAGGAAACAGCTTGGTTAGCATATCTTACGTTATTTTGAATGTTTCAGAGTAGGTGTTTGAAATGCAATCCACCCATCTCCACACAAGCTTCAGCATGGTGCCTCACTGATTGCCTTACACATTTAAAAATCCCTGGCTTACCTCTAATTGTTTCACAAGCGTTTTCAACACGATGTTGCAAATCCACCACATCATTCACTGGAGTGGCCCATTGAAGGTGGTAAGGATACAGTTGCTGCTCATATAAAGTTCGAAAAACAACGCTTTGGGTGATTCCCTCCGCGGCTGAAATCCTCATACTGGCTCCAGGATCCTCTTTCACACGGTGCAACATCCTTTCCTCCAAATCAGGAGTACTCACAGACCTTGGCCTCCATCGATCTCCTCCTCCTCCTTTCCGGGACGGACAGCCGGGGAACTTTTTTTCATAAAGCTGGCATGCCTCTCTTGCATTGCCCTCTGCAAACCATGCATGTCTGCCATTTCTGCATTTGTGTAATTGTTTGCCATTTTCACCAGAAAAGCACAGCTGACCAACACACCGATTAACTCAAGAATACGATATATGTTAGTAACACACTAACTCGTCACTGACAGTGCAAGGGATGTAAGAGAGGGTGCATTTGTAAAGAATCAGGAGAAAGAGATACAGATTGGCATGTTGAGGTACTGTGCACACAGAACTCGGTTGAAGGTCACAGCATTTCGAAGATCTACTGTTTCCTGTTAAATGGGTCATAGCTCTGATACACGAACATTTCAGATACACGTTCGTATAAAATTTTTTTATTGTTTCAGTGTGTGGAACCATATCCTAAAGTTTGGCGAAATATTTTTTTATCACCCTGTATATCCTATATATGTAAGAAGCAGCTATTTATAATGATATCTTAGGTCCTATACAGGTATGCCTCGCTTAGCGCAAGGGATGTTTTCCAGAAGATTTATGTGACTTAGTAATTAGTAATTAATGTTTATACATGTATTTAATGGTGTCATTCTTAATTACCTCTTTTCAGTTTATTTCATATATGTTTCTCAATTTCTTTAGAAATTTAGGAATAAACCAGCATTTGATAGAAAATGTCAATCTGTGGTGGTTCGAAGAATGATTGAGCAATCAACTGATTATCGACTAAATCCTGCATTGCAATTAGGATGTCAGCAGGACATAGTCAAATTTTGTTCTCACATTGTTTCAACACAGCCAAAAGACATGGAGCTAGAAGGGAAGGTTGTCAAGTGTTTGAAGGTCAGTGCCTATCAAAATTTATCCATTTTTTCTGAACAAAAATATTGTCATATCAATTTTAGAAATAATGTTATAGATAGATTTTTGAAATAGTGGTTTATAATAAGTGCATTGAATTTCTTGTCAAAAATAATATAGTATAATTCGGATGAATGATTATAACACTTTTTTTATGCCTCCATTTATTCTATTTTGACATTGGATAGCATATGTAGTTATGTAATGTATTTTTTCTTGCATATCTTAACAGGTTAAATTTCGTGAGCATCGACTGAGAAAGGACTGCGAACAGCAAATCTCCATGGTAGTTATTGAGGCTGCCCTTAATTATCAAATGAATCCAGATCTAGCCTCAGCATGCAAATTCGAGGTAATATTCAAGCACCACAAATTTGCTGGAACTCTATATTATTTCAGTTTGAAAGAAACTCTTTAAGTAATAAACTCTATTGATAATTTTTAAAGATGTTTCTCCTTATTATCAATGTAGTTATGCACTGTCTTTGTTGGCATTCATTTTTGCAATAATAAGTATTTTATGATTTAAATAGGGGTTTGCACCTGAGATGTGTTCAGTGCCCTACCCCATGCCATGTTTCTCATGACAAATTTGTCATGAGGTCTCTCACCCGGTAGCTTTGGCTTTAGACCACCCCTGCATTTATTTGAGGATGACAGTTATGTAAACTACCTCCATATAGTTTGTTCAGCTGCTAATACAGACAAAACTTGAGAAATCATGTCTGTTTCTGTGTCTATTGAGGTTTGCTTCCAAGACCTTTTATAGGAACTAGTCTTAGACATTCATAGATACTGAATTTTTACGATAAATAGTTGAGGAAAGAAAATATTCTGCAAGAATGAACAACAAGTTTGGTGACCCGTGGGAGAAGAGGCTTGTGTATTATGAAGAGAGCCTGCAAAAATATAACACCTAGATTCCTACATTTCAAAATTTCATCCACAGCTCGTGATCCCTTTAAAAAACATTATAAGGTTAAACTAGGTTGATAAACATTTGTAGAAGAATAAACAGTCCATTCTACCAGCACCCATAAAACCAAAGTAATGTTGCTAAATTGAATGTGCCAGTCTAGCAAATGCCTCACTGTATAGCATTTGTATTGCAATGGAAACAAGTATAAATAATACATGCTAACCTCTTAGCATAAATTAGATTTGATTCGTATCTTTTTATTTACAATTCTTTTCAATGCTACCTAAATTCCTATCAAATGATGTAATAATGAAAAAAAATGTTTTATAAAAAGATCTTGCTGCTGCGGGAAAACATTGCTTCTTCTCTTCTGAAACTCTTCTTCTAAATTTGCAGGAAGTACCGCACGCATTAGGATTCACACCATTGCCTAGTGGGTGCATATTATTGTCATCCCATTAACCACAATTTTAATTCACACAATAAGGTGATTTTCATTAGGCAGTTTGCCTTTTTTTTAAATATATTTATTCATTCTGTGGGTCATTCGCATCCTACTCCACTTCAATTTTGTAAAACTGTGCAAATATTTTTATTTTCAACTTTAGAGAGCATTTTAAAGTAATAGAAGTCCTTATGCAAAAGTATTTTTTGCTTTAATTTTATTCCCACCTCCCATTCATTTACCGTATTAGCCTGAATATAATGCGACCCTGAATATAGTGCGACCCCAAGTATTTTAAAAGGAATTTTAGAAATAGACGAAAAACATTTAATTTTCTCTATTTTGCACATTTAAATTACCTGTAAACTCATGAATTATGTACTAAAGGGGGGTAATGTGACGCCATGTTTAGATGGTCCTCGTTTTCTAACGTTGAGTGTTGCGACCCTGCGTGAAGTTGTGCCGGTGGTTGCTGCAATTTGAACTTATTTTCAAGTCTCCTCGAACCCCTACCAAGTATATTTGTACAATGCAGCATCGTAACATGAACGTCCAATTCACTTACAATGTAGCAATTATAAAAATATGCGCTGAAACACGCGTCATGAAATGCGCCGATACGCAGTTATTTTTTAAAGATACAAGTATTCGAATATAGTACGAATGCAACAAGTGCTCGAATATAGTGCAAATGCGACTTTCAAAGGTACATATTGAGGAAAAAAACATCGCACTATATTCAGGTCAATATGGTAGTTATGTTATGCTATTATAATAATAAAAGCCTAGATGTGTTTGTGTATAATGCTGATGTCATCAATGGCACTTTGTAACACATTTTTAACAAACTTCCCGATTAGGTGGAAGGTTGAAATTTTGCGGAAATGTTTGTTTCAGATATAAAAATTAAATTATGAAAAAAAATGAAAAAAGATACCGGGTTCGATTCCATTTCCATTTTCCATAAGATAGCGCGTAAAAAGCGACTTTTTATTCTTTTGGAAATTCAAATTAGAAAGAATTGATGTACAATCTCTAATTTGAACTATGTTTTAGGAAAATTAATGAAGTTTCTTATTCTATTCATCTTTTTCTGCTTACCATTTGAAATCTCTCATATTAAACATTTAAATCACATATTTTGGGAAAATATCAGCTTTTAAACAGGATGTTGCCTTGTCGACCATGTCATTGTTAAACTTTGAGAATCAATTGTTGTCTCAACTCACATACATGTAATATATAAGAGTGCATAGATTGCCTTACATTATCGTAGGATTTTTTGCAAAATTACGTAATCCTAATGGGACTGGGATTTAGTTTGGATTCCTTTGCTTATCTAAATGACTATATAGATGTTGAGTAAGAGAGAGGGGGATGTGGGGGGGGGGGGGAGATAGGAGGGAAGGGATATTGAATGGAAGGTATATAGAGAGTAAGGGAGATATAGAATTAGAAAGAATGGGAGGAAAGAGATAAAGGGGGAGTCGGAGAGAAAGAAGGAGACAGGACAGGAGAGAGTGAGAGAGAAGAGAGGTGGGAGAAAAGAGAGGCAGAGAGAGGGAGAGAAGGAAAGAGAGAGGAAAGGAAAGAGAGAGGAAAGGAAAGAGAGGAAGGGAGGGAGAGAATATTATTTTTATTATTATCACTTCATTTTTGACAAGAGGCTCATCATTGGAGAAAACAAGAATGAGAAAGAAATTCTCCCTAATCTCTGTTTTGACATATTTTATACCGACTCTTACTCATTAATTAAAGCTGTTATTATTCATTTCTAAGTTCTCCGTTGAATTTCAAGTGACAATTACTCTAGAAAAATAAACTAATTTTGTGATTATCCATAATAATGAGTTATGATTACTTAAGATGTATGATTTCAGTAGGATTACCAGTCTTACGACAGGTTTTTCGACCATATATGTAGTAACTGACACCCGTCATATGATGGGCAATACACTACAATACACAACTTTTGCTCAAAACATTTTCACCTACAATGCATTGTTTACAAGATTTTAAAAACAATATTTTTTTAGCTATATAAAGTAACACAACTTAGCATAATTTCCACTGTGTTAATAGCAAGCGACCAGTTTTGTAGTGACTACTGCATCATAGACCTATTGATGCAGTAGTCACTGTGAGACCAGTCACTTGCTATTAAAATGGTAGAAATTATACAAAGATGTTTTATTTTGTATTTTATTAAATAAATAAAGACAGACATGTTCAGTAGATTAATATGACATAGTCCACTTGGGAAGGCTTGGCTTCGTGAAATGACTCCATAATATAAATAAAGACAATTACTGTAAATTTCCACTAGACAAGAATTTATTCAACTAGTTTTGCCTGTTACAGCATCATCAGGTGATATGAATTTAATGTGAACTGTATGCATTGGTGGGATCTATAAATAAATTATAATTTTTAATTGTCCAGTGTTTTGTGCCATAAGTTAAGGCTTGAAATAACACCCAGTCGAATCAAATATTTTAATTTTCTAAAAATTGATTGATCTTAATTCCATTATTTGTATAATATTCAGGTTGATGGCCTCTGCCATGGTAAGGTGAGTGGTGATGGTGCTATAGAGGAATGTTTGAGAGAGAATTTAGTGGCTGGACATATAGAGACACCTGACTGCCGTTTTGAAGTGGCAGCATCTATTCGTGATTCATTTGGTATGAAGCTAGATTTGGATCCATTACTTCACCAAGCATGCTCAACTGATGATTCCAAATACTGTTCTCACATGGCAGAGACCAGAAATCGTAAGTATCATAAAGCGCTTAATTTCTATTCCTTGGTAGTTCAATACAGACTATGTCTCAATACCTTTAAAGTGATTCCGTTCAACTCCGAAGAATGCATGGTAGTTTATTCTGGTAGCTCTGGTACTTAGGGAAGATATGATGAAAAGTGTGACGAAGGTTATAGTAACAAACAAATAGATTTATGACAAAGCTTAAAGCAGTTCCAGTGGGCATGTTGATAATCCAGATGTCAACATCCACTCATGAAGAAGAAGAAATCAAGATGTATTAACAAATTACCGTATTAGCCCGAATATAAAGCGACCCCGAATATAGTGCGACCCCAAGTATTTTGAAAGGAATTTTAGAAAAAGACGAAAAAACATTTAATTTTCTCTATTTTACACATTTAAATTATCTGTAAACTCACGAATTGTGTATTAAAGGGGGGTAATGTGATGTAACGTTTAGATGGTCCTTGTTTTCTGACGTTGAGTGTAGCGACCCTGCGTATAGTTGTGCCGGCACACTGTGGTTGCTGCAATTTGACCTTGATCTATTTTCAAGTCTGCTCAGAACCCTACCGGGTATATCTGTACAATGTAGTATCGTGACATGAATGACCAATTCACTTAAAATGTAGCAATTATAAACAGACGCGCTGAAACACGCGTCATGAAATGCGCCAATACACAGTTATTTTTTTAAAGCTACAAGTACTGGAATATAGTGCGAATGCGACTTTTAAAGGTACATATTGAGGAAAAAAACATCGCACTATATTCGTGTCAATACGGTAATGACATTTACAAAGAAGAGGAAAGAAGAATGTTAAACAGAATAATAATGGGAGTGGGACATCATACTTGGAAAAGAACAAGAAGAAAATATTATCAGTCAATGCAGACTTGAGAAAAGAAACCGAGTAGAAGAAAAATTGGTAGAATTTGGCATTAATAACAATCTAGTATGACTAATACATGGTTCAAGAAACATAAATGAAGGCTGTATACATGGAAGAGCCCAGGAAATAGGATGAGATTCCAAATAGGTTACATCTTATAATACTTTTCTGATTGCACAAGTTTGTCCAACAATTAAACTTAAATATGAAAATGAGTGCAGGACATTTTTTGTTTGCATTTTAAAATGACTCAAAATTGTCGTACAAATTCAGGACTTGGACCAGAGAATGCACAAAAGAATGAAAATTCATTTTCTTACTTTTGATTTTGCTCCACAGAATTATTTTGAAGATGAAAATTATAGGTTTTTTGAGAAGAAAATCTTTTGCTGCCAAGAACAACGTGGTTTGTAGCCGAATTCATGAAATTCCTTATACATGATCTTTTTGAACTTCACGAATAATTGGTTCCAGAAAATTGACATGAAATGCGAATTCGCAAAGTACAAGTCCTATTTTCCCATAAGACACAATGGTATAATGGGAGTATGGTTCCCAGCCAGTCTGGAAAATTTACTTTTTTATCATAAATAATGCAGTTTAACAGAAAATAAAGAAAACGTAACAGGAATGTAACAGCAAATGAAAACTTAGCATCATAAAGTGAAAAAAATTCTTTTAATCTTAAAAATGCATAATAGCAAATGAAAATCCAGCATTACAAAGTGATTATGATTCTTTGGGCAATTGTGCAGTTTACCGCAGCTCTGTTCATGAATTCGCCATGTGTACAAACTTGTAAGTTCAATACGTTTTATAGCAGAATGGATAGATAAGACTATATTGCAATTTTACTGTTCAAGTAGCGGATCGTAAGAAATTTAGATTTTTTTTTAAGTTCGTTTATTTTGAACCTGGTTAATTTGAAGTCATATTTTTGCAGTCCCTTGAACTTCAAAATAACGAGGTTTTACTGTATAAGGTTACAAGATTTTGGGCTCACAGACAAGTTCTACCAGATGCTGGGAAAGATATATCTAAGGTGGGTTAATTCCGGGAGACTCCTGGAATTCCAGGAGATGTGGCAACCCTACCTAAAATCAATTAATAAATTTGATAAAAATAACAAATCAAAATATGGGTGTAGATTTTGGTATATGTATAAATGTTGCTCTGATTATTATCTATATATTAAGAGCATTTTGACATTATGTCAGAAAAGACGGAGGACACTTCACATCTATAATATGCAAAGGTCTCGGGTCACCATACCGTGACAATTTACCATTATATTTTGTTACAATATTGGTTCGAGTGGATACTGCGGATTTCCAGGAATACAATAACTGATGTGTTTTTCTTTTATGAACAACTGATATTTATTGGTAGCGTAAAGCTCCACGCATCACATTTTACAAAATGAATATCAACATCTTTTGTAACTGGCTGCAACTTCTTTGACCTTGACAGGCAAATATCATTTCATTCCTTTAACTTTGTTTAGCTGGCAATTATTAATTCAAGGCCTGTTTTGTGCATTCAAGTAGGCCAACAACACCAACAACCAATGTAGCAGGGTAATCACCAGGAATTGCAGACTCTGCCTATAGTAGCTCAGATGCTAAGGTTTATCTTACAAATTAACTGCTTACATCACATACAAAATTTACATTATACCTTGCCACTCCAGGAATATTCTCAATTACATCACCACATAATATATATCCTTTATATCTTAGTGTGCTGCCACATTAGGAATATTTATTTCAGAGCCTTTAATATGAATGTACTCTCACAACAGAATGCCTGGCAAGTTGCCAGCTGCCTGTACCAGTGCAGGCGATATGCCAATATGGCAGAAACATAACTTCTAGCACAGCAAATAGATAATGCAAGGCAGATGCAACAAAGAAGGGCCCTACTGGATACGGAGCAGCATCACTCTCAACAGCAGCAGAACGCTGCACTGCAATGGCAGCAACGTGCAAAACAAAGACAAGAGCAGCAGTGCCCTGCAGTAACTTTGACAGTGGAAATCTTTGCTGGCATCCATGTCCCTGATCCAATCGCCCTTGGCGAACATACCCCCTGCTGCTACTGCCAGGCCACTGGCTCCAGGAGCATAACTGGACCTTGATATGTTGCCTCAAAGGGAAGGTCCAGCTCCCAATCTGGGTAATGCCACCCGCACATTCACCACCTTTGGTCTTCCGATGCCCAACATGGATGTATTCTCCAAAAGTATTTATGCCAACTCCACAATGCACTTGCCTCCCAAGTGGTCCAAGAAGTATGACCTCCCAGCAATGGATGGGTCCCAAGTGTAGTTAATAAAAGTATTATCCAAGGTTGTCTATATCATCGCATTGGTCCCCTTAAGGTGGCACAAATTTCTCTCTCATGTTTTGCCAAAATATATGCGCACAATGCTCAACATGACAATGAGGAGGCCAACATACAACTCATTGGATGCACCTGTCTGCCGGAACAGCAGCAACTCAGGATATTCTGCTTCAGGTGCTGGGTGAGCTCCAGTAGCACCTGCACCAGTGCAATGACTTTGTGCAGGATTTCTTGGCTGCTTGTGAGCTGCCATCCAGTCAAGTTGACCAGCAAACTTTGATCATCAATGCCGATGCATGTCCAGCAGGCGAACATGATCTCCACTTCAATCAATGTGAGGGCTAGAAGGAAGTTGCTGTTCTACTTGGAAGAGTTTCAAGATGACGCTGAATGGGGTGGTGTCCTCCAAGATGCAGCCATGACTTAGCTCTCCCCCCAGATCCACAAACTATTCATCACTATCCGTCTCTTTTGTGAGCCTTCAGATCCACCTCAGGTATTTGAGATGCACTGGCAGGCAATGGCAGAAAACTATAGTCAGTCGACAACAACTGCTTCTTCATGCATTGGTCCTTTACAACCTCCAAGAGTGACTTCAAAACTCAGGGTGACAGCTTGCAGACTTTGGATTACCTGCTCTAGACCAAGCAGACTACCAAGCAGCACTATCCCTTTTGAGGGTCAACAGCAGCATCCACAGCAACCAGCCACGGGAGCTCCAGGAAGAGCTGCAGTATTACCAAGAGCAGCAGCAACATCTGGCAACCACCAATTACAACTGTCTCCTATCCTCACAGCTCACTTTCTGCAACATCATCCTTAGGGCCATTGATGAAAACATGCCACTCGCTCTTTTCGTTGATGCACCTGGTGATACTGGCAAGACATCCTGCTTTAACATGATCCTGGCCATGGTTTGAGCCCAGAAAAAACATCAAGCAGAATTTGGACAACATCACTTGCCAGTGGCTGGACTTTCCATTCCAGGTTCAAGGCTCTCATCCAGATCAACGAATACAGTACTTCTCTAATTTCAGCTCAAAGTGGTCTTACCCAGATGATCAGAAACGCTGCCATTATTCTTTGGTATTAGGCACCAATGGCACACCGACATCTCCTGGAGGGATTGGACCGAACCCTGCAGGAAGCAGGGTTATTGTTCTTCGTGGAGACTCTTGCCAGGTGCTCCCAGTTATCTGTCATGGTTCGAGAGGGCAAATCGTTGATGCCTCCCACAAACACTTCCCTCTTTGGCAGCACTTCCAGCAATTGCAGCTAACTGAAAACATGCAACTACGACATGGTGATCCTAATCCAACAGGTGAGGCCTATGCAGAGTGGATCCTAATGCTTGGAGGTGGTAAACTGCCTGGATCCTCTGGAATGCAAGATGGCATCTCTCTCCCTCCAGAAATCTGTATGCCTGCAGATCTGGATAGCCTAATCGACTGGGTCTTTCCCAATCTTGCTCAGAACTCCAGCAACCAGTCGTGGTTGGCTGGACATGCAATACTTGCAGCTCACAACAATATCATCATGGAAATCAATGCCACTGTTACTGCCAGGTTCCATGGGGAGGCTTGGAAAAGTTCAAGTGTTGATTCCATGGTATCCGAGACAGAGGCCTTAGCCGTGCTGGTGGAGTACCTCAACTCCTTGGATATTGCAGGGATTCCTTCTCATCAATTGACCCTGAAAAAGGGCATGGTTGAGATGCTGTTGCGGAACATTATTCTAAAGGAGGGCCTGTGCAATGGCACACATCTAATTGTGCAGCAAATGATCAGCAACCGGCTGTTGCTTGCAACAATTGCAGGCACAGAGCGACAAACTCTAATTCCCAGAGGATCTTCAATGCCAAGTGATGATGTTACCTTTCCCTTCCAATAGCAACATCGCCATTTTCCTGTCCAACCTACATTTGTAATCACCATCAAAAAGGTTCAGGGACAGACTCTGGACTGTGTTAGAGTATTTCTTCATGAACCTGTGTTTACACATGTGGCTGCCTCCATGGTGAGCAACCCAAATAACATCTGCTTTGCTCTTCCTGATTGGCCATCAACCAATATCAGAAATGTTATCTACAAAGAGGCTCTGTGGCATAATAAAATACATTTCTAAAACGTAAACTCTCGCATATTCTTCATTTCCATTGCATTTTAACCCCTTGGTGCAGATGTCAGTATGTGGCTCCGTTGCGAGAGAAGGCCCCTATTGACAGCTGTCAGTATGCCATACCGTCCAGTGACGTACCTTATTAGAAAATTTCAAGAGCCTGTTCCATTCGGTTATCTGAGACATAAAGGCTGCTGTTGTCTTCTACAAAGGTTCTGCTTTGTAAACATTAGCTTAGGGTACACTTTCTTGCACTCAGAGCATTAAAAAAAATTCAAAATTTTTCTTATCTCTCGATGATGTCTAGCCCTTGGGCTCGGGATGTTTAGGTTGGAGTTTCATATCCATTCTGTGTATCTTTGGTTGGCATCTGTTTCATGTTCCTCTTAATGAAAAACTGAGTCAGCGTGCATTTATTTTCATAGCTTAGAGCCATATAGTTCTCAGTCGAAAGAAATCTTTCATGAGTGGAAGTCACAAAAGTCTTCTCTTTACCATCCATAATTTGATAGCAATGGCATCTGGTAGTAGTGATTGTTTTCTGGGTGAAGAAGGTATACAATTTTTTGTTGAACATGAGGAAAGTAAATTACCAAGTGATTCCGACAGTGAGAACTCAAGTGAAATTGAGGTTGACTTTGCATCTTTTGACCTATCTCAAGAGCCCGATAGTGAATGTGAGAGTGATGATGAAAGTGAAGATGAATGTGACTGTGGTTCATCTACATCTACAGTTTACCCTGCAAGCCACCGCAAGGGTGTGTGGCAGGGGGTGTATTAACACCAAGGGGAAAACTCCAAAATTAGGCCTTGGTTTATGCCCCTACACGAGGTTACTTTTGATCGCAAGTTTTATTCTGCTCAGCTATCGTTCTAGGGAAAAATGAGCCTTTGTATCTCTTTGTCCCACAGGCTATCTCTATTATTTTACGAGGATGGTCCATTCTACCGATATAGGTGGGAGTTCTTATTATTTCTTCGACGTTGATGGAGAAAGTACTCGTTCTAAATCTTTCAAGAAGTTTTAACCTAGCACGTGATCGGCACTCAGCTAGTGATTCCCATCCTAAGTCCTGTATCAAGTCTGTAACGCTTTTATTTCTATCATAACAATTTTTGACGAATCTAGCAGCTTGAATGTTTTAAAACTTTCCTTTGACCATTTTTGTAATTTTCTATAGATCGTATGTTGTTATCTTTTGAATAATTATTTGGTGTATTAAAACAAAAATGGTACTTATTATATTGCCATCCTTATACTATATGCATAAGGAAAGTGTACTTTGAATGCTTTAGTACGAGAGAGAGGTGCCCAAATATTTTATAATTAAAATCATGTTTTTCATTAATTTCTTTTCAGTTAACTTCACATTGAAATTTTGGTAATTAACTATTTTTAGTTATTTTCATAGTTCTTTTGCAGAGTATCTTATAATAAACCAGAGTTATAAATTCGCATCGCATATATGAATCACACAGAAAGCCATTTCTTAACATGCAGACCTTTTTCGTTTACATTTTTAAATATTTCAAGGATGAGGTATTTAACTTAATTAGTTATGCGAAGAGAAAAATTTTAATCCTATTCTTAAATCTCCAAAAATTACGTTTTAATACGATTTTTCACATTTTCACGCATTTTGTTTATATTGGACCACTGTTGTCTCAATTGTTGAATTCTATTCTTGGCCTCATAATAAATGCACCAATTTAGTGCTTGAACACAGGTCAGACTTTTATACATGGCCAGAAATTGATGGAATAATAGAAACTATGCAGAAAGGCATAAGCTGTAATTTTCGGGAATAACTTTGAAACAGAAAAAATTCTGCTATGACCAGGAATTGAACCCGGGTCTTCCACTTGCCGGGCGGATATTCTACCACTGAACTACCTTAGCAGATAATCTTTCCTGTTTCTGAACGCGGTGTTTTTCTTAGTTGGGTCCGGGCTAGCGAAGCTAGTATCAACCAGCCCCAACGGACGTCCTCCAAGAGAACGTCAAAGAAAACCCCTTCCTCTCAATTGGTGAGATTGCCAAAGCCAGAAATTGATGGAATAATAGAAACTATGCAGAAAGGCATAAGCTGTAATTTTCGGGGATAACTTTGAAACAGAAAAAATTCTGCTATGACCGGGAATCGAACCCGGGTCTTCCACTTGCCGGGCGGACATTCTACCACTGAACTACCTTAGCAGATAATCTTTCCTGTTTCTGAACGCGGGTGTTTTTCTTAGTTGGGTCCGGGCTAGCGAAGCTAGTATCAACCAGCCCCAACGGACGTCCTCCAAGAGAACGTCAAAGAAAACCCCTCCCTCTCAATTGGTGAGATTGCCAAAGCCAGAAATTGATTCAATACACTCTAATGAGATGAACATCTCATTTCAGACCCAACACCTGTAACCTGGCAAAAAATATTGTATTTCAGATGTCTATGGCTAGTCAAATGGAATTATTTCCAGAGACTGAATGTATGAGAACATCTGCAGACATCCTTTCTTCCCAATATGAATTGACCCTTATACTCTCCATACTATTAACATCTGCTTTATTGCTCAATATGTATTCGTTTTCTCAAAATGGGTTATTTCATTTTTTAATGATTTCTTTTATTATGCTGGTACTGTATTTCATTGCATACCACTCAATAAAAGCAGTTTGGTTTTAATTTTTGTGAAAATAAATTTGAATTCATGTATATTCATTAAAATTAAGATATTTTTAAGATGATTAAGAATGTTACTCCTAAGTTGTTCTTATGATTTCTTGTAGATGTCCAATGTCTACAGTCTGTATTGGAAGACAGTGCAAAATCATTGCAGAATGAGTGCCGGACTTTGCTCTTAAAGAGAATAAAAATGCTGAGGATTGCAGCTATGGTATGTCCATTACTGATATTTATGTTAATAACAAACCTATAATTTATAATATATGTGAATTTCTTAATTCCTCAGTTTATAACTTGAAACCTTTATGTACCAAATTTTTAAATATTTATATTTTTTGATACATATTTTTCTTAAGCTTAATCCTGTTTTAAGAAATATATTCTGATAGATAAGATTAGCCAAAACTTATCTTTTTGGTCTAGAAAATTATTAATACTTTTAATATATTTTGCAGAAATATCATAAACTACAGGGTGGACCAAAATGAATGGGATGATTACAATTTTTATTATTTAATTAACTGGAAGAGTTACAACAATGAAATAACTTGGTACATGTAGAGAAACACTTAAAGTTTTGCCTATAAGTGTTCAATGTACACACCACGAGTTACATGGCAAATGTCTAAGCAATACTGAAATTCCTCCCAAGTGTGCTGTAGCATTGCTGCATCGACTCGGCCAGCTCCATCCGAGAGTTGTAGCTCTTTCAAGGACCGTGGCATTGATGGTTTGTAGACGTAATCTTTGACAAAACCCCAGAAAAAGAAGTTGATAGATGCCAGATTTGGAGATAGTGTTTGCCAAGGTTTCAGTCCCCCATCCAACTTTCAGGCAGCTGTTCATCCAGAAATTTTCTCACCGCCAAGTGACAATGTGGCCTTTATTCACAAAGTCGTCATACCAGCATCTGATTGACTTCTTGTCAGATAGATCAACACCAAATGTTGTTCAGAACTGATGCTGACCTGTAGTCACAGATTTTGATTCATGAAACCACAAATAACACTGCACTTTTTGCTGCTGAGATGCCATTTTATAGTAGGGACAGTGACAACACTGCAGCAGCCAGGAAGTGAACTGCCACATGCCACTGGGAAACTTGTAGTGTTTCTCTACATGTTCTAAGTTATTTCATTGTGGTGAGTGTTCTGGTTAATTAAATAATGAAAATTGTAATCTTCCCATTCATTTTGGTACACCCTGTATAACAAATGTCTAGTTGAATATGATTTCTAATCGATAACTACACTTGAATAAATCACAAAAAAAATTCTAAGATACTATCTGTCTAGAAGACTTTTTATTAAATAAGGGCAAACATTGACTAATGTAAATCCATGTACACAATAATGACTGATGCGACGACACAAGCAAAAAAACCATGTGGCATCAAAAGGATACAGTTAAGGTAATCCTGCCACTTATTGATAGTAATATTATGCTACAACAAATTAAAGCCTATAAATTTTCAAGGTTTATGTAGTTCCGAATGTGCTACAGAGCTGAAATTTTTTTTAGAGGTAGGATTTTTAAAAAACGAAATAGGGATTATGAAAATTCTGATATTTTAATTTGTGTTGCCGTTAAAAATTCTTCAAGTTTAAACAGATAACTGTTTAGGTACTACGGGATGAGCTAGGAAGCTGAAATTTTCAAGTTATTTACAGAGTAGTGCATTTGCACAAATAAACATTTGAATCTCCCCGTAAATATATTGCGGCGGCCGTTAATAATGTTTAAAATTTAAACAAGTAGAAAAATATTATTTCACTTCTAGAAGTGCTACAACTTTAAAATTTGGCAGAAATGTGTAGCATTAGTACCCCATAATGGAGAAAGTATAAAATTCTTAAAATTGCAAAGTTTGGGGATTGTTTTAATCTATTATTTTTACATAAGGGAAAAACGAAAATCGCTGTGGAGGTGAAATCATGAGAATTAAAAAAATATTTCCAATGATGAAATATCTATCTGAAAAATGAATGTTTTTTAAGGTGAGATGAAATGCTTGCAAGCACCTTTTACCAGTCATTATCTATAGATGTTCCTTACAGAGGAGTAACGTATATATATAGGAGGATACTAATGTTTAGGCACTTCCAGAAAAGCGGCCGACTCGAAATTTTTTTGTCAGTAGGATTATGTGCAAAACCGATTAGAAAAAAAAACAAAAATCTTGCATAAGTTCTACAATGCGGCCGCTAAAAATTCGAAATAGTTTTTAAAAATTTTCAAGGTTTATGTATTTGTGAATGTGCTACTGAAATGAAAATTTTTTTATAGGTAGAATTTGTAAAAAAAAACGAAATAGGGTTTATACAAACTTTGATATTTTAATTTGTTTTGCAGTTAAAAATTCTTAAAATATAAACAAATAGGTAAATGTTTAGATCCTACGGGGTGAGTTAGGGAGCTGAAATTTTAAAGTTATTTAGAGTATAGTCTATATAAATGAATAAAGATTTCAATGTATTCATGAAATTTTTATTGCGGCAGTTAAAAATTATTTAAAGTTAAACAATTAGATAAATGGTACTTCACTTCTAAAGGTGCTATAAATTGAAAATTTGGCAAAAATATTTGGCATTATTTACCCAATGTGGAAAAAATATAATATTCCTAAAATTGCTAATATTAGTGATTTTTTTACTCCATTATTGTTCCATAAGGAAAAAACAAAAATTGGTGCAGAGGAAAAATCTTTTGAATTAAAGAAATATTTCCCGTATTGAAATATCTCTCTGAAAAATTAACGTTTTTTCAAGGTGAGTTGAAATGTTTGCAGAATGCATGTACCTTCTACTAGTATTATATATATATTTAACAATTTCAGTAATTTAAAACCCATAGAATTCATCTTCCTCATCATCTTCAGCACCAAAAAACTATGCAAGGAAGGCAACTACAAAATGCAATGATATTTAAGATTCCATATTAAATAACTGTCATTAAATATCTTGAGCCATTTAATATTCTGTAAATAAGTCTTACGTGCAGTTTGATAAATTTAAAATAAATTTATGTGTTTAAACTTCATTGAACATTTGACCTTTAAGCCTGAGGCATTTTACCTTGTAAGCAAAATTCTGCAACTGGGAATTTTCGTATTTAAAAAATTAATTTTTGGAGGCTTTTTCATAAAGTCGGATTTGCATAACCCAGGATCAGTCTGTATTTATTTATTTATGTATTTATTTATGGTACTGTAGTTAATACCTAACATGAGATTATAATTCAAAAATTATTTTCATATACCCCTCAAAATCTAGGGTGTGCATTATAAACAAGCTATACAAAGAAGTCAGAATTTTTTGGCAAAAAGTATGTGTGGGCATTATACACAAGTACGAGGGTGAATCAAAAAGTTCCCGGAAACTTTTAGTAACAATGTTCCTGCATTCCAAATAATAACAAAGCATTGTTGCCTAGAACTAGCATTATCTTAGCCATAACAATTCTTTCATTTGTTATAATATAAAAGCAGTTTTTCCAACCCATTAATTCATGAGTATGGATAACTTAAAGTTTGGGATTCGAGTAAATGAAAAGTTTTTGACAAAACTTGGCTGGAAATCGAATGCCATTATTCAGGCTTTGCAGAAAGTTTGCGGGGATGATGCATCTAAGAAAACTGCAGTTTATGAATGGATTAAATGGTTTAAGCTTGGACGAGAAGACATTGAAGATGACTATCGGCGTGAAAGACCATCAACGTCGTTCAACGAAGAAACCATGGTCGCCATCCAATCAATTGTGGAAGAAGATAGACAAGTTTCAGTGCAGATGATAGCCAAACATTTGGACATCTCATATGGCTCAGCTCAATCAATCCTCAAAGATAGTTTAGGATTAAGCAAGCTTTCTGCTAGATGGGTACAGAAAACGTTGCGCCCTGAACACAAGACTCAGAGAGCTGACCATGCAGTTGAGTTCCTCGATTGATTTGATGCAGACCCAGAAGATTTCTTTTGCCGAATAGTGACTGGTGATGAAACATGGATCTACCAGTACAATCCAGAAAGCAAAATTCAATCTAATCAATGATTACCAAGGCGGTCGAGTGAACCCATAAAGTTCAAAGCTGAACGATCAATCAAGAAGGTTATGGCAATTGTGTTTTGGGATAGTGAAGGCGTAATCATGGTCGATTTTCTTGAGGGGTAATGGACAGTAACAGGAGGTTATTACGAACAAGTTTTAAAAAAACTGAACACTGCGTTTATAAAAAAAGACCTGGGAAACTGCATCGGCGAATTCTGTTTCACCATGACAATGCTCCAGCACATTCATCTCCGGTATCAAGAGCTGTGCTTTGAGAATTGCGCTGGGAAACGTTGTCTCACCCACTCTACAGTCCAGACTTGGCTCCTTCAGACTTTTTTCTGTTTCCCAAATTAAAGGAGCACATCAAGGTAGTTTGCTGGGAATCAATATCTGAGGCCAAACAAGCAGTTTTGAACTGGTTTCATTCAGACGATCAAAATTTCTACAGAAATGGGTTAGAACAATGGCGACATCGAATGGAAAAGTGTTTAGAGTTAAATGGTGAATATGTTTAAAAATAACTCCAAAATAAATGGTTCTTTTTGAGTTTCTTTTGTTTTTATGATAATTCCGGGAATTTTTTTATTCACCCTCGTATATGCACTGTACAAGAAAGCAGGAGAAAGTCATTAACAGATAAATGACTATTTGTTGTTAGTGGAGGTTGGAGCAGAACCAGTAAAATTAGTTAAACAAGTATATATACCAACAAGATGATCCAAGTGGAACTTTCCAACATAATTATTTTAAATTAAATGTGGTGCAGCAATTACTTATATTGGCTTTAATAGCTTTAAAATTACCACAGATGAGTTGCTCTTTGTATTCCCAAATTTCATAATTTAGCGTTATAAAATAATATAAATACATTCAAATGGAAAATTAAATTGATCAAGCATATTAGTGAGGCAAAAATAACACATGTATGTACAAGACTATACCAAATCCGAGTCCAACAATGGTCATTGCAATGGCAACACTCTTGTAAGGAGAGATAAAAACTGCAAAAATGTCAGTATTTATGTGACCTAAACGGAGATGCCTTTCTCTCTCTCTAAACAGAGACCCTTCCCTCTCTAAACTGCACAGGTCAGCACTCCATCCTTCAGAAGGAACATTAAGCAGTTGGCCCCCTTGGTGCTCTTCATTAAGAGTAGGCTAATGCCGCCACCGAGTTTCCCTCCTCCCTCGTATGTATGTGTGTGTATTCGGTGTGGAAGGAGTTATGGCTATAATAATCCAAGAGGTCGATTGACCGGAAATACACATAAACAAACCTCTCTCTCTAAATGGGGTTGACTTTGTCTCTAAACAGAGACCTCTCTCTCTTAACAATGCCGTCTCTATCTCTAAAATAAGATGCCTCTCTCTCTCTAAACAGATGTCTCTCTCTCTCTCTTAATAAAGCTGTCTCTGTCCTGAATAATGATGCTTCTGATTGGATCATTTTTTTCTATGGGATGTTGACTGAAATGATGTGCTGCTGCTCAGTTTCCTTGCGTTTTTGCATATTTAATCAACTGAAACTATAAGCTAATAATGTAGGCCTATCTTTTCATTCTTGTACCCATTGTGATCTCCATACACATAATGGTATTTACTGTATATGCCGGTCTACAAGTCGACCTTTGAAACTTAAAAAAATTCCTCAAAAATTTTTGGGTCGCCTTACACGCTGGATGTAAAACGTGAACCATACACTCCAGTGTATTTTTCGACGTAGATGACCGCCATTTTGAATTGGCTGTTCAACTGTTTACCATTTATTTAGCAGACGTAACTTAGAAGATTTGTAAAATAATAATTTAAAACAAATAACTAAGAATTAAAATTTTTCGTTTTAATACATGAAATAATTCTTCAAAAGATAACATACGATCTATAGAAAATTACAAAAATGGTCAAAGGAAAATTAAAAAATATTCAAGAATGGTATTTTTCTACATTGCAGTTTAAAAACTATGAAATCCCACGACTTCTGCTTCAGACTCATAGAAATTGTCAAATTCAACCTCTGGAACAGAAGTTTTGGATATCAGGCTCATTGTGATCCACAATAAATGAAGATCAGCTATAGATATGAAACAGGCAATTCAACATCTTCCAATATAAAATTAATAGGAAGGTTATGACCACTTGACTGATTATAAGATTTATTGAGTGAAAAAGTGACTCAACTTAACCTGGATCTGCCGGTAAATCTAAATTTATTTAGACACCATACTTTGAATCCGAAACGAATCTGCTTACCTTTTATAAACTGTTTACTACCATGTCATTCAAAATACTCTACCATAGACTCATCGAAACATATATGTTGTTCAGGCCTAAACATTGTCATGTATTTTTTTTGCAGTAGGTTAGCTAGGGGGCGGAGCTTCCACATCTTATCATTGCCATCAAATTGCGTATTATCCGCACAATGTATGAACCTACATATATAAAGAAATCAACCTATCCTCATGGAGTTCAATACAAGGTCATTTCTAACATCCCTTTCTGTTTCCCAGTAACATCGCTTAGAAGGAACAATATTGTAACCCGACAGTAGAAGTATGCCTAAAAAAACTCTCATTTCCTCTCGGGATATCAAAGGATCTGGGCAATTCTTGAATACTGCATATTTGGTGGACTCAGAGCAAAGTAAATCGATTACCTCATTATCAATGATCTTATCTAGTATACCTATGGGTGAAATATTGCACTCTGCAGAGTAGTCTGGTTCAGAAAATAAACCAAGAGGTTGCCAATAAATATCCCCGTTCTTCCACATCATCGATATTTTCTTGAGGATAGTCTTTTTAGTTCTATGGGTGGTGACAACATGTTGCTGAATTCCTTGTGAAGGCCTCGGCATAGGCTCCCATGGTGAAACCTCCTCTCCTTTGGAAGAAAGATCATCGGCGCATCCAAGCCGACGATTACTGTCAAAGGCTACCTCTGCTTGACTTCGTAATTGATGGCCTATGAGATTGTCGATCAATCCACCTGCATCTTCATCGGCCGAATTTTCATTGGAGAGGATGTTGGACTCCGGAGGTGCTACATATATCTGGTTGATGTTTTCATCCTCATCCTCCAAATATGAGAGGATCTCATCTAATGTTAGATTCTTCCTAAAACAAATGTAATACATTCTAATGATCTGAAATATAAAATAAAATTTACTATAAGCATAAATGCAAAGCTGTAGGCAATATAAATCCATTGAAAAGCAAAAGAGAACACGTGTCCAAAAATGATGGCGTTAACGCCTAGCGTACCATATACAGTACAGCAATATATAACCAATCAAAAGTACACCACGTTGTTTTAATAAACAAACGATGTTTTTATTATTACAATATGGATTTATTTCCAATATTAAATTAATATGAATCTCATAATATGATAATAAAAGAGAAAAAGCATACTCATTCGAACCTTGCACCCATGGCCCAATGCTTTATCACGCGTCAAAATACATCTCTTCTTCTGTGAATCAGGACTCAGACTAAGAAAAGCTAGGCGACTCAACGACAATGTAACATTATAGCCACATCCTCCCCTCACAAGTGAATGACATATAAATAGTAAGAGAGCGATACTGTTACGAAAATTGAGTTATAAGTGACACAATGTCAACCGTCCCATATATGGTACGCTAGGCCGATTCAGGTTAAATAGCGAACATGTCAAAAATGGATTTTTTAGTCAAAAAAATTGTGGTCATCTTAGACCGGCATATAGTGTCCTAGATATATATAAAAAAAATTATGATATCAATCGGGATTTCCATTTTACTGTTCGGGTTTTACAGTATTTATTAACAACTTTTTTACTATTAATTATTAATAATTATGTTTTAATGATTTTGTGACAAATTATTGCAAATTATTCCATTTTGGGAATGAGAGGGTTTGTGTCATTACTAAATGTAGTAATAATCTTACCTTTAGTCTGTAAGACACAGGCTGATTTTGGGAGTCATTTTTCTAGAAAAAAGTGTCTTTTAGCCTGAAAAATATGGTATTTGGTATTTTTTGCCACTGAATTGCAGAAACATCAACATGGATAAAACTCTAAAATATTTATTTTCTCAGGATTTTATTCACAAAAGTAATGTACAACTGCAGTTATCAGATTGTATAATTATCTTAACCAAATAAATCAACAGCCATTTCAGCTTCATAAACATTAATAATTATCATTTTCTCAATTAGTTATATACCTTAGTAATCATATGATCTAGTCATTATTAAATTAAAAGACTTAAAGGTCAGTGTTCTCAGAATATTTTTTGGTCGACTTTTTTTGCAAAATAATTTGAAAGGTCACGATGTGACACATTTTGGGAACCACTGGGCATATGAGAAATGAGGGAAATTTACAGTGGTTTCTCAAACAAATTACTGTAAATTTGAGGAGAGAAAATCCTGTACCTGACCAGGAATTGAACCCCATTAGGTAGGTGCTTTAACCAACTAAGCCAGTAGTGGCCAACCTTTTTCAATGGCGGGCCACATCCGTGATTGTGAATCCTTTAGCGGGTCAGATTCGAGTTTAAATTGGAAGTTACCTGTATATTCTGTGGTGCCATGTAAGTGAAAATCAATTCTAAGTAAGATTTTTATAGTTAAAATTTCAATATTAAAGGTTTTATTATAAAAATTTTCATAAAAATGTATGAATTTGTTTGTTAAATTTTTTTGGATTGCTTTTTGTCATAGCCCCACAAAAATCCTTTGTTGGCCCCATCCAGCCCATGGGTCATTGATTGGGCACCACTGAACTAATCTATCAAGCCAGCATGATTGTCTATTCTCGAATGCGGGCATTTACTGTGGGGAAGTGCTATTTGAAGTTATATCACTTTCTGGAGATTGAGTAAGGGTATTTTCTGCTGTGCCTCTGTGAGAACCTTTAGTGTCGAGGTTTACCACACAGCTAGCTCTTTCTCACTATAAATATCCCAGTTTGAGAATGAAAAGTCTTCAATTGATAGCTTAGTTGCTTAAAGCACCTACTTGGCAAATGGGAGACCTGAGTTTGATTCTCGATCAAGTATAGGATTTTTTCTCCTCAAATTTTAAATTTCTGTTGAGCTGTATGAGCTCATGCATAACCACTCAATTCCTTGACATTCCAGCTTGTCAAATTACTGTTCTAGATTTAAAAAATAAAATTATAAAAAGCAAAAATTATTATAATTCTTGTGGATTAACTCTAGATATAAATGGAAAGTTTTATTTGTGAACCTGCATCTTTTATTTTTGCCAATTACTATCAATTAAATTTCCTTCAACCATTTAAATTGAGATATGAGAGATATATGAGGTTCTTTATTTTCCTTTCAGATAATTGGCTATCCTCCTGAGACCATGGGGGAACTTTATTCACAAGTATACCGTTCTCCATCACGGAAATATTTTTTACTTGTTGGTTTATCCTGCATTGGACTCTTTTTCATATTGGGACTATTTTGTGGTCGCGCTTCAAGAAGAAATGTAGTGCTTAAGAAGAGGTAGTGCTGAAGTAGATATTGATATTAAAAGAAATTAAATGGATCTTTACATCACTTACAATGGCAGAGATAGTTTATTGCTGTAGAAGATATGATGGTTCTTAGAGCTTAGAATTTTTTATCATTTCTTCTGCAGTAGATCTCTTTAAAGTACATTTGTGAACCCTATTCGGCTAAAAAAGAACCTGTTTCAGTCCATATTGTATGTGAAAAGTGCATTTTCTTAAACATCTAGTAATATTGCTCGGTAATATATTTCTATAAGTTGATTACATTTAATCATTTGCCAAAAGTGTACAATGTATTGAATTTTGTTGATGTTCTTTGATAATTATCATTGTCTGTACTCTTTATGAACATAATATAAAGTGTAAATCATTTACTATATGTTTTATAGTTGGCAGGAAATGTTGATTATACTCATATATTCTCATTTAAAATTCTTTTATTTATAGTGCATGAATAAACATCCATTTAGCTCAAATTTTGGCCTCTCAGTAGGTTTCAATTCACTTTTCTAAGCCAATCCCATCCAAAATCTTTCTCTTCATTTTCTAATAACTATCTTCATCATTGTAAATACCAAATAAATCCAATTCATTTTACCTGTCTCAATTTATAATAATGAAGCTTCCTACTTCCCTGTTAAATGTAGTTGATCCCAATTCATTTTTTTGTGTTCAAGTAAATTTCTATTGCACTGCTCCATTATCTTTTATATTTCTTTGTACAATCTTTATGATACATTATACCACACGAAAGAAAACTTTTATCACTCAAGGGTAAAAAATAGAAAGTTTCATTTCCCTCCAATTTCTTTCTTCTGTAGGTTTTTATTATCCTCTGCTCAAGCTTCCCTCATTTTATGCAACTCGATTAATTTATCATTAGTGAGATTATATGGATGGGACTCCTACAACTCCACTACATCAGCTTTGTGAAGATCTTCAAAATCATCATCATGATTGAGTGAAACAATCTCTTTGATGTTAAATCCTTGAATGTCCTGAATGCATCCTTTCCACTCCTTTTCCCAAGTAGCATTCAAGGTTGAGGCTTTCCTCTCATGGATTGCACCCTTGCGCGAATAATTCTGACAGTGTTATTATAGGTAGAAGGTAGTTCACAATAAGGTTCAATATATTTCTACTTTAGATCACAGAAGATTGGACAAAACTGAAAGAATGAATGGGACAGAGTGATAAGGAAGAGGATCCTTTGGAAATGCTAACAAAGCATGTCCATAAAAAGGACCATACAGAGACTTTTAAGGCAATATGAGTAAACATTATCGCAACATAATACAATTATCGGCTCTTTAGAGTTAACAGTGACAGTGGTGCTGTCGATGGTGAGAAAGCGACGAGAAATGGTACTACTTCGGCATACAAATGAAATACGAAAATTTGAAGATTAGGGATTATGGCACATAACTTCATTGGATTCCCTATCCTCCTCGGCCCTCTGGGTTGGGTTGGTTTCCTTTCCACGTTCACTTTGGTTCTCCCCTCAAGTTGGATTGGGTTGCATTCTTCTTCAGTGATATCACTCATCGTTGTTCGTTTCTTCACTATTTTTCATTATTTCAGCTTCAAATGCCTCCTATAAAGTGGCATAAATTGCCAGTCAACGATGATGAGTAATATAAGTGAAGATGAATGCAACCCAACCCGAGGGGTGATCACAGTGAATGTGGACAGAGTACCTACCCAACCCAGGGAGCCAAGGAGAACGGAATCATCTTCAAATTTCCATAATATTATGCCATAGTAGTACCATTTCTCCTTGCTTTCTCGCCATACAGACTATTAGAAAGAGAAAGGCAAACTGGGTTGGACATTACCTGAGGGGAGAGAGTATGATTCAAGACAGGTTAGAAGGGAAACTAGATGGAAAAAGGGAAAGAGGTAGGAAAAGGTTTCAGCTGATAGATGATTTGAAAGGGAAAGAGAGTTACCAAGATATGAAGAGGACAGCAGAAAATAGGAGTATATGGAGAACCAGGTTTAACCATTAATCATGGACCTGTCTACGGACAGACTACCTATGATGATGATAAGCCTCACTTTTTTCCAAATTTTTCATCACCAGAACTAGGATCCAAGGGGAAAAAATCGGAATAATCTAAAAATGCAAGAAAATCGTTAAAAAGATTTTCAGTAATATTATCCTTTGTATCCTGCAAAATGAATATATTGCTGATCAGTTACAAATAATTCACCAATTATCAGTTACAAATAATTCACCAAAACACTATTGTTGTAAGTAACTAGTATAAAAGCCCAGCAATATGACGAGAAGAAATATATTTACGTGTATAGTATAAGTGTCCATCAAAAATTACGGATACCTCTCCCTTCATCTTTCTCCTTACCTTCATCAAGTCCTGTATTCATATCGCACTTCTAAGTAATTTAAAAAAGCAAATAAATAATTCACTACACCATATTTACTCTCATATCACATGAATAGTTCTCAATTCTTCCACTCTTTAAAAGAGGTGCCACAGTCGAGCGTTGAAAGGGTCAATCAAACAGACACTTGGCTTTCATATATGAGAAGTAATAACAATAAGAATTCTATACAGAATGAACACAGGTGAATCAAGTTGTATTTGCCACGTGAAAACTCGCTCTCTATACCGAAAACAATTTAGAGAATTTGAAAAGTGTACATCTAAATTTTAAGTGAAATATCTTACTGGCATTTAAACCTTTATTGTATATGATGCAGCATGATTTTATAACACATTTTTGAAACAAAAAGTGCATCTTATTCACTGAAATTACAGTATTTGTCAGTCTTAGGCTGAATGTTAGTTTAAGTTGTAGTTATGCATTTGAACTTGTTTAATATTCTTAAGTTATTTATCAAAATATTAACAAATACTAGGGGCTCTGCCCCTGGCAACTCACTTTACTCGCCCATTGTTTTCAATTTAATTTGACATCAATTTGATAAATATTTGAATTAAAACATACAAATTCATTCAAAAATGGCTCTCCTATAACACGGATTCTTAAAACGCACAATAGCTTCAATGCAGCTTGTTTTCCATTGCCAGAAATTCAGATAAGGTTTGCATTAACACAGTTTGGTTAGACCTAGTACATATATAGGATTCCAGATTGATGAAATAGAAAAGAAATAGAAATTTTGGAGGGTCCTAGTACTTCCCTAATAAGCTTAGTCGACAAGAGCACTTTATTTGCAAATATGTGTGTATGAGGGAGAGGTTTGAGAATTTTAGGTGTGGAGGCAGGTGACAAGTGGGATGGAGCTTCGTTTTATTATATGAGGCTAGGTTCACATGACAAATTCACATTACCCAACACTTTTCAGAAAGTATCCTTGGTGATGTTGGAGGACTGTGTGTGACCACTTTACACAATCAAAAGGATTAATGTAATGTAAAAATCCTTCAGCCATAAAGATTGTAGAAACCTGATGTATTTCGCCCACTAAGTGAACATCTTCAGTGGTGACTTGATCAGACAGTGAATGGAAGTCGACTGTGAGAACAGCAAAGGATTTAGGTGCTAAGGGAAATGAAAGACAAATGAAATAAGAAAAGTTTAGCATAGATGTTATGCTAATCTGCGAGTTTATATAGGGTTTTGTTGAAATCAATGTCTGTATTCATAATTGTTTTACGGTTTTTATAAATATGTAAATTTTCCAAAGCATTTAGTGAGCTGTTTGACGAAATAATTAATTTAATGTCATTCGAGTTGATACCGTGTCCTGTCTCGACGATGTGTTTGGCTATGCTCAATTTTTCAAAACGATTATATTTTTAATGTGCTAAATGATCCTTGAACCGTGTAATTATTTTCCTTTTTGTTTGGCCGATATATTGTTCGCCACAATGTGAACATTGTATTTTATAAATCCCAGATTTGTCTAACTCTTGTCTTGTCTTTCGTACTGCCTAATAAATTTTTTTAGTTGTGGATTAGTATAAACTATTGAATATTTCTTTTGTTTAAAAATCCTATCTAAGCCTTTGTTTAGAGCTGGAAAATAAGGTAGTTATACATACTTGTTCTTTTTTTGTTTTCGATTTTATGAGTGGTAGTGTTGGTCAATGTTTTTTTGAATTTGTGTTTTCGAACTAGTTTATTAATTAAATTGTGTTTATTTAGAGGAACATTGCAAAGTCTGTATACTAGATGGTGAAAAACAGGTTTTTTGGCTAATCAGATGGGGATTAACATCTATGCAAAACTTTTCGTATTTCATTCGTCTTTCATTTCCCTTAGCACCTAAATCCTTGGATGTTCTCACAGTCGACTTTCAGTCTATGTCCGATCAAATCACCCCTGAAGATGCCCACTTACTGGGCAAAATGCATCGGGTTTCTACAATCTTTATGGCTGAAGGAGTTTTACATTACATTGAACTAGCCATAAGTTTCAACTAAGCTATCAACCTCAAAAGGATTAATGTTTTCTTTAAATAAATACAATGTCATGCTTTAGAATTATGACACTATCAGAAAAATGACAAGCAAAGGTGAGGATAATGGGCAATTCTTTGTTACACGTCAATGGGGAGATGTGTGGAAAGGGTGGTGCTAAGCTAGACTGTTTCCTAGGAATAAGAACTAAGCAGCTGGAAAAGAAAATTGAGGAATTGAATGAATGATAGGGAGGAGATAAATAATAGTTCTCCACATTGGCACTAATGATGTGAAAAGTGCTAAAAGAGAAAATCACGTTGTTGGCTTAATATGGGATCTGATCTAACTGCCAAGAAAAAGTTCAAGAGGGCTAAAATAGTAATTAGTGGAATAGTTCAGAGAAGAGATATATTGGAAAGAAAAATTGACTACAGTGTGTCATTGATTCATGTTGTTAATTCATTCCTGAAAATCGCAACTTAAAATGAAACAATGTTAAATGGATCAGTATTTCCCATAAGGACCCATGTTATATAATATACAGTCGACTCCCGAGATTCGACCAACTCGAGAATTCGACCGGTCGAATTTGCCGACGTCACATCCGGACCACGCGATTCAAACTTTCTCTCTAGACGTGGTTAAAGCTGTTGTAGTATTTTGAATTTGTGCTGATTTCGCTCGTTTTTTAGTTTTAATCATTTATATTAGGTTTAGTTTCTCTCGAGACATCGTTATTTCTGTTATATTAGTTTGAATTTGTATCAATTTTGCTCGTTTTTTTAGTTTTAATCATTTATATTAGGTTTAGTTTCTCTCGAGACATCGTTATTTCTGTTATATTAGTTTGAATTTGTATTAATTTCGCTCGTTTTTTAGTTTTAATCATTCATATAAGATTTAGTTTCTCTCCAAAAATCATTATTCCTGATATAGTCGTTTGAATTTGTATTAATTTGCTCGTTTTTTAGTTTTAATCGCTTATATAAGGTTTAGTTTCTCTTCAGACATCGTTATTCCGGTTATAGTAGTGTGAATTTGTACTGATTTCGCTCGTTTATTAGTTTTAATCATTTATATGTTTTTTTTTAATTTATCCCTTGACATGGCATCTAAATGGAAATTGAATAGTGATAGTGAAAGTGTATCCAATAAAAGAGTGCATAAGACTCATAGTTACGAATTAAAATTAAAAATTTTAAAGCGCGTTGATCAAGGGGAAAGCCATGCAGAAGACGCACGATCGTTAGGGATTTCTCGTTCAACTATTAGTACATACGTAAAACAGAAGGAACAAATTCGAGAACGTGTTAAATTCAGGTAATTTGATAGGAACAATAAACAGTCCAAGGCGTGGTATTGTGATTCCCAAAATGGAAAAAATTTTAAAACTTTGGGTAGATGATCAGTATCAGAGAAACATTCCAATTAGTGAGTCCGTTATTAGAGTAAAGGCTAAGAATCTGTATGATGATTTGAAGGAGAGAATGGACGAAATTCCTGTTGATGAGATTCCATTTATAGCAAGTCATGGCTGGTTCGACAGGTTCAAGAGAAGGGCAGGTTTGCATAACCTTAAATTAACTGGCGAAAGTGCATGTGCAAATACTGATGCTGCTTCAAATTATCCTGATGAATTGTGTGCACTGATTGAAGAGGGCGGCTATTGTTCTCGTCGTGTTTTTAATTTTGACGAAACAGGATCGTTTTGGAAGAAAATGCCAGCAAGAACGTACCTTGCGAAAGAAGAAAAAACCGCCTCAGGATTTAAGCCAGCCAAGGACAGACTAACCCTGGTGCTTGGTGGTAATGCAGCCGGAGACTTTAAGATGAAGCCCCTGTTAGTGTACACTTGTGAAAATCCAAGAGCTTTTAAGGGGAAGACTAAAAGCACGGAAGTCTAACACAAGGGCTTGGGTGACTGTAGCTGTTTTCAGGGACTGGTTTGTTTCATATTTTGTGCCATCAGTGGAAAAATATTGTAAGGACAATAATCTGCCATTTAAAGCCCTGTTAATTTTGGACAATGCACCAGGACATCCCCAAAATTTAAGTGACGTGAATCCCAATGTGAAGGTGGTGTTTCTTCCCCCAAATACCACATCATTGCTCCAGCAGACAGGCGGGCCAAGCCTAAAGGACTTCTGGAAAGGCTATAATATATGGAATGCAGTTTTGAACATTGGAGATTATTGGGCTGAGGTACAGCAAACCACCATGAATGGGTCATGGAAACAGCTCTGCCCACAGTTTGTTCTTAATTTTAAAGGATTTGAAGAGACCCCTGAGCAGATCACCAGAGAAGTTGTTGCACTGGGGATGCAACTTGACTTGGAGATGGATTAAGCAGATGTCGATGAGCTAATGGCATCTCATGCAGAGGAGTTGACCAACAATGACCTGATCGAATTGCAACAATCCACTGAGACAAAGGAAGATAGTGAGGATGTTATGGTTTCTCCAACTCAACCCAAGGACTTGTCCTTAAAAGACCTTGGCGAGATCCTCCGGAGTCTGGATGACTTGATAGAAGAAAAGGACCCTAATGCTGAGAGGAGTTCATTGGTGAAAAGTGCAGTTTTTAAGGACGTGGCCTGCTACAGGGTCCTTTATGAACAAAAGAAGAAGGATGCAGTTCAACTTTCCCTAGATAAGTTTTTTAAGAAGGTAGAAAAACCACGGCCAGCAGAAGCTGCTTCAACTTCGGAGGCAAGGACTAACCTACCCAATTCCCCAGTTAATAGCAAATCCAATAGCCCCTCTTCTTCCAACTTAAATTTCTGAACTTTGTAATTAATTAACTCAGTCCAGTAGACGCAGTTGTAAAAGATTTAAGGAAATAAAATATTGTCAATGTCATTGTTTTTTTAATCCTAAGTAATTTTCTCCTTTTTAATAACTTTTATATAATTTTGCTGTGATAATGGTATTGTTTTCTGTATAGATATATTCAGTACTGTAGCAAGTGGGGCCAAAAACCGTCTTTGCTACGGCTCTTTAGGGATGTGCTGCGATTTGCATGTATTAAAAATTTTGAAACTCGAAGTCAAAATATTACTCGTGATTTTCCTGTTAAATGTGTTGGTCAAGTACAAATACAAGTAATTCCTTCATTTAAATGACATGGGAAACGATGAGGCAGATTGAATTCAATTTGGAATTTTTTACGTAAAATAATCGTACGAAAAAAAAATATTTTTTTCTTTACAGTGCGCGTATAAATTATATATTAAATTTTTTTTCATCAATTCATAACAATATTGTTTTATTAACATTTGAGTAATGTTATTTTATGTTTATATAACGCGAAAGTGAACTTGGTAATTTTTTCCTGAGTGTTAGTGTACCGAAAATCGCCATTCGACTGTTCGAGATTCGACCGCATTTTCAGGAACGCATCTCAGTCGAATCTCGGGAGTCGCCTTTAATTGGTTCCAAAACCTCTTGAAACACAAAAAGATGTTATATACTGTGTTTTATAAAGTTTTATGATTTCATGTATAATAATGGTTTCAGAACATAAATAAATCAATAAAACCATATATTGAAATGCCATAAAATAAACAAAAAGTATGACATAACTATATTTCAAGTTGACCAAAATTGGAAAAGGCTACATTTCACAATAGTGCATTTTTTCAATTAGAACTGTCCCGAGTTTGTATCTTAATTTTAGCTAATTTAAAAACGCAATTTTGAAAGAGCCCTGCACTGATTTCCAAGCCTTTCTTATGGAAGATAGAAATGAAATGATGGGGTCGAAAGAATTACCCTAAAAATGAGTTTTTTGGAATTTTGGATTTCTCTCGACGATTGTATCCAATAACTTATCATCATACCGAATTTCACATCTGTAGCCAGTCTACAAGAACCTTAGCTTTCATATCACCATATATCCAGGCAAGGGGAAAAATTTGCAATAGATAGAGTGACTCATGATGATATTTATCTGATTAAAAACTATATACTGACACAATGCAATTTATTGAATCTTTTTCTGTTGCGCCTAAATAGGTGCAGAATAACAGTAAGATAGGGTTAGACATCAAGTGTTCTACAAACAGTCAACCAATGTCTTTTGCTCAGCCTTCTCAACTTTCACCCGGTAATGCATTACATTATTTCATTGATGCGCCCATCACTATTTGACTCTTTATATATTTTGATGACTTGATTTTGGGATCATCTGCAATACTATCACTTGACGTTGAAGATGATGATGAAGAGGATGTTGAAGAACTACTTGATGAATCAGAATCACTTGAATCATCACTGCTTGAATCAGACGATGATGAATTAGAGGTGCTGCTGCTACTGCAGCTGCTGTGTCTGCCTTTTTTCTTGATCTTGGCTACTTTATCTTCAATCTGCTTGCCACCTTTCCTGTAATTTATTTCAATTTTCCTTAACAATGCATCATACTGAATTTGTTTGAATACAAGAGCTGTTCAAGTAATTTTTATTTTGAATTTGATATCAGATTTACAAGTAAAAATTTCATGATATTGTTTTATAAAGAATTATTTGTAATCATGTAGTAAATGGAAACACTGAAAATGGAGATCAATAAAAGCTCCATTGTGGAATAGGTAAGAAACTACAGAAAGCAACAAAAAGGGAAAGAGCAAAGTGTTCTTTGCAATTTATATTTTCCAGAAATTTCTCAAAAATGCTTTAGATTACGGTAAAAACTTTCTCTTATTTAGTTCATTTATTTTTGGAAACAATGACAATAAAGATGAACACATACAGCCATTCCCTTGGCATAATACGAACCTACAACCTTAGCATTGGAAGCCAGACATGCTGACCACCCCTCAAAGGAGTCTGGCAATGCTTGAGAGCAATCGAACATAGTTAACCCTCGATTAACATGGTAGTTTGTTTTCATAAAAACACTGCATAATACAAAATTGTATTGAGACTAAGAATTTGTACAAAACAGAGGGTTCGGTTCCCAAAGGAAATGTTACTAAATCAAAAGATTATTCCAATAAGCAAGTTCAGGATGCCTATTCCCAACTTTGGGGAAAGATTTCCAATAGCAAATAGTGATATTTTTTCCTGCAAGTTCCTCGTACATGGCTGTGCATGTTTCAGGTATAATCCAACCCAGTAACTGAGGTGAGATTGCAGTGGAAAATTTCAAGTTTTCGTACCTATTTCCCATCGCCAAATAATGTAGTATGATCTAATCTCTCTTCTACGCTAACCACATCTCATTTGAGTGTTTTTTTCTCAGTTATCATGCAGATTAAATTAAGCAAATTGTTAAATAATTCTTGACCCTGGCACAAATAGTTTATACTAGTAAATTACTCATTGATATGCAACTTCAAAATCTGTAAGCAACAGACTAATTTCAGTTAAACAAACTATAAAAACAAAAAATTAGGGGAAAATACACTTTATAAACTAAACAAGTTAAAACCCAAATTAAAATGTCTTACACTCATTACAGTATTAATGAAATGGTGAAAAGAAATTTCTTGGAATCACTGGAAATCCTGAACAAAACAATCTTAAAATAAGAAATTCATCAAAATATATTAAATACATACTAATTTGTACCTCCAGTTGCCATAGACAAAATGTTAAAAGTTAACCTAGAGGTTTGACAATGATATGGTCAGTAAGGTAACATCCCAATAAAATGCGAAGATGTTTTCAATATATGAAATTTAAATAAATTATAGCGATTTTGAATCAGTGATAAGAAAAAGAAAGTATTCATTTTCCTATAAAACAGCCCAGGTTCTAAGATCGAAGGTGAATTATTTCTAATTTAAATTGGAAAAATATTAAATACCAGTGGCTCAGCCCCTATGCACTACATGCATCAACCCCATGCCTCACACTGTGAGGCAAATTGTCCACTGCCTGTTTGCAACCCTGAAACTCCTTTCACTGGTGCACTTTAGTATATCTAGCATACGGAAGTGGTCCCTCCTTGCTGTGCTTAAGTATACTTGAGCTTGAATTTGTATAGTTATTTTTTTAATTTCCTTGAAATAAATTGAAATGCTTCCTTTTATATTTAAGTAGGTATTTTCTTGTACAGATCATCTTATTTTTCAAATATTTTGACTAAAATGTATCATTTTTCATGTTTTTATATCTGTTTCTACCAAACGATATGATACCAAATGATGACGATATTTTGAAGGTTATGGATGAAATAAATTAATGGTAAAAACAAGGATCTTTCTATTCAGAAACATTGGTCAAGTGATCCATTGCTTCAATATCTGTTTCTACCAAACGATATGATACCAAATGATGACGATATTTTGAAGGTTATGGATGAAATAAATTAATGGTAAAAACAAGGATCTTTCTATTCAGAAACATTGGTTTCAACTAATGATGTCTAGAGATTGAAATCTTGTTTTATTCTACGTAAAAAATACAACAAATAAAAGTACAGTATTTAATAAATGGATGTGCGAATTAAAAAAAAGAGTTGTACATAACAGAGGGAAACTTAAATAGTAAAAGTATAAGCATTTAAATATAAGTAAACACTATGAATGAAAGTGGAAGGTGATGAGCCAGAACTAGTCCAGCACTGGGCTGACTGCAGGTTGCATACCATCGTAGCAGCAAAAGGGTTAAGGTCGAAAATTATATCTAGCCCTATTTTCAGGCTTCTCACTTCCTTCCTCCTACCCTCCCCCTCTCTTATCCTCTCTCCACCTCCCTCTCACCAAACCTGCTTTTCCAAACTTCTGCTTTCCCTCATTCTCTCTCTCCCCCTTTCCCCCGCTTTCTCCTCTCTCCTTCCTTCTCTCTTTCACTCTTCCTTTTCCCCACACACTGTGTCTCTTCCTCCATTTTCCCAATATGGTCCTATATAATTTTATGATTATGCAACAATACTGGTTGTTCTTGACAATGAAATATTTTATTCACAAAAAAACTTAAAATTGCCATCCTCAAAACAGTTTTCTGAGCCAATTCGAATCATATTTGAAAAAGCAGCAGTAAGAAAATGAATCTGCATTCTTTTGCACCTACTTTGGTTTAAGTCTCCAATTTCAACGACACCTAAAAGTAATTTTAAAAAGCAAATGAAAGAAGTCACACTCTTTTACATGTTAATTAAATGGAGAATGAAAACTATCCTGGCATCGAACCCATGCCCGACAACTGCACATCTATCAGATACAGGAACTCACACTGAGCATTACAGTTATCTTGAACCCTTTCATGGTGTCAAGTGACTGTAGTCGCCAAAACCTTTTTTGCAGTTCACCACAAAAGCAACTTTGCCCCACGGCCATAAAAAATGTTTACAATGCAAAATGTCATACTTCCTCATCCTTGATTCCATAGCCTAGCATTGGATATTTTTGGCCATGGAGTGAAGTTGCTTTATGCAGTAAATGGTAAAGAAAGGTGCCAGTGACTAAAGTAGCTTTACACAAAGGGTTAAAAATCTTGTTGACACCAACATTGAAACTTGAAGCTGTGATGTAATTCATCCAGGTATTATTACAAGGTTAATGGATCTTTAACTTCAAGAGCTATGTGGCCTTTGAATGCATCTAGTACAAGCATCCCTCTTTTACTTTCTCCATAGAGAAAAAGTACTGTTTTCATGAAAAAAATAGAATTTGAGATTTCAATGGAAATACATGTTTTAAGGTCCCCTGAACACATTTTGACCATTTTCTCGATGTCTATGTGTGTCTGTGACCGGGTTTTGTAGGTGTTCTAACTCAAAAACTATTAATCAGAACAGCATGAAAGTTTACGTTTCACATCTTTCTTAAGGGAAGGGTTGGTAAAAATTGGTCAACTGGAAGTGGTGTTTACTTTTGTCACATCCATTTTTTTAATATTTGCTTTAATATTTGGTAAATGTAAAAACATACTGGAATAAAAGTTGTAGGAAATTTAATTTTCTACAATGTTTGTTCGAAACATTTTCCCATATGTTGGAGATATTTTAAAAACTAAATTATTTAGCTGCCAACACCACACCACCTACCAGCGACTATTGTAAATACTTTACACTCCTTTTTTTTTAATTGTTGGAGTTTCAGGGCTATATCCAATATCAGAAGGCTACGGTTTGCGTTTATTTCTGTTCTTTGTAAACTATTTAAATATTTCTCGCAGTTCCTTAAAATATTTATTATCATTTAACCTATTTGGAATTTGTAGAAATATTACAGGTACTAGTGGTACCCGCAAAAACTTTTGCAAAGTCAGTCAGAAATCTGCATGTTTAAAATCATCGTCGTTAAAAATGCCCACAGCCCACATGCATTTTACCAAATAATAATAATCTTCAATTATTAATGTTGCAACATTAAGTTTGACATTGATACAACTATAATTTTGATGCTTCATAAAAAGCGTGAAGCAAATAATGAAATTCTTTTGTATATTTGAAGGCTTAACAGATGTTAATTCAATCGGAGGCAACAATGCGGGTTGCCTTGGCAACACCCGGAAAGAGTAGGAAAAAGTCATAAAATTTCAAAAAGAAACACGTGTTTCTGACAAATTCTTCCACGTAATGTCTAAACATTGCAAGAATAGGATATTTTATAGTTTTATCCATTGAATAAAGTAAAAACGGAGAAATTCAGTCCCTTGTTACGTATTTTAATGAATGAAGGAAATAAACCTTGCACCATGAAAAATCGAAACTCCTGTGTAAACATATGGGAATCCAGTACACTTATGTAAATGAAAGTAGTTTTTCCGGGATCTCCTAGTTGGCAGAAACAAAATGGCGTTTACAGCATTTCTCTATGACAAACTGTTCAAGAGATAAAAGGAGGGACAGACGGACAGACATTGAGTATAAATATATAGATGGAGAAAGTCATGTGGTGTCCACAGATTTTTCTTAATAGTGCCCCTGGTCTTCTATTCCAGACAACATGTAACCAATGTCTCATAAATTCTTTTGACATTCATCCATTTCCATGACATCTAACTAATATTCCAGTAGGCATTGCTTCCTTAGGCATTGTTAAAATTCTTTAATATAAATCGTCTCTGAATTAATTTTATGTGACTTTGTCAGCCCTTTTAGTTATAACAGTTTTCTGTAGATGGAGTATATTATTGTGAAGACTTCGGCGGTGTTTCTGTACTCATTCCATATTTTCTGGGTTTCTACCGCATGTTGAATCTTTTAATGACGACTGTTTTGCAACCATTCCAGGTTGCATCTTCAGGTCTGTATTCCATGTTTTCCAGGTTTCTACCGCGTGTTGAATCTTCCAATGACGACTGTTTCATAACCATTTCAGGTTGCATCTTCAGACCTGAAGATGCAACCTGAAAATTGTATAAAGCACACTAAAAGGAAAAAAAAAATTGAATCGTCGATCATTAAATACCTATTGAAATTGAAGGATTTTGGTGGTAATTTTATAACATCAATACAAATAACTAATTAAATTCAATATGCCAAAATCCTTTAATTTCAATATTTCATGATCAACGATTCAAAATGTTAATTTTTTCCTTTTCGTGTGCTTTATACTATTTAAGAAAATTTATTTTTTTCATTTCAGTATGCATATACTAAATAATTTTTACACTAAAAACTTTTTTTAATAATTTATCCTTTGTTTTAGCATAACATAGTGGTAATTTTGTTCCAGCTGCTAAAACAGCCAACATTACTTTAACTTGCATTTGGTTGCTACCAGTTGTTAATATTATCACAGATATTACACCTTTTTCCTTAACAGTGTAATTAAATGGCATATTGAAGAAAACTGGAGTTTTATCAGCATTGCCTATTTGACTCAAAAGGTAACTTGGTTTTTCTAAGTCCCATTACAAGTTTCTGATAGGCAAGAGGTTTCTCACTGCAGTCAATTTTGGCACAGGAAGTTCTTCATTGTAAGGAAAAACCATGGAGTCACATCTTTGGACACACCAACCCTTACTGACCAAAATTTATCATGGGATTTTTAGTTCACCTGTAATTTCTTGTGCTTCAAGTTTAATCATTTCACGTGAAACTGGCATTCTGCACTTTCTCTTATTATGTACAAATTCAACTACTTGTTTTTCATAATAACTATGCATAATTCCTTTTGCAATCGTTCCCTCTGCTGTTGTAGATCTTAACTCTACAGGATGTCATTTTAAAGTTAAGGACCAAGTATTCAAAACGAATATAAGACAGAATCACAATTACAGAATTTATGGCTTAAAACTGTTGGATGAGGGAATCTCGGTAAATTATGACGTAATTTGTTTTGACATCAGCGAATTGCTATTAGCAAACAGAGAAGGGAAGTTAAGCTCACTTTTGAGAATCGTTCGCGAACTAATTGTTCATTGAATACCAACGTTCAAAAATGTAATTCAATAGTTCTCTAGTTAGTTAAGAGCAGGTCAATTGTACGTATTCTGAGTATATTTGGAATGCACGTATTCAATATAGATATAGTTCGTTCATCCATTGAAATGGTTGGTTACAAGCTTTTGTTTGAGAAAAAAAATTTTAAAATGTACATTTAAGACAATATGATATTAATTGAAATACAGATCGAAAGTTAAGATTATCATTTTAGCTTTATAACATTGTATATATACAAATATAATGCTTTGTTTTGTTTATATTTTCAATGGTGCCTTCTGCGAGATATATAATCGATTTCTATTGTGTGCGGCTTCTTGAAATTCACATAGCTTAGGGCCTCAGAAAGTCAAAGTCTGACCCTAAATAATATGATATACTGAAGATATTGATACATATGAAAATGAGGGAAAATACCCCTAAAATTTCTTGAGATCTGATAATTTTTACTTACGAATACTTCAATGAGAAGGATGATACACCAACAGGGCCGGCTTCCATTGCTTTAATCCTCTTTTTTAGTTGAACTGTTCGCGTTGATCGATGCGTGTATTTTCGTTTCCCTGTGCATTCATATGTCCAATGCCCATATTCAAGGCATTTTTGACACCTAACCCCTTGAGGGTAAGCAGTACTGTGGATTGAACCGTAACACGAATATATATATTTTTAATACAGCAAACTATATTACATTATTATTATAAAAACACATTTTACTTGACTGTCTGATAACTTTATGTAAGCCCATACCTTTTCTTATCCGGCATTCTATTTGCCCCAATCGTCATTTTGTCAGTTCAAGATGGGTGAACTATAAAGACTATAAATGAATAAATATATATGTGAAGTTATATACGATATATCGATATTCGGAATGACCAACAAAGAAGTTGAAATGTCGAAAGTTAATTTATTGCAAATTATGGAATACATACGCTATTAAGATGTTTAAAAACATTTAGGTAATTTGAAAAACATCTTATTTTATAATATTCAGCAATTTAAATTACACATAATGGCATAAAGTAGTGATAAATGATACTTTTCACGTTCATGCTCATTCATCGTCAATCAACTGCAGAGAAAGGAACTGAATACGAGAAAAACAAGCAGTGATGGATATCAACAATAACAGGTAATACACAGCAGATATTCATAAATAAATTTGTGTGCGTCACTAAAGCCTTCCAGCTGTCAATTTTTTTATTATAACATATCCGAAGAGCTAACGCAAGCTATCAAATTACGCAATAAAATTTAGTTATTGTTTGTGAAGAAATGGAAGAATGTAGGAAGCCAGAAATAGTAGGTATTAATAAGCATAGACTTACACGTATTCTGATATTTAATTTTATGACCTACAAATTACATATATCCATTATTTCGTTGTCAATTACGGCCTTGCGCAAAATCTAGGTCACCCATCGTAATTAATGATCGCAAACGAAAAAAACTACGATAGGCAAGAGATCAAGATTAATAAAATTGATAGACAAATACTTTTCAATAGTTTTGATATACTTTTCTGTGACCTAAACCTTAGCATAGCGTATTTAAAAAAACATTTCGGATACGCTACCTGCTGAAATGTACGCTCTAGAACGGGCGTAACCAAGGATTACAAGAGAACTACGTAGAGTAGGTTATTTTCTTTCTCAAAGACAATAACACCTTATAATTAACGTATAATGATATAAAAATTAAACACCTACCTCCCGCAGTTTTTTCCTAACATCTAGTTATCTAAAACTACAAAAATCTCGCGCGTGACAAGAATATATTTTTTTCTGGTAATATAAACAACATTAGCAAAATAAAGTTTTTACAGATATTTAAATATAACATCTCACATTTACTAAAATTTTTGCCAATGAGTTATGATGAAACAACAAAAAATTCAACGGAGATTTCTGATGTGCTACCGACGTCAGTCAAGTAACGGTAAAACACACAATCTGCAATTATGAAAAACCTACGAAATCCAGGTAATAGCCACTAGCAGCTCATATGAAGCATTATAATCTACATATGTAAGACTATCAACTACCCCTCTTAGATTTCCCATTATCAAAGGTTATCCGACCTTCTCGACGCGTCGCTCATACATCACTGTAAAACTTAAAAAATATTTAAAATTTATAATAACATATTAGCATAATGGTTTTATTTATATATAATAAAGAACATACTAAGATACAAACAAAATTGACGTATCAAATACAAAAATATTATAAAATACGATTTTTGAAAAACACAACGAAATATGCTTGAAGTTCACAAATTTGTATTAGCAGCAATCATGAAAAACGTAAAGAGAGTAGGTAAACAAACATTACAGTCATAATGAAACAATACATGCCAAGTTTGGAAATGTATATCATAATCACCTACCCCCACATTGTATATCGCTGTATCGGGTTATTCAACCCTTAACACGCCGCGGTGTAAATTTTGCGTAAATCTTAAACATTTCTAGTGGAGCTAAAACAAAAAATAGAATAATATTGTTCACAGCAATAACTACACATATTATTTTGTGTTTAACTTTATTTTTTCTACTACTTCCATTGAGAGAAAACTTATTTCTGTGCGTTCGTGGACACCAAAGCGTCGAATCGAAGGCTTTATTTGAGGTAAATACCAATTGACAGAAAAGGTCAATGACGTACAAAATTGATATTGACCACCCACATTAAACACCTTTGTCTAAATTGCACGGCGTTCTCAATTTGAACCTGGAACGATTAAAACAACGCTTAATCGGGCATACCCAAAGCCAGTTCGGCCGCGCCCGGTGCTCTCGAAGATGAGAAATCAACCATATCCGCCAAACCAAGCAAGATAGCTTATTAAGGTAAACGGTAAAATGTCAACAATTACACTTGACGTTCGATAATGGAAACTAAATTCACCTACCCCCCCCGCCGTTTTTCAGATATTTTGATTTTTCAAAAAACGCCAAAATCGCGAAAAAAAACGTGAACGTGAATCTCGAAAAACATTTTCGAGCAAAAAGACGAAAGGTAGGAAATTGGCGTTAACCCTGCCAAATAAATGTTGAATTATCTGTAATCCTATGTGTTTCAGCAAGCTACCCCCCGCTGCGGGCCCTTCTGGAGTGCAGGCTCGGGCCGACCCTACGATAGTTCAAAATTTTGGGGGAGTAGGTGTTAGTCAATACTTGCACCCTATAGAAAATTGAATTACGCGTTCATTAGTGTATGTTGCTACTTCTTAGACCGCGTCGTTTGTCAGGTACGTTGATTTTTCAAAAAACAATGGAAAAAGCGCGCCCTCGTTTAAGAAATAAAAAAAATTATATTTTTAATTAAACAATGTAGGAAGTTTATTTTCACCTGAAGAGCTTTTAATGTTACTGTTGATTTGTCGATATTGTTTATCTTCACCTATCCTAGAGATAAGTATTTTTAGCCTGCGCCGCACGTCGTAGCTTATTGTGCAATTATTACGTGGGGTAGGTTATAGCGGGTGCTTGTTTTAACTGCGCATTATAATTATGTAATAAAGATGTAATTCATTTTAACCTATCCCCCGCAGTTTTTGAGATAAGTGGGCTTCTCCAAAAATGCCTAAAGCGCGCCCGATTTTCGCCGCGGAAATCATCAATTTTTTCCGTATTAAATAAACGACACACCAAAACAGCGAATTTAAGTATAAATACTTGTTATTATCTTAGTGCGTTTAAATATTCGAAACTTTCCTATGTTATCGAAAAAAATATTTTTGCGGGGTTCATCCGGTTCGACGTCGTCCTGGCTAGAAACCCATGCATGATTTCTATGTATTTCTTATGGTGGATATGAAAGAATTACATCAAAAATGAGCCCTAAAGAGGACAAATATTGGAATTTGGATAATTCTCTTTAGTTTTATCTGATGTCCGATCATTCTACCAAATTTAGGTCTGTAGCAGGAGCATCCTCTCCGAGTTACAATCAGTGCAACCGACCGACGGGTTCCTTTTATTATCATTAATCACTGGTCCCCGGGTTCTCAGTGTACTTTTTGTGTTACTTTTATTGAAAAAAACGAACTTTGTATTTCCACAAAATTTTTAATTTAAACACGACCGGTTTCACTGCGATCGTAGCATTATCAGGTGATTTTTTTTTATTTGAAAGGCCAGCCGATTCGCCTCTGTCCTACACACAGTGGGTATCTCAGAGGTAGTGCAATGAATAGCCGGGGAAGGGAGAAGAGAAACCCGGTGCCGGCATTTCCCTGCTCTTACGAAGAACACCAGGGGGGCCAACAGCTTAACGTCCCTTCCGAAGGACGGAACAGCTGAATTTGCACGGTCTCCTCAAACCACACAAACAGGGGGCCGGGCGACCTTGGAAAAATCCTACTTGCGCAGGATTCGTGCCCGATGACTTTTTCAAGCATCGGGCGAGTAGCAGCCAGCGTCCTAACCACTATACCACCGGCACCCCTTCATCAGGTGATGAAATATAAATCGTTCCATATATATAGGGTAAAATGAGGGGGGGAGAGGGAGACAGAGTAGGGGTTACAAAGAAAACGAATGGAAGGTTGGGAAAAGAAGGGGTGGGAAAGGAAGGCGAAAGCAGCTTAGTAGCAAAATGTTACAAAAAGTTACAAAAACTTGGTAAAAGGACCAAAGACAGCAATGTCGATACAAAATATTTACAAAATATTCGGTAAGCTAAATAGAGGAGAATGATTTTGGAAAAGGTATTCATTTAAAAGGGGCGATTCTTCACAAATAATTATCTCTAGCTGTTCGAAAGTATCCAATCTGCGACCTTTACTTTCAAAATGGAGGAATTTAGAATTGAAGGAACTATGATGATTGAGGTTTAACAGATGTTTCGCAAATTGAGAATTCAAATTATTTAAATGGAAGTATCGCTTATGTTCCTTAATCCTCTTGTCAAAACTCCTCCCCGTTTGGCCGATGTAGACCGCTCCGCAATCATCACACGCCAGTTTGTATACACCACTTCTTAAAGACAACTTTATCGGGTCTTTAGCATTAAGGAATAATTTGGAAAAAGTAGGGGAGTAGAAAGCAGGTTTAAGTTTGAGTTTAGGAAAAAGATTGGACAATTTATAAGAAATGTTTCCTAAAAATGGGTGTCTGCGCCAACTAAGAGGTTTGGGGTTGAGATTAGGTGGAAAAGAAACGATTTTTTGGGAGGCAATAAGAAAATGTTTAAAATGGAAAGTTATCATCCTCCATTGGGTTTGTGTATAAATACATAATTAGATTTTATTAATCAGAGCTATGATTTAAAAAACTTCTCTTTATACAGTATATTTTTACCAAAATTGTATAAACTAGGATTTTAAAAAATGCTCTACATCTACATCTACTTTCTAGTTTTATCAATATCATGCAATCAATAGGTAACATTCATACTCCCATTAAAAAGTATAATTGTAATTCCAAGTAACCTAAATGGTTTTCTCCAGAACTTCAGATTGTTATTTAAAACATTTTATCATATACATTATAAAGATTCATATTCTGCTACAAATTATATAGCTTTTTGTAGACTTAGAACTGAATGTAAAACCCTTACAAGACAGTGTTATAAAAATTATATAGGTAATGCTTAATTATAAATATCAATACAAATAAAATTCTTCTTGAACTATGATAGCTCTTGAAGGAAAACAAATGTTTTGTCTTAAGTTTTTAATTGTATTCATTCATTTTTACTACTTCCATTGGCCACAATGAAATCTGGGTTAGATTATCTTGACATCGTTTCAAAATATTCTTTTTGCCCTATAAAAGGAGTGATTCATAAGAAAGATTTTGATTTCCTCTTTGAATTCATTTGGGGATTGTCAAGTTTTTACATTATTTGGGAGAGCATTATACAGTTTACTGCAGTAGCATGGACCTTTTTCAAAGAGGGAGAGATGGTGTTGTATTGTGTGAATGTTGTTGTGGGCTCTTGTTGAGTAGTTGTGGATGGATTGATTTTGGTGGAAGAGATGGAAGTTTTCTGTAACAAACATTAATGATTCATAAATAAAGATGCATGATAGTGTTAAGACTTTGTTTTTCATAAAAATATTCCTACAGAAGGTTCGTTGATTTACGTTAAAGATGAGTATAAGAGTTCTCTTTTGATATATGAAAAGTCTTAATGCGTGAGAGGATGTGCCCCAAAAAATATGCCATATTTGGGTGGCTGTATATGTGGGCATAGTAAACTGCAAGAAGGATGATAGCTGTCACTTTGTCACATAAGGATCTTTTAATGAAAATAGCAGTGCTGATTTTCTTAGAGATTGAGCTATTGTGATGGGTTCAGTCAAGGGTAACTGAAATATGTAAGCAAAGAAACTTTGTGTATGAAGATTGTAAGACAGCAGGGCTGTCACATGAGGTGAATTTGAGAGGTGATCGCCTCAGGTGGTATTTTTCTAGGAGTTGTATCATATTAGTGTCACAGCCGATCTGCACCTATGCATAATGAATTATGAGGATATTTTGTCTTTTTGTCTCAGGCGGCAGATTACCATGCAACGGCCCTGTAAGATAATCATCATCATGAGGTGTTCTGCCTCAAGGCAGGTCCCTGGCACCAGCATTGTCTCCACTCCTTTCTGTTCCTTGCCATTTCCTTCATTTCCTGATACTTTCTTTCAGGTCATCAAACATTTTTATTCTTCTACGTCCCCTTTTCCTTTCACCTTCTACTGATCCTTCCAGCACCATCAATAGTAAACCTTCTCCTCTCAAGATATGCCCTAACCAGTTACTTTTCCTCCTCTGAATTGTTTCAAGTAATCTTCTCTTCTCATTTACCCTTGTTAGTATTGCTTCATTCCTTATCCTATCCATTCACTTAACCTTCTCCATCTGCCTCCACACCCACATTTCAAATGCCTCTAGCCTTTCTTTCTCTCTCCTCTTTAGCGTCCATGTTTCATACCCATAAAGCAATACACTCCAAACATAGCACTTCACAAGACGTTTCTTCAGATTTAAATCCATTTTACTACATAGTACCCGTTTTTTCCTATTAAATGTTTCTTTTGCCATTGCTATTCTTGTTCTTATTTCTTTTTCACTTCTCCAGTCTTCAGTTAGCATGCTTCCCAAATATCTATACTGTTTTACTTGCTCCACTCTTCCATCCTTTATTGACACATTCATAATCTCTCTATCCCCTATTCTCATCACCTTTGTTTTCTTTATGTTCATTTTCATTCCATATTCCATCATCCTGTCTTCTAGCTTTGTAACCATTTCCTGAATATGCCTCGTTTCATCTGCCAAAATTACCATGTCATCAGCAAACCTTATACAATTTATTATTCTACCCCCAATACTAATTCCTTTATCATTCCCTATTCCATTGTCAATCATTTCTTCAGCATATATATTGAACAGGGTTGGCGATAAGCAGCAACCTTGCTCCTCTTCCTAGATCATACCATTCGGTCTGTGCATCTTTTATCCTCATAGCTGCTTTCTGTTTCATATACAGCTCTTTAATTAACCTTTTATCTTTCCAGTCTACTTTTTTTGCTTTTAGTATTTCCATCAGTTTTTCCCAGTTCACTCGGTCGAAAGCCTTCTCCATATCTATGAAGCACAGACTAATTCCTTTGTCCCTTTCTATATATCTCTCTCCACTCATTCTTATCAATCCTATTGCGTCTCTTGTACCTCTTCTCTTTCTAAATCCAAACTGTTCCTCTGCAATATTTTCTTCCATTTTGCTAATTAGTCTCCTGTTCATAACCCTAAGTAGAACCTTTGCTGCATGTGTAATTAAATGGGCAAATGGGGAGACCCGGGTTCGATTCTCGGTCAAGTACAGGATTTTTTCTCCTTCTCAAAGTTCAAAATTCAATTTCAGATTTATGCCCGCATGCATATTAAGTCATCTCAACACCTTTGTTTCTTATTGATTGTTCTGTGTTCACTGCATTTTCTTGTTCCTTGCTTTTTCGGAATTGGAATCATAATTGTTTTGACGAAATCCTCTGGCCACATCCCCTTGTCATAGATTGCATAACACAACTTCACTATTTCTTCCAGTCCTTCTTCATTAAGACACTTAAATAATTCTATTGATATCTCGTCTAACCCTATTGCCTTCCCATTCTTCATATCTTTTATTGCTTGTATCGAAACCCCTGTTTCATCTTCATTTATTTCATCCTGCTCTTCAATACGGAGATCCTTTGGTTTTTCATTTGATTTGTAGAACTCCTCCATGTATTCTCTCTATCTATTAAGAACCTCCTCTTCCTTATATAGAACTTTATCTTCTTTACTTGCAATCTCTTTCCCACATGCACTTGTTCTCCATCTATCCCACGTTACATTTTTTACTTTCTTATACTTCAAGTCATACATTCCTTTTCTCTCTAGATCTTCTATATCTGAGCATTCCTCCTCTAGCCATCTCTCTCTTGCTTTTTGGGTTTCTCTTCTTAGTTCATTATTCAGTTTCCTGTATTTCCTTTTTCCATCTTCATCAGTCCTGCTTTTGTATTGCCTTCTTTCTTCCATCTTTTCTATCATTTCCTTTGTCACCCATGGCTTTTTTATTCTTTTTCCTTTGAAAAATCCAATAGCCTGTTCTGCTGATTTCCTTATAGCCTTCTTTATCCTATTCCATGCTTCATCCACATTTTCCTCCGACACGTTTTCTCTTTTGATTGCCTGAGCTAATTTTTCTCCTATTCTTTCTTTTCCTACTGTGGCTATATTCTCTAAGTCCCATTTCCTAACTATCTTAGCCTTCTTAACCTTCTTCAAGGCTACTTTTATTTTGGCCATGAGGAGCACATGATCACTGTCAATGTCTGCTCCTGGAAGTTTATATGCCTTTTTTACTCAATTTCTGTATCTTTCTTCCACTAAAATATAATCTATTTGATATCTGGCTCCATCTCCAGGTGATTTCCACGTGTATAGCCTTCTCTTATGATTTTCAAACCAAGTATTTGATATGAACATCCTCTTCTCTTTACAGAACTTGACAAGTCTTTCACCTCTTTCATTTCTTTTCCCTAGTCCAAATTTTCCTACTACTTGGTCTTCTCTTCCCTCTCCTACCACAGCATTCCAATCGCCCATCACTATCTTGCAACAGTTTTTACCTTCCTCCTCCATAATATTTTCTATCTTCTCGTATATTTCTTCAACTGCCTCATCTTCATGTTGGCTGGTCGGCATATAAACTTGTAACCATTAATGGTACAGATGGTGGTTTTGTTTGCTTGGTAGAGATGAAATATTATAAAAGTTGTTTTATATAGGTTGAGTAATAAGTTGTTAGTTTCAGACCACATTTGAATTTTGTTTGTTGTAATACTAATAACAGAGGTTACTTGCCCCAGTGTTGAGGCTGTTAAAAATTGAGAAATGTCATCGGCAAAGAAAATTTTAGTGGAGTTTGCTAGATTTGTTTCAGGCTTGCTTATATCGTTCACATACAAAAGGAAAAGTAATGTCCCAAGGACAGATCCTTGTGGAATATCACAATTAGATATTGTTTGGGAAGAGTTGATTGAGATTTTCCAATTATGCAAATAATAGGGAAGTCTAACTATTTGTGGTTGAGATGAGATAAAAGACTGTATCCATGATAATGGTGACCCTCTGATGCCCAAGGAGTTCAATTTTTCATGTCAGATTTGATGGTCGACTGAGTCAAAAGCTTATTTAAAATCATAAAATATACCTACCAATTTTTGCTTGTCTGTAGCAGGGCTCTCCAAACTATTGCCCATGGGCAACATGCGGCCTGCAACCGCATTTAATGTGTCCCTTGAGCCTGTAATAAGTCTATGCCAATTTTTTTACTAGATATAACAATCAAGCAGTGTTGGAAAACATTATGTGTAACTTTGATGAGCATACTGAGGAAATACATTTCTTACATAATCCATTTAATTGTGGCCTGGAGAAGTTGTCACCACATTTACAAATGGAATTAATAGACATCCAATATAATGACATGTTAAAAGATAAATTTATCAATCGTATTGTGATATAAATGTCTTCCTGAGGAAAAATTTTCAGAGCTTCACACAAAGTATAAATTCCATCTTTGGTACTATCTACAATTGTGAAGACTTTTTCCACAATGAAATTTGTTAAGTCAAAATACAGATCTTGTTTATCTGATGAACATTTGCAATCAATTCTAATTATCAGCAATACAAAACTTACAAAAGTTATCAAAAATGTTGGCTGAGTTTGGGTCTGTTATTAATTTCTTGTTCTGCTTTAGCTCTAGGTTCTTTTGTTGGTACTATAGGATTGGGAAGAATTTTTAATGATATGCCAGGAGGCTTTGGTTGGGTTGATTTACTGATGTAATTGTCATTAAAAATTCTTTTTGCCATTTTTATTTGTAGGAATGTAGTTAGATAGCAGTTGGCTGTCATTGGAAGTTTCTGTTTTAAAATGAAGTGTTTTCAACTCAGATCCTTATATTTTAAGTTCTGGAGTTACCCAGTTTGATTTGGGGAAAGAGAAATTAAAGTGATTAATGAAGATGTTAAGAAAGGTGTTAAACTTGTCATCAACTGAGATGAGGTCATATACGTGTTGCCACATCACTTGAGATAACCTGGTCTTAAAAACCATATAGGTATCTCATTTGGGCCAACCTTCCTTTGTAGAATCGCAAATTGTTAATGAAGTTGGTCTTCATGGGAAGCACTAATAGCTGTGCTAAGTGGCCAGACAGAGTAAGATTAAGCATGGTGCTATTATATTGAAATAAGGAATTTGGAATGAAAATATTATCAATGGTGGTAGATGATTTAGAATTTATTCTTGTGGGATTAGAGATAGTAGGAGACAGTTTAAAAGAGGACGCTAAATCTAAAAATAATGATTTTTGGTGATTCTCAACATTTAAGTTAATATTAAAATCACTGTAGATGATAATGTTACATTTAGAGGATTTATATGAAGCTGATCTTTTATCAAGGTTAGATAAAAAGGATGTTGTCTCCATGTGATGACCTACAAATTAACATATAAAGAAATTGAAGTTTTTGTTAAATAAAAAGGAATTTTAATCTCCACTTGGTGACCTATAAATAAACAGAGAAATTGAAGTTTTTGTATTTGGAACTTCACAGCAACATATTCAGTCTCTTTCTGTGGATATTACTGGTATTGATTCTACATGATGTTAGACTTAGCATAAATAATAACATCACAATTTTTTAAGGTTTCTCGAATATGATGAAACTGATCTATAACAGTGGACAAACAGCACTTATTTCACGATCTCTTACAATTAGCCCAAGTTTTGACAAGCATAGGATGTCTTGTTGCAGTTCTTATATTTCTAATTGATTGATTTTACTCTTTAAACACTAGATTTAAGTGCAAGATTTTAAATTTGTTCTCTAGTCAACATATCATTGGTTTCAATTGTGATTGGATTATCGGTGTTTCATTTCTTAAACTGAAAGGCACAGGGGAAGGGCGAGATAAGTTTGAGGGATTAAAATTAGGGTCTGCGGTGGACTCTTTTGGATTGTTTTCCTGGGCATTATTGTTGTTGGTTTTATTGATAGAAGATGATCTTTGTTTGTGGAATGAAAATCTTGGAATGAATAAATATGAATATGACTGCTGGTAAACCTGATACCACAGCTAATTCGTTTTCTAATTAGTAAGCAAATTTTCTGGCTGATAGTATTCTTCCATTTATCTTGAGACATGGTAATATACTATTAACCTACCATACTGAGTCATGTGGTGCCAGTGTTCAAATCTGAGATAAGTCAGATATTAAAAATTACCGACCAATTGCGGTTCAGTAATTTATAGCCAAGGTGTTTTTAATCCCTAGTTTTTGGAAATATTTATCCACTTGTCAATCCTATAATAATTCAAGAACGGCATGGCTTTATTAAAGGCCGATCAACTGTTAAAAACTTTATAACATTCCAGAATTTTGTTTAAAGTGCTTTACAGAAAATAGCTCAAGTTGACGTTTTTTCATAACTGCAGTTTGTGTATTGCCGATGCTCGAGTGTCGTCGGTTGCGCAACCGACATCTCCGTTACATTTTTTTGTGGACGAGTTCAGGGTACAGAGACTTAAAGCATTTGTCTGAAAGATGAATGATTCTACAGATATTATAAAGAGGAAGGCGAACTGGGTTGGACATTACCTGAGGAGAGAGAGTATGATTAAAGACGTGTTAAAAGGAAAACTAGATGGGAAAAGGGAAAGTGGTAGGAAAAGGTTTCAGCTGATAGACGATTTGAAAGGGAAAGAGAGTTATCAAGATATGAAGAGGACAGCGGAAAATAGGAGTATATGGAGAACCAGGTTTAACCAAGAATAATCTCGGACCTGTCTACGGACAGACTACCTATGATGATGATGATCATATTTGAGCGATATATATCGTATATAACTTCACACACATTAAAGAACTTACATACACAAAAAATATTTATAAGATATCTAAATCTAACAGATATAATTATCGGCTTAAACGAAATTGTTCATTTTTACTGATTTTTAAAAAATACGGTACCTTTCTGGATAATTGTTCCTTTTGCTTATCAGATTTGGTACTTTTTCAGAAAATAGAGTGGCAACCCTGATCGTAATCGACTTAACAAATTCATCGAACTGTTGCGCTTTGACTCGAATAATATTTTTACTGTTTCTTAGTAACCTGGTACTGCTTAGTACTAACTTAAAGCCTAGAGTGATAAGGCGATTTTGGTTTGTTCTATCTGTTCGAAAATTTATGTAAGAAATTATAGTATAATAAGAAATGGTCTCTACGCGTGGTGTGAAGTTCAAATTTTGTGAAGGAGAGAAAGTGTTATGTTATGAACCAGATCCAACAAAAGCAAAGGTTTTATACGATTCTAAGGTAAGGCAACGGCAGGTAAATATCAAATGTACTTCGTGCATATACCAATGCATTTTAATTATTACACAACCTGCAGCAATTGATTATCGATGAAAAGCTTTGAATTGCTGTTAATGCGCTTAGCAACTTTTGTAGATTAATCGGATTTGACTTAATAATAATATCTTGATTGATCCAAGAGACACCATATACAGAATGAGGTATAGGATAAAGACAAAAGCACCACATTGTAAGGAATCAAATTAAAAAATCTTATACAAAATAGAAACATTTTTCAGATAGAAAATTACATGCAGACTTTTGAAATTTGACCAATTCTTTGATCTCTTTGATAGGTGACGGTAATCTGTTTTACAACTTAATACACATTGAGTTGTCCATTTTTGCTGACTTTCAACTGTTGGTGTGATACATGCAGATCATCTCCAACCCTGGTGTTGTGTTTTTTTTTAAATGATGACATATTCTTCTTCACATAAGAAACCACATTATAGAGATATATATACAGAGGACTCAATATTCCTGATTTTTTAAAAATAGGCTGACAATGAGCCTTGTAAGTTGCACTATATATTAGGCGTATTATTTTTTTCTATTTTAAAAACATAAATGATTAGGGAGAAGAGCCCCATAATATAATGCCATAGGATACTTGGGAATATAAAATACCATTTTTATTTATTCAGTTTAAGACATGAGAACATGTCATACATCGTCAAAAGTAAATAGGTACATCATTGCAATTTATCTGCCAATGCCATGGTGCCCTAAGAAAAACTCATCAACAGAACACGGGATTACATGACAACCATTACTTAACAATATTAATACAATGATTGTTTGGTCTCAGTGTGACTTTTTCAGGTAGAGCATTATATAACCTCAGACTCAAACCAAGGAAACCATTTAGTGTGTAATGTTTTTCTGCTACTCATAGGCTTAGGAGTGTCACTGTCTGCATAAAATTTCAGCAATTCGCTTTTTTGTTTTTTCAAGTCCTACACAGTGGACTTTCCTACACTATACTCTTCACAAAGTCTCTTAACTGAAGCGCCACTTTCTAGTTTTCTTAACAAGTCCACTTTTTGTTCAGGAGAAAGAGTTTTATGTTTACGCTTCATAATATTACTGGAGAGGTTTTCAGCTTTTGTTAAAGACAACCGAATATGACTCTGACACACTATTGAAAAAAAACGAGCATGAACACGACTGTATTCATAGGTGGGCGCAGACTGATGATACTGATAGAGCACAACCATCTCATCTACCAATCTTCTGTGTACAAAACAAAATTCCCCTAATCACAGCCCCCTCTCTTAATTTCTCACCTCCACTACTTTCCTGACGATTCTTACATGGACGGAAGCGAGCGCACGGAGGGGAAGTCTGGAAGCCGTATGGCTCGGAAAAAGAAGGGGAACATAATATGTAGCAAGTCAATTTCCTTCATTAAAAGTTTACTTTATGTATACTTTATATGTGCCTTGAACTGCTGCTTCCAAATTGGTTCTGAAGTTGTCGAAATTTCTTACGACGCGGTGTGTTTACCAATCTGTAGCGGAATAGGCAACCCGCGAAACATCGCATTTCAAAAAAATGCCGGATTTTTTAAAATTCCGGATTTTTGAATGCCGGATTTATGAGGTTCTACTGTATTATCAACGATTAAATTATAATCAACACTTTAAACATGTGTGTTATTTACTTTTCAGGTCTTGGAAGTCATTGTGAACAAAGATAGCCGTGGTAGAAAAAGTGTTGAGTACCTTATTCACTTTCAGGTAAGCATTTTAAGAAAATGCAAAAAATTGCAACTATGTATTTTGAAATTCCACTTTTTATTTACAAACTTTCAGCCCAGATTTGACCTATTAGCAACTTATATATTAAATTCACTTTATATGTATATATATATATATTGTAATGTCTCGGGCAAAATTAGAACATTTTTGCCAAGTGCCGATGAAGTGACGCCCCGTTACAGTAACTCGAATTCCCGCGCCAATGACCCGCCTGTTTTGCACGTGGCCCTCACTCATGTTCTCTGTTCCCGCCAAAGCTCTCTCTCAGCCACGTGTGCCAATGAGTCAGAGTGGGCGTATATAAGCAAGGCATATGAGCCCTCAAAAGGAGATGCTATGTGAGAACAGAAGGAGATACTATGTAAGAGCAGGAGAAGGTGCTATGTAAAAGCCAGAGGAGAAGCTAGGGACAGTCTGCTGATCATCAACTGCGATTACAGCATGAAGAGGAAAAGCTGACAACTACTTACCACACCAGCTGCAGCGACATTACAAAGTCATCTAGCCCCATTGGGGGACCTCTTCACCAGGAACACCATCACCGTCCAGTCACCCATCTGAACATCGACCTTTGCATCACGATAAGTAATAGACAGTATACATGAACTATGTAAAAAACAGGAATGGCTGTTGTTCACAGTCTCATAGTTCAATGAAGGGATCGTGTGTTAATTATTATTATATGACTGCGTCGATTCACTAATTGGTGATCAGCATATTTTTGTCTAACAGTTTAATTGGTGAATCTTTGCATGCAACCAATTGTCATTTTCATAACTTGTTTTAATATTAATGCATCTATTTTTGTAACAAAAAAAGCAAGCAAGCTTAATGTTTTCCTGAATATTCTGTATAGTTACTACTAACTGTAAGGATTAAATGAATTATTTAACCAACTATGGTCTAAAGTTTCCTATGTGTATTCCATTCCACAATCCACTTTTAGTCTCAAGCAGAGGTATTAAAGACGGTATCAATATGTTACGTTATTATATATATATATGTTTTGGACCCCGTCTAATCTGAAAAAACCAAAGCTGCTTGCAGGGTTCGAACCACCTCACCTGAGATGATCAACGTGTAAGACGAGTGATTTAGTCACCTCGGCCCCACCAGCGTTAGTGCTGCGATGTTAATTTGTATTTGCCTGGTAAGATAGATATATAATATTAGTGGCATTTCTATGTTTATTTTTTTTAAATTATGTTTTCTTTTTAGTTGTTTATTTTTATAATTTCATTATTTGGACAGCAGTTATCACATTATTTGTACTATATAACCTTAGCTTTCCTTTTAAGTGTTTATATTGTTGAAGCGAATCTGAACAAATACAAACATCCATCATAGCAACGAGATTAAACAAACTATTGTCATTGTTCATGGTCTCTTTATTTTAATGTGGATTTGTATTGATACGAGTATTCTTATGTTTTTTAATGGATATTTCTGTTAATAATTGTAACTTTTTATTTATCGTCGTTATTATTGATAATAAGTTTTTATAAAATTTTTTATCTTTATTCATTTAAGATTATTCTGAAAACTGTTTTCCATATGAAAAGGCCATTGGAAACCTTATTGATGATCATCAGTTTCACTCCTACTAGTATCTAAAGCTGAATTACTCTGAACTAGCAGTATATTTTCATTGATTTTAAGAAATATGAATGGATGTCAGTATTTTCATTAATGAAACAAAAGATACTATCAAACTTACTACTTATATACCAAACATTCTTACGTTTACCATTGACTTCTCTATTCTGTCTTCCATTCTCTCAACTGTAAAAAGATAAAAGGTTAAATATAGAGACCCCCACATCACTCAACTGCTGGTAGACCCTTTTGCAACTTTTTACGCCCATGCAAGCAGAAAGGTTATCATAATTATATTATAATTTATTCATATTAAAGTATTAACTATGTAAAAGTTGGTTATAAAAATTCATTTTTATATCTTCACTTGTCCTTTATCTGAGGATGCTTGTGTAAGGTGAAAACCGGGTTGTAAGTTTATTAATAAAAAGTGGAATTCCAACATACCTTATTTCTCAGCTTATGAGATAACTCAGGTTTTGAAATAGAGATTTAAGAAAAAATTAATGTATGTATTTTGCCGTACGTAATTTACAGGAACATAAATCTATGCACCAAGATAATCAAGCAAAACAAAATTTATTAATCATAGAAGCCTGAAAAATTGTAATCAATGCTGCTACAGTCATCAATACTACCATTTCCAAATAAAACTTTTCTTTTTTCATATAGTTGGTCATCTTCACTGCCTTCTGGTGCATTGCTAATACCACATCTTATTTTTTACCAGGAGTTATTCACCTACTTACAAATTATCGAAATTGAGAGTCATCCTGTTTGTATCATGTAACGATTTGGAGCCTCCATCCTTTTGGTCCATTCCTCAATTCCTTAAATGACTTATTAACTGTTGCATCCAGAGGCTGTGATTGACTGGTCAAATCATCAGGAATCACTGCAACCTTTGTCTTCAATTCTGTAACAAGTCATTTCGTTGACTCAGTTATTTTTGTCTTGAACTGATCGTCCACTAATAGCAATGGTTTTTAAGATGACCACTTGGATGCTTTGACCACACTTGCTCCAAGCATCCATCCCTTATCATGAACATAAACGAAAATTCTTGTGTGTGGATTTTTATCTTTTGGCAGCGTTTTTCTTTTAGATATTAATGATGCTGGCAGTTTTGTGTCATCAGCACAACATTCAAGAACAGCAGTGTAGTTGGTCTTTTCATGACCAGAAATTGTTAGATTGGCTGAAGGTTGTTTGGGGTCGCGTTATATTCGAGGTTTAGTTTTTTCTTGAAAACTTTCCAAAAATTTTAGGGTCGCGTTATATTTGAGGTCGCCTTATATTCGGGAAAATACAGTAATTCATTCAGGAATGAAATTCAGGCAGTAGTGGATCAATGCCTAGCAGAGCAACATAATGTGGAGATTGCCTGTATTTTTTCAATAAGTATTTCAGCTAAATTTTGCCAAAAACTAATATTTCTGGGTTTGGTAATTTTAGAATTATTCCAAATTTTGTAAGACCACATATTTTTTGCTAAAATTAGTTGGAATTATTAGCATGATATTTTAAGAAACACCCTGTTACTCATAGGCTTAAACAAGGAAAATTTCAGAGGTTTTATATGGTGTCATTATATTGTACTTTATTGGTAGGTACTCAGTGAGGTACAGTATTTCTAATAATAGCAGAGTTATGCTTTAGTTATCTATTACATACTAGCTGTAAGTACCTGTCGTTGCTTGGGTTTTGAAGTCAAGACAAAAAATATTGAGTAGGATTTGAGAATAAAACTAAGTAATGGAACCAAGTTTATTGCAATGCTTAATGGTATGCAATATTTCTTGTCTGCCCATCTTTTGTCCAAATAAATTAATTTTTCCCACATCCTTAATCGATGAATTTGGCGACTTTATTTTTTATCAATTAATCATAATAAACAGTCGATGGAATCACTTTTAAAATATAGTTGTTTCACTCAAATTGATTTCCAGTGGAAGAAACTTCATCATATTATGTGGTTATGATTCTCAAAAACATTAGGACCTTGTGCATGAATGGTAAGCTCTAGGGATGCAACTGGTGGAAACACGTTTGAAGATATAACCAAATTAAGCTTAACCATATGTTATCCCATGCAAAGGCCGATTTTGTGGTTCTAATTTGTCACATGAATATTTTAAAGTTAAATCTACAAAACAAAATGAGTTCCTGGACTTTGAAATCGAATTTGGTGATAAAAAGTGTGTTGGTATGACATAAAAAGTGTTATTATAACACTGAACAACAATTTTGATCGAAAAATTGTTTCCTAACATATAACACATGATTCTGGATGCCATTTTATAAAAAACTATTTTTTTGTTTCTTACCTAGGTGATACAGGATTAAAATGTTTTTGCTGATGACTGTCACTTATATGATGCCTCTGGCACGTCTCTGGTAAGACCCCAGCAGTAATCAGCAAGCATGGTAGGGCTTCATCTTCCTTGATACCACTTTTCCATCACAGAAATGTCTTGATAGAAACACCTCCCATGCTCATCGCTAACAACTCCTAGGTTCTCGGGGAAAAAATCCAAGTGCAAGTGAAGGTAGTGAAGCTTAAGAGACATGTGACACCCCATTTCTTTGTATGATTGGAGCAGTCTTTCTATTATTTTCTCATAGTGGGTAGCTTTATAATTCCCTAAAAAATCAGTGCAGACATACTTGAACACTGTCCAAACTGCTGATTCAATTTCTTTCAAAGTAATATCAAAACTCTTGCCCTTCATAATACGAGGTGCTACCCAAAAGTTCCGGGAATTTGTGCATAAAAAAATTACGCTAAGTCCTAATTTCCACCATCCCCTTCAAAGTAGTCCCCTTGTGCTTTTATACAGTGTTCCTAGCATTTTTTCCATGATGCGAAGCATCCTTGGAAGTCTGCAGGTGTGAGCATGTTAAGCACCTCTTGCGATTCTGCCCGGATTTCCTCAATCTTGGCAAAACGTCGCCCTTTCAGCCGGAGTTTCATTTTGGGGAACAGAAATAAGTCGCAGGGGGTGAGGTTAGGAGAGTAGGGGGGTGGGGGATGACTGTCATGTTTTTGGAAGCCAGGAACTGCCTAATAACGAGTGACGTGTGGCCGGGCGCATTGTCATGGTGGAGCACCCAGTCATTGTTGTGCCACTTGTCTGGGCGTTTGCGTCGGACGTTCTCCCTTAACTGCTTCAAAACATTGCAGTAAAACTTTTCATTGACACTTTGACCGGCTGGGAGGAATTCTTTGTGGACGATCCTGTCGACATCAAAAAAATGATCAGCATGGACTTGACATTGCTGCGAACTTGGCGCACTTTTTTTGGCCGTGGTGAATTTGGCGACTTCCACTGTGACGACTGCTGCTTTGTATCAGGTTCATAACCATAAACCCAAGATTCATCACTATAGTTATGACCTTGGAGATGAAGTTGGGGTCATCTCTTAACTTCATTTAGAAGCTCCCTGCAGACAGCAACGCGATGGTCTTTCTGGTCGTTGCTCAGCAGTCTCGGAACAAATTTTGCAGAAATGCGTCTCATGTTCAAATCCTCCGACAAAATGCATTGACACATCCCGTACAACAGTCTGACAATGCCACAAACGTCATAGATTGTTCACCTTCGGTTTGCCAGGGCAGCCTCACACACTTTTGCGATGTTTTCCAGAATTGTGCTTGTCGACGGTCAACCAAAACGCTCATCATCGTCGACAGATGTCCATCCGTCCTTGAAATGTTTGTACCAAAGGAATGTTTTGCTTTGGCTTAAAACATCATCACCAAATGCTTATTTGAGCATTCTGTGTGTTTCTGCTGCCGTTTTGCTGAGTTTGAAGCAGAATTTGATGCAAATTCTTTGCTCCTTAACATCAGCCATTTCAGTTCTAAACGAATTCGCAGAACCACTCAAACACGACATTACAAAAATGCACAGAACTTGCGAACACGTGCACTCAGCTAGCCACCATGTTGCACACTTATTCACAAAGGATACTGCCAGCACTACCTAGCGCGAGTGGCCATACTACAAGCGGTTCCCGGAACTTTTAGGTAGCACCTCTTATCTCGAATTTGAGGCCCAACAAAAATTACTTCCTCGATTTTTGTCTCACTTAATCAGGGAAACTTTTTTCTTAGATACAGGAACCCAGGACCATCCTTATTCATTGCTTTGACAAAGTTGTTCATTAGGCCAAGTTTAATGTGGAGTGGTGGTAATAAAACTGTTGCTATCAACTAGTGGATGATAAGAAACTGTTTTTTGTCCAGAAACTAAGGTCTGTTGCTTTTCCCAATGCTTAATGGAGTAATGTTTATCCTTACATCTGCTATCCCACTCGTAAATGAAGCAGTAGTACTTTGTATGTCCTGACTGCATATCTAATAAGATAGATATCACTTTTAAGTCACCACATATACTCCAAGTGTATTTATTGTAATCAACTTTCTCAAGTAGTTTCCGCATATTTTCATAAGTTTCCTTCATGTATACTGCATTAGCAACTGGTATGGAAGGATTTGTGTAGGAGAACTGCCTTCAGACTCCATTTTGAGGAATCTATAAATAGTCGCCATTGGTCGGTTTTATGCTCTTGTCCTAAAGCAGCCATGAGCCCATGGACATCTTTACAGAAAACCAAATCACTAGCAGATGCAAAAAACTGAATAAAATCTTTTTTGTGGTTGCAAAATATTGAAATATTCGTGTTACTCTGAAGCAGATTCCATCCTTGCAACCTTGAACCCAACAATTCAGCTTGAGTTTTTGACAAATTCAAATCCCTGACCAAGTTGTTCAGTTCTTGTGAGATAAAATGTGGGTCAGCTGATGCAGTCGGCTGGAACTCTGGATCAGAAGTTTCCTGTTCCATTGGAACATCACAGTCATCATTTTCATTGTCAATGGCCCATGTTTCTGGAGGTGTAGGAATCGGCATATCTTCACAGTGTGGCACCGGTCTCATGGCTGATTGGTATTGTCAGATACTGAATAGTATGTTTAGACTTCAGGGAAATCCCGGATATTTTCGTTAAACAGAAATAGCCGTCCGTTACATGATCTCTCTGTTCTCACCACACCATAGGAACGGCAAACGGCATCGACTGATGAGAACTTTTCAGCCATCCCCTTAGATATATAGCACAATTGACACATGATATGAGGAACCCATGGTTTGTCTTGGATTCCTATTTTGCAACCAAATTATAGCTCGTATGCTTTCTTAACCCTTAGAGTGCCGGGGAGCACGATCGCGCTCCTCTTATCTCTCGCGAAAAGTGCCAGGAGCGCTATCGCGCTCCTTCTGCAGTCGCTTGATTAGATATTAGTAGTGCACTGTTTTCTCACAGATGGCACCTGACGACAGTGCAATTATGATTTCGAACGTATCTAATTCAAAACTTGACCACTGGCGTTTCTCTGCGTTTTTTCGTATACATGCTACGTGTTTATGAACTTGACCTAGATTTTGCAACCATTAAAAACTCAAAATGGCGTCAACCTCTAAGAATGTGTTAAATACTGACGACGATATAGCTAATTATGTCAATTCCCTTGGTGAAGATGAGGATTATTTGGAATCTAACGAAGAAGAAGAAAGTCCTACAGGAAGTAATGTACACAGTCCCATAGTTTCAGAGTCAGAAAGTGATTGTAGTGATTTTTGTTCCTTGGAAACAAAAACGAATTCCAGTTATAAGTGCAAGTTCAGATAGTGATAGCGTTTCTGAAAATATTGAAAAGGATATCGATGATAATTGCAATATTCCTGTTTTTATGGAAATTCAACCTAACCATGAGACACCATTCCAGTCTGTTCCTTCCTTCCTTGAAACACCTGGTGCAAAGCATGCTCCTCCCCATGATGCCAAACCTATACAATATTTTGATATGTTTTTCACTTTGTCTTTGTGGAACCTAATGGTGACTGAAACTAACAGATATGCAAATCAGTTTTTGGGCTCACAGCAGCAAATATCACCCAATGCTAGAGTTAGAGAATGGAGGCCTGTAAATGTCCTGGAAATGAAAGCATTTGTGGCTGTACTATTGGAAATGGGAATTACTCGCAGGCCTACCATATTCTCATACTGGGTTAGAAATAGTAGAACCATTCCATGGTTTGGGAAAATGTTCTCTAGAAATAGATTTCAATTGATCTTGAAATTTTTTCACCTTGTTGACAATAAAACTGTTTCAACCAGGTCACCAGAATTATGATCCCTGTTCAAAATTTAACCCCCTTGTTGAGCATGCAAATAGGATGTTCAAATTTCATTACACACCACACCAGTACCTCAGCATTGATGAATCTTTAGTAGGCACAAAATGTCATTCAACCATAACACAATATCTTCCTAATAAGAAGCACCACAAGTGGGGAATAAAATTTTGGATGTTGTGTGACTCTGTTGTAAATTATTGTTTAGGTTTTTTCTGCTATAAAGGTGCAAAATGTGAGGTAGATAAGGCTGAGATTAAAAGGAATGGCCTTGGTCATGTAGTAGTGACCAAGTTGCTCCAACTAGGGAACTACCTAAATAAGGGATATCATGTTGTAATTGACAACTTCTTCACCAGTATTGCTCTGGCGAAGTACCTGTTTGAAAATGCAACTTATCTCACTGGAACAATAAGGTCTAACAGAAGGGGCCTTCCAAAGGATATTAAAACAGGGTATGATGTGGGACAGGTGAAATATTTCCGTAGCGATGAGGTTCTTTTGTGTGGATTTAGAGAAAAAAATCTAAAAAAAACCAGTGTTGCTTGTTTCAACCCATGCCGTTGCTGAGAATGAAACCTTGCAAAGAAGACGATATTCGCAGGAAAGACAAAGAACAAAGCCAGCAATAATAAACCAGTATAACAAATTCATGGGAGGAGTAGATGTATCAGATATGATGCTCTACACCTATCTAGATGAAAGAAGAACATTCAAGTATTGGAAAAAGGTGGTTTTCAGTATCTTTGCCAGGATGGTGTTAAACGCTTACATAATATACAAAGAGAACACCTCTGGCAAAATGATGTCTCGCCTCCAGTTCACTTCATCCATTATAGATGCACTTGAGGGAGAATGGCTAGCAGACAAGAGGAAAACGTCGGTTGCACCTGTACCAACGAAACATGCGGATGGTGCTTTATTACAAAAATTGCCCGGCCGGAACTTAAGAAGGTGTGCAGTATGCAGCAACATAGATGGGGGACCAGTAAAACGGTCTAATACTGTGTGTGCCAAGTGTGGGAAAGGGCTTCATGGGCTATGTGTAGGAAAGCACAACTGTTAGTGATTGGGGAAACGTATGGTGTACCTACGCATAATTTTTTTTGTAAGAAAAAAGTGAAAAATTTGTTTTGCAATATCGAATGGACCTAGGAAGGTGATTTGTTTTGTGTATGCAAACAATATGCTGTAAATTGAGGATATATTATCAATAACTGATTGAAGACAAAATTATACCGTCATTTCTGTATTAAAAGTTAACATTTATTTTATTTTAACATTATCTATTATGTTAATATTTTAAAACAAATGATATTTTATAATACAATCTTCAAATAATATATGTCAAAGATGAAACAAAATGTTATAAAGGTTTCCTTAAATTTTTGAATATATAACTTGACTTATGTGTGATATATAATTTTTTTCCTAAACTATTGTAAAATCTGCAAAAACACTTCGGCACTTTTAGCATAGTTACTAGGAAATTGCCTGGCACTCAAAGGGTTAATGATAGGCATAATAGTTCTTCTATGCGATTTAGTTGTAAATTCCCCACACACACAACAAAAACTGTCCACATCATTAATACACGTTCGCAGCATTCCGAAGGTTGATACACACTCGGTCACTGCTAACAGCACTCTATACTTGGTCTGGTGGATAAACCCTCCACGGAATGGAATGTTTCAGTCCGCCACTGAGAGTCCACCACTGAGAGCCTATGTTCATCATCATCATCATCATGTGAAACATGGACGCTAAAGAAAAGAGAGAAAGAAAGACTAGAGGCATTTGAAATGTGGGTGTGGAGGCGGATGGAGAAGGTTAAGTGGACGGATAGGATAAGGAATGAAGCAATACTAACAAGGGTGAATGAGAAGAGAAGATTACTTGAAACAATTCAGAGGAGGAAAAGTAACTGGTTAGGGCATATCTTGAGAGGAGAAGGTTTACTATTGATGGTGTTGGAAGGATCAGTAGAAGGTGAAAGGAAAAGGGGACGTAGAAGAATAAAAATGTTTGATGATCTGAAAGAAAGGGGAGGGTATCAGGAAATGAAAGAAATGGCAAGGAACAGAAATGAGTGGAGACAACGCTGGTGCCAGGGACCTGCCTAGAGGCAGAACACCTCATGATGATGATGAGTCGCAAAGAAACAATCCTTTTCACTATATGTCGGTTTTTTCAGTAGGTGAAGATGATTTTTTGTGAATTTCTCGAAATCAGTGGATGATGACAACTTTGTAAGTTCAGATTTGTTGTCAGCATCAAAAAAGCACAAAATTCCTGTATCACACCTAAGGAAAGAAAAATCATGTTGTTTAGTGTAATCTAATAAGTATAATGGGCTTAATAGATGCGTACATATGTTCAATTGAAAAGAAAAGAAAGTGTACATAAAGGCATTTAAGGGAGGAAGAAGTTAAAGATTATATTTTGGTTGAAATTAATGACTTGTCATAGAAGTTTTCTTATTGTAACTTCTGTGATATCTTTCAATTTTGTTGTTCTTGAAGTCGTAAATGCCTTTGGTCATTAGTTTCTTTCGCTCTTTGACTTGCCTGTCTGTCTTTCTTTTTAATGTCTTAAATTCCTTTCGTCAGTAGTTTTTGTAGCTCTGACGTTTGCCTGCCTCACTCTTTGCTCTTCAAGTGTTTTATTTCTTTGACAGACATTTTCTGCATCTCTGGTGAGAACCATTCTTTTGAAATTGACCCTATTTGAATCTGAGAATAATCTTCTGTTTCTTTTAGGGATGATTTCTTATTTGAACCATTGATTTGGTGAAAATAATAAAAATTAAAATGAGATTGTTATAGAATTAAAGGATTAATTATTCAGGTATGAATATTTTTTATATTCAGTTTTATTGTTGAGTAACATAGTGACCAAAAAAGTATAATCCAAAACTTTTACTTAGTAAGTACAGAATCTTACCTTCCTTGCAATTATCCCAAAAGCATTAATACCATAAAGACCTGCATATAGGACACTTTTTTCCAAATTTTCGAAGCTAAAAAGTAGGGTGCGTTTTATACACAGGTACATAATATTTCATGTTTTTTTCTCTATGAAATGTTCGATGAAAAATAAACAGCTGCAAACTAATATTTATTAACCATCAAAGTGTTTTAATTAAAATAAAACTTTTTAATATAATAATATTATATTATTACTAGTAGTTGGTGCTTGCATACTGCAAGCATTTCATCTCACCTTGAAAAAACATTAATTTTTCAGACAGACATTTCATCATTACAAATAGTCTTTTAATTCTAACAATTTCACATCCGCATCGATTTTCGTTTTTCCCACGTAAAAATAATAGTTTAAACAATCCCCAAATGTTGCAATTTAAAAAATTTTAAACTTTCTTCATTATGGGGTACCGATGCTACACATTTTAGCCAAATTTTAAAGTTATAGCACTTCTAGAAGTAAAATAATATTTTTCTAATTGTTTAAATTTAAATAATTTTTAACGGCCGCCGCAATTCATATATGGTAATAGCGAAATGTTTATTAAACCAAATTCACTACTCTGTAAATAATTTGATAATTTCAGCTTCCTAACTCATCCCGTAGTACCTAAACAGTTATCTATTTGTTCAAACTTTAAGAATTTTTAACTGCCAAACAAATTAAAATATCATAATTTCTCTAATCCCTATTTCGTTTTTTTAAGAATTCTACTTAATAAAGAAATTTCAACTCCGTAGCACATTCGGAAATACATAAACCTTGAAAATTTGTTTAAACAATTGCGAATTTTTAGCGGCCGCATTGTTGCACTTTTTCATGATTTTCGTTTTTTCTAGTCGGTTTTGCACAAAATCCTACCTAAGAAAAAAATTTCAAATCTCCAGCACATCTATAAGTGCCTAAACATTAGTATCCTCCTGTTATTATGTTGTATCCTCCTCCTCTGTAAGGAACGTCCATATATAATGATTATCTTATGGTCCCATTAGTAAGTATACCAAGTTTTAAGTCTCTAAGTTCCTTGGTTTTCAAGATGTGCTGTCCACACAGACACACTGCTTTTAATTAATAGAGATTGCCACTTCTTACTTATGATATAACTAGGTGTGATAGAATTCGACGTTTTTTTTTCAAAAATCGACCATTTAAATCGAAAATTATTTCCCTGAGAGATTTTTGATGAATATCAATGCTTAAAATTACTACTACTACTACTACAGGTTTGGTAGTTTACGACGTTTAATTTTCTTAAAAATCAACGTTTATTTTAATACATTTTACTAGACTTGGTAGTTCTCGACGTTAATATTTCTTAAAAAGCGACCACTACAATTGTTTATTTTTCCTAGAAGACATACATCAAGGTTAATTTTTTTACATTTAATTGGGCATTTTAGTTTTCGACGTTTATATTTTGGCTATAATAATCCTAGGGGTAACCAGAAATACACACAAACATCGACGTTTATATTTCTTAAAAAGCGGTATCTAATATTGACGCTTATTTCTATACATTTCATCAATTTTTATCTAGAAAAGTTATCAATTGAATTCCTTCTAATTAAATTTAAATAAAAGTGTATGAATAAAATAGCTTCTTTTATGCTGCTTTGTTTGTTATTATCTATATTTTGGCGAATGTGCTGTTGTTGACTTTGACCACCAACCTGGAACAGTTAATTTTTCGCAATAAATCAGAAAGTATATTCTGCTCAGTAATTCGTGCCCCTTATTCACAATGTCGTGATCATTAGTGAGAAATTAATGTGACATGAGTATAATGCACATCCTAATGTATGATTGAATATTTTGATGAAAAATATGATCTTGTTGAGTAATAAACCTCTATGAATGCGGAAAAAAGTCCAGAATGCATATATGGAACAATGCTCCTTCGATAGCAATGCTAAACAAAGCACGGGACCCACTCTCAGATAGATTATATAAATTTTATGACGGTGCTTTTGGAAATGCCATATGGCAATCGGTACTCATTTTTCAGTCCTGGGAAAACTTTCATTTTGCCTCTTGGAGGAGATTATGTCGTACAGAGGATGCAATAACCGTTTGCCGACATTTTCTGTAAATTGAGTCCAAAGTGCGTATGAATTATCGGATATGGTCGAGGATAAAGAAAGAGCACAATAAACTGATCATAATATTTTGTCCTTTACCTTTGGATTCCACGGCTGCTCAGTATGTGCCCTTAAGACAGTGGCTTAAAGCAAATTCCGAATGTTGTGTGGCCATTTAGTATGACAAATACAGACTGTCTCTAACGTTTTGGATGGTTGGTGGTAGTATATGTTAAGTTTGAGAGTGGATAACCAAGTTTTAAAATCATGATGCGTAAATGTAGAAAATATACACTTATCAAGAATTCATTTTCGTTGAATTTAAATTTTTTTAAATTCGTTTTTATCAACATTTATCGATTTAAATCGAATCCTACCATGGCCATGGGCAGCGGTCATTTAAAAATGATGCTGTTGCAGTGGCTGTTCATGGGGATGTTGAGGGGATTGCTGGAGTCAACACATAACTGAACCCTGTAATGCCAAGAATTCCTGGACCATTGAAACATTTTGACATGTTATTCATTGTCATCACAGCCGCTTCAATGACATTCCACAGCTTATTCCGTGTATTATATCTTGGGGCATAAACGATGCTCTTCAGATGGCTCCACAAGTAGAAGTTGGCAGGAGTGAGATCAGGCAATTGTAGAGGCCACATAACTGGTCCATTTCATCCTATCCATCGACATTTGAATGCTGTCATTGCAGATACCTTTTGGCATAAAGATGTGCAGTGGCTGCACTGTTACACTGTGCTTCCCCGTACAGCAATATCATATCTGTCTATTCGTGGAATGAATAATCAGCATTACATGCCATTCTTAAATATATAACTTGAACACCAGAACATCAACAATTATCTAGTTACCTTGTCTGTAGACTGAATGATTGCTTTTTGTATCACAGTGCTGCCTCATTACCATATCTCGCTAACGAAACAGTTGTGACCATACTTTTATATAAAAGTTTTTGCTTACCTGTTGGTGTAGAACAGGTGTGGCCAACCTGCGGTATGTATGCCACTAGTGGCACGCAAAGCTATTGTGAGTGGCACGCCTCCCGATTTGGAAAAAATAACTTTAAAATATTATGAAAGTGATTTTCAAAATAGTAATTGTAAATAATAAAATAAAAAGATTGGAAAGGTTTACTCCGTGTCGGAGTGCACAAACTTTCCAAATGCGTTCTTTGAGATTTCACAATGTTCTCAATATTTTTCGCTCAGATGAGAACGAGAAGCTAGTGAGGTACGTTGTAAAATAGATGTAGGTCTTCATGTAAAGTAATCGCAATTATTGTCCGATTTTAACCAAAATTGCAGTCGGTCGACCAATTAGCAAAACTCCCCAATACCAAATTTCATCAAAATACATCCAGTGGTTCCCGAGTTTTAACATGCAGACGGAACGACGGAAACGACCTCCCCTATATGCGTTCACTTCGTGCACTTCTTGCAAAGAATGCATAATAATATGTAATTCTTTACGTAGCTAAGAAAATGTTAGATAGCACCAGGAGCGGATCAAAAAACTTCCCAAGGGGACGATCCTGATAATTTATAATAATTACAAGTAAAGTAACTCATATAAAATTTAATTATCATATAATTTCGAAAGTGAACATAAGTTCAATGCCAAATAAATAAAAAGTTATGCTGGCAAGAAAAATCAAGATATGGGGTACGTTTTATGATGAATCCAGAGAGAGGGGGATCACTCTCCCTTGGATCTCCCACTGGGTGGCACGTGACACATTTCCGACAAAATATGTGGCACATTAAAGAAAAAGGTTGGACACCTCTGGTGTAGAACATGATGCTTATATTTAAGGTATGAATTTAAGAATAACCCTGTATATGTGTGTGTGTGTGCATATATATATATATAATCATTTTGTCTATATATATATATATATATATATAGACAAAATGATATATATATATATATATAGAGACAAAATGATTGGGGTTGTAGGCTGGCATGCCCAATGTGCAAAACACCTGGTCCCTGTGTCCAGAGCAGTTTCCTGTTCGAGGTGAGAAATCGTGTACCTAAGCACCCGGTGTTAAGGCAACCCATCCATTGGGCAGCTCACTCACTGCATCTCTATCCTCTGGATCTTTTTGTTTGGGGTTGCATCAAGAGTCTCATGTTTGAGAATGCAGTCGGTCAAGAAATGAAGCTTTTCCCTTTTATCCAGGCTGCTTGTGATTCAATCCGCAACATGGCAGGAATTTTCAAACGAACAAGGCAATCATTGTTCAGAAGATTCATGTTGTGTTTGCATGTTGGAGGTGGCCAGTTTGAGCACCTCCTTTAATGAATCTTGTCTCATACTCAGTACAATAATTGTGGATTAATAAGACATGCTGTTATGTCCCGAAGTTCCAATTTCTTTTTCTTCTAACTCGGCAAACATGTGCCACCAAATGCACAATCTGTTCACTTGTTCCTACAAGCAGTACTAAGTAAACAGAGTGAGCAAAACTTTTCACTTTGCACCAAGGCAGCGTATCACAGATGGTGTGCAAAGCACAAGGATTGCCTTAACATCTGGCACTTAGGTACAAGATTTCTCACCTCGTAGCTCGAACAGAAAACTGCTCCGGACACAGGGACTGGATGTTTTGCACTTCGGGCATGCCGCCCTACAACCCCTATCATTTTGTCAGTATAATTTAGGAATACCTTGTGTGTATATGTATGTATGTATATGTAGTTCTCTTATTTCATTGGTTTCATATGGATTAATTTAATATAAACATAAGCTGTATCTTAGATATGTAAAGTTTTTATTGATATTTTTTTCAAAGGGCTGGAATTCATCTTGGGATCGCTGTGTTGGTGAAGATTATGTTCTTAAAGACACAGATGATAACCGAAGATTACAAAGGACCCTCTCTGACAAGGCCCAGTTACAGTTGTGAGTGTTATATCAAATCAGTTCTCTTCTTGAAAATATAGCAATATACACCAAACGTAAAGTTTTATATATAGCTATGTTGATTTTAACAAAAATTTAATATTACTTTTGCTTGTCTGTCCAATATATTTTAATTCCTGTATTGATAGTGCTTGTTTTTTTAATTCCAATATGTTTAAAAACTAATTATTTAGCTCAGCTTGTGGCTTTTATTGAATAAATTATGTAACTCTATAAGCTATGAAATGATAAAATTGCAAGTCTGCAAAAGTGGGTAGGAATCAGTTAGAGAGAGATCCAGAATCTCTGTATATGGAAAATCAGACTAATTGCCTCTCCTAAGTACATTCCAGTTTACAATGACTCAGTTCTATAGCTAAAAGTAGTGGGAGAGTGAGAAAGCCTTTTGTAAGGGACTGCTGAGGTGCAAAAAATAATTTCTCTCCTCACAGGTGCTGTGAACATCAAATACTTCAGAATTCAATGAAGTCAGCACAATACCAGTTAGTTTGTGGGGGACCTTAATGTTTGAATGCATATATTGTATAATAATATATAATGATACATAAATTGCAGAAATGCCAACATGCACTACTATGGGTTTGATCTATAAGCAGAGCTGCGAGAGTATCCTTGCTCTTTCCCCATTTCCAATTTCCTCCCACTATTCCACCTCTAATGTGTCAGGATCAATTTTTGGCAGCTTGGATTTTAGCGGTTGAAATGTTTGACTCTTGTCAGTTGTAGTTGTTGTATTTTTAAAGCAGACCTATTTCGCTATCTCTGTGCACTGAGTTATTTATAACTTAAATTTATTCTTTAACCCTCTGTTAAATTTTGTAATGTTGAAGAGTCCAAGTATAAGCGATAATGATGGAAGTAGCAAAAAGAAAATATGCAACATAGTGTGTTTGGAAATGAAATTAAAAATTATTGAAAAAGTAGATGCAGGCAGTGGTGATTTAGTCCCAGTTGCTTGATTTCATATGCTCAATTCTCACTTGCCTTACAACACAGTTGCCATAGTCCCAGATGCTCGAGTAGCAGAAGCTCGAATTCCCAATTGCCAGATTCCCACTTGCCATAGTAAAAACTGAGGTGGGGAAAAGAGGGGTATTTATAAATATGCAGAAAAAAGGAGAATGGAAGGAGGAGGAGGGGAAAGGGGGGAGGGCATAAGGTACGCTGAGGGAACACGGTCGACATTAGTATCAATCGACAGAGATTTTTAAACCAATTATGAATACGAAGTGTAAAAGCGAAAATAAAGGGGGGAGGAGGGGGGAGGGCATAAGGTATGCATAGGAAACACAGTCGATATTGGTATCAATCAAGAGAGAATTTTAAACCAATTACGAATGCGTAACATAAAAACAAAAATAAAGGGGGGGAGGATGGTGAAGGGAAAATGGTGGAGGGCATAAGGTATGCTAAGGAAACACAGTCGACATTGATATCAATCAAAAGACAATTTTCTAACAATTACAAATATGCATCAAAGTATGAATGAGAAAGTGGAGATTTAATAATTATCCTAATCTCAGTTGCCCTAATCCCTCTTCTGCTATTAGATAAATAAAACTCCCCATTACCAAATTTCATCACCAAATATGTTCAGTGGTTCTCGAGTTGAAACAAAAGAACATTGTCAACTATTTGTAGGTCATCTAAAGTGGTCGTAATTGCTGTGCGATTTTAACCAAAATTGGAATTGGTTGACCAATTTTAGCAAAATTCCCCGATACCAAATTTCATCAAAACACGTCCAGTGGTTTCCAAGTTGAAACAAAAGAACATTGTAGGTTTTCATGTAAAGTGGTCATCATTGTTGTTCAATTTTGACCAAAATTGAAATCAGTCGACATAAATGAAAAATTAAAATTGATTTACTGAATCAGGTACTATGAGTATGTTGTACATCACTTTCTTCTTCTTCACTAGAAGATTGGTCACTGGAATCATCATCCCAAAGAATGTCATCCGTGCTTCCATCAATATCATTTGAAATGCAGCATTTTTTGAGCCCTTTTACTATCATTCATTCATTCTAGTCTTCTCTCTTATGACAGGTTCTACCAATCACAGATTGGTTTTGACTAGAGAATATACATTCATGGTGTGATGGTTTCCCATTGCCTTCCACACTGGACACACACACACAGAAGGAAGGAGGGAAACCCGGTGCTGGGATTTGCCTACTCTTTGCAAAGAGCACCCTGGGGGGCCACTGTTTAACATCCCTTCCAAAGGCTGGAGCATTGACTTTTGCATGGTCTCCTCAAACCGCACAAGTAGGGGGACAGGTGACCTCAGAAAAAATCTCACTTTCGCAGGATTCATGCCTAGTGCCATTTACCAGGCCAATGCCCTTGCCACTACACCACCGACCCCCTTTTACTATAGACTCATAATTTATTGTTTATTCATTAATATTCATCATAGGTCAAATATTTACTTAACAAAACATGTAGTACTATCATTTGAATGCGACAGCAATGAGAGACATGCTGCCATCTATGGGTGACAGTGAGACTTAACCCTAACCCCAAATTTTTTCTCAGACTCGCATTTAAGCTGATAGGTGATTTTTTCATGATAGATTTTGGCAAAAAAGTCAGCTTGTATTCAGGCAGATATGGTATATAGCTCATAAAGTTTTTTTTTAAATCTGGCTGAAAGGCAAATGGACCTATGAATGGACCCCAAAACCAATAGGATTCATGTCTGTCACCAACCAAAACTATCCTGAAAACCCCAGATCTTCTCGTACTTCAATATTTTGCACATGGATGGATGATGTTAAAATGTAATTTTATAAAGTGCTATCGAAAGTGGAACAGGTCTGTTATTACATTCCAGTGGCAAGGAAATGTAATGTAGTACCAACAGCAACATAACATCAGGAGAACAAGTGAATACTGATTACAAAAGTTAAACCCCCCTGCGGGTAGGGGGATTGAGAATACTCCCGCAGCCCCTCTGCTGGTCGTAAGAGGCGACCAATGAGGCGAGGAGCAGACCTCGTTAAAAAACCCCCAGTTTCTGCCGAGGGCAGTGTCCAGATAGTAGGTGGGTTCACTATCTGTGCATAAAGCCACAACATCTGGCTAAGAATCCACCCGTGTGTTTGCCGTGCACGGCGGCCCGTAAGGGGGAGAAGGGGATCCTGGTGGTTGAGCTCCTTGGTTCCGGAAGAGGTCGGATGCCTTGGAAGGGCCATGGAGTAATACACCACTTAGGCCCCAGATTCACTGTAGACGGGCGGTCAGGTGCTAGCCACACCTGGCCAATCGGCTTCCGTCACGTTTCGGCGTTCCGGTGGCGAGTGCTTTGGGCTATGGAGGTCTGTGGAGGGGGGTCGAAGGTGCATGGGGTTGGAGGCCCATGTATGGTGGGTGGAGTGGGTGCTGAGACCTAACCTGAAGCAGGCAGCCTAGCTGCGGGTGCTATATCCCTTGGTTAGCCCTGGCGACCATACCGGTTTGCGGTGTGGCGTCCCAAATGTGTGGCTCCGTGGTGGGTGGGGAGACCAAGAGATGAAAATTTTTCCTTATTATGAAAGGACTACCTCCTCCCAAAAGACCCCGTCCGGAAACGGATGGGCGAGATATGGTTGTCGGCACATGCCGCAAGTATTTGATAATGAAATGTAAGAAGGAGGGAGAGAACCTCACCAAGGTATCTCCCTTCTTAATTCATAAAGTTTTGACCAATGCTGTTCCTGGGTCTATTAATGTTAAAAAGTTGCGTGACGGTACTCTGCTGATAGAAACGTCTGAAGAGAAGCAGAGCCAGAAGTTGCTGTCGATGACGAAGCTTCACGACATAGAAATCACTGTTGAGCCGCATAAGACCCTTAACACGTGCCGAGGCATAATTTCTTGTTATGACCTCTTATACGTTGAAGTCGACGAGATAACGAAGGAGATGGCTTCGCAAGGGGTCATCTCCTGTCGTAGACTCACGACTAAACGTAATGGTGAGACCATGAATACCACCTCGGTGGTACTCACCTTTGCACGTGACAAAATTCCTGAAAAAGTTTTCGTTGGGTACGAGTCTTGCCCAGTCCGACCCTTCATTCCGAACCCCATGCGTTGCTATCAATGCCAAAGATTTGGCCACATTGCACCTCGGTGCAAGGGTGAATCTATCTGCCCAAAATGTGCCAAGAATAAGCACGATGGGGATTCTTGTGCCTCTCCTGCCCTTTGTGGCAATTGCGGTGGACCACATCCAGTCTACTCGCGGGATTGCCCAAAGCTGCAGGAAGAAAGGAAGATCATGGAGATCAAGGTGACGGAGAAGATCCCATATTTTGAGGCCCGGAAGAAGTATAAGGTGCTCGTAGCCCCAACTTTTTCGAGGTCCTATGCGGCAACGGCAGCAACACCATCAACTCCTATTAAAACAGCCAGCATAGGAATACAAACAGAGAATCAGGGACAGCAACCAAGGAAAAAAACGGGAAAAAAGGTAGAGGAATCTTTAGGAAAAACAGGGAAAAATACTGCCACATCCATGGATGTGGATAAAACCATCTGTGTGATATCTTCCAAGAAGACTGCTCCAAAGGAAAATGACACAGAGACAAAAGCTCACGTCCTGAGACGTGAGATAACTCCACCACAATCTCCTCCTCGTGATGCGATGGCACTAAGCGAGGAGGAGATGGAGGAAGGCGAGTTGGAGGAGGACCAACTCAAAATCCTCCTCCTGAACCAGAAGAAGGGTAGGAAGTTGAAGCTTAACCGATAAGCTTCCCTTCCACAGAGATGGGTTTTAATCGCGAGTCTTTTACTTTTATCATTTTAAATATATATTTATGTTTGCCATTCAATGGAATTTGAATGGCTATTTTAAACATCTAGAGGAGCTGAAGGTTTTAATTACACATTTTAACCCGTCCTGTATTTTCTTACAAGAAACTCATTTTAAGGTTACCGACACGCCTAAATTGAAGGGGTACAGCATCCTGCGGCTAGATGACCTTAGCGGTCGACGAGCGCAAGGTGGTGTTGCTGCTGCTGTCCGGGAGACCCTATACACCTCCCGGGTAGACTTGCAGACACCCTTGCAGGCCCTAGCTGTGACGGTAGCTGTACCGGAGAGGGTTACATTCTGTAATGTATACCTTCCGGAGTGGGCTCCAGTCACCATGAGGATCCTGCAGGATCTGGTGGAGCAATTACCCAAGCCATTCGTCCTTTTGGGCGATTTTAATGCTCATAGCACCCTTTGGGGAGAAACTGTGAGTGGTTCTAATCGGCGAGGGCGTGTTTTAGAAAAGTTTTTAACAAATTTTAATCTTATTTTAATTAATAAAAAAGAAAAGACTCGTTTTAACTCTTTTACAGGAGAATACTCCTCAATAGATCTATTGATTTGCAGCAGTAGTATTGCTCCCCGTTTTAAACTCCAAGTCCATGATGATCTCTGTGGAAGTGACCACTTCCCCCTTCTTATCCGTAAAAATTTTTTTTGTGAAAATTTTAACAGCCCCCAGAAATGGCTTTTAAAGAAAGCCAACTGGGAGGATTTTAAAAAGAACCTTGATTTTAATTTTAACTCGACTCGTAGTGGCGTTGAAAACGTAGAGGACCTTCGTAATGCAGTAGTTCATGCTGCAGAGAAGAGCGTTCCTGTTTCAGCTGTCAAAGCAAGTCGTCCACCAGTGCCTTGGTGGAACGATGAATGTGCTGAAGCAATCAAGAAACGAAAGAAGGCCCTACGCATTTTTAACAAGTACCCTACATGTATGAATCTAGCGGCATTCCGGCGCCTGCGAGCGAAGGCTCGTCAGGTGGTGAAAACTGCAAAAAGGAACTCTTGGATGAAGTATGTCAGTTCGATCACCCACCGAACACCTATTGCACAGGTTTGGAGGAAAGTGAAATGTATCTCCGGTGTTTATCATCTCCCAGGCACCCCATCTGTTGTTGTGAATGGGTCCATTGTGATGGAGCCAGCCACAGTAGCTGAGGCTTTTGGAAATCACTATGCTTCCATAAGTAGCTCGGCCAACTACGATCTGGCCTTCGCGTCGCATAAGCGTCGTGAAGAAGGAGGCTTCCGCCCCTTCGAACCAGGCCTGGCCGGAGCTAGCTACAATGACCCCTTCACACTGTGGGAGCTGGAGTCAGCCATTGCTGATCTGAGGGACACCACTCCAGGAATGGACCGTGTCCACAATGCCTTCCTGCGATGTGTGCCGAACTCTATCTTAGGAGAGATGTTGAATGCATTTAATAAAGTCTGGCAAGATGGAGATTTTCCCAAGAGTTGGAGAGAGTCTATAGTAGTCCCGATCCCTAAACAGGGAAAGGACAAGACTCTCCTCGGGAACTACAGGCCAATTTCTCTGACCTCCTGCCTGTGCAAGCTAATGGAGAGAATGGTGAACCGAAGGCTAGTTTGGTGTCTTGAGAACCGTAATCTTCTCTCCAACATCCAGTGTGGCTTCAGGCAGCATAGGAGTACTGTCGACCACTTGGTAAGGATTGACAGCTTCATCCAAGAGGCATTCGTCCATCGCCAGCATGTTGTGGGGGTCTTCTTTGACCTGGAGAAGGCCTACGACATGACATGGCGTTTTAAAATTTTAAAGTGTCTTAGGTCGTGGGGTTTTAAAGGCAATCTGCCTACTTTTATTCAAAATTTTTTATCGGATAGAGTTTTTAAGGTCCGTATTGGAAACTCATTTTCCGACACATATCCTCAGGAAAATGGAATTCCGCAAGGGTCCATATTAAGCGTAACGCTGTTTGCAATAGCGATCAATGACGTAGTAAATTCCATCACACCACCTGTGGAAGCCTCTCTGTTTGTTGACGACCTGGCAATATTTTGTCGATCGTCAAGGGTAGCACTGGCTGAGAGGCAGCTACAAATTACGCTCAATCGTCTCCACAAGTGGTCCCGCCGAAATGGCTTCCGTTTTTCGGAAGAGAAAACATGTTGTGTCCATTTTAATAGGCGCAGGGGTATATTCCCCAAACCTATACTTCGGCTGGGCAACCACCAGTTGAATTTTGTGGACTCGGTGCGTTTCCTGGGTGTTCTGTTTGATGAGCGACTAAATTGGCGAAGCCATATTCAATCCCTTAAGGTGAAGTGCCGGATGTCGCTCAGTTTATTACGAGCGTTGACTGGCCGCTCGTGGGGTGCGGATCGAACATCAATGCTTCTCCTTTACAGGGCATTGGTTCGGTCCAAGCTCGACTACGGCTGTTTTATATACGGTGCTGCCCGGGCATCTTATCTGCGTACACTGACATCACTGCACAATGCCGGACTACGGTTGGCGACTGGTGCCTTTCGAACCAGTCCCATCCCCAGCATTTATTGTGATGCTGGAGAGCCACCGTTGGAAATCAGGAGGAATGTCCTGATGTGCAGTTATGTCAGCAAACTTTTAGCCCTTCCTTCGCACCCGTGTTTTAAAATTGTTTTTAACCGTAGTTTAATGGACGTTTTTAACAGAAGACCCCGGGCCCTGAAGCCCCTTGGTATTCGTTTTTATAATTATATTATAGGCAATAATTTAACTTTACCCCAGATTTATAGATTGCAAGTTCCGCGTAACCCTCCTTGGAATACCCCGAGGCCAGAAATCTTATTTGATTTAGCTCGAAGGCCCAAGAATGAGTGTCCTCCTGCAGAACACGAGGTTGCATTCGCCGAAATCCTGTCACGCTGTCCAGGATTCGCACCTATCTTCACGGATGGGTCGAAGTCCTCAACAGAATGCGCATGCGCCTTTGTATCCCTGCACACATCCTCCGGGTTCAAGCTTAATCCGTTATGTGGTATCCACACTGCGGAGCTCACAGCTATTAAGCTGGCCCTAGAGAGCATTGAACGTCGGAATATATCTCACTTGATATGTTCCGACTCAATGAGCGCATTACAATCCATTGCCTGCTATAATCCAGTACATCCTTTGGTCCAGGATGTGCACTCTTCCCTCATCATCTTGAAGAGTCGAGGTGTGCAAATTAAGTTCGTATGGGTGCCGAGCCACGTAGGTATAGCAGGCAATGAGGCAGCTGATCTCGCTGCTAAGGATGCCCTGGGAAACCCAGAGGTGCAAATGGATCTCGTGCCTTGGAGAGACCTTCGTGCGATGTTTTGTGGCGCACTGCAGAAGGAGTGGCAAGCCTCATGGCAAAACCTCGAAAACAACAAATTACGCACAATCAAGGTCAGTACCGGTGCATGGCAATCATCTGTCAGGACTAGTAGAAGGGAGGAGGTGGTCATCACGCGATTGAGGATAGGCCACTGTGCCTTAACCCACTCGTACCTTTTTACTACCCCACGTGTACAACCTCGATGTGATGACTGCGACACTGTTCTTACCATAAGACACCTCCTGACAGAATGCCAAAAATACCTTGAGTTGCGTAGGAAATGCAATATCAGGGGATGTATAAGAGACATCCTAGGTGACGACACAACTAGGATGAATGAAGTTTTATTATTTTTAACGGAGGCTGGACTTTTCCAACGATTTTAAATTCTATTCTTTTCTATTTTTATTTTATTATTTATTTATATATATGTGTGTGTATATGTATATATAATCATTAAATTGTAAATATTAACCCTTTGACAAAGGTGCAAAATGACCCTCGATGTCGACGCACCAGTATAAATGAAGAACTACTACTACTACAAAAGTTAAAATTCAGTGATAAACCTAACCCAACCCAGAGCAAAAATCTACCCACAGTGAACTTAACCATACCCATTCCAACAGTAACGTTAGCAAGTGTAAAATTTTCAATGATCGCATCACCTTAAATGACTGTAGAATCATGGCAAACCAACATAAACACAAAAGTGAACAAGTGAAAAAGAGATAGGGTGAATAAACATAAATAATAACAAATTTACCTTTCATTAGCATTTAAAAAAAGGTGGAGTACTACGGTAATATGATAAGGTTAAAAGAGTGAGGGACTCTAACTACCATAAAAACAGAAAGAAATAATATTCGCACATGCTATACACACGTTGGTCTACAGGACATTACTCCTCTCCAGGGTCCCATCCATCATGCACACGTTGCATACACAAAACACGTTTGTGAGAAAATAATCCTCACTAGTGACCACCATTCATCCATCTTAACACACAAATTTGCGGGATGTTACGCCATGGCAGGGACTATACTAATCACACAATGAACACATGTGGGTTTAGGGGCAATTAAACCTCTTCAGGGACCCAGTCAAAGACACACAGAGTATTTAATTGACGAATACATATTTCCATCACCAGGCGATTATCATCAGCATCGCCTGAAGGAAACAGCCATGAACTGGCAATAACAGAGATATATATATATATTGGGAATGACCATTAAAGAATAAGGGGAAGGTGTGAACAAAAACAAAGTTGTGAGGGATTTGTTGGAAAGACATTGTAGTAAAAGTTATCGGTGAAGGACGTAGGACGAAAATAAAGGAGAGGGTTTGGGGAGTAGAGATAAAAAGAAACGGTATGGCATTATTTAGGAGTTTTTTCCCCTAAAGTTGTTCATTAAAGAGAAAAGGGGATGGGTTGGCTTAGGTTGTTCATCAAATCTTTCTTGTGTCGCAAAATAAACTTTCATATGCATCTAGTAGGTGGTATGGGACATGTTTGAGGATCTTGAGGTTATTGGGTGTAGTTTCGTGTTTATGATGTGCATCCCATCCTGATTTACAGGTAGAGTTTTAGTGTGTTCGAAATTTTACCTTAATATTTTCATGGCTCTGAATATAAGTTGAGTAACATTTTTGATTAGGGAAAAAATGTAAAAAGGTTGGCTTGTATTTGGATAAATATGGTGTGCAGACAATCTGAGAAAAAAATTGTACCTATTAACATCTTTATTCCCAGGAGGGAAAGGAAACAGCAAGCCCGTAGGAGGAAGACATCAGACAGGACGTCTGATGGAGCTGAGGATGGAGGTAATGGAGGTAGTGGAGGTAGTGGAGGCAGTGGAGGGGGAGGGGTAAGGAGGAGGAGGAGGAAGAGAAGGAAAGTTATGGGAGGAAAGAGGCGGAATGAGGATGAGTCGTCTGGAGGCGATGGTGAAGAGGAGGAGGATGAAGAGGCTGAAGAAGTGGGTGAAGAGGGCTTCTCCTCAGGAGAGGAGGATGAAGAAGACGAAGACAGAAGGGATGAAGAGGAGGAACAGGATGAAGACAATGAGATTGAGGGGAAAGTGCCTCTTAGCCTAAGTGACAACCTCAAGAAACTTCTTGAGGAAGATGGTGATTTCATAACTTGCAGAAATAAGGTTTTTATACTTTGTTCAATAGTTATATAAGAATTTGCCTTTTCGTAAATTAGGAGGTCTTACAATTTAAATCCTTTTCTGTTAACCTGTGTCTTTGATTTGTTTTCTTTCTTTGTACAATTGATCCAGATGTTGTTATTGAAGTACCAATAAGTACATTGTTATCAGTGCCTCATATCATTTCTAAGTGGAATACCATTGTCGATAATGTTTATTTGCTACCTTTTAACCCTTCAGCGATGGGCTAGATTTAAATACCACTTTACCATATGGCTGGCAGGTATTTAATTGAACTGGCTGATTTTGATGCAGCTCATTATAAACATTTATAGCTTTTTAACTAATAATCAGATTTATGAGAAATTTTCAGAATATCAATGCCATTGTACATTTCTTATAACTTTTTTCATAATTCTATTTTAATAAGTTTATGCATTATTACATGATGAAAAAATAAGTTTATATCACACATGTATTTTCTCATTTATTAAATGCATCAATGTATAACTTATTCCTATAAATATGGTTATTTTCCAAATCAAAAACTTTTTTAATCATAAAAACATAAGTTTGTGTAAGGGCATAAGATTCATCAGTGATTAAAAAAACAAAGTAAGCTAAACAACAACAACACACCTTGACGCTTTCCCATGCGGGGTAAGCCATGCCATATGTCTGCCAATTACCAACCCATCACCACATGCTTCCTCCACACACTTCTATCCTTGCACACTTCTTTTGCTTCACTTACACTCATACACTGAGTCACACATTTCCTCTTATTCCTCATACTTTTCACATCCCTTTTTCTCAGAGTCTCACTAATCACATCCAACCAAGTCTTGCGCGGCCTGCCTCTCCCTCTCTCGCCATTCACTCTTCCTTCATATATTCGTTTGGTGATTCTACTCTCCTCCATTCTTTCTATATGTCTGAACCACCTCAGCAGACCTCTCTCATACAAATCTGTCACACTAGCTTTCATACCACATTCGTTCATCACCCAATTATTCCTTACTTTGTCCCTCCTAGATTTCCCACAAACTCTTCTCATGTATCCCATCCCAACCGCATTCAAACTACTTTTATGCCTCTCCTGACTTACCCATGTTTCACTGCCATACATCAAGGTAGGCATTAAAACACTCTTGTATACAGACATTTTCGCTTCTTTTGACAGCCATTCATTCTTTGCAATCGACCACACACTCTCTACCACCTTTCTACCAGCATTCACTCGCCTTCTGACTTCCCCATCTACTCTACCATTTTTACTGAACATTCTACCAAGGTATACAAATTCATCCACTACCTCAATCGTTCCACCATTTATGCTAAATTGACAGCCGTTCACCTCATTCTCCCGATCGAAAACAACTACCTTGGTTTTGGCCACATTTATCCTCAAGTCCATTCTCATAGTCGTATTATGCAGGCTATCTAACATTCTCTGCAATTCTCCTGGGTTCTCAGCCATTAACACAGCATCATCAGCATACAAAAGTACACGAACATTCCACCAACCTTAACACCCACCATATCCATACATGCCTGTCTCACACATTTATCCATGAACACATTAAATAACCAAGGGGACATGACACATCCTTGTCGTACACCTTGCTCAACTCTAAACCAATCACTCATCACGCCATTCACCCTTGCACATGCCCTACTTCCAGTATACACTACCTTTATAGCATACAGCAACCAACCATTCAATCCATACTCGCTCAAAACATTCCACAATTCATTACGATTCACTCTGTCATATGCTTTATCTAGATCAACAAATGCACAGTACACTTTCTTTCTTACATCCATGCACTTCTCAACCACTTGCTGTAGGGCAAATATTTGGTTGGTGCAACCCCTTCCAGGCATGAAGCCACATTGCACTCCCCACATTTTATCCATAGTTACCTTTTGTACTCTTTCAATCAAAACTTTCCCATACACCTTTCCAGGTATACTCAGCAAATTAATCGCTCTATAATTCTTACATTCAGTCCTATCTCCCTTACCCTTGTAGAATGGTACAATTACACCATCCTTCCATTCAGCAGGCACTCTCGAACTCCTTGCACACAGATTGCACAAATCCCACATCCAACACATAAGCAAATCACCTCCATACTTCAACATCTCTCCCGTTATGCCATCCACACCTGCAGCTTTTCCATTTTTCAACATATTCACTGCTTTAACTACCTCGTTCTTACTAATCCCCTCATATTCATTAATATTCACTCCAATAGATTCACTCGAATTTTTAGACCCATTCACAACATTTCCATACAACTCTTCAAAATACTTTTTTCAACACTCCCTTACATCACTCTCATTCCACACCATATCACCATTCTTTTGTTGACTTTTGCTCACACCCTTACTCACTCCTTGCCTTGCTCTCTTCACCCATTTCCATAACAACTTCTTATTCCCCTCAAAATCATTCTGCATTTTCTCAGCTTCATTCATCCGAAATTGTTCTTTACTCTCTTTCACAATATTTTTTGCAGCTCTCCTTATCTCTTTATACATTTCATACAGTGCCTTTCGCTCATTTTCATTCTTAGCAGCAATCATTCTCACATATGCCTCCTTTTTCTCATTCACAGCCACTTTAACTCTCTCATTCCACCATGCATCACCTCTCATTCTTCCAACAACTGCAGTCCCACACACCTTAGTAGCACACTGCAAGATAATATCTTTCAATCTGTTCCAAGCCTTCTCCACATTCTCTACTCTCATTTCCTCCCTCCATTCACTCTCTTCGGCCATTAGCCTTCCTTTTAGCACACTTTCATATTCCCACCTATTCATTTGCTCTTGCAGTCTTTCCACTTTTACTCTAGTTACCTTCTCCCCTTTCCTCTTTCTCACAATCCATTTTCTCCCAAGATCTACTCTAGAGATCACTAAATAGTGGTCTGATCCACATTCCGCACCTCTCACAACTCTCGTATCATTCACAAGCTCCCTCAACCGTTCATCATACACAACAAAATCTATCACACTCTTTGCTTCCCCTCTTGTCCATGTATACAAGTGGATTGACTTGTGCTTGAACCATGTGTTGGAGACAATCCCATTTCCATACATTCACCAAGCTTTCACCATTATCATTCACTCTTGGGTCACCAAATGGTCCAAGGACCCTTTCCATGCCTTCTCGCTTTACTCCCACCCATCCATTCATATCTCCGAGCATAATTACTCTTTCTCCTGGTTCACACTCACTCAAAATATCTCTCAATTCTTCCCAAAATTTATTCTTATCATATTCATTCTCACCGTCAACCGGAGCATAACATGTAACAAGCATAATCCTGCGCACACCCACTTTCATCCTCACCCACAACAGCCTTGGTGGCACTAATTCATGCTTTCTCACATGCATCTTAGCCCTTTCATTCAGTATCAATCCCACACCTTGACTACCGTGCACGCATTCATCTACTCCAGACCAAAAGGCCAAACTACTGTTATTCATTTCTATCATATCCCTCCCTTTACACTTAGTTTCACTCACACACAAAACATCTATCCTCCTTTTATCTATTTCATTCATCAATTCACTCTTTCCCATACATACCTCTTACATTCCATGTTGCAATCTTTCATACCGGGTCATCATCAGATGGGCCAACCTGCTTCGACCTACGCCGCCCATCATGGTTTCGGTCGTCCGAGGCATTCTTATAGCACATTGTAGTAATGTTAAAAATAGGGTAAGCAAGGTTACCAGCCTATACTGTACCCGTGCCACATGCAGCATTCCATACTAACGGTAAGGGCACAATACCGGTCAGTTTTGGCACAATTCAGCCGTCATGCTACAAGCGTAACCAACACCCAGTATGCTTACGCTATTCCACACAAGCTAGGATCTCTACACTAGAGACTACCTTGTGAGCCAACATCCCGTTGCCCATGTCCTACCAACTAGGAGGTACGTGCAGTTTACTGACACACTTTGGACACAGCAAAGAATATGACGAAAAAATATTGATTGAATCACATAAAAGGCAATAAATGCATGCATTAACTTTGGTGTGTGCTACAAAACAAACTCCACTAACTTTCATGCTCTGAAGGGTTCCTGTGGCCATACTATCTCTGATCAGTGTTGCCAGTCTAGTGACTTTACATTCACACTAGTTCCTAAAAAAAGATCCTAGTGAATTGTTAAAAATCTAGCGAATTGATTAAAAAATCTAGTCATTTCCAGCGACTACCCAAAAAAATCTTGGTTAAGTTGGAGATGTTTAATCCCAGATAAATTTTTAGGCATTCTTTACAATAAGTAAAAAAGGACACTTTATGGCCAGGCCGTGCCCATCTGCATGTTTCATCTTAGAAACTACTGGGTGGATGTTGATGAAATTGGTTTTTAGGACATAGGGGCAAAGAACCAAGAAAATGATATTAATAGTTTACGTGGCCTAATCGTGAGTGCAACTTTACTGGTGACAAAAAATTAAAAGAAAATTATATCTCGTACAATATCACTTATGTGTATACTCGCTAGAATGACAACATTGGATGAGTAGCAAAGCAGGGATTTCGCATTACAAACCCAAACCTTGCGTTCTTTCTCCATGAACATACATATGGATTTAGTTTGAGCTCGCTTACGAAAACCTCTATCTTAGGCATAAAATTTTTTTCGTACATAATTTATGTAGCTGCTTACGTAAGTGTGGGTTTACGTAAGTCAAGGCTTACGTAACCTGGAATGTGCCTGTATATCATACTTACTCTTATATAAACTGGAATGTGCCTGTATGTCATACTTACTCTTATATAAACTGGAATGTTTTTCCCAATTTTTTATATCTAGATTGAGAATTCAGCTTATGTGCTAGGAAAAAATGGGAAAATCGTAAATTGTGGGATAATCGATAAATTCACTAGTGATTGGCTAAATTTCTGGGTGATTCATTCGCAAGGTGTTATGTATAAAAACATTACATAATCATTACTACAAATAAAACAAGTAGGGATGTTCACCGGTTTCCCGTGGTACAGAAGTGCTATTTGTCACATTCGCCGTAGTATAATTATATACTTATGTATTTTCTTTGAAATGAGATGCAACTGTCTCATTTACATTAATCTCTCGTAATTCACAAGATACGTAAGATACAAAAACGATACGACTCTTCTTAAATGACACTGCTGATACCAACAGGCAATCAAATATAACACAATGGTAAAGTGACAAGGAAATGCTTACAACTATATTGGAGGTAAATTATACAAAACAGAAATAAACAAAAGATATACCCAATAGAATTGTCCACTTGGAGGGATAATAGATACGAAAATGGCCCTTGGAGGGATAAGGAAATTCTCCCAGCCGGTTTAGGCTGCTCTCTAGCTGCTTGCTGATCCTCTCGTTCTCTCTCTGCTTCCTCTCTCTCAGGTTCGACTCTCGTGACTGCCTTGCTAGCGCACCTTCTCCGCATCGTGTTCTGTAACGTTGCCAGCTTGGAAGTCCACTCGTTAGAACTATTCTCGAGATGAGGGCATACCTCTCGCAAAAGTCCATTGGTTAATTCTCATGATGGCAGCTTTCTCTTCTGGTCTAATGTCTGTTGCCTATAAAAGTAGAGACTCTGTACATATGCACAAAGCCGGAGTACTCGTGTAGCTGGAGTACGAGCGTATGCAGGGGTTGCGTGTATATACAGGGTTGCGTGTGTATGCAGGGGTGTGTCGTTTGCTGGAGTTCATGAAAAACTGATGGAGAACTCGATAAACTGTCGGAGGGTAAAATGCTACATCCCCCAACACTTTTGATGAGTTTACTCAGTGTTTAGTTTTTCAAACTAAAGTCTCACTCCATAGTTTACAGATGCACCATCTCAAAGCACAACTCACACTGAGTTTTAAAGCTCAACTTAAGAGTCAGGAATGATCACAAAAGTTCAGGTGTACAATAACACAATATTATTACAGAGTCACAGGTTAATTATATGAGGAAATATTACTTTCCAACAGGGCATTATTGGAAATTGAAAACAATCATTAGATGAGAACGACCACGAAAAAAAGAGTGCTAAATCTGGCATTGATTTACGGTTATGAAAGTACAAGAGAGACTAAATAATTTGGCAACTGGTATACAAATCATGCATGCCTCATATTGATCAAGTAGAGCCCCAATAAATTCTAAGTATATAAAAAATAATAAAAAATTCAGTCTAGTTCACACTGCATGTAATAATACATAGATAGAGAGATATTTAAAGGTATCCTAGCCCAATTGGCGCTAGTGTACGATAACCCTGGTAATTATTACCAACAAACATGAAAAATAGCATGGCTAGGTTAGATTAAACAATAAGAATTTTGTGCCATGCTGACATGCTGGATAACATTTATGATGCCTGGAAAAGTAGCTGCATTTAGCAGTTTCCTGGCAATTGGCCATATATATATATATATATATATATATATATATATATATATATATATATATATAAATTTATTTTACCAGATTTTCATCTGGGGGCTGGTTGCGATGATTACAAATCCTCGGGCGATGAGGTCACTAATTCTCTATGCCGGACATTAACAAGGATCATAATCCTTATGAATCAATATCACTGTCAACAGGACAGGAAAAGAATCACCTCCAAGTGGAAAATGAAAAAATAAAACTAAAACACAATCACCCAGGGATACTCCTCATGCTTGCATATCTAGACAAGCTTACAAAACTTAATATAATTCTGAACATTTGTATACAATGGGTGATTAATTAACAGAAAAGCCAGAAATATCAAACTGTTACTTCATACATTCATCCTTAATTTGATTAACAATGGTACGTGGTGAGAATGACAAATATTATCTTATGGCGACAAAATATTTCATAGCTATAATTAACAGTGATACGTGATAATTGAGAATAACTAATTATTGCTTAATGGCTGGAAAATATTTCATAATTTAAATAATATTGACAAATGATAATTGAAAATAGCGAAATGTTATTTTTAATAGCTGATATAATCATACCGCTAACAATATTTTCTTTTAAAGTTGATTAGGTTGCCTGCAAATCCAAATGTTGTGTTGATACTGGAAAGTTTCATGAAACAGTATGCCCTCAATCAGCTTTTTCCTGCAACAATGTCTCCAGAGAAAAGAAAGAAACAACCTAGAAATCAACACCGTCATCTTCATTCAAATGGAAGAAATAGTTGTCGACCCAAGGACTTGAATAAAGCAATGAGGAGGTTAGTTACATTCTGATTTTCTCACTTAATTCTATTTTCGTTGTGTGAAAATGAAAATGTCAGTAATAAGGATGACATTAATGCGATCATGACCACAATGAACAATCGACAATGAAGCGCAAACAACTAACAACAAAGTGAGAACCATAAAGATGAACTACAAAAACAATGACAAATGAAGAACAAACAAAAAATAGCAGTCAAACGTTGAGAGACTGCGACGGACCATTTAGCTACAAAGTATCAAAAATTAAATACTAAACCTGCTACTTCTTCCTCTCCCTCCCCTCTCCCACTATTTTTCCTTCATAACATCTATTCCCCACCTCTCCGTTTCTCTGCCTGCCATTTGCTGCCACATGCACCTCCAAACTCCCACCCCTCCTAAAAGCAACGATCATCAATTGTGACACTAGGCCTCTAGTTTCCTTATATTGCTTAATATGAAAATGGGGGACTGTCAAATATCGGGAATTACCGAAAATTTTATGAAGTTGTATTGTATGGCTATTGTTATTGGCAAATATAAAGTTTTTTCATTAAATTTTTCACAGATATTTATTTAAAAAAGCAATTTAAAACGGATGAGTTAATGCCGAACCCGATCACGTCCGATCAGTAGCCGAAGTTTGCCGAGTGTTTAGTGACGTCAGTGAATGCCACAAGCATGTTAGCCAATGCTAGCCGTGCTAGAAGCCATTGTGCCGATATAGAAGTAGAAGCTTAAAAGACATAATTCTGTTCTTTTCCTATATACTCTGTCTTAGAAGAAATATTGGTAGAAGTACTGCACCTTCCTGCATTTATTTCGCTTTGTGTTTTGCAAAATGGCATACAAAGGGTTTTGTGTAGCCAGATCTGATAATTTGCCCAACATTGATTCGTACATGTTTTTGCGGTACATTGGAAGTCGTAGGGAGAATATTCAGATGTTGAAATGCGTGGAGTGAAGGGTTGTATTACATTTAATTGATAAAACAAGTTTGATGTAGCGCTTTTATTTTCAGTTATTGTAATAGTACTATTATTTCGACTGAAATGCAGAAGATATGTAAAAGATAGATTGACGTCTTAAAAAAGCTTTCCCATATTAAATGAATAAAACAACTCTAGTTTTAACTAATATTTATTTATGTATTGTTTCCCATGCTGTCCTAGTATCTATTAAGTAAAATATAGTTAGATAAGTATACAAAAGGTAATGGACGAGGTCGAGACTTCGTGGAATTCCACAATAAAATAACATGAGCAATGCTAGATAGTATTTTTTATTTATATTAAACTTTTGGTAATTTCCATAAAATTATAAAGTAAACCATGATCGGTACACCAGGTCTGAAAGGGTTAATGTCTGTTTTAATTTTTCAGCTTAAATTTGTGCAAAGAAGTTGTTGATGGCATCAGAATCTACTTTGACCATACATTGAGTGGCTTGTTGCTCTATGCGCAGGAGAAGGAGCAATATGAGGAAGAAGTTGCATCACTCGCATCACTGTCAAACTCTTTTAGGGTAGAAGGAAGGCTTTCTCTATCTAGCAAGTGTGCATCAACGAAGTACCTTATTAAGCAAGAACAGACCAACAGGTATGCTATAATATAATTTCAGTATATTAAAGTGACTTTTAGATTGGTTGAGATAATCGTACTTTGTTTTTATGGTGGTATTTTTGGAAAGTTTGGGTTATATTTTAGTACGATTAGGTTTATTGAATTCATCCGCTACCTATATAATAGCCAGTTGTGACTTTGAATATGATGCTCAACTGTGTCACCTCTGGTGGCAAATTATGGTTTAACATGAAATACTCCAGAATGGTAAGCACGATTTCGATGATTTTTTTCGCTATATACAAGGTGCAATCAAAAAGTTTCCGGGTGGTCGTAATAAAAAAAATTGGCTTACCGCAGGTCCTATTGAATGTTGTCCCCTTCAAAGTATTCCCCTTGGGCAATGATACAGCAATTCCAGCACCTTTTCAACTTCGTGAAGCACTCCTGGAACTCTTTTTTGGGGATGTTGTCGAGCGTGTCCTGCGACTCGGTCCGAATCTCCTCCGCATCATCAAATCAGTGTCCTTGGAGAACTTTTTTCAAATTTGGGAAGAGAAAAAAATAGCATGGAGCAAGGACAGGAGAGTACAGAGGATGGGGAACAGTTGTCATGTTGTTTTTAGCCAGGAACTGTTGAACAGACAGTGTGGTGTGTGCCTGTGCACTGTCATGGTGGAGCCAGTCCTGCAATGCCCACTTGTTTGGACGTTTCCGCCTGATGCTCTCCCTCAGTCATCTCAGAACTTCAGTGTAATAATGTTGGTTGACTCTCTGGCCTTTTGGAACGAATTCCCTGTGCACAATCCCTTCCATGTCAAAAAACACGATGAGCATGCTCTTCACATTGCTCTTGACCTGTCGTGCTATCTTGGGCCTTGGGGAGTTTGTACTTTTCCACTGTGATGATTGTTGTTTCGTTTCAAGATCATAGCCATAAACCCAACTTTCGTCACCTGTAATGATGTTAAAAAGAAAGTTTGGGTCGTTTTCAAGGCTTTCTGGAAGGTCCCGACAAACGTTCATGCGATGGTTTTTTTGGTCTTGTGTCAAAGCCGAGGGACAAATTTGGCCGCAATGCGCCTCATGTGCAAAACATCAGTGAGAATACTTTGAACAGACCTGTAGGAGATACCAAGTCTATTAGAAATGTTGAGAATGCTTTGCCAATAATCCTTGTGGATGGCTTTGTGCACTTTTTTGATATTTCCATCATTTTTGCCTGTTGAAGGATAACCAGAATGCTCAGTCTCAATTGATTTTTGTCCATTTTTGAAATGTGAATACCACTCGTATGTTTGGGTTCTACCCATGGCTTCCTCACCAAATGCTTGATTAAGCATTGCAAGGGTCTCAGATGCTGATTTCCCAAATTTGTAACAAAATTTCACACAAACACGTTGTTTCAAAGAAGTCATCTTTACGTGCTGAGAAAATCGCCGAAACACTATGGTACTAACGCAAATAAAAACAAAAATAAAATTCAGCATGTTAACACCTTCAAACTTGGGAGACAACTTCACAATGAAGTATACTACGCATCCTAAGTTGTGCAGCTACATGGCACAAACGAGTGGCGTGCCATGCGGCCAGTTCGGGAACTTTTTTATTGCACCTCGTACCTCTTGCACATTTTAAGCATACCATCATCTATCATAAAATCATGGATTCGATTTTCAGGAATGTTTAGTTTCTCCATTTAATTAACACAGGGATGGGAGTGGCACATTAGTCATTTACATTTTAAAATTACTTAAAATCATTGCAGGAGTTCAAGGCTTAAAATAACAAACGTTTAAACGAACAAAGTTTCATTTCCCTGTCCTCGATTTTTGAATGTGTTGAATTGGTCCACAAATAGGTTTTTAATTCATAAATTTGACATACTTTTATGTGAAAACCTTACATTGTCATGGTGATTTGCATTCTTGCCAGTTTCATGTAATTCTGTATGATTGTCTGGAATTAAAAATCCCGTGGCATCTAACCACATATTCAAGAAATTTTTATGCTATTTTTAAGTTTAAACAGTATGACAGTCACAAAAATACCGCATCTGCCTGAATAGAAGCCGACCCCCCAAAAACTTCCACCATTTTTTGGCAAAAAATTTAACTTAATAGATTTTATGCTGAAGTGTGCCGGGCATGCATGCATGGCCTAGAATACATTATTCGAGATAGAAGAAAAGAGTGGGAAATGGTTTAGGTTTTTACATTTTTAATATTACTCCAATTAATTATTTCGCATTGTTGAATAATGTTCCACATTCAGTGACGATAATTTCATCCATCTTCATTTTCACAAAAGGTCAAATAAAGCAACAGCGACCTCGCCAAGATAATTTTTCATCCAAGTCTATTTCCAATTAAATTAGCATTTACCTTGCCTTAAGAAATTGAATTTTTATATTTATACACATTCCATGTAACGTTTCACTGAAATTCAAACAGTTGAGCATCCAAAACCATCATTGCATTTTGCATAATTTCCTGTGTAGTCAATGTATGCAGTTTTAATAGATTCTATGAATGAGGTTTTAACATGCATATGAACATTACAATGGCTATAGCAATAGCTACAATAGCCAAGTAAAATTAATAGGAACTTCTTTTAATGGCTAATGAAAAATAATACAAATTGCTAACTAATGTATGCATAATCATGAGAAACGAAAGAAAATATCCAATAGCATTTAGAAACAAAACAAGATGTTCCAAGCAGAACTTATGATGCCTACTTTCCATTTAATCATTTATTTAATACTTATATTGGCTTTAATAGCTTTAAAGTCATTGTGGATATGTAGCTCTTTGTGTTCCAAAATTTCATAATTTAGCGTTATAAAATATTACAAATACATTCGAACGGAATATTAATTGATCATGCGTATTTGTACGGCAAAAATAATGCATATTAGAATATACCAAATCTGAGTCCAACAATAATTGTTGCTATGGCAACACTCTCGTAATGAGTGATAAAAACTGCAAGATCGCAGTATTTATGAAAAATTCTTAGAAATACAATCGATAAGCAAATATTACGATAAAAATTAGATCTTCATTCCTTTCCTTAGAAAATAGTACAAGACTCGCTCTAATATTACAGTTCTAAGATATTTTAATGTGCAAGAGAAAATTACCCTGCATGATTACCCCCATGTAAATCAAACAGGAAGGATAATTCCTGGACTTGAACCCCGGACTTCAATCTTCGTAACAAAAACTATCCTCGGGAGCTTGGCCCGTGTAGCAAGAGATTTCCACCAAGTTTCATGAAAATCAGTCTATTGGTTCAATAGTTAATAAGGGGGATGGACAGACAGACAGACACAATGACAAAATTATAAGCTTATTTCCATTCTGTAAAGTAGGCTAAAAATAGGTAACAATGGTAACAAAACACAGGTACTGCTGAATTCAATATCCTAGCTTTATTATTTACTCATTAATATTCATCGTAGGTCAAATATTTACTTTACAAAAAATATAATACTATTATTTAAATGTGACGGCATTCAGCAACACTGCGAAAGCTTCCAACTCAAACAGTTTTATCTTACAATCCTCCTTGACTAAAGGATCAACTGCTGCTTCCACTCCAGATTGAATCTCTCAAATGCTTCCTATCTTAAAAAGTGATAATAAATCTGCTTGCACATAAGTCCCTCGTTTTGTTCATGTATTCTTGTGGGAGATTTAAATCGTCCTCTGGAGTGGAATGCAGGACATTTAAAAAAAATATTTGTCATTCGTTCTTAGTACTATGTGATAATAGCAATCCTGCCAAATATGGTTGACCTGGCTGAAGAAACGGCTGAGATATTTATGGGAAATAGAAATTATCTTCTGGAGTTGAGCCCGGGTCTTTATTTGGGGATTTTTTTCATAAATGGCGTTTACTATAAGAGTCGAACATTTCTACTAAATCTCTGTCTTCTACCTACTCACAAAGTGTTAAGAATACAGTTACAGTCAGTCATAAATAGTTCTCGGTTCTCTTGCTCTTTAATGCCTCTTTAATAGTGGCGCCACAGTCGAGCATTACACCTGACACATAGCCAAGCAATTTATATAAGGTTGATTAACAGGGCTACCTGTATGTTGTATGTGTTCAATAGATATTATTATTTTTAATTTTTATTTTATTGCACTTTTTAATTGCTCCCTAATGTAAAGAGTAGGTTTCTATGTAGCGAATTGGTCACCTGAGTTGAGTAATTAGATTATTTTAAGAATTACGAAACTTATGTTTATAGAAATATTAAGTTGCATTTATTTGTTTTTATTAACTTGTATTATGAAGTGTGAATTTTTTCGATCGAACATTATACAGTAAAACCCGTATTTACGTTATCAGAATGTACGTTTTCCAGCTATTTACAACATTTTGTTTGGGTCCCGTCAATTTTCCTGCTATTCATGATATTTTACATTAGAATATCCGATTTTTTTAAAAATTTAGCATGCGATTCCCAACAGTTTTAAACATTTTTCGGCTTAGATTTGCAAAAAATCAAAACTCTTTTGGACGAAGATTTCAAAAACGTCGGCAGAGTAGGAACAGTGCCCCTAGAGGCAGAAATATGAACTCTTTCTTTTCAAAACAGCACTTGCTTTAGTAGATGCTATGTTGCTACTCAGGAACAGCGTGCTTAGAGACAGAAATACGTATGAACTCTTTTGGGTGAAAACATCAAAACCTCATATATAAATCACACTAGCAAAGCATAAACAGTGCACATAGATACGGAAATACTATGTATGCTATTTACTCTTTGAACCAAGTATGAATTCTATAGAAAAGATGTTCAAATTTGGCGATATCATGTTTTTACCCTTTCCACTCAAATTCTGCCCCTTGGGTCCCACAGTTTGTAATTAAATTTAAGTTAATTTGTAATTTGTTGTAATTTAAATTACTGTATTGTCCCGAATATAACATGATGTTTTTTTCCAAAAAATGAAATTTTAAAAGTAGCCCCCGCGTTATATTTGAGTAATAGTAATTTTAAATGATCGTAAAATCATGTTTCGAAAAATCACCGTACATTCTGCATGTCTATTAAGTGATACAAGATCCTTGTTTCATTGTAAACACATTAGGCGTACATATTACAATGTACTTGAAAAGCATCTGAGGCGAAAATAGATCGAGTTCAGTCAGTGGTTGAACTCCTCAGTCATTGAATTGACGCTATCAGTGCGTCTGCGTGTTCTTTGTCCCTACCTTAGCGAGTTTTTACCCATCTGTTATTATTAAAATAGTTGACAAAAAGGATGTTGATCATGTTGAGAAAAAAAGTTCTTCCAAATCCCACATTAACAGAGGAATCCGATGAAGTTATAACATTAATTTTAAAATAGTTGTAGCTCACGAGGTGGAAAAAATAAACACTATTCAAGCTTTGAACAAGTATGATGTTCCTGAAGTAAATATACCTATGAATGTCTATGTACAATTTTCCAGACAAATGTAATATGGAGAATGTAATGGAAACCCAAGCATACTATACATACTAGCATTTTAATTTGGCATATATTTTAATATTACTACTATTAAAAAGTGTGCTGGTTAAGTAAATGAATAAATAGATATATGTACTCTTTATAAAATTAGCTCTTTTAACTCTGATTTTATTGTTAGTCTTACTGTAACAAATGAGTGAGTTTAAAAGTAAAATCACTTTAGCTATTTTTCCTTTTCCCGCAATTTACACTTTTTCCCAGGTCCCTAGAAAAGTGTAAATAAGGGGTTTTACTGTATTTAATAAAATTATTTGTTTTACAGTTTTGATGAACCTCGGAGATTGCATTCTGAAGATTTTTTTATTGTTCGAGTGAAAGAAGAACCAAAGACATCCTTTGGCGATTCTGACAAAGAACTGACTGAGCCAATACAGGAAATGAGCTTCAAATCAGCTCTTAAGGAGGAAGAATCTTTTAACCAAGAAAAAATTGTTGATGATAAGGTAACCAGAGGATGTGACAGGTCTAAAGAGGCTTGCACTGATTATAAGGATGATTCTTATAAAATTTCCAGGATTGATTCTTTGAATGATATTAAAACAGATATGTTTTCATCTTTCTCTGGAACATTCCACAACACAATGTCAAGGTTAGTGCTATAATAAATAATATAATGCATGTTGCTACAGTGTTTGTAGTTTATAGATCCAAACTTTTGGTTACCATGTCACTAAATCCATGTACTGAATGATACAATTACCGTATTAGCCCGAATATAATGCGACCCCGAATATAGTGCGACCCCAAGTATTTTGAAAGGAATTTTAGAAAAAGACGAAAAACATTTAATTTTCTCTATTTTGCACATTTAAATTACCTGTAAACTCATGAATTATGTACTAAAGGGGGGTAATGTGATGCCACGTTTAGACGGTCCTCGTTTTCTAACGTTGTGTCGCGACCCTGCGTGAAGTTGTGCCGGTGCTGTGGTTGCTGCAATTTGACCTTGTTCTATTTTCAAGTCTCCTCAGAACCCTACCGTGTATATCTGTACAATGTAGTATCGTGACATGAATGACCAATTCACTTACAATGTAGCAATTATAAACAGACGCGCTGAAACACGCGTCATGAAACGCGCCGATACGCAGTTATTTTTTAAAGATACAAGTATTCGAATAAAGTACGAATGATCTCCTCAGACCCCAACCGAGTATATTTGTACAATGTAGCATCGTAACATGAACGTCCAATTCACTTACAATGTAGCAATTATAAAAATATGTGCTGAAACACGCGTCATGAAACGCGCCGATACGCAGTTATTTCTTAAAGATAAGTATTCGAATATAGTACGAATGCAACAAGTACTCGAATATAGTGCGAATGCGACTTTCAAAGGTACATTTTGAGGAAAAAAACATCGCACTATATTCGGGTCAATACAGTATTAGGAAATATATCAAGTGAAAAACAATTCGTTACATTTTTCGTTACAGGCAAAAAAAAGCTATTTCGTTTTTCATTACGCCAAAATCTACATTTCGTTTTCTGTTCTGTTTAACATTATAACGAAATACTTCGGTACAAAATAATGAAGTGTAGCTACTCTTTTGTTTTTGTTTATAGGTTACGTATCCACCTTAAATATGTGCTTCTCAGTTAGAATACTAATTTATAGGCACTTCTAAATAAATGCTGCAGGAACATTTTTAAGATTTCAAAGTATTTGGTACATTTTTCGTTTTTGATGATCATGTAAGTAAATTCAAATATTCAAAATTTTATACTTGAGTTAATAAACTTAACACATATTTAAGACTAAAATATTAGTGTTGTAACAGTTATGCCCTATATTAGAAGTTTTTATATGTAACCCAAAAAGTACACAGAGAACCCAGGGACCCATAATTAAAGATAATAAAAAGAACCCGTTGGTCGGTTGCACCGATTGTAACTCGGAGTACATGCTTCTGCTACTGACCTAAAATATGGTAGAATGATCAGTCATCAGATAAAACTACAGAGAATTATCCAAATTACAATATTCGTCCTCTTTAGGGCTCATTTTTGATGTCGTTCTTTCTTTCCATATCCCCCATAAGAAATACATGGAAATCATGCATGGGTTTACAATATTACATTTCAAGATTAGTTAGATTTGAGATATTAACCCAGCTTTATTTTGTATATTAAAGAATAAAGTAAATTATTTGTAAGACGAAATTGAAATCACTCCAAATTACCATGAATGAAGGTATTTTTCGGATAAAATAGGAAAATTTGGAATCTTTAACAATGCGGGTATTCAATTGCTGTCTTGACGAAAAGAAAACTATTAAATTTTAATTAATAGCCAAATTATTGTGAAATCTTTAATTTATTGCTTTCAGTGGGATCTGACTATATTCATATGAATTTTTTAGTTTGTAGTCTATTTCCAACGCAGTTGATAAAAATGAAGAACCAACTTAAAAAATTCTTTAATTTCAGTTGATTAGAGGGTTTATCATTTTGATGAGCTTATGCTCGATAGTTATGAATAAAAATTTTTAGGATCAGAAAATACGTAATATTTAATAAAATGAGGATAAAGGATATAATCTCATACCGCCACAACCTCACCATAAATCGTGTATCCCAATGCAATCTCTCTTCGCTTTCACCAGTGTGCTCGTGATCTCTTGATCATTCACTGCGTTTAAGCAGCAGAACTCTCTCTCTCTCTCTCTCCCGTTATGACTAAAAGATGTTCAATATTGTGTCACGAATACCATATCTCAATGTCACGTATAATGTACTTTATATATTAATTTTTAATACTTCTTTTATATTGCATTTGAATAGAAATACATGTTAAAATTGAAACATTTTCTTCTAAAATAGCTAACTCCTACTTGCATTTGCTTACATGGAATTTATATAAATACGTTCAATAAGCAAAATTCTATGATAAAAATTGATATCTTTATTTCTTTTCACAGAAAATAGTACAAATCCCGCGCCAATAGTACGATTCCCTTCTTTTAACAGTGTATATTTCAAGTTACTCTTTTACACTCAGCCAAAAGATTACGAAAATGCATGCTAAAAAGATTGGGAAAACACTTGCGTGAAATATTTTATGTATAGGAACCATCACATATTAATTCTCTCCAATTTCGTTCAAACTTTCCATGCCGTCGGTATGGTCAAAATTAATTAATTAATTCTTTATTAGCTCTAGGCAATTTCATACATTGCATTGTAATTTTATTTCCATCCATATTACACAGCTGTAATAAAATAAATAAAATACGTGCTCTCAAATAACATGGTCATATTTGTTATGACAGGTGATGATTTTACAATTATGTACTTACGAATTCTTTTCTGCAATATGTACTAAACACATTCTCCCTTTGGTACTGCTGGCGAGAGTATTTAAATCCATGAATTGCGTCATGCAGGCAGGAGGGAGGGGTAAGAGTCAACCTTAGCGTAGCGCACTGAGTTTTAGAGAAGGGAAAACTAAAAAGGCAAACATAAGCATGACGTATTTTATGGACGATCTCTGTTGTAATAAACCCCTCAGCATCATCCTGTGTACTGGACATGTAGGGCAAAAACTTCGCACTGGGTACACCATGGAGATCGCTAGATATCTTTATTTTTTTGACGCAATAAAATTTCTTAAATCTGAAAAACCTTGATATATTTCAAAACAGTAACCTCCTTGGGTTTTCCTACTACACTTAATTCTGCAATTTTTACTGTCTTTCTTTTCACCTATATTATGCATAAAATTTTGTGATTGAATTTTCATGTAGTTATACGAATTGTGGGTTCTAAAAACCCCTATTCAATGCTGAGACTAACTGAACGTCTTCACGAATGCTACTGTGTGATGGAAGGAATGCAGGCACGGTTTATTTGCTTTGTGATGTCTCTCACTCTTGAGATGACTATTTTTTCTTTTGCATCAACACTTGAGAGCTATATGGAAAGGGAGAAGGAATGGTCTTTGATTCTAGGCTAGTGCTTGGTTCAGTATTTCTTGAGAACAATATAATGAGAGAGAGGGAGAAACACTTATCTGACATCAATGCACAAACAAGCCCATTCAAAGATATTTACTATCTTGATCGAAAGCGTGATCAGAGCGCATGGGAAGTTCTTGGATAGCACAAAAAATATTCTCTTGCCGCTCTGAGGAAAACATTTATGCTGTATTGAGGCAGCTATTGTTTGTTATTTTTCCAATGTTACTTTTGTATAATTCCTAAAAGATTGAAAGAGTCGAACTTATCATGGCATCAACCAATAGAAAAATGCAAGCAATACCCGGTGATGAAAAGTAGACTGAAATCTTACTTGAAAGTGATTCGGAAGAAAGTGTCAGTTCAGAGAGTGATAGTGAGAATAACATTGAAGATAATTTTTGGCATTTCTTTTGTTGAGTGGGCAAATACGAAACCTCATCTTTCCTCTCCCTATGTGCTTCTAGCATCTTTGTTAATCCTTATTTGAAACTTTATTTTCTGAAAAACTTATGGGGAAGAGGTAGAGATCTACGATAAAGCAGTATACCTATGTGAAGTAATCTGAGAACCTGGAATAAAGAAGGTCTAGTGATGCAAGGATAAGATGATTCCTCTATTTGTATTATCTATGATTTTATTTCATGTTGACTATTAAATAAGTAAAAAGAAGTTACCTGTTTGGGGGGCAATGTATATTTCATTTGCGAGAACTGGAGAACAAAAACACGATGCCTTTGTTATGTGCACGTATGAACTTTCCATTTAAACACACAATATGGGTCAAGGTTTTGAATTAAACGAAATGTTTGCAAATCACTGGACCAGATCATGACTTCGAATTTCATTTTAGATGTATTTCAAATAATCCTTATTAAAAAGTATGCAAAATCCTATGGTGTTGGCTGGGGACTGCTCTTAGCTTCGAATTACATGCTATTTCGAATTATCCGGGATAGAAATAACGAAGTTTTACTGTATTATGTAGTAAGTAGTTAAAGAGTTTCATTTGAAAAGTATACAATAAAGAGGAACATTTTATATCACTAGGCAAAGAATTCCAAAGTTTTGATCCCGTGACAACAAACGATTTTTGGTAAGTGGTTGTCCAGTGACTGGGAAAGTACAGGTTATCAGGATCTATTCTCATAGACATGTCTCTTTGGGACAGTCTTGCTGGCAACATGCCCTAAATATACCAGGGTTCTTTATATTGTAAGGTAGCGAATAAAAATATTCCAAGTAAATATTTCTGTCAGGAATTTATGTTGAGCCAACTTAATTTTTCCCAATAGGGAGATAGATGTTCATCTTTACAGAGATTGAAGATGAAGCGAATACATGAATTTAAAAGTTGCTGGAGCTTTATATTAAATTCTTCGGAGAGCTCGTTATAAACAAGACAAGGAAATATGGTGTCCTGCCAATTCGTCGTGGGCAATTTGTCGCGTGATAAAATTTGTCGCAATACAAATTCATCATTAGACAAGTATTTGATATGTAATTAAATAAAGAAATGTCAAAATAGAATGAAATATTAGGTACTACTATTAAAAAGTGTGCTGGTTAAGTAAATGAATAAATAGCTATACTCTTTATAAACTTATCTCTTTTAACACTGATATTATTGTTAGCCATACTGTAGCAAATGAGCGAGTTTAAAACTAAAATTAGTTTGGCTATTTTTCCTTTCCTGCAATTTACACTTTTTTCCCAGGTCTCTGGAAAAGTGTAAATAAGGGGTTTTACTGTATTTTAAAAGGTCTTTATGTTTTTGTTTTATTCAATTCTGTTTTTCATATAAAACGTGATTGGTATTACTCGTTGTCTTATACAAATTTTGTCCATGATTCCTTAGTTTTCAGACAACATTTAGCATTGTTTGATTAATGAGAATTTGCTATTCTTTTCTCCAACTTGAATAAAATTTCCTCTCCTGCTTATCAGGACAGAATTCACTAACCTTTTTCAGACAAGTGACCCATCATACATGCTGTAATACAGCCTTTCCCAATTTATGCTCTGCGAAGGTTTTGATGGTGGTCTGTGGACGTTTCCAAAATTATTTTATTTTTAGGCTGCACCTCATATTTAGCTGGAATTGTTTTTTTGGAAAAATTAAGCAAGTTGAACACTATCACAGGTATTGAATGTTTTTATTAATGGCGCTTTTTTGAACATTTTCCCACTCCTTCATATCTCCCGATTCCACCTCTCTGCCATCCATAACTTATACTTACTGATCTTTTTATCTCATAAGCTGAGAGTGTTCATGCCCTTTGTAATTTGCCTGCATGTATACTTGAAAATAGTCAAATAAAAACTGCTTAGTGTAAGTAATGAGGTGGTCCACAGGATCTGAAAGCATTGCTGAAGTGGTCTGCAGAGTTCAAAAGGTTGGGAAACGCTGGACAAGCCTATCACTGCTGTATTATTCTTCTTTGTTAGCGCTGCAAGCACCAGCTCTTGTTGTTCTACGCCATCCTGTATCACGACGTCCAACCGACCTCCCTCCAATGTTGTACCACCCACCCTACATGAAAGAACCGCATCCATCAACTCGATTGGGTGCACGCCCAGCGAAAACGTGCTCCTCAAGCACATCATGAGCTGGAAATTAATCCCAGAGGTGGCTGCAGGAGTGATCAATGCTCCATCCCAGTTGTATGGTGCCATTCACCTAGCTCGTCTCTTTGGTAAGTCATAGTATTTTTATAGGGCCTCCACTTTCTCCATATATACTATGAAGGAAGCATTACTTTTGTGAAAAATATTTAATTCAAGATTTCAACTGAAAGAGGAGGGGTTTTCTTCGGCGTTCTCTTGGAGGACGTCCGTTGGGGCTGGTTGATACTAGCTTGGCTAGCCCGGACCCAACTAAGAAAAATACCCGCGTTCAGAAACAGGAAAGATTATCTGCTACGGTAGTTCAGTGGTAGAATATCTGCCCAGCAAGTGGAAGACCCGGGTTCAATTCCCAGTCATAGCAGAATTTTTTCTGTTTCAAAGTTATTCCCAAATTATAGATGGTAAATTTAATTACAGATCTTTTTTTTAATATTCTATCAATGAAACATCGGTGGTAACAGCTGCTTTTTAGCTGTAATTCCTATCTTGTTTTCTTAACCTCTTAATGGCTATTGGAGGGACATTTCCAATTTCAATTTAATATAATGCATGCATGAAGTTTTTGAAATTTATTATCAATTTATGTTCCTAGTATATTGCAAACAATGTACAATTTTTCATTTCAGTGAAACTTCCAGATCTTCTTCATGCAGCTGGTATCCACGAAAAAAAGTTAAAACTCCTCATAGGATATCTCCACACATTTTTAGAGTAAGTAAAAATTACTATATCCCAACAAATATCTTTTTAGAATAAAAATCGTAAAGGTGAGTTTCTATTTATCAATTAAGAGAAAGAGTTGTGAGAATTAAAGGGCTCTAATTCTCCATAAACAACTCTATTGCTACTCTACCTCTGTTTGTCATTTAGTTGGAATTGTATAAAATATACCGTATTTACTCACATATAAGCCACACTTTTTTTCCAAAATTTTCATCTCCAAAATGAGGATGTGGCTTACTAGTGAGGAAACAAAATCGGGAAATCCAAATGCAAGATAATTATTGAAATTCACTATGACTTCGCTAAATGGCTGGGTGATTCATTGTGCAGTATGTGACATGATAACATAACATAATCACCAAAACAAATTAAAAGGAAAAGAAATATTATTATTGATGATGGAGTTATAGACGTCAGTTTTTGTTGGCAATCGCTACTATAGCACTATTCCGTAATTAGGTGGATACCAAGGCATCATCAGAGTTTAGTCTCATATGCCAATAATTCTATTGTAAGAAACATTTCGGTGGTATTTCTTTCGGTTCGAAAGTCATTGTAATTTTTTGTCCCTTATCGTGTGCAGCATGTTTGGGTAAAATGTGGATTCCGATATTTTCGGTAATATTGTACTTTGTATCCTGCAAAATGAATATATTACTGATTGGATACAAATAATTCACTGAAGTACTTGATTATTACAAACAATACCAATATTTACTGATATTTGTGTACGGTTAATGAAACATATTAGTAATTCGGTTGACCGATGTTTATCAAAAATGAATCAACTTGTTATTTTAACAAAAGTGTCAAATACAAAATTTTTCATTGATCTGATTAATAGTTTTTGAGTTAGAGCACCCACAAAAGTTTTATCACTTACAAACATCATTGAGAAAATAGTCAAAATGTATACAGGGGATCTCAAAATGTGTACTTCCATTGAAATCTTGAAATCAATTTTTTTCATGAAAACAGTACTTTCCCCTTCAGTATTACATATGGAGAAAGTAAAAATGGATTAGTGGCAAGAGTAAACACCCACTTCCGGTTGACCAATTTTTACCAAAAACTAACTAACTCTTGTCCCTTTAACAAAACTGTCAAATATAAAATTTCGCACTAACCTGATTAACACTTTCAATGCATACGAAAAATTGCGATGACTTCCCTTGTGCTGACGTAGCTTATTTTAATATTATTTCTCAAAAAGTATATTTTTATGCATTAATGATATAAAGAAATTCATTTAATAAGTTTTTCTGCTTTTTGTTAAAAAATAATTTGTGACATCTTATGATGTCATCCGTCACCAGGAATGAAAAGAGGTTAGGCTACCCCACACAACATAAACGGCTTCTATTTCATGATCTGCTACAAATCGGTTGTAAATTTTTTAGTCTATTTTATAATTGTTAATGCAAGAAATAACATTAAATTAGTGTTCTCAATGAATAACAGCACTACAGTATATGAAAATTGATAAATTTAAAAGATATATTGAAACATTGAAATTTGCATTTCTTTCGCAAACGTGAAAAGTAATAGGATAAAAATTTATTTAAAGCTGTATTTAATGAAACTATGAGAAAATCATTTGTATGTTTTTATTAAAAGTGTTCGACTAAAAAATTCTTTGAAAAATGACCAGGTTCGACTCCTGGGGATTATTTTTATTTCTCATAAGGCCACACGTAAAAATGAACTTTTCGACATGCAGGCTTTTATTCTTTTGGAAATTAAAATTAGAAAAAACTGACCTGCTATAATACAATTTGAACTATTTTAAAGAAAAATTAATATAGTCTCTTATTCTATTCATATTTTTTCTCCTACCTCTTGAAATTGCTCTTATCGAACGTTTAAATTACATATTTCGGGCCAATGTTGCCATTTTAATGATAGCTGCTTTGAAGACGATAAATTCAATTCAAAATAGAGTGTAATTCGAAGCTAAGAGCAGTCCCCAGTCAACGTCATAGGATTTTGCATCCTTTTTAGTACAGAGTGTTCGAAATATGTGTACAATGAAATTCAAAGTCATGATCTGGTCTGCCCTTCAGAGCAGGTTCCACCAAGTGGTGAGTGGGGTACACAGAGAGGGTGCTCGTGCTTCATTACTCCTTTTTCATGTATCACCAGCCATCTTTTTATTTCTTTTCATTCATTTATTGCCGGCCCTCTCTGTGCGCGGAACACCTGCCCATGTGTTTGCCGTGATCCTGGTAGTTGAGGGATTCCATTGTCTGCGGCCATGGATACTAACACACTACTTTGGCCCCGAATTCAGCTTAACGGGCAGCTAGGAGCTAGCCCACTCCTAGTCGATCGGCTTGTCGTCATGTAAGTGCTGCTGGGGCGAGTTTGGGGGCCATGGTCTTCCCTAGTTATATCTTCTGGGCAGCCCTTGCACTGAAGTTCAGCAACCCTCTCATTGGGCTCTGTGGTGGGTGGGATGCTGGGAGATAAAATTAAAACTAACATAAATATGGCTTTGAATTCTCCCAAAAACTGTCGGTAATGAGTAAAAGAGCGAGATCAGAAAGCCGGTAGAAAAAAATGATTTAGAATTAAATGCTGCAGAGGCATTTCATGCACCTGCACCTAAATATTTAATAATAAAATTGACAGAAACTAGGGAAGACTTCCACAAAGTTTCCCCATTTTTAATTGCAAGGGCAATTAGGGGAGCTATTGTGTAAGTCAACGATATTAAGAAATGGGACACTACTGATTGAGACTGTGAATGATTTCCAGTAAAGAAAGCTTCAATCAGTAGAAGCTTTGAGTACCATCCCAGTTAAAGTTGAGGCACACCAGAGCCTCAAATTTAGTAAGGGTGTGGTATATTCCTATGACCTTTTGGGGATGGGTGAGGAGGAGTTAATGTCTGAGCTAGCCTTAGAAGGCATTATCAAAGTAAATAGGATTATGGCAAAATGAGATGGTGTTTTAAAACCTTCTCCCACCTTGATCCTGACCTTTGCAACTCCTCAACTTCTAGCGCAGATCACTGCTGGGTATATAAAGCTGTGTGTGAGGCCATATGTGCCAAACCCAATGTGGTGTTTTAACGTCGCCTGTCTAAGATTTTCTCGAGCCTGGATCTGGTGATACTCAATGATGGTAATGACACTCACTTCAGTACCTAACCATCTGTTCAAGCACAGCCGCTCCATTATTTGAGTGGGAGTTGTACCAAGATCTATACGGCAGTGATCATTTCCCAATTATCCTGAAATGATTATCACCCAATACATCAGATTTATGTTGCTCTAAATGGGCAATTAAAATAGCTGATTGGGCAAAATTCTCCAATGCCATTCAATTTGGATAAAAACAATTCCCCTCGGGGAGGAACAGGTAGAACATGTCACAGAAGCTTTGATACTAGCAGCGAGCACAGCATTCCAAAATCTTTTCCTCGACTCAGGCGAGTCCCAGTTCCCTGAGGAATGAGGAATGCTACAAGGCAATCCGTGACAAGAGATGGGCCTTCCGAGTTTTTCGTTCCCACATCACAGAGGGGAATATGTTGAAATACCTGAGATTGAAGGCATTGGCACGCAGGATAATCAGGAAATGTAAAAAGGAATCTTAGAGGAAATATGTATCGACCATTTTGAGTTCCACTCCAGTCTCTGAAGTATGGGAAAAGGTGAGGAAGATATCCGGTCGAACGTCTTCTTACATGATTAGTGGGCTGTTGGTCAATGGATCGGTTTCCATATACAAAACTAAAATAGCCAACGAGTTGGCATCTCTCTTTGCTAAAGCATCCAGTTCACAACAAATGCCAAGTTTTTTTGCTCAAAAAGATGAGCTAGTGCGGCAGACTCTCAGATTTGCTTCCCGGAGCAATGAGAGCTACAATCTGTTATTCAATGTCTGGGAACTGAAAAACGCTTTGGCAGAGACACGTGACAGTCCTCCAGGTTTGGACACCATTAATTATGACATGATACATCACCTTAATCTCCCTGAGAAGTAATATCTTCTAAGGATGTATAACCAGATCTGGGTAGAGGGCCACTACCCCATGCAATGGCGAGAGGACATTGTAGTGCCTGTGCTTAAGTCCAGGAAAGATAAGAAACTACCAAAGAGCTATCAATGCATGTCACTCACTAGCTGCCTCTCCAAACTCATAGAACAAATGGTCAATAGATGGCTGGTTTGGTTCTTGGAATCAAATTGTCTGTTGACCAACATTCAGTGTGGATTCTGCTGCCACTGTCCCATCACTGATCATCTGGTGAGATTGGAAAGAGCAGTATGTGATGCCTTTATAAGGAAGCATCACCTCATTGCAGTTTTGTTTGACATTGCCTGGGCTTTAGACACTACATGGAGATTTGGAATTTTTCATACACTACATTATTGGGGTTTATGGGATAACCTACCCAATTTTATCAAGAGCTTTCTATGGAAACGTTACTTTAGGGTGCATATTGGAAATGAAAACTCTTGATTTTTCCTTCAAGAGAATGGTGTTCCACAGGGATCTATTTTGAGTGTAACGTTATTTGCCATTGCCATAAACAGAATGGCTCAGTGTATTTGGTCCCCTTGCCATGTATTGCAGTTCACAAAACATGGCAGCAGTTGAATGCCAGCTACAGCTGATGATTAACCGACTGAACGAATGGGCCATAAACAACAGGTTTACATTCTCAGCAAACAAGACAGTATGCATCCACTTCTGTCATGTTCGCGCTCTCCACCTGGACCCAACGCTGTTACTAGCTGGAACCGAGCTGCCATTTGTCGAAACCATCATTTTTAGGAATGCTTTTCGACAGAAAATTAACTTGGCGACCCCATCTGAAGTGGCTGAAGGCAAGATGCCAGTCTTCCCTGAATCTATTACATGTTATCAGTCATAAATCTTAGGGTGCTGATCAAACAGTTTTGCTGTAGCTGTATCAATCACTTGTCTTCTCCAAATTGGACTACGGGAGCATCATACACGGTTCTGCCTGACCATCAATGATCAGAACGATCAATGTGGTTCACCACATGGATACATTTGGCTACAGGTGCTTTTAGAACTAGTCTCATAGTAAGTATTCTCTGTGAATCTGGTAAACCTTCACTGTACATGTGCTGGAAACTGCTAGCTAGCAGTTATGTCAGAACTTTAAGCTCCAAGCCAGATCATCTGGCTTACAGAGCAGTTTTTGACTATCGATATATACAGTTGTATGATGCCTGTGTCCTTTCTGCAAAATCTTTGGCTATGAGATCTCGTAATATCTTCAGAGAGAAATCCTTTGAGATGCCTGAGAAGCCAAGAATGGAAAATAGTATATTTCCACCTTGGATGTTGGCTTGCCCCAACATCCTATACTCTCTTGCCAGATTAGATAGGCTTTGCACTCTACCTGTCGAATACCAACGTGAATTTGAAAGACTCGAGGCAAGGTTTCAGTCGTTCACTGCTATCTACATGGACAGCTCCAAGCAAGGGGAGCATGTGGGATCTGCTTTCACTATTGGAAATCAGTCGCACCATTTTTGATTACATCCACTGTGTGGGGTATACACAGCAGAATTGTCTGCTTTGTTGAAAGCATTGTAGTTTGCATACTCGTACCACGGCAATGGATATGCCATCTACACAGATTCCTTATCTGCATTAAATGCAATAAAGTCTTTGTATCCTACTCACCCATTGGTGCAGCAGACAAGGCAGCCAAAAGGGCTGCCAGCATAAACTCGATAACTTATCCAAAAGTTCTGGTGGGCGATATCCAAGTATGCCTCAAACATTTATTTTATCAAAATTGGCAAGAAGAGTGGAATGGGGTTTTCTCAAAAAAACTGAGGGCAATAAAAAGTACTGTACAGCCATGGCAGTCCTCTGCCAGGCCTGTCAGTGGACACACAGTTACCTATTGCGATCTGAGGAAGTCCCAGTTTGTGAGACGTGATACTGCACTAACAGTGCCACATATTTTATTGGACTGTATCCAATTCAAGAGTGAGAGAGAGGGTACATCTACCTATGAACCTTTCTGTCACTCTGGGAGATGATCCTCATTTAGTAAATAGAACCATCTCATATCTGAGTCCAGAATTTTATCTTTTATATAGGTTCACATAAATAAGTTTTTAAATGATTTTAATATGTGATAGGATGTGGCCTGTTGTCTATAATTCTCCTATCCTTTTTTTTATAAATTATAAGATTTTAGCAACCATAATAGGCCGTTTTACAGCCTTCTGGTAATTTTATTTATTTCATTATTATTGGGAGACCCTTATACAGTCTCATCAACATTTTATTTCACAGATTGTGGGAGGCCCTTTAACAGTCTCTCTCAATATTTTTTTAACTAATTTATTATTTATTTATTTTATCAGATGAGACACTGGACAAGATTTATTTTATGTTGTATTGTCTAAATCATTGGTGTTGTGTGGCACATAGACCAGTCTTGAAAATGAATGAGTTGTGATAGTAAGGGTACGGCGATAATAGCCCAGGAGGCTGATTTGCCATCCAACACACACACACACAAATGATCTGGTTTGGTGACTCGTGAACATTTTCTTTAATTCAAAACCCTTACCCATATTGTGTGTTTAAGTAGAATGTTCATGCTCGCACGTGACAAAGGCATCATGTTTTTGTTCCTCACTTCTTGCAAACAAAATATACATTGCCTCCCCAAACAGGTAACTTCTATATACTTATTTAATAGTCAACGTGTAATAAAATCGTAGATGATACAAATAGAGGAATCATCTTTTCCTTGCCTCACTAGACCTTCTTTATTCCAGGTTCTCAGTTTACTTAGTGTAAAATAAAGAGACTTGTTGTAATTCCACATAAATTTATTTAAAACGACATAGGTTTCTTTGCAATGCAACATCATCAGGTGAATAAATTCAAAGCCGGCAACAATTTATAGTAATAGGTGTTCCCGCTCCAATAATCAGTGAATTGAGTTCCCTAATTAAAATGTGCATTTCTCTATTTCAAGTTTAATGGAAGTTTTTATAAACAATTAGATGGCCTAGCCTTGGGCTCTCCTTTGTTGCCACTACTTGCAGACATTTACATGGACAATTTTGAAAGTAATTTATTCTCTTCAGAGAATCCTATTGTTAAAAACGTTTTCTGTTGGTTTCGTTATGTCGATGATATTTTTTGTGTGGTCTGGGTCATAAAGGCAACTGGATATCTTCCTAAATTTCTTGAATTCTTTTAATAAAGCAATAAAATTCACATGTGAAACAGGAATCAAAACTTTCTAGGCATCACCATATCAAAGGTAAATAGAAATTTAGATTTTGCCATTTTCAGGAAAGACACGTACACCAACCACATCATTCACTTCAATTCAAGACACAATTTCTCACAAAAAGTTGCCGTATTTCATTCCAAGCTTCATAGGCTATTGAACATTCCTTTGTCAGATTTCAACGTCAGGAAATAACTTCAAATTATTAAACAAATAGCAGTCAACAACGGCTACCCTAAAAAATTAATTGACAGATTATACAAGAGGAAATGATTCCAACTAGCCATGAAACAAATATACGGTATCATCCCTGTTGACGATTTGAAACCACAACTTAAAAAACCTTTTATGCCGTACAAAAGACTAAATTAAAACTTGGGAAAAAAGTGGAATTTACAAATTACATTGTGGAGATTGTACTGCGGTTTATATAGGACAAACGGGATGAAAATTCAAAGAAAGAATCAAAGAACATCATTCCTGCTTCATAAACAGTAAAACAACCTCTCTCTTCGCCAAACATCTATTAGAACATCGACACAACAGTGACTTTATTCCCAAAATCTTGCATTATGAAAGAAAGGGACCCAGGCTTGATATTCTGGAACAATTTGAAATTATACAGTGTCTGGCTTCAAAAAACTGTGAAATTTTAAATGATATTTTTTATCCTTTTTATTCTCCACTTCTTGACCTCCCACTAATCAAATTATTCCTACCAATTATCCCCATTGTCTTCTCATTATCGAACTTACTGGACATCTCTAAGCTCAACCGTTTTCTCCCTCTCTCTTTCCCACGAACATACGTTCACTCCTTTCCAATGATGTTCGCTCCACAATTCCTTTCTTTATTCTCCCCAACTCACCCTCCCCCACCTACCATTGTACCTATTATGTACTATAAATTGCTTCCGGCTTTGAATTTATTCACCTGACGATGTTGCATTGCAACGAAACCTAAGTCGTTTTAAATAAATTTATGTGGAATTACAACAAGTCTTTATTTTACATTATGAAGAAATTCCACCAAGTGGCGCCTGAAACCATTAACTATCTCAGATTACTTCATGTATACTGCTTTATCATAGATCTTTACCTCTTCCTTGTAAGGTTTTGGAAAAAACTTCAAATAAGTTTAAACAAAGATGCTAGAAGGGACAGGAGAGATGAGGTTTTGTATTTGCCCACTCAACAAAAAATGCCAAAAGATATAGGTTTTTATCTTAGTAATTTGAGCACTAATGTTATTCTCACTATCACTCTCTGAACTGACACTTTCTTTCGAATCACTTTCAAGTAAGATTTCAGTCTACTTTTCATCACCGGGTATTGCTTGCATTTTTCTATTGGTTGATGCCATGATAAGTTCGACTCTTTTAATCTCTTAGGAATTAAACAAAAGTAACATTGGAAAAATAACAAATAATAGCTGCCTCCGTACAGCATAAATGTTTCCCTCAGAGCGGCAAGAGAATATTTTTTGTGCTATCCAAGAACTTCCCATGTGCTCTGATCACGCTTTCGATCAAGATAGTAAATATCTTTGAATGGGCTTGTTTGTGCATTGATGTCAGATAAGTGTTCCTCTCTCTCACTCCCATTATATTGTTCTCAAGAAATGCCGAACCAAGCACTAGCCCAGATCCGAAGACCATTCCTCCTCCCTTTCCATATATCTCTCAAGTGTTGACGCATAAGAAAAAATATTTGTCAAGAGTGAGAGACATCACAAAGCAGATAAACAGTGCCTGCATCCCCTTCCACCATGCAGTAGCTTTTGTGCAGAGATTCGGTTCGTCTTAGAATTTAATAGGTGGTTTTAGAACCCACAATTTGCATAAGTACACAAAAATTCAGTCAAAAAATTTCATGTATAATATAGGTACAAAGAAAACAGTAAAAATTTCAGAATTAAGCACAATTGGAAGATCCAAGTTTAGGTTACTGTTTTGAAATATATCAAGGTTTTTCAGATTTAAGAAAATTTATAGCTTCAAAAAAAAAGATCTAGCAATCACTGCGGTGTACCCAGTACGCAGGACCACGTTATTTTGAGAGCATGAACATTTTATTACAGCTGTGTAATATGGATGGAAATAAAATGGCAATGCAATGTATGAAATTGCCTAGAGCTAATATGGAATTAATTAATTAATTATTTTTGACCACACTGATGGCATGGAATGTTTGAATGAAATTGGAGAGAATTAGTATATGATGGTTCCTATCTATTATCTATATAATATTTCACACCAGTGTTTTCCCAGCCTTTTTAGCATGCATTTTTGTAATCTTTTGGCTGAGTATGCGCAGTTGAAAGTCTTTCCTTCCGAAACATAGCGTAAAAGATTAACTTGAAGTACATGCTGGGAAAACTGGGATGTTCACTCGAGCCTATTTTTCACACGTAGTGGTGTTCGTGAATCTTGAATCAAGTGGCCACTTCAGCTCTGTTCGGATGCATAAGACTATATTTTACTGTCCAAGTAGCGGATTGTAATAATTTTTTTTTAAGTTTGTTTATTACAAACTCGGATAATTCAAAGTACATAATATTTTTGTGGTTCCTTGCTCTTTGAAATAATGAGGTTTTACTGTATATAGAAAACCAACAAACACCAATGGAATTATAGCTGCAGACTCAAATCATCCTATGCAACTCAAACTATCAGCTTTCCACAACATGATTTACAGACTACTTAGATCACCCCTTAGTGACACTAATTACCACAATGAATTAAAACAATAAAAAATTGCCATAGCCAATGGTTATAACACCAAAATCATTGACAATTTAATACTGAAAATAGGACACCAAAATAAAATTAGAGAAATCCACTACTTTGCTAAAATCTGAACAAAACATTAACACAAAATACACAACAATCCCTTATTACCTCCCTTACACATGTGGGCTAAATAGGTTTTTCAAAAACAATGGTTTCAAATTAACATACACAAACTATAACAAACTAAGCAATTTTCTAGGCAATGCTTAATACAAAGTACTTGATCACAACAAATTCTGAGTTTATAAAATACAATGTAGTCAATGCAACAAATTCTATATTGGAAAAACAAAGAGGAAACTTAATATTAGATTTAAAGAACATTTACCACACTTAAAAAATGGAAATTTTGACAAATCCAGCATCTCGGCAAGAAATTTTTATATTTCTCGGTGAGGCAAGAAATCTTGAGTAAGATCCTCAACTCACAATATTGCACAGAAAACTTAGCCAGAGAACTGAACACCAGATTTGCAATAGTCAAGATATCTGGTCGCTCAGCTGTTTAGTAAGAACTCTAACACTGGGACAATCGTCAAACAGTCGGTCAGCAAAACATCAAATGCAATCCAAGTATCTATTTCATGGGAAATAAAAAAGTCAGCCATTTGCCAGGATACAAAAGAGATTCTAGTGAGTATTTCCATTCTGTACATGGTATACATTTTCAACAGAATTGGAGATTTTGAATGGATAAGAGTTCTCTGTGACTTCTTCATACTTCAAGACTCGAATATAAAGTGACCCCCACTTTCTTGAAAGATCATTTTTTAAAATAAAAGCTCACCTTATATTAGGGCATATACTGTAATTGGCGATCAGTTCACGACCAGAGACACAAAATTTCATTTGCGTATCTGTAACAGCTTTGTACATTATTAAGCAATGCAAAGTCAGAACTAAATGACTTTCTTCCAAGTGATTCATAAATATGTCCGCTAAGAGGGGTGAAAAGGGGGACCTCATAGCAAGGCCTTAGGTTTGTCTAAAAACTTTGCCATCGAAAAGGAAACAATTTTGATTAATGCAGACTTTCAATAAGTTCAATAGTACAAAAATCAATCCCTGTATTGCTTAAAATATTCTTAGCGAGACTTAAGGCCTCACTGGTGGGGACAGAAGTGAAGAGATTGCAGACATCAAAGGAGACTAGTTTAGTATTACAGGCGGTCCTCGACTTTTGTACAACCCGCTCTTTTGTACATTATATATTGACACCCCTAAACTGCCTTTTGTATGCCAAATTCAGACTTCCATACATCAGCTGATGAATGAAGATTTTGAGCTATCGCATGGTGTTTGTTTGTGCAGTTGTTTGAATATTTTATTGCACTTTGCCATTATTATTTTATAACTAGTGTATTACCCATAATATGATGGATGTCAGGTAGTATATGGTTGGAAACACATCGTAAGACTGGTCATCCTACTGAAACCATACATCTTATGTAATCATAACTCATTAATATGGATAATCACAAAATTATTTTATTTTTCTAGTGTAATTACCCATTGAAATTCAACGTGGATCTTAGAAAGGAATAATAACAGCTGTAATTATAGAGTAAGAGCCTGTATAAAATTTTCCAAAATAGAGATTCGGGAGAATTTCTTTCTCATTCTTGTTTTCTCCAGTTATGAGACTCTTGTCAAAAATGAAGTAATAATAATAAATAAATAATAATATTCCCTCCCTCTCTCTTGCTCTCTTCCTCTATCTTTCCTTCCTTCTCTCTTTCCTTCACTCTCCCTCCCTCTCTCTGCCTCTCTTTTCTCCCACCTCCCCCTCTCTCATTCTCTCCTGTCCCAATCCATAGCTCTCCCTCCTTTTCTCCGTCTCCCTCTTTATCTGTTTCCTCCCATCCTTTTCTAATTCTATATCTCCCTTACTCTCTATGTATGTTCTTTCCATTCTATATCCCTTCCTTCATATCTCCCTCGTCACATCTCCCTCTCTCTCACTCTACATCTATATAGTCAATTAGATAAGCAAAGGAATTCAAACTAAATCCCAGTCCCAGTAGGATTACGTAATTTAGCAAAAAATCCTATAATAATTTAAGGCAATCTATGCGGGTTGAGTCAACAATTGATTCTCGAAGTTTAACAATGATGTAGTTGGCAAGGCAACATCCCGTTTAATAACAGAAATTTTCCCAAAATATGTGATTTAAATGTTTAATATGAGAGATTTCGTACGACAGGCAGAAAAAGATTAATAGAATAAAAACTTCATTAATTTTTCTAAAATATAGTTTAAATTTGATGATTGTACATCAATTCTTTCTAGTTTTAATTTCCGAAAGAATAAAATTCTGAACTTTAAAAAGTCGCTTTTATGTGTTACCTTACGGGAAATGGAAATTGCCCTCCTGGAGTTGAACCCGGGTCTTTTTTCATATTTGTTTTGTCATTTTATTTTCAAATCTGAATCAAACATTCCTGCCAAATTTCAACCTTCCACCTAATCGGGAAGTTTGTTAAAAACACGTTAAAAAGTGCCATTGATGACGTCAGCGTTAGGCACAGGCTTTTATTAATAGAGATATTGGCACACCAAATATACCCACTCTCTAACAAATGGGCCAGTATTTGCTCGCTGGGTCCTAAAATTCCTACAGAGGTCATACTTGTTGTAGAGTCAGGTGATTAGGGGGATAAGAAAGTATTTCATATCTTTCTAATATCCCTAAGCCCATTGCCTAAATGTTTTGGTCAGGGGGTGAATAAGTAAAAACTTCTGAAAAGTGTTTACTTACTAGATGTTGGCCTCGATGCTCAGACCCTTCTCAGAACTTGAGATGCAATAAACACAAACCCATGAGTAAGCTCCAACCCAAAGACTCCCTATATATTTGTTTTCCCTTCACACAACTACGTTTTATGATTCTGCTTCTTCGGTCATTTTTAGACTACTAAATAGTGTGGCAGTAGACTAATGCGTGAGCGATTAACAAAGTTTCCATTTTCGTAATATTTTCATTTTTGTTAGTAATTCTACTTTTGATTCTTCTTTGTTATTGTATTGTTGTTTTTGTTATTATTATTAGCCGTAGTTTTTAAATGTCTCCTAAACATAAAATGACATGTGAAGAGATCATTTTCAATTCCGACTCTGACGCGTACAAAGAAGAAAGTGCGAAAAGTGGCAGCAATGGTGAGGAGGAGCCTGAGAAAGATGTCTGGGCAAGGAGTGATGATTCATCTAAATCAGGGGTTGCCAAACTTTTTATCTCAACGACCCCTTTGATGATGCCATAAAAATCCGGAGACCCCCAGTGAAAGTTTTGATATTAAACACTTTTTAAATCTACTTTAGGAAAGGTTTTTGAATAGTAATAATTACGGTAGTGTATAATAGACTGTATTTTAAAAAACATTTACCATTAATCAAGTAACATGATATTTTTATACTGAACTAAAATTTATTTTTATTGTGAAGGGTGGGCTTAGTGCTTTTTTACTAGACCATATACATTGGGCTCATGATTTGTAAGCTTTAATCTTAAGTCTCCTCTTTCTTCCAAGTTCAACATGTTTTGCTGCCTAATTATAAGTGTGTTAGCATGGCTAAATCCAGCTTCAACCATATATGAAGTGGGGAATGCTAAAATAAAAGGTAGTACTGTTGCACAAATTTTAGGATATCTAGTATTAATTATTACTCATTAAATTTTGAATATAGGTCAGCCAGGTAAAACAAATGAACTTTACATATCTGCAGCTCGCCACACAGAGAATGATCCATATCTTTCAAAAACTCTATGGTTGATCTGTACAGATCTACAAGTCTTTGAAGACAGTGACCCCTTGAGAGCCACCTGACTTCAGTGTGCAATAGTAGGTGATTAGCTGTCTCGTCATTTTCTTCGCATAACCTGGCAAACAAACGTGAATGTAATGGATTTGCTTTGATTTTATTAATTGCTTTTACACGCACTGTTAAGGAATTATGCAATTCAGGACTCAATTGTTTTGCCACAAGATGTTGTCTATGAAGGAAACAATGAATAGTGCGTATATTGGGAATTTTTTGTTTCAGAAGGGAAGCAAATCCTCGATACCGACCTGGCATGGCAGGTGCTCCATTGGTAGCAACTGCACAAATATTTACATACATTGTAAAATAAAGCACAACCGAAACTTAAAAACAAAATAACGAAAGAACCAATTAAATTCAGAATATGATTTTTCAAATTCATAAAAAATTTTACATGAAATATCTTAAAGTGTAATTAATCAAAAAATCTGTTATACAAAACTTTAGTAAACTTATGTTTTGACAAACAACATCACGTGACTTAACGGTTTTCAACGGTCATCCGAGATAATTGTTAATTAAAATATATCAAAGAAAGTGCAAGAAATATGTTTTTTAACAACAATTATTGGCGAAATTTTAGATTCTGTTATTTTCTATTGAATATTAAAATTTCTAAAAAGCCTCCTAAAGACCAATTTATTTCTCACCGACCCCCTAACGACCCTTTAACTCTCATCGACCCCCTGAGAGTAGGTATCGACCACAGGGGGTCGGTACCGACCACTTTGGCAAGCCCTGATCTAAATGGAGATCTCCACATGAAGGCCAAAGACAAAACATCGGTGTGCATCCTTTACTGCCGGGCTGAGTAGAATGAATTTGCATTTTATTGCATTGATCTAAATTTGAATACCAGTGCTATATTTCGACATTTTTCTTTCTTCTAATAAGCAGCATTGTGTAATTCTGCAATATGTTAGCTATAGAATACATTTTATTTGAACATTTTATTATGAATAGTTGATTAGATACGCGATTTTTTCAGAATGTAAGCAAATATTTTTTAAATACCCCAAAATAAATCCAGCAGATGGAACCAACGCTCAAGCATTTAAATCTGGTCGATAAAGCTTAATGTTTAATCTATGTTTTTAATGTTTTAAATAATCATGTGTACATTGTATAACACTCGGGTGAAAAAACTCTCTAGGAATGCAATCTCTCTTATAACATGTAAGTCTATTGTTCGACTTTTGTACATTCATACACGTTTTCAGGAACGCATTATGTATGAAAGTAAGGGACTGCCTGTATTAGGAAAACAATTTAAATTTAGTACTTTCTTCAGTTCAATGTAATTTTTAATTGTGTATTTCTGTGAGAAGTGGGAGAAATGATGGAAAAGGTGTTAAGTTTAGGGAAAAGTTTATGGGCTGGGGAGGAAACACTGGAAACAACAGGTTTGATCCGGCAATTAGGTTTGTGGAGTTTTGGTAGACCATAAAGTCTTGGGGGGAGGAGATTCAAATCTTTTCCTTGGCATTGAGGAGCAAGGAGACGGAAGATAGAGCTTTTTTGATGGCTGATGGGGAACCTGGAGTGGGATCTTTTTTGGGAATAGAAATATGGTTGTTGATGATGAAATCGAAACACATATATAACACTTTGTCTAAAATCACCACACAGTTCCCTATGTCTGCTTTCTGAACTACCAAATTGTTCACCTTGAAAAACTAATCGAACCATGTACCGAGGAGAGGGAATGACTCAGCACTGGGGGTGGAGGATTAGGAATACCTTTTTGCAATGAGATGATTGAAGTCAAAATCACACAGGTGGAAAGATGTATGGTCAAGAGAGGTTCCACGCATAGCACTGCTTCGCAATCAACTAAGAAGTCTTTCAAATTATCAGCCTTTAGAGAATGTGAAGGGGAATATTTCAGAACCACATTCAGTTAATCCATAGTTAAAGGAGGTAACATGTAATTGGACAAATTCACTACTCTTGGATGGAATTGATGGTCACTAAATTGGTACAGGAAACTGAGTCACGTCTTAGAGAGGGCAGTGAGTTTTTTTTTGTCAAAGTAGCCATTTTCAAGCTAGCCTTATCACTGACACATTGTCAGTCAGCAACAAGTAGGGGTGTACACAGGTTTCCCGTGGTATAGAAGTGCTTTTCGTCAAATTTGGCATAGTATAATCGTATACTAATCTATTTGCTTTGAAATCAGAAAATCATTTTTCCTTATATAGTGGTAGCCCTGCTTTTTTTATCTATTCTAAACATTCATTTTGTTTTCCCTTTCTATACTCACCCTACAAACAAAATTTCTTTTAAATCTGTTCAGCCAATACCTTCCAAATTCATAATTACAGAAAAATTCTAGCCTTGATATTATGGTAGCCCTGTTTAGTTGGCCCAGTTGAAATATGGTATTTTAGTTATTTATCTATATAAAGATTATGTATACCATATATTTGGTTAATCCATGATGTCAGTTCTCTAGAAATACTGTAAATACCCACGTATAATGCGCACCCTCGTATAACATGCAGGGGGGGTTTTCAGCCTCGTAATATATGATTTTTCTATATACACGCGTATAGTGCGCACCGATTTTTTTAACGTCACCATTCCAGAATAAAGTAGATGGTGTAACGTGTTCTAAAGCAATGATCGAATTATTGGTATTATGTATTGGTAACATAATGAAAGTGCGAAATGAAATTTTCAAATAACGTTCCAAAAGAACGTCAGCTAACTCAATCATTACATATTTTATGTTTACTTACAAGGTGATATTAGGACATACACAATAAATCGAATTATATTAATTTCATAGTATGGCATATGACATTCTTTGAGCTAATAAAATGGAATGGCAATTATCCTATATTTTTTATATAAGTTTTTGTCACCCAACCTTCAGTTTTACCCTTATTAGAACATTCGGGAGCATGTAAACACGATAGCAAATAACCATAATTAACTACAGACTCGAAGAATCAAGAATAAATCACGTATGAATGCTGAGAGAAAGGTAGGGAACTATAACTTTATTTAGTTCTACAAGAAGCATCAACTCCAAGTGTACTCAAAGGCATCAGCTGCCATTGCTTCTAATTGTAAGTAGTACCAGTACCTCACCACCAGGCCAGGTGCCGGTGTAGGGTGACGTCATGCATAAGATGACGATTCCAATAACAACATCGAAGAAGAATGGTCCACTGACGAAGAATTTCTTGGCTTTTAAAATAAATAAATACTGAATTTATTCCTTTCATATCTAATTAATGTATGTTTATAGAATTAGTTAATAAATTTTTACTATTATCTATCTTACTTTTCGTAAAAATCACCAATAAAAATATGAGGATACCCGGGCAGTAATTACTGTGCCGAAATTGTGGAAATATGAGGTCAAATGAAAATAGGAAGATTATGTACCCTTGTATAACATGCATCCTAATTTTAAACTCGAATATTTCGAAAAAAATGTGTGGTACGGTACATGTAAAAGAAATATTATTTTACTTTTTATTGAGGAAGCCCTGCTCATTAGCTCTACTTTAAACATCTTGATTTCATTATGTTATATTGTACAAATCTTATATACAAAATTTAGTTGAAATCTGTTCAGCCAATTCTTTCCAAATCCATAAACACTGAAAGAGTTTAATTTATAATTGTGGCACCCATGTTTGGCAGATTTGGTTTAAATATACTAATATGGTTTTGTATATATGTGTATATTATAAATATTAAATTTGGCTAAAATTGATGTGGACAGTTCTACACAAATATGTGTAAAAGGAAATTTTTTTTATTCCTTGTATTGTGGCAGCCCTGCTTTCTATATCTGTAGTAAACATCTTGAGTTGGAGCAATGAGTTCTAGGGTTTCCAGCTGGATGATGGTTGGGTTCACCGACATTTTGATAGTGATCTCTGCCATCATCCTCAGGGTGTGCTGGGATATCATGGGTCAGATCATCCAAGGTTTATATGCGGGCCACCACTGCTCATTGGTTGATGGTTCTGCCAATGAGTGCGCTGTTGTGCTAGCCGTGAGAGTGTGGGGTCCCACGCCTTGCTCAAGCTGAAACTTGTATCTCTGTTAAAATTTTGCGGGGTCAGTCGGATCTTTTACTATTTGATACCAGTAACCATTGCCCTTGGTTACTAGGCTCACATCTTGAGACCATTAAAAGATAGTGCTCAGCGACCGCTGATTTGTCAGGCTGTTTTAACCTGATGCACCAGTCGTGCTCCTTCATGCGGGTCTGGATGGTTCTCTCCCTGTCTGCCCAATGTAGTTCTTCCAGCACTCGCATGGGATGGAGTATACTCTCAGTGTCCTCAGACCGACTGATATCATCTTTTACTTTTCTGAGGCAGCCCGTGGTTTTGGTGGATGGTTTATGTATTGTTCTTATGCCATGTTTGGCCAGTATTCTTGAAATCCTTCCTGACACTGTGGAGGTGTATGAGAGACATGCCATGGCCTTCGGTTTGTCATCAGTTTTGGCATGTATCAAGGTTGGGTTTCCGGCCCTTTTCAGGGCCATCCGGATGTCAGCCTCCTTGTAGCCATTTTGCCTGAAGGTTTGGCACAGATGGCTTAGCTCCTCTTCAAGGCTTCCCCATCAGGTATGGCTTTTCCTCGGTGTTTTAGTATCGTGAGGACCCCCCTCCACTGGGCCGGATGATGGTGGCTCCTTCCATTGAGGTGTACAGGTCGGTATGGGTGGGCTTGCTATATACCCTGTCCCCCAGTTTTCCGTCCGGTTTTCGTTCTATGCGAATGTCTAAGAAGGGGAGGCAGCCATCCTTCTCTAGCTCCATGGTGAATTCTGTTTGGGTGCTGTCTGTTGAAATGGTCCAAAAATTCATTCAATGCCCCCTCCCCATGCTACCATATGACAAAGGTATCATCATTGTAGCAGTAGAAGCATTTGGGGCACCGAGGTGCCATGGCGAGGGCTTTCCATTTAAACTCTTCCATGAAGAGATTAGCAATGGCCGGGGATAGTGAGGATCCCATGGCTACTCCGTTTGTATGTTCATAATACTTCTTGTCATACAGGAAATATGTGGAAGTTAGGATGTGGCAGAAAAGGTCTATTACTGCTGCATCGAAATGGGGTTCCAGTAATTTTAATGAGTCTCTCATGGGGACCTTTGTGAAGAGAGACACTACGTTGAAGCTTACTAGGATGTCATTGACATCAACCCTGAGCTTGCAATGCAGAAGACTACTGTCCTAATTATACTAGTCTTTGCCCTAAATTTTCTTCCACCTCAATCTTTTCTCTTATCTCTACAGATTCTGGCCTTGTCTGTTTGCTATACAGATCTTAATGAGCTCATCACATACCTGCATTACATTCTTAAATTCTCTATAAGTATATTAACCTTCCGGAATTCACATAACAATGACAATAGTTTGTTTAATCTCGTTGTCCTAATAGACGCTTGTAATTTGTTCAGATTCGCTTAAACAATATAAATACAGAAAAGGAAAGCTCAGGTTATATAGTACAAATAATGTGGTAACCATTGTCAAAATAATGAAATTGTAAAAATAAACAACTAAAAAGAAAACAATTTTTAAAAATAAATAAATATGAAAAATGCCACTCATATCTACCTTCTCACGCAAATCCAAATTAACATTTATTGCAGTGCCAATGCATAGATCTGGTGGCCGAGGTGACTAAATCACTTGTCTTAAGTGATGATTATCTCAGGTGAGGTGGTTCAAACCCTGCAAGCACCTTTGGATTTTTTAAGATTAGATGAGGTCCAAAACATATATATATATATATATATATATATATATATATATATATATATATATATATATATATCATCATAGGTAGTATGTCCGTAGACAGGTCCATGATTATTCATGGTTAAACATGGTTTTCCATATACTCCTATTTTTCGCTGTCCTCTTCATATCTTGGAATTAAAATTTAAAACTTCTGAACCGTAAATTAACCCAGAGAGCACTCACACGTCAATAAGAAATAAGGAAAATTAAAATTATACTTACAAGTTTGCAGGACGATGATGGCCTACAGGGACCTGTTGTCAAAAACTAGCCTAAAAAGAAGAAGAAAACACACATGCACAAACACTCTGGAAATCTCTGGGAAACTCGCTAGATAGGTATTTCGGGAGCTATGCTCCCATCTTCAATCAATTTTTTTTTCCTTTTTTAATCTTCATATCTTGACAACTCTCTTTCCCTTTCAAATTGTCTATCAGCTAAAACCTATTCCTATCCAAGGCGTTTGCACAGATACGGCGTAACTCTACTAAAATACGCCCATTTTCACGAAAAAGTATCACATAAGTGTACGATATTCAAAATGCGCCCTCAATGTCTAATAACCAGCCGTATTGATTTGAAGCTCCGACAACAATGCTTTCTTATGGGAAAAAAAGGGCCACTTTCATTCATCTCGTTTTGCAATGTATGACAGTGGCAAGCACCAAATAACTGAAATGCAATGTTTTTTTTTAGCATTGATTGGCAGGTTTTGCACGAAAACATCCTCGGCAATTTTTTATTATACGACTTTTTTCGAGGTTGCAATGCGTGAAACTCGCTGGGCCTATCCTAAAGCATCTGTTGAGCCGCTAAGTTTATAAAAAAATATTGACAGCAACGCCACTTCTTAACACTAATTAATAAACTACTATTTGACTACTATGGTGCGGGTTGCAAATATTTCAAAACAAAATGAATGAAAGCAGCATTTTCCTCATAAGAAAGCACTAACTGTCATTGGCACTCCAAATCAAGACTCCAATCAATATTTTTCACTAACCTTCTTAATAACACTCGAGCTCCGTCTCTGACGAATAAATTACCTATCACATAGAAACCACCTCACCACGATACATACCTCATTGCTGCAATCTTATGTTGAAATTCCCTTTAAATGGATTAGGGGATGAATTTAATCGGGAATGATTTCAAATACAACACTTTTTTAAAAGATTTATTTAAAATACATCAACATTTTTTAAAAAACGAATCTATTTTTTTCTGTTTCAAATTCTTTGTGAATTCTCGGGAAATGGCAGTCTCCACTTCCCTAAAAGTATGCATAGCGGCATCACTACAACTCTCGGACGAGATTGTCAATGGCGCGAGAATGCCGGAAACACAGGAAATACGTCATCATGATAGAAAACGTGCTATGATTGGCTTGTTGTAAGCTTGGCACGTTGGCGACTTTTCAATCGTTTTCCATACGTATGTAAGTGAAAAAAATATTTAGCGAGCAAAATTTCGTTCTAAAGAGGTAAATATAAACGGAAGTGACCACTTTTTCTTTCGTTGTTCGGTAGTTTTCGTAGTACGGAAGTTCGTAGTAAAGAGGTTATAATTAGGGATTTTGTATATAAGTTTGGCGGGACCGCCGTCAATAGTTCGCTATCCGGAGGTCTTCGCTATAAAGGGGTTCGTAAGGTAGAGGTTTTACTGTATATTAAATAAGGTCGGCAATAGGCAGCAGCCCTCTCTTGCCCCTCTACCGATATTTACTCCACAGGTGTCCTCATTCTACAACCTGGCCTTTATAACTTGATTCACATATAGATTCCTGATCAGTCTCCCGTCTTTCCAGTCTGCACCTATATCCTTTAATATCTTCATCAACATTATCCAATTTACTCTATCAAAGGCCTTCTGCCAGTCTATGAAACATAGGCAGGATATTTGACTATTCTATTGCCCTTTCTGGTATGATTCTAACTACCCCTATAGCATCTCTAGTTCCTCGTCTTTTTCTGAAACCGAATTGATCTTCCCCTATTATTTCTTCTGCCTTTTTCTCCAGCCTTTTATTAAGAATCCTCGTGATGATCTTCGAAGTGTGTGACAGAAGGCTTATCGTTATGTAGTCTTTACACTGCATTGCCTATGACTTCTTTAGAGGGATCATTGTTACTTTTAGGAAATCCCGAGGCCGCTCTCCCATATCGTAAATCTTATTAATTAATTTCATGATCGCTTTTAGTCCTTCTGATCCAATTACTTTAAGTACCTCAGCTGGTATTCCATCACTGCCTGTGGCTTTCCCTTTCTTTAGTTCCACTATCGCTTTTTCTGCTTCACTCTCCATAATACTTGGTCCTAAGTGGTCTTCTTCAATGTTTTCCTCATCTTCCAGTTCTATTTTTGCCCATCCTGCCTGCTTGCTGTATAGTTCCTTAATGTATTCTTCCCATACCTCTGCTACATCCTTAGTTTCTGAGACTATCGTCCCATCCTTTTTCATAATTCCTTTACCACGAATTCCATTAGACTTCTTATCTTCTAATTTCAGTGCCCTAGCATACATCATAACATACCATCCTAACTTCTCCATTTGTTGTATTTCATCACATTTTTCTTTTATCCAATTTTCTCTAGCTTTATCTGTTACCCTTCTCAACTCATTGTTTACACGTCTATAGTTGGCTCTACCTTCTTCTCTGTTAATGTTTTTATCTCTCATCAGTTTTTTCCAGCATTTCTTTTGTGATCCATGGTTTTCTGATTTTCTTCTGTTGTTTTCCAATCTCTTTATCCAAGGTATCCTTGATACTGGTTTTAATTTCTTTCCATTCTATATCCATGGTCTTTGGTTTGTTTTCCAAATTTCTTAGGCGATCTTCCAACTTCATGCGAACTACTTACTACCTTTCTTTCAGTTTTTCTAGCTCCCAAGTCTGGCAGACTTGGGACCTAGAATATATATATAAAGCGAAGTTAATATAAAAGTTGGTAATGAGACTGACTTTATACAAGTCAAAAGAGGTGAATATTCTCAGCTAGAGATAACACAACCCAATAACGAAGAATATAACTTGTTGACTTTTGAATAATATTATTCGTTTATTATTTTTGGAAGTTACAAAGTTTTCCCTATTTTCATTGTTAAATATGTTTATTATTTACCACAAAGTTGAGCCTAATTCCTTAGATTATAAGGTAAAAATTAAATATACGAACAATGGATCAGCATCTACCACTTATTTGGGAAAACATTGTCCATGCCTAGGTGCATTTGAGTTGTATTTTAATATTAGTCTTATTTAAATATATATGTATACTTGGGTGGATTTTTTCTCATTTGTTTGAATATTTCAGGTACTTGGAAGAACATACTGACTGGTTTGGAGAAATGCATTATAAGGAAAATCCTTCAACATTAATATAAGTGTGCCATTATCTTATGATTTTTATTGTCATGGAATTTAATATGCTCAAATCTTCTTAATTGTATTTTTATTCACATTTATTCCCCAATAAATGTATTGTCGTTCCTTATTTCAGTAACATGTAGCTTATCTATTATGCACAATAAATTTATTGTAAAAAATCTCCAATGCTGCAATATTCACAATGTTATCTGTTTTAAGAAATAAGAATTTCATTCCTAACAATAATTTTTAACCATTTCATCTGTATTTGTGCCCTTTATCTCAATAAAAATTATATTATTATTTTGGAAATTGATTTATTTTTATAATTGGTTAAAATACTTCATTTATGGTAATTTTTCAAGTATTATTTGTATTTTATAACTTCTAAACCATCTTTAACCCCACTAACATCTATGAAGTACCATTTGATTTTTGAAAATTATATTAGCTAGTAATTTTCTGCACAAAATTTTTATATTTTCCTCGCAGGTTTTTTGCTTTTCTGTTATAATTATTTTTGATAAATTTGATGACTTAACACTGTTTACCAGGCACCCCGTGTAACTCCATTTACCGGAGCAGTCATTTTGACCACTACTTGTTAAAGCTGTGCATTTCGGGCTTTTAAAATGCTCAATCATTTCAGACTGTTTACAGAGAAATGTTAAATGATTTATTCTTCCTTTATAAAGTAGAAAATATGTAAAGCAACAAGAATTACAGAAACTTTATGGATATTACGAGTAATTATTAGAAAATGATTCTTATGGAAAACAGAAAAGAAATGAAATGACACATCTCCTGGACTAATTCTGGCTGCTGCATTGATGAAACCAAAGCACGAAGAAGACATGCACATTTTAGGAAAGTACAATATTACATAAATATACAATAAATGCTAGAAATATAATGATAATTGAAAGAAATACATAAGTTGTAGAAACCATACAACTTGGCTCCATTTCTTGGCTTTTGTTTTTTGGCTACATTTTTCCATTCTCAAAAGCTATACTGAACACAGACATGCTTCCTTGTCACTTTTGCTCTGTATGTTCCACAGACCATTTTTTGCATGTTTGACATTTGTCTTTTGTTTTATTCATGTTGCAGCGACCAACCTTGCATTGCTGGCAGCGAGAAATTTCTTCACCCTTTCCATCAATAGTAAGAGTAGGTAAAGGAGCTGCTAATTTCTGAGACGACTAGTAAGGCTTTGTTAGTTCTGTAGCAAGCTGCCTAAAGAATTTCCTCCGAGGTATTTTTGCACCAGAAAGTTCCTCGTACAGGGTGTAGGCATTGATGCCTGCAAGGTCGAGCACATTAGGAAATACGTGCACAGACCATCTACGACTCATGGATTTCACTGTGTACTTGCACACCATTTTGTCCACTATATCAACACCACACTTAGTTGTGTTGTAAATGATACTGTGTTGGGAATTTTCTTCGAATGATTCCCATATCAGGATGAAGAGTACTGAGAATGAGTATGTTTTTGCTCAATTTACCTTGGTAAGATGTAAAGTCATTGTGCTTGTATAGGACCGTCGTGTGGAGTGGATCATGCATAGACTTCACAGAGGAAGGAACTTTCATTCTGCTTTGGTTGACTGTGCCTACGAGGCTTGTGCACTTTTCCTATAACAGTTTTGCTAACTTAAGTGAGGTGAAGAAGTTATCACAAGTAACATTCCTTCCTTTGTTTATGTATAGGTCGATGTAACACCACATGCTCAAAAAGAGTCTGTTTGGTGGGTCACGTCTTGTCTTTCCCAAGGTTAGGAAAACCATTAACAACATATTTAGTCTTGACATCAACAGCTAATCAGTATTTTATGCCAAACTTATCTGACTTATTTGCCAGGTACTATGTAAATGGGCATCTAGCTTTAGAGGGAAAAAGCTGTTCATCCACAGTGATCTTTCTTTCTACCCATTTTCTAAGCCAGTTTTTTATTTACATAATAATAATAACAATTTTATTTCATCCAGGTGATTTTCTAAAAAATATAGGACAAGTCAGAAATACAAAGTAAAGTACAACACAACTGGAAAGCGTGAAAAATACATAGTCCATTTTATTCAACATCGATCATATAGACATGAATTCGTCAATAGAATAAAAGTATTTTTTAATAAGGTAATCTCTTCAACTTTTCTTAAATACATGGAATTTGACAACATATTTCAACCATGCTGGCAATTTGTTAAAAAATACAGTTCCTGCATATATTGTGCTCTTACTATACAAGTGGAGGTTGTGAGACAAGATTCTTGCTTTTTCCTTTTGTTGCACTTGTATACATCATTATTACATTTTAAGCCAGGTAGACTAGAGTTTTCTATAATAAATAAAATAGAATACAATATGTAAATGCAGGGTAGAGTTAGCAAATTCAGTTGGATAAATAATTCCCTACAGCTATCCCATTTTGTTGCTTTAGATAAAATTCTAACTGCCCATTTTTGCAGTCTGAATAGACACAAAGAATAGCATGAGTGACCCCAATCAATCATTCCATATTTTAAATGTGTGTATATGTAGGCATAATAGACTGACTGAGCAGTAGATTCATTAGTAACTTGCGTCAACCTTCTTTCTTTGGTTTACAAACATTCGTTTCACAAATTTTTGCTTTAACGCCATTGAACCTTTGGTACTTGAATTTTCATTTTACAAATATTTTTCGCTTTTACAAATTTTGCCTCAAGTCACCGAGTTGCAAGTTAGGTAGAGAATACATGGCTACAAATAACATCCATGGCGTCATGGTGCAGTCATCTGCCAAATAGAACTGCAGATTGGGAGGTCGTGAATTTGGCTAATTTCAAAATGGCGATACAAAATTATACAATGGTTTACTTGTTATTTTTAGGTTGCTCAAAATCTTCTCTGTGCAACTTATGAAATTCAATCATGACATTTCAAACTCCGTTTTATATGAAAAATGTAACAAACGGCATTAAAAATTAGAATTTAGAACCATTTGAAATATTCTCAAAAATGTCAATTTTATGCTCCAGTAAGTTTACTGATTATGTGATAAAAATTACCAGAAGAATAAACAGTAAGAATTATATACAGGCACACCCAGAGTTACGTAAGTAATCCGTTCCAGCACCCATTGCGTAACTCGAAATTTGTGTAAGTCAAAATTTACTACAGTACAGCAGAGGTAGGGAAACTGTGGGCTGGATCCAGTCCCCGAAAGCACACAAAGCCGTTTTGAAAAAGCGATCTCTGAAAATTAAAGTACGTATAAGTACAAGTACTCAGTTAAAATAGAGGCATGTAAATGCAGTGGCTTAGGGGGGTATAGAATATAGTTAACAGAAAATGGAGCTTACAAAGAAAATTAAGATTATTGAAAGATGAATAAATGAATTCTCAATGTAAATCAATAATATATTATGCAAGGTGAAACATTGGTTTTTACTAAGTGCAGTTTGCTTTTGCAGCAGCCAATAGACATTTTCTTAGTAAACAAAATGTAGAATGTCAATTTTGTAAAGTTGTTAATTTCCATGCTAAAATGAAGACAGTTCAAGCCATTTAGGTATTATACAGTTATGGGAGTCACTTTAATCATTCAAGGAGAATTTCTGAAAGAGTTGTTCACTAAAATGCTAAATGCTTATCAGCCATGATTACAAGGGCCCCTTTTCCGTAAATTTGTGCAAAAGCGAACATGTTAAGAGATCAAGCACCCACGTCAACGATCGGAAAAAGAATGAAGGGATTGGAAGAGAAACCACACTACCCCACAGACATGTAACAACAATGTAACCTATTATTGTATCCATATGAGTGCAGATATACGCTGCTATTGTAGCCAGTTGCTAGAATTAGGTAGGTTACATCAATTCGCTAGGTTAGTAGGTAGTCGCTGTGGCCTTTTTTCATGCATAATTCGAAACCAAAGTCGCTACATATTGCTAAAAATTTGCTAGAATGACAACATTGGCCGAGTAGCAAAGCGGGAATATCGCATTACAACCCACACCTTGCATTCTTTCTCCACACACATACATACAGGGTGTCCAGCGACTTTATGTCATAACTTCGGGTTCTTATTCCTTAAGTGATTTTGAGTAAAAAATGTCATATGAACATGGATACGATTCTCATTTGTTACAGAGCTACGGGCAATTGAAATTATCTCGTACTTTGATTTGTACAACTTAATGGCTGAAAAATGCATTGTTTAAATAATTATTCTTATACATTGTTAATTGTTGAAAATGTATTATTTAAATAATCATTCGTTTACATTGATACTTAATCCATTGTCACAACAATTGTTCAAAATGCTCACCTTCAGCTTGGATGCACAATCAGACCTGTTTGAGTAGGGAACGTGAAACAGCACGAAAAGCTGCAGTGTTATTAATGCACCTTGCAGCATCGAAAATTCGCTGAATAAGTTCTTCCCTCGTGCTCACTTTGGCTTCATACACAATATTTTTCATTTGCCCCCACACATGGAAATCCTACGGAATGAGATCCGGAGACCTCGGTGGCCAATCCTGCGCACCGTCACGACCGATCCAACAGTTAGGGAACTTCTTGTTAAGATACAGTGTAGCGTTCCTACTAAAATGTGGAGTGCCCCGTCATGCTGGTAGTACATCTGAAGTCGTGTTTACAGAGGAATGTTTTCTAAGAGACCCAGCATTTCATTTTCCAAGAAATCAGCATAAATGGCACCTGTCAGACGTGGCAGGAAGAAGTACGGTCCAATCAGCTGATTTCTAATGATACCACACCACACATTCACAGCAAAATGGAGTTGGAAGTTGCTTTCAACTGTTCCGTGAGGATTTTTGCGAGCCTATAAATGATAGTTTCTTGTGTTGTTTATTCCATCACAAGTAAACTGTGCCTCGTCCGTGAACAAGATGTAACGATTCAGGCAGGTGTGTGCATTTAACCAACGGCAGAATTCCAACCGCCTAGCCATATCCCCGGGTTGAAGATGCTGAACTTGCTGGATATGGTATGGATCAAGTCCCTCATTTTGTAATGTTTGCCATACTCTCATTTGCGGAACGTTGAGACGGGCGGACAATCTTCATGTACTAAGACATGGACTTCGCTAAACCATTTGAATAATGTTTTCCTCCTCATCCACATTAACTTGTACTGGACGTTCAGCTCTCAAAGACACACGGAAATGAGCTATTTTCTCGTAATGTCGGTGAACTTGAATAAAGGTACGTCGATCTGTTGTTCTTCTTTGTGGAAATCGTCGTCGATATTAGTAAACGGCAGCAACGAAGTTTCCATCGCAAAACCCATACCCAAAGTACATATCCGCATGCGCTTCATTTGAAAATGTAAACGGCATTATTGAAAGTTAATGATACCACACGTGTCACAGCGCACTACACTGAACGCTAGCTTACATTCTACTGACATGCTGCCTGAGAGCTTGCAAATTATGTCCACGTCTGTTGTGCAAGTATCATGCTTCTCATCATTGTAACAATGAATTAAGTATCAATGTATACAAATGATGATTTAAATAATACATTTTTCAACAATTGACAATGTATAAGAATAATTATTTAAACAATGCATTTTTTTAGGCATTAAGTTGTACAAATCAAAATACGAGATAATTTCAATTGTCCGTAGCTCTGTAAAAAATGAGAATTGGGCCCATGTTCATATGACATTTTTTACTCAAAATCACTTAAGGAATAAGATCCCGAAGTTATGACATAAAGTTGCCGGACACCCTAGTCTGCAACGTCCCACAGTAATGTGCGCTTTATTATTTCACAATAAACTCTAATTTTACAAATATTTGTGCACACACATTTTGTCCATGTGCACAGCTTAGAGGGAACATTGCTCCTGACTTACTTGTAGTCCATTCAGGAGCTAAAAATCCTCTTTCCCATGTCTCTTCTTCTGGTAAAGAATAGTTGGTATGTAGCATCTTTAATAGCATAAATTTTAATGTTAGTAAAATTAGTCATCACCACACAGACAACTGCAGATACCCAAGATTGTATACCATGGTTGCCAAAACCAGGTAAAAATTTTCAGCTGTGGAAACTCATAACAATGGTTGTCAGGGGACTACTAAATATTTCAAACATCTGCTTAAGTTGACATTTAAAAAGCTAATCTAAATTTGTTTTAAATATAATTTTTCCTTGTATACTGTACTTGTGTTAGAAATTAAATTATTATTTTAGATAATCCTATCATGATGCTTAGGTGGCCGTATTTTAACCTCATCGAATAGTAGGCAAAAAAATCTGTTCTATAGAGGAGGAAACAGTCAATTACGGTAAAGAGCTATTAGATTTCTCAAATCTAGAGTAAATTTTAAAAACAAAAACTTGAATTCAGTGAACATTTTTCTGTCAAATAGTAAGGTAATATTTTGTTGTTTCTCAATCTTGACTTCTATTTTTTTAAACCTCTAATACCATACTATAACAAGAAACAAAGATATTGAAATGACATGTTATGCATGTTCGCATAAATCTGAAATTAAATTTTGACATTTGAGAAGGAGAAAAAAATCCTGAACTTGACCGGGAATCAAACCCAGGTCTCCCTGTTTGCCTGATAGGTGCTTTAACCAACTAAGCTATCAAGCCAGCATGATTCTCCATTCTCAAATTGGGGTATTTAAGAATGGCTGAGTAGTAAACCTCCAACAGTTATCCAGCAAACGGGGAGACCTGGGTTCAATTCCCAGTCAAGTACAGGATATTTTTCTTCTCAAATATCAAAATTTAATCTCTAATACTATCTTTATGTTTATTCTGTAACAAGTCAATCACCTTTCTTCACGATATTTTTAGGGTTCCTGATGTTAATGGTTCAGTTGCAACAGTAAAATTATATTTAAAAAATCCCATTGTACAGAGTTTTTATTACAGCATATTATTTGCTTCTCCAACATATCTTCACAATATTCTATTAGCAATATTTTATGCTATATAAGCAGCATTTGCACTCTCTATGTCAGTCCTACAAACAGGGCATTTATTGTTTATTAGCTCATAGCAGTCCTCACACAGGCATACATGGCCACAAGGCATAAGTATCAACTCTTTAGGGTTTTCGCGGCAAATGATGCAAAGCTGTGATTCATTGTAATCTTCATTGTGTTCCCTCCTACTAGCTTGCAGCTTCTCATTAGGTGTGCGTGCCTCTTTTCTTCTCTGCCTTCTCTCAAATTCCCTCTTTCTCCTCCTCTCTTCCTCCACCAACCTCCTTCGCTTGGCACCAACCCACTTGTAGGCAATCCAACAACTGATGATCAAACCAGAGAGCCCAAGTATCGCTGTTGCCCATGCAAAGGCTTTCCTTCTACCCTCTAATCTGGTGATAAGGGAAGGCAAAGGTAAGTGACTGACAATAAGAGGCAAACCTTTATTGATGGGTTGCTGAAGTCTGAGAGCTACATGGTCGGTATTGAATTCATTTGAACAAGACTCGACATTAAATTTGGGCATTCCTAAATTGCTTCCTAGAAGGTTGTGATTAGAATCAATTACGTTGGCGGTATGATCCACCGATATAAAGGACGATCTGCTGGTTCCTTCAGAGGGTAGAGGTACCTTTACAACATATTTTATGTCATCAAACACGTTTGGATGGGTTGACGGAATTCCATTCATATTCAATGTTATTTCTCCAATACCAGTAACTATTGAACCTTCTTTTAACATTTCCTCGGTAGTTTGTATTCCTCGGCGTCTTATTCCAGTAAAATAACCCCATACGTGTTCGACGATACCTGAACTTTCGGTTGGTTGAAACTTATCGGAAATTGTCGTTAGTTCCAGCATTTCTGCGTGGGTAGGTGCATCAAGAACCTCAATCATGGTGCTTTTGGGTTTTCCTACAAGAACAAATGGGACCGAGTTGTTTGTTTCTTGTATGACGCGTTTACTGTCGCTCCTAAAAAATATAAACAATTCAAATTAATTTCAACTGCTGGTTATTTTACCACAAGTCTACATCCGAAGACCCACCAAAATCCTTGAGATCCTTTCGAAACAACATGTTCTCTAACAATTATTTTCTGTATTACACCAGTAACTCCTTGTGCACTACAGCTCTCAATTGGTACTCCAATTGCTTTCACATGTCCTCGAACCGCTGCATACGGTATTTTGTTATCTTTTTGAGCTCTTATTATGTTTTCCAACTCTGGAGATATCTCATACACTGGTGCAGCCTTTAGTAAAAAATTGTAATCAGTTCAAGATGTATGCCACATCAGGATTACAGGGTGTAGACTATAGAATGAATAAAATTTACCTTAAGCTCATTTATGACATGCCTATTTTTACAATACTGCTTCAAGCAAATAAAAAATACAATACTATCCACACTAAGGGCGATTAGTTCGCCAATGTAGTCCATTTCTACTCGCTGCTATTCCGCAAATCACTAAAATTTGCAACAACCATAACGTGAAAAACAAAGACGCTGAGAAATAACTTCCCAAGACATCGCACTCCATTGTTGCCAACTACCGAATTTAACGTCCAGAGATCTCAAACCAGTGTTGCCGAATATTTTTCAAATACTCGCTAGATAACCCTTGTCTTAACGTTACCCTGTGTATATATCTTGGAAGTCACTTTTTATGTTCACTCTGGCTTCAAAAATGTTGTACGTGACGATACTATAAAAATATTGATATGAAATACTGTGGGCTTGCAACAAGCCAAAATAATTACGAATACTCTAGTAAAAAACTGTACAATTCACTCCCTATTAATTTCAAGTCTATGCCTTCAATCATATTTAAAAGAAATGTTAAGTATAAGATGTTAAAAGGAGCTTATTATAGTATAAATGAGTTTCTCTCAGAAAAATTGTTAAAATGTTCATAAATTGTGTCTATTGTATTGTAATGTTGTGCTCGTGCACTTTTTTTACTGTATTTTTTTATTGGCTATGCTCTTAACAATGTAATGCTGGGGTCACTGCAGTAAATTATTATTAATGCTTCAGAATACTTTGCTTTCGATAAATTTACTTACAACCCACCTTGTTGGTCGCTAGAAAAAGAACAATATTGTTCTCTGGAAATGAGCAGGACATTACATCATAGATTCTTTCGTAAATTAAATATGCTATTATATAGTAGTTTTCATAGCATGTTAGGTAAAAATCATCACGAAACTCGAAATGCGAAAACTTGAACATAAACCGATTACCAGAGAATTTGAAAATTCTGCATCGTCAGAATTATTGTTTGGGATAACAAGTCATAATAACTCATGAAATTATAAATATTGCATTTTGTTTTTATGCGTAAATGTTTAAGTAATAAAAACATTTACGTTCGAAAATTAACTTTAATAGTATTTAATTATATTTCCTTTATTGATATAACACCACAGTACAATTTTTGTGCTTAAAAAGATAAATTTCAAAAGTCCGGGTTTTGTCCGGATTTTTGTTCTTGTTGTACGGGAAGTAAGATTAAAAATATGGTAACCCTTCGATCATGAGATGTAAAGAAGACTGGGTGGAAGTGATAAAGTTGTTTCTTTACATCTCATAGTCAACAGAATGATTTATCATTGCAGAATGTATTTTATTTTTAAATATGAGACTTAGAGTATTTGTCAGGCTGGTTTTACGTTGGCAACTATTTTTTGAGTTTGGCAGGGACAACTATAAAACAATGCCCTCTCGTGGAGGTGTGAAAGTCAATCGGTTAAGAAATATATTTACTGTAACTCGGTAATTGTCAAATTTAGTCAGAGAAAACATATTTTCAACACACTTACGTATCTACAATTTAAGATGGAATCATTGTTTCGAATTTGACTAAGATAGCATTTATATTACAGCAACCTTTTGTCTAACAAAGCGTTTGAAATTCCGTATTACAGTGTTACAGTTCTAACGAATTCCAGAAGGTTCTAGATTTTTCTTGTTGCTTGAAAGGGTCTAATGTTGGCTGAGCTCTAGGTCAGATAGTATATATCACGGTTGTTGTGGAAGTGTAATATTATATGATTGTTAGGTAAGTCAGTGTATTAATGTCTCTTTACTATTAATACTCAATGTTTTCTGTCCATTATTTAATCTTCATACCAATATTTACGTTGATGTTTTGGGCTGATATTTTGCTGTTGGTTCTGAAGTGGAAATTATAAAAGTCTGGAATGCCGGATGCAAAACAGCATATATTGAAAACTCGCGTCGCTGTACTCTTAAATATTCACAATTATTATTAATGTATGGAATACTCGGAACTCGTTAACATAGTCCTTCAATATTCCTTAATTGACACGGTCATTGTTTAAATAATACTATTGATGATATTAATTGAATAATGGTCATGTAAATAGACGTTCAAGTCTTTATTCGTTATTAATTACCAATTCGTACCCGATGCTACCTGTAGTAATTTATGCTATAGAACCCAATAAACTTATAAATTACAGTAAAAAAAATCTGAGTTGATGCAAAATATTATCAGTATTATACAATGATAGTAATGAAATGGATACTAATTCAAATTGGAGACTGATTGGTGTAGCTTTCTCACCGCTGATCATGGTAGCAATATGTAGTTATTATAGTGTAGGTACTTATATTTATGTCATCTTGAATTCATTTTTAAGATATTGAAGAACTTCCCTATTCTCGTGTAATGACGAAAGAATCGGTGGAAGTAGCTGAAGTGTCAATATTATTGACGGATATTTCAAGTCTTGTACTGGGTGAATTCTTAATGCAATTCGCTCTGTGAAAGTTGGTAAGGGTACAACGAGCTTTTTTGACAATTAAAGAGTGGGTGTAAAAGTTAATCTGATCTAGAAAATAAAAATATAAGCCGAATTCCGCTATGATTGTGTACACTGAAAGAGTCAAGTTGATTTACAATTACCATTGTTAAAAAGGATTTTTTGCGGATAGAATGCTTGGTAGAAGTCATTCAACTTTCATTTTGCTAAAAGTGTCGCAAAACATTATTCAAGTCGAGTTTTGCAAAATGGATACATATTTTAAGTCGTTATTGCTATGCAAAGCCTCATTGGCTTTGGAGAAGTACCCCTGATTTATTATTTAATAATTTAAATGTCTTTCATTGAGCAATACGAAATGTATCACTACTACATTTATCCTATGCGAATTATGCAGAGTTACAAGTGATTAAATTATGTCTGAAATTCGTGGTGACACCAGTGCATTGTTGAGGGCAACAGGAACCAGCAGCCTAAGCCTCAATATGCATTTAAGAATGTTACAGTTAGCCCTCACAGATAGGAGAGCCTAACTTAGACTTCTCATTGTTCTTGTTACTTGCTACTTAGTGTTTTGATTATTTTTTGGACTGTGTATCTGTGACAAGTAAAGGTTTACAATTTAATTGTTGTGAATTTCTAAAAGTTATCATTTGATAGCAATATTTTGCTTTATTCCAAAAAGTCTACCTAGGTCATTACATTTTTGCAAACGTAAACAGGTGACATAGATAATCTGTACTTGCCTCTGTTCTGCTGCTGCTGTTCTTTTGTATTATGCATTTAATATTCATAAATTTTATGACAGTTTATAAAAGAACTTTTCACAATCCATATAATAAACCTACTTGTATATCGATTACTCCCACTTTTATTAGACTTCCCCGAGTGCCTTTTCAGTCTAAATATATTTGAAAGGTGTTCAAACTTTTGGTTTGCATTTTAGAATTAATGGCACTGAAGAAGACCCTTGAGCAATGCAGGGGTTATATTCTTAGAAAAGGTCACATTGCATACATGTGATATCATACCATTAAAAAAATTGAGTGTGTCTGGTTTTCTGACCAGCAAAGGTAATTGATGAATTTCTCTGTATCTAATGATTCGATTTCAACCAAACTTGCACTATTCATTTATAGTAACCAGGGGGGGGGGGGTCATTAATTCCGACCACCCTGATAAAATAAAAAAATATTTTCTCGTTATTTCATTCCTTCATTTGAATAACATGGGAATCAGTGTAGCATATCTTTGTTTCCACATGTAAATTACCTCACTGCTGTGACCATACCTTTTATATTTGCTTGGTGGGGTGTTGTGAATGTAGTTTCTATTCTTTGGGTGGAATAGTTCTCCTGTTTATGAGTGACTTATGTATATTCCCCAAGCAAGGAATTTCCATTAATAGTATTCCTGGTAATAGATCATTCTGTAATATTCTTAATAAAAGAGAGAGTAAAAGGTTTCTTTTCATCTTGGTTACCCTTTGGTTATGATGCATAGTCTCCGTGGAAGAAGGTGAAGACATTTTATATGCTTCAGATATTAGAGAAGAAGTAGATAGTGGTGGGGATTTATTCTCTACTGATGAAGAGGAGGATGAAATTGCTGAAAGCAATAATTTGTGAAGTTAGTGGTCTGAGAATTCAGCATTGTGATTACCGGTCACTCAAGTGTGCAGTGTAATGGTAATCCTGATAAACAAAGTGTCAGACACTTTTGCATAATTATCCTCCAACAGTAAAGCACAAAGACCATGTCATATGTAAAAACACTCAACTGAGGCCAAGAAAACAGAAAGAAACGAAATATTGGTGTAAAGACTGCAATAAGGCTTTTGTTTTCTAAATTGTTTTAAAGATTATCACACATTAAAAATGTATTGACTATGTGAAAATGTATTTGCTTTTATTTAATTTTACTTTTATTTAATAAATTTAAATTCTGAAATCAGTAAAACGATTTTTGAAAATTCATTCTTCCTATCCTTTTTGTGACACGGGAGCATATGATTCCTGGGAGGAAGCCAAGTTAAAATCAAGATACAGAGTCAAGTCCTGAATCCAGATTCAGAGAAAAGAATAAAGTTTTATTTTATTACTGTCAGACTTCAAATATGGGCAGAATCCATCCAAAACTGCTTTTGACAACAAAATTACAAGATTTTTGTCGCCATGACCCGATTGTTGTTAATTGCGTTCTTTACTATCGCTGAGTAGGAGGGGTGGGGGACTATTGTTAGCAGTGTCCATAGATAGCACATTGTTTTGAGAGTGGAGGAAGAGTAAGGTGAAAATGGATGCGTGGGTAATACAACAATGCAGGGGAATAGTGGGCAAAACAAAGGAGAGGTAGAAGCACCAGAAAATATATTTAGCTGTTGTAATACATAGTAACTAAACTGTTTGTCACATTCTCTGGTTGTTTGACGATTATCTTCCTGTTTGTTCTTCCTTTGTTATTGTTTTTGTTAATATTTTTGGTTTTTTGTTATTTTTCATTATTTGCAATTATTAACAACAATTTTTAACATTTCTAAAAATTTCCTATACTAGTACTGCAGGCTCTCTACTAGTCTTATGTAAAAACATCTTTTCTTCATATAGACAATGAGCTTTCTAATGTCAAAGGCTTAGGTAAAATTGTGTGTGCATGCAGTCCTGTGTTAAGTATTATATATTTTTGGTAAATAAATGCTGATTTATTTAACCATGTTTAATCAAATCAGTACTGTGAAAGCCAGTATTGTTCATTTACTGTATTTGAATACTTTTTCAGCTGCTGGTAAGATGGTGGAAGATATGGAGGTTGAACTTAAAAAATGTGTTCCCAGCAGCGCAGCATTTGATATCACTCCAGCTAAAGATGGAGGGGTCTTGAAAGAAATTTGTGTGGAAGGAATAGGTGACAAAACACCAGCAAATGGAAATAAAATATTTGTGCATTATCTGGGTACATTAACGGATGGTACTAAGTTTGACTCGAGTCGTGACCGAGGAGTACCATTTGAATTTATTCTTGGAAAAGGTAATAATTTCATCAGCGTTTATTGTATTAGTTTTAATTGTTGCATTTTAAAGAAATGTTATTTTTTTAGGTAGCGTAATCAAGTCTTGGGATATAGGTGTAGCAACAATGAAGAAGGGTGAAAAGGCCATTTTTACTTGCAAACCAGAATATGCATATGGCAGCAGTGGTAGTCCACCAAAAATACCTCCAAATGCTATGCTTATTTTTGAGGTAGGAGAAACAATAATACTTTGACTTGGATTGCAAAAATGAGTTATTTTCTGGGTGACCCAAAAGTTCTCTCACACCTGGGAAATTATCGTGATTTGTTTTTAATCTTGTTTATTAAAAACAACATAGCTGACAGTTTCAAATGAATAATCAGTTCTTAAGGTAAATTGTATATATATACTAGGGGCAAACCCCCATGCTAGCTGATGCTCGCCAACCTCCCTCCCCTTTGCTCGCTGTTTCTTCGTTCCTACCATGTACCTATTGGATTTAGATTAGTTTCAAGTGAATATGTTTTGAATATGGGATTAACTGAATATGGATATTTTATACATAATGTACATTTGGTTTCTAATAACAAATTAACAAAAATGGTAAATTTAAATGACATTTAATTTAATACTTCATTATAAACTACATTTTTAATTATTTGATTTTCAGCTCTCTTATCATTTACAGTTATTTGTATTTTCACACCATGACGTGATGTGAGGTTAATGAATATATTTTTAGGGAGGTATGTTTGGTTTTAAATAAATTAAGAAACTTAGTTGAATAACTCAATAAAAAAGAGAGCTGAAATTCCCGGAGATTAAAAATGGCTGAGATATAGAGCATTAAAGAGAGAGAGACAACCAGAAATTGGATTTTAGTAATATAGATAAATAACATTAATACAGCGACCACTTATTTGCATTTAATTCATATTTTTGGTCATTTCAAGCAAGTTTTAATCTTATTTTTAATTTTTAAGACTTTATATAAGTGCATATATACTGATTAAAATCTGGGACATAATTGGGAAAAATCTGGGACAAAACCGGGACTTGAATTTTTGTATCTTTTTAATTACATGTACTTAAATCTAAAATAAATAACCTTCACAAATACCGAGTGCAATTTTGTTTAATGTATTAACAAATTATTTAAAATTAATGAATACGAATGAAATCTTACAACAAAATATGTCACGATTCAAAGGTAACAATTACTTTTAGGACAAATAATAAAGTTAAATATATGTTCAGATAGCATAGGAGGTACATGTAGGTACATAACAGTAAAAAATATATTAAAATAACAATATATAATTTCAATATGATTTTATATCAATTTATATATTTTTTCATTAAAATTTTTAATCATTGGAAAGTTTTTGAAAACTTACATTAATTTAAACACTCATGGCATAATGGTATTGATTATTTTAACATCAAGGTTGTTACACTGGTCAGACCATACAAAATTTATTTTTGAAATGTTCGTTCAAGTGACAGTCGTAAGGTTTTTATAGGGATGTGCGAAGAAAAATTTGGCTGCTCCTACTTAAAACTTAACCAGATATCTCTCGATTTACACATGTTCAGTTTATTCCATCTATGCCTTATACAGTTTATTCAATATTATTTAGCTTTAAAACAAATTTAAACACGTTTATAAGTGGAATTCATCTAATAGTGACCTGAAAACTGCCCCTTGGAATCCTCTGCCCGAATGCAGTAGCACACATCGCACACACCTAGAACTGACTCTGATTCATTCTATATGTGCCAGAAAAATGAACAAAAAGCTACACAATTTCTCAATCTCTGTGGTACGTTCTTGAAATTCAAATGTAGAAAAATAAGAAGCCCCCCGATCATAAAAAGATTTACTATGCCAGTAAACACTCTTTTCTTTAATATTTCTAAATTAAATTTTATCGGTATTTCAAATTGGTCTATATGAGATCCATTGTTTATAATTATTTCCGCGCAGCTTGTATTTCCTCCCAAAATGCTTTTTAACAGCATCCATTTCATGTGCTTGAGTAAATTTAAGGGTTCAGCCCATTTTTCCAGATAGGCCAGGGTTGTTTGATATTAAGTAATTACTTCATCTTAAAAATGATTCAATTTTTTCTCAGAAATATTGTCTTCAATAAAAATATTTTTAATACTGAGGATAACAAATTTTTCTTCATTTCAAACTTTAAACGCATCAATCGTCTCTTTTACACATATCATTACTTCTATTTTATATGTAGTTTTATAATTTTTTAAATTTTGAGTGCTTCTTTATTAAAATACATCTATACTATGCATAACATGTAAGTACGCTTGTGTGGAAAAATGACAATAAATTATGGCAGCTTTTCTTCTTAATTTAAAAACCTTTAGAGCTTCAAATGTTTTCGGCATTTTTCAATCGCTAGGTATAAACTTAACTATGTAAAAGAGATAGGGAAATAAATGTTCCTGGAATCGAACCCGGGACTTCAAACTTCGCCAAATAAAATATAGCCTGGAGGGGGGCCCTGGCAGCACAAGCCGGCCTTGGTAGATGGGTGGTTAGCGTGTCTGGCTCCCAATGCTAGGGTCGTGGGTTCGAATCCTGCCGAGGGCATGGTTGTATGGGTTCGTCTTTGTTAATGTTATTACGCTCATTGTAAAAGGCCGTTAACGGCTGTTTATGAGCTAATATAAAAATAAATAAATACTAAATTTCATGAAAATCGGTCCATTGGTGCAAAAGTCGTCAGTAGGGGTCACACACACAGACAGGACCATTTCATAAGGCTATGTTTCCTTTGGAAACCAGCCTAAAAAATTTTTAATTTAAAAATATAGTACACAGAAATTTTTTATTAATTTTAATTGTGTAAAACAACAACCAATTAAAATTGTCTCAAAATAAATGAATATTTTATTACCTTCATTATATTTTAAAAATAAAATGGTATTTTCAGGTAGTTATTTTACAGTTTCTCTAATTATGTCTGACAGTTTCCCTAATTGTGGCAACAAGAATTTGTTAGGCTGACAGGGAACCTTCTCTAGTGGTCCCCTCAGATTTGGCCGAAACTTTGCAGGGTGATAGTAGATGGAAAATAATTGAACATATATTTTTTCTTGCCCATCCAATGGCAACGCGTTTTTGAGATATTTGCAATTAAATGTTGTTAAAAATCGTTATGCTGTTTAACTACCTTAGGGAACGTGGGTAAATTACGAGTAACCAGTGGTTTAGTGGTAACAGCGGCGAACTCCTAACTTTTTGACCCTGGTTCGAGCCTCGCATCTGCCAATGTTTTTTCATCTCCTATTTCGACTTTATTTGTTGTTATTTTATCCTAAGCAATGGCGACCAGGTTGTGGCAGTATAATCACGAAATAAAAACTTATTTTAAAAAAGTCATCATACGCAAGCGCTTAGGATAAAGTTGCAACAATAAAAGTCGAAATAGGAAGTGGCCCTCCTGGTAAGCTATCTTGTGAAATTGTATTTCCCATTCAAGTTCCTCCCTTCCTTTTCTTTTCTCCTCTCTCGGCTAAAGTCTCGCGGACCTAGCGGCCACCAAGTTTCCATCTTTTATAACCCCTTCAGTAGCCCCTGCTCTGACATGAATGTGAAAGTCGTGATTCGGTGATTAACGGTTTGGTACCCTAACCCCAAGAGGTGAAGAGACTGCGGAATGTGACCGCAAAATTTTCATGTTTCCAAATGCTCTACTAATGTAATTCATTGCAGAAAATTATGATAATATCAAGGGTAATGTTTCATTGTGCATATAATATATTGTTACATGCATATAATATATATATTTCTTATGTGTTACAGAAGAATATCAGCGCGAGACAAAAAAGTAAGAGTGATTTCTTGATTGTACACATCGGTAGAACCCTTAAATATAAGCTGTAAATTTTTTTCAAGCATGATTCATAAAACACAAATGCTTAGGATAAAATAACAACAAAAAAGTCGAAATAGGAGATGAAAAAAAATTGGCAGACCCGAGGCTCAAACCCTGGTCAAAAAGTTAGAAGTTTGCCACCTTTACCACTGTATCACCAGTTACTCATAATTTACATCCGTTCTCTAAGGTAGTTAAGCAGCTCATCGATTTTTAACAACATTTAATTGCAAATATCTCCAAAACACGTAGCCATTGGACGGGAAAGAAAAAATACGTGTCGAATTATTTTCCGTCTACTATCACCCTGCGAAGAGAAGGTTCCCTTGAGTAAATAAGATGATTGAAAGGTCATAAAAGCAGAAAGGAGCAGCAGCTTCTTGTTGAACTGTCTCAGGTGCAAGTGACTCACCAGTCGGTGGTAAAGGCAGCCGGGCAGACTCACTCACACTTAACAGAACTGCTGGTTGAGGCCTGTCTGTCACATAGGAACTTAAATACTCATCTTCTCAGAAGATATCAGGATTGACAGGCCACAAACCAGCAATGTGAAACCCAGACAATATTGGAAGGACTGAAAGCACTTTGGTATGCCAAACCAGTCAGATGTGCAACATTGTAAATTGAAATAGGTTTCCCTGGGTTGCTCAACATCCAGCTACTGCATGCAACATTGTAGAACTTTTTAAATGGTCCAAATCACCTCTATCTAATGGTTGTAGCTTATGGCTGGTGTGAGGGGGAAATGTTAGCATTATAATACAATTTTCCCTAGCTTTTAAGATAGCTGCAACTGTGATGTGGCTCTCATGGTTGTCTAACAGGAGGAGTACTTTGCAATCTTTCGTTGGTTTCACATGGTAAATGAAATGGTCCAGGAATTCAAGAAACTTGTCGCCATTCGACCAACCACTTGGGTGTGATGTTCCATGTGTACCTGGGGTTGCACCAATCAACATGTGACTCTTGAAGTGAATGTGTGGTAATGTCAATACTGGTGGGATTGAATTGCATAGGGCATTAATTCATCCGATGATGGTGATTAATTCCTCTCTCTGCAGATGTCATGCTGCCCACCTGCTTGCTCCCTTTGGTAGCAACAACCTTCGGAGGATATATATATATATATATATATACACACACACATACACTCTGTCGACGTGGGCATCTGCTGGATCTTTTCCAGCTCCCGCAGTCAGATTTGGCAGGGTTAATATTTTATTGTTTTGTTTCAAGCATATTACAGGGGGTCTCTACCTCCTTGTTAACCCCCTGACCTAACCTGACATTAATGACTGTTTTCCCCTGACACAGGCCTAATCCAGAAGGTGCAATTGCCTCCCCCAGCAGATGCCCATATGTTTAAATATATTCTGTATCACCTGAGGATTACATTAAGCTTCAAAATCTAGGTCGTGATATTATAATCAATATTGGAAAATTACAGTGTTGTCATTTCATGTTAATATTATATCAATAGTAAGAAGCATCTATGTAGTATAGATATATAGATCGATTTATTTATTTTTATTTATAGTAAAATTTTCAGAATATTTAGGTTATCTAATAAAGTTAATATCAAAATTAAATGCTGTTTTTTTTATAGATTGAATTGCTTGATTGGCAAGGCGAGGATTTGAGCCACAAGAAAGATGGTGGAATTATAAGAGAACAATTGGTCAAAGGAGAAGGCTATAGTTCCCCTAATGATGGAGCTTTAGTTGAAGGTATGCCAGTAATATATCCTTGAGTAGATTTTGGATCCATCTTTGATACATTTAATTAACTGTTTTTAGAGGGAAGAGAATAAGATCTATGATAAGAATGAAGCACTTAGGAGGTGAAGGATTCTAAGAAGTTGGATGTAAAAGGGTGGTAAAGGTCTTTGAATATTTTTTTGGATTTGGAAATACAATTATACCTAGGTTTTCCTACTATTACATCCCACTTTGGTGTGTTACCTACCTCCCCCCTCCTGGCTTCTCTCATCTTTGTCATCTTTTTATTATCCTGGAGCCGTCACCTCCCAACCTATCTACTCAACTAAAAGTGCCCCCCATGCCCTTGTTCCTTACCATCAATTGTTCTACCTCCTCTCATGCCAACTAAGGATAATTCCATTTTTTATGCGCTTGGTTCCAGGCCTAAGGAGTGATCTGAGGTATTTTGGCTCCCTGGGCAAGAAATCACTCCAGCAATTAAGATATTTTTAAATGAATATTTTAATTTATTGTATATACCTGTCTACAAGTCAACCTTTGAAGCTTAAAAAATCTTCTAAAATCTTGGAGTTGCCTAACTCACTAGGTAGGAAATGTGAACCATTAACTCCGGGATATTGTTTGTTGTAGATGATGGCCATTTTTGTTTTTCCTTCCTCAAGCATCCACTTATTCCATTTAGCACAAATATAGTCCTTAAAGGGCTTGTTGATACGCATATCTAAAGGTTGAACCAAAGACATTAAACCTCCTGGTATAACTGTAATGTCTGTTATTTTTTTCTCAAGTGATGCATCTATTGTATATGATTTGAACGTGTCCCAAACTAATTAACTACATTCTTTACATAGACCACTTATTTCAGATATCGTGACAGAGCAAAACAATGTTAAATGAATCATAATTTCCCATAAGAACCCATGTAATACAATATAATTGTTCCAAAACCTTGGGTTCAAAACCTCTTGAAACACAAAAAGACGTTATATACAGGTAGTCCCCACTTAACACAAGAGATACATTCCTAAATAGTGTCGTGTTAAGCGAATGTATAAATACCATAAGAAAAATGCCAGAGATGTGTTCGAGGGTGAGAGAGATCATCGTATCATAGTGGATATATACATTTTTATTTATACATAAATATATTAAAGAATATAAATTAATTTATAATTTGTACCTGCAAATTCGTAACAAAACTTCTCATAATACTTTCTGCAACTTTAACTGCGAAAGTGACAAAAAACATGAAGTAGAATTCGGGAAAGTTGATTTTCCCTCTGAGTTGGGGCAGCAGTGTCTTGTCACCATGTTAGAGCAATAAAACAACTCAAGGATCACTTCCTTGGGTTGTCTTGCTATTTGATATTCGTTGTGATCACGATATTTCTTGTTTTGATACTGTTTTTTGTTTTACATTTATATATATAAGCGTGTTTTTTTGCAAAAGGCATTACAATCAGAATTTGTCTTCCAAAGCTTATTTCACATGTTTTTTTGTCTAGTGTTCCCTCATTTGTGTACAGTTTCTTTTTTCCAACATCGTCTTTCACTCTTTCATGTTAAATTTCACAAAAATTACTTTTACTTTGGCTTTAGACTGCAAATTATATATTATCTAGTATTTTATGAATAAATATAAATTAATATACACATTGCCTTAATGGCAACATTTTTTATTTTATTTTTTACGTAATGGATTGTGTTGCAACTCGTGTAAAACCGGAAATTCTTTGTGTCAAGTGAACAGGTTCCCCAAATGTTAAATCGTGCTAAACCGAATTTCGTGTTAAGCGAACTTGTGTTAAACGGGGACTACCTGTACTATTGTATTTTATGGAGCTTTATGGTACTACATCTTAACCTTTATCTTCCGGATTTAAATACCCGCTGGCGGGATCCAGCTGCCGGATTTAATTTTGGACATTTAAATTTTCCTGTACCTCTTTAGCAAAAAATCACATATCTCGTGAACTATCGGTGATAAAATGCTCAAATAAAAAGCATTTTGTAGTCAAACTATCAAAGAATTACATGTTTCAGCCTATTTGTAGAAATAAATAGAATGAAAAAAACCCTAATCGACTAAATTTCGCTGCTAAAATAACTTATTATTGATATAAATTGAAATAAAGTGCAAAAACTGCATTTATTCACTTTTTGGCAACCTGGTTCCTGCTTGGTCCGCAGCTAACACAAACCCACATTTACCACAAGATAGTTCCCAAGACCACATAATTACGTGTTATGGCTTCAGAGATAAAAATTCGAGAAAATCCTGAGCAAAACATCGCATATTTTGTTACATCAATCGTGAAGACGGTTCTCTCAGCAAACAACAATTAAAAATTCATATTTTTCTCTCCCATGCTCTTATATGATCTGTGAGGTATAGATTAAAAAATTTATTTGGATCGAGGACAACATTTTCTACAAGATAGTCCCTGAGACCATATAATTACAACATAGTTTCAGAGATAAAAATTTGAGAATTACCCAATCTTTCAATACTGTTTAAGAACACCTTTGAAATCTCTGTGTATTCCATTTATGGAGTATACTTTTCCATCTTGTTTATAAAACTATATAATGTAGCTAAATTCCTCCTTTCTCCATCGGTGAACTGGTGGCACAGGTGATTGGGTTGTTTATAACAATTATTATTTAATGAATAATGAAAATGGTATTATAATTTTTAAAAAAACCTCATGAATTGGTATTATTATTTAATAAACATCATGAAAAAAACACGAATATAACCTGAGCCAGCAAATTTCTGTTTGGGTAACATAAATATCTAAGTTTCGTCTTATAATTTCAGTTGACTATTGGTCGAGTTGGTATAGTCAAAATCTCCTGTTAAGAAATTGGAGAGTTGAGTCCTGAAAAAGTAAAATACTTTTCTTTAGAAGCCTCATGATTAGACTACCGACTACAACTTTAATAAATAGAGAGATATGTATAAGCTGGGTTATCGATAATTAGCATGGTTTTCTCCTCAATTAACCCAAAAAGCAAGACTGCTGCGAGGTAGGTACACTTTAATTTTTGATTTGAACTGCACAGTGTTACCTGTGTATAATGCGCATCCCTACTTTATGACCTTAAAATTTGGTCTTCAACCTGCTTGTTATACAAGAGTATATATGGTGAGACGCAACTGTCTCATTTACATTAATCTCTCGTAATTTGCAAAGTACTTAGAATAGAAAAACGATGCGATACCTCTTAGGTGATACTGTTACTGCCAACAGGAAGTCAAATATAACACAATGGTAGAGTGACAAGGAAATGCTTACAACTATATTGGAGTGACGTTATACAAAGCAGCAATATACAAATATACTCAGTAGAATTGTCCACTTGGAGGGATAACAAAACGATACGAAAAGTAGTGGAATAACATGGAAATTTTCCGCCGCTCAGTTTAAAGCAGCTCTCTCGCTGCTTGCTTGTCCTCACGTTCTCTCTGACCTTCCTCCTCTGGTTTGACACTCGTGACTGATGGGGCGCGTTCTGCAACATTGCCAGGTTGGAAGTCCGCTCGTTCGATCTGTTCTCGAGAAGAGGGTGCACCACTCGCAAAATTCTATTGGTTAAATTACATAAAAGTAGCATTCTCTTCTGGGCTAATGTCTGGTTCTTATAAAAGTAAGGACTCTGTACATATGCGCAAAGCCGAACTACGAGCATATGCCGAAGTACGAGAATATGCCAAAGTACGAGAATATGCCAAAGTACAAGCATATGCCGAAGTACGAGCATATGCCGAAATGCATGTGTATGCTTGGTTGCGTCATTTGCAGGGGTGCGTCATTTGCAGGGGTGCGTCATTTGCTGATAAAATTGATGGGGAACTCAATAAACTGTCAGAGGGTAAAATGCTGCAACGGTAATATAAAAATGGCCTCACATTATATAAGTTGCAAGATAAAAATAGTAAAATTTCTGAAAAATAAAAATCAACTGGTTTAAGTGCTGTTACAAACTGTTGAGCACAAATTTGGTTAGTGCACAGTAATCTTGGGATATCTCTCTTGCACTAAGCGAGGCATGCATGTACTTTGGATTTTCTTGAATTTTTTTCTCCGAGTCATAATTATGTGGTCCCACAGACTTTTTTGTGGTGAACGTTGTCATCCATCTGAATATAATTTTTAATTGACACCTTACAGATCATATAAAAACTAGGGAGAGAAAAATACAGTATTTAATTGTTGCTTGATGGATGCCATTCAACAAGATGAGTATATGTTTATTTAAGTGCTTATATAAAGTGGAAGTTATAATTGACCGATGCAGTTCAAAATCACAATTGGTGATAAATATTAATAAGGAACACTAATACTTCATTTAATTAAAATCCACCAAGTAGTTGGGGGTGCCGGTGGTGTAGTGGGTAGGATGCTGGCTGTTACAAAAGGATAGTAGGCACGAATTCTGAAAAAGTAGGATTTTTTCCAGAAGTTGCCCGGCCCTCTGTTTGTGTGGTTTGAGGAGACTGTGCAAAGTCACCGTTCTGCCATTTGGAAGGGACGTTAAGCCATTGGCCCCCTTGGTGCTCTTTGTAAGAGTAGGCTAATGCCAGCACTGTGTTTCCCTTGTGGCTTGTATGTGTGTTCAGTGTGGAAGGAACTATGGCTATAATAATCCAAGAGGTTGATTAGCCAAAAATACACGCACATTAAACATGCGGACAGACAGACAGAGGTAATGTACCTATAAGGCATTCTGCTACTATCGCTTTGCTGGTAAAGAATGTCTAATAAAGCTAGGAGACCCCAGGAAAATGTCACCCACCATCCTGAAACAAAATGGCGGCCATTTAAAATATTTAAAAATTGTAATTTTGGATACGGTATGTCGAAGAAAAAATTTTATAAGCAATGAAGCAATGTAAGGAGCCATGACTCAACAGTGGCGTAGAAGAGTAACTTGAAATACACACTGGGAAAATTGGGATGTTCACTCGATCCTATTTTTCACACCTGGTGGTGTTCGTGAATCATGAATTAAGTGGTCCATGAATTCGCCATATGTACGAACTTGTAAAGTCAATATATTTTGTAGGAGAATGGATAGATAAAACTATATTGCGATTTTACTGTCCAAGTAGCAGCTCGTAAGAAATTTTGATTATTTTTAAAGTTCGTTTATTTTGAACCCAGATAATTCAAAGTCGTATTTTTGTGATCCCTTGAACTTCGAAATAACGAGGTTTTACTGTAAATGGTTTATCTTTTTTCGGAAAACTTGACTTTTCCTTAATGGATGTTTTGTTTTGCAGTTCACCTTAAAGGCAAGTATGCTGGAAACACGTTTGAGGAGAGAAATGTGAAATTTACTATTGGAGAAGGGGAAGAAGAAGGCATTTGTGTTGGTCTTGAGCGAGCTTTGGAAAAGTTCAAAAAGGGGGAGAAGTCGCTTATTAAATTGAAGCCTCAGTATGCATTTAAAGATGAAGGGAAACCAGAGTTGAACATTCCACCTAATGCAGATATTGAGTATGAGGTAGAATTGAAAAGTTTTGAAAAGGTGAGTGAAAACAACTCAGAAATATAATAACCATGGCTGGTGACTAATGTATTTGTCAACTTCTAAATATCAGTGAATGTACAGGGTGTTCCTAAATTATACAGACAAAATGATATGGGTTGTAGGGCGGCATGCCCGATATGTGAAACACCCAGTCCCTGTGTCTGGAGCAGATTCCTGTTCAAGCTACAAGGTGAGAAAGCTCATACCTAAGCACCCGGTGTTAAGGCAACCCGTCCATTGGACAAATCACTCCCAGGATCTCAATCCTCGGGATTTTTTTGTTTGGGGGTCACATCAAGAGCCTCATGTATGAAAATGCAGTCGGTCAAGAGGCGGACCTTTTCCCTCGCATCCAGGCTACTTGTGATTCAATCTGCAACACGGTGGGAATTTTCGAATGAACGAGGCAATCATTGTTCAGAAGATGCATGTTGTGTTTGCAGGTTGGGAGCCGCCAGTTCGAGCATCTCCTTCAATGAATCTTGTTCTGTACTCAGTACGGTAATTGTGGATTAATAAAACATGCTGTTACATCCCAAAGTTGCAATTTCTTTTTCTTCTAACTTGACAAACACATGTGCCACCGAATGCGCGCAATCTGTATACTTGTGCTTGCCTGCATGCCTGCGAAACATTTCACCATGCACAGAGAAAGCACATCACAGGTGGTGTGCAAAGCACAAGGATTGTCTTAAAACCGGGCACTTAGGTACGAGATTTCTCACCTCGTAGCTTGAACAGGAATCTGCTCCAGACACAGGGACTGGGTGTTTCACACATCGGGCATGATGCCCTTCGATCCACATCATTTTATCAGTATAATTTAGGAACACCCTGTATTATGAGGAATTAGTAATAGCTAAAATTGATCTGAAAAGTGCCAAGCAGTTTTAATGAAAAATACAGTTATTTTGGAGAATAGCTATTGTTAATTTTCATCTAGGAGACCTGAAATTTTTACAATAGCTATTGCATTTTGTGTGCCCATACGGGCACATTCGGCATTTATATGTTAAGAAATAATGTGCTGGGACACAAAGCATCCTGTATGACCATTGGAGTGTTAAGTATATTTTTGGACTATAAATATTGTTTTTATTGCCAAATGTATGTACAGGTATGCCTCGTTTAGCTCATGTTCTTTTAGCACATTTTTGATATATCACAGCTGGCATCTCGAGGCTAAAATTTTAATTTTTGAAAATTTTTAAAATAATGCTCCTAAATGCTACGGTCCTTTATTATGGTCCCAGCATTTTTCTCACCTTCATTTGTACTTCACTCTCTGTTCAGAGATAGTCATTCCACTCTAATTAAAGACAAGTTGTTGTTATTTATACATTTATCACTATTTCTATTTCACTCGTCCACTTTTATTGTTTTTTACATTGGTTTGTCACAATTCCACAGTCTTTTGTAGTGACGCTAACATCGGAAGTTTTAAAGTTCTTAACGTTACTGTTGAGATGTGCAGGGTTGGAGTCGCTTTGGATGGGTTTTTGCCTGAGATTGGGTTAGATTAGGTTCACGACAACTTTAACTTTATCTATCATTAGTCATTTGTTATTCTGATGTTATGTTGCTGTTGGTACCTATGCTATAGTAACGTGACTGATGCTGCAGCGGCGGCACTGAATCGTAATATCACTCGTATTCTGTTTTTGTTTACTTTTGCACTAGCCAATCATCATCAAAGATCTTCGTAATCATGAAGAATTTTAGGAACATGTCAAGGTAATACACTAAATTGATGTTTTACCAAGTATATACCAGAAATACTTAGGATATTTTGTATCTCTCATTTATTTTATAATACGTTTTTTCATAGTAAATGTTATTAGAAAATTGTGATTTTTCATCATAAAGAATTTGTTTTTGAAGCTGTTGTACACCAATAAGTTCATAATAAATAATTATTTAAAAATAATTGTCATATACCGTATTAACTCACATCATGTCCGCACTTCCAAAATTTTGGTATTTTACAGCAATATCGGTTGAATAATCTATCTGAAGCCCAATTTGATGATATAATTATGGCAACAAGCAAATATTTAAGAAATGACTTCAAAAAATGATTTTTAAATATTTTTTTAACTTATGCAAACATGAAAAATTCACATCCATAGCCATTATATTACATGGAGACAATTCAGAAACTTATTTTGGAGTCTAGCTCCTTGATCTCACAGAAATTTTCAATTTTAAGCAGCTGCACATTCTCATGTTATTTTATTTAAAATGAGTAATTGATGCTAATTTTGCAAAATTACGTTAACTCAGTCATTATTCACCTAGACAAAGAGCGAATTTTACATAAATAAATGTAAATGCTCAAAATAAATTCGTTTCAAATCCCTCAGAAATCACACAATACCAAAAATAAACGGGTCACTAGACGCACTGCGACTGATTACATAGAAGCGTTTCTCACATTTCTGTGGATAAAATGTATCACTTACAGCTTTCAAAAAGCACAAATGAACAATTTCAACAGCTATTTAGTGGCACATTTCCATCACAAGATTGTTTTCTTGGCTTTTATACAGAGTAATAAAAGTATGTACATATATTCTTTTAGGATTGCGTAACGTAAAAGGAACCCAAAAAAATTCACTTACGGTAAAATGTGGTTTGAGCATGTCACGAGTTAAAAGGCAATCTAACAGAATTCGTTTGTTTTTAATGAAAATATATGCAATTCAGTTTTTTATTTCTCTTACATCACCTTTTCTATGATAATGAATGGCACTGTTCTATTTACATAATAATTTACGTGATTTAGGTGTACTACTGACAGCTGGCAAGGAATTTTAAAAAATACCTGATAAATATCATGCTTATTATACACGAGTAAATATGGTACTTCATTTTCTTGACTTTAAATTATTATATAAAAATGTCCTACCATTATATAAGTTGCAAGAAAAAAATAGTAAAATTTCTGGAGTAAAAATCAACTGGATTAAGTGCTATTTTAAAAACTGTTCTTTTAGCACAAATTCTGATAGTGCACAGATGTCTTGGAACGCCTCTCATGCGCTAACCAAGGCATGCCTGTACATATTTGGTCTGACCCCCAAGGGGTCATTTTCTAGATAAGTGTAAAACAAAAGGGAGTTACCCATGTCAACAGGGGTAGGGATGGAAATCTCGGGATGATCTCTTCCTTTCTCCCTCCTTATTCGCAAAGGCAAAGGTTTGCATCCTCTTTTAAACAGGTTTCATGATTCAAAAAAATAAGAAGCTTTCTGATAATATTAAAGTGACTGACGGGAAAGCACCCTTAAGCTTTAACTGCCCCAGAGAGCTGCTGCCCATGCCTTGTGCTGGCCCTTATTGCAGGCACCTAGTTGTATGGGACATTCACGGCCCATAGCCCTGACTGCTCTCCCCCTCTGTAGACAGCCATCTGTACATATGTTTTGATTAAATTTTTAATTTTTGTGTGGTAATTGTTAATGTTAATTTTCCTATTCCTCATTTAAAACAAGACAAGTACTTGAAATTTAATGATTAAGAGCTGCAATATTTTCTATGATTCAAGTAATGTGTTGTCCAAACTCTACTCTGCTTACAGTGATAAGTAATTGAAGTTTCCTTTCCAGCACTGAAAAAAATATTCCCTTTTTCAGCTTAATGCAGATCTTAAAGTTGTTTTAAGAAAAAAATTCATTTGATAACAAAACTTGTGCGAATTGTTCAGATTCATTAAGTATTTTGTACAATATTTTTTATTTTAATATTCAAATACAGGCTAAAGAAAGTTGGGAGCTTGATTGTGATGGTAAACTTGAACAAGCAGGATTGTTTAAGGAAAAAGGAACAAGCTATTTTAAAGCTGGGAGAATTGAAAAGGCACTAAAGCAGTATAAAAAAATTATAAAATTTATTGAGCATGAGACAGGTGAGCCTCTTCTGTTTTGGTTTTATTGATACAATAAAAGTCTTTAGTATCAGTGCGTGTATTTTCATCTTAAATTTGAAACAATATTTTATATAAAAATTTAATGATTGAGTGTTTATGAAAAGGAAATATGAATACAAAATATTTTTGAATTGTATAAGTCTTTTAGTTTTTATTTAAAATCATAGCTTCTTATTATATAATCTATACAACTATCAGATTTGCATCATATTTTCTCATACAGTTCTGTAGTTTTATGTATATTTCTCAAATTTGATTGAAATTCCTGCATAAATATAGTTTTATTACAGTTTACTAATTGATACTTATAAAATTACGTGATTGACAATATCACTTAATTTTATATTCCTTTGCTTTTTGACGGTTAAGTCATCTTCCACTATCATAATGGTTTGGATTATTTGTAGGAGATTTTTGTGTTCACCTTTTTAACATTTGCAACATCAAGACTTTGTTATTGGCAGGATTGAAACCATAGCAACATGTATAAGTTGTTGCTTTCAATACATAAGCAGTCGAATTATTTTGTCACAATATACCATATTTTTTGGTGTATAAGACGCACTTTTTTGTTGTGAAAACATGTCCTCAAATCATGCTGCATCTTATACAGTGGAGGTTCAAATGCCAGAGAGGTATTTTAATTAAATTTTGTATTATATAAATCTACCAAAGAAACCCTAAGAAGCTGTCCAAAACTTATAGACAAAGTTTTACGTTATAAGAGTACGATTTCAAATCCTACCATTCCAAAATTGTATTGTTTACCAAAAATTCACAAATCTGGAATTCCTATGAGACCTGTTGTATCATGTATTGATTCCCCAACTTATATTCTTTCTGAATGGCTAGTTGATGAATTTAAAAACCTGTCCCCCTTCCAGAGTGATTCTTGTGTAAAAATACCCAAGATTTCATTGAAAAAACAAAATGATGTCACATCCCTCTTTCCTAGCATCCCAATAAATACTACGTTTAGTTTTCTCGAAGAGTGGCTGGCTAATATTGATCTTTCGTCCATAATTTCTGCTGAGTACATTCTAAACTTTGCATGGAACAAAATGTTTTTCTTTACCATAATAATTTTTACAAACAACATGATGGGACAGCTATGGGGAACCCACTTTCACCTTTTTTGGTCAATTTATTCATGAATTTCTTTGAACAAAATTGCAAAATTAGTTTAGAATTTCCCCGACACATGGCTCAGGTACATAGATGATGTTTGTGCTGTTTTTGACACAAATGCTTACAATATAGACTTAATGATCTCAATTCGCAATACACATTGATTAAATTCACTTTTGAAATAGAAAACAATAGCTCCATGCATTTTTTGGACCTTCTCCTTACAAGAAAAATAACCATTTAAAATATAATATATACCGGAAACCCAAACACATGAACAGATTCATACCGGTTGACTCACAACACTGCTTTAGCCAAAAAATAGCAGTATATAATTCCCTCGTGTACAGACAGCTCCTCATACCAATAAAAAAATCGAAAGAATTATTTTTCATTAAAAAACAGCTTTAAGAAATGGTTTTCGCACTAAACTGATAGATAATTTAGTTAAAAAACACACCTAAATTAAACATTCAAAATTCAACAACCCTACAAACCTTAACCACCTCAAAAAAGAAAAATACGTAAAGCTACCTGTCTTTCCACAATACATACGAGGCCTAAAAAAGATTTTCATAGACTCTGGTTTAAATATTGCATTGTCATCCAAAAATCATATCTGTCAATTGCTTGGAATCCCTAAAGATCCGATTCCACGTAATGAACAATCCAGCATTTATCAAATCAACTGCAATAAGTGTGACAAGATTAACATTGGTCAGACCAAAAGAAAAATATTTACCAGGTTCAAAGAACATATTTCTTACTTCAAAAATAGAAATTTTGAAAAATCATGCGTAGCAACCCACATCCTTTACACACAACACTCCACTTCCTTAGATAACCGTAAATTACTTAAACCCTTTTCCAGTAATTACCTTTTAGGTGCGGCCGAAAGTTTAGCCATTTTCAAAAACAAAGACATTACATTTAATCAAGGCATGGGTCCTATAGTAGACACTACTTTGCTTTCCCTTTCTTGCAATGGTCATTCCAATGGATTTTGAAATTCCTCCATTACGACAATGTAACTATTTCTTCTCCCCTCCCCTACTTTTCTTCCTCTCCCGACTGTCCCGGATGTATATATACTCTCCTCTTCACACATTTCGTCATCTTTTTGATCGGCCTACTAAGGATGAAATCATTGATTCTGAAATACCTATCTAGGCATTCTTTTTAAAGAATTACAATTTTGGTTTATTTGCTTGTGTGATTCATGCATGTTAGGGGTGAGGGAAAAACAATTTTTTTTAAATTTCGACTGAGCCTAGTGTGGAAAAGTTGCCTTTTGAATAGCCTAACAAGAGGAGAAAAAATGTTTTTGATCGGTCATCATCTTCCAGTTCCACCAGGCAGCCCCTTGTTTTCAACCATTAAGATATGCACGGAACGACCCGAGGGATGCAGCTCTTTGCTTGTTTCGGTCTTCTCTCACCGATCCAGGCTAATGCACAAGTACAAATACCTAATCTGATGCAGTTCACCCAATTCTAGCTATTCGGGAATCTTTTGGTTGCCCCACCACTTGTTGTCAGGAGAATAGCTTGGGGGAATACTCGAACTCGGACAATGAGTGCAAGAGCTATCTTCATAGTGAGTTAAGCTTCTGTTCACTGTAGTCATGTTGAATGTTTCATCAGTGTATACTGTTTATAGTTTACCTACTGGTCAAGAATCAATGAAAATAATCACCAAACATTACCAAAGGTCTGTGCTTTAGTGACTCATCACATCACCATGCTGAAGTGTTTAACACATTCAACGCTCATGATATTTTGTTTAAGCACCCCGGTGACTGAAATTTTATTTTTTAAATTTATGCTTTTTATGACTTAAGGTATTTTATTAACCAAATGAGATAAATATTATAAAACAAAATAAAATAACTGCATATATGTTGATGACATAGCGCCTACATCGTCAGTCTCTCACAAGGATTTTGGGGTATGCTACCCTGCAGTACACTCGGAAAAATTACGCAGAATTATATAGTTGATTAGTAAATTTTAAAAATAAACATTATTTACCTGCCAAATTTTATAATTTTATTTACAATTTAAAAAAACATTTTTGTTGTTTTACATAACTAAATATTACATTTTACATAAATAAATATTCAATTTTACATATTCTATACTTTACATTTTACTTTATAGATTAATCCTATATATACATAAATACAATTTTAAACCAAGAATATATACAAAACTTATTACATATTAACTATTTTTAATATTTACACTTAATTATACTATGTACAATACATATTTTCGTGGAAAAATTGGAATCAATCTTCCAGACATAGTCCTGGTTTTTCGGGACTTTCATCGCAGAAATACGACGTGTCCCTCCTAACTTTGTTTTGAAAACACACCCTGCACCACTTTTGTTTACGTCTGTTTTGTCTGGGTTCAATTGGGAATAATTTGGGGAAATGTGACTCCACAAATTCGCAATCAGAAGTAACTAAAAAAAATTAAAACATAATTAAAGTCAATATTTTATTCATTTACAAATTACAGTATAATAAAGGAACATCAAAAAAGCGGTAACAGCACTTTATAAGATGAACTTACCTTATAAAAACTTACATAATTCAGAACTGAAAATGAAAGTCTTCGTAAAAAAAGACTACGCGCAAAAAACGGAAACCAATGCTATCCCATGGACTGCAGGGGTCTTACTGAGGACTGAGCGTTTCCGGAAGGCGACGGCAGCTGGCTACGCTTTGCACGACCCATCAAACTATCGGCCGACAGATGACATAGACACTACGTCTCCAGTACCTCGCTAGGAACTACTATGACGTAGACGCTACGTCATGAGCGTTGAACGTGTTAAGTAAGAAATGGAAAATGTGCAGTGACAGTCAGTGTTATGTGTTTGTTCAGGGGCAAGAGCCCTTGAGATTTGCCTATGCACATGGACGTAATGAAGCATTAAATCGTCCGAGGGCAGATGACTTTTGAAAGAAAAGGCTGTCATCATTCAGTTTCAGAAATAGATGATTCATTGACAAACAAGGTGGAGGAGATATGAGATTCTGCCTCGCTTTCAATTATATCCCATAAATGTTTAGTAAAAATGACTCATGATCACAATAAAAAATATAAAAATGTAAAGAAATGCCATAGCAGCACATATGATGATGTTGGGAAGAATTTCCAAAACTAGGCACCGAATACTTTGTTTTATGTGTCATCATGTAAATGTAAATATTTCACTTCATGCACTTGCCCTAAAGAGACCGTGTTAAGTCAGCATTCCATCCTTCGGAAGGGACTTTAAGCCGTTGGCCCCCTTGTTGCTCTTCGTCGAGAGCACTGGGTTTCTCTCCACCCTTGTTATTGTGTTCGGTGTGAAAGGAGTTATGACTATAATAATCCAAGAAGTTGATTAGCCAAAAATACACACACTTGCCCTAAATACCATAAGATGCCTTTAAGGGAACAGTCTTTCCTCTTGACCAGAGGCCACTCAGTTGATGGCTGTTGGGGAAATTGATCATGCCACTACTAAAAATGCTACAAAAAAGAGAACAGAGGAAAGGGAAATCTCAATTGGTAGAAGACTACAGTACAAATTTTGCAAGATGAAGAAAGCTCTTCTGTTACCAGATTTCCAAATCTGAGAATGACTGCGAGAAAAATCTTACAATCAGACAACTGAAAGTAAGCATTGCACAAGCTGAAAGAAAGAAACCTAAGTTTAAAATGTTGGCTACCGCCTGTGACAAGCTTGGTGTGTCTGATACAGCTGGAGTGCATATAGCAAGTGCCACAATGGAAAATTTGGGCATCGTAACAGAAAAAAACTTCTCAAACATTGTGGTTAGAAGCAAAATTCAGTGAGTGAGATGGAAGACCAGGAATATCGTACAAAAAGTAATATAATGCAATGGATTTTTGGGTCATCCCCAAAACGTTCTACTTGCAATGATTTATGTTGAATGCCATAGTTTAAGACAAAGTGGAGTAGACTGCAGGCAAGATGAGAGACTTTAAAATACCCAATTTGAACTTCAAAGCTAAAGACTACAAAAAAATAATGAACTTTGAAGCCTGCCACTCTTTATCAGAGCCACCGGTTACCCAAAAAATGACACATGAAGAGATCAGGAAATTGGCGAACAGCAGGGACTATCTCTCTGGAATCTCGCAATTCCCTTGCCATACTCAGGCCATGGAGAGACATGTAAAGTTACTAACAGAAGTATCGGCAAAGTTTGCGGCCCAGAAAACCGAGAAGGATTAATTCTAGGTTGACTTGAATCTCGCCACATAATGTTGAGATTTGTTACTAAGAACCAGTATCACGCAAATCTGTGTGTCCACATGGTAGGGTGGTTGGGTTGGGCACGGGTGGAACAGTCATCTCCCCATGGTGAATTCTGGGTGGCTTGGGTCCCAGAAGGCCAGAACAAGCGAAAAGCTGCATCCCTCAGGTCGTTTCTTGTGTATCTTAATGGTTAAAACAAGAGGTGTCTGGTGGAATTAAAAGATGTTGACTGATCAAAAAAAATTTTTTTCCCTCTTGTTAGGCTATTCAAAAGGCAACTTTTTTGCACTAGGCTCGGTCGAAATTAGAAAAAAGTTGTTTTTCGTTCACTCCTAATGCATGTGTAGACAAGGTTCTCTGGGGTGGAGTAGTTCCCCTAAACCAGTGTTTATTTGTGTACTTCTTTTTTAATTTTTATGGTTATATGGAGGTTTCTCCTTTGTCATTTTTTACTGTAATTAACCATAGGACTCCAAAATTTAATTTTTGTACTATAGTCACACTTTATAAATTGCGTATAAGTGAAACCACACTTTAGGATACAGCATTATAGGCAGATTGACTGGATATGAAAATTATTGATTTCTGACAATAAATTTTGTGTTGGTTCAGATATTGCAGAGAAATTTATTGACAAATTTCCCAAAATAAAACTCTTACTGCTGAGCAAATCTATAATCCCAGGGCTATTTTGGTGGTGTCTTCATTATAGCACACTTAGAGCTGGTGATGTCATGTGGAAACAAGGAGACAAAGGAGAGGCTGACAGTCTTCGCATGCCCAATTGTTGCATGAATGTACAAATTCAAATTAATGGTGATTGGTAAAAGTGCACACGCTCTTAATTGAAAGGGTATAAAGAGTTTTCCTCTCTCTATAACTATACACTTTTGTAATATGATCTTCATTCCTTTTTGAAAGTAAATTGAATGTATTTTCACTTTGCTTTTATTGTTGTAACAACAGAAACGAAACTAAACTCTAGCATAGTAACGGACCCGTATTGATAGTGGAGGAGTTTTTAAAAATCCTGTTGCAAGGCAAATGTATTCCAAATTATTAGGGTTCATGTCTGTCACCAGCCAAAACATTTCTGGAAATCTTAGCTTCCCAGCTCTTCTTGCTGCTTCAACATTTTGCACATGGATGGACAAACAAAGTGAAATAATAAGTGATTCAAAACTAGCGAGGAAAGAATTGCAGAGCAAATTAGAAAAAGCGCTTTTTCCCATCAACTGCTATCTTTCCATCGGAGTAAAGAATCATAGATGTGATGTATTGTCATTTGCCTACATTTGTAGCAGATGTACTTGTTAGTGATTTTTTCCAGTTACTCCTTATTAGCTGATTCCCCAAATTATTACTATATGTAGCATTAACATATAACTATCTATCCTGGAATTTTGGCGGTTATAACTTGAGTCATTTTGAGTTTTTTTACATGGACAGACAAATGGATGAACCGAATACAAAAGTGATTTCTTTTAGAAGAAATATTGTTAAAAATACATTTTCTTTAATTGACATTCATTATTTATGTGTTAAAATTATTCAATGGGGAACCTGCAGATAAATTATAGCAAAATCAAAGCGAATGAAGAAAAACGTCCAAAACAAATGACAGTTGTTATTTCAGCAATTTCCAGTACTTATTTTTATTAAAATAATTTCTCTAAAAACAACATTTTTTATGAAAAATTCAGATTGAACTTCTCCTTGTTCATTTTCATTATCAATAATCTGTATTTTCATTCTTTCTGGTAAAGTGCATCTTGACAACAGTACATACAATAATTGCCCATGGCTAAATACAGGCTGCGACAAGAAGAGTCCAACATTTTTGAAAGTTTTCCCTTGTGCCTTATTTATGGTAATTCCAAATGTAACTGCTTTAGAAAACTGGTGACGTCTCAACGTAAATAGCAAAAGATTTTCACTTGGAGTAAGGTCAATTCTAGGTACAAAGACTCTCACTCCTTTATTGGAACCAGTAAATATTTTGGCATCTATTATGCTGTTGTGCAATGTATTTATAGTGAGCTGTGCTCCATTACTCAGACCCTTCTTCGGCATTAGGTTTCTCAGTAGCAACTTCCAACTTTCAATATTAGTATTTGTAACTTTTTGCATACTTCATTTCACAATATCTACCAAGACCTTAATTTGACAAAATTAAGTTATCTTCATTAGTGGAATAAAAATAGCCTTCTTACCAAATTACTTCCAAGCATAACCAATCTCTGTTATCACGGTAAATAAAACAAAAATAACCAAAATATAAGCACTGTGTTTATTTACATTTCTCCCACGCCTAAGGAGAATAATCCTAATTACTGCGATGTTAAATCGGTCTCTGTATATAAAAATCGTAATGTTTGTCACATTTTATGTACTTCAATCCAATTTACTGTATCTATCATCACCTTCATACGACAAAATAAATTATAATCAATAGTTCTAACTACTTAGATGCGGAAACAATTTTCAAGGTAAACAAAACAAAAATAACCAAAACATAAGCAATGTGTTTGTTCCCATTTTTCACACACCTTAGGAGCGGAGTTGCAGTAGATGATCACCAACCAACTAACCAACTGCACACTGTTATTATAAGGGCGATGAAACCTCTTTTATGATTCTTTATTTCTAGTTACGTACACATGTATTACGTTTCCAAAAACCAGCATATGCTAGGTCCCAAGGTTGCTGGATTTATGAGGTTGTACTTAAGTTGTATAAGAATGAGAAACTATTCAACAACAGAAGGCTTTTCTAATCATAGTGTAACCAATTAAACATGCATCAATATATAAATATGTGAAATAAGGGTGAAATTTGGGGAAAAAACTCGCCTTGGATTCGGGTAAATACGGTATATCTATTTTTCAGGGATTACATACTCAGCAGAATTTTTCAATCCTGAGATTTCATGATTCAAAATTTCCAATCCCGGTATTGCAATCCCATTACATATATCAAAATTTTATATAGTTAAAAACTTGATTTTTAATGTAAAAACAATTTTTTATTTATCCCATTTATATACTGCACATAGTCTCTTCCTCCTTTAATAAGTTAAGATAAAAATCAGCAATTTAGGTGTAATAATAATAATAATCAAACACCTAATTAAAAATTAAAGTTTTATTCACAACAAAGCCTAATAAAATTCATTTATAAAAAAATCTGATGTGGCCACCACATGATTCTCCATATTTGTAATAATTCCAAATAGGTTAAATGATAATAAATATTTTAAGGAACTGTGAGAAAAATTTAAAGACTACAAAGAACAGAAATAAACTCCAACTGTGGCCTTCTGATATTGGATATTGCCCCGAAACTCCAAAAATTAAGAAAATAGAAAGGAGCATAATGTGTTTACAATAATTAATGAGGTCAGGCTCAACTTTGTGGAATTTACTCATAATGAAACGAATACTTTGTGGTTTCCACAACTTTTGTTGTGGAAACCACAAAGTATTCGTTTCATTATTTTGTGTTTACAATAGTTGCCAGTAGGTAGTGTGGTAGTGGCAGCTAAAAAATTTAGTTTTCAAAATATCGCTTCAACAATGTATTATATGGGAAATTGTTTCATACAAAGGTTGTAGAAAATTAAATTACTTACAACTTTTATTCCAGTACGTTTTTTACGTTTATCAAATATTAAAGCAAATATTTCAAAAAAATCTGATGTGGCCACCCCATGACTTTCTCCATACCAGTAATATTTCTAAAAATCTGATGTGGCCACCACATGACTTTCTCCATATCTGTAATATTTCTAAAAATTCCAAATAGGTTACATAATAATAATATATTAAGAAACTGCGAGAAAATTTGAGACTTGACAAAGAACAGAAATAAACAAACCATAGTCTTCTAATATTGGATATAGCATCAAAGCTCCAACAATTAAGAAAAGAAAAAGGAGCGTTACTAAGATGTAACTAATCATCAATTGTTAACAATAGTCATCGGTAGGTGGCATGGTGGTGGCAGCTAAACATAAAAGATATCTCTTAAACAATGCATTATATGGAAAAATGTTTCAAACAAAGGTGGTAGAAAATTAAATTTCCTACAATGTTTATTCTAATACATTTTTAAATTTATCAAATATTAAAGCAAATATTTCAAAATAATGGATGTGGCAAGAGTAAACACCCACTTCCTGTCGACCGATTTTTACCAAAAACTAATCATTCTTCTAACTTTTATAAAAATGTTAAATATAAAATTTCACGTTGACCTGATTAATAGTTTTTGAGTTAGAGCGCCCACAAAAAGCTATCACATTTACACACTAACACACACACAGACATCATTGAGAAAATGGTCAAAATGTGTTCATGGGACCTCAAAATATGTATATCCGTTGAAATCTCGAAGTCGATTTTTTTCATGAATACAATACTTTCCCCTATACTACATATATGGAGAAAGTAAACATTCCAAAAAGTTACTTCATAATAAATATTTTAAGGAACTGCGAGAAAAATTTAAAGACTACAAAGTACAGAAATACACTCACACCATAACCTTCTGATATTGGATATAGCCCTGAAACTCCAATGATTAAGAAAATAAAAAGTAGCATTACTAAGATGTAACTAAGCATACATTGTTAACAAGAGTCACCGGTAGGTGGTGTGGTGGTGGCATCTATAAAATTTAATTTTTAAAATATCTCTTATACAATGCATTATATGGGGAAATGTTTTGAACAATTATAGAAAATTAAATTTCCTACAACTTTTATTTCAGTGCATTTTTACATTACCAAATATTAAAACAAATATTCCAAAAAAAACAGATAGGTGACAGAAGTAAACACCCACTTCCAGTTGACCGATTTTTACCAAAAACTAATCAATTCTTTTACATTTAACAAAAATGTCAAATATAATATTTCGTGTTTATCTGATTAATAGTTTTTGAGTTAGAGCTCTCACAAAATCTTGGTCACACACCCGCAGACATCATCGAGAAAATAGTCAAAATGTGTTCAGGGGACCTTAAAACATGTATTTCTGTTGAAATCTCAAATTTGATTTTTTTCATGAAAACAATACTTTCTCTATACTTCGTATGTAAAGAAAGTAAAAACATGGAAAATATTTTATGCATGTAAATGGTTAATGTATTGATTACCTCATGTATGTGAAAATCAAACAACAAATAGCTATGCCATTCATAAATATCAAGTATTATGTAGAATAGCAAAGGCATATAAGCGCTGAAGCATTATTACTGGATGAATATAGTCGAGTGGCATTAGAGGACTGTAGAGTGTTTGGCATAAAACTTTATATATTACAATATTGCTGGATTCTATATATGTAGTTATTTTTTTAGAAATATGACATTTACAGTATTGTTAATGACTCCTATCTCTATAGTAAAATGTAAACAAAATCATTTGAGCCCTTTTTTAATAAATCGAATTTTGTGAAAATCAACAAGAATAATCTATCCTTTATTGTTGCATTTATTCTTGATAATGGTATGCCTAAATGCAAAATATAATTCGATTTTGGTAAGGCTTTTACCTCTATAAGTGATATTTGTTTTCTCAATCTTTGCTATTTGGCCATTCATGAAATGCAAGAAGTTGTGTGCAGTACACAAATATGCTTCCCCTAAAGCATTATTAAAGAATTTCAAAATAAAAATGGGAGCTTTATCATCAGACGAGAAATAACATTTTAAGACTTCAAAAATTTATGAAATTTGTTCAATGGCAGGACATAATGACAACCAGCGAGTTTTCAAGTGAGATAGCAACCTACTATATTCTATATCATCAAAGCTAAAGCTCCCTCAAGCCATCCCTTGGCATCACCACTGTTAGGGTCTTATTTGATTCCACCAACTTCCACAGACAGATGGACAGACTAAGTTAATAAATGTCAACTTTGGTTATAGGATGTATATGCTGTAATTTTAATATTGTAAAAATAACAATAACAAATCAGTGTAAGAGTTTATAATGGTATGTCAGCACTACTATATTGTAGAGATTTATATGTTTTTAAAGTAGGTTCTTAAAAAACAGTGATTCTAAGGTACTGTCGTTCATTCTTGATCTTAATTTTGGACAAAATATCAGTGGATGATAGCACCCTTTTAGATTTACCACGTGTTGGAGGAAAAATGAGTAAATAATTATGGAGACACTGAAATTTTTTGCCTTTAAAGATGCCCTCATTAAAGAGATTCGTCTCATTTTTATTGTTGCAGCCAGATTGGCAGATATGGAACAGGATTAAGGTTTGATGCCCCATGAGCCAGGTTAAAAAAAATACCACAGACGTGTTTTCCTACAATTTTCCCCTGTATCTCACTATAGAAATGATATGCTAAATAATGGTGAATCTCAGAACAAATGTTTCTAATAGTGAATATTTGAAAATCTCGAAATCCTGGAATTTTCATTGTATAAAACCCGGGATTTCAGGACTGATATTTAAGATTTTGTTTTTGGATTGCACCTTTCATAACATCTTTGTTTATCTAAATTAAAAAGTTGTTTTTATTATTTCGGTTGCTGTAGTGTGCTATACTCATTTGAAGATTTTCACTCTATACTCCAGGCTTTGAAGGTGATAAAAATGTAGAGCGTAAGACTCTTCTATTAGCAACACGCCTCAATCTAGCCATGTGTTTCCTCAAAATAAATGAAAATTTGGAAGCTCGAGATCAATGCAACAAAGCTCTTGAGTTAGATCCTCAGAATGTGAAAGGACTATTCCGAAGGGGACAAGTAAGTATGCCTTTTTTGTGTATATGGTCTATCAATATTAAATGATTACAATCCCCCTTAAATTAATTCCAAATAATATAGAAGAAATTTCTGTATATTAATTATCATTCATTGTATTATTTGTTTTACTTCTAGAAAATGGTTGTTAAATTCTCAATAAATCCAAGTAATATGATGGAAAGTCTAGAGCTGGAAAAATGTTTGCTTTAACATATTTAATCTTTGCTTCCATGCCTGTATAGGTTTTAGACCAAGATGGAAATTAATAAGAACTAGGAGGATTGTTGGGTCAAATTACCTATATTATTCATTCGTTGAAATACCATGGCTTATATAAAAAAGATGTATGCTTTGATATTTATGAAATATCTTATTCATCACCTTTTTGAACTTTGCATATAATTGGTTCCGAAAAACTGATGCGAAATGCAAATCCTATTTTCCCATAAGACGCAATGTTATTATGGGAGTGCGGTTCCCAGTAAACCTAAAAAAGTCACTTTTTTATCATAAATAATGCAGTTGAACAGAAAATAAAACATTACAGCAACATAACAGCAAATGAAAACCTAGCATCATAAAATGAAAAAAATTCTTTTGTCTTCAAAACACGTAATAGCTAATGAAAACCCAGCATTGCAAAGCTATTACACTTCTTTCAGCACTTGTGCAATTTACTTCCAGCACATTTTTGCTTGTGATTTTCGAACTTTTTTGTTCATTCCAAGGAAATCCTTTAATTTAAATTGATGAACTACTGAAATGAAATGGTGAGTATTTGGTCCACAGATGTATTCTTGAGTTCAGCAACAAACATTTCCAAGCTGCAAAAAAACACGCATTAAAAAGTAATATTTCTTTTATTAATTACCGTATTAGTCCGAATATAGTCCCTCACTTTTTGGCCAAAATATTAGTAAGAAAAGTAAGGGGACTATATTCGGGCCCAAAAAATTAGCAAACAAAAATATCCCTGCCGAAAAATTTCTTTATACATATGGCTCAATAATTGAATTCTTTTTGTTCACTCTTTGTAATCCTTGCCTTAACCGTTCGCATTTTCATAATAGCGGGAATTGCAGAAGTTTTCGCTTTGAAAGCGTTGATTGGCCAATTTCATCCCTTCCCTAAGTCCCGAATAATGATATATAGTGGTGCCACCTATTGTTATTTTAGAGAAAATATCATTAGGACGAAAGAAATTATCTTCATTACCCGTCAATCTTTAGGTAACTCTGTCAGCTGATCAGACTGTCCAGCTTGTGCGGCTGTTGATTATATATAATGCAATCGAATTATAAATGTATTACGGTATTTACCCGAATCCAAGACGAGGAGTTTGTCCAAATTTCAGCTTGCGAAAATCGGGTGTCGTCTAAAATTCGAGTACGAAGTTATACCGTCAATACATCGCGGTCAAGTGATCGCGCGTCAATTCGTGGCGCATCAATCCGACACGATAAACGTCGCGGATCAATACATCGCTCGACAAACTCATCGCGCATCAATTCCGCTAGACAAATTCGTCGCGTGACAATTTCGTTGCGAGACAAATTCGTCGTGAGATAAATTTGAACGCGATACACCATGACGAATTTGTCGAGAGATGAATTGACGCGCGATGAGTTTGCCGTGCGATGCATTGACGCGACGCGACGAATTGATGCGCGACAAAATGACCGCGACTAGTTTTCATAGAATCGTAGGAAGTATGATTATGCGTTTTATCGATGTTTTTTTAAACAAATTAAACATCATATAAAATAATTGTATTTTTATTGCAAACTTACGATCCAAAATTCATTTAATCTTAATTTTAAAAATACATTTTAAAATTCTTTTTGTTTCAGAAAAAAGTTCTAACAAACCATTTCAATTAATGATTGAACTAGTTGACATATACTGAATACATGTGTTTGAAATATACACCAAATACAGTCAGTGAGAAATTAGGTCATAAAATCTTATTTCTGTTTTGACAGTCTGCTAAAAGGTGGGGGTCGTCTTAGATTCGGGGTCATCTTGGATTCGGGTAAATATGGTACTTAGGTAAATCAAACCGAGGTGCTGAAGGTGTTTCAACTATCTACAGAATGTATTCCTTGATGTGTTATTCCGAGGCTAAATATCAGAAGTAACAAAAATAAGGGTAAAGTAAATTATGAAAAGAATATGTTAACTGGAAATCGGGTTATAATTACTTTTTTATACAGGCACGATTCAAGTAGCCATTGTCAATGTCTTCAGAAGGATAGGAATGGAATTTAAATGACATTCATAAATGCAAAGTTTTGAAATTGAATCCAGTAACACTTGATACATATTTAAATTACACCTGCAACTATAACATGCAAAACGTGATGTCACTGTTTCATTGTAAATTGATAACTGTAATTAAATTTCTCATAAATTTTAAAACTCGTTCTTTAGAATATTAAAAGTGAGGTCTGTAATGTGGTTCAAACTTTTTTCAAAACTGAGGCTTCAGAAATTGGGGGGGGGACTATATTCGGACATATATGGTATGTTCGAAATGCATAACAGGAAACCTAAACGTAGCGTATGAAAGTGATAAAATTTCTTTATTGTTCAAAATATATCACAAAAATAAAAACAAAGCATTAAAGTGGCATTTCTTTTTGTAATCACGTTCACAATATGCGGCAGAAATTCTTACGTTACAAGATGATAGTAGTTCTTAGATTTACATTAAAAATTCGTAATAAAAAATGAAAACCTTACATTCCACAATGATGGTATTTATTTAAATTTTAAACTAAAGTTTCACATCGAAAATAGCGGTGAATGGTGGTAAAGTTCAAACTGAGCTGAAAAATAATTAAGTTGAGAGTTATCACATTTGTTTACTTCAAAAACTGATAATAATGATCATTCTAGGGCGCCAAACTTGCTGGAATAACAGCAGCTACCCACCAGTGGGTTGCCCTAGTGTGAAACCCCAGTGTGAAGGTTACCTGAATTGAATACCTTGATAGCATGTAATAAGTTTGAGCTTTTTTAGCATTACATGTTTAGCCTTTTCTACATTTTCTCCAAGTAAAGTTATCTCATATTTATCTAAAATCTTGGATTTCACTGTATAATTGCATGAATTTTGTGAAAAAAGAAATTGGGTTCTACTGTTTAAAGTTTGGGAAAAAATGTGGCGTGCATATGAGTAAAAATGATTTATTGTTGTCTTAAAATTTCCTAATTATTATTGATAGCCAGCAGGTATAGTAAATATTATTTTCACTGAAAGGCTGTTTAATAGCTATTGTTGTACACAATTTCACTTAAATATTAAACCAACCAAAAAATGCTAGCCCAATGAATTTCATTTTTCTTTACCAGGCATTATTGGGCATAGGTGAACCGGAACAAGGAAAGCTGGATTTTGAAGCAGTACTGAAGCTAGAACCAAACAATAAGGCAGCTTCTAATCATGTATTATTATGCAATCAAAAAATAAAAGAGCAGAGGAAGAATGAAAAGAAGATTTATGCCAACATGTTTGAGAAGTTTGCTGAAATAGATAAGCAGGTTGCTTAGTGTTCTGAAAATGTGTGAAATTTTGCTGTTGCATTTGAGTTAATAGTTATATTAAGTTTTTGTTTCAGAAAGAAGAAGCGGAAAGGAAAAAGCAACCAGATGTTATGAAGACGTTAGGAGAGTGGGGTGAGGATGAGAGGGAAAGAGAAATGACAGACTTTGAAAGAGAAAATCCTAACATATTGCTTTTACCCAACAACTCGGGTGATTTTAAGGATTTATAAAAAACATTGTTCTAATATTTAACTTGGTATTCTTTTGCTATAGCTTAATCTTGAAAACTTAGAAAAATATCTGTCTGGAAACTTAATAAATTGTTTTTTTCCTTTACTGAAACATCTGTTTTAGGAAGTGATCATTCTATTACAATTTTTTAGTATTGTCATCCAATCCGCAAATGTGGCAAATTATTAAGCGTTGGTATATTGGATCTCAATAATAATACTGAAAGTTTGACTATTATGTTATTAGAAATTTTTAACCCTCCTCCAATATATCTCTAAAGTATTGATTATGAAGATGAGGTAATTCCCACTGATAGGTAAGATTTTATGTGAAGTTGTAAAATTTTCAGTTTATTGTAGAACATAAATTCAGACTGCATAAGATTTACTGTTGAGCCTAAATTAAAAAAAAAATCATTTTGTTTCCTTGGAAAGTTGTCATCCAAGCATAGAAATAAAAATCGCCTAATATTTCCACTACTAATTTTGCATATTGACCATCTTGCTAACTAGGGAAGCAATGGTTTTTAGGGCAACATTGTCACTATTTAACTGGGGTTCAACTTGAATGGATTATAAATCAGTTTTACCACTTTGTCTTCCAGGTGTTCATTGTCTAATCAGGTCTTTTTCTATTCAAGGGAGATATGAGAGACAAGGTGCATGAATTAAATATATGAGGGTCATTCTGAAAGTTTTGAGATCCAAAATACCATATTGACCTGAATCCAAGATGAGGTTTTTTCCGAATTTCACCTTGCGAAAATCAGGGGTCATCTTCAATTTGGATATAAAGTAGGGTTGCACATTTAATGATGTTTATTGAGCATATGAAACAAGATAAAATAATTATATGTACTGAAAATTTTTACTGAAAACTTACTATCCAGATTTAAATTAATACAGTATTATTTTTTTTAAGTATTTTTTAAAATTATTTTTTCTCAAACAAAAAACAAAAATTTAACAAGCCTTTTCAATTAATGAACGAACTATACCTATATTGAATACATATGTTCAAAATATATGCCAAATATGTACAAATGACGTCTTATTTAATGAACTAGAGATTGTTGAATTTTATTTTCGAACAATGTCGTTCAGTGAAGAATTATTACATGAACGATTCCCTAAAGTGAGCTAAGCTTTCCTTTTCTATTGACGAATATCATTTCGGAGATATCAAAACAAATGATGGCGTAATTCACCGGAATTTATCCAGTCAACAGTTTTACGCAATAAATTCTTTTATTGTGATTTTGTCTTGCATTCCTTTTAAATATGTCAGTCTCAACCTTAAATGGCTGATCATGTAGAGATAAGGTAATGCTGACGAAACTCCAGTTTTCTTCGACATGCCATCTAATTATACTTTCAATGAAAAAGGTACAAAATCTGTGATAATAAAAATGGCAGGTAACGAAAAAACGTGAGTTACAATAATGTTGGCTATTTTAGCAGATGGCTCAAAATCCCCATCATATGTTATCCTAAAACGAAAAACAAACCTACTATTTCAATGCTCTGCCAATGGGTCAAGGCATCATGGCAACAGAAAAATACAGAGGTAATTGTGAGTGCATTTAAGAAATGGTGCTTATCCAATGCCATAGATCAGGGATTCCCAACATGGTGCCCGCCGAGGTTTGCTCAGGTATCCTCCCTAAAAAATGTAGCTCTTTTGACATATAGTGATGAGCATCCACAATCTAGAAAGTACTAATCTAAAAAGACTTCATGAATTAGGAGCCTAGGGATTATCAGGTGTAGTTAAGATTAAAGACAGTGCAATCAACTATAAAACTATAAATATTGTTTTGTCCTGTATCTGTGTCAGCTCAGTATGGATCCTTAAGACGTAAGGAATCTTAGAAAGAAGTGTAGCTGTTAGGGTATGGAAAACGTTGATTTTCACTTTTGTTTTAGGCATTTGGCATTAAAATATATTAAATTTAAGTGTGACAAAGCAAATTTAATAATCCTGATAATTTCATTAAAAATTTAGTAGTGAAAAATAGACAATTCATTTTTGTCGATTTTGAAATTTTTACAACTTCGATTTTTATTGACATTGATTTAAATCGAATCCTACCAAACTTAATTGTAAATACACATATAGCTATGAGCTGAGCTGTAAGTGTTGAGCGGAGGGGAGGGGGAGTAAAATATCGGTGGTGCCCACCACTTTTGCTTTGTAAGTCGAAGGCACCCTTGCCAACATAAAGGTTGGTAACCTTTGCCATAGATGGAAGTGAAGATGATGCTTTGTGGGAGTCTTTGGACTAAGTTCGGTGTGATAAAGATAGTGAGAATGAGGACGATGAAGAGAGCATAGAGGGTGATGATGACTGATGTAATATAAAGACCTGTAATATTCAAGAAAATTATGGGACCAGATAAAAGGTTTTGCTAGTTTTGTGGAATTTTTCATATGTAATTAGATCATAAAATCTTTTTTCTGTTTTGACAGTCCAGAAAAAGATTTGAGATTGTCTTGGATTCGGATTAATACGGTAACTAAAGTAACTAGGAATGAGATTTTTATTTAAATCTCTCAAAATACTCTCCATCACACTCTATACAATGTTTCATTCTTTTAAACCAGTCTTTAAATGCTAAACACTAGTCTTCTCAAGGGATGTCATTTAACATTGAAATATACCCGCTGACAGCATCTTCTGGCATTTTAAAATGTTGTCCTCAGATGCTTTCTTTGGCTTTTGGGAACAGAAAGATGTCTGGAATACAGGGTGGATGTTCCAACAACTGGGCATGTGACATTGTGAAATCCCAAAGAATGCATTTGGAAACTCTGTACTCCGACATGGAGTACACCTTTCCAATCTTGTTTTTAACTGTAGAATGATCTGATGCTTTCCCGGCGAATAGATGTGGTGAGTTTTTCTCAGGTTTCCAGCCAGGTGAGAATGGTGTCTTCCGACGTTTCAGCACCTTTCTCTTGCGCCATCATCAGGGAACTCCTCCTTTTCTGGATATCCTGATCAGATGCAAACCGGATGGCACACTGGGACACAGTGTATATCGCAAGTCCACCCACACCAACCTATACCTTAATGGGATGAGCCACCACCACCCCTTCCAATGATGGGATTTTGACCACCCTGATTGACTGTGCAAGATATTTTTATATTTTGTTACTAATCAAATAAATAAAAGAAGAGATAAATTTTACATATTTCATCAAAGAGATCTTAACTCAAGTTTGAAGCGGAGAAAGAAGAAAACAAAAATTATACTCAACATTTTTTACTATAAAAATATTTTTTGTAACATATTGATAAAACTGTTGTATGATTTTATTTGGGAATGCATTAATATATACAAGATGGAAAAGTATACTCCATAAATGGAATACACAGATTTCAAAGGTATTTTATTTTATTTTAATAAATCAGTACGGGTAATAACTCAAATAACAGTTATAGAACAACACTACAGTGGAAATCGGTTAACACGAAATGCATAGGACCAGAAAAACATTTCGTGTTAAAAGAATTTCGTGGTAACCAATTTTCATGCTAAATGTTTTCAAAAGGCAAATTTTTCATTTTTAAAGCATAAAATTATATCGGGGATAACGGTCAGAAATTGGAGCATTCTGTACCCTTGCCTGTTTAAACCAGATGAGCAGCGCAGTGTCTAAATCTTCATGCTTTGCTGTATGTAGATGCTTCCATTCTGGTTCAAACTTGCATCTCTCAAAAACGTTAATTTTTTGCGATTTAATAATATAATAATAATTGTCGACAAGGTTGAATTTGGAATTCCGAACTCTTTGCAAATGTCTGTTTTGGATCTATCACTGGCATCAACCGCTTCCAGGAGCTGCATTTTCACTTTTAGCGGTAGTGCATTTTGCTTGCGGACTTTATTGGCCATTTTTAATATAGATTATTTAATTTTAATAAAAATATAAAATTAAAACTTAAAATTATCGTGATGAATAGGAAAGATTTCATACACTGGTTCATTTAAAATACGTCAACAGTTTCACTCAGAAATTCATCATCAACTGAGAGTATACGATTTCAAGAATGTTATTTATAGGGATCCGGAGAGTTATGACAGGTAGGTATTGGGAGAAACCCACCAATAATAACTACGATAAGAGGCCGATTTTGCAAACCCGTTTCTATGGTCCACAGATGGCAGTTCCAGGAATGTGTTTACTGCGGCGACGATGCCTGGAATAAAGGATACTCTTGGTGTGAGCCCTCTCCACGGGTGAATGCGAGTTGCCATGAGATTGGAAGTGCATAGATGAGAGTCGTTGCCCTACTAATGACTACGGTCAATGACAGAGAAAGGCATAGAAGGATGGGTAGATGTAGTAGGATTTTCCGTACTGGTGCATTGATGGGAAATCTAGGCGGGGTTGGGGTTTTTGGGAAAATGGTGGTTGAGAGACCATGGGATAACCATGTTTCAACTGTCATTTCGTGTTATCCGAAGAATTTCCATGGATTTATTTTATTAGGACCAAAAATTATTTTCGGGTTAACCAATATTTCGTGTTAACCGTTTCACGTTCAGTGAATAAATATACATTGAATAGCATGGGCTCTGGAACAGGCCGAGCATGCATTTCGTGTTAACCGATATTTTGTGTTATCTGTTTTTGTGTTAAGTGGTTTCCATTGTACATGTATCATACATATGTAATAATGCATAAAGTATGCATACCTGATTGATAAATGTTACAGTACATACATAAGTAAAACATACCTAATTTAAATAATACATGCAATATATACTTCATAACTTGCATAAAATATGACCAGAACACACAAATACTACATAGACTCAGAGATTACCTTGATTTGTTTGGTGAGTTGTATATATACCTAGTATATCAGTGGATCTAGTATTATAAGACAGTATGCAAAACTGAATTAATGATAATAGATCGGGGCAGTCATAAGTGGAATTTACTATTTTTAGTAATGTTACAATATCAGAGATTTCGCGACGGAAATGTGTTTATAAGTTGAGACTAGAAAGAAGGTTTTGATAATGTATGTCAGATATGCAATACCTGAGTTTGAAATTAACCAGCCTTAAAAACTTTCTGAACATTCTCAATTGAGTGAGAATGGCTTTGGTAAAATGGTGACCACACAGGTGAAGCGTATTCTAAATGGGGTCTTACCAGAGAACAATACAGTATCTTTAAAGAAGTGACATTTTGGAACATGCTAGTATTTCTTGAAATAAATCCAAGCATTTGTAATCTGTTCTTGACAACAGAATTAATATGGCTAGAAAACATAAATAAAGATTAAAAAGGCCCAAATCCCTAATTTTAACTCGATTAAGTGTTTTATCATTTATAAAATAAAGTTCTAAAACAGGATATTTGCATTGATAAAAGGTGATTACATTACATTTAGAGATATTCTACTGCATTTTGTTGTCAGTACACCATCTGAATAAGTTATTCACAACCAAATGTAAAATATCACAATCATTAGAGGAATTACCATTTTTTTTAATTTTTAAGCCACCTGCAAAGAGAAGTATATTTATGTTTTGCACAATTAACTATATCATTAACAAAAATATTAAATAATAATGGCCCCAAATGGGAGCCCTGGGGGACTCCTGATGTCATGTCAAATGTATATGAAGAAAAGTATTTAAATTTAACATATTGATGTCTACCAACTAAATTACTATGTAGCCAAGACAACATAGTACCACTGATGTCTATACAGTTTCTAATTTATTAATTAACAAGCCATAGTCCACTGTATCAAAAGCCTTACTAATATCCGTATAAACAGCATCGACTTGCAAATTATTATTTAAAGCACTATAAATATTTTCCTCAAAAACTAATAAATTGGTGACAGTAGAGCAATTTGCCATAAACCCATGTTGTTGATCAATGATAATGTTTTTTAAAATTGGAGTTAGCATATCAAGAACTAAGCTTTCGAACAATTTAGAAAGACATGATTGAATAGACACAGGTCGATAATTAGTAATACCAGATTTTTTGCCTTTCTTATAAATTGGACCGACATGACTTATTTTCCAATAGCTTGGAAATACACCTGAAGAAAGTGACTTTAAGAAGTATGAGTAGTGGAAAACATCATACACTAGAACACTCTTTAATCAAATGGGGAGGAATGTTGTCAGGACCTGGACCTTTTTTAATATCAACTGATTTTAACTTTTTCAAACTATCATTAGAGGACACCTTGAATATATGTGTGGTATTATCTTATCAAAAATTCAAATCATTGTTCATATCAGAGTTTGAGTTGTAAACACTACTAAAATATTTGGCAAAAAGATTTGCTATAGCCTGTCCATCTTGAGCTACTTCAGATTCTAAATACATGTGATTAGGAAGTAAGTTGTCTTTCCTCAAAGAATTAACATGATTCCAAAAAGGTTTGATGTTAGAATGCAGTAAAGACTCAATATTATCAATATGGTCCTGATAACAATATTTAGACATCTGACACGTAGCAAGGAAAATGCCTTATAATCAGAAACATCTAGACAATTTAAACTTCCTATGGGCTTGTTTCTTCTCATATATTAATGACCTCAGTTCAGAATTGAACCAGCTTGGAAAGGACTTATATTTAAATTTAATTTTAGGAACATATCTTTCAATTGCACAACCCAATATATAATGAAAGTAATTCACAGCACTATTTGTATCGAGTCAATAAGAGATCGATAGTTGAACATACCTCTATAGTCACCTTTGGGAAAATTATATGATCATATTTGATAAAGTCAAGATTAGTTTTGATCATAAAATCACAGTCAAAGGGGTAGGTGCTGAGGATCAGGTACTATGAGAGACTCACAGGCCTCTATAATGGAACATTGCTGAATGTTTCTGAGCACAAGATCCAGGCATTTGCCATTTATGTTGTACACATTGTTAATGTGATAAATTAAGGTAGCTGACAGTGCTCACCAAAGGTCTATTATGGTCATTAACTGTGTTGTGCTCTACCTCAGTATTGCACCTAGAAAGACAAGATAGATCAGAGGCAGTGGGTCATTGCAAGCACTGCTTGCCTGATAAAACAACAATAGAGCAAACATTTTTACTTGCTTTAAATAAATTTGGTTACAATTTCAAAATTGGTAAACATATATTTTACATTTTTGTAATTTAAATAAATTTCTACTAACTCGATCACGCCTGGCATTACTCAACTGCTATTGAGCAGGGCAGTGAGAAGCAGCTTTGGTTCTGCTTCTCTGGTGGTTATATGTGTGGAGATGAGAGAGTGGGGAAAGGAGGGGAGGGCATATGCGTGCTCATTGTCGAGAAAGTAGGTAAGCAGAATTTGAATTGCTTCTCAGTGCCGTGCGAAATTTCTACCAATAATACAATGGAGCTGGTGACATGAAAATACGGTTTTCTGTGTCCATCTATCGGGAAATTAATGGTTTACATCATTTACATATACTCAGATGTTTCTTTGTTTTGCAGTTCTGTTGCCTCCACATGGTTTATATGGTGTTTATTTTTAGTGTGTGTTCCTTTACTTAAACACTTTTCACATTTTTATCCCAAAAATGTGTGTGGATAATGAACAGTGCATAATACAAAAATTGTTGGTGAAATCGTTTTCAAGTAATCAAGATTTTGCAACTAAAAATGAAATTGTTCAGGCTGGAAATCCTACACCTGAGCTCCTGCAACTTAATTCTTCTAAGGGAAGTATAACTCGTCGATTTCACGTGACTACTTATAATTTCCATCCCTGGATTACTGGATGCTCTACAATAAATAGACTGTTTTGTTGGCCATGCATTTTAATATCAGTCGAGAGATGTGTATGGAACACTAGTGGCTACGCTGATTTAAATAATCTGACAAATTCGATAAAACGACATAGCATGGGTCAATCCCATATGCGTGCGTCTGGATTTACACAACTTTGGGAAGTCAAGGGTTGATTTTTTGTTGAACAGTCAGTGCCGCATAGATACTCTAAATTATAATGAGAAAGTAAAAAAAATAGGGAAGTGCTACAATCTCGAATTAACATTTTATGTCAGCTAGGTAAGCAGGAACTTGCTTTTCGTGGCCACGATGAGACGGAGAGTTCAGTGAATCGAGGGATTATTTTGAGTTTGCTATGTTCCTGAAAGACTATGATGCTCATCTCTTTGAACATTTTAATAACGCTAGTGTTTTCAGTGGTCTCTCAAAACAAATTCAGAACGATTTAATCAAGGCTATAGCGATCGTCATCTTAAATGAAATTTAACGTGAAATAAATTCATCAAAATTTGTTTCTATTTTGGTTGATGAAACTTCAGATGTTACTAACAAGTCGCAATTATCAACTGTTTTGATATTGTAATGTAGAAGATGGTGTTAGAGCATTTTGTGGGATTTACTGATGTGAGTGCTGATAGAAAGGCAAACACTCTGTTCTTCTATGTTGATAATCAGCTAGATAGATTTGTGGTAAAAAGTTGGTGGGTCAGAACTATGATGGCGCTGCTGTAATGGCAGGAGAACTCAATGGCCTGCAGGCAAAGATGAAGGAGAAATACTCTTGTGCTTTATTTGTTCATTGCTCAGCACATCTTCTCAACCTGGTCAAGCAAGCGTTCAAAGAAATCAGCATATGCTGAGTTTTCTTCCTGACTTTGAATGAGTATGCAGCGTACTTCTCCAATTCTCCTAAAAGAATGCAATTGCTTGATTTAGTGGTTCGCAAGTGATTTCCTAGAGTCAGCACAGTACTTTGGTGTTTTCAATCGTGACTTATAAACAATGCACATGATTACCATGATTCGTCGATTGAACTATTTGAAACAATTAGACCATCCTGATGATTGGAATAATGAATCCGTTACCAAGTGCCAGGGACTTTTTTGTAATTTAATAAACTTTGATTTTTTTATTTCACTTGGAAAGTCACTACATAATTTTTTCCCATACTGATGTTATGTTTGACATGCTTCAGAAGCATGGTATGGATATAACACAATGTGCTGTAAGAGTTGAAAGTGCTATTGCATTCATGAATGAACAGAGAAACAGCTTCGAAACCATGTATAAACATGTTGTTCAGCTTGTAGGAGAGCCTCATAAGAAATGCCGAAATGAAACATTTATTATAAACAATTGTTAAGTGAAATTTTTTGTCCTAATCATGCAGTTGCAGACTTGATTTGCCTCCCTTAGAAAAATTAAATTTTTTAAAACTTTTAGTTTCAGAAAATTTTCAAAATTATACGGAGAGTTTTCCTCATGAATGTTTCAATTCTTTAAAATCATGCTATTGTCAGCATTTTAATTTCATTAAGCTAAAGAGTGAACTCTGTAATATATAGCTCACCTGACTTCAGTTCAAAAACTGTGATAAGTATTTTCCATTATTTATCAAATGAGCTGAAATTTACCTTTGAAGAAACATACAAGCTCTGTGCATTAGTTTTGACATTGCCAAGTACAACAGTGAGCATCAAATCTAGCTTTTCAGGTTTAGCACAAATAAAAGATCATAAACGAAACTGTATGGGAAATGAAAGGCTGACAGGCCTTGCATTAATGGCAATAGATAAGAGGTTGCTTAATACCCTGCGATCTTGAAGGAATTTCATTCACTTGATTATCACTGAATTTGTAAAATAGGAGCGGAGATTAGATTTCATTTACAAGTGATAGTAAATTTTTATTATTAATAAAAAATGTACACAAAAATGGAGCCAGTTCCTGGTTCTTCAAATCCTTCAGAAAGTGAGTGTGATGAAGATTCGCTTCACAGTCAAACGGCAAAACTTCGATTGAAAGATGCATTCTTGTATTGTGAGCATCTTCTTCTGGGAAACGACCTCGTCATTCTGGAACAATCTTCAACGATTTCTGAAGTTGCTATGATGATGGAAGAAGAGCTGTATCACTGTACTGTCGAAATGTTAGGGGAAAAGAAACTTGTGAGTGACGAGGAGCTCATCCTTTTCCACGAAATAGATGAAGAAGGTCTCTTCCATGAGGTTGAAGGTGATTATACAGAAGATGAAGATTATGTGCCAGAGGAGAAGAAGAAAAAAGAAGCCGAATTCATTCCACTGGGAACGAAAATTAAAGTCGTGAACCTCGCTAGAACACCCTAAATGGAGTCTAGAAACTCTTCAGAAAAAAGGATGTCGTCGTTTAAAATGAAAGGACGATTTAAAGAGGTGGGAAGAAAATATAAAAGCTGGAGGAACAACAGTTGACAAATCAATTCTTGGACCTATGGTCGTTTTGTGGAAGCTCGAAGCAATGTTCAGCAGGTAATTGTAATTTTCATTTCTTTATCGAAAAAAATGCATGCACTACGTTCCACAATCCAAGCACTATAAAGTAAAAAACAGAAATAGTTCATCCAATATAGTTTTTACAATTACATGCAATTTCGTGTTGACAAAAGTAAATTTTTAAAAATGCTCGTTATTTGTAGATATTTGCAGAACAGTGCAGAAGAAATAGGCTACTTATACACAAATTCTTTACACACAATACCACGATAATAAACAGTGCATGTGGCTTTGCAGATGACTACAAGAAATTTACAGCAGTGGGCTTTGTGTGTTTCATCTTCAAAACATCAGACACATGGGTAAAATGGTTCAAACAAAAGCACAGAATTCGGCAGAGGAAGATCATAAGATTCATCAGTGAAAGGGAATCTGTGACTTTGGAGGAAACATTAGCAGCTGCAGACAAGTTTCGAACGCAGGTGAGGGCAGTTATCCCACATTTTCAGAAGGATTTTATAAATTAATACAGACCAAACAGGATGCCAGTACCAGTCAACATATGACAAAACTCTAGCTGAGAAAGGATCAAAAACTGTTCTTGTTAAAAAGCAGAGTTTAAATAAGATAACACACTCATACACAGCACAATATGCGATTACTATGCCCAGTCAAGTAGTACCGCATGTCTTTTTGTGCTTACAAGAACAAACGGGAAAGTTTGGTCCAAGGGTTCAAGAAACGGTCAATAAATTAACACAAGATTTTCAAAACGTCATTGTAACAAGTTCAAAATCTGGAAAACTGACTACACAACTTTACACTTTTTAAAAAACCACTTTGATTCCTTACGTTCAGAAAGAAAAGTTCTTGCTGATCAGTGGCGGCTCGTAGCTAAAATTAGTGGGGGTGCTGCTCCAGAAAGTTTTTAGCCTTTGTTTTAAAATTGTGTAAAAGGAAATAAACATGTATAAAAAGAAAATCTATTCAGGAACTTGATAAAATCTTAACAAAAAAAACCAAACATTTTTTACTTACTTTAACTTAAATTGTTACAGTTCAAGCTTGATCTATTCATTTAAAAATGAAATCCATTCTTCTTGTTTTAATTTGCTCAAAAAGTTCAATAATTTTCTCCTTGATCTCTGGATGACAATTGAGGAAATTTTTCTCCATTGAAAGTACTGCAAGCGCATTTAGTCTCCGAATTCATAGTGCTTCTTAAAAAAGTTTTTATTCTTTTCAATGTTGAAAAGCAGCGCTCTGCCTCGGATGTAGTCATGGGAATTGTCAAGAGGATTTTTATCAGTTTTGTAATTTCACTAAAAACATCATCTAGATTATTTTCCAAGATAAATTTCAGCAGCTCAATTAATTTGCAATATTCATGAATATCAGTCCTACAATAGAATACTTTTAGTTCAGTTTCAAGCTTTTCTTTGTCAATCATGGGATAAGCTTCAGTGGTCAGTACTATCTCTTTTGTGGGATGTTCATTCTTAAATCTAGTGAAGCATTTCTTGTTGAACAATTTAGCAGCTACTAAGTGTTTAGTGGAAGAATATCTGTCCATTATATCAACACATATATAGTCACACACTTCCTTAGCTTCTGCCATGAGTGTCTTTGAAGGATTCTCACAGTACTTTGAGTTTCTCAATTCTAAAATAGCAGTTTTGAAATTTGTTATATATTCATTAACTTTAAACACACTAATTTCTCGAGATTGCATTTGGTTGTAAATTATTTCAACATGAGGCATAATCTGATGAAAAAGCTCTAACCAAAACTTGAAATTATCATCATTCAGGTATTTTAAAATTCCTGTTGCTTCTGCAATGGTTTGATCTGCATTTGATGTTGACTGAATTTCAGTAAGGCAGTTTTTTAAAGGTTGCAAATTTTCATGAACTCTGTTTATGGTCCGTATGTTGAAATTCCACCTTGTAGAGGATGGACGTGGAATGCTGACGTCCATATGTTTCTTGAGAATGGACACACGTTGTGGTGATCTTGAGAAGAATGTTGGAATAGCCAGAATGTTAGAGAAAAATATTCTTGCGTTTCGTGTAATACTTGCTGCATTTCTCATTATTAAATTAAGTTGATGTGCATAACAGTGAATGAAATGTGCATTACTATAAACTGCTTTTATTTTTGCTTGAACTCCTGCTTTTTTGCCTTTCATGACATTTGCACCATCAAATGTCTGAGCTATCAGTTTTTGTCCATTTCCTTGAAGGATTATGTCCAATTGTTCTAAAATACGTTTTGATATGCCATCTGCAGTTTGATTTTCTGGAATAGAGAATCCCCAAAAACGCTCAAATATTTCTTCATTCAATACATACCGTAGAAAAAGGACCATTTGAGTGTGTTCCGAAACATCTGTTGTGTCATCAGCCATGACAGCTACAAAGGAAGCTTTTCTAATTTCCGTCCTTATCTCCTCATGGTATATTTGTAGCAGGCAGTCAAGTATCTCATTCTGAATGGTCTTAGAAACACCTTTGATGACTGCACTGGTTTCTAAGTGATTCTTCAAATCTGAATCTAATTTAGATGCAAAATTTACTAATCCTCTAAATACCCCTGGATTTACTGAATCATCTTTTTCATCATGTCCACGTAAGGGAGTTTCAAAGTTTCCACAAAAGTAAATGCAGTCTATTATTTTGGACAAAATTTCACGGTTCTTTTTAACTTTTATATTATGCTCATTGATTGAAAGTCTATGCCTCACTAAGTTTCTCCTTAATACTTACGGTTCCTAAAAGTGACAGTGAAACAACATTATCAACGTGCTTCTTTGACTTCTCATGCTTTTCAGTTTTTTCTTTCATTTTGTTTATATTTCTAAAACCATCTTTTGTCCACGGTACATCACCTCCAAACAGCAAACACGGGAAGTAAAACTGCATTTTTTACTTCACAGCCGCAAAGCCAACTTTTCCGTTGGTACCATTCAGAATTAAAGCTACGAATATATTTCTTGTTGTTGCTTTTGCCTGGCTGAGATATTAGAATATCAGGTGTTGAACAACCTCTTTTCTTAACTGTAACTTTCTCATGGAGAGATAGCTGTGAAAACTTAAGCTGTTGAAGTTCACTTACAGTCACAGAACTTATTTCTTGGGGATGCAAGGCCATGGTTAAAGTTTTCTGTTAAATAAAAGAACCGAAAAAAAATGAATCAAATAGAATAGCTGGAAGCAGAATAATAATCTAATTCTACACTCTTCTACACTTTATCACATTCAAGAATATGGTACACGGTTTTTAAGCACAACACACGCTGAGTAAAAAAAAACTTCCTTCCACCATCACGCCATAGCCGGCACTGCAAGAGCAACAGTGCTCTCTCTACCTGGCAGTCCCGCCTTCCTCCCCACCCACCTCCTATGTGCGCATGCGCACAACAGTCAAACACCACGTCGTTGGCACTGTGAAGCTCGCAGTTCCATACAAAGATTTTTGTATCTTTTTCATAAACTGGGGGATGGCTACTGAAGTACTGACATTAAGCTTAAGGAATATATATTGTACTACAAAAATAAAGAAAGAATTAAAGAAAAAAGGACTCATTATATTAAATGTTATCGATAATATCAAGTGGAAATAGGGGGTGCTGCAGTTCCGCAGTGCCTATACACGAGCCGCCACTGTTGCTGATAATAGATTCTTGGGGGGGTTAAACGAATCCAGCTTTGTACAATGAATTATGTTGTGGTGATGAAGGTCTTGGTACATGCACAGTTAAAGTAATTCCACCGAAATTTACACCCCTTTGCCAGCCGTGCAATGTTTATTTCTATATGCAGGTAATCAAGCACCTTCAAAATTGTTCATATTTGGAAATGGTCACAAAATTGCATCTTGGGAAGATGCTATCAGAACTCATTCAATTGTGCATCATCAGTTATCTGCGCCGATATTTTCGGAAATGTTACGTTATGTGTGGTTTGCCTGAAAATTGTGTAATTAAGAGACATTTTCCTAAACCTCAATGAGGCTTGCTTTCCAGTAGATGTTCTGAAAACCCCTTGTGCATGCATGAGGGCTACTTTTATTTGTTGTGCTCTATGCCGTTTGAATTTGTTTCCCGTGTCTGTATGACGAATATCACCCTGCAACATGCACTGTTCTGAATGCTTCCAACGATTAATGTGGCAATGAGTGCGCAGATATTTAATAATTAGTTATTATGTAACACTTTCTTTTGACAAAGAAGAAGTGCATTTTGTTAATAAATGAAAATTCAGTATAAAATGTGTTCAATTTATTTACAACTTCATTTGTTAAAATTTTACTTATGGTATTCTTTACATTCATTCATCATTATCAATATAAGTACACAAAACTGTACATAAAGAAGGAAGTGTTGAAGTTAAAAGATTGGAAAATAATAAAAAATAATGCAAAAAAGACAAATAAAAGTGAAAAATTAGAAAATGCATTTAAAATACAAAAAATATATACACATAATTTTCCATTATTTATTGTTAATGTTAAAACAATATCACGACTGTGAGAAAAAATTTTTTTTTAAGTGCAGATAGGTAAACTCGAACCAGTGATCTCGCTGCTTTAAGACTGGAGCGCTAACCATTACACCGGGGAACTTGGTTCACCCATATAAGTTTAGCGTGCCTATATTGTCAGTTGATTTTCTCGAGAATGCTTGAGAGGTGTGCCCTATTGCTTGCACACTCAATAGTCCTTACTGTGTACTACATGCATGCATTTTGAAAAGATTCGGAGACCCGAACCTCTGACCCTCCCCTTGTAAGTAAAGATTTTTAAGCAATCTTTTATCTTTCCATTTTATCCCTATTTTATTTAACCCTTTGACTGCTCAATTAAATTGGTGACTTTGACAGGCAAGTACTCATTTAAATGAAGAAATATTTTTTTCTTCTTACCTCAAAATGTGTTATTCCTGTTTGCATATACACTCATGGACATGGAATACTATTTTTTTCACTATAATATTATGTACCTTTGGAATAAAATGGACTAAACCTATAAAAATTTTAAAATTTCACATCACTTAATACATTACTAACACTTTTTATTTACAACACAGTGGAGATTTTTCTGGACAGTCCATAAAAAAGTAATGAGTTTGCTTTTGTTGGCAATCCCCTTTCCCTTTCGTAGTACCCTGGGCTGGCATGATCGAGCAATTTTTACAGATAGATACTCTCAGAAAGCTATTCTTCAATATCGTCTTCAAATTTTCCTTTTTCTACTCTGCTCAGCCATTTTTTTCTAATTTTAAAAATATCAGGGAAAATATTACAACTGAAATAAAATAATAAAATATATGGTTTTGGTTGGCTACATCTAAGTGAGACATGTAAATAATTAGGGTTTAATAACTTCTCAGTAGAGCCAAAATTAAGTTAGGAAACAATTATAATATATGGAATATCAAAGTAATTTGTAAGGATTTTTGACTTACATTAGCAAGTTGCATACGGATCTAGAGAATTCCAGTTTCAGGTCATGTGATGCCTGCCGATTGTGAAAATATCCTATTTTTATCTTAAGTAATATTTTCTTAGTCCAATAGCACTAACTTGAGAAAAACAAGAAAATGTTCAGCCAAGTTTGTAATATGACTCATCAGCTGTGCTATTTTCAGCGCAATTGGTTTGTATATAACTTTTATCACATTAAGTAAACAGGCTCATGATCTTTCTTCTTGAGAAAGCAAAAGGTTTGGCAATGTGTCGGGATGACCTGAGTGAGTCATCGAGTGACCCAGTAGAAGATGAAAAAACAAAACAAATGTGTTGCGAGAAAGGAGACTAAGCAGATTTTCAGGCAGCTTGAATATAACGAGTATGATGTTTGAAAGACATAGTAAATATATCCTTCTAGAACATCCAGTATGCAATGTGCTAATGATGTCCTACATTTATTTTATGATAAATCTACATATAAAATAATGTTTGAGATCATACACTATAAATATGGGGAAGCAATTTCAGATCTCACACACAAAAAATAGACGAAAACCACTAAAATTCTGAAATAAATAAAAAGTATTATACATGTAAACAATAACTGCAACATAAAAACACTATAATTAACTCGGTATTGGTTTGAAGAACAATTAAAAACCAAAGTAATACTTCTTGACTAAAATAAGAACATACCAGAAGCTAATTATTTGGATGAACCACTAGACCTTGACAGGGTTTTCTGTGCTAATTTGGTGGATTTCCAGTAAGTCGTAACACGATATGGAGAGTTAAAAATGTTATTTTTGAGTAGTTAGACAATAGTAGAATGTGGGTGCAGGTGGTAAAAAAATTTTCTGAGGTTGTGGACTAAAGTCAAATATGGCAGCAGAAGGTACACAATCCTCATTCGACTTTAGTCACACGTGGCATCAAAAGGGTTAATATACTCAACATTTTATCCCATTTCACTCAGTCAAAATCTTTTTCACAATCTACAAAACAAAAGTATATATCGTTATTGACTTTTTCTATCTTCATCCTCATACATCCTATAGCATCTCTTGTCTCTCTTCTGAAACCAAACTGATTATCTTGCAGCTCCTTTTCTATTTTACCTTCAATTCTTCTTCAATTTTTATTCTAGTTAGAACTTTAGCTGTATAAGCAATTAAACTAATAGTTCTGTAATCCTTACAACTTTTTGCATTCTTTTTCTCCAGTGGTACCATAACAACATCTAAAAATCTTCAGGCCAGTATTAAATACTTAGTTAAAGAATTTTGTGAGTTTCTTAGCCACAAAACCTTAAGAACGTCCATTAGTATGTCATCACCCCAAACAGCTTTCCTTCTTTTCGTGTCATCAATTGTTCTTTTAACTTCAGACTTGAGACTCCTAGTTGGTCTTTTTCACGTCTTCTTTTTCATTTAATTCAATATTTTCTGGCTTACCTTCTTTGTCATACAGCACCTCAATGTATTCTTTCCAGACATCCTTTACATCGTCTGGCTCCATGACTATTTTACCGCTTTTGTTCATGATTCCTTTGCATCTTATCTTTCTTGCTTTTTCTTGAATATTCCCTTGCTTTGCTATACATGAGGTCTATTCTATAAACTCTTCCACACTTGACAATTTCCTCGCATTTTTCATTTATCCACTCTTCTCTGGCTTTATCTGTTTCCCTTCTTAAAGCGTTATCCTTGTACTTCCTTTTGCCTTCTTTAGTATTTATGATCTTCCACTTTCTCCTCTTCCATTTTTTGCAGCATGGCTGCTGTGACCAAGGGTTTTTTGTTTCTTTCACCTGTTATCTTTCCTACCTTCTTTTCCATTACATCTTTAATGTTGCTATGGATGTATCTCCACTCACTCCTCATCTACATTGTTCCTATTTTCTTCAACCCTCTCCCCCAACCTTTCCTCCAGCTCAGTCATGATAGCCTCCTTGTTCTTAAGAAGTTCCTCTAAGTTCCATTTCTTGTTAACTCTTATGCTTCTCTTAACACTCTTCAGTCTACATTGTGTATTTGCCACCAAAAGGTTGTGGTCGGAATCGATATCTGCCCCTGATAGTGTTTTCACATTTTTAATGCTATTTCTAAATCTTTCATTGACAAGTATGTAATTTAGCTGGTATCGTCTCTGGTCTCTTGGGCTTCTCCATGCGTAAAGTCTCCGCTGGTGGTGCTTAAACCATGTATTAGTTACAATCAATATATTTCTATGGCAGAATTCCACAAGTTTCTCCCCTCATTCATTTCTCTTCCCTAGCCCATATTTTCCCACTGTTATCTTCCTATCCCACTCCGACTAAACTGTTTCAGTCTTCCATTACTATGGTGGTGATCCTTCCTTTTCCGATATCTCCATAATCATCATAATCCCCACTCTCCTTTCCTTTTTCTCTCTCCTCCCGAATAAATAAACTTAAATTCGTCTGAATTTCTCTCGCCTTCTCCTTCCCACCAAACTTCACTAACAAGGGGAGACTACATACCTTGGGTCGTCGATTTCAACGAAACTTTTTGGGTGGTAGAATACTTAAAATATGAACACCCATATGTTGGCTTTTGATTGAATGGGCCTTAGTTTTGGCAGAATCTTTCTTTTCTTTTCACAATATTAACTGTGGCTGGATAAAGTGCAATAATAGGCCGACAACGTTGAGCAGGTGGCTTGGCTGGATGGTTACCATTCTGGCCTCAGAATATTTTGTCCCATGTCATACATACTTTCTTTTTGTTTTAATCCACTTTATTATTTTTAATTTAGTGTATTATTTGTTTATTAACTTTATTATATTACTAATAAATTTATTATTATTTATTTACTTCATTAACATCAATGCACAAGAGCATATTGGTAAATATTTCGATGTGAATTGTAAATCTTGCTAGGGAAAATCCCAAATGATCACTAGCAATCCTACAGGAATGAGGATCGCAGCTGTTGAAATGCAAAGAATAAGTATCACAGTGGAGTAAAGATAAAGCGAATGGAGGAACATGCTTGGACAAATATAACATAATTAAAAACTGTACATATGACAGATTTTGTAAAGGAAAAGGAAGGACCAAGTTACATCCACTTTGGAAGAAACTTTAAAAGCTTCCGAGGTTTTCCGAAAACAAACTGTGCATAATACCCAACTATGACCCAGACTACGTCATTAATAGCAATCAAACTGGATGTGAGTACAGAGTTGACATGAAGCGAACCTTGACTCATCAGGAGAAAAAGGCTGTCCAGAGATATATCAGAGATGGGAACAAAATCACCCATTCATACACGGCACACCCAAAGTGTTTCTTTGTATGCAAGAACCTGGAGGTATGTTTGGGCTTCGAGTGAGCAGAACTGTGAGGCAGTTGGAGGAAGAGTTCCTAAATGTTGTAGTTATGTGCTCCAAATCTGGTACAATGATGATGGAATTGGTTCAAATTCTAAAAAAATAGTTGTGAAGCCTTACGTCTCTGATAAGCATTTTTTTGCTATTACTGGATTCCTGGGGTGGACAAACCAATACAGCGATATATGACGAACTTTTCTCGGACGAAGACAGCATGCCCACATGCCAGCACAAATTATCCCGTCAAAATGCACACCACTTTTCCAGCTCTGCGATGTGTATTTTTATTGTCAAGTAAATCTATTCATCTATTCACAGTTGACTTCCAGTCACTGTCAATCACAGATCACCCCTGCCCATGTTGCGGGCGAAATGCATTGTTTTACAATCCTTTCGTTTTTTGGCTAAAGGAGTTCACGCTACTAAAACATATTTATCTGGAGACTACAATTTATCGTCAAGTGAAACTATTCATTGGGAGACAATTTATGAAAGAAAGGGACCCAGGCTTGATATTCTGGAACAATTTGAAATTATACAGTGTGTGGCTTCAAAAAACTTAAGTTTTAAATGATATTTTTTATCCTTTTCTTTCTCCACTTCTCGACCTCCCACTAGTCAAATTATTCCTACCAATTATCCCCATTGTCTTCTCACTATCCAACTTACTGGACATCACTAAGCTCAACCGTTTTCTCCCCCTCCCCTTCCCACAAACATGTTCACTCCTTTCCTCCAATGATGTTCGCTCCACAATTCCTTTCTTTATTCTCCCCAACTCACCCTCCCCCACCCACCCATTGTACCTATTACTATAAATTGCTGCCGGCTTTGAAATTATTCACCTGATGATGTTGTATTTCAACAAAACCTAGGTCGTTTTAAATAAATTTACGTGGAATCACAAGTCTCTTTATCTTACATTACTCAAGTATCTGGCCAGGATTTTAAATGTTTTAATTTTGTGAAACAATACATTTCAAGTTAAAGGATATTAAAATATTTTACATTTACTAAATTAAAAAAAATTTATTCAACTTTGAATTTATTTCACCTGACGATGTTGTATTGCAACGAAACCTAGGCCGTTTAAATAAATTTGTAGAATTACAACAAGTCTCATTATTTTACATTATGAAGAAATTCCACCAAGTTACGCCTGAAATCATTAACTCATCGGTGCTGGCTGGTTTTCAATTGTTAAGCTTTTGAATAGCCCTATCTACTTCTGCTTTAAGTATTATCGGCTCCATTACATCTCTTGTGATAGTAATATTGTGTGGCGGTCGAGGATCAATGTGGAAAAATTAGAACAACATTTTCTCCACACTTGTGCAATTCCCACTATTAACATGGACCATCTGTTTGTATTTAGATTTTAATCTCAAGTAAAAATCACCCTATTGCACAGATACAGCCTAATTTTAATAGTATCAAAATGCCACAGAGCCACAGTATTATCAGTTAAATTGAGCCAAGTGGAATGAAATTTATCAACTTACTCTATTTTGATGACTATGTTGTTTCCCTCCATTTCTTGTTTTATTTCCTTAAACATTACTCCAAGTCACTAATTTAACTTACCCTCTCTCTTTTTGTCATCCCATTCCCTATTAAATAGGAATGGAATTACTTTAATTACTTGAAGATGTCAGTATTTTAGTAAAAATGGTCATAGCAAAACTTTGTATACAAGTTTTTATTTTTTTACCTAGACAGACATTGCATAAGTATTAAATAGGTTTACAATCTTTGAAAATAATTATTACTTTCTTCTTCTGAACATTCATTTATCACTAATAGCCAAAGTGAATCATCAAAAATCAATACTGCTACAACTAACTCCTTTTTTCTTGTCTCCAGACTGCTGTGGTAAATTACCTCCACAGCCTAATCCTTGGATGTTGTCCTTGTTGCTTTGTTCCAAAAGCTCTGGCATCAAACACAGTTTCTGCAGGATTGTAAGAGATATTTTCAACAATTAAAAAGTTACCATAAAAATAATAACTATGAAACAAGAATATGTTCATATGTGGCAGAAAAAAATTTTAAGATTAAAATACTCTATCAGCCTCATTATAAGGTGGTGTTTTTTTGCAAGCCAAAAACCCACACTTGCCTTATAATCAAGGCTGAAGCTATTGCCCCTTACTGAAAAATCTCTTTTTCACTTCTAAAATCTGAACTTGCCTTGATTTGAAGTCACCCTATAAACAGGCTAATACAGGGGAGCTCAACCTGTGGGGCAGGCAGTAAGCAGTTTTATTTTATTCATGTGTTCAACTTTTTTAATTTCTTTTGATTTACTTACCAAATAATATTTTCCATCAAGCAAAATTAGTTAAAATAACTAGCATTAAATTAGGACCCATTAGTAAATATTTCTAAATTCAAGTAAGCTCTTTTTAATGTTGTTTTTGATCTTTGCACATAGGCATGACTAAGATTGAATTCCATCATGATTATTAATACAGAAATGTTTATCTGAAAACCTAATGTTAACTCTTTTCACTCATATGGTGCGTAAGAATCTTTAGGTAAGTTCTAATTTAAGTTTAATCCAATTCACGGAAGCATTGGCAATTTCCATTATGCAGAGAAGGTTGCCCATCCCTGGGCCTGCAGGCCACGTGACCCACGACCCCATTTAATGTGGCCTTTGAGCCTGTAATACGTCTTTGCCATTTTTACTAGATATAACAATCTAGCAGAGTTGGAAAACATTATGCATAACGTAATGAAATAATGAATGTTTTTTTAATAACATAATGAAAAACATTAACAAAATTTTCAAAATAACTAACGAAAATGAAAAAATCGTTATTTTGTTGTTTACACTTCTACTGAATGTGCTGCAGCTGAAACTGTAAGCTCTCCAAAACCTATGATTCTTCACTACATAATCCATCATCAGGCACTCTATGGGAAATCTTTAGATACTTTTTGTGTTATGGACTCGTTTCTATGGTAAATTTTATCCATACCCATGGGCTGCGTCATTGTCAATTTCGTACTTTCTTAGAAGAGTTTGAATCAGAGTACCCCGATGTTCTGTATCACTTTGCGGTTCAATAGTTAAGTCGGGGTTAAGGTAGTGACGAGATTTTTGATCTTTGAGTAGAAATTGATGTTCTTAACTGAGAAAAAGTGACCTTTCTGACAGTGAATGGATATGGAAGCTAGCTTTTATAGATGATTTGACTAAGCACATGAATGATTTTAATTTGAGAGTATGGGGAAAATTTCCTAATTTGTGATCTGTATCCTGAAGTAAAGTCCTTCAGACAAAAACTCCTTTTTCTGAGAATCTGCTTTCAAGAAACAGCTTCTTTCATGTTCCTTGTTGCGAAAAATTTCAACATGAAAGCAAGTCACTGTCTCCAAAAACCTCTGCCTTGGAGATCATTTCTGGATTGGAACAATGGCTATAAGTCCATTTCAAGGACTTGGATGAGCATGCTGAGGAAATACATTTCTTAGAAAATACATATAATTGTGACCTGGAGAAGTTGTTGCCACATTTACAAACGGAATTAATACACATTCAGTAAATAAATTTAAGGACAGGAATGTGATACATTTCTAAAAATGTCACAAGAAAATTTTTTCGAATGTGCGGAGCTTTGCACAAAGTATGATTTCCATCTTTGGTACTATCTACAATTATTGTGAAAAGACTTTCCAGAATTAAATTTGTTGTCAAAATACCAATCTTGTTTATCTGATGAACATTTGCAATCAATTCTAATGATCAGTAATACAAAACATGAACCCCAAATTGATAAAATTGTAGCTGACTAAGGACAGTATCACAGGTCTCATTTATTAGGGGACCTTAAAACATGTTCTTCCGTTGAAATCTCGAATTCGATTTTTTTCATGAAAATAATACTTGCTCTATACTTCATATATGAAGAACGTAAAAATACAAGGAAAAGTTGAAGTAATTAATAGAATTACCAAGGAAAAACATAAAGATTCTCACTAATGAAAATACTCATAGTCAACTAACTGTTTGAAGATCAGAAAAGAAATGGAGAAGAAAATAAAGCTAAAAGCTTTAGGGTTCGATCTCCCATTCACTGATAGTGTTATTGATAACCCTTGAGCATTAAGCTGCATAGGTGAAGTCTAGGTTCTTATGCTTCATAACCCGAATCCTATTTTACATGTTATGGGGGAAATGTCCTCATTGTTATAAGCGATTTCAATATACATTGCACTTTTGTGGTTCCTAACCCCAACAACGTATAACAGGGGCTCCCTGTATACATAAATAATACAAGATTTAAAACAAACCAATACCTCAATGATTAATCTCTTCCTTCTCAGCTTGAATGCCAAGTCTAAGCTTTCAGAGAGATGAGGCATTACAGTATTGATAGCGAAAAGCTTGGTGAAGTGAAAAAGCCCACAATACTCTCTGTAAACCACATTAATCTCTTCTTCAGAGTCAGCGAATACCTCCAACTGCATACCAATATCAACAATATTCCTTAATCTGGCCAAGGTGGATCTTTGCTGAAATACACAGAAGGTTAAAAGAGCTACTGAATCATAAAAGGTGGGCACAAGAAAAAACACTATTGAATTATAAATTCACCCGAAAAAGATGAGCTGGAACAGTCAACATGCACACAGCATAGGATGACCTCAATAAAGCCTTCAAAAAGTATACAAACAAGAGTAATTTAGATTCCAATGCACTATATTCTGCCTTTGAACCATTTCGTTCAAGCCACAATGGAGAAAAAATAGAATACAAGGCAATGCGTATAATATTCTTTTTATCATTGGTCGAGTCAATCTTGCACTTACAAGCTTCAATTTCGAGCCGGATGGAGTTCAACAAATCGCAGTAATAATCAGTGATAGAATATTCTGTAACATGAATTAAGACTACACTGAGTTATAAACAAGTACATCAAATAGTGCCACAATATCCTTATTTACATTTATTTGATTCTCTAATCCAGTTGCAACAAATAAAAATGTAACAGAATAAGAAGGAAACCAACTATACATACTGTGTATAGACTTGTACATTATAAAACATTGTTTCAAAATAATCTACTACTTACGGGTCCCATTAGTATTGTATTTTGCACAATTCCAGAACTTAATATCCGATTTCAATTTATCTGAATCCATCACCTTAGATGTATTATAAATGTGGCCAAATGTAGACTGAGATTTGGACAACTCATTAGGATTCAACTTTTCATACCGCCAAGCAATTTTCATTTGATCATTACCTAGATCTCCCTTCAACATAGATTCTTCATCGGCCACAGGGCATGGCAAGTTTTCAACCTGAGCGTAATAAGCAAGCTTCTATTGAACATAAAATACTTTACAATAATTGTTAACTTTTAACACTTTTAAAATGGCAATCCATACCAAATGGTTACCTTCAGCACCATGGGACGCCAAAAATATATGATGACCATTTAAGGCGCCCTCAGCAAGAAAATGCTTCAACATAAGCTCTGAATATACTCCTGAAATATCCTCCTCTGGAATAAAATCATTTACTGCTTTACGATGTTGCTTTATCGATTAATATTAGTTAAATCATGCTAAAATATTACCTATACAACAAACTGTTCCTACTGGTATTCCTCCTCCTATAAATAAGGATTATATAAAAAATCTGAATGTAATTGTTTCCAAGGAAGTAGTTTTTATTCTACCAACCAAGGAAAGTATCCAGTGAAGTAATTCCTGAGGACAACAGAAGTTGTGCATTCCTTAGCGATATTCGAGTCCCTTGCACAAGAGAACATCTTGCATTTGCTTTTTGAAAACTTGGAAGAGATCCTGTTACTGTTGTCATCTTAAAATTGTGTTAAGTTATATACGATATATCGATATTCGGAATGACCAACAAAGAAGTTGAAATATCGTACTTGAGCGATATATATCGTATACAACATTATTCCTTGATATAACTTGATCCCATACCAGTGTCATCCCCATGTATACACACATTTACGTGTCTTTCTGTTAGTGACAATTGTAATATGAAGGAATTTAGTTATAAAACTATCAGATCTATTTTTGCATTCATGTGAACAAGTGTCCTGATAATCATGAATTACTTTAGTCATGAGTACGTCTCCTGCGTTCTTGATGAAATCGCTTTGGAAGGTCTCGATGGAATAACTCTACAAGGTGTGTTAGGAACTAGTGTAGTCTTGGTTAATTTAGTTTTCTTGTCCAATGTTTTCAGTTTTAAATAGTTACTTGAGATTGATAGCTGAAAAGTTATTTACTTGTTGCTTTGATGAAGACGTTAAAATTTAATCAAATTCTATAACTCATTCTTGTAGGACCTTATGCAATTTCCTTGTTTTTATTAATTTTTCATTGATTTGCTGGTATATATTGGATGAAATTGCATTAAATCTTTCATCTCTTTATTTATATTTTTTCCTCGTGACAAATTTCCATTTGTTGTTTTTGCCTTTTTAGGACTATGGATGAGACTTTCTCAGAGACCTGGCCTGTGTATCAACTTGGATAATTTTTCAAAATTCTATATATGGGATTTAATAAAAAGGTTGAAAGATGTGGACTTGTTCGAATTGGTTCATGCTAGAAATGATTTGTTAGTTTTCAACAGATTTGATTTTGTGGATCCTGAACTGGGTACTGTAATTGATCCGGTGAGTGTTCTCTATGCTTCTTGAGTTGCTATATTGTTGCTAATTGCTATTATTTATCTATCGGGGGCCAACAAGTTACCCAATTTTGTATTTATAAAGCTGTGTTTATTTGATGTTAATTCCAAATACAAGAAGTGATTTATAAAATTTCGTTAATATTTCAAATGCTCAGGTTGGACTATTAAAACTTCCGCATTCCGTGTTCGTAACCAAAAACCAAATCGATTTCAGCATAGGCAACATATAACATTTGATATACAAACGTTTTCAATTCTTTTATATACCTTTCCTGTAACTTAACAGCAGTGGGTTTGTCTGTTTCAACAGCTCTAGGTTTTGTATGTGCCATTGGGTCACCAGTATAACTTCTCTGATGACGCATATTGCGTCATTGGAACACAAAAGTGTTAATTATATTTTATTAATTCTAAATTTCAATAACTTGTCCCAGTGATGTGGCTAGGTTCTCCAACTCCTGGGGAAAAGTCACAGAGATGCAACCCCCTCCATTTGCTCCCTGTACACTTTTCCAGACAAATGGAATGGGAACCCAAGCATACTAAACTTGCATTTCAATTCTGCATATATTATAATGTTATTATTGTTTATAAACAGAAACGTTAATCTTCAGTCCATGAGTTTGTGCCCCTTCAGTCCTGTGCCTGGGGACAACTGCCTTCCTCTGTTCCCCTTGCTATGCCACTGACCTGTCCTATTCAACATATTATGCCAACTTTGAATCAATAAATTATTATTATTATAATGATAAACCTTTAATTAAGGTAATCACGCATGGATGTTTTTCTTGCTTTAAGAAAGAGTGATTGAAATAGCTATGCATTCAGTGCTGCCATCCCAGTGTGTTTTCACCTAAGACTATGTAATAAATTTTTATATTAGCGTAATTGCCCGTCAAATATACAGGATTATCATAAAAGTATTACAAATATATATGATTCCGATATGAAAAATCAGTAAGATATGTATGATCTTGTTTGGCTTTCATGCACAATCAAATCAGTGTTTTTGAAACTTAACTTTGTTTTTATTATATTATTTAAGTAATTATTTGCCGAGAGGCCAAATGATTATCCAAATATTTGCTGAAAATAAGAGGAAAATCGAAATAATAAGATATAATGCATGAAGAAGTAGCTGAAATTTACTTGAAATATTTGAGCAAATTATAAGTTATTTAAAATGTATAAGTTTAACTTAATAAATGAATTATTTTACTCTTATTGACTTGAGAAAACCGGACAAAATGTGAACGAACTCAATTTACCATCCAAGGAAAATTGTGTAGTAACTTACTTACTATTAACTAAATACATGAACTGCAATGAGTTTTTAACTATACTTTAAGATCACACTTTTCTTTTAACTATATTAGTTTTGAAAAATTTCCAGAAAAATCACTTTAGTTAAAGAAATTTAAATAAAAGTCATAAAATGTTATTTTTTCAATCCTATTTTAAATTTGGTTCAAAATATTTGCTGTATTATCAGTTAAAGAAATCCATTGAAAATTATGTGACTAACATTTAGTTTTATGAATTCCCACCATTTATCAATAGCCCTTGATTCAATAGTATAACATTTTTATAATATATTTACAGTGAAACCTCTCAAAGGCAGATTCGCAAGGGACCATGCAATATTTCCGGGTTAAGCAGGTTTTCCATCTTAGACGGGTTAAAAAAATGAACATGGATTTTTTTACAAAATATAAAAAAAATCACGCATAGACAACTATATTTATTATAATTAAACCATTTTCCTTTAAAAACCCACAGTCCAGAATTTATACATATTTTATAAAGACCTAACCTGCTAAACAAAGATACTTATAGATTCTACATATACATAATACAAATGTTACAAAAAAGGCAAAGCATCACTAAAAATTATTTCACGAAACTGTCCAATTTCAATTGTTTTGTTTTCTTTTTCAGTGATTTCATCATACAGACGAAAGAAAACCCTAACTCCAGAACTTTTTCATAAAAGTCATTTTCCCCCTTCATTTTGTTTTAAAGCGTTAATGCAACTTAACACTTGTGATGATGTAAGTGTTACCGGTTCCTCAGAATCTTCTCCCCCTTGTTCATCTTCTGAACTTCCCACAGTGTCATTAGTTGGAGATTCTATCGCAGCTTGTATGTCAATTTCATCATTCTTTGTGAAAATGTTATTGTCAATGTTCACAAAACTTTCTGCGTTCGCAACACTAACCTCATCTTCATGCATATCTTCAATCAAACTTTGGATTTCACTGTAATCATTATTGCAAACAATTTTCTCACAACCAACGTTATCATCAAAAATGAACCCACAGTTTCGGAAACACTTTCTTATGCATATGTCTTTCACATACTTCACTGAAGGGACTATATAGTCTCAATTTCACCCTAAATAAAGTCGTTTGTCTGTCTGTGTGTCTGAGCGGCTTAAAAATGTAATTGCATCTAGCACATCAATTTTTACAGTTAATTCTGAGACACTCTTACAATCATCCATACTTGCAATAAGATGCTGAAGCATCAATTTCCTGTAATTAAGTTTTACATTCTGTATGATTCCATTGTCTAGTGGCTGTAGAACGGATGTCGTGCAAGGAGGCAAGAAAACTAGCTGAATATTTGATAGTCGAATTCTTGGGTGACAGGTGGCATTATCTAGAAAAAGAAGAATATTCTTATTTTCCTTTTCCATTCTTTTATTTAATTTATTCAAAAATTCCTCGAATATAGCACTTGTCATCCATGCTTTCTTATTCGATTTCCATTCCACAGGAAGTTTGTTCTTCTTTAAATTTTTGAAGCATCGTGGGTTTTCACTTTTACCTATCACTAATGGCGTTTCTAGTTTTCCATCGGCAAATGCCCCAATCTACTGTGCCAACTTTCTACCTCATTTTTATCAACATCATTTACTTCCCCACAGGAGACAATAAATGTAATGTTGTGTCTTTTCCTAAAACTTTGCAACCACCCATTTGATGCAGAAAAACCATCTATCTGAAGTATTCCTGCAGTTTCTTTTGCTTTCTCTTGTAGAATTGGACCAAAAATAGGGAAGTTCTTTGCCCTGGCTGCTGCAAACCACTCAAACACAATGCGATTTAGCTCACTACACTTTGTGTCCCTTACTTTCATTCTGGCCAAATCATGTCTGCTGCTCGCTAAATATTTCTCCATTATTTTATCCTTTTGTTTGATAATGTTGTAAATTTGCATTTTTCCACATTTAAAATGAGTAGTCACATTTTTAATGCTAATTTTGTCCTCAGTGACTATTTTAATAACATTAATCTTTTCCTTAAGATTTAAAATTTTCAGTTTTTTATCCATAGGTCTGTGAAAATAAGGAATATTTTTTCAATAAAACTACACAAAAATTAACATCTTAAATTGTGTGAATTTTCCCATAAACCTTTCCGATTAATTTAATGAATACTGACCGCAATTGCTATTTATCCAAATTGTTGTAACTGTTGAAGAAGAGGAGAGTTGAATGATCACACCACAAGCACAACAAGCTCACAGACACCAAAACACATTGGGTTTTAAAAACATACTCAGAGAACCTCGAGGCACCAAACTTAACACTTCAGGCTTCAACCAGGGACTGAGTTCATTCCACATAAATTTATCTGACGATGTAGAGTTTTTGCCACAAAAGATGCATCGGCGCAAGAATGTTGGTTTTTCCAAGCCCCTTTCAATGCCCTTCACTCCCTCCTGCTCAAACGGATTATATCTGATTTCCCAAAATCATAGTCCATCCAAGAATTCAGTGTTCCCACTTCCTCCTGTCATTTGCTGTCTAGCGATAAACTCATTAGCTCAGCAAAGAGCAACAATACATACAAGGGTTATCGAATGCACCCTAGCACCGCAGGGTTCTTCGCGGCCCAGCAGCAGGGCTACACCAGATAACCCAAGTGCATCATTGCCTCTTATCAAAATTTAAACTTTTGATCCATGAGAAAAATGATATTCTATTGATCAGATATTTCTCGTGACATCATACGACAAATATAGAAATTTGAATTGTAGTCCTGTGACCATTCAATCTCGAGATAATTCTGGCATATGCATGCATGCGACCAAAGCTGTGATGATCTGTGGCAGCTCTATCTTGGGAATGAATAGTTGTAGGACTAACATTCAAATTTTTATATTCTTCATATGATATCACGAGAAATTTCTGACCAATAAATGTCATTTTTCTCACGGATTGCAATTTTAAATTTTGGTAGGAGATGATTAAGCACTTGGATAATTTCGGGGGTGGACCTTCCCAGCTTGGCTGCCAAGGAAACATGCGTTGCGTGGGGTTCCTTCCGTAATTCCTGTTAATGGCCCTGGTCGCTATACCACTTGGGATGAAAGGTCTTTCAAACAAAAGGGGTTTTGGACCGAAAATGGTGTGTGATCCATAAACAACAGAAAATCCGAACCAGACTACCTGAAAACATTTCTATTTGAAATTTTATATATATATATATATATATATATATATATATATATATATATAACAACTTACAGAAAAGGAAAGGTAAAATAGATATATGGATGTTAACAAGGTGTTGGGATGAGGAAACCCAGTGAGCACTCACCAATCAGACGACTTCAGGTTGGCGAGGCCCCGGGGATGTCGAAGCGACACACGTAAAATAACACAAAAACACAGAAACATCACAAACGTAGAAGCTTTCGGAACTACTCCTTCTTCTACAGAGAGAGTTCCAAAAGCTTCTACGTTTGTGATGTTTCTTTGTTTTTGTGTTATTTTACGTGTGTCGCTTCGACATCCCCGGGGCCTCGCCAACCTGAAGTCGTCTGATTGGTGAGTGCTCACTGGGTTTCCTCATCCCAACACCTTGTTGACATCCATATATATATATATATATATATATATATATATATATATATATATATATATATATATATATACACACACACACACACACACTAGTAGAAGGTGCTTGCATACTGCAAGCATTTCATCTCACCTTGTAAAAACATTAATTTTTCAGACAGATATTCCATCATTACAAATATTCTATTAATTCTAAAGATTTCACCTCCGCAGCGATTTTCGTTTTTCCCACATGTAAAAATAATAGTTTAAAACAATCCCCAAATGTTGCAATTTTAAACATTTTACACTTTCTCCATTATGGGGTACTAATGCTACACATTTGAGCCAAATTTTAAAGTTGTAGCACTTCTAGAAGTAAAATAATATTTTTTTAATTGTTTAAAATTTAAACATTTTTAACGGTTGCCGCAATATATATATGGAGAGATCGAAATGTTTATTTGTGCAAATGCACTGTTCTGTAAATAATTTAAAAATTACAGCTTCTTAGCTTATCCCGTAGTACCTAAAAAATTATTAAACTTTAATGTTCAAATGGGTATAAAATTACCCCTAAAATTTACAATTTTAAAATTTTCGATTTTTATAGTTGACTTATTGACCAGAGATAATACACATGCGCCTCTGTTGTTTCGTTTTTCTTTTGCTCTCACTCCACCCGTGCTTTTTGTCTTTCTTTTGCCTTTCGTTCTTTCTCCACCCTTGGTCTCTCCACTCCGGCACAGTCGACTTTGGTCGCTGTCGAAGGAACATCGCCTTTGAAGATGCCCACTTAGTGGGCGAAATGCATCGGGCTATTACTACTTGTTTTTTGGCTGGAGTTTTTAACTTTCATTCAGTTTACGCCAAAAAGTTTTTTGAGCCATCTTTTAACATGAAGTTGGAAGATAACCTAAGAAAGTTGGAAAACAAACCAAAGACCGTGGATATAGAATGGGAAGAAATTAAAACCAGTATCAAGGATACCTTGGATAAAGATATTGGAAAACATGAGAAGAAAATCAGAAAACCATGGTTTACTAAGGGAATGCTGTAGAAAATGGATGAGACACGAAAAAGGAAAAACGTTAACAGTGAAGAAGGTAGATCCAACTATAGGCGTATAAACAATGACTTGAGATTGGTAACAGATAAAGCTAGAGAAAATTGGATATAAGAAAAATGTGATGAAATACAACAAATGGAGAAGATAGGACAGTATGATATGATGTATGCTAGGGCACTGGAATTAGAAGATAAGAAGTCGAATGGAATTTGTGGTAAAGGAATTATGAATACGGATGGGGAGATAGTCTCAGAAACAAAGGATGTAGCACAGGTATGGGAAGAATACATTAAGGAATTATGCAGTAAACAGGCAGGAGCGGCAAAAATAGAACTGGAAAATGAGGAAAACATTGAAGAAGACAACTTAGGACCAAGTATTATGGAGAGCGAAGTAGAAAAAGTGACAGTGGAACTAAAGAAAGGGAAACGCGCAGGCAGCGATGAAATACCAGCTGAGGTACTTAAAGTCATGGGATCAGAAGGACTAATAGTGATCAGAAAATTAATTAACCTATTAATACCCAGAATTTTTTTTTTTAATGGATGTTTTTTTAGCTAATCTCTATTACAACCATTAATAGATTATGGGAATATATTAAATACCAACATTCAGAAGTCACCGTTACTTAAACGTATCTAAAGATATGTCTGGGCATTTACGGGAGCAAAAAGGGAAAAAAAGAAAATTTTAATGAAAAAGATTAGTTTATATGAATAAATTTATTTTCATTCCTTATTGTTATTTTTGATATTTTTCATTACAAAAATGAAAATTATTGTAAGGTAACCTTATAAATTTTATATTATCAACAATTACCTTTCCAATGACAGCTATTCATGAAATCAAATGAAACATTCTCGATGTAAGGAAACTGCATTTTTTACAAATGTATATAGTTCTGCCTTTGCACACCACACATACTTTTCTTCTCTCCATGTGCTATAAAATGATCTAGGCGATCTCTCCTAATATCATGTGTGGCTGATGATGTAAAAGGCTGCAACTTTCTCATGGTTGGTGTCCCATAATGTTTCAGGATGTAAAGTACACAATCCCTTCTGAATTGTAATAATGTTACATTATTTCCAAGCTTTCTATGTAAAAGTCATCCCTGAACAACAGATACATCTAAGGCTCATCTAAAATATGTAAACCACCACTTTTTACTATGGATATTAGTTCTGTAAGTGGCTACAAATTGCACAAATCTACTCCTCCCATGTAAGTATTGTATTCTGAAACCGCTTTCGGCATCTGAATAGAAATTCTCTTTTTTTTCTATGACAGAGTACCGAGTTGCAGTTATCATCATATCTTGATGAATGCAATTAGTCATTATTGTGACAACGTTATTGTCGTTCCACTGTATTTCCAACAAAGTTCCGTCAGATTTAAAAATTGCCTTACCACGTTTAGATTGTCTGAATAAACTTTTTTTCTGGCAATTCATAGTTATTTTTTATGCGATTTTTGCGAACTGAGCCAGTACCCCCAAGCCCTCTCTTTGATAACTCTCTTAGTAATTTCTATGAGGTAAAGAAATTGTCAAAAAAAATTTTTGTACCTGGAGGTATTTTACATTTGTCAACCAATCCCAAAACAACATCTCCTTAGCCTATATCAGTTTTAGGTAAATCTGTTTCTGCTCCTGCATAAGGTTCAGCATGGTATAGATATCCCTTTGAATCTGCGAGGCACCATAATTTAAATCCAAATCTTATTGGTTTACCCCTAATAAATTGTTTGAAACCATGCCGACCATAATAGGGGAGAATTGATTCATCTACTGAACAATTTCCAGTATAATAAGAAATTTTGAAATTATTATTCAAAATGTTGAATAAAGGTCAGACTTTATACAACCTATCTCGTCCATCACTTAAAGAATTGTCCGCAAGATGCAAATATCGTAATATTTCCTCAAATTGTTTCTTCTCATGGAATTTGAGACTATTTCTACTGAACAGTCATTGGATTTGCTCCAGTAAAGCCTCCGATTAGGCAATTGATGTTATCCTGACAATTATAAGATGCCTAGAGTGGTATAAGTCTCCTCTGGTTGAACTTTAAAGCTGTGACACCCTTTTGAATTTCCATAACGATTGATTGGTCAGTTATAATTTGAATCAAAACACATGAAAAAAATACAGAAAAGGACTGAAAAGGAGATTGACTTTGCGATAGATGACTTAGGAAACTAGGTGGTATAAAATCAGGGATTGTGTACTTTACCTCTTTAGGATTATGAGGCCAAGATATTGGCACAATTTCCTTTCCTGGAATGCAACCCCCATATAAAGAGAGGGAAACCTGTATGTCATTTGTGTAATGCTAAAACAAAATTTTCAGTAATTCCAAAAGTGGTACACAAATTATTACTAGAACAATATAACCCCTCTATTCGTTTTTATGCGTTCTTTGCACAAAGTGAACACATATAAGGGAGATTGTTTCCGTCCAACTGTCTGCATGTTAAAACTCGGAAACCTCTGGACGTATTTTGATGAAATTTGGTATTGGGGAGTTTTACTAAAATTGGTTGACCGATCTTAATTTTGGTTAAAATCGGGCAACAATTATGACTACCAATACTACATGAAGATCTACATGTGTACAATGTTCCTTTGTTCCAACTGTATAACTGCAGGACTTATTTTGATGAAATTTGGTATTGGGGAGTTATGCTAAAATTGGTTGACCGATTCCAACTTTGGTTATCATCAGATAACAATTACGACCACTTTACATGAAGACCTACATGTTTACAATGGAACTATCCCAACTTTTATGACAAAGCCTAAAAACCTATTTCTGAGCAACAGTCAGCTACAAGAGAGCTTTGTGAACAGTTGTGTCTAAATTCTGTGTCTTTTCATCTCAGTTTATGTTTGCATTGATATTTCATGAGATATTTGCATATCATTTGGATTACGAAATCTGCTTGAAAAGTGCTCGAAAGTGCGTATCATTCCAGGTGAGTTTTGTTTATAGTTATTAATTTCATTTATTAGTTTTAACATAGTATTGATATGTATTATTTGGGACACAAATGTGTCAAAATATCCTCCAGGAACGTGACCCCTACCTTTAATATTGTTCTTTTGGAAAAATGTTTTGTTATACGTTGTTTCGTTATAAGTCATTTCGTTATAAGTCGCTGTTTTCAGGAATGCATCTCCGATGTATAGGGGGTATTACTGTACTTTTAAAACTATAATTATGCTAACTTTTGATGATGAATGCTTAGCAGAGAGTATATATACTGATGCTGTAACTGGCAAAACCGGTTGCAATAAATTTGTATAGTGGAAATATAAAATATTCTTTTTTGTTTACTTCTTGTAGCTTTTATAAATACGTAAGACAAGTATATTTTAAATGCTTGTTCTTGAATTTTTCAGCCATGAGATGACCTTGATAATTTCCTGTGGATGAATTACTGTAAATTATTATTGTTATTATGTTTAGTGTCTTTTAGGGTAATGTGTATGTATAGATGTATTAAAAGAATCATTATATCATATGCTGAACTGAAAATGGATAGGATAAACTGAAGATCATGATTATATTATTACTATGAAGTTATGTTGTATTTGGGTCTTCTTTTATATTATATTAATACTAAGCATGTATAAATAGAGGAGATTTCTTTAAATGGTTTCTTAAATTCAGGAGCAAGAACCAGAAGATATTTATCCACATAATCCCATTGAGGACAGTGCCAGTGGGAGCAGAGGCTCAAGTGCTACATTTCATGATAGAAGAAATGTTACCGACATAGCTAAAACACTTTCCTTGGAAGAGGCTGATTCAAGGTAAACAGGATTCACAGCCGTATTATTATATTCCTTTTTTATATACCGTATTTCGCGGCATATGAGACGTACTGGGGTATAAGACGCACCCCGGTTTTTTTTAGATTTTTCAGGAAAAAAGTATTTTGTTTCACCAAGCTATTTACGAAGGGCCACATTGTGTATCATTTCCAGCCATATATCGTTGGTAGCTCAATAACTTTGGCTCAGATTATTAAAAGTAAAGTACTCCTTTAACCAAACAGTTAGAGGGTTACAACACCCAATGCATTTTGCCCACAAGGTGGGCATCTTCAGGGGCAAAACCTGTCTCAACAGTTGGGAGTTGAGACAGGTTTTGCCCCTGAAGATGCCCACCTTGTGGGCGAATTGCATTGGGCGTTGTAACCCTCTAATTGTTTGGCTAAAGGAGTACTTTACTTTTAATTTCCAGCCATGATTAAATCTGTATCCGACAACATTTTCAGAAAATATAATGGCGTGATAACATTTAAATATAGTGTTTTAGATTAATTTCACTCACAAAATAAATAGCCATGATCCAAAACATAAATAATTGCTTCGAGACTTGTATAGATAAATGTGCCTTGTGTGAACTCGGCAGTTGTATTAATTAAAGCTGTCAGTGTGTGCCGCACATGTTGCATGTATACTAGATCCCCTAACGCTCTCTTATAGAGAGCTTGAAGATACCCTTTACCATCATCCCATCTTTTCCCCAAATAAATAAATTTTTCCTGCATCTTTGATAGATAAATTTAGCAACTGTATTTTTTATCAAATGATAATAATAAACAATCGATGGAATCACTTTTAAAATTTAGTTATTTCACTCGGAATTATTTCCATTGAAAGAAACTGCATCATATTATGTGGTCCTGAATCTCAAAAACATTAAAACCTTGGTCAGGTATTGGAAGCTCTAGGGATGCAACCGGTGGAAAAATGTTTGAAGATATATTCAGATTTAGCTTAACCATATGTTATTCTATTCAAAGGCTGATTTTATGAGTCTGATTTGTCACATGAATATTTTAAAGTCAAACCTACGAAACAGAATGAACTCTTAGACTTTGAAATTGAATCTGGCGATAAAAAGTGTGATGTTATGACATGGAATATGTTATTATAATCTAATACATATAATTGGCTTAATTGATCCATACTAATGTTCAGTTGAAGAGAAAGGAAAATGTTCAAGGGAGGAAGAGTTAATGTTAATGTTGGTCTCAATTAAAGAATTGTTATAGAAGTTTTCATATTTTACCTTCTGAGTTATCGTTCACTTGATTCATTTTCAGTGTTAATAAAAATCATATTTCGCTGTCTACTAAGTATAGAGAATTTGCAGAATACATAAAAGGTTTTTAGAGAACGAAAACACTAAAGATTGCACATTAAAACTCTTCCACCTTCCTTATGAAATAATTAGCCAGATTTATAGTTTTTTTTTGGCGATTGTCCTTCTTTGAATAATCTTAGTGTTTCTTTCTTCCCTACTTTAGCTTATATTAGGTATATATTATTTCATTTATTTAATACTAGCATAATTTCCCGTCAAATATGACAGGATTATCATAAAAGTATTCCAAATATATATGGCTTCGATATGAAAAATCTGTAAGATATGCTATGATCTGGTTTTGGCTTTCATGCACAATCAAATCAGTGTTTTTGAAAGTTTTCTTTGTTTTAATTATACTGTTTAAGTAAATATTTGCATAGAGGCCAAATGGTTATCCAATTTTTCTGAAATTAAGAGGAAAATCGAAATAATAACATATAATGCATAAAGAAGTAGCTGAAATTTACTTGAAATATTTGAGCTAATTATAAGTTATTTAAAACATATAGAATTTAACTTAATAAATGAATTATTTTACTTTTATTAACTCGTAAAAAACAGGATAAAATGTGAACAAACTCAATTTACCATCAAAGGAAAAATGTGTAGTAACTTACTTACTATTAACTAAACTAGGGAGATGTCCATTGAAATTCAACGGGAAAGTTTTTTGTGAAATAATAAATGAACAAATGAATATACCTTGACTTTCTTTGGATGGCAAGAACACAAACTTTTGCTCTTTTTGTTGTTTCAAGTCTCAAACTCTTACGATGATTCTAAGTACCTAATTTTAATTTACAAATGATTAATGTTCTACATTCAAATGTATTCCTTCTCGTAAATAACGTAATGAATGTTGTTTACATTGGTTGTTATGAAAAGAATTTCTGTCTCTCTCTGTCATACTAATTGTAAGAGCATTCAAAGCATGCTTTCACTTATAAGGATTGAAATAACAACAGGATTTTGAGGTTTAACAATGTAATTGGTTGGCAAGGCAATATCCCAATTAAATGCCAAGATTTCTCCAAAATATGTGAATTAAATGTTTAACATGAGAAATTTCGAACTGTAGACGGGAAAAGATAAACAAAATAAAAAACTTCATACTTTTTTCTTTAAAATGAGCTAGATTCAAAGATCATGGGTTAATTCTTTCTAATTTAGATCTCAAAAAGAATAAAAGCCTGCAAGTCAAAAAGTCGATTTTTACATGTTATCATATGGGAAATAGAAATGCCTACCTCGGAGTTGAACCTAGGACTTTTTTCAAGATTTCTTTTTGTCATCATCTTACAATATGTGAGTAATCATTCCTGCCAAATATCTAAATTATATCTTGTTCCATTATCGAGTTATTCGCATTTTTATAGCATGACAGAGGGAGCCACAAAGGAACAGAAGTAGCCTTTTATTATTGTTAGATACATAAACTGCAATGAGTTTAACTATATTTTAAGATTGCACTTTTCTTTTAACTATATTAGTTTTGAAAATTTTTCAGAAAAATCACTTTAGTAAAAGAAATTTTAATAAAAGTCATAAAATGTTATTTTTTCATTCCTATTTTAAATTCGGTTCAAAATATTTGCTGTATTATCAGTTAAAGAAATCCATTGAAAATTACATGACTAACATTTAGTTTTATGAATTCCCACCATTTGGCAATGGCGCATTATTCAATAGGATAACATTTTTCTAATCAATTATAATTTATTATTGTTATTTTTGTACTGCAGCTTCTTTTAATCCTATACAAATGCTACGTCCTCTTCCTCAATTTCTGCTCATTCCTATTCTCTTTTCCTTCCTCCCTCTAATTACTTGATAGATTCAGTAAATAAGTTATACCCATGTATAAATGTCTGACCCATGTTAAAGCACTAAATTGGTGGATTTATTATGAGGCCAAGAATAGAATTCAACAATTGGGACAACAGTGGCCCAATATAAATAAAATGCATGAAAACATGAAAAAATCGTATTAAAACATATTTTCGGAGATATACGAATGAGATTTAAATTCTTCTCTTCGCATAACTAAGTTAAATACCTCATCTTTGAAATATTTTAAAATGTAAACGAAAAGGTCTGCATGTCAAGGAATGGCGTTTTGCATGATTCATATATATGCAATGCGAATTTATAGGGTTAATTATAAGATGCACTACAAAAAGTATGAAATAATTATAAAAATAGTTAATTACCTAAAATTTCAATACAAAGTTAACTGAAAAGAAATTAATGAAAAACATGATTTTAGTTATACATAATTCAGGCGCCTTCTCTCTCTCGTACTAAAGCACAAAGCAGACTTTCCTTATGCGTATAGTATAAGGACGACAATAAAATCTCTAGGTTTAACAATGGCATGGTCAGCAAGGCAACATATCTTTAAAATGCTTAAAATTTTCCAATAAATGTGATTTAAACGTATAACTTGAGCGATTTCGAGCCAAAGGCAAAAGTCGATGACACGAATAATAATCTGTTTATTTTTCATTAAAATGGTCCAGGTCCGAAGATCTTAGGTCAATTAGTTTTAATTTAATTTTGCAAAAGAAAAAAGCCTGCAAGTGTTCTCTTATGGGGATTTCTATATAGCGTTCCGGCAGACGGATGGACAATAACGATATTATGTATATAATTAGATATTGTTTATAATGGTTGTCATGTAGATTGTTAGTCCAACAATACTCTCACTGCCATGTTATTTAAATGGGAGAAATTAAAAGAAAAACATTTTATAAATAAAAAATGTAGTTAAAATCGCTTTAAAAACTCATTTTGCTTAACTTTTCATTGCGGTTAAAATTGCACCTTCATCTTGCTTCTATGTTCTGTAGTTGTTTCATTATAAATGCACAAACAAACAAACAAATTCTTCAAATATTTATGGTAGACATAATAATATTGGTACTTGTGCCTCACTCACTGACACAAAACTCTTAGGTACTTCTAGAAGAGCTAGAAATCTGAAATTTGGCATGTAGGTAGGTTGAGTGTCACAACCGACGAGAAAAATTGAGAATCACAAAAAAGTTAATATTTAAGGGGTCTTTTTAACCCCAGTTCCATTTCAATACCCCATATGAAAAGCATGGGATTCAGTGCAAGGCTCTAAAAGTGCATTTTTAAATTACTTAAAACTGGGATATGAATTCGCGAAAAGAATAGTTGTCTGTGTGAGAAACGGAGTTCTTAATTTTTGAAGGTAGAATTCAAATACGTACTGAATTAGCATAAATATCTGCTTTTAATCAGAAAAAAGTGAATTTTTTCCTCTTTTCAACAATGAAAATCTTTAAATACTATGTCAACGACCTTAATGCTTTAAAGGGATCTGATATTATACGTTACGATTGCATAGCTTTAATGATTTTAATGTAAATTAATGCTGTCATAACAAATTACAGTTGAACTTCCATAACTCGAATCGCAAGGTAAAGTAATAAATGTTTGAGTAATAGAAAGTTAAAGTTATGGAAATATTTTTATATAAACAGTGGAACTTCTATAATGTAAAATAAAGAGACTTTTAATTCCACATAAATTTATTTAAAGGACCTAGGTTTCGTTGCATTGCAACATCGTCAGGTGAAATAAATTCAAAGCCGGCAGCAATTTATAGTTTTAGGTACAATGGGTGGGTGGGTGGGGGAGAGTGAGTTGTGGAGAATAAAAAAAAAAGGAATTGTGGAGCGAATATCATTGGAGGAAAGAAGTGAACGTATGTTTGTGGGAAGGGGAGGGGGAGAAAACTGTTGAGCTTAGTGATGTCCAGTAAGTTGGATAATGAGAAGACAATGGGGATAATTGGTAGGAATAATTAGATTAGTGGGAGGTCGATAAGTGGAGAATGAAAAGGATACAAAATATCATTTAAAACTTCACCGTTTTATGAAGCCACACACTATATAATTTCAAGTTGTTCCAGAACATCAAGCCTGGGTCCCTTTCTTTCATAATGCAGGATTTCGGGAATAAAGTCACTGTTGTGTCCATGTTCTAATTGATGTTTAGCGAAGAGAGAGGTTGTTTTACTGTTTATGAAGCAGGAATGATGTTCTTTGATTCTTTCTTTGAATTTTCGTCCCGTTTGCCCTATATAAACGGCAGTACAATGTAGGATTTTACTATATCCAAAACACTAATTGCATCATGCACTGTGATTGAGGGTATCATAGATAATTGCAATTCTCACGTATTACTGAAAGCACAAACATTACGATTAAATTTGGGTTATTGACTGTAGGAAGGAGAGAATAGGTTTGTTTTTCTCCAGGGTTATAAGGGATCACAATAGGAGAAACAACCCTGATAGCAGTGATGGTAAAACGTGAAAAGTATTTTAATGTTGTGTTTCGTAGTTTTTCGAGAAATTTAACTCTTTCAATTGTTAAATATAATGGCATCATACTTATATCTTGATATGTTTTATCCAAATAGGTGCTAAAGGCATGGATGATGATGCCATAATCTTGAAAGAAAATATCCTAATTTAATGTATAGAGTATTGTCTTAATGATGATTATTCTTATTGCTCATTCAGTTTGATCTGAGTCACAAAACTTGAAATATGAGAACTTGGACACAAGCTGATTGCCAGAGAATTTAGAAATTATGGATACCGTAAATACCCGCATATAATGCGCACTTTTTTTGATTTGAGTTAAAAATTAGGATGCATGTTATGCGAGGGTACATAATCTTCCTATTTTCATTTGACCCCATATTTCCAAAATTTCAGCACATTAATTACTGCCCTGGTATCCTCATAATTTTATTGGTGATTTTTACGAAAAGTAAGATAGATAATAGTTAAAATTTATTGCCTAATTCTATAAACATACATTAATTAGATATTAAAAGAATGAATTCAGTATTTATTCATTTTAAAAGCCAAGAAAGTCTTTGTCACTGGACCATTCTTCTTCGATGTTGTTATCGGAATCGTCATCTTACGCATGACATCATCCTACACTGGCACCCGGCCTGGTGGTGAGGTACTGGTACTACTTACAATTTGAAACAATGGCAGCTGATACCTTTGAGTACACTGGGAATTGATGTTTCTTGTAGAACTACCATCAAGTTATCGTTCCCTACTTTTCTCTCAGCATTCATATGTGGTTTATTCTTGATTCTTAGAGGTGCAATGTTGAAATTTCCCTAACTTCCTGCATTTTCTATTAAAATTGCTTTTCACTTTTTGCAGGATTTTTGGGAAAATTCTTGGCACTCTAAAGGGTTAAAGCTCAGTTAATTGATATTTCTTAAGAACATCCGGAATAATGTTGTCTGTAATAACACCGTAAGTTGGATTAATTTCTGTGAGAGGTGTAGCAACATCCAATGTTATTATCCTTAATTTGTAAAATTAGCATTTTCACATCATTTTAAAGGTATGTTTAACTGTTTATTTCCAGGTGGGGTAATAAACTGGTGATTGTAGCAAATCAGAGAACCAGAAATAATACTTTACAGGGAGATAATATTGATCCAGTCATGGAACTTACACTCATACAATACTGTTTACTTGAGAGAATTGGAAGATCAAGGTATCATGGAGAAGTAACTATTGGAAAAGTCAGTCTGCAACAAATTGGAGTTGATCCCAAGTCATTATTTTATTTACGGAAGTATTTGATAAACCATAAACTCATTACAAAACAGGTAATGCTATCACTAATTTTTATCACTTTATCACTTTAGTGAAATCTTGTTTTTTCAATATTGGGTGGCTTTTATAATTCCCTACCATATAAGGTGCTTCTTTATTGAATACTAAATGTATAATTCTACATTTTAGTTTGAATTAATAGCAAATGGCTGTTAATATTTATCAACCAATAAATATATGTTACCATAATTTATTGCAACATTTAACCACAATATTATTACCGAGGTCAACATATTATTTATTTCATAGTTTGTTTTTTCTAGTCCAAATTAAAGATTTTGTTTGTCTTGTTATGTCTTTATGGTATACTGTATTTACCTGAAAGGAAGATGAGGTTTTTTCACAAAAATGACATTAAAAATATTAGGTATCGTCTTAGAATGGAGTATGAGGATTTAAGGTGAGATGCATCATGAAACACCCAGATGTCAAGTATATGTCTGTTAAAATATTTATTATTGCATAAAGTAATACATCCTATTTAATTAATTTAAATTTCAACATGATACTTTGCATTTGGTATGCCAATGGCAGACGTAAAGTGGACGTAATTTTCAGAGTGTAGAAAATTTATGAGAGCACTTGAGTAGTACATGCTTTGCTGAGTTTTAAAGTGAAATAGTGACAAGTTATTATTTATAACTTTTAAATAAGATACCCCAAACAAATGGTAGATCGCATAGAGAAAAAAGAAACTGCGGTAAGAGGGAATGTATAAAAAGGAATTAGAAGAAGTTACCACAGAAATTTTAACTTAATGGTAGTACGCTATGCTGAAGAAACAAAATAATTGTGTGGCAGGGAGGAAATACAATGTGACTGAAGCTAATGTGCGAAGGTGGAAGCAAGCAAAAGAGAAACTTGAAGGTGCTAACACAACACGGAGATAATTAAGTGGACCAAAACGAGGCCAATTTCATGCATTAGAAGAGGAAATTGCAAACTTTGTGCGTATTCAAAGAATGAACGGTAAACCGGTAATGTGGGATATCATTTAATTGAAAGCCCAAGAATTAGCACGATCGTAAAACATTCCACACCAAGAATGAAAGGCTAGTAATGGATGGTGTGTGCATATGATGCGTCGTAATGGTTTAGCCTGCGACGATGAGCTTTGCTTTGCCAGCGTCTACCTTCCGACTTCACAGACAAACTAATAACTTTCCAGAGGCATGTAATTCGGTTGCGGAAAAGTCACAATTACCTCCTGAGTAAAATGGGTAATGCAGATGAGACACCCATTTACTTTGATATGCCATCCAATTACACAGTCAATGAAAAAGGTGCAAAAAATGTCATCATAAAAACTTCCGGGAATGAAAAACTGCACATTACTGTAATGCTGGCTGTATTAGAGGACAGAACAAAGTTGCCGCCATATGTTATTTTAAATTGCAAAACAGTGCCTAAGGTTGTACTACCAAATGGAATAATTGTTAAATGTCAAGGACAAGGATGGATGTCAGCTGATTTAATGAAGGACTGGCTAAGCATAGTATGGAATAGATGACCTGGGGCACTTTTAAGGCAGAGAGCAATGCTCGTCTTAGATGCACTCAAGGGCCACCTTACAGAGGAAGTTCAAAATACCCTTCATGGTAGGAACACTGACCTTGTAGTTATACAAGGAGGTATGACATCACAGATTCTAGTGCTAGATGTTGTAGTGATGAAACCTTTTAAGGATTACATAAAGTCATTTTATTCAGAATGGCTTTTGGCAGGGGACCATGCATTAACTTCTACAGCCCAGTATACCACTTCTCTATAATTGGATCATTGCAGCATGGAAAAAATAGATCCCAATAGTATCTCAAGAGGGTTCAAGATATGAAGATAAGACGACTTCTTTGAATTTGAATAAATTGTGATGAATGAACAGGACAGCAAGAATAAGAGAAGGAAACAGAGGAGAGGGAGATGTAAGTAGTGAATTTACTTTTTTTTATTCATCCTCTTAATGTTAGCTAGTTATACATATATGTAAAAGTTTTTTTGTAAGTGATGCTAACTTTTTTAGGGGTCGTCATCCTTTTGGGTAAATACGGTACTAGCAGAAATGCCCGGCTTCGTCCGGGAAGGAGTTTTCTTTTAAGTAGCAAACGATTTTTATTATTTATTGTTTTTATTGATATCACTTTTGATGTCATATTACAATAAAAATAATACAATAAATATTGAAATTTATTTGTGCTATTGAGTACCCCAAGTTTTGATTGTATTGTATTGTCAAGTTTTACCATTTAACTTATTATCATCACCTACCAACCTCTCTTGTTTATATATAGTGCCTATTTTTTGTATGCTTATTACCTCATGAAGGTGATTACTCTCGAAACTGGTCATGTTTTAAATATCCTGTGGAAATTAGCAAATGTTTAATACAATTAAAAATACTATCTAGTATTGTTCATGTCTTTCGGTTAAGTAAGTTTTATCGGTAAAGGGTAACTATACGTGCAATGTGTGTGGTGCACTCCGACAGCTTAATACTACTGCAGATTTCATGCAGTGTACATTTAGCTATAAAAGTCTTGAAGCAATTATTTATGTTTGTGATCATCCCTATTTATTTTATGAATTAAGTTTATCTAAAACTTTATATTTAACTGATATCAGACAATAATATTTTCTGTAAATGTTGCGGGATTCAGACTTAATCACGGCTGGAAATGATATACAATGTTGCCCTTCCTAAATACCTTGGTGAACCAAAGTACTTTTTTCCTGAAAAATCTTTTAAAAAATAGGTGTATGTCTTATACCCTGGTGCATCTTATATGCCAAAAAATACAGTAATTAAAATGACAAATAATATAATTATTTTGAATTATGTCCATTTAACACATTCAGAAACTAGTTGGTGTTTAATGTCTCAATTCTAGTAAAAATCAAAGTATGGGGATATGTAACGTATATAAAAAATAAATGAATACTCCTTTTTTCTTAATATTTCAGATTTTCCATCTCAAGAGTGGGTCCCAAAATTCCAGTGGCAGTCTTCTCCATTTAACTAGATTTTTTGTCCTAAGGCGGCCCAAGGTTTTAATACTAACACAAAAGGTTGTTGAGATATTGAAAAATAGACCTGGAAATTTTGCCGAGTATGAGGAAATACGACAAGTGTTGGGTCTATATTACTCACTGAAAAAACTTATGAAAACTGCTGAGTTTCAGCGATTCATTAAAACAGATATGGTATGTTCTTTGTGTTCATTTTTAGCCTACTTTCCAGAATGGAAATAGGCTTATAGTTTCGTCATTGTGGCTATCTGTCTGTCCGTACCCCCTATTAACTTTTGAACCAATAGACCAATTTTCATGAAATTTGGTGAAAATCTCTTACTACTGGGGTCAAGCTCCCGAGGAAAGTTTTGTTGTGAAGATTGAAGTCCCAAGTTCAATTCCAGCAACTGTCCTTCCCATTTGATTTACATCAGACATCTGAAATTCATAGTGCAGGATAATTTTCTCTTGCACATTAAAATACTATATATATAATAGCTGTTGTCCATAACATAATGCTCATTTTCGTTAATAATTATTGAATGTAATATATAATAATAAATTAAAAAATATACCTTTATTATTATAAGAGCATAAAAATTAAGAATAGAAAAAATAGAATAATTAATTTTATTTACTTTTAAACGCCAGTTGTTTATAATGGCTGTTAGGGAAAACATTGTTTTGCTTTAGACATTGTTTAGTTTGAAGTGGTTTATAGTTAAAAGCTACAAAAAGGTATGTTGGTCAAGATTACTTTTCTTCATTTTGTTTGTAAATATCAATTGAGGAATATAATATACGTTTATATTGTTTTCTTTTTAAAACATGTTTACAAAAAAGTTTGTGAACTATATATTTTTGTAAATTTTTTTTATTTTATATTGAAATTTTTTGGAAAATGTTAAATTCTCTACGAGAATGCATTTCTTATAAGCAATTACCGTAAATACCCGCATATAATGCACACCCTCGAATAATGCGCAGGGGGGTTTTCAGCCTCGTAATCTATGATTTTTCTATATACCCGTGTATAGCAGGAACAGACTTTTTGTAGCATTACCGTTCCAGAATAAAGTAGATGGTGTAACGTGGTCTAAAGCAATGATCGAATTATTGGTATTATGTACTGGTAGCATAATGAAAGGGCGAGATGAAATTTTCGAATAACGTTCCAAAAGAACATCAGCTAACTCAATCATTACATACTATGTTTACTTACAAGCTGATATTAGGATATACACAATAATCCAATTATATTAATTTCATAGTATGGCATATGACATTGTTTGAGCTAATAAATTGAAGGAATGACGATAATTTTATGTCGAAGTTTTTTTACTTACGGTTTAGTCACGCCTGAGGTGGACGGGTTCGCCCAACCTTCAGTTTTACCCTTATTAGAACACTCTGGAGCAAGTAAAAACGATAGCAAATAACCATAATTAACTACAGACTCTAAGAATCAAGAATAAAACATTTATGAATGCTGAGAGAAAAGTAGGGAATGATAACTTGATGGTAATTCTACAAGAAGCATCAATTCCCAGCGTACTCAAAGGCATCAGCTGCCACTGTTTATAATTGTAAGTAGTACCAGTACCTCACCACCAGGCCGGGCACCGGTGTAGGGTGACGTCATGCATAAGATGACGATTCCGATAACAACATAGAAGAAGAATGGTCCAGTGGTCTTGGCTTTTAAAATGAATAAATACTGAATTAATTCTTTTAATATCTAATTAATGTATGTTTATAGAACTAGTTAATAAATTTTAGCTATTATGCATCTTACTTTTCGTAAAAATCACCAATAAAATTATGAGGATACCAGGGCAGTAATTAATGTGCCGAAATTGTGAAAATATGGGGTCAAATGAAAATAGGAAGATTATGTACCCTCGCATGGCACACATCCTAATTTTTAACTCAAATATTTTGAAAAAAAAAGTGCACATTATACGCGGGTATTTACGGTAATTTATCTTAAAACCGCTAATTTTTAAAATATTATTACGTTTTACAGACTCCAAAAAAATGAATGAATCTCGTGCTAACTTTAATTGTGAAAGACAATGAAGATGGAGAGAAAAACAAAGAAACACATTAACAACCAATGATGTGCGAGTTCGTGAAAGACCTGCTGAGTTGAATCGCGAACGATGTCAATGATGGAAGGCCTGACAAAGCCAGGGAACCTTAGATTGATTGAGAGAAGAGAATGCCCTTTCACATCGACGAGCAAGAGAAAGAAAAGGTCAAATCATTCATAACAAATACCAAAGTGCAATTGAAAATGAAATAATTCAACATTATTGTGGTAGAATGGATGCGATTTGTGAATCTTGTGCAATCATGATGTTAATCCGGAATTTAAATCTGAAAAAAAGTTTGTGCAGTTGAACGAGATTGAAAATAAGAAGGTGCAACCATAACTCACTTATCGCAGTATTTTTATCGGAATCAAACCATGGCGATATAGTAATGATTCCAAGAATTGATATGGCACCAAGTGACACAAACCTTCCATTTATTTTAAAAAGAAGGCAATTTCCAATAATTCCGGCATTTGCAGTAATGATTAATAAATCGCAAGGACAAACACTTAAACATGTGGGAATTTATTTAAACGAGCCTGTATTTTCACATGGACAATTGTATGTTGCATTGTCAAGATCGAGAGTGCCAAAAAACATTAAAATTTTAGTGAAACCTACAAGCATCTAAGGACAAATATTAAAAAGCAACCAATACTTTAATAAAAACATTGTGTTTAAAGAAATTTTTATTGATGAATGTTTGGTTCAATAAAAGCTTTATATATTTAAAATTTAGCCTTTCTTTTAAATTCAAATATTAAAAAAAAACAAGAAAAAGATATTTTATAGTTTTAGCCATCGAATAATGCCAAAACGGAGAAATTCGGTCCATATTTATGTCTTTTAATGAGTGAAGGAAAAAAACCATGCACCTTGAAAAATTGAAACTCCTGTGTAAACATTTGGATAAATATAATAGTCTCTTAGTTGGCAGAATCAAAATGGCATTTATATCATTTCTCTATGACATTTTGTTCAAGAGATAAAAGGGGGGATGGATGGGCAGACATTGAATAATTATATATTAAAGATTTTGAATTTTTTATTGCATTTCATGTACAGCCAACTGTTTAGATACCTTAGGCAATTAAATCCTTTATAACATCCATAAGCAGAATCTTTATGAAAAATTACATAGTTTTTAGTGAAAAATGTTTAAGAAAATTCTCCGATGTCAGATAAAAGTACCTCACTTTTGAAATATACAAATAAAAGACCTTTAAATGATTTAACCCTGCAGTGGTCATAATACTTGATCCAAAATAAACATTTTTCTGAATCATTCATTTATTCACTTGTTTTAAGCAACTTTTATATGAACTTCTCACATTTTATGTGTCTAATTTTAATTTTTAGTGGATCCTTTTTGGCCCCATTGTGCCATTTGAATTCTCCATCAGAAAAGCATGGAAATCTGTGTAGGGATTTATAAAATTCCATTTTTAAATTAGTTAAAATTAAGATAGAAACCCAGGATTAAAACATTTTTACTAGTTTTCAGTCCCCTGAATTTCAAATACTGTACATGGTTTCCACTGGGATTTTTGCATACGTTTAGCACAATTTTGTGCAACAAGACCCTTTTTAGGAACATATCTCTAGTGCTTACCCGTATTTTCAATCCATTTTGCCTTGCTCATGTAAAATTGTTTTCCAATACACTGATGCAATATGCTCTGGTTTTTTGGAATGTAACTCGAGCGTATCGTGAAGTATAACTGTATAAATAACTCATTCTTTCTGCTTCCTTTAAAGAAATTGCCATATAGGATGGTCTACCCAGAAGCCAAACCTTCAGAGTGGAAATTAAAAGCTATTGATAAAGAGAAAATGGTTCGAGTTATCCAGTTGATCAAGCCTGATGTAGACATTGAAGAAATTTGGTCTAAAGAAGAAGAAGATGAAGAAGATTTATTTAATGGCAAGTAAACATTATCCTAGTTGGTATTTGTTCATCCTATTCTCATTGAATTGAAAATTTATTATCTTATTTTTACTTTTCGCAATTAACCACTTGACTGGGGGAAGCAAGAGACAAGAAGTGCATTCCAGCTGGGGAATCTGGACAAATGTATCTTTTTTACCTCTTACCATATACAGGGAGTCCCATGAAAAGTGTGCATAAATCTGGTGCTGATTCCTTGGATTATTCTGCATGAAAATGTCAATCTCAACATGGGTCGAAATCTCAACCGTTACAGAACTACGAGCACTTGAAGTTCGAACTCTGATTTTTGTTTTGTGAAAAACTTACGTAATGATCATCACACACACCCATTGTTGACACCTCCGAATGTAGATTAAAGAGACGTATCTTTCTGTATATGGAGGAGGAATGCTTGGTCAAAGTCTGAGCTCAAAAACACTAGTTTCTGTTTTGCCAATTTTTGTGAAAAGCTAATGGCACCTTTACACAGAATGCCTACACCAGTCATACAAAATTCACATGCTACCGATTTCCCATTCTTAAGTTGTACCGTAAATAACCGCGTATAATGTGCTCTTTTTTTTCAAAATATTTGAGTTAAAAATTAGGATGTGTGCCATGCGAGGGTACATAATCTTCCTATTTTCATTTGACCCCATATTTCCACAATTTCGGCACATTAATTACTGCCCTGGTATCCTCATAATTTTATTGGTGATTTTTACGAAAAGTAAGATGGATAATAGCTAAAATTTATTAACTAGTTCTATAAACATACATTAATTAGATATTAAAAGAATGAATTCAGTATTTATTAATTTTAAAAGCCAAGACCACTGGACCATTCTTCTTCTATGTTGTTATCGGAATCGTCATCTTATGCATGACGTCACCCTACACCGGTGCCCGGCCTGGTGGTGAGGTACTGGTACTACTTACAATTATAAACAGTGGCAGCTGATGCCTTTGAGTACGCTGGGAATTGATGCTTCTTGTAGAATTACCATCAAGTTATCATTCACTACTTTTCTCTCAGCATTCATAAATGTTTTATTCTTGATTCTTAGAGTCTGTAGTTAATTATGGTTATTTGCTATCGTTTTTACTTGCTCCAGAGTGTTCTAATAAGGGTAAAACTGAAGGTTGGGCGAACCCGTCCACCTCAGGCGTGACTAAACCGTATGTAAAAAAACTTCGACATAAGATTATCGTCATTCCTTCAATTTATTAGCTCAAACAATGTCATATGCCATACTATGAAATTAATATAATTGGATTATTGTGTATATCCTAATATCAGCTTGTAAGTAAACATAGTATGTAATGATTGAGTTAGCTGACGTTCTTTTGGAACGTTATTCGAAAATTTCATTTCGCACTTTTGTTATGTTACCAATACATAAATATATTGATTCAAGAAGATATCTTCGTTACATTTTTTATCATACAAACAAAAAAATATTATCAACATTTTTTGTAGGCACTTGAGTTTTCGTATGCTCTAGGCACAGTGCCTACTGTGCCTATTGGATAATCCGGGTCTGGCTACAGTTGACGTTAGTGCCATTGAATGGAAGCCATGTGAACTATGTTAGCACCATCGGACGGAGCTGCATCAACTACATTAACACCTAGACTTGGTGGTGGCTTTAAATGTTCCAGGCAATGATTGCTACTTCAAACGGAAACCACATGAAACTATATTAGCGCCATCAGATGGAAGCCACTTGAACTATGTTATCGCCTTTAGACGGAAACTGCATAAACTACACTTGGCAGTGGCTTTAAATAATCCCAGGCAACACTGGGTACTCCAACTAATAGGTGATAAATAAGAAGCTTAAGGGAAAAAAACACAAAACATTGAATTAATTCAAATGTGACTTAGCATAAAAACAATGTTGCAATATTTCCTTAGGCTGGCGTTTATTTAATGATTGAGGGTTTTTTTCTTTGGCTTGAAGTGGAATGGATAGAAGAATATTTTCCCCAGTCACTCCCAATTGCTTGCCGTCTCCCATCTTTCTCCTCCATCTAGGAATCTTCACCTTCAACATGTCCCTCATAACCTCATCCTTTCCCCTCTGACGGCTCCTGGTACTTTGAAGGTACTCCTCACTCCACCATTAAGCCCTTTTCCAACCTTCCCCCTCCCCCTTTTTCTCCCACTAAGCTTCCTCATGGACTATATATATTGCCTCTGTAACCACGTTTCTTCACCTCATGATGATGTACCACATCCAAACCTGGGTCGTTTTGAAATATTAAAACAGTGGAAAACACAAAGATTTTATTTGTTCATCCGTTTATAAATTGCTTTATGCATCAAAATATCAAAATTTTTGCTCACTTTCATTTCAATCTATAGAGATGTTACTGTATTTCCACAATGCTTCTTTTATTACATTATTATAGTAAGGCTTTCTTGCTTGGATATTGGGTTTGATTCATGTTTTCTTTACAGGAATTAAATTTTGAAATACATTGGTACTAATAATAATTAATTACCATTTAATTTTACAGGCTATTTAGATCAAACTAAATTGTTATTGGATAGACCACTACTATATCAAGCATATGATGTTTTTGATGAAGCTGGTCCAAAGGGCCTAAGTCAAATGGAATTAGGAGCAGTAATGGGGCAGACAAGACTTGAGTCTCGAAACATTTGTCGCAATCTCGTTAAATGTGGATTAGTGTCAATGTACATGCAAGATGTTGGTAGGCAGAGGGTAACAAGGTCAGTGATTTTAGGATTAATTTAGTGACGGGAATCATCCTTACCTTTTCAAGGGAAATGAAAACAAGTGAAGATATAAAAATGAATTTTTATAACCAACTTTTATATAATTTATACTTTAATATGAATAAACTATAATATAATTATGATAACCTTTCTGCTTGCATGGGCATAAAAAGTTGCAAAAGTGTCTACCAGCTGTTGAGTGATGTATGGGGTCTCTCTATTTAACCTTTAATCTTTTTACAGTTGAGAGAATCGCAGACAGAAGTAGAGAACTCAGTGGCAAATGTAAGAATGTTTGGTATATAAATAGAAGTTTGATAGTATCTTTTGTTTCATTAATGAAAATACTTATTTATCCATTCATATTGCTTAAAATCAATGAAAATATACTGCTAGTTCAGAGTAATTCAGCTTTAAATACTAGTAGGAGTGAAACTGTTGATCACCAATGAGATTTTCAATGGCCTTTTCATAGGGAAAACAGGTTTCAGAATAATCTTAAATGAATAAAGATATAAAGTTTTAAAGATAAATAAAAACTTGCTATCAATAATAATTACGATAAATAAAAACTTACAATTATTAGCAGAAATATCCCTTCAAAAAACGTAGGAATGCTTGTATCATTACAAATCCACATTAAAATAAAGAGACTTCTATTACACCACGAACAATGACAATAGTTTTTTTAATCTCGTTGCTATGATGGATGCTTGTATTTTTTCAGATTCGCTTCAACAATATAAATACTTAAAAGAAAAGCTAAGGTTATATAGTACAAATAATGTGATAACTGTTGTCAAAATAATGAAATTATAAAAATAAACAACTAAAACAAAAACATAATTAAAAAAAATGCCACTAATACTATATATCTATCTTCCCATGCAAATTCAAATTAACACTTATCAGAGTGCCAATGCATAGATCTGGTGGCCGAGGTGACTAAAACAATCATCTTACGTGATGATTATCTCTTAGGTGAGGTGGTTCAAAATAAAGCGAAGTTAATATAAAAGTTGGTAATAAAAATATCCAATCATATCTATTGAATTCTTTTTTCGATATGAATGTCATTGTTGCTATGTTGAGTATGTAATGGTTGGTTTGTTGCTTTCCTCAAAGGTTTATGTCTAAAAAGTATTCCAATCAAGGAGAAATGAGTGTGCAGTATGAAAGAGAAAAGCAAAAAATGCTGGAGCTGCTCAGTTGCAAACCTGATGCTGAGACTTCCTCTGTAGCAAATGAGAATCATGTTGAATCTAAGTTAAATACTGAAAATAATGAAAAAGTAAATCCAATTCATCCCAACAAGTCAACTTCTGAGGCGAAGGAAGCGTGTGGGGAAAATATTGAAACAGAAGTTGTTGAAGATGCTTTTGAACCATCTAAGAACAATGTGTAAGATGTAGTAATTTTTTATTTTACTTTTCAACATATTGAGTTAATTAATGTACAAAAGGGAAAACATATCTGTTTTTTCATTCAGCTACACAGGGTTTCAGGAAGATCTTTTGTCAACTCGGTGGAATCAAAAGAAAGATGGCCCGTCAATGACTTACCGCTTGCTAAAACGAGCTAATTTGATAATGGAGTGCATCAAAACACACAAAGTCATCTACGACTGCAAAAAGTTAATGCAGGTACTATTTTTATGGTGTATACATAGTAGCAGAAAGATTTTAATGATTCTCAAAGTAATGTAGTTATTTTTCTTTCAGCTTATAAATGATGAAGAAGAAAAAGAAGGATATCATGTTAAGATTGATAAAAAGTCACTATTTCGATTACTGAGTAAATTAAAAAAAGATGGCCACATAAAAGATATCAGTATTACCTTACGCATGAAAAATAATGTAAGAGATCTCAAATTCATATGTGAACCATCTGTAACTAAAGGTAATTTGCTAAAGGTGTTATTTTGTTTATAAAGTTCATAGTTTTTAATGACCGTGACAAAAAGCTGGTTGTTGTTTCAGATGATGCTGTTATACAATCTGCAGTAGAGCAAGCAAAGGTTAAATTTTTTGTCCACCAAAAAGACACAAGCAATCCTTTGAATTCAACATTTAGTAGCACTACACCTGAAAAGATTGGTTCTTCTCCAGTTTTGTTGAAATCAATGAAAGAGAAAAAGAAAGATTCTTCTGGAATGAACAAAGATGAAAAAATAGTGGTTGTTCAGCAAAAGGTACTAATTGCACAAATTGTGAAATAACTTGATTTGAAATTTCTGTTTTTATGTGACTTTCTCAGATTATATTATAAGCACATAATTTGTCATAGGAAAATTACATAAATGTTAAATCAGAGGTCACATTCATAGACCATCCACCTCAATAGTATCTATCCCTGGACCACCATCAGTAACTGGTGTAATTGGGGTCTATTAGTGATTTCCATCCACTAACCATTTAAGGCTGTAGGTTCAGCCCACCTTCATTGAATCTGTTTTATCTTTGAACTTCATTTTTCCTATTAACTCTTACCTTTCACACCAAGTCTATTGACCACCAGTGTTCCACAAACTAAAATGTAAAAACTTCTGTTTAATATCAATTGTTCTGTTATTTTTCTCCAGTTTTTATGTGAGGAGATTAGAAAGCAATTCATATGAGTAAATATTTCATCTCTCTTAACTTTACATTTACTTTATTTATTGCATCTTTGATTTTTCAGGCTTTAGGCAAAAAATATGGCTTTAGTCCCAAGTTTGTCAGAATGAAACTGCTGCACAGATTTTTGTTTTATTTGATTTATGGATATGAAGGAGAAGAAGGGCTAGATCAATCCAAACTAGTTGAGCAGATTATTTTGAGTGGCAGTGATCTAACTGCAGAATTGACAAAGGAGTTACCAATTATTTATTATCCAACTGTTTGCTGGAAGACATTTGTTCCTCCACTCCCAAAGCATTCAGGTATGTGTGGAAATTTTGCCCAGTATTGACTTTTACCTCATTTTAAGTTTTTCTTGATTTTGAAATGTTGTTACAATTATTTTAACTCTTATATATATATATATATATATATATATATATATATATATATATATATATATATATAACAGCTTACGGAAAAGGAAAGGTAAAATAGATATATGGATGTCAACAAGGTGTTGGGATGAGGAAACTCAGTGAACACTCACCAATCAGACGACTTCAGGTTGGCGAGGCCCCGGGGATGTCGAAGCGACACACGTAAAAGAACACTAAAACACAGAAACATCACAAATGTAGAAGCTTTCGGAACTACTCCTTCTTCAGCTACAGAGAGAGAACTGATGGCGGTGACACTGGGTGGAGGCATGGGGGTGGAAGGGTAGTGCGGAAAGGTCGAGGATTGGAGGATACGGAGGGGGTTGGGGATTGGTTGGGTGTTGGGAGAAGACAGAAAGGGAGTGAAAAGCTATCGAAGGTTGAGGCCTGGGGGAGTGAAGGAATTTCTGTGTTTTAGTGTTCTTTTACGTGTGTCGCTTTGACATCCCCGCGGCCTCGCCAACCTGAAGTCGTCATCCCAACACCTTGTTGACATCCATATATATATTATATATATATATACGTAATTTGATTATATTTTAAATTTCTGTGGTATCTGAACTAGAATTTTTATAAGCTTTTATAGTAACTTGACCACATGTATGTATGTGTACACACGCAAGCAGTTAAATTTCATGTGACGCTGAGGTTGCATTCTATAATGGGCTTTCAACTGGGGATATGCATATCCCTAGAAGTATATCAGGAGTTTTGAAGGGGTATGCAAAAATGTTTTTAGATCATAACTTTTCTACTTACTTTGTCTTTCATGCATCACTTAGGAATCAAATGTTGCAATGTTATGACTAAGAATAATGTTATAATTCAAAGAAGTCGTCTTATCTTCATATCTTGAGCCCTCTTGAGATACTATTGGGATCTATTTTTTCCATGCTGCAATGATCCAATTATAGAGAAGTGGTATACTGGGCTGTAGGAGTTAATGCATGGTCCCCTGCCAAAAGCCATTCTGAATAAAATGACTTTATGTAATTCTTAAAAGGCTTCATCACTACAACATCTAGCACTAGAATTTGTGATGTCATACCTCCTTGTATAACTACAAGGTCAGTATTCATACCATGATTGGTATTTTGAACTTCCTCTGTAAGGTGGCCCTTGAGTGCATCTAAGACGAGCATTGCTCTCTGCCTTAAAAGTGCCCCAGGTCATCTATTCCACACTATGCTTAGCCAGTCCTTCATTAAATCAGCTGACATTCATCCTTGGCCTTGACATTCAACAATTATTCTATTTGGTAGTACATCCTTAGACACAATTTTGCATTTTAAAATAACATACGGCAGCAACTTTGTTCCGTCCGCTAAGACAGCCAGCATTACAGTAATGCGCAGTTTTTCATTCCTGGAAGTTTTTATGATGACATTTTTTGCACCTTTTTTGTTGACTGTGTAATCGGATGGGATGTTGAAGTAAATGGGTGTCTCATCTGCATTACCCATTGACTCAGAAGGTAATTGTGACTTTTCTGCAACCGAATTACATGCCTCTGGAAAGTTATAAGTTTGTCTGTGAAGTCGGAAGGTAGACACTGGCAAAGCAAAGCTCATTATCGCATGCTAAACCATTATGACTTATCATATGCACACACCATTGATTACTAGCCTTACATTCTTGGTGTGGAATGTCTTGCAATCGTGCTAATTCCTGTGATTTCAATTAAATGATATCCTGCATCACCATTTTACCATCCATTCTTTGAATACGCACAAAGTTTGCAATTTCCTCTTCTAATATAAACTTTATAGTATTTTTGCTTGTATTTCTGTTGTAGGCTTTCCAGATGGGTGGACATTTATGAGTGACTGGTTACTAAGGATTCCTCTTTCTTTGTTTGTGAAACTTTACAATATTACTTACGCCATTCCTTCGTTAGAAGATTACCTAAACCATCCAGTTCGTCAGCATTATCTTGTCAAATCCCTTCCTTCTAAACTGAGGAAGTACTTGTTCATGGGTAGAAGATACATTTTTAGCATCCATGAAGTTGTATGTAGACTCTGCTACATAGGACTGATACAGTTTGGGCCACAGCGTCTTAAGGAGAAAGACCAGGTTATTTATAAGTTTCATTTGGCTTTTTTGCAAATAGTTGAATTTGTTATTTCTTATGCATGCATGAATCTCACATTATTGAACTATCTTTCATTCTCAGGTTTTTATCTTTTTAAACCGGAGAGCTACTTTGCTTGACACCACTACATCAATGCCTGGTTATCACCAAATCTCACCCGAAATCCACTATGAAGAGCAGAAATATAGTTTTTGTGCAATGAGTGATGTAGATAAATATTGGTATGATATGTGGAACATATGTATCAAAACTCAATTAGGTAAGCTTTTCTAGATATATTTTCAGTATTAAATGAAAATTTTATTCCTATGAATAAATCTAATACATATATCAAAGAGAATTCTGTCCTTGAGAAAAAGAAAGAACTTTGTCACTTTCACAAATTTATTTGGCATGACTGGTTTCGCTACGATCGTATCACATTTTTCATTTGCATTTTAAAATCACTCAGAATTGCGATATGAATACGGGACTTGCACCAAACAACGCCTAAAAGAACGGATATTCATTTTCCAGCCATAAATTTTCGAATAAGCATTGAATCGTTCCACAAATTTGTTGTTATCATGAAAATTTAGCTAAATTTTAGACGAAAAAATTTCGTCCTCAAGGGCGACGGCATTGTTGCTGATCTAGTAAAATTGTCTATATCTAAAAGCAATGACATGAACTTTGATATTGTATTTGAAATCAATTGTGAGAACTCTTCTTATATATTTTATATATTTTGAATGTATTTTAATTGAAAGGGAAGTAATGATGGCCTACTCTGAACGATAGGTTTGTTTACTGCAGTGCTGTTTTACTTTTTCTCAACCGTCAAGTGATAATTAGAAGTTTATCCTTTATTCATAATTTTATTTATAAGGTCCTAACATTCTAAATAGATCTTTCAGATCATCTCCAGAACTATTATGCAGCTTCAGGTTGAGAGTTTCAGTGCCAAATATAATTTAAATAGGCTCACAGTGTCAAGGGTTTCAATGGAACGGTCATTCCAAATTTCAGTTTTTTAAATATATCTCAGCAACCAATTGACCGATTTTGATGAATCTTCCACCAATATCATTGTTGAACGAAGAATAGTAGAGACTTAAAACTTGGCACACATACTAAAGAGACGTTGAGGATATGCACCTCATTGCCAGAACTTTGATTTCTTGGGGGGAGGGAAGATATGAAAATTGAGTCTATATTTAATTTGTTCATACCAATTAAAGGGGAATATTGATCACTAACCTTGAGAGTATCTTGAGTTTGAATGAAAATATTAGCGTATGAAATGTGCATGAGAAATTCAAAACTGTTAATCTGGGGCAAAGGCCAGGTAATTATCTTTTAATTTATAATTCCATTACAGGAGGAAGGATGTGTGTCACTGGGAATAATATAACACTTGAGTTATTGGCTAATAAGGAAGCTATGGTCCAAGCTACACAACCAAGAAGCCCTGATGAGGCTCCTCTGTTGGATACAGGATTTGTTCCTGGAGATCGGAGAGGTGCAGCTGGTTTGGATTCTGCCATATTTTCGTATGTTTGTAGAATTTTTGGAATCATAATGTTGCAAAGTTTGATGTATGGATGATATTTACTGACAATTCATATCAATGGTTTGGTATTCTTTTGCCAAAACAAAAAGTGGTTCAGTGCAATTCCACAGTTTTATGTTTTGGTTTAGTTTAATCACCTTGCAAGCTTTGTGAGTTGTGCAGAAAGGAAGATCTGCTGAGTGCCCCATTTACAAACATGAAATTATTCTGTGCTATTAGGATAATTTCAGTTTAATGTCTCCCGATTTTATTTTTGCTTGTATCAGCTGTGGCTCCATGGAATAGTTATCCTTTTTTGGACCTAATGAAAGTTGTTCAATAAAAACTACTAAATAAATGTATTATATACCTCTATTACAGTAGATTTTCATTAATTATACAGTAAATGCTGTAAAAAATTTGCTTGTTGCATTTCTTTTCTAGCAATGGCAACTCACGAACTTGCATTCACAGAAGTGTTTGTGGCTCTCTGTAAACTTTCTAGTAAAAACTCATCATTCTCTTTCGTTCGTATGACTACATTTCACCAAATTGGTATTACGTAGTTCCTTTTACTTGTGCTATTGTGTAATGTAGCCTTTTCCGGTTTTGGGCACCATGAAATGTAGTTATGTCATACTATTTTTTATTTTATGCCATTTCTATGTTAATGTATGGTTTTATTGTTTTATTTATGTTCTGAAACCATTCATATTATGCATGACACCATAAAGCTACATAAAAACAGTATATTATAAGGTCTTTTTATGTTTCAAGAGGTTTTTAACCTGAGGTTTTGAAATCGATTATATTGTATAACATGGGTTCTTATGGGAAATACTGATTTGTTTCACATTGTTTCATTGTGTTGCTATTTTTAGGAATGAATTAACAACATTAATCGAGGACACACTGTGCTTGAAAACTGAAGATATAAATGCAAAATAATTTTTCATTGCAGACATTTATTTTTCTGTTCCAGGCATCTGAAAAGAAATTGGAATTGGAATACATTGGCAGTTAAAAGAGGATTCATTAATAAGGTAACATTTTTAGTTGTTATACCATTCTGTTTACCTTATTTACCTGAAACCAAGACTACCCCATATCTAAGACGACCTTCCCCTACCTTTTAGCAGACTACAAAACAGAAAAAATATTTTATGACCTAATTTCTCAGTGAATGTATTTGGTGTATATTTCAAACGCATGTATTCAGTGTGGGTGTACTAGTTCGTTCATTAATTGAAATGGTTTGTTCTGGCATATATTTAAGATTGAAACTCGAGCCTTATTTCCAGGCTTTTGAGCTTCTCTCTCTCTCTCTCTCTCTTCCTCACACTCCCCCTCTCGCTCCCTCAATCTCTCCCACCAAACCTCCTGCTTTCCCAAACTTCTTTCTCTCATTCCCTCCTCCCTCCTGTCACTCTTTCTCTTCTCTTTTTCCATCTGTCTTTCATTCACTCCTTTCCCCATACTCCCATTTTCCTTCATTATCCCAATGTGGTCCTATGCAATTTTATGAATATGTGAACAATGCTGGTTGTTCTTGGCAATGAAAGGGCTCTGATATGGTCAGGCATTACACTAAAGATTACTTTGAGATAGAGGAAAGGTAAAATACAATATGGTTGGCAACTAGGTGACTCGGGAAGCCCAGTCAACACTAACCATTAGGAGAGTCTCTGTGGATGTTGGATAGACATGGATGGACTGTCTTCTTTTTATGGCTGAAGAAGGATCTTCCTGAAATGCTTACACCATACATTTCTCCATGTGTCTCCCTCTGACTTCTCCAAACAGTAAGTCTCCTCTGGGCTTCCTGTGATACCTAGTTACCACCCATATATGTATGTACAGGGTGTTCATTTTATCGTAGGCCTCACTCTGACCAACCCCATTGAGAGCGACCAATCGGCAGCTGTGTGTGCTGTGGCCATTAGTACACTTGTCGTGCGTCCATTGTCGTTTCAGGCTGAAACTGCCCTTCGATGGTCAGTCTCAGTTGTCAAGTACTCTTTGCACCTTTTAAAGATGCTGCTGAACATGTCTCGGCTCTTCGATCATGATTCATGAAACTCTTATTCTGGGGAAGAGTTGCTTTCATACATTTTGTCTTTCGTCATACAAAACCAATCGTCCTTCACTAGGAGCAGACTGAGCTGAAACAACAACCTGCAGATGATATGTTTGCTAGCAGGCACTGAGCATTCAATTACCAAGATATCAAACTCGTAGTAACCCATCAAAGCAATAAAATGAACACCCTATATAAAGAGCTCTATTAAAAAATGAAGAAAACTGCTGAAAGTGAGAGTATGTTAAGAAACAGGTTTAATCAGTAATAATCAGTCTATTAATAGATTACCTATAATATATATGTATATATAAATTCACATGTTTTGCTTTTAGGTTGAAAATCAAAATCCAGCAGAAATTTCCCTTAGAACTGCAAAACTAGCAAGGATTAAGCAAGGAAAAGAAAAAATAAACATTATCCAACAGGTATGAGTCTGATCTGCTATTATTATTAATTTTCTTCATATTAAATTTTTATCATAAACTATTCGTAAGATGACCTGATTTTCATTTTTTAGAGCAAATTATTGATGAACTAATACGTTTGGGCTTTTATTTTTATTATTCAATTATTGATTTTTTTATTATTACCAATTCATTGTGTCTCTCATTCATTGTTGTGTATGTGTAGTTATCACCAAGAAGGATTTTTTTCAGTAGCTCTTAACTTTTCACTAATAATTTTGGTAAATCCTTCATGTTTATACTGTATTTTCCTGTGTATAGGACACATTCCTAAAAATATGAACCTTTTCCAGTTTGAACATTTTTACTCATAAAAACTAGATTTGTTTTGATAAAGACAGAAGATTCATCAATGGTTAAAAAATAACATAGAGTTAATTATTGGTTGAAAAGCATCTATCAGTTTAATAATTTTGAAAAGTTGACCCAATTTACTCGCATATAAGCCACACTTTTTTCCCAAATTTTTTGCTGCAAATTCGCTTATTATTGAAGCACGTACTTTTTTTGCTATAGCCCAAACCAGTAATTCGAATCTTATGTGTTGATTTTGGAATATTACAAAAACCTCGAGTCATTAATGCTTTTCTCAGATCTATGGAAGTACAGAAAATCCATCGCTAGGTGTTATTCGAGCTAAAACTGCAGGTAATAATTCATCATGATCATTAATAAAATAAGTTGTGATCTTATTTGATTTCTTGTCTGTCGAATGCATACCACCACTTGCAGCTAGCTTTGAACTTGATTCATCACTGACATTTCTCTCTTATATTGTGAGTGGTTCTTAGATGTGCTTGAAACATTGACTGCTTGCCAGGTAAAGTGAAGTTGAAGGTGAAGTGCCACACCTTAAACTTATTTTTTTTAATAAAACAATTTATCGTACCATTAAATTGATTTGTTTTCATTCAAACTTTATTTCTTAATAATTAGGTAGATGTGCAAGCCAAAAATGTGGGCAATCTGTTTAAAATAACATTACAAATGCAGGCAAGAACTGTTTATGAAACTCGCGTTACAAGCCAACTGAAGAGCTGAGACCTCTTGACTGAAAGCACTTCTTCCCAGAGTGTGCGTGCCATGCTAGGGTAGGCAGGGAAGGGTGGTTGCTATGGCAACGGTTGATGTCAACCAGATACCAGATATCCAGATTTTTCCATAAAAAGTAGATCCTTGCTGAATTCTTGTCTAAATTTCCTATAATGAATTATCCAAATACTGGAGTCTTATTATCATCAACTGTTGTAGGGGTTTATAATGACAATAACATTCATCTGTAGTAGAGGTATTTATAAAGAACTAGCTGAAATGCCCGGCTATGCTCGGGAAAGAGTTTTTTTGAAGTTGCAAACGATTTTTATTATTTATTAATTGTGGTAGCTCTGCTCTAAAGCTCTGCTTTAAAAATCTTGATTTCAATATGGCATTTTGTAAAAACCATATATATAAAATTTAGTTGACATCCGTGGAGCCAATTCCTTCCAAATCCATAGTTACTGAAGGAGTTTAATTTGTAATTGTGGCACCTCTGTTTAGGTGATCCGGTCCAAAAATGTTATTATGGCTTTATATATGTGTACATGATAAATATTATAATATGGTTAAAATCGATGCAGACAGTTCAACACAAACACTTACTAAAGAAAATTTTTATTACTTTTATTTTGGCAGCCCTGCTTTGTATATTTATCCTAAAAATCCTGTTTTTTATCTTGCACAACTCCTTCATACAAAATTTTGTTGAAATCAGTTTGGCCAATTCCTTCCAAATTCATAATTACTGAAAAGTTTAACTTTGCAATTGTGGGACCCTGTTAATCAGGTCGAAATTTTGGTCATGAATTTATGTGAAAATTCTATATACCAAATGTGTTTGAACTCGGGTCGGCCAATTCCTTCCAAAAGCATAATTACCGAAAAGTTTAACTTTGCAGTTATGGCCCCCCTACTTAGTTAATTGGGTCGAAGTATGGCATTTTGGCCATGAATTTCTGTGAAAATTCTGTTCCAAATTTGGTTGAATATGGTTTGGCCATTTCCTTCCAAAAGCATAACTACAGAAAATTTTATTTTGCAATTGTGGTACCCCTGCTTGGTCTATCCAGTCCAAATATGTATTGATTATGTATTTATGTGAAGATTCTATGTACCTACCTAATTTGGTTGAAATCAGTTCAGCCAGATCTTCTCTGATATATATGTACAGGCAGACGGACATTGCCGAAATTTGGACCGACCGTTCCATGGGGACCCCTCGAAATTGTGAAATTTGGATTGACCCTACATTACGATCCTTGACCCCGTAGAACGATTTTATCCATTTTAGGTTCGAAAATGTATCTCATGTACCTGAAGAGTTATGGATGCCACAGACAGACATTCTCTTTTATTTATAGAATTAATTGACCAGAATACAATAATATAGGCCATAAGAACCTGTATTTCAGATAAGCTGCAGACCACACGAATTTTCTATTTTTACGCACATTTAATCTCTACTGCCCAAGAATGAAAAATCTTTTCCATGGAAAAATTAATTTTAAGAACTTTCAAATGAAGAATTAAGAAAAAAATTATAATTACATATATTTACAAAAAAAGGTGAATTTAACAAGCCGATGTACCTTGAAAAAACATTCATTTTTCGGACAGATATTTCATCATTATAAATATTTATTTAATTCTAAAGATTTCACCTCTGCAGTGATTTTTGTTTTTCCCTTATGTAAAAGTAATAGATTAAAACATTCCCCAAACTTTGCAATTTTAAGAATTTTATACTTTCTCCTTATATACAAGCTAAATTTTCATGATATATTTAGGAAAATATGACATTAATAGTATTAAAAATTTATTACTATGAAATATTTAAAAAAGCGCCATATTAGTATAAACATTGAAACAGTAGACAAAATAATGCTAAAAAATTAACGTTATTGAAATATGTAACTTTTACAGACATCTTGATGCATATATAGCACCCAGCTTTGCATCTGTTTTACTCTTCAAGAACATTAGCTAAAAAGTTGTCATTATTCCAAAATGCATTGGCGCACTCTTAAGAGTTAATGACATTTTCAAGATATTTATGCCAATTCTATTTTTCTGAAAGCTACCATGGAAAAGAGCAAATATTACCATATTTAATCGATTGTAAGCCTACTGACTTTTCACAAGGCCATGCAAGGGGAAAAAAAAATTTTAAAGTGCTTAGACAGCTAATCTCAAAATTCCACAAGTATTGCATCTGATTTTCAGTTCATAATTAAATAAAGAGTATGAACTGATATTAAGGCAACATAAAATACATTTCATTCACTTATTTATAAAAATTTCTAAGTAAAAAGTAATTTGATCGTGTTATCCCCTGGAAAATTAATGTCAACAAAAATAGCCCTGATTCTTGTAAATCGTTATGCTGCAAGATTAGACGTTTTTCTGCATATGCTATCACTTTGATTCGCAGAATAATGTGTTCCTCCCATAATGGGGTTATTTAAAAAAACAATTCACTGCGATAACTGACAAATTGATGCCACGAGGAAGTGATGGTTCGCTCGGGAAATGTATGTACGTATACTGGACACTCAACATACTGAAACAAGATAGGTAGAGGAGGGGGGGGGGAATAAGAAAGGCAAATGTTTTGATCTACAAGTAAAATGAAACATTGTGTCCATATCTAGCTTCTTACCAATACAAGTGCTACCGCCGCCTTTCTTACGACTTTGAGGCACCACATACTATTTACATAATTTATGTCATAGATGTTCAGTAATTTTGATTCTTTTTAGCTTACATTTAAAGTAGATAGATTACTTTCAATTTAATACACTCATCTCTCGTGGTTGAATTGCATTTTTTCCCATTATCTCCTATATTTATATCATTCATAACCAAAATACCAGTATTGATTAGAATGGTACTGCGCTATTTCCATATTGCAAAATTGGGCCAAAATTGCATTTCCGAGTATCATCACAATAAATTAAACTTGGAGTATCAAAACTATGAGTGGCAATACCACTGATATCAACAGTGTACTATTTTATTTTAGAGACCCTTTCATCACAATAATGATTCCATATCTATTATTGCAGTTTCAAGAATTAAACTTGAACAAATTTATCTATCAATTTTTTCTATTCTCACCAGATCTGTTATTTTGTGTTATGTTGTTACAAAGTTCAAACTTTTCTCTATTTAATTTTTATTTGGGAATGTGTAAAACTACTTCTTTTCTCTCTTATTTCATATTAATTGTTTTGAATTTGCTTGATTACAGATGAGCAGCTCAGCTAAAGTTATAAAACCGAGAAACATTAACAAAGGATTTAGCAAAGTTTCTGGTCTTCAAAGAAAGAAAACAGTTTCAACAACTATACAAAGTTTATGCAAAAAGAAATTGGAAAAAGCAAAGCATGTTGTGCGCAAGGTTCTTCCAAGAAAGACTAGAAGAGCCAGGCCGTATTATGATGAAGAAGATAGGAAAGCTCTCGCCAAAATGAAAAAATTGTAACGGTTTTATTCTTGATTACAAATGCATTTTACATTAACGAGGTGTTGAAATTTAATTATAGAATTTTTATTTGCACTTTAACTATTAATATAAAGGAAGTTGTTTACTTTGTAGTATTTTAATTTTAATTACATATCCAATTCCTGTTTTCTAGGCGAGTTGATTGGTCAGAGATGGAAGATGCTCTACTTCTGACTTGTAAGGTAGCTGGACTGTATTTTTTCCCAAATCCACGATATTTGGCTATCAGCTTTCAAGCCATTAGAGATGTACTCCACCAAACTTTCAAGGTCAATGAGATTTTCTTTTATTAATAATAATAGTATTTATTTAGATAATGCTAAAATCACATGATGAAAAAACATTTCTATATTTAAATAAATATAAGTAGGGTATGGATTTTTCGGGTTTAAAAAAATTTCATTCGGAGGGTAAATATCAGGTTTTATTACATTTTTCTTTTCATTTGGTTTAAAATCTGGTATAAATAAGTTACAGATTTTTTGAGGCTTTAAAAAACTTTCAATCTCAGGTAATTTTCGGGTTTTATTATTTTGTAATTTGGGTAAAATGATTTTTAAATAAAAATCTTGTTTAAAAATTTAAAAGTTTTATCAACAATCAAAAATTTTTACTATACTTTAAGTATGGTTGAGAGTGTGATATCTTGTGTTAAACGCCTTCAGGTGGAGAGGAACACCTCGCAGGCTACACAAATATCTTGCTTCCCGCTCAGCTTCTTTTGAAAACACCAGATATTAATGTAATAATTTTTCTTTCATAGTGTTTTGAACTAACAGACACTTGGGCTCTTTTTTCCTTATCCTATCAAAAATCTAACAGCGACTAGCTAAGGCACGTCCTTGACTATTCATGGCATGAGGAAACCAAGGAGATTAAGATTGTGTTACAAAGTAAGCTTACGAATAAATTGTTTACAAAGAGAAAAAACAAACTGATCACGAGCATCTCAGACTGCACTCAAGTCCGTGGCATTAATCGCACTATTCAATGGGCTCATAAGGAATTAAAACATCGCAAATACACTGGTATTGTAAGCACTGTGAGCGGACATGTATTAAAGCGTAATAATGAAAATGCATCCTCGGAATTCACGTTGCAGAAGGTATTGTTGCATATATTAACAAAATTTTCACTATTAATTATAAATAATGTATATTTTAATATTTTTGCAACATGACTGCCAATTATTCCATTTTGTGGATGTGTTCATTAGTGTTAGTATTGAGAACAGTAATACTTACCTTAGGCATATAAGTCACAAGCTGATTTTGGGGGTCTTTTTTCTGAAAAAAGTGCATCTTATATGCTGGAAAATACGGTAATTTCACCAAGCCACCCTCTCCTGGCAATCTGTTATAACTGAAGTGGACTGTACTCAAATATATTTTGGTTTCTGTTGAAGTTCGACTAACAGAAGTTTCATAAGTTATCCAAAAAATATTTGGATTATAGAAAAATGTAGTTATGGAAATACATTTTTCTCATTTCACTTTTAGTTGAATTAAAAACTATTCTAATCCGTAAACAGCGCTATGGCCTAAGTTACATAATGAATCATAAAAATTACAATAAAAGCAATAGAAACCATTGAATACAATAAAAATAGGGTCAAAATACAATAAAAAATAAAAGTGAATAGAAAGTAGGATTTGGACAGTGAGATTCTAATATTGGATGCAGATGTGGTGTGGTTCTCAGCTGTGAGTGTGTTAAAGGAAGAGGAGACCAGGTGGATTGCATTGGCAGATAACTTCTCATCTATTCCTATTAATTTCTATTATTATCTATTTCTTACTAATATTTCATCGGAAATCTTAGGAGAATATTATCGGGAAATGTATTTTATTTTCAGGAATCAAAAAATAAAACTTCTCGTGCTTGTCAGCGCCGAATACTTTATGTCATGAGAAATCCAGCCACAGCCCACAGCGTGGCACTTTCTCTTCTTGATTTGAAACATGATTCATCATTGAAAAAGAAATTTGATGTGAGTAAAATATCCTATTTCTAATTTTCATTGAAAAATAACTTTCATTTACTTTCAACCAAAAGATAACTTTTCAGGTCAACATAAAGATCATGAAATATCAGACAAAAATTGCAACTTTGAATGAGCATTACATAACATCAATTGCATTAGAATATGCTAATTGTGGAATAATAAAATCGAATATTGAAATTTATTTATTTGTGTTCATTCAGATTTCAAGGAAATTACAAATTACTATGGATTTGTTAAAATGAAATGTTATATTAAAATTTATACATAATACTAGCAAAACCAGTTAAAATTAATTTGTTTTAAATCAAAATAATATGTAAAATTAGTTATTTTTAGAGCATTATAATTTTTACTTTGTATTCCTACCATTAATGCTTTTCCTCATTACTTTACTGGAGAAAGCTTTGAAGAAATTAGGAAACTCCACATGCAAAATAGACTCATGCCAATACTGATTCTGTTAATAAGTTAATATTAGACATTAAGTTACTTTCCGTTATGATCTTTTAGGATAGTAGTTTTAGATTGCATCAGTGAATTTTCTTTTGAGTACTTATTTAAACTACTAATTTCCAAGTTCCCTGTAGCTTGCATACACAAGGTGTAATGTTAGAGCTGTGATTTTTGTAAGAGTATAATGTATGTATTCATGAATGAAGGCTTACGACTTCAAAGTTATGGATAATTAAACACTTACTGTAAGTCCATATAGGATGTTGAAATTATATCTCTCATCTATTGTCAGGGAATAATCCAGAGTGCAAAATCTATAGCTAAGAATAAGGAGCACTTAGAGAAGTTATTACGCCCTGCTTTTACAGAATTAGTGGAAATTTTGTCAAAAAGAATGGACACAATACCCAGACCCAGCACTTGCCATGATTCAGTGCATGGAGACATAGATAAATTAAGGTTGGTTTAATATGTTGATTTTTCTGTGTTGTTATTTTGTTAAATGACTTGTATTTTATTCAGAAACTCATGATAGTATTGAGATGTGAAATATTAAATTTAAAGTGAATTTTGGTAAGTTAATATATAACTGACTCGGAAGTTGTTTGAGATTGTAGTTGAGTTTATGGCAATTATATCTGTTACTACACATTTTAATTTCAGGTCTAAGTACATAATAGCATTTCCACATACCTTAGAAACTAAGAGTCGTTTTCATGATGTAAACAACATAGATGACATCTACAAAGGAGTTTTACACACCGTTATTCATGTAAGTTGGTTTGCATTGTCATTTAATGCAAAAATGGTCATGTATGTGTGTCTCCTACTAACAACTTTTGCATCAATGGACTGATTTTCATGAGATCTAAAATATTATATTAACTGTTATCACGCTGTAATATTATCTGTAAATTTTGCCAAATATGGACTTAATCACGGCTGGAAATGATACACAATGTGGCCCTTTCTAACTGCCTTGGTGAACCAAAATACTTTTTTCCTGAAAAATCTTCTAAAAACTGTGGTGTGTCTTATATGCCAAGAAATATCATTGCACATACTTGATGATTAAAATCTGTATAATTCTTATTTTAGAATTTGTCCATTTTTTTGAATTGACTGATTTTTGATTAAGCAATGTCTCTTTCTCTTTTTTAATCTTCTACTTGCCCTTCTTTGAAGTTCCCTCTAGTTTCCTATGATAAAATGCCTTCTGCCCAGCAATTTTCACTTGTAAAGGTGTCACTCATTTAAATTTATTTATTATTTTTCAAATAAGGTCTAATTTATAAATTTTTTTGTCTAGAGTTCATTTTGCTGTGCTGCAGATAAAACTTCATGGGCTTATCAGCTCTTCAAGGTATATCAGCAGTATCCTGATAGTTTTCTCAAAGCATCCATGAATAAATTTAGAGCTGATCAAATGGTAACCTTAAAAAAACAATACTCAAGATCATTTTACAAATCCGGGAATTTTTTGCCCATATCTTCCTGTCCATATCAATTATCTATGAAGTAAGTGCTGGTGTTACCTGGAATAATATAGGAAGGAAATGTAATCAACCCATTTAATGAATAATATTTTCTTCTTGTATCTTTTCAGTTATGCTTATTTATTTCAAACAGAGTATCAATTTGAAATTTTTCAACAAGGCCTTAGAATGATAAAGAAATTGGAACAACAGTTTAATGTGAATGAAGGAAAAGAAAATATTGAAGTTACAACTACAGATGGAGGAGGGACAGCAGCTTTGATTGAGTTATTTTCCAGAAATAAGGTTTTGTGATGCTGAATTTTAGTTATGCATGCCTGATTGTCAAGACTGTTTTGATAAATTTATAAATTAGAAAATCTTTTTACTTGAACTAGAGAAGTCATAATTTTAATCATTTGCCATTTAAAAATTCATTATAGTATAAGCAATGGTTTAATCATCAAGAGAAAATCTTATGGAATTAGTTTTGATGCTTGATTTTGGTTATGAAGCAGTGTAGTCCTAAAAATATAGTAGTAGAGCTCTCGATATAGCCTACATATAGGGGCATAGTGCCAATATATATATGCTAAAAACCATGTTGATTGGATTGTTACACTATATTCAAAAATTTTAATTCCTTGCACCTTTTTACAATAAAAAAACAAAAATATATTTAGTTTTTTGGTAGTATAAAATTTCACATTTATTGTAGAAGCTACAATATATGAAATATTTCTGACATTATTTGTAAGAAAGTGGTAATGCTTTTACTTTTTAACCTGTTAAGTGGCCTGTTTTTCGAAGTTTAACTCACAGTTGCCAATTTTTTGTGTTCCCCCATGTGGCACATTCTTGCATGACTATCATAATGTTCCTTGCATTTTTGTGGAATACGCTCAAGAAACATCCTAAAACCATACGACAGAATAAATAAGAAAAGCCTCGAATGAAGATGAGTTAGACATTGAGCCCAAAAGGCATATAGAATCAAGCGGCACCATTGGGTAAGCATCAGATGACAATTAGGCACAAAAAATGTATACCTAGACTGCCGAGCGTGTTCATTTGGCACATTTCATCCTTCTGTTGCTTTCAAGGCCATGACGACGCACGTTTCACAAAATTTTTTTCCTCATGGCATTCCTTGAGTATAGGTTGTTCCTCCCCTCAGAAATTTTTTTTCTGTTTATCTCATGTCAAATGGTTTTGCTTGACTTCTGGAATCAGATGACCCTTACTACTCCAAGCCCGCAGTTTGTTTACAGTTTGTTTACGATGGACATGAAGAGGGATGTTTATAGCAGGACCTAATCAAGGCACTGCATGCTGAATGCACTTTATTTTTATTTTACTTTCTCAGAGAGCCAAACTGTTTGCCTGGACTTGCCTATTCCTTTTACCAAGCAGGGGTTTACGTGTTAGAGAATCAGTCTTATCCAAACTTGAAATCTTATGTGAGCATTCTAGCATGTTGTGCGGAGCTAAGTTTTGCGTTACTAAAATTTTCATTTATTTCTTATATGGTATATCTTTTGTGATATATTGTAATAATTACAGTTGTGGTGTAGTACTTTTAAGGAAATAAGTGACAATAGATTGAAGGGAGTTCATCACTGTTGAGGAAATTGAGAGGGAAGTGCTCATGGGTTCCGACTCTGAAACAGAGGAAGAATTGGAAATGCTATCAGACATCGATAGTGATGAAGTGAATGAAACTGAAGTCAAGTCCTCCTTCCCGTAATTTTAACATGCAAGTTTTTGAATTTCTCGGACAGCCATGCGGGTTAGATATCCATGAGGCATATATTTTTTTACAAACATAAAAAGTTGCTTACTATGTAGATCAGGTATTAAAATAGTTATATTACTATTATTTATATGATAAACACTAGAAGTAATAAGGAGAAAATTTACTTTACAGATGATATGGTCAAACCGGACGATGTAAGATAACATCTGCGGGCGGTTTACTACAATTGTTTTGTTTATTTTTTAAACATATTTATAAAGATTTTCATTAAAAATAATATTGCAGACTTTTACCAAATGGCATGAATATTATGTGTGCACATTTTTAACACAGAGAAGTCCATTATTTTTCGTAATAAAATGTTTTTAAAATGTCCCTCTGATTCCATTTTATGTTGTTTAAGAAAGCAAAAGACAACATTTTCAAAAATGAAAAGGACTTAATAAAATTTATATTGTATAGGACAATATATTTTCTAGAATACACTTTATATTTTATCCCAATCCAATGTATAGTTATCTGGTAATAATTTCTTTCCAAAACGCTAACTTTAACCTGATGAAAATTTAAAAAACCTCGGCCAATAAGCCATATAACCTGGAAAAAAACCTAGTAAGATAAAGGTTAAAGTGGAAAATACTCAATATCTAAGATAATTGATACATTTTTTAGTTATGCACCTGGAGCTTTGTTTATCATGTTCCGTAAACATCACATCATACCACAAAGTCTGGAGGATATCATGGTCCTATGAATCCATATAAGCAGACTCAGTCCCTAGCATACATTTAAATATACACAGGTCCATCAGCACTTATATATGATGTAATACAGGTATGCACCGATTTATGTCAGGGATGCTTTTCTGAAAAGTGTGACGTAAATCAAAGCAGTTTTTCTCATAAGAATCAATGGTATAAGGGAGGATGTGTGCAGGGGTTTAGGACAGTGCAGCACACCTAATTGCAATAATCCCTCAATGTTGGCACTAGATAGTTGACAAACTGAGTCCGAGTTTGGATGGAGAAAAAATGCAGGTAATGGATCAAATGGAAACAGTATTAGGTGCCCACACAGACAGGAATTTCCCATCCGAGTAAACAGCAGTGCTGTGCCTCAGGGTCACCCACAACAGGATCGCAACAATGCTGCATTTCTAATCCAAATTTTGGACGTAGTCACCTGGCCATATGAGGCGATTCTCAGTGCAGGCGTTATTTCCTTATCAGAAACCATGTACGTCTTATTAGCAGAGAATTATTAATCACTGAAATAGATAAAGTGCCTATTATGTAAGATATTAGTGTTTAAGAATATAGAGAATTAAGAAAGTGAATTAGAATTATTAATATTTTTACTGGGCCAATATTTTTAGTTTCTCTTAAAGTAAATAGTATTCCCAAATTTTTAGAAAATTATAATACGCAGAATCAGATTCAGCATGAAATTTACTAAAATTGAACTTCATATTTCCACTTAAACAACAAATTCTAGAGGTGGAAGCTTCAGATGTCATGTGACTCCGCGGTCAGCTTGGGCATGAAAAAATCTCTCTGGTGTTCCAAGCGTTTCACATCTGAATTTCCCAGTTTTTTTGCACGCTAGTTTCCCTTGTTACAAAACCCTTCAAAGTCAACATATTAACCAATCCCCTAGAGAGCACATTGACTTGAGTTTGGAGTGGCATAATATATTTAAGATCTTTGTTTATTTAGATATTATATTATAGACAGTTGATATTTAGATCCTATAGTATGTGATTTTTATTTAGTATTTTAATCAGATAACAGCTTGAGGAAGGTGACAATGAAAATATTAAAGAATCTTAGACCTCGAACGACGTGTTACACAGGTATTAATTGATTGGCAACGTAACTTCGAATCAACTTAAATTGGGATATACCTTTATTACGTCATGGCCACTTAGCAGGTTAATAAAAACAAAAAAACAGTATTTTTCTATATAATTTTGCTCTTTTTACATGCATATAACATCTTAAAATAATTTCCAGTTTCCTTTTTCTATTTTAGAAGTGCTGTCAGTCTTGACATGTCATGATTAAACACACTAAAACCTCTTTCACACTTGCTGGTGCTGCATTGTGCTCTGTTGTCATATCAGCATCTGTCAGTGAAGCAAGATGTTGTGGATTATTTCCCCCAACTCCTTTGAAAATATCTCAAAAACCGTTCATAATTAAACAGCTGTTCAGGAGGCAGAAAAATTAGTTATATTTTTAATACTTTCCTCTATTTAATGTGCATCATTTTCTTCTTTGGAATCTATATTTTGTGGCCATATCTCTGCATTCAGAATCTCAAAATATTTTAGCATCTCTTTGTATTTTTCTATTTCACTTCCATTATAATGTGGTTTTCGGTACTGTTTGCATATCTGGGGATGCGAAAGGTAAACAAAGCAAGGCTAGCGCTGCCAACGAGAAAGTGACGAGAAGTGGAACTACCATGCAGCATGACGTACTTGTACTCGGCCCGTGGCATACGACTGCTCAGCCCGCAACATACTCCAACTCGGTCCCCCAGGTTGGGTAAGTTAGGTGAAATGTCTTTGGTTTCTTTCCACGTTCACTGTGCCTCCCCCCCCCCTCCCCCCTCAGGTTGGGTAGCCCTCATCTTCCGTGGTATCACTCGTCATAATATTTGCATTAAGTAAAATTTAGGACCCATAGCTGAAGTGGATATTCATTGGGTGGTCGCTGCTGCATTTCTGTTTTCTTGCGATAATGCAGAAAACCTGTGGCTTTCTTCTTCTCCCAATGGCAATTGGTGGTATTTTAACGGTGGCATTTCACTTAATGTTGATAGTACAAATGATACCCAACCTAACCTGAGGGGAAGGGGCCACAGTGAACATGGGAAGAAACCAATAACACTTGAACTAACTTACCCAACCCAGGGGGGCAAGTTGGAGTATGTTGTGGGCTGAGTAGTTGTATCCCACATGCGAGTATGTCATGCCACATAGTAGTTCCATTTCTCGTCAGCACTACGTTGCTTTGGTTACATTTCACATCCCCAGTTATGCGAACAGAACATGACTTTCTATGCAATGCAAATGTAGCGAAGTAGTGTGATTCTAAATTGTTTACTATGCTTGTAAACTGTTGTCAATTTACGTTTATTATTCGTTTGTCTGTGTTAAGGCAATTTAATGGTAATTCATATTCTTAGATTCAATCCTAATTTCTCTCTCCATTTCTCCAGGTTTATCCTTAATAGTTCCAATAATAATACAAATAGATCAGCTTATCAACTAGTAATTGTGCAAAATCACTCTTGCAGTTGCAATGGCAAATTTGCCAGTTCTTCTAGAACATTGTGCATTAGGGTTAAGTCCTTCAGTAGACTCCATATGTTGGAGGAGACCTTTGTACTCTTTTGTTCTTTACTTGTTCTTACTGTAACATTAGCAGCATTTTTGAAATGAAGAAGTAAAGCAAGATATCCAGTCCAAACAGAATGAACTGATCAAATGCTGCTTGAAACCTATCTGATATCAGAGACTTGGCCATTTTTGTTAACTGGACATTGAATTGAAGCTATTGTTTTGAATTCATTCGAATTTTTGGAGATTGACTATTAAAAATTTCATGACATACCTATGACCACATAGAATACAATGTATACCAACTTCTGTTGAATCAATTATTTTTTGCTATAACACTAGCCATTCTTTTTACATAGATAACTCTTCATGCTGTGATACCTGAGCAAATTATCATTTTAGATCCAGAAATATCTCAAAAGAAGGATACTTATGATGGAATTTTAAAGGTATTTTTAAAAGCTTCTTATTGTTTGCTTCCTAAAATTAATCTAAATTTGTATACGAGCTTGCTATATAAATATCTTTTAAATACAGGGTGGGACGTGAGGAATGTGCATAGCTACAGGACATGATTTATGAGGTCATTTCGAGTTAAACGTGTTATATTAGCAGGGATCCATTTTTCAACTGTTGTGGAGGTTTGACTGTTCAAAATTTAACAATTTAACAAATGGAGTTCGAAAAGAAATGGTATACTCTGTAAAAGTGGAAACACAAGATGCATTACTCGGTCACATTTTGGATGCTGCTGCACTCATAAAGGATAAACATACCAAATTAAAGCGAGCTACGCATGCAGTTCACAAACAAGCTGCATTGTGTATTGAGGCCGAGGGTGGTCTGTTTGACAACCTGTAAACTTTGAGTCCGTGTTATGCCAAATCTTGTAAACAAAACACATTCACTGCCTTCCAAATATTGGTGATACTTCCCCAGGAGTCAAATTTGTAATTTTAGTTTTCTTATTTAAAATCATTTTAAAATAACAAGAAATAAGTGCTTCAGTCGATATTATGAATTTACTATAAAAATAACATACCTACTAAACATAATAACGTGTAAACAAATTCCTTACTGATCCAACTTCAAAATAAAATTTTTCAATTTTTTCTCAAAACTACATGAAAAATTATAAAAAGTAAGAAAAAAGAATAGAAAGTTGTAACTAATGTCCATTTACAAATTAAGATGCAAAATTTTCCAAAAAATTAATATAAATATCATAAAAAATATAATAACTTTTAAATCTTGCTTGAAGACTACTTGCGAAATCTGGACCAAAAACTCATTAAAAACAAAAAAAAATGCTTCTCATTTGAGGTGTAAACTTTCACCAAGTGCCTTTCTTAGGGATGTATCCCTCACCATAAATCCAACAGTATAGGGAACTGCACACGTTTGTGATGCACATGTGCATCACCGGCCCACTGCAGTCGCCAAGCTTGATGCACATGTGCATCAATGGCAGCAAACATGTTAAAGAATAAACACTTTGCCAAATGTGTGTTGCCTTATTCTTATTTTGTAGCATTCTAAACTCCATTTGTTAAATTTTGAACAGCCATAACCATGAATTGAACCCATGTTGATAACATGTTTTACTCGGAATGACCTCAGAAAGCACATCCTGAAGTTATGCGCAGTCCTCATGATTCACCCTGTATTTTATTAATGTAGTATTTGAGTGTTTTATCTTGTAAAAATTTCAGAGATTCCGAGAAATTTTGGAAAACACCTATAGAGATAAAATTGGAGTGGAAATTCCATCCAGCCCATTGGTTGGCTGTGGTAAGAGGAAGAGATCTTACGATGGTGCAGACAAACCTGCCATCTTGAAGAAAACAAAGGTGGAAGGTGATACATATGCTGTGTCTAAAAGTAATGAACTTACAGAGTACAAAATGTCAGCTACTGGTGATGATGAGGCTCTTTTGGAAAGTAAGCTACTTTCAAATAATGCTGCCTGTGCTGCATCGAGGATTGCTCTCTACCTGATGAGGAAGGAATTGACAGACTCTCCTCTCATCGACCCACATCATGCCCATGACTTTTTTGTTGTTAACTCGTGTGATGTATTCTGCAAAGGTCTTGATTTTACTTCCATTACCCAGTCTACCGAAATACAACGTAAAGTAGCAGAAGCTGTGCTTAGTAACATTAAAAGGTAATTTAAAATCTATATTAATTTTACGTACATACACTCAAAATTGAACTCAAGAATGTGAAGTTAAAATTTTCCTTACTTGAGAAAATATATTTTTTGAAAATTTCTTTATCTCCTTCATGTTCTTTATAAAAGAGGATATTTTATGTCCATAAACTCGTATTCAAGTTCATAATGTCAGAGTTTGTGTAGTTCAAATTTCTCGTTTTTCCCGAGGTTTGAGTTGTAGAAGTTCAACTAAGCATATGGTTGCACAGATCTGCACATGTTGAAAGTATGTGCAAATATATGTTTGCGTGTGTGTAACATTTAGGCATAATGGAGAAGTTCTTTTATCAAACCTACAATTGGGAAATCACTACTGATGGAGGCTGCACATCTAGTTTCCAAGCCCCTTTATGGCTAATGGAGCTACTTGATTCACAAATTACCATATTTACCCGAATCCAAGATGGGGGTTTTTACCAAATATCAGCTTGTGAAAATAGGGGGTCGTCTTGGATTCGGGTATATGCAGTATAACCCCATGTTTACGTTATCAGAATGTACATTTTCCCGCTATTTACAACATGTTTTTTAGGTCCCGTCAATTTTTGTATGATTCCAGTGTAAAACCCTGTATTTACACTTTCATTTTGTTTTCCCGCTATTTGTGCCATTTTACGTTAGAATTTCCAATTTTTTAAAAGAATTTAGCATGCGATTCCCAACAGTTTTTAACATTTTTCGGCTTAGCTTTGCAAAAAAATCAGCACTTTTGGACGAAGATTTCGAAAATGGTGGCAGAGTAGGAGCAGCGCCCCTAGAGGCAGCACTTGCTTTAAGAGGTGCTACCAGGTGCTACGATGCGATGATGAGCAGCGTACTTAGAGACAGAAATACGTACATATGAACTATTTGAGTGAAAACTTCAAAACCTCATATGTAAATCACACTAACAGAGCATAAACAGCGCACCTAGATACGGAGATACTATTTAGGTAGGCTGTTTACCCTTAGAACCAAGTATGAATGCTATTGAAAAGATGTTCAAGTTTGGCACTATGGCACTATCATGTTTTTACCCTTTCCACTCAAACTCTGCCCCTTGACTCCCACAGTTTGTAATTAAATTTAAGTTAATTTGTAGTAACTTAAATTACCATATTGTCCAGAATATAACGTGATGTTTTTTCCAAAAAATGAAATTTTAAAAGTAACCCCCGCGTTATATTTGTGTTATAGTAATTTTAAAAGATCGTAAATCGTGTTTCAAAAAATCACCGTACAGTCCCCACGTTTGTTAAGTGATACAAGGTACTTGTTACATTGTAAACACATTAGGCATACATATCACTATGTACTTAAAAAGCATACGAGGTGAAAATAGATCGAGTTCAGTCAGCGGCTGAACTCCTTATTAGTCATTGAATTGAAGCTATCAGTGTGTTGGCATGTTCTTTGTGCCTACCTTAGCGAGTTTTTAACCATCCATTATTTTAACAATGGGTCACAAAAAGAATGTTGATCATTTTGAGAAAAAAGTTTATTCCATATCCCAGGTTAACAGAGGAATCTGACGAAGTTATGACATGAATTTTAAAATAGTTGTAGCTCAAGAGGTGGAAAAAAAACACTATTCAAGCTTTGAAAAAGTATGATGTTCCTGAAGTAAATATATCTATGTCTATGTACAATTTTCCAGACAAATGTAATATGGAGAATGTAATGGAAACCCAAGCATACTATACTAGCATTTCAATTTGGAATATATTTTAATATTACTATTATTAAAAAGTGTACTGGTTAAGTAAATGAATAAATAGATATACTTTATAAACTTAGCTGTTTTAACACTGATTTTATTGTTAGTCTTACTGTAACAAATGAGCGAGTTTAAAAGTAAAATCAGTTTAGCTATTTTTCCTATTCCCTCAATTTGCACTTTCCCGCAATTTACACTTTCCCACAATGTACACTTTTTTTCCCTGGTCCCTAGAAAAGTGTAAATAAGGGGTTTTACTGTAGTAAGTTTACACATTTATCAACTTTTTTGTACATATGAAGCATAACATAAAATAACTATCTTCCAGAAATTTTCATTGAAAACTTACTACCCAGATTAAAATTAATGCAGTATTATTTTTTTAAGTACATTTTTTTAATGATTTTTTTCTCAAACAAAAATTTATAACAAACCTTTTAAATGATTGAATATGTGAGTTCGAAATATATGCCGTATACATACAAATGACGTGTTATTTAACGAAGTAGAGATCTACTGAATGATGTTAAGTGATTAATTATTACGCGAACAATTCCCAAAAGTGAGCTAAACTTTTCTTGTCTACTGGCGAATATCATTTCGCAGATGTCAAAGAAATGATTATGTAATTCACCGGAATGTCCGTAATTAACATCTAATTATGCTATCAATGAAAAAGTTGCAAAATCTGCAATAATAAAAACGACAGGAAACAGACAAACGGGAGTTGCATTAATGTTGGCTGTTTTAGCAGATGGATTAAAATTACAACCATATGTTATCCTAAAACAAAAACAATGCTTACAGGAATTATAGTCAGATGTCATGATAATGGATGGATGTCAAAAGAACTTATGAGAGATTGGTTGCACATTGTCTGGAATAGAGGACCAGGAGCACTATTAAGAAAAAGAGGGATGCTTGTACCAAAGATTAAAGATTCAATTAATGCAATGAATCTGACCTTGTAATAATAACTGGAGGAATGAAATGACAGCTTAAACTTCTTGATTGAGTGGAGATAACCCTATAACACCATAAGGAAACCTATTTCAATGCTCTGCCAATGGACCAAGGCATCATGGCAACAGATAAATACATAAGTAATTGTGAGTGCATTTAAGAAGTGCTGCTTATCCAATGCCATTGATGGAAGTGAATATGATGTTTTGTTCGGAGTGGTAAAGATAGTGAGAGTCAGGACATTGACAAAGAGAGCATAGAGGGTGATGATGACTGATGTAATATAAAGACCTATGACATTTAAGAAAATTATAGGACCCAATAAAATTTTTGCTAGTTTTGTGGAATTTTTAATTTTTGCAGGAATCATATGTATTAGATCATAAAACCTTTTTTATGTTTTTACAGTACAGAAAAGGGGGGGTCATCTTAGATTCGAGGTCGTCTTGGATTCGGGTAAATACGGTATATTCCAGCCAGCTTGATAAATGTTTTTAATTAATTCAAGCCATTGAACACAATATCTTTCAATAACTACATGCAAATATAGACAACACTGCAGGAGACATCTAATTTCTGACTCATAAGGAGAGGTTATGCCTTGCCCCTCGTGGATTCGGATGAAATTTGGAGAGTAGAAAGTACACATGAAGTAAGAGGTCCTTTGTATCAAAATTCTTTCCATTGGCCCTTAGCTTCGGAGTAATAACTTCCAAAAGTAGCGGAAATATGCAAACGTGATAAAATTCCATTTGGAGTATTATCATTCAATCAAAAGTGGTGACCGCGGCTGTTTAGGAAGTAATCTTTTTTTTTTGGTATGGTTTTTGGGTTCTTGCATTCGAACCCCAATGGGAGAATATTTTTTTATATTTATCATTATTAAATATGTATTATTATTTTTATAAAAATTTATCATTACATCAAAATATAATGTTTATAATAATATTTATTTAATAGTAATTTTTATAGTATTTATAAAATATTATTATACCAAAGTTATTCTGTTATAATTTTGGTGTCCAGGTACATTTTCTTTTCATAGAAATAAGTGCATTTATTAATATATTTAGAAATGCAGTTCTTAATATCCTGGAGGTGTCTGAAATGCAGAAATTGCAGAGCAATTTCAAGTTATAACCCTCCTTCATGAAGAACTGATTAAGCATGATTGCAGTCATATATTCGACTAAGTGCATAAGATGGAACTCTAAAGGGAATAAGTTTGGGGAAAAATCAAGCAAAATATTATGTGCCCAGAGACTCAAGTTCCCATGCACTTGCTCAAGAAAGAAAGGAAGGATAATTCCCTGGGGGAAATAAACACTCGTGATAGATTGGGAGTCAAATGAAGGAAATCTTTTCTACGTTTCCACTGAAAACTGAAGTTGTTGGAAACAAGTTGGAATGGACATCAGACAATTTTAGAGGAGTACCAATGGTACAGACAGATTTTTGAAAATCTGGGAGTGGGTTTGAACCACTAAAACCACACCCTTCGCTACACCAATGCTTACATTTATAACCAAATATTTTCTTATGTTGCTTTTCTTAAGACAACTAAATAGTGTGGGGAAGGAACACATCATTTTGTGCTTGTGCAAGCGCAGTAGTCGAGTCCTGGTTACTTTAGCCCTTTTATATATGTGTGTGCGCGTGTGGATGTGCGTGCGCGTGTGGATGTGCATGCACGTGTGTTTGAAAGTTTGAGTTATACAAGGTCTGATCAAAATGTTCTAATGCACAATGTATTACAAAAGAACAAAAGAAGGGTTGAAAGTAATGGACCAAAATGCTTAGTCAGCATAGACAATGATGTATTACATGTAGGAGTGGTGTCACTTCCCACTCCAACAAACCAGTTCTGAGCACACCATTGTCAAGTTGACACGTGTCTTTGCCCTCAGTCGTAGTTGTAATGGATACGAAAGAAGAGCTATGTGTGTGCATCGAGTTTTGTGTGAAGAACGGGAAAAATGGAGCAGAAATTCTCTGAATGCTAAGAACTGCTTATGATGATGCTTGTTTAAGCAAGTCAGTTGTTTATCAATGGATAAACCCATTGCCGAGAATCTGTGGAAGACGACCCATGTTCAGGCCATCCGTCAACTTCACGCAGTAATGAAATGGTTGCTAAAGTGAATGAAAAATTTTTTTCTGATCAATGATTAACCATTAGAGGAATTGCCAATAAACTGGAGATATCATACAGATCATGTCTGGTGATTTTAACTGATAATCTTAGCATGCATCGAGTATCTGCAAATTTTGTTCCGAAACTGTTGAGTGATGGCCAGAAACTTTGCCGTCAAGAAGTGTGCAAGGACATGAAAATGAGGGTGGAAATGGACATTAATTTTAATCTGATTTTTTTTCTATTCCCTAAAATGAAAATGAAGCTATAAGGTTGAAGATTTGAGGACATTCCAACTATCAAACAGAATGTGACATCGGAACTGGACAGCCTCAAAGTTGAAGACTTCCAGCAATGCTTTCAGAAGTTACATAAATGTTAGGACATCAATATATCAATGGGGGGATACTACTTTGAAAGGGACAGCTAATAAAAATATTTCATGTTATTTATTTTCTTTTTTGTAAATAAAGTCTTAGAACTTTTTGATCAGACCTCGTATAGCTTTAACTTCCTTTGTGCACTCACACTCACTCATATAAATTTTGAGGTCATATCCTTGTCTTTTTGTCTTTTCAGTTCTTTACTTTTATCAGATAAATATTCTTCACTGAACTGCCTATATGAAAAATATATGGAAGAAGGTGCCAGCCATTTGGATTGGAAGTTTGCTTGTGAAGTAATGAATTTTGTTGCTCACACTAAAGAAATAGGTTCAACAACAGCAGAGTTGAGAGTAAGTTATAATTTTACATGGCTGAAAACGAATATGACTTAGTGCTAGTTCAATCTAATATAGAAAATTGAATGTCTGTCTGTTCCCTATACATTCCCACACCCTTTGACCTATCAGGACCAAACTTTGCAAAGTGACAGACAGATATACAGTGGGTCCTCATAAATAGATTTGTTTTCTTTATGACGGGTAACCCCCACACAGACAGACGGATGTACAGCGGGTCCTCTTATATCGATTTGTTTTCTTTAACTTATGTGAATTAAAAAAATAGACAATATGAGTTAATCATAATGTCGTAGTTTGATTTTTAAATTTTCAGAACTCGCGATGCTCTTAAGTTTCTATAAACTGTTATTAGAAGCCCAAGCAATGCCGGGTAGTTACTAGTTACTAATAAAAGAGAAAATGTGATCAACTTATTATACATTAATTGGCATGCCAAAAACACCATATCTTGATTTATGCCACAAAGGTACTCTCAGTTCAAGATTACACCCTCTATGACCTTCCTTTGAACTGACAATGTCTTTGTTACATATGCATAGTTGATTTTCACGTTTTTTGTTTTTTCTTAATGATTGTCCTTTGCCTGTTTATTCTGTACATTAAAAAACAAACTTTGCAATATAGAATAATTTTGAAAGCTATTATTACTATAATGTATTTTAATGGATAAATATTTTAATTTTCAGGAAAAGTTTGGAATGAAGCGAGAATTATTTCCTCTTGCTTGGCATCTTAATATAATGACCAAGGAGAATGTATTCTTGCGTGCTGGTGTCACAACTATACGTTATGTACATCATGAGTACAGTAAGCCTTGGATTGTGCATTCCAATAAGTTGTTGAGATTGCAGAGAGAGAATCTCAACCCAACTGACATGAAGGCAATGAATTTAAATAAGAATGTGATATCATATGGCCAAACTAAAAAAGAACCAGAGATGAAACAAAAAGTCTGTGATTTAGTTGACAGTTATGCCAAGGAGAAATCTAGTGGTGAAGTTTATAAAGAGACCATGTCTCTTGAAGGGAAAGAGGTTCTAATACGGCATGAAGGGCTGTCTTTTCCATCACATCTGAAGACGAGGACAAAGAATAAAATGGCAAAATCCTCTGAGCATATTGAAGAAGAGAACTTAGGTGCTTTAGATTGGAAGTATGTTCTATTAATGAAACTAATCACATTCAACTCAACTAAATGAAATTTCTCCATTTTCAGTGAAAGAAGAAAACAAAATACTTAGTAACAATTTCATTTTAAAAGAATTCACTTCAATATGACCTGTTTCATTGCACTACAATACACACATACACACACACACATATACACACACATATATATATATATATATATATATATATATATATATATATATATATATATATATATATATATATATATATATATACACACATATATATATACACACACACAGTAAAACCTAGTTATTTCGAAGTTCAAGGGACCACAAAAATATGACTTCGAATTATCAGGGTTCGAAATAAACAAACTTCAAAAAAAATCAAAATTTCTTATGATCCACTATTTGGACAGTAAAATCGCAATATAGTCTTATCTATCCATTCTGCTACAAAACTATTGACCTTACACATGGCGAATTTGTGAACAGAGTTGAAGTGACCACTTAATTCATGATTCACGAACACCACTGTGCATGAAAAATAGGATTGAGTGAACATCCCAATTTTCGCTGTGTATTTCAAGTTACTCTTTTACGCCACGTTTCGGAAGAAAAGACTTTCAACCATGCGTACTCAGCCAAAAGATTACGAAAATGCATGCTAAAAAGATTGGGAAAACACTTGTGTGAAACATATAGGTAGGAACAATCACGTTGTAATTCTCTCCAATTTCGTTCAAACTTTCCATGCCATCAGTATGGTCAAAAATAATTAATTAATTCTTTATTAGCTCTAGGCAATTTCATACATTGCATTGTAATTTTATTTCCATCCGTCCATCCATACGCAGCTGTAATAAAATATACATGCTCTCAAAATAGCTGACGAAAGTAATGGCGGGAGATGTTGTTATTTCGCACAAATAAAGAATTATAAAGGTTGGTGGCTTGATTAAATTATGGCTCGATTTAACATCGGTGGGAAAACTCCTTCAGCCATAAAAGTTGATTATAAACCCGATGCATTTTGCCCACTAAGTGGGCATCTTCAAGGTGTACTTCTCTCGACAGTTACTGAAAGTCAACTATGAGGACAACAGGACAATTATTATTTCAGTCACTTCGAGAGAAGTTTGCCCTTGAAGATGCCCACTTAGTGGGCAAAATGCATCGGGTTTATAATAAACTTTTATGGCTGAAGGAGTTTTCCCACTGATGATAAATAAAGAATTGACCAAAGGTTGAAAAGTGTGACTATTAAACACAATAGAGACACATTTTAGACGTATTATAAACAGATTGAGACTGTAACTTGTCTCTTTATCAAAGTCACTTATATTTCACCAGGTATAATTATGATATCTTCCGGCTCCTCGGAATATCAGTCCTCACAAACACCGAGTAATGGCTTTCGCTGCTCGATGTCTTGGTAGAACAGTTCATAGGAATCAAGGCTTCTGCTGTCAGATCACACTCCAGCTGACTCTCCTCTTCCCATCTTCGCCTCTTTGCTGGTCATGAGGGAAGTCTAGATCCGACAGCGGAAGCCTTGATTCCTATGAACTTTTAATCCATTTATGCAGACTTACTGTATCATGTTCCATATTAGTAGGAGTAAATATTAAATTCTTAAATACACTAACAAGTTTTTTTCACTAAATATTCCGTATATATTCCATAAAATACAGTACTTTCTATATTTCACAAAAGAATTATCAAACTTATCTATCATATGGCTGAAATTTTTCAAGAATGTCTGTCATTTCTGTTGTTACTGTGTTCTAAAAAGGGAGGAAATTTGTGGGTTTATTTCAATTCCTTTGAATTTCATGTTTTTCAATTATGCTTCATTTCAAGTTCATTTTCAGCAACAGTGTAATACAAACAATCTCTGTATATTTTTTGATTATTTCAGAAGTATAACAAGAATTTTTTTATGATAGCTCTACAGATAAGATCCAGGTCCTGATTCGTCCATGGGTTAGGGTGGATGGCTCATTGAATCGTCGTGTCATGGATCGCTTCTTGGGTTCTGTTCTTGGCCATATTTTACAGCATCCAGGGAGTTGTATCAAAGACCTTGGTAATAGGTTTACTCCAGCTTTGCAGCCATGCCATACAAGAGAATTAATTGAGGTATTATTTTCAAATGCTAAAATGAGTTTTAATTTTCACTTCTTAGCATATTTTTATTCCTAATGTTTGCTTATACTGGGAGTCTCTGTGTTACGCGTTTAATTGATTCCAGAAAAATGTGACATGGACTAAAGTTATAAGGATCACATTTTTCCATTGATTTAATGCTATAAATTAGGGATACAGTCCAGGCTGACCTTGGGATACTATTTTCATCTCAATAAAGATATTAATCCTAGCCTTACTAAAAGGAAGGTAATAAAAATGAAAAGAAGGCAATAAAATGCGGAAATAAAATACTACAAACAAAATACTGTAGTTTAACTACTGAAACTGTACATTAATCCTCTTCCACAGATTGTGTAGTGAAGCATACCTGCATTTTGATTACATTGTATCGCTCATTATTCGGCCGATCGTATCATGCAATCTTCCTTGGATTTTGGTTGATGGGCTGTTGTTATCATGTGTCACTGACCTTTTCAACGTTCTATTTTTTCCTTCCAAATGCTTAAAGTGGCACTGTCAATATCCTTTGTTAGCGGTAGCGAAGCGTGGATTTTTGTGAAAGGTAGGCTGAGAAAATATTCGATTGTTTGTGTGTGTGTGTGCACGCGCATGCACGTTTGTAGGGGATACCTCAGTTATCCGACAAATTTCAGTATTTTAACCCCATTTAGTATTTTTAAAAGAGGTACTTTTGGAGCTGACATTGGTGATTCAATATTGTTATTTTCGGGGGTAAAATCAACATTGCCAAACAAAAATAAATATGAAAATGTAAAGATTATCTTAAACTTTTTTGTAGATAAGTTCAATCCTTCGCTCCTTTTTCCGCGTGAAGACATTAATGGCTCTTGAAATAAATTCCTGATGCCTGACTGAGGTTTTAACGGTGCTTTTCTCAATTGCTAGAGTTGACAAATTTGAGTATTGTATTCGTCATGGTGTTGCGGAGATATGTTTTGACACTTTTTAAGGTACTCGTACTTCTTTCACACGATGCTGCCATTGCTGGAATGCTTAAAATGAGGCAAAGTAATCTCACAGTCTCGGGTAGGACGTCTTTTAATCCATTGATTATGAAAAACTTAAGGAGATCTTTAGGTGGCAGCTGTTTATCCTCACTATTATATATATGCTCTCCTTTCAGCTTGTCTTTATGGAAGAATGGGTACTTCCTTAGAAAGCTTTTGAAAATACTTTCTGGAAAGTTCTTTGGATGGCTGTACAATGAAAACTTTTTTCATCAACAAGTTCAATAAAATCAAGTTCTTCAACATCTTTAAATCTGGTTTCCAACTGAACAGTGATGCAATCAAGAATTTCATATTAAAGCCTTCTTAATTGATTTATGGATTTTTCTGTGAATCAGACCTCCATTTCGTCTTGTTCCTCTGTTTCCACAGTTCAAAAAATTCGTAGATTTTTCTACGCAGTCCAGAACCACTTCTTCACATCTTAGTTTCTCAATAGATTTAAGGCAATTCTGTATTTCAGTTTTGCATCTTTTATTGTCTGTAACTTTGCTATGCAACATATCAAATAAAATATTCGAATACACAAAAATGCTGTTGAACAAATGCAGTACAAAACAAATGTACAGTCATTCAAATTCCTGGTCGTTCCCAATGCAATGTGTATGGAATTAGATTCCCATCCGTCCTTTTCCAGAACATCTTTAAATGCTGCCTTCAATTCGGCATAGTGTTCAATAATTGTCATAACACACTGTGAATGATATTTCACCTTATTTCACTTGGACTGGGCAATTTAAAACCTCTTTCTGTAAGTAGTGCACTTCGTTTACTAGAATGACTGAAAAAAGTATGGAAGTAAGACTTGCTATGAATAATTTTACTTGTGTAATTTTTTACAAGCATGGAGCAAGACTAAATTTAGTTGATGCGTGTAACAATGGATAAATACGGCATGGGAATATGTCTCTTTAATAACAGTGTGGACCTCCAGTCGTCTCTGCCATTACACTGCACCGATCGTAAGTTTGTGATATTAGCTTGTTTTTGTCGATTTTCCAAGTTTACAGAACATTTAATAACACAATTGCTCAGCCATGAGCAGTTCTGTCTTTTCATACATCATAGAACCCGACAAAGCTCTCTTCAATTTCACCAGATGAATTATTTGCATACCGTAAGATGACACTCATTTGACTTTTAGTTGAGACATCTGTTGTTTCATCAGCAACTTACACAAAAGGGCTATTTTCTATTTTGAACAAAATTTGTTCATTAATGACTTCGGTATTGCACTGAATAAGTTTGTTCTGTATGTCAGAAGAAGTGCCTTTAAATACAGTACTAGTACTATTTAAATGGTCTCTCATGTAACACTCTTCTTCAGCTAAAAATTCCAAAGTTTCAAATAATTCCCTTTGTTCATGGACAATTCAGATTCATCGTGACCACGGAAAGCCAATTCTTATCATGCTAGGAAGCAAACTGTCGAAATCAGTCTTTTAATTATAAGCCTATTTTGATCAAATTTCTCATTATATTTTAAGGCAGCAAGATGTGCGACTTCTGAAAGTGCATGTTCAATTCTAGTTTTGCCCAGTTCGTTGAATTTAACAGCTGCTGTAATGTGCTTGGTTGAAGCCTCATGTTTATTTGCTTTCACAGCAATATTCTTTAAACTCTCCTCTCCTATTCCTAATTTACACCATTCTGCACTGTCTCTTCCAATAAGTAAACAAAAATAATAGTCTGTTTCGCTTCAAGCTACCAGTTAACCAAGGTTTCGTGGTGTACCACTTAGTTTGAAATCATCTCAAAAATTTGCCATCTTGTTGCTGCAGCATTACATGGGGTGTAGGTCTCTTACCTTTAATTTGTATTTTGTCCTCAAAAGTTAATCGAGAAAAATAAGTTTTGTCCTTGATTAGATCGACCATGAGATTCTGTGATGAATCCATTTTTGAAAAACTTCGAATCACCTTTCATAAAAATGCACCTACAAAGAAATGCACGGAGCACACGAATATAAACTTCTCCACTAACGCTCTATAAAGCTAGCCTTCAAGCTGCTTCGGGCAAACCGCGAGGCTTTCAGGTAAACACGAGCTGAGTTAGATCTTTCCCCCTCCTTACATGTCCAGACTGTTTTGCGCATGCATGAGGCAGGCTGACTAGCGAGAAATTTCATTCCATGCATTCAGCTCTGCGACTCTAATCGAGTATTGAGGAGCATTTATAGTTTAGAACTTGTATAAATTTAAACAGATGACATGGAATAATGATAAATGGAAATCTGTTACAGAGTAATTTAGTATTTCATAATTTTTAGGGTAGACTGAGCCTTACAGCCTTAATGGACGCTTCGCTTCTGTTTGTTAGTGAATAAAATAAAGGAACTCCACTTATTAATTAATTTCATTCTAAAAATGTCATTAGTGAATTAAAGTTATTGATTTTTGTTATCACACCTGGTAGTAGATTCTTATTTATTATTCAATATGCAAATAATTTCTGCTAGTTAAGGTTTGTGATTTATTTATTTATCTTGTCTTTTGCTCCAACCTCTTGCAAATTGTATTTCAGCCAAAAGTTTTTAATTTTTCATGTAAGAGTTTCTAATTAATAGAAACAATATTAAAAGTACTTTTCAAAATTTTGATAGATATCATACTCTTAATACTCTGGAGATATTTAATGAAGGATATTTTTTCAAGATATTAAATGACCTTGGCTGTGTAAAGCTGGGTGCTTTGCTGATGAAGAAGCCAACATTGCTTTCAAAACCATCTAAGGTTACGTTAGGTGAGTTTAAATGCTCTTTAAATTCCTTCTTTTCCTAACAAATGTTATTTTTGGTTGATTTACTCTAATTTTTTTGATTTTACTCTAGTGGAACCAGATGGAACTGAAGATGAAGCCAATATATTTGTATCACCACAGCTTGCTGCTATTTCAAAATTGGGCATATTTTTTGCCGATAAGAAATATTCAGTGGATTTCCTTGGAAAGATTTTGTAGACAAAAATGTACCTTTAATAAATTGCTAGCTGGATATTTTGTATAAAGAATTTTTCAAAATTATTAATGCTTGTAATTTAATTACAGTATTTCTCGGCATTTAAGATGCACTTTTTGCCAGAAAAATGACTCCCAAAATCAGCCTGTATCTTATATGCTGAAGGTAAGATTATTACTGTTCTCAATACTGACACTAGCAAACATATCCCAAGATGGAATAATTGGCAGTCAATCATCGCAAAAACATTAAAATATACATTATTAATAATTGATAGTGAAAAACTTATTAATATATACAGTAATACCTTATGCAATGTGAATTTCAACAACACATTTTCATTCTTGCACTTTATTAAACAGTTGTGAATAATTTTACTCAAAATATGCGATACAAACAATGGAAATATTTAAAGCATAAATTTGTACATTTTGCATTACATACTACAGAATTTTACAGGATATTTTGATGGAATTAACAGGATTTAGAAGAAAAAAAATTGGTGGCAGCCCTACACTACACTCATTCCCATACTAATCAAATTAAGAAAAGAAACACTCATGGAATCAAACCCATGACTTCAATGTAGATGCCAAGCAACTTAAAATATAGAAGTTGTGCTGTGAAAAAATTCAAGAAAGTTCGATCGTAAAAGAATGAAAAGTTTTTTTTTAACTACATATAAATGGTTTTCTCATGATTTTATAATTATTTAATTCCGCTATGGTTCGAAAATTCAGATAAGTACCTAATAAATGATGAACCTGGGAATGAAACCTATGATATAACACCTAAATACATACATATGTATGTGTCTGTATGCAGCATGTAATTCCCTCGCACATTTAACACATGCATCGGATTTAAATGTTCATGGTCATTTTTTATTATTTATAAATAATTTACGTAGAATTTGAGGGTGGCAAATGAAATGTATTCCTCAAGTCCGACCGTTTTGGTTAATACGCTTGTGTTATCTCCTTGAACATATACTATAAATTTTTCCTCTCGTTGATCTGGCAATATCATTATTCCAGTACTACTCTGGTCCCGAGGGGTGCTGGATTATCGAGAGTTTATTGTACTTCATAAAAATTTTTTCTATTAAAAAATTTTACATTATAATTAAAATTTTAGCAATAGAATAAAGAAATAAATTATGTGGGTAGGATTGACCCCACTGTTACAAATTAATTTATTCATGAAGAAAGACTTGGTGCTTTCCCGGCATATTTGATAGGTGAAGCATTCTCAGGTGGTGAGCCGGGTCATATCAGGTTCAGGTTCCCTGAAGATGACGACAGAGACAGTCATTGAAACATCGGCAGAGATAGTCGATACAACCCTGCTCGCCACCCGAGAATGTTTCACCCCTAATTTATTCATGTTTTATGCCCAGCTGATTCACCTCTTGCCTACACGCATGGGGTATCTAAGGGGTAGTTCAATGAATAGCTGGATAGCAAGGGAGGAGAGAAACCTGGTGCTGGCATTTAGCCTGCTCTTAACAAAGAACACCAAGGGAGCCATTGGCTTAACATCCCTTCTTAAGGATTTGATGCTGACTTAGCATGATCTCCTCAAACCACTCAAACAGGAGGCCAGGCAACAGTGAAAAATTCCTACTTTTGCAGGATTTGTGCCCGCTGCTCTTTCGAGCAGCAGCAGCAACCAATATACCATGGACAGCCCTACAAATTAATGTTAGCTTTTACCTCCAAATGATTATTGGACTACACTGATCCATTGCCTGTTAACTATATTATTAAAATTTCATTAAAAGTATTTATAGTCTCTATTTTGGTCGCAAATATCACATAAAACATTAAAATAGAAAAGTATGAGTATTTAATAGTAGCATTTGTTGTAAAACCTAATTTGAACAGAAAATTTTGATAGAAAATATTCATTTTGTGCATTTTTACCTTACAGCAATCTCTTTGCTGTACAAGGAGTTGGTATAAATTTCCACTTGACCTGAAAAGCAGGTGTGTCAGAGCAAGTTGAAGTGTTTTCTACCAGGAGGCTCTGTAGTATTTTGAAATACAGCCATACCTCTCTTTGCGTGACCCTGTTTTAAGTGGATTCATTATAGTGAGAAGAACGCCCGCATCTATCAGGCGTTAAAAAAAAGATGGCCGACAATTTAGGTGGCCTAACTATAAAAGTATTTGAAATAACATTTTTACAGGTTTGTTGATTTTAGTATAATCGCCTTTGGATCCACATTCAGGGCCAGGGTATGTGATGCACTTCCATGCTATAATAAAACGATGGTGCCCCATCTGTGGTCCGCTGACCGTGGTGGTCTGTGAGGCTATTATAGGGGATCCACGGAAAAAATAATATCCTCACTGCTATGCTCCACAAATATAATTGTTGAGGTAATCATTAAGAATGACACAAAATGTAAGGTGTGAACATTACAAACGATTGCTGAGTGCATATTATTCCTTTGATATTACGTTAGATTTTCATATGCATTGGATTGTAAAAAACGACTAACAGCATGATGTGGTCTGCTAAGTTTTTGAAGGTTGAAAAGATTGGGAAATACTGCAATGAAAGAAACTCTCCAGGATGGCACATCATTCTTATCACTCCATTGATGCATATTTTGGCATTATTATTTCTAAAGGAAGGTGATTTTCTGAATAAAACTTCCTCACTGAGTTATTTAGGATTGCATTCACACAGGAAATATTTACATTTTTACTAGAATAAAATGAAGTTTTTAGTTTTATATACCATCAGAAATTAGTAATGAGGATAAGTTATTGAAATAAATGTAAATATTTGCCTCAGGCATTTATGGATGGAAGCTGAAAAGAAGCTGTTTTATTCAGGTTAATGGCATATTATTTTAATATTACATTTTAGTTTTCGCATCCGTTGAACCTATCCTCATTGAAATAATTACTCCGTTTTTGCATGAATTCTGTTAAGTGCAAAATTTTTAGGAACATATCTGTTGCATAAAGCGAGGTATCACTGTACATTTTTAAATAGTAAAGCCACACATATTCTTGATTTCCATTCCATCACATTACCATGCCGGGAGGCAGTAACCACATATTTTATTGATGCTGCAAGCAACACTGCAACAGACAGCTAGTAAGTATAATTACAGTATTTTTCAGGCTAAAAATATGAAGGAAATTTTTCCTGAAAACTTAATGGTATATAGGCGAGATAGAATTGAAAGGGTTGAGGGTATATTTGTATGCATCTCTAAAGAAATTATTAACTACTTAACGGGTTTAGACATAACCCACAAAATGCTCAATATAACCCATTAGTAAAAGAAAAATGCAGGTAATCAGTGCATATAGACCCCCAGGGCCATACCTTGAAATACTAGAAAGGATAGGAGATATTACCTGCGAAGGGTAATAGATAGGAAAGCCAATCATAATAGCAGGTGACCTCAACCTGCCACATGTCAACTGGTCAGGAGATGGGACAGGCAGACGTGCATAAATTTTAGTAAACAAGTTAATAAGGCAGGGAGGCTTCATGTAAGTAGTAGAAAGTTCAACACGAGTAGGAAATATAACTGATGTATATTTAGTCAAACCTTATGATTTGTTTGCAGGCTACAAGATTCTTCAAGGAATCAGTGACCACTCAACGGTACAAATAAACATAAATTGGGGCAATAATAAAAGAAGAGAACCGAATTATAGTATTGTTTATCAATATCAGAAGATGAATTTGGCTGGATTCCAGAGTTACTTGCGAGAAGAATATAAAGATTGGGTAACTAAAGAGGCAATGATAAATGAAGTTTGGGACAACTTTAAAAATATTCTTCAAGTAGGGGTTAATAGATTTGTACTGATAATATATTTTTTAAATTCAGATCCTGAGTACTACAACAGGACCATCAAAAAATTAAAGAGGTCGCGTACATTACATAAAAAGAGATTTTGGTCAATATTACCGCAACAAGTACAAAGAAATGTGAAGGAAGTTAAGCAATGTGAAAAAGAAGGCACAGAATGGTTTCATGGACACATTATTAAGTGATAACAACGTGAGTAGTTTTTATAAATACATCAGAAAATATACAAAAGGAACAGAAGAAATACAGACATTAGTAAGATCAGACGGTGTTGTCATGACAGAAATCGAAGAAAAAGCTGAAGAGCTGAGTAAATTCTTTGCAAGCATATATATAAACCCTGAAGCACTCACTAACGTAAACAATACAGGAAACACCCTAAGTGATAGGACTTATTCTACATATTCAATGTGGGATTTAAAGATAGAAAAGGATCTTAAAAATTCAAAATAACAAATCTCGTGGTCCAGACAGTATACGTGGGGAAGTTGTTAAAATCAGAGGGATTGATATAGTGCCATATCTATGGAGGATATTCACAATGATGCTAAATAACAGTGATTTACCAAATGATTGGAAAGCAGCGACTGTGAATCCAATACATAAGGGCGGCAATAGAATGTCACTAAATAATTATAGGCCAATCAGCTTAACAAGCATAGTGAGTAAACTACTGGAAAGGATTATAATATACCACATTAGGAGTTTTTGGATAAAGAAAGAATGGTTAAGTGAGTGCCAGCATGGTTTAAGAAAAGGATACTCACAGACGCTTGGACTCAACCAAGACTTAATAGGAGCTTTTGATTGTAGAGAACAAGTAGATGCTATCGTCATTGACTTTGCAAAAGCTTTCAATGTTGTAAGTCATGAATTACTCCAAAAAAAGTAGGTGAAATAGGTTTTGACCCAAGAATTGCGAAAGATTAAAATAGGAGACAGCCTAACAAAAGCAATACAGGTTACATCGGGAGTTCCTCAGGGAAGTGTGATGGAAACCTATTATTTGTAATCTATATAAATGACATACCGAAGAAACTTCAAGTTTAATTGTTTGCTGACGACTGTATTATCTACAGGGTAGTGAAAAACAAAATACAAAATGACCAGAATAAACTAAATGCATGAGTAATGCAGAATAGATTGAAAATTAACTCCATGAAAAGTAAACTAATAAACTTGAATAGAAATAAAATAAATTATGCATACCACATTGAGGAGGAATACATGCCAATTGATAAAACAGAAACCTAGGATTAACATTTAATAGAGATCTAAAATGGAATGAACAGATTGAAAGCGTCATTTCTAGAGCAAATAGAAACTTACACTTCATCTTCAGGACCCTTAAAAACTAACAGAAAAGTGAAGGAAAAAGCTTATTTGGCATTAAATAGGCTCACATTGGAATACAGCCAGGATATGGGACCCACATCAGGCTGTGTTACAGGATAAGATCGAGCAGATTCAAAGGAAAGCAGCTAGATTCGTGTTAGGCAAATATAGTGGGAAAGAGAGTGTAACGAAAATGCCGAGTTAGGTTAGGAGAGTTTACAAGAGAAAAGAACGTTAAACAGACATGGCAACATGTTTAGTTTTTACCAGAATTCCAGCTTTTAAGAATAGGATTTACAGTCCAACTTATTTCAGTAGACAGGACCACAAATATAAAATTAGTTACCTGACACAAAAAACAAACGTTTGCAAATTAGCTTTTCTGAATAGGGTCATAGAGAAATGGAATGATTTATCTGAAGAAGTTTTTGAGCCTTTCCTTCACAATAAAAATAATTTCTTAAATAAAGTAAAACATTGTCAACAATTTGTAAAGATGGTAAAATAATGTTGTTAAAAATTTTAAGATTCCAGTAAAACAATAATGTATAATATCTTAAGTGCATATGTATATCGTCTTAATGTAAATGACATAATTGTAACTCAATTATGTCTAAACCCCTGTATATATAGCAAGGACAAAAGACAACAGAGTTGGGAGGAAGTAGTAGAATTGCTTGGTAGGGTGAGGTATGGTGGGGACTTCGAGGGTTCCATGACTGCTACGGTAGCTGAGAAGGCATACCTTGAACCTTGAAAACTCTCAACTCAGGAATCTAATAGTTCTTTTGTGGTTAAAATTTGTCTATGTGTTATTTAAGATATTTGCACAAATATTGCTTATATACCCTTATTGCTGTATTGACCTTGCCACCAGGCCTAGAGCCAAATTGCATTGTATATTTTTAATAATAATATTCAAGAAATTCTATGTGCTTCAGCATCTTCTGTATATCATATTATTTTCATAAAGTCAGTCTACCCTCCATCAATTTTAGAAGCATCTTTCGAGAGAGAGAAAAGTGCGTAGGGTGTAATTGAGTATAAGTAACCGAGTTATTGGTGACAATTACTTTTTGAATATTTTTTACTTGTAATTGTTGCTTTAAAAAAATCTAATTAATACTTGTAATATACTTTAATTGCAGACAAGTAATTGTTACATTTCAATAATCATTACTTGTTATTCTTATTATTTATTTTTTTTTGAAAAGGTACTGATTCAATATATCTATCGACATGATTCAAAATCGGCATGCAGCGTGATGTCAGCCAATGGTAGCACGATAAATTCACTTGATATCTAATTCGACCAGAAATGCTGGCATCGATTATTAACAGTTAGATATTTTTTTCAAGCATCCTTTGTTGAGCAATTACAGGTAGACAAGTAATATAATGGCATTGCATTTAAAGTTTTGAAATAACGTAAATATAATAAAGGGAATTTAAAAAATATATTTTGTACACTTACAACCGGCAATGGCATAATGAAGCAGCGTTAGTTCTCTGACGAATTCCCTGGTTGAGGATTGTCACGTTTTTTAAAGAAAGCATGCAGTGTGGACTGTCATGATTTCTTCTTTCTTTCTATCAAAATTTCATGATAAGGCCTCATAGATGCCATAACGCTCCTCTTCGCTGTAGCATTCCGCTCCCAGTCGTGGTCAATCTCGCAGAGCTCATCAGTGGGTTTATCTACGTCTGAGAGGATGCACTGGAGATCGCTTGTCTTTATTTCATGTAGAGGAAGTTCTTCTTCCTCTCTTTCCTCCTCTTCCTTTTGGCCCAGTTGTGCGGCCAATTCTTCTAAGTCTTCATTGGAAAGAGGCTGCCCATGGCTTTCCAAAAGTTGTTACATCTTCATCTGTCACTTCGTCCAAGCCCACCTCTTGTGCTAGTCTTCTTACGTCATCTATGACATTCTCCACTGGTTGGAATCCTGCAAAGGAAACAAATTTTGGCAGAAGTTTGCCCCACACTCCATTCAAACAATTCACTGATACTTCCTCCCAGGCTGCATTGATGCTATTAATGCCCCTAAAAATGTCGAATGTGGGCCAATAATCCTTTACGGTTTTGTCTGAATTTTCCAAAACTCGCAGCATTTCTTTGAAGGTGTTTTGGAGATAATAGGCTTTAAAGGTCGCTATTACACCTTGGTCCATTGGTTGCAAAACTGACGTGGTGTTAGGAGGCAGGAAAACGACTTTGACATCCAGAGGTGTTCTGACTTCGGCTAGGTTTGTCGGATGGCCAGGGGCATTGTCCAAGAGAAGAAGGGCTTTGGTTGGCAAGTCATTCTCATGACAAAAACGGAGCACAGTTGGGCAAAAATAGTTGACTTACCAATCCAAGAAGACTTCTTGTGTCACCCAAGCCTTTCTATTTGACTTCCAGTAGACTGGCAACATGGCTTTGTTGAGACCTTTGAAAGTGCAAGGCGTCTCCGAATGGCACACCAACATTGGCCTTAATTTTAAAGTGCAAGGGACATTGGCACCCAGCAAAAGCGTTAGCCTGCCTTTTGCAGCCTTAAAACCTGATGCTGACTTCTCTTCACGGGCGATGAAAGTTCGTGAAGGCAGTTTCTTCCAATACAGACCTGTCTCATCAACATTAAAAATGAGATCAGGAGGATAATCACCCTCCTCCACAATGGTCTGAAACTCTGCAGGATACGCTGCATCTGCACTTGCTGCTTCGATACTTATTTTCACACTGTGGCACTTAGTGCGAGATTTGAATCGCATAAACCAGCCCTTGTTTCCTAAGAATGTCTCTTTACTAACCTCTTATCTTAAGTTCCTCAAAAATTGACTTCGCCATATCTGTGATAGCAATTTGAGTCAAGGGAATGTTTTTTTGATTCATGTCATCCACCGATAGCGACAGTAATTTCTCCATTTTTTCTAAAAGTTTACTTCTGCTATAACTCACTTGTGTTGCACTTATTCTCATAGCCTGTTGCATTGTCTGTTTTATATTATCTGAATTTTTCATTATGTTAGTCACAGTGGAAGGAGGCAAATTCATACTTCTACACACATTAGGATGGGTATCACCACCTTCTGTTCTACGAATTATGTCCGTCTTATCTTCTAACGTAATAGACCTACATAACTTTTTAGCAACACATTCACTTCCACTTGTTTTCACTGCACTGCTCTTACCAAACATGGTGGTGCTTATTTTATTAATTTAATCCAAAATTTATAAATATATTAACACAGTTGCTACTACAGAATAATGGTCAAACAACAACTCAAACACGTTAGCTCTCAGTTTTCAGCACATTCAATGCGTGAACAAAAAGTGAACTGAGTGCATTTTATCTTGCCTTTACATCTTACCCAGCTTCCACTCCTTTCCATGCCAAACATCCAAATGGGAAAACCCTCTTGAGGAGCGAGTGGAAAGGGAAAAAAAACAAACCTTTGTAATGGGTTCGGTCCTTACTCCTTATCTAGGCAGGAGGGAAATGACTCACTGTGAGGAGTGACTAATGCTCACGTGACTGTCATGGAATGGTGTCGGTTTTTGAGGAGATTATCTCACAATTATAGCAATGAGTGGGTGTGTGTGATCAATGTGTACAGTCGTCTCTGCTATTATGCGATAGTTGCCTTCATGTAAGATGCCGATCTATAGAAAATCGCGTAGTAAAAATAACCTCAGGACCTCCGCAGAGATTAAATTTGTCCTTTGATAGGTTAAAGCGCCGGGAATGAAATCGCATAAGAGCAAACTCGCATATGTAAAAGTTTACACTTTACAAGCAGCTTTTGCCGATTAATCGATCTCATTAGAGCAAATTCGCAGAGATGACTGAATTTATAATTTTTATTCAAAATCAGCGATGTAAGAATTACGATTTAGTATAAGAAGCAATACGAGAAAATTGTAAAACGTTTTAAATAATAGTAAATATATTTTTTTCACTTTTTGACCTCCTGGTTTCAAAATCGACGTTATTCTGAATCGGTGCGAATCAAGGGCTACCTGTACTTATTGGTAATGGAAATGTGCAAAGAAGAGGTCCTTACACCTTAGACGATTGGTTTAATATGCAGCTTTTCTGCAAGATGAATAGCAAAATTTAAGATTCATGGATTCATGTACTGTTGCAAATATTTTGTTGTAAAAATTAAATCTATGATTAAATATTTGTTTTTCTTCTTAACAAGCTACTATTTTTTATTATAGATTAATGATATTTTATTTTTTCTGACAATAATATGATAATAAGTTAAAATCTGTTGATATCAAAAAAGGTCCAGGTTCTGACCACATTCCTCCATGTTTGATTAAAGAATGTTCTAGTGTATTATGTTTTCCACTACTCATACTTTTTAATCTGTCAATTTCTTCAGGTGTATTTCCAAGCTATTGGAAAATAAGTCACATCGTTCCAATTTATAAAAAGGCAAAAAATCTGAAATTACTAATTATCGACCTGTGTATATTCAATCATGTCTTTCTAAATTGTTCGAAAGCTTAGTTCTTGATATGGTAACTCCACTTTTAAAAAACATCATTGATCAACAACATGGCTTTATGGCAAATTGCTCTACTGTCACCAATTTATCAGTTTTTGAGGAAAATATTTATAGTGCTTTAAATAATAACTTGCAAGTCGATGCTGTTTATATGGATTTTAGGCTTTTGATACAGTGGACCATGGCTTGTTGATTAATAAATTAGAAACTGTAGGCATCAGTGATACTATGTTGTCTTGGCTACATAGTTATTTAGTTGGTAGACATCAATATGTTAAAGTTAAATCCTTTTCTTCATATACATTTGACATGACATCAGGAGTCCCCCAGGGTTCCCATTTGGGGCCATTATTATTTAATATTTTTGTTAATGATATAGTTGATTATGTGCAAAACGTAAATATACTTCTCTTTGCAGATGACTTAAAAATTTATAAAACAGTGCATTCCTCTAGTGATTATGATATTTTACATTTGGTTGTGAATAACTTATTCAGATGGTGTACTGACAACAAAATGCAGTAGAATATCTCTAAATGTAATGTCATGACCTTTCATAAATGCAAATATCCTGTTTTAGAACTTAATTTTATAAATGATACAGCACTTAATAGAGTTAACGAAATTAGGGATTTGGGTATGTGTTTTGAGTCTTTATTTATGTTTTGTAGCCATATTAATTCTGTAAAGAAGGGATTACAAATGCTTGGATATATTTCAAGGAATATTAGCATGTTCCGAAATGTCACTTCTTTAAAGATACTGTATTGCTCCCTGGTAAGACCCCATTTAGAATATGCTTCACCTGTGTGGTCACCATATTACCAAAGCCATTCTCACTCAATTGAGAAAGGAAAGGAACTCCAGAAAATGATAAATAAACGTAATAATATGTAGAAAATTTGGAATGGAAATAAATGCAGAAAATTCGTTGGTTACGTGAATATTGGATGAAGAAGAAAACTTGACCATAAGTATTGATGGAAAGCCATTACAACAAGTTTCAGAATAGCTAAAGCAAATGCTGCTTTCAGAAGAAAGAAATTCCTACTAATAGGAAATATATAGAAGGATATCCACAAGAAGTTGATAAAATGCTGAGTGGAGTATAGCTTTGTATGAGGCAGAAATGTGGACACTAAGGAAAACTGATATAAAATACTTGGAAAGTTTCAAAACGAGGAAGTATTAAGAAGTGAATGATTATAGAGGTTATAAGAAAGAGGAAGGTGAACTGGATCGGAAAATACCTTAGGAGAGAGAGCATCATTAAAGACGTGTTAGAAGGAAAACTGGGAGGAAAGACAGATAGAGGCAGGAAAAGGGTTTCAGCTGATAGAGAAAGAGAGATATCAAGACAGGAAGAAGAGTGTGAAAAACGGGAGTATGTGGAGGATCAGGTTTAACTAAAAAAATCACGGACCTGTCTAAGGGCAAGACTTCCTATGTTGATGATGTATTTTATATACTGTATTTACTCGCATATAAGCCGCAATCAGGGGTTTTTCAACATCGAAAATGGAAAAAAGTTTTTAGAAAATCAATTATCCTTTCTCAGCTGACTTTGCCCGTATCCAACTCAAGAAATCCATAGTTTTACTCCTATTCTTCCCACCTGCTTCTAACAAGTAAGCAAACGAAGAAAAATAAAGCAGAAAAAAATACCATACCGCATTCCCCTGAATATAACGCGATGTTTTTTTCCGAAAAATGAAATTTTTAAAGTAGCTCCTGCGTTATATTTGAGTACTAGTGATTTTAAAAGATCGTAAAATTGTGTTTTGAAAAATCACCATACATTCCGCATGTCTGTTTACGATATACATGATACTTGTTACATTGCAGACACATTAGGCGTGTTACATTCGAGGTGAGAATAGATCGAGTTCAGTCAGCAGCTGACCCCCCGGTAATTTATACCGTATCACCGTAAAAATACCGTATTTACTCGGTAACAAAAAAATTTGTGAATGCTGGTGTTTGTGCTGAAGTTGCAATGAGTTGAATCTAACCAATCAAATATCTCGAGACTTCATTGTAATCTCCGCAAGAGTGTAGAAGTAATAATCAGGCAGGGCGGCCACCTTAAACATTGCGAAAAGATACTATGTATTGAAAATATCGCTCCGATGTTGATTCTGTCCATACTGCATTCTAGAGGAAATCAGGAGATCTATTCAACGACTTCTAACCAAAACTAACATACAAGTGGAAATTGAAATATTATTTTCAGAATACCTTATTTTGAATTTTTTTCTTCATATTTGCGTATAAGCCATACCTTCATTTTTCGAGTCAAAATTTTCGAAAAAAAGTGTGGCTAATACGCGAGTAAATACAGTATTATCAACATGTTAATTAATTACTACTGTTATATTTTTTATCCACTCAATGAGATCAGAAATGCAGCATAGCATTTAACTCGAAGAGTATAAAATTACCTTCACTTCCTAGCAGCCCCAAGGTTGGCTCTGAGGGCCACTATCTAAGATATAATAAAATATCATAGTATTGTTTTTTTAGGTATTGAAATATATTTAAAGATGTTATAGCAATATAAATATACAATTTTCATATTTAAACTAGTATTATACTGTCTTAACATACTATATAGGCAGAAATATTCACAAAACTTTTTCACATTTTTCCTCACTATGTTTGCATGCTCATTCATATTACAATTAGAGTGCAAACTACTCTCAAATTTACAGAAATAATAGCAGATTAACAACAAAGACATTTTACTCTGAGTTATCTGACACATTAGATTTAATATTGGCCACCTATTTGTCACAGCACAAGGCCATTGCCAAAAATAATTGTACAAACTAGGAATATGTGATAGATACTGATTGAAAACTATGCTTGCTTGCTTTTAACAAGTCTATACACAACGTAATTTTCTGTTAAAATTTCCATGAATTTTACTAGAGAGAAATATAGGAAAAGTTGTAAGTCTTGGAGGCCCCCATCTTGGTACTTAGTTTAATCAGTTTTTTACTCTAGTTTTGCTTGTACAGTATGTGTACTTATTATGTCTGTGGGTGAAATTAAAAAGACAATTATCATGTTACAAAGGTGTTGAAATTACATATTATGCACGATCGCATAAAGCTGAAACTAAGTTTAGACATTTTTAGAAGGAGAAAAATTCTATACTTGACCGGGAAATGAACCCGGGTCTTCCCACTTAGCTGGATAGGTGCTTTAACCAACTAAGCTATCAAGCCAGCCTGATTCTCCTTTTTTGATTTGGGGTATTTACGGTGAAGAAGGGCTAACTAAGTAGTAAACCTCCAACACAAATGTCCTCATAGAGGCATCGTGGAAAAAAACCCCTTACTTTAAATCAAGAAAGAGAGATGACTTCAAATAACAATTTACAAAGGTTGAAATTACATATTATGTATGATCGCATAAAGCTGAAACTAAGTTTAGACATTTATTTAGAAGAAGAAAAATGTCTAAACAAGTATCATTGCTATCATTGCAAATAAAAGAACTGCAATTGTTAAAATAAATGCCCAACACTATCATTTATAAGATAATTATTATTTAAATTATATTGTTTTCAATTTACAAATTTTATAATATTTTGAAACTAATGATTTCAATGTAATGGGGCCTCTGTGCTGTTTTTGAAACTAAATAAATAAAAGTATATCTAAGAAAATCTGTCCCAAAAAGAATTTTAGGAAATTTTTAAAAACAAAAAAGTTTAATTAAAATTACCAGGAAAAGTGATAACACATACAAATTTGTAAGAAAATGTGATTTAAAGCAGGAATGTCAAGATAATTACCGTATTTACCCAAATCCAAGACAAGGTTTTTTTCCAAATTTCAGCTTGCGAAAATTGGGACATCTTAAATTCGAGTATGAAGTCTTATACCATCAATATATTGCAGTCAATTGATTGCACGCCAATTCATCATGCTTTAATTCGTGGTGCATCAATTCACCACAAGACAAATCGTCGCACGTCGCATGACAAACTCGTCATGAGACAAATTGGAAGGCGAGACATCATGACTGGTGTATGGCAGGGGAATACACTTGTTAGGATGGAAGTCATCTCCTCCCATACACCATCAAATGTTTCATGCATAACTTGCCAAGAGAATTACGATTCATTCTGGTATTATCAAAATATAAAGAAAAATTTGCTATAGAAAAGTGCCTCCCCCTGCTGTTCATGTCTCATGGTGTCTTGCAACGAATTTTTCATATGACGAATTGTGGCATGACAAACTGACCATGACGAATGGATGCACGATGAACTGACTGTGATGAGTTGTCATAGAACCATAGGAAGTATGGTAATGCATTTAATCGATGTTTTTTAAACAAATGAAATGATAAAATAATTGTATCTACTGAAATTTTTCATTGCAAACTTAAGATCCAGATTTCAATTAATACAATATTAATTTTTAAAATGCATTTAAAAATTACTTTTTTAAACAAAAATTTGTAATGAATGGACTGTTATACTTATACTGAATACATGTGTTCGAAATATACACCAAATACAGTCAGTGAGAAATTAAGTCAAAATCATTTTTCTGTTTTGACAGTCTGTGAAAAGGGGTGTTGTCTTAGATTCAGGGTGGTCTTGGATTCAGGTAAATATTGTAATAATGAAAGAGAATCAATTAGAAGAATTAAGAAATTACTTTTGGCATTAAAGAAATTTCCAGATTTAATTGTTTTAGATTAAATTTTTTTTAACAGATGAATAAAGCAACTTAACATAATTCTATTCTGCACATCATTCAAAAGTTATTTTTTTCAGTGTATCTTACACTTGGGGTTCCTTGGATGTGCTAAATTCATAGACTCTACTATCAATTCATAGAGATGAGTATTTCTCTTTTCATGGTCCCTCAACCATTCATTCTGCTGCTGAGTTTCTACATCAAGCTCTTCCTTGATTGGTGGTCTTCTGGCACTTCGTGGCAGCAGTGGCCGCTTTACTCCAGGTGTATGAACAAGAAAGGCTCGGTCCAAAATTACAAAACGGTAACCCAACAAACACATCTGATGCATCTAAAAAATGTAAAATGAAATATGAAATTTAAAAAAATATATGGTAAGAAGCTGTTAAGAATTGTTGTATTCTGGGAAGAATTATTGTCTTTTACTTCAATTGAAATGAAAGCACAAGATGGGATTACAGCCAAATTTGATTGACGTTGATTCTACAAATAAATTACACATCAGACCATATTTAATATTAGGTACAAGCGGAATAAACAAATTTCATCAAAAAAATTTGGTAATACAGTGGTGCAGCCAAGGGAGAGACCTTTGCCCCCTTTATTCCAATACTGCAAATAATTTGAGCTGCAACTGCCCGGATCACCATAATTTTGAGGGTGTTTAAAGGTTAATCCATTTTTATATAACTTAGGTATATTGCTGAATCAGTCAAAAACGACTGGCTTCAGCCCACTCTCAAACTTTTGAGTTACTTTGTATTGTAATTAGACAGATCTGAACAAACTGCTTAAAAAGGAGTGAAACAGGATAGAAGGAATGACAGGAAAAGAGAGCAGTGCAATTGAGGAAGAAGAGCATGTGCATCTGGGAAATGAGAGCTGAGCGCAACTATTTTGGAGGAAGCAGAGACAGCAAGGATGAGCCACATTACTGGATGACCATGACCACCACTACCCAATCATACCACGTAAATGTATTTACATAAAGCCCTTTAATTTTAATACATGTCCTTTCAGAGTGAATTAAGGCTTGCGAAAGCCTCTCTCTTTATCAATGTCTCAAGAACACTACAAGGACTTGATACTAATCAGGTGGTGGATACATAGCGATACTTAGTGGCAAGCATCTGTGTCACATTACAGTATCATTGCCTGGGCAACAAAATACTTTTGATCAGGCCGTGCTCTCACCAAAAGAGTCCATAAACTTCGTTTTAGACAATTGCAGTACCTCATTTATATTCATACTATTGGAGCATCTTGTGCAATCTTCTTTATCACATGATTTCTCCATACTTGTAATATTTCTAAAAATTCCAAATAAGAAAAATGGTTTAATAATTTTGAAACATAAGCATAAGCTGTAATGTTGGGAATAATTTTGAAACGAGAAAAAAGTCTGCTATGACCGGGAATCGAACCCGGGTCTTCCACTTGCCGGGCGGATATTCTATCACTGAAATATCGTAGCAGATCAATTTTCTCGTTTCTGAATGTGGATGTTTTCTTGGTTGGGACGGAACTAGCCAAGCTAGTACCAAACTGCCCCAACGGATGTCCTCAAAGAGATACATCGAATAAAACTCCTCCCTCTCAAATGGTGAGATTGCCAAGCAAGAAATTGAATCTGTGAGGCGAGTGCATTTTTTGTAATCGGTTGCTCTCTATAATCTAATTTTGGAACCTCCTGTGACCTAGTATCTTCAAATGGCTATAGATGGAGTATTTGGGTATAGCTTGTAGTGTTTCAAAACGATCAGTTGAGTGGCAGAAGTGACGTTATTTTTATCAATTTTTTGTTTTCTTGTAATATTTTTAGCTAAAATGTATTTATATACCCTTAAAAACATATAATTGCAATTAGTTTTGTATTTTTAAGATAATAAATTTGTATTAAAAAAATACTGGATCGACTACTTTCTTTTCTTGTGGTACTGTTTTCATATATTTAAATGGTTAGGTTTGGCCATTTTTTGTACAAAAAAAGGAAACTATTTAGCAATTAGATGTTAAACAAAGGAATCACTGAGATAGGGGATGAGAAGATGAAGTACTCTGTGAGATGAGGCATCAGTATTAGCGTGTGTGGCAATTTTTCTCTCCCCCCTTTTCTTATCACACTTATCCGATAGCACTTAACGAATGGCAACATACGAACATGCATGTTCAAAATGCTCGTTCGAATAATGCCACTATTGTATATCGCCGTTATTCGTATTATCACTGGACATAATGGCCTCGCCCTCACTACGCCATGCCCTAGGACGACACGCCCTGCAAGTACCTGCTCGCCTTACATACCCTAAGTACCCCTCACCTTCCTAACCTTTCCACTTTCCTTCAGTTATGTAAGGACAACAAAGAAGTAACCAATAAACGGTTACTAAACCACCATTTCAAAAGGCCTGCCTGACATCATTCCCCTCCTCTCCACTGAAAGTTCCCCCTCCAGCATCACGTGATCTCCTAGTCCGACAAGCAGAGGCCAGGAGTGAAGACCTTCGGCCTGCTGACAAGTTGTAACTTTGATTCACCTGAGTATGAGCATATCGCTGACTTCGTTCTTCAAGTGGGGAGTGATATACCAAGCAGCTGAAGACACTGTTCTGTGTTAGAATGGACATTGTTATACCAGCAGCTTGAAGAGATTATAATATAATTATATCTGGTGTAATATAACTAACTTTGACCAAGAGACAGGTTTCCGTCTCGAATTGTCTATCATAGTTAAATTTGTATTTGCTTATTATGTTTATAATGTAAAATTCTGTTGTATAGAACATAGTGTATGGTTCTAATTTCATAAGACCTTTAGCATATAGCATATCAGTTGAAGTTCTTGCATGAAAATTTTGGTTCGCCATCGGTAGTTAAGGGTAAAGGAACTACGAGAAACATTCAAAGACCTTACAAAGAACAGACATAAACTAATACCATAGCCTTCTGATATTGGATAAAGCCACAAAGCTCCAAAGGAACATTCCTAACTAAGCGCCAAGTGTTTACAAAAGTTGCCTAGAGGTGGTGTGGTGGTGGCAGCTAAAAAATATAATTTTTAAAATATCTCTTAAAAATGCATTATATGGGAAAATGTTTCAAACATACATTGTAGAAAATTAAATTTTCTACAATTCCTACTTTTTTACAGCGATCAAGTATTAAAGCAAATATTTGAAAAAAACAGATGTGACAAGAGTAAACACCAACTTCTGGTTGATCAATTTTTACTAGGGATGGGCAAAAGTGTTATTTAGCGATATCTTGTTGCGGTGAAGAGTTCCCTGGTTTACAGCCAGGTGAATATGGTGGTGATATTTTCCCAGGATAATACGGGAATCAATTGAGATTTTAAAACAGCCAATCAACTTCAATAGAGAGGATGGATACATTCTCTCTAACACATGGAAGAGGGTGTTCCAGCAGCAAATGGAAGCCAACAATGGAACAGCCAATCACAACACACCTCACCCGACCGACGTGGGTATAAATAACGGCTGTATTTCTGCGAACGATCAGACCTGAAGATGCCACCTGGAATGGAGGCGAAACAGTCATCACTAGAAGAAACAACACGTGGTAGAATCCCGAAAGCCTTGGAAGGAGTATGAAAACACCGCGGAAGCCTTCGTATTAATTTTAAGCTGTAAAGTTATCTGGTAGTCTTGGGGCTCAAAACCTTCAAAATCAAACTCAACATCAGTCAGCTGTTTATAAGTTTTGTGATTTTCAGCTCCTTATATGCACTTGCTAAGTTAAACATTTCAGACTTGATGTTATAGTTTTCAATGTTTGCTATAGTCCTTTTTCCCCTAGTGTCTTCAACTTTATCATCACTGGTTTCCAGAACAACCATGACTTCATCTAGATATTTTCTGCAATAAAGTCTCTTGCAGGCAGCTATGATCCATTGGCTGAATTAAAGCAGTGGTGTTTGGCGGCAAAGCAATGCTTTTAATTCTTCCATCTCTGATACATAGGTTTTCAATGTTGCCATGGGCTGGAGCATTATCAGGAATCAATCAAGCTCTAACTTCATCCTCTGGAATATTCAACACTTTTGGTTGATGATTTTTAACAGCAGGATCAAAATGGTTATGAAACCAGTCTGTTGCTATATCTCCCGCAAACCATGCATTAGTATTGCTGTAATAATGAACAGGAAGATCATCCATTATGTCCTTAAGTACACTGGGCACCTGGCTTCTCCAGCAATGACTGGTTTCAGTCTGTGGCTGCCATCAGCATTAGCACATAAAAGAAGTGAGATCCTGTCTTTGCTGATTTTTCTACCAGGTGTAGATTTTTTGTTTTTCATAGCTTGTGTATTTTTGGGTAATGACCTCCAAAACAGACCTGTCTCATCTGCATTATATAGCTGGGATAAAATTAATCCTGATTTTGATATGATATCATTCAAATCTTTCCGGAATGGTTCAACATCTACTGTTTCAGAACTTTACAACTCTCCATAAATTCTCTTGTTTGTGATGCTGTGCCTCCTGCAGAATCGCCATAATCAACCACTACCAGCAGCGAAGTTTTTTATGCTGTATACAATTACTTATTTTAATTGTTTAATGAGGGATTTAAAGATGACAATGACATTGTTACTTTTCATAAATGAATGCATACAGACAGTACTACATTAGTCACTTTGCAGTTGCCAGTAAGTGAATTTTGTAAAGACCTTGCTGACATGGTTGACGAGTTTTGCCAACATCACTTCATTGCAAAGGCACAATCGTCATATTTAAAACAATGCAAAGAAAATCTCTCTGACTCTGAAGTCCTGGTGCTTTTAGATTTGCAGAAAACTACAGTTTTGTAATTCAGGATGAGGTGCAAGGATACCACTGGGATAATTCACAGGCTACATTACATCCATTTGTGGTGTATTATAAAAGTCACGATGCCAGAAAGTGCCTCTGTTTATGCTGCATCTCTGATCACCTATAGCACAACACAACTACTGTGCATTTATTTATCAAGAATTTTATGTCTGAGCTCAAAATGTTACTCCCAGAGAAGCTTATTGACAAAATAATTTACTTCAGTGATGGGGCAGCATCCCAGTATAAGAACTACAAGAATATGATAAATGTGTTTGCATGAACAAGATTTTGCTATTAAGGCTGAATGGCATTTTTTTGCTACCTCGCATGGTAAAAGTCCATGTGATAGAATTGGAGGAACAACAAAACACCTAGCTACTAGAGTAAGTCTACAAGCAACATCGACATGCAGCTGTATACTTGTACTGCAAGATTTATTCAGATGGGCACATGAAAACATAAAGGGCATCACTTTCTTCCTTGTTCCCTCATATGAGATTGTTTCTCATGAAGCAATGATAGAGGAACGATACAGCAGTGTCAAGACAATACCAGGGGCATGATCATACCATGCATTTTTGTTTACTTCAGATAATCCAATTTTTATGAAAAGACCATCTGATCCATTTGGTACTCCTGTCTCTGTGTGTATAGGCATGGACACTGCTCTTCAAAAACTACAACCTGGCCAGTATATTGTATTTATGTATGATGGAAAATGGTATATAGGACTCATATTAAAGCGATCAGATAAGAAAAATGATGTTGAAGTAAGTTGTATGTCACCCTCAGAATCTCAACTACTGTCATGGCCCAGCAAGAAGGACACAGTTTGGATTCCATTTATGAACGTCATCTGTACAGTGAAAGCCCTATCACTGCAAACTAGAACAGGACTGCTACAAAAAGATTTTATTGCTTATATCAAAGTGAGCTAAATGTTACATTAAATGGTAAATCTCCCAACGTGTTATTTCTATAAATTACTTTGGATTCCGAATTTTGAAAACCCTTAAGATATCTTGGATGCCCTTACAGGAGTGCCTACATTTGTTTCATTGTTTGGAAGTAAGGGATTGAGTTAGGATTTTGAAATTCATACCACATTTACCCTTTATAAGTGTGAACATTTCTACAAAAACTCAGCTTAATATTTTACTGACCACGTTACTAAACACTTGACTGAAAATAAGTTAAATTTGCAACTTTTCACTCCGGCTAACTTTAGATAGTAAGTCTTAGAAAAAGTCTGAATTCTTTACTATTCTTTGTATGATACTACTTCATTCTTGCAAACTGTGAACATTCAAAAAACTTAATTTTTTGAGTAGCAGTAAAAAATGCCCATTTCATGAGCATTTATCAGAAAAAGTAAAAGCCTTGACCCAATTATGAGGGTGTATTTCAAAACAGGAGCCTCAACACTTTTAGTGTATGAAATTTGGTTACTCTGGCTTACTTAGTACTTCAGTTATGAGACTTTGAAAATGCAGGAAAAATTTGCAGCTGGAGAATTATGACATACACACCTTCATTCTGGATACCATTTCTCAGAACTGCTTAGAATTAGGACACTAATACTTGACAGACTTTCATGTCATGAATATATAGCTACATTTATGCAAAATATGATTAAAATCTGAGATGGTCATGTGTGAAAAAGATAAAAATTTGCTGATTTGGCATGGAATGACCTCATGGTTAAAGTGCTGTTGCCCTGGAGATCGCATTGGTTTATTTACGAGTTTAGATCTTGGTGTAAAGGGAGTTTTTTTTTAAGCACTTGCAGTATACAAGCAACAACCCATAAAGATAAATGGAGAATTTATGAGTCACTTGTGATTTTCTGATGACATCATACTGTTTGCAGGAAGTTCAGAAGAGCTCTGTGGAAGAACTGAGGAACTGGAGCAGGCAAGCCAAGAAGCTGGGCTTAAAATTGATTTTATTAAAACAAAGGTCAAGTCCTCAAATTTTGAGAGAGCAGAGCAGAACTCGAAGAAGTAACAAGTTACTTGGGTTAACTCATCACTACAAACACATCACTTGTTGAAGAGTGAAGATACCATGGAGTGCGTTCAGATGGAATGCAAGCATCTTAAAATCAAATATCCATCTTTCTAATTGTATGACCAATGTGTTCTGCCTGTTTTGACCTATAGATGCAAAACATGGTCCATGAATGCCAGTAAAGTCCAGCTCCTGCAAACAACACACAGGAGCATGGAGAGATTTATGCTTTTGATAGTATGATTTTTTTGTAAAATGTTAGATCATATGAATAATCTTTCAAAAGATTTTGCATTAATTTCAACCTGAACTTGAAAATAAATATATTTATGAAATGACTGTTATAATTTTTTAATTTTAAAGTGATGTTTATGAGTTCTTATTAGAAATTATCAAAGAAAAATAAGAGGATAATCTCCTTATGAAAAATGCCTTTTATTATTTGCCACCTTCAAAGTAAATTTCTGACTGTGCCACTGTTGTAATAGATACATTTGAAGTAAAATGAGACTTCTGCTGTTACTAGTACTAGTAAATGCATCATGGAGTTACTTTGGTCATATTGTACAGTTATTACAGAGATCAATACTTTTGGTATCACACTCATTATAGCAGTTACATTTTATTGATATAGGCATTTTTAAAGCAATCAATTCATATACAATGTCAATTTATCCATATAATTTGCTAAATTGTTGAAAAATTGTAATCATTCTAAAGGTAAATCATTAAATTTAATAAATAATGCATAAAATGTAATTGCAACAATAATGAAACATCTACAAGTACCTCACCTGGGTCATTTTGTCTTGTTGACCTTCCCACATAAGAACTTCACTGTATAGAGGATCTCTGTTAGTTCCAATGTAAATTGGTTCCCAGCGATGATAAGGAAATTCTCTTCGCACCATCACTAATGGCTGAAAGATAAATTAATATATTTTGTTTCTCAAGCATTAAAAAATTGCATGTCAAAAAGTTCTTCATCTTATGCTTACTTTAAATATATCTTCAAATGAATGAACTGCTAAAGCATATTTTTTTCAGCACCATTAATACTCTTTAGTCAATCTTCACTATAGTGATAACAATTATGACAGAATCTTCTCAGTACTATTTCTCTTTAACCTCATTAATGGGATCCAAAATTAATTCAAAATTGAAATGAAAACATCTGTGAGAAATGCTGGTATGAAAATAGATCTTGGAAAGTTTCATGCCTATTAATAGAATACAATTTAAAATGTGAAAATATAAAAATGAATTTTTATAACCAACTTTTATATAAATAATATCTTGATATGAATAAATACTATGACATAATTATGATAACCTTTCTACTTGCATGGGCATAAAAAGTTGCATAGCATCTACCAGCCATTGAATGTCATGGAAGTATTTTTATTCCAAGCTTCAACCTTTTTACAGTTAAGAGAATGCCAGATAGAAGTAGACAACTAAGTGGTAAATGTAGGAATGTTTGATATATAAGTAGTAAGAAGTTAGATTACATAATTTGAGTATCTTTTGTTTCATTAATGAAAATAATGACATCCATTTATATTGCATATAGGAATAAAGATATAAAGGTTTTAAGATAAATAAAAACTTACTCTTATTAATAACGAGTATAATTTTCCAACAAATATGACAGGTATGCGTGAATTAAGTATCAAGTTAAATTTGAAATAAAAATTAATGAAACCAAATCCCAAATGCACTAAAAAGTAAGCAATAAATATAAAATTCACATAATTGAGTGTTCCAGAGAGTAAAAAAGTTTTGGGTGAATAGAAATTGTATGACAAAGAATGACATTATGCTATAAAATCTTTATCCAAAATTATTTTTAATTTATGGAACATTAAATTTTGCCTCGCTATCCCTCTCTATCTCTCTCCTTTCTTTCTTCCTCTCGTTAAAGTCAATTATTTCTAATTTTAATTTGCAAAAGAGTAAAAGCATGTAAGTCAAAAAATTGATTTTAGTGTTATCTTATGGGAAATGGCACCCCCTCTTTACACCCCCACAAAAATCAAAATTCTAGCCCCAAGGTGCACATCTTCATGGTCCCATTAGTAAGTGTATAAAGTTCAAAGTATCTAAGTTTCTTGGGTTTTGAGATATGCTGTCCCCACACACGTTGCCTTTTATTAATATAGATTATGATAAATAAAACCTTACTACTATTAATAATAACATTTCTTCAAGAAACAGGAATGGTCGCATTAATGCAAATTCACAATGAAATAATATTTTTTTAATTCAAAAGTTTGTACCACTGCACCGATTTTCGTTCTTTCCTTAGAGACAATATTGGAAAAAAGCAATCCCTAAAATTTGCAATTTTAAGAATATTATACTTTTTCCAATATTTGGTACTAATGCCACATATTTCTGCTAAAATTTGCAAATAATAAACAAATATTCAATGTTTATGTATTTATGAATGCGCTATGAAGCTGAAATTTTTGATAAAGGTAGAATTCGTAAAATAACCAAATAGGGATTATAGAAATTCTGATACATTAATTTATGTGACTTAAAAATTCTTAAAATTTAAACAATTAGATTAAATGTATGACCTTTTTTTATTTAAGAGAGTGAAATTTTCATTCTAGAATGGCTGTCATTCAATTAGCCAGGTAGAAGGTACATGAAAATATAAACAAACAAACGCTGTACGGTATATGAATCAACACGCATGAAAATAAATAATTTCACATTCCAGTATTGAATTGAAGAAAGAAAATTTTTTTTCTTTTGGTCAATCTTTAAAAATGCCCACAGCCTACATGCAGTTTACTGAATAATAATAATCTTTAATTATTAACGTTGCAATCTATTAAGTATGACATTACTACAACTATAATTTCGATGCTTCATAAACAGCGCGAATTGGATAACGCAATTATTTTGGCTGGAATTTTCCCACGTCCCTCTTCTCCGACCTGTCTCACTGACCACCTCCTCTCTCCCCCCCGCTTTCTTGCCGCCTCGCGCCCCGCTACTCCGGCGCCTGCGGAGGGCCAAAATGAATACGATGATGTGGGCCATAACAACCATGGTGGCATCCATCGAGAAGTTCTCGGGCTTCGCCGAGACGATGAATGGCCTCCAGAACACCTTGGAGGCGCAGGCCATCGCTTACCGAGCGCCTCCCGCATCGGCCACCACGCACGCGCGCGCTACGTGCGACGCCATTGAAGACCAAGCTTACGAAGACTGCTTCTCTTTTCTCGTCCGCTCCAGTTTTTCCTCGTTTTCTTCATTCACGGATTATTTTTTCTGTGGGAGGTGGACCGAAATGGCATGCTCGATTTCCCTGAGTTTTTGCATATTGAGTCACCTGAAGCTTATAGGTAATAGTGTAGCCATTGCAATCTCAATATACGTAACGTTATTTATCCTAGATATGTATAAAATATTTATGGCATCTACACGAATTCTATTGTTCCGTGGCATTAATCGCGCTATTCAACGGGCTCATAAGGAATTAAAACATCGCAAACGCGCCGATATTGTAATCACTGTGAGCGGACATGTACTAAAGCGTAATAATGAAAATGCGTCCTCCTAATTCACGTCGCATATATCAACAAAATTTTCACAATAAATTATAAATAATGTATATTTTAATATTTTCGCGACATATGACTGCCAATTATTTCATTTTGTGGATGTGTTTGTATTGAGAACAGTAATAATCTTACGTTAATATCATAAGACGATAGCTGATTTTGGGGGTCATTTTTCTGAAAAAAGTGCGTCTTATAATCCGGAAAATACGGTAATTTCACCAAACCTCGGATATTACGGACTTAGGTTATAACGGATTTTTGCCGTGGCGAACCGTTATAACCGAAGTTAACTATATTTATCTAACAAATATAAAAGCCTACTTCTGTCCCTTTGTGGCTCCCTCTGTCATGCTATAAAAATGTGTATAGCTCGATAAAATCTAGAGATATATTTTTTAAATTCGCCAGGAATACTTAATTCGCATATTTTAAGGTGATGACGAAAAAAATCTGAAATATGGTTCGACTCCAAGGAAGAAATTTTCATTTCCCATAAGATAACACGCAAAAATCGACTTTTCGACGTACAGGCTTTATTCTTTACGAGACCTAAATTAGAAGGAATTAACCTACGATCTTCAGAACTGAACCATTTTAAAGAAATAAATATAAAGTTCCTTATTTTGTTCATCTTTTTTCGCCTACTGTTCAAAAGTTCTCAAGTTAAACGTTTAATTCACATATTTTGGGGAAAACTTTCCATTTTAACGGGATGTTGCCTTGCCAACCCATTACATTGTTAAACCTCAAAAAATAAAAAGTAAAGAAAATTGATGATTTTCCAAATTTAATTACAAAAATTAGACATGATATCAGTATGGAAAAATCTCTGTTGAGTAGTTTAGGGTATTGGCTTTATGTAACAAGTTGTAAAATGTATATAAAAATATTTTTATGATATTTAACTACATTTATGGAAATTTTCTTTGTATATGAAGTTAAGCGATTTGACAGCTGAACAATATGAAAATATTTAGACAAAATAAAAAAGGTTAGGAATTGATATTATCTATTATAGAACTTGGGACAAAAAATCAACAATTTACATAAAGTAGGTAATATTAAGAAGATTTTCACACAAAACAGCATTTCATAATAATATCTTAAGAATCAGACCCAATATACCATCTTCTCGATTTGTCTTTAGCTTCTTGTAGTATTCATGTTTGATAGGAGGTATGAATTTTAATAAGTCCATCATTTCTTTTCTATTTTCTTTTGTCACAGGTCTACCAGAAGCATACAGCAGGAGCTGTTCTATGTTTATGAAATTCAGTGGTCTTCCTGTTTTTGATTTTTTAATATTAATTAATTCGAAGTCAATGTCTTAATTAAAATTGTTTTTAAACTGTATTACATAGGGTTTTGTCCTTTCTACTTTGATCTATCCTATGTTGAACCAATTGACTGATAATCCCCCAGTTGTTTTTTTCTGTGTAGTGATAGTCTTCTAATGATTTTGTGGAATAAAAGTCTTCATGACTCATCTCAACTACATTAAACTGTTTTTTCTTCTTACATGTTCGAATAATTTCAATCCAATCATTTGGAGAAAAGATGTTCTGGATTTTCCTAGCATACGATTCAATAATACCAAAATCTAAGTCGTTAGGCAGATAACTATGTCCACTTGCTAAAAATTTCATTTCGATTGATTCTGCTTTAATTTCTGTACTTTGCACCAGTTTCAATAAGCTTAGAACTATTTTAATATTTCTATTCTGTCTGGTACATGAATCCGAGTACATTATTATCTGTTTATGGTTTTTAGCATGTATTTTAATGTTTTATTAAACAGAATGAAATTCCTTGAGACCCACGTGATCCTTCTGTTTCTGGCCAAACATACATGAAGCTTGTATCCCTGTTAAAGTCATGGCAGCTAAAATTGTACACATACAAATTTCGCTTGTAGTAAGCTACTGATGTAGTTTTCTAAATCAAAACTAAATACATAAATTTCATCTGGTGCTTTTTCTCGATCAGCGGCCATATTACTTCTAGCCTTTTCTGCTTTGCGCAGGTGCACTTCTTTGTCAATTATGGCCATTTGTTTATCTTTATCTTCCGCAAACTGGATTTTCATCTGCAACACATCACAATTCTGGCAAGTGTCTTTTGAGGGTGTTTTAAAATGCAAATTAAACTTTGTGGAAAATGTGTTATAATAATATTTTTCTTTGACTGGTTGTATATTTTCCTCATTACATTTAGCGACAAACGTTTCGTACATTTTCTTAATATTAAGATCTGGACTGAAATATCGTCGCCCTAGATTATGAGCTCTTGTATAGTGACTCGTAAATGTGGGAAATGAACTTATATGTTTTATAGAATAAAAGTCATCTAATTCACAGGTTCTTAAACTGTGGGTCGCAGCAAATATTGATAAACTTGAGTACATTAAATATTTATTATAGTATTGAAATTATTATACACAACAACCTTTCATTCTACATTTGTTTAGTTTATTGCAGAAATAAACGTCGTCAAGCATGATTACATGAATTATACTAGAGTATAAAAAACCTAACTTAACTAGTACTGCCAGGGGTTCCTAATAATTTCGTCTTATGAAAAGGGGTCGTGGATAAAAAATGTTTAAGAACCTGTGATCTAATTTATTACCTGGTATGTGGTGACCTTGATGTTCCATCACAAGTGAAACGTCATCTTTTGAACAGCAATGGTATATTCGTCCATCACTTATCTGAAATGTCTCCCTAAAATACTTTTTACAAACATGAACGTCTTGCTCGTCTCGATGAATGAAAAATATGAAAGAATGACATCTTGGATTCCTTGTACCATTATTAGGATGATGTCTTTTTATTGTAGTACCCATAATCCAATCTCGTAAAAAATATTTTGCTTTACTTCAGCAAGTTTATTGTTCTTGAGGGAGAAGTGGCTTCTGTATTTTAAAGGTTGTTTTAATTAGCCCCCGAGTCGATTTGTCCATATAATGATGTCATTTGCAACATGTGTTACTGGTAAAATATATCATAGCATAAAAAAGTTGAAATGTGTTTATTGAAAAACATACTGTATTTACTTGAATATTTACCCCTTTTTAGCAAACTATAAAAACAGAAAAGATTTTATAAACTAATTTCTCACGGAATTTTAATAGATACAATTATTTTAACTTAAGCTTCATTTGTTTAAAAAACATCAATTAAACGCATAACCATATTTCCTACGGTTATATGACAATTCATCAGGTTCAGTTCATTGCATGTCAATTCATTCAGGTTAGTTCATCACACGAAAAATTCGTCGCCCATCAATACATCTCATGACAAATTCATCGAGAGACAAACTGGAAGGCAACTGGTGTACAGCAGGAAAAGACTTTTCTGCAATGAAATTTTTCTTTATATTTCGATAATACCAGAATGAATTGCAATTCCTTTTTGTGAATTACTCAAGTGAGAAACATTGGATGATGTATGGCAGGGGGTGATTCCAACCCAACAAGTGTATCCCTCTGCCATACACCAGTCATGGTGTCTCATGACCAAATTTTCCTGTGAAGAAATTCTCTCGCAACGAGTTTGTCGAGTAATGAATTGACACATGACGAGTTTGTCATGTGATGAATTGACGTGCGACAAATTGACCGCAATGTATTCATATTCGAATTTAAGACAACCCTCGATTTTCGCAAGGTGAAATTTGGAACAAACGTCTTGGATTCGAGTAAATACTTTATCTTAATTTCAGCATATATATTTACTAGTAAAAGGTCTTCCAGAATGCAAACATTTCAAATCACTTTGTTTAGTCTTCACAGAATTTCCTCCAGCATTCACTTTTAAAGTGACTCTGATAAGCTCTTTTGTCGTCCAAGGATGAATTGAAGCACTCCATTAAAGATTGTTTTGTGAAAACACACACCAGCTGCATTCAGTGCAACCACATAAAAAAAAAGTTCCCAAAAGAACAACCATCACGTGATTGAATGGTATTTATATGAATAGTCGTTGTATGGGCAGAAGCATGATAGGCAATGCGTGCTTGTTTTCAACACAGTAAGGAGGTGACATTATCTAGCCTCCATTATGACTCAACGGCATGAGTGCATTCTAGCCATCCTGAAAATCGTATTTTAGTTTCCCTATCCCTTATATGATCAGTAAGGTATCAATTAAAACATTTATTCAGGTAGAGGACATTTACTACAAAAAGTCTGCAAAAGCATGTATCTATGACTTATAGTTTCTGAGGTAAAACTTATTAATTGTAATATAAAAATGGGGTAAATACAGCCCCTTAAAATGAGTTTTTCCAATATTGGATTTTTCTGTTTGGTTGAGACTAAAAACCTACAATCATGCCAAATTTCAATTCTCATCTGGATGTGCTTAAACATTAGTATTCTCCTATATGACAATAATGATGTATCATAAGTAAGAACCAGCCATATAGTATAGATTATTAATTATTCACACCAAGGTCTCACGTCCTTATTGCCTTAATCACTCACTCCCTTTTACTTCTGCTAGTAATTTCGCATAGCTCAGTCAGTTTCCATCATCTTTTCAACAGTTTGTATTAGCTGTGGCTCGACAGAGTGGTTATCCTTCTTTGGGCCTAATGGATTTCGCAGTTCGATAAAAACAATGAAATAAATGTTTTATTTATCTCTATTATGGTACATTTTCATTAATCATACAGTAACTGTTGCAAGAAATAATTTGTTTTCTGCATTTATTTTCTAGCAATATCAACTCATGAACTCGTGCTCACAGAAGAGTTCATGGCTCTCTATAAACTTTCCGGTAAATACTCATCATTCTCAATAGTTCATACGACTTCATTTTGCAGGGTTGGTATTATTTAGGTCCTTTTTCTCGTAACTACAGGTACTATTGTAAAATGTAGCCTTTTCTGATTTCGGGCTCCTTAAAATGAAGTCGTGCCATACTGTTTATTTTATGCTATTTCTATGTTAGTATAAGCTTTTATTGAGTCATTTAGGTTCTGATAACATTCATATTATATGTGGCACCATAAAACACAGTATATAACATTTTTTTATGTTTCAAGAGGTTTTGAACCCGAGGTTTTGGAACCAATTATATAGTATAACATGAATTTGTATAGGAAATATTGATTCATTTAATGTTGTTTTGTTCTACATTGCAATTATCGGAAATGAATTAATGATGTTAATCGAGGACACACTGTAATATCAGAGCCCTATGATTAATTACAACTAATGCAAAAAGGAGAAACCTCCTAATAACCATAAAAATAATAAAAAGGAAGTACACTCTGGGTTTAGGGGAAACTACTCCACACCAGGGACTTTTTCTCACACATGCACAAAACATAAAATCTTTTAGTGACCACATGAAACACTTTGATGACAGTGATATTGTCCATAACTTGTCACAAGAAACATTTACTAAACAAGAACTCAATCTCTTGAGCAAAGGACTTAACTTTTGTCTCTCTCACAACGAACTTCCTTTGGATAATGTGTTGAATCATCTATTAAAAACCTGAATGATGCTACCAAAAATCACATAAGGAACCTAATATAAAAACCAACGCTATAAATCACCTTCCTAGTCTCAATTTCAAACATCAAAAATTTTAAATTAAAATACTTTTTCTTTAAAAGCTGATAAAGATAATTGGAACAAGTGATTCAGATACATTGATGACATTTCCTTCGGTGTCAAGAATGGAGAACCATCTACATGTACATATAGCATCTAAAATCCAATAACGATTTTCAGTGTATGTTCCAAAACTGCCTCTAAAAAAAAAATTCAAGTGGAAGTAATCGTGCGCCAAATGAACTGACCCCATTATTCCTATGATCTATAGAAATAAAGTGTGAAAAATGCATTATTATGTATGAATTAAAAAATAATATTTACGCCTGAGGAAGGACATTAAAAATGTCTTGCATCGCAACAAAGTAGAGGGGAGAAGGGAGAGGTGGACAGAAGTGGGTTGACAGAAGATGGGGGTGGGAGATAGAGAGGAGGAGGTAGAGAGGAGGAGGTAGAGAGGAGGAGGTAGAGAGGAGGAGGTAGAGAGGAGGAGGTAGAGAGGAGGTAGAGAGGGAGAAGGCAGTGGCAGATCTTCATACTCTTGATGAACTAAAGGCAAGAATCAGAGATGTCAGTACGAGTATGTTTTATGAAATGCCATTGTGTCAGAAAGCATTCTGAGGAGAGCACATTTATGTATCCAGCATGGTGGTTGTCACTCTCAGCATTTTATCCGAGATATTTTTTAAATAAACATTTTTGAATATCTTCAAACATTAACCTTAGAACTACCAAGTGATTTTCATTAGAACGATTCTTTTACATTCTTCCTCATGTTTTCAAGATCACATTAATATTGCAGTAAGAATGTATTTACAGAAATAATAACAAAATGATTAGAAAAACGATTTAATCTGATTCATCAGACAACAGTTTAAACAAATAGCGCACTTCACACTGCTTTCCACACATATGGTGTCCTATAAGTTAGGCTACCCGTGTGTACAGGCATGCAGCCAATGACTAAATAATTTGCAGAAAATTGAAATATGCATACATTGATGAGAAACTTGGGGTAATTATTTTACACTAGCATAATTACCCATCAAATATTACAGGATTATGATATAAATATTCCAAATATATTTGATTTCAATATGAAAAATCAGTAAGATATGTTAAATGATAATAATAAATAAATAGTAATATTCCCTCCCTCCCTATGCCTCTCTTTTGTCTCACCTCCACCCTCTCTCATTCCCTCCTGTCTCAATCCAAAGCTCTCCTCTTTTTTTGTCTCCTTCTTAATCTCTTTCCTCCCGTCCTATTCTAATTCTGTACCTCCGTTACTCTATGTTCTTTCCACTCTATGTCCCTTCCTTCCGATCTCCCTCCACACACCCCCTTCTCTTTTACTCTACATCTATATAGTCGTTTAGATAAGCAAAAGAATCCAAACTAAATACCAGTCCCATAAGGACTATGTATTTTCGCGAAAAATCCTACGATAATTTAAGGCAATCTATGCATTCGTATATATTACACGTATGAGGGTTGTAACAACAATTGACTCTCTAAGTTTAACAATGATGTGGTCAGCAAGGCAACATCCCGTTTAAAAGTCGATATTTTCCCAAATAACAGAAATTTTAAAAATTGGTCAGCAAAAAATAACGGAAATTTTGAAAATCGGTCAGAAAACTTTACTGTAAATTGTTTTTTTTTTCTCAAGTAAACAGGTCAAAACTTGTTTAGTCTTCGAGTTATTCAAGTTCAAAGAGCATTCCAGACAGAGGGACATGAGCAAATTATTATACACCAATAAGTCTATGCACAATGTAATAAAATATCCAAACTTTTCCTTTGTTTATAAAAGAGAAACATACGAAAAAATAAGTTGTGGGCCTTGGAGGCCTCCTCCCTTGGTAGTTCTAGGGTTAATCACAAACATCCTTGAGTTTCTGACATATCTTGAGATATTGTTATTTTCCATTGTTCTTGAATAAAAAAATCATCTTGTATTACATAAATACACATTGCAATTATAAAAAGTGAACAATGGCATTAATGAGCATCATCTTGCTATATTCTGAATAATAAATGAGCTGGGGTTGTCAATAGCTTTTGGCTATAAAGAGTACAAACAATATAAAAATAATTGGAAACATTCCAAAACTGAAAGTTATGAGTTTGGAGGCCATTGGCCCCTTAAAAGGAAAAATAAGTATCTTGGTAATATATGGGGAAATGCAATTATTTTGGGGGTACAAGTAAAAAAGTAAAGCATTATAGATCATGGGAGTTCCTCAGTTAAGGGTCTTGCATTATTTTAGCTATATCTTTATAACTAGTTAAATGTCATGTTATGGTACAAAGAGATACAAACCATTCTTTAACCACTTCTCATTTGTACTTTCATATAAGAGGTCAACTTAATGTACATTATATTGGCCATCTTAAATAAATAATTCTTATATTTAGTTAAAAAATTGGTGAAGGCCACATATTAACACAAATGCATTAACTAAATGCAACATGTATTAATCCAAACTTTTAAATAATTACACATTCTACTGTATTACAATAGCTACAGCATAGCAAGTAGGAAATGTTTGTAACTAAAATTATTTTGAAAGCTAAACAAAAAATTTGCAGCAGCAAAGTGCCTAAAACTACTCACTCCATGAAGATATTCAAAGACTGCTAAGTTTCAACTATCCTAGAGGTAATGCAGCACTTTTGTTTTCAGTAAAATATTTACGAGCAAAAATAAAAAACAAACAGGCTATTAATAACATGAAATTTCAATCTATTTTTGAACCATTTGTTCCCATGCAATTTTTAATTATAATAAACTAAAGGTTACTGCCTACCTAAAAGGGTTGATGTGTAGTTAATTCTTATTTTCTGAAACTGTTAATTTTTTACAAAAACCTCTACTTTTGCCAAGTTTTCTTTGGTGGTGAAGTTTCCCAAGTGCAATGAACGATGATTTGCATGATTCCTTTTTTCAAGATATTTCATGCAAAAATGCATGCAAATACATGGAGATGCCACCTGAGCATATAGTCCAACTTTTTTCATTCTTTCATAATCACAATATAGAATGGTCTAATGGAAAAATGAAAACTCAGCTTTTAAGTCCTTCAAATGAAAATTTTGTAAGACATCAATCAATGAAGCTTCTACAGAGTAAAATTGTTATAGTTTCCAGTAAAACTTTGTGGATCAACTTCATAACTATGAAAAAAAATGTAAATTCCACATAAATGTATTTCACACAACAGCGGTTTCATTGCAGAGCAACATCATGTTACTAATGGTCACGTGAAATACATTTCTCTGGAATTAAGTTTTTTTTTCATTGTCATTTCTACTACCGAATATTCAAAATATAATCCATGATCTAAATGATTTTACTATAATTCATATTTAAAATCATTTTCCCGGGTATGAGAAATATTTTCATTTAGAAAATGCAGAGCATTATCTATGCCAACGTAATAATTAAAGTATGATCTAAGTAATCTTCAGGATCTATGGGAACCTTTAAATTATAACTTTTATTTTTAGCAAATTGAATGCTAATATTTTCCTTTATTACTCAATCTCATTATAAAAATATACATTAAATCCTTATAGCACGCTTGGTAATATTTATTCTACTATGGAAAAGCAATGCAATCAACATTTTCAAGTCTAAAAAGCAAAAAAGTAAATCAATATCACATAGAGTGCAAATAACAACCAAGTAGAACTGTAACCTGGAGGTTACCAGGAACACCCTTCTTCTCTTCCATCCATAAATGAATGCCCGGAAACTTCTGGCAATGTACGCATTGCCAGCGATGAAAATAAAAGGCACGATCTGTAGCCATCAATGCTAGCAATTGCTCTTTTGTCTCAGGAATATTTTCTCCCAGCTCCACTTCAAAAACAGGCACAACAAAAGCCAATCGCCTCACTCCTTCGCTGTCACTGACAGCAGGCTGTGGCAGAGGAATTTGGATTGGAATTTTAAAATTGGCCTTCCAATCCTTAGACACTCCAATTACACCTTTCTTTCGATTTGCCCTACCTAGCATAGAGCAAAACTGAGAAGCTAATCGTTGGCTAGGTAGAAGTTCCACATCTGACACAAATATGTGAGGTGTTCTCGCTCCTGCACGGGCTGCATTCCTTGCGACATTGACTGGATAAGGCAGAGACATTTTAGTTCTATAAGTTGACCTACCTAACACAGAGGGAGGTCCACATTCACTACTTTCCCTAAAAGTTATTTTTTTAAAAACCTTACTCGACAGATCTGGCGGATGGTCTACATGAAATACAATTTGAACGGACAGACGGTTAGCTTGCTGGGGAAGTAAACAATGACAAAGCCTGGTAAGAATAAAATGAGCAAGCTCCGAATCTGATCCTGGTGCAAAAACAGCTACACTTATTGGCCCTTCCCAAAGGCGGAGCAACTCTGCTATGTGGTACAAATATTCTGGAGTTGCATGAGTCACGTAGGTAACTCCTGCAGGTCCGATGCATCCCACTTGGTTCTCTTTTCTAAATTTACGAACATTTCCAATCCTACTACCTACGACATTATAAATGACACGGTATGGTCCATTTAGACCCAGTTCTGGACTTCCAGTAGCATTGCTGAAACTGTTTAAAATAGACCATCTTTCATTACAGTAACTGTGGTTAGGTGATGGGTGAGCACTCTCGAGGAATTTCCCTGGGACAAATCTCTTACCTACTTTTATTTTATGAAGTTCTTTTTCGCGATATCTAAGATTCCATTTATTTTTGGGCCAAGAATTTTCTCCAATTTCAGTAATATCTTTAATTAATTTGACCACCAGAACTCCGCATGCAAGATATAACAACATTTTCCAGATGAGCTTTAAATATAACCGCCGAGGGAGAGTAAAAGCTCTTCCCATTTTATATTTCTTTTCGAGAAATCCGAAGTGCAATACAAAACACTCAATTCTAATCAGTAAATCTTGTAGATCAAGTTATTACGTTAATAGCTGGCAGTCGGATAAGTATTTAAATTCCAAAAACCACTCCTGAAATATTTTCACGCACTTCTGAACCAGTTTCTCACGAATTTGATTGCGGCTGATCATTTACAGAACTTTTTAGCAAACTAAAACTAAATGATTCAATTAAAGTGTCAACCACCAAACCCAAGTCAATGAGACTGATAACATAGTTTGATACGAATTAATTCGAACGAAACGTATATGAATCATGTTAAAAAGTAATCTTCAGGATGAGGTCGGTCACTATAATGGTACAGCGAAAATTGCTCTCGTTTACGCATGCAGATATAGTACTTTATCAAGCGACTGCAGTCGTCAATGTGTCGTCCAATTATAAATCTTCCGCACATGAAAAAACACAACAACAAAAACATTGAAGTTATTCGCCATCAACCCTGATTAACCCATCAACTGAACGTTCTTTCTTATGTCTGTAAAGTTATATACGATACAATTAAAACATACGATATCGAAATAAAAAAGAAACATCGAATTTTTCTAACCAACTGTACGAACTAAACTGAACGAACTGAAAAACACACATCTACACCCAAGTAGTTGTAATGTGTGATATACGATATATCGATATTCGGAATGACCAACAAAGAAGTTGAAACGTGTCGAAAGTTTATTTATTGCAAATTATGGAATACATACGCCATTAAGATGTTTAAAAACATTTAGGTTATTAGAAAAACATCTTATTTGATCGTAATCAGCAATTTAAATGACACATAATGGTATAAAGAAATGATAAATGATACTTATCACGTTCATGGTCATTCATCATCAATCAACTGCAGAGAAAGGAACTGAATACGAGAAAAACAAGCAGTGTTGGATATCAGCAATAAACGGTAATACACAGCAGATATCCATAAATAAATTTGTGTGCGTCACTAAAGCCTTCCAGGGGTCAATTTTTTTTAATTATAACATATCCGAAGAGCTAGCACAAACTATCAAATTACGCAATAAACTTTAGTTATTGTTTGTGAAGAAATGGAAGAGAGTAAAAAGCCAGAAATCATAGGTGTTATTAAGCATAAAATTATACGTATTCTGATATATAATTTTATAACCTACAAATTATATAAATCCATTATTTCGTTGTCAATTACGGCCTTGCGCAAAATCTAGATCACCCATCGTAGTTAATGATCGCAAACGAAAAAAACTACGATAGGCAAGAGATCAAGATTAATAACATTGATAGACAAATACTTTGCAATAGTTGTGGTATACTTTTCAGTGACCTAAAACTTAGCATAGCGTATTTAAAAAAACATTTCGGATACGCTACCTGCTGAAATGTACGCTCTAGGACGGGCTTAGTCAAGGATTACAAGAGAACTACGTGGGGTAGGTTATTTTCTTTCTCAAAAACAATAACACCTTATAATTAACGTATAATGATATAAAAATTAAAAACCTACCCCCCGCAGTTTTTTCGTAACATCGAGTTATCTAAAACTACAAAAATCTCGCGCGCAAGGCACCTTGACAAGAATATATTTTTTTCTGATAATAAAAACAACATTAGCGAAATAAAGTTTTTACAGATACTTAAATGTAACATCTCACGTTTACTAAAATTGTTGCCAATGAGTTATGATGAAACAACAAAAAATTCAACGGAGATTTCGGATGCGCTACCGACGTCAGTCAAGTAACGGTAAAACACAATCTACAATTATGAAAAACCTACGAAATCCAGGTAATAGCCACTAATAACTCACGTGAAGCATTATAATCTGCATATGACGATATGTAAGACTATTACCTACCCCTCTTAGATTTCTCATTATCAAAGTTTATCTGACCTTCTCGACGCGTCGCTCATACACCTCATACATCACTGTAAAACTTAAAAAATATTTAAAATTTATAATAACATATTATCATAAGGGTTTTTTTATATATGATAAAGAACATACTAATACGTTCTAAGATGCAAACAACATTGACGTACCAAAAAACAAATATTATAAAATACGACTTTTGGAAAACACAACGAAATCTGCTTGAAGATCACAAATTTGTATAAGCAGCAATCATGATAAACGTAAAGAGAGGAGGTAAACAAAAATTACAGGCATAATTAAACATTACATGACAAGTTTGAAAATGTATATCATAATCACCTACCCCCACAAGATATCTCGCTGTATTGGGTTATTCAACCCTCGACGCGCTGCGGTCTAAATTTTGCGTAAAACTTAAACATTTCTAGTGGAGTTAAAACAAAAGATAGAATAACATTGGTCACAATAATAACTAAGTATATGATTTTGTGTTTAAATTTATTTTTTCTACTACTTCCATTGAGAGGAAACCTATTTCTGTACGTTTAAAGACACCAAAGCGTCGAATCGAAGGCTTTATTTGAGGTAAATACCAATTGACAGAAAAAGCCAATGGCGCACGAAATTGATATTGACCACCCACATTAACCACTTTTGTCTAAATTGAACGACGTTGTCAATTTGAACCTGGAACGTTTGAAACAACGCTAAATTGGACATCTCCACAGCCAGTTCGGCTGCGCCCGGCGCTCTCGAAGATGAGAAATCAACCATATCCGCCAAACCAAGTGAGATAGCTTATTACGGCAAACGATAAAATGTCAACAATTACACTTGACGTTCGGCAATGAAAACTAAATTCACCTACCCCCCGTCGTTTTTCAGATATTTTGATTTTTCAAAAAACGCCAAAATCGCGAAAAAACGTAAACGTGAAACTCGAAAAAAATTTTCGAGCAAAGATACGAAAGATAGGAAATTGGCGTTAACCCTGCCAAATAAATGTTGAATTATCTGTAATGCTATGTATGTTTCAACAAGCTTGGTTATTTATTGTATCCATTTTCTATAACAATTTTTACATGACTACTCTATAATTTATTATATGAATTTAATCATGGATTAGGATTCAATAGAGAACTATCAAGCTCATCTTATGGCTGAAAAAATTAAAGAACAAGCAATTTAAAAATGTACATAAAAACCATATGCACATTTCAATGCATAGGTATAGTTTAAAAAAACTTTTTGTGGCTATTGGAGATACTAAAGGCAAGTACATTTTTTAAATTGCTCGTTCTTCAATGGTTTAGGATGATTCTTTGAAACTTGAAATGCTTCTTATATACTATGACCTTTTTGGTATGTATTCAGGTTAGATATAAAGAAGGAGACAGAGAAAAAGAGAGAGAGCTATGGATTGGGACAGGAAGAAATGAGAGAGGGGGGAGGGGAAGATAAGAGGCAGATAGACGGAGGGAGAGAGAGGGAGGGAAGAAAAGAGAGAGGAAGGGAGGGAGAGAGGGACGGCGAGAGGGAGGGAGGTAATATTAGTATATTATCATTTATTTATTTTTTATTTCTTCATTTTTGACAAGGGGATCATCATTGGAGAAAACAAGAATGAGAAAGAAATTCTCCCGAATCTCTATTTTGGTAAATTTTACTCAGTAATTACATTTGTTTGTGAATTCGTGTCGAACTCCGTCTCAATTTATCGGAATAAGCACCTGAACTATAGGCGGTCGCTGTAAATTGCCTACACTCCAGGGGAAAAAGAGTTCGTCCAGGTTTGGCTGATGTGAAATCTGGTCACTTTATGCATACATAAATAAAAGATTTGAAGTGAAGTTCATTACAGTATCTTTTTAGTGAAATATGATTAAATTTTATTTGGTTTGCTTGTCTTATAGTACATACTCAGTACAGGTTGGTTTCAATATAGTTTACATATCCAAAATTCTAGTTTCACTATTGTTATCAGTTAGTGAATCCTAGGTAGATAGGCAGCTCAGATAACCGGAAAATTTGATTATCCAGAGCTCCAAATCCCTGTCCGTGCCGGATAACAAAGTCTTTACTGTAAGGCAACATCGTATTTTTTTCACTTTATTTCCGAAAGGTTGGTCAGTGTTTTCGAAGCCCTTTTTCTTATCTCTATATCGCATATAGTTCGATTATATCGTATATAACCTCACACGTGTTCTTGTAGAATAGGGACCTTCCCATTACCATCTCATGTATGTTTCTACTTACTCCAATATCGGGTGCTACGCTTTCTTTAATTAAGTTAAACATAAACCTTGTATGTGCACGTACTAACAGGCAAGAGGTGAATCAGCATGTCGTAAAACATTGTAGTCCACGTAATAATATGCAACAGTCAAAAGTTCGCTGCACATTAAAGCTGCAAGAGGCGGATTTTTCTTGTCTGGGACGGCTGCATAGAGCTAGGGCGCTAGTGCTCTTATGACCACACTCAGTGGGTGTTCAGGTTCTGCTACGGCGGGGAGTAAAGATGATGTGGAGAAAGCAACCCATTTGGCTCCGGGATGAAGTCGTCATTATCAGGTAATGAAATCTTGGGACATTTTTATTTTGAATTAACGTCAAATTATTGTAATCGGTTTGTTCAGAATTATTTTACTGTGAACGAGAATGCGGGATTGACTTCTTGGTTTTATTTATCGTATCGCGAATACTTGATTTTTTCCTAGTTAAGGACGCGTGGTATCGGATGTCCACTATCTGAAAATCCAAATGATGAAAATGTTCAAACAATGAAAGAAATGATGCCAAGGAAATATTAAAATTTTGATTTATCAATTTATTTTCTAACCAGTAGTAATTGAACTAAGAGGTTTATTGAGACCTTATATCTGTGCTTGTAAAATTGACGTGATTCTCTGTAGCGTAGCCATTTAAGGATACAGACAACTCTCCTTCACTGGACATTCATTTAACACACAAGTTTACAAATGTATTGAATATGAAAGCAAGGAAATGTGTGTGCAGTTTGACGAAGGTTAGCAAATATATAACTTGGATCATAAAAATTCATGTTTATGAAAAGTCTTATTCAAAGGCCCTCTTGTATACCTATATAGCGGAGGGTTCTGAACCTTTTTGATTCGGCAAGCACCACTATACTTATGCAAAAATATATTGTGAATAAAATCAAACGAATGTCAAAGTTATTCTTAGTATTTTTGAATGCATTTCAAAAGAAAGTATCCGATCATATTGAGCGTCGGTTCTAGGGAACTGGATTTGGCCATCATTCTATGCTTCAGTCTGTGATGTAGAATGACAGTGGTCAACTGCAATAAGATTGTTACATCACGATGATTTGTTAACAAGACAGTTCTGTGCTCACGTCCTTCATGCTTGCCATCACTAAGAAGGCTTTTTCTTGTTTGGTTGTCTCATTTGATCCAATATTTTAGGTGCTTTGATGGACAATTTTTGATACTTAAATAGTATAAAATGAATTCAAGATTGAAAATATTTTGGTTGGAACACATCTTTGCTTTTAATATGTAAGTCAATGATGTTCTAAGAATTTTCCTGTAGCAAGCGATTTTCAGGAGTGCATGTCATTCATTGAAAGAGAGTTGCCTGTACTATAAGATTATGAGATAGCATCTATAATCAAATAAAAAAATCTTAGTTATGATAATGTCTTTAGGTGCAAGTAATGTTTGAAAAATTAACTTAATTAGGGGGTCTTTATAACCAAGAAGACAGCAGCATCAAACAGGTATATCAGTGAGAATAACTACAGCGTAGGAGACATTTTATGAGTTAACAAGGGATAATTTGAATAAATATTAAAATGGTCATGATAAAAAAAATATGTGGAGTGTAGTATAACACAACATGGGATATAAGAAAAGATGATTGTTCAGAAGTGATAGTGGCATTTTTACCACATGAAGAGCAATATCAGGGTTTTGTTGTATCGAAGGCTCTACTTCCAGCAAATTGGAAATCTTTGCTTACTCTTCTTTCTTCTAATATTCAGAGCTGAAGTTATCTTTGATTGTGTAAGGCAAAATGCCATCAAAGTTATAAAGGTAATAACTCTTTTATCCAAAATGGAACTTGCCATAGAGTCGTTACCTATCTATTAGTGATGGGCATTGTCGTTCTTTTTATGGATTTGTTCCTTTTGTATCATTCTGAAGCCAGAACGATACGGAGGATTCGTTCCTTTCGTTCCATTGGCGAACATGTGAACTTGATTAAATGTAGGATTTCCTGTGATCAATGTTAGAAAATTGTTTGTTGTTATGATTTTTCGACTCCTCATTTTGTTCATAATAATTTTATTAATAGCAAATTCGTTAATGGCAATACTAAACGACATGAGCGTATGGTGAGATGGGATCAGAACCCCCCCGAAATTTTCGAACAAACTTAAAAAATCGACTAAGTAATCTAAATCACTGCATTGGGTAATTGCTATGTAACTAAATTAAACTAGATAGTGTTTAGTTTCATTCTGAAAAAATATTCAAAATTCCACTTCTTTTGCCCTCCATTTATTGGTATAAACCTGAAAAATTACTGTTTTCAGCTATCGCAATCCTTTTCATCGCTGATCTCCCTCCTATATTTCTCTCTCTCACGTTTCAAATGGTAAAAACCTTTGGTGGAAGAATTTAAAAATTTTTAGAATTAAAATGAATTCTTAGTAAATTATTATATTATTAAAATTAAGAAATTAAAGAATTTTTGTGGAAGAATGGTCAAAATCTTTGACGATGTATTTTTCTTCCGAAACAAAGTATTATAAAAATATTACGAATTATTTTGTTGTAAGTGTGGTTGTTTCTCATCTATTAATATCCCATGCACCCATAATATCCCTTTATTCACAATCATTTCGAAGTACAGAAGTCAAATCTTGCAATCCCAATAAACAATAAAAAACATTTTTTTGCATTGCAAAAAGAACAGAGACATCACTCTGGTACGAAATACACTTCTGTACATGTCCAATTTCGTTCATCCAACTCTGGAACGAAATTCTCTGACAAGGAGAGGCTGCAGACTGTAACTCACAGATTCAGTTCATCTTCTACCAGTGGAGAGTTTAGGTCAACATAAGAATACCTTTTCGGAATTTTGGGCCAATGGCTTTTAGTTTAAGAGAGATAATTGTGAATCTGAGGAACGAAATTTCCGAATCCGAGTGGAGTCCAAGGAGCCATTGAGCCTGGAAGGTCTGGAATGACATCCTCTGAGTCCAAGGAATGAGATTTCTCAATGCCATGGATTCATACCAGTTGGTTCCAGTGCTGGATTTGTTCTGTTCGAATGAATTCTTCCGGAATGACACAACATTACTATCTATTATATATAGATGCTTCTTACTTATGATATAACATCAAGAGGATACTAATGTTTAGGCACTTTCAGTTGACCTGGAGACTTGAAATTTGGCATGGTTATAGAATTTTGCTCACAACCAACCAGAAAAATGGAAAATTTCAAAATTGTTTATTTTTAGAGGTTGTTTTTACCCCATTGTACATTAAATTTTAATAATTTTTATCTCGGAAACTATAAGTCATAGGTACAAGTTTTTGCAAACATTTTGTAGCAAATTCTATCCTACGTATGGATCAAGTTTTTAATCCATACCTTACATATCATATAAGGGCAAGAGAATGTAATTCCCAATTGGTATACCTATTTTTTTACGATTATTACGTTTTCACGATTTTTATCTCGAATACTATAAATCGTAAGAACATGCTGTTGCAGATGTTATTGTAGAAAATTTTGCCCTCTATCCAAATAAAATTTTTAATCTATACCTTACAGATCATGTAGGAATGATTTAGCCTTTTCACGATGCTGTCAACATCACATTTGGTCTTAATGCATCATAGCATTGTATTGTGCCTTCTGCCCCTTCCATAACCTCCGTAGGTGAATGTGCCTCTCCCCCTCCTCCCTCCACCCTCCCCCTCCTCCCTCCCTCTTCTCTTCCTCCCTCCCTCTTCTCTTCCTCCCTCCCCCCCTCTCTACATTACTTGAATGCCTTTATATGTATATTTTTTACAGTATACAGTGATTTATTTATGATGTTTCCTACTGTACTTCCTGTTTTCTATATTTTGTTGTAGTTTTCCATTGTGATATATACACTATGTAGGTTTTCCCAGGTTTTTCACACCTTCTCTGTGGGTGTTTTCCTGCGTGAGTTTTATTAGGAAAAACAAGCCTGTTCTTACCTAGGTTTTCTCCACAAACTGAAATGGCTTTACTTATATCTCTTTATGTTTTGTATATTTTATACTCTCTTCATTGTAATACTTTTATTTTTAATATTCATGATATTGACGAAGGGTTAAATGTAAGAATGGACCTTATGGTCCAAATTTCGCCCAAATAAAGATGATTATCTATCTACCTACCTACCTCCCTCCCTCCCCCTCTCTTCCTCCCTCCCTCCCTCCCCCTCTCTTCCTCCCCGCATCTATGACGATTTTTCGCATTGGCATAACCTGAGTACTTGTGTGAGGGTTTACGAGTTGTATTCAACAGTTCTTCTGTTATTCTATAACCGTGTTATAAAGGTGATTATAAAAAGTGTGTTATTTGTCACATTGTTATTTGTTGTTGTGTTATTAGTTGTCATTGGTTCAGAGGTGCAAACTTTTGTATTAAAACATATGTAATAATGAAATATGTCAGAAAAATTAATGTTTTGAAGATGAAATAAAATGCTTGCAAAATGCAAGCACCAACTATGTACTTGTATTTAAATATTATTAATATTATTTATGATATGATAGGAGGTTAATAATGTTTAGGCACTTCCAGATGAGCTAGAGACTTGAAATTTGGCACAATTATAGGTTTTTCGTCACATCCAAACAGAAAAATCTGAAATCTGGTAAATTCATATTTTAAGGGGCTGTTTTGGCCCCATTTTTGCCCCATAAGAAAAGCACATAAATCATATATTAAATATATCAAAGGATACTAAAGTTTAGGCACTTCCAGATTAGCTAGAGACTTGAAATGTTTTATGTGGATAGGATTATATAAATGGCCGACAAAAAAATCGAAAACCTTAGAAAATTGAAACAATACGGCCGATAAAAATTTGCAAATGTTTAAACAAATATTTAATGTTTTTGTATTTCTGTATGTGCTACGAAGCTGAAATTTTTTGCTATGGTAGAATTTATAAAATAAGTAAATAGGAATTATAGAAATTTTGATATATTTATTCAGCTACCTATTAGAAATTCTTCAAGTTTAAAATGTTTAGATACTAGGGGGCAAGCTATGGAGCTGATAATTTTCAGTTATTTAGAATGTGGTGCAAAGGCACAAATTAATGTTTGAAAATCTCCATGAAGTTGTTATTGTGGCCGTTAAAAAGTTTTTAAACAATTAGATAAATATTATTTCACTTCCAAATGTGCTACAACATTAAAATTTGGCAGAAATGTGTGGCATAAGTATCAAACAATGGAAAAAGTATAATATTCTTAAAATTGCAAATTTTAGGGATTGCTTTTACTCCAATATTGTTCCGTAAGGAAAGAATAAAGATCGGTGCAGAGGTGAAAACTTGAAATATAAAAAAATATTTCTAAAAATGAAATATCTCTGAAAAATTAATTTTTTTGAGGTGAAATGAAATGCTTGCAGAATATAAGCATTTTTACTAGTAATAGATATAAATAATAGATCAACATGCTTCAAAGACAATTGAGTGTAAAAGTCTTGGTGCTGCCCAAAGATTTACAATGAATAATAATATTATCTTTTAACAACTTTGGCAAAATTTAGTCAAACAATATTTATTTTATCTCCTTATCAAATTCAGTGTTTAAAATTTTTCCTCTTTCTTTTAGGTTCCGAGCCAAAATGGACCATGTTGAGTAGAGAAAGTATGTACATGGTTGGCAGACTGGAGCCATGAAGAGTCCTGCTGTGCTGTGCCCAGAAGATAGACCTCTGGATGTGAGATTAGAGGGGAGTTTTGGCTGGAGGATATGGAGTGAGGAATTTTTTATCTAGCTGTTGCAAATTCTGGAAGTTCAAATTGAAATAAAAATTAATTAAACCAATTTTTATAGGCACTAAAAAGTAAACAAGTATAAAATTCACATAATTGAATGTTACAAAGAGCAAATATAGTTTTGGGCAAATAGAAATTGTATGACAAAGAAATACATTATGCCATACAATTCTTATACCACATAAATTATTTTTAATTTACGGAACATTTAATTTTGTCCCTCTGTCTCTCTCTTCTTTCTTTCTTCCTCTCTCTCATATGAAAGTGTTCAATGCATTTCAATTGCAGGTTTATCAGTGAAGATCTTTGAGTCTTTCCTTCTTTTCCTTGACCAGGAATCAGTGGTAGAATATCTGCATGGCAAGTGGAAGATACTGGTTCGATTCCCTATCATTGCAGACTTTTTTCTTGTTTAAAAAATATTCCCAACAATGTAATTGTCAAAAGTCATGCTCATATTGTTGTCACAAGGCTAAATGCTTTCCCCTCTTCTACCTCAAAATTTGATTATCTTGACAAACGACTGCTGCTAGAAATAAAATCAATATAAATGGTGATAGTTTAAATAATTTATTATCAGTTAAAAAGTTAAATTCATTTTTTATTAATATGAACCCAGTTTTGATGGGCTATGTACTAATAACCATATATCTTACATTAGCTTTGTGACCTGGTGTTGCCTGGGTGTGATTTGGGATTGCACAAACTTATATACCCTCGCACCACCTGTGTGCTCAGTGCATGCTCTCGTGGTCGACACTGCAACTTATATACCCTCGCACTTGCCACACTCAACATACAAAGCGTTGTTTTTTGTATGTGAAACGTATTTACACTATAGGTAAAAACGTTATTTGCCTTAAGCACGCTGTATATTCTGTATTTTTTCACGCAAACCTGTTAGTTGTAATGCTGAACAAATTAGTGAAAGAATGGTGCAAATCGGTTCAGCCATTCTCGAGTTATAAGGGAAGATAGTTACAGACAGAAACGGATTTCTCACCAGGGCTGTGCTGTGCAAGAGTGGTATCCAAACCTACTTTGGGGCCTACCCTGTCGCCTAAAAAAAGATTTATTAAAATCTGTTGGTTTTTTCCGGAGATATTTTGGTTAGAAGGGGGTTTTTTATTGTTGCCTTTTATATATTAGATGTTACCCTTAAAGTTGCTATGGTTTGTTTCACATTAGAACTAAAAATAGAAAATACATTTTTTTAAAATTAAGTTAAGTTAATAACTTTAATAAAGTGCACAAAAAGTGAAAAAAATAACAAAATAATAAAAATATTTTTATTAATAACTTATAAAAATCTGATGTGGCCACCACATGACTTTCTCTGTATCTGTCATATTTCTAAAAATTCCAAATAGGTTAGATAATAATAAATATTTTAAGAAAGTTTTAGGCTTTGCAAAGTACAGAAATAAACTCAAATCATAGCCTTCTGATATTGGATATAGCCACAAAACTCCAACAATTAAGAAAAGAAATTGGGGCATTACTAAGATGTAACTAAGCATCAATTGTTAACAATAGTTGTCAGTAGGTGGTGTGGTGGTGGCAGCTTAAATATAAGATATATCTTAAACAATGCATTATATGGAAAAATGTTACAAACAAAGGTAGAATATTAAATTTCCTACAACTTTTATTCCCATACATTTTTAAATTTATCGAACATTAAACCAAATATTTCAAAATAACGGATAAGTCACACGAGTAAACACCCACTTCCAGTTGACTGATTTTTACCAAAAACTAATCAGTTCTTGTGAAATTTTATAAAAATGTTAAATATAAAATTTCGCATTGACCTGATTAATAGTTTTTGAGTTAGAGCACCCACAAAAAGCTATCACATACACACAGATATCATTGAGAGAATGGTCAAAACGTGTATTTCCGTTGAAATCTTGAAGTCGATTTATTTCATGAATACAATACTTTCCCCTATACTACGTATATGGAGAAAGTAAAAATATACAAATCAAATAAAAACAGCTTTTTAGTTAACTTGGATAAAACTTAAATGAACAAAAAATATTTTAAATTATTGAATTAATAGAGATAGAGTATATAAAAGTTGTTGCAATTTTAATAATTAGTTCAGATGTTTTACAGAATACAATATAACTATTATATTATTCAATATAAAACTACTGCTGTAAATACCTAATTACCATATATGCCGGCATATAAGTTGACTTTTGAAACAAAAAAAAAATTCTGAAAATTTAAGGTCGACTTATATGCCAAATATAAAATGTGACCTTTAAATAACATTTAAAACATTGATATTTATGAAAAACTTTGATCTTACAGCATAGGTGATCGCCATTTTGAATCAGCTGCTCCGTTATTTACATATTGTCATTTATTTTAGAAGATTTAAGATAATTATTTTTAATAGTAATAAAAAAAATTAACTTGTTTTTATTATTGTATCTCAAAAATATAAACGATCTATTTGCAATTACAGGAAGGAAGGATAAGTAGAAATACATTCTGCCAATAGATGGCGTTACGGTATATAACTGATCTTTCTTAAATTTAACAAATTATTTAATAACTCAAAAATCGACACTGCATTTTTTGGAAAAGGTTACATTTAGGTTTTAAAAACAATAAAATTCCTTGTATTCTTCATTCTAAGTTTTTTTAACGAAAAAGTAGGGTGGTCGACTTTTACGGTAAATATGTCTAGTCATGTATTTACAATCCAAAAAATCGAGGTCAACTTATACGCCGGCATACCGTACTTTTAATTTTATTTTGTGCACATGCAACATTTGGTAAATGAATGGAAATGGATTATATACGACAAAAAAATGAACATCAATACATCTATTTTCTTTACACTGTTTGTAAGTGAAACTAAATGGGTAATTTACAATGAAGGAATGGCCGTTAACATAAAGATTATATTACTACTATTTGAGTGAGGTATGTTTTAAATGATTGTTGAGTGTTTTATTAATTACAAATGATTAGGAAATAAATCCAAATAAAAAATTTGATATTTCCTTGGCATCGCTACTGTCATATCATTTTTTTTTATTCTTAGACATTATACTAAACCATTAATTATCTTTTCTGACATGATTGAATAAGTTGTAAAGAATGCCTCTGCCTTATTTGTGTGCACACATGATGCTAGAATCTTTCCTCTTGTTAAAGTAAATTGTTATCAGCAACAAGTTTTTGATAAATGAAATTCTGTTCACCAAAGTTTACAAGTGCATTATCTGCAGACAAAAAAGATACTGATTCTATATTTAAATAATTTTCTTCTAGAACTCGAATCAATTGATATTTGATGGAAACACTTCTTTCATTGGGGTCCTGATACAAATCCAAAATACCTTGTTTTAGACCTTTAGAGGGAAAGTACTGTACCACTACAGGAAAAATTTTAATTTCCTTTCTTTGAAGAGTCAGTGCCAAGAGGAAAATAATTAGCCTCCAAAAAATCTTTTAAAAGCAGTTGTTGAGCAGCCGGAACCATAATACTCTCACAGATGCTTATGCATTTTGTTCTGCCACGTTATTTTTAATGTGCTTTTTTTCATGCTTAACGGAAATTTCTTTTCTACATAATTTTAATTCACCAGTAAATACATCTTGTTTCACAAGTCACTTTCATTGCTCATTCATTTAACCAGCCATTATTAAATATAGTAGAATATTTCATTTACTGCTTCTATGGTGATGCCATGGGGTATTGGAAGTTATTTGCAAATGAATTGCAACTGAAGTACATTGTAGTTTAATTAGAAGACAACATTTATGATCTAAATATGACTACTTTTAAGCAAATAGCTACCAAAAACAACTGTTGGAACACAATTAAGTATTGTACCTCCAGCACTAATAAAATAAAAAAATACTCATAACAATAATCCCAAGTCTAATAGTGATGAAGCATAGTCCTTAGTATCTATAAGTGATAAAATACCTTTTTTCCACCAATAATAAAAGTTATTTTAAATTAGGATGCACAAACCAAAAACCTCATACCGTGAGTTTGCATGCGAAATTATGTACCTTTAATTTATCTACGCTGCTTGGGAAAATAAAGTCAGTCAAACTGTGTCACTCGAGGAATGATATAACGCACCTTTAGTTTTGTAACAAAGTCTGGCCTTTCTTCTCTGTTTAGGAATTTCTTCTGCAAAGATTCATTGTCATTTCCCGGGTTTTTCACAATCCCAGGATTCAAAATTATAAATCCTGGGAATTTATATAGATTGTATGATTGATTTTGACAGCAATGGAAAATATGAATTTAGTGGATTCAAATTGAACAAAGAATTATTCAAATAGTGCAGTAAACCGACCAGGTTCATGTTCCTATATTCTTTTAGCCTTTTCAGTATCGATTGCTTCATTTATGTATCAAGTCAGTATTTTGTTCACTCAATTCATCTAAGATAAATGTGAAAACACCTTCAGCAAAAAGTATCTCTCTCACTAAGCCTTTCAACTCCAATCTTAACAGGTTTTAACAAAGATAGTATAGCATTGGTGACTTGAAATTCCTTTTAAAAAATGTCTATCAAGGTTCCCAGGTCAATTTGTACCTTAGAAATGCATGTTTTTTATTGAAACAAATCTCTCGAGCATGTCAAGCAATGTATTCCACCTTGTTCTTGGATCAATTTTCAGTTGAAGCTTGCCATTAGCTCAGTTCTTACATATTTGCAGCAGCAATTCATACATTCTTTACTGACAATTTGTGAAACATTTACACAAATTTTTGCACTTTTTCAATTCTTCTGGCAATGCTGATTTTTACAGCCATCTATGAATTCAGTATTTTTCAAAGAATCATCTGCGTAAATATTGGAAATTTCTACAGTAGTTTAAAAATCGACCTCTTCAAAAGTCTTTGCCTGAACTTTCTCTTTCCTCGCATTCATTTCTAATTACAGTTGTAGGACTTGAATGAGATTCGCTTTTTTACAGAATATCACAAACAGCTAAATGAAGCCCATGTGCTAAACACGGCCCATGTTGAACAAATCTAACAAATTTTATCATTACCATCAGTAACACAAGCTATCACGTGCTTCTTCAAGCATAACTCAAATTTTGCAAGTTTGTTCTCCACTAGTTCAACAATTTTTTCTGAAGGAAGGGACCCAAATATATGCACCATGCCCAAATTCCGGAATTCATTAATAACATGAAGATTGATATTTAAATACTTACGATTTCGAAGAGAAATATATTCACCTACTAAAATGCTGAATTTTACACCCCTAGACTCTTTTCAGCTATTTCGGAAATAATGATTTGTTTCACAGTAAGGTACTGTTTGCGAATCATGTTCATTACTTGATGAGAAGTTTTTGGTAGATCAGTAAAAGATTTTCTGATGAATTCAATATTAACAATTGCATTGATTGAAAAACCATCAACAGATGCTAGTTTTGCCAAAATTTCTTCCCTACTCTCAATTTTAAGAAAAGAAGTCAATTTTGATTGCATGTTAATCTTTCTTGACGTACAAGGTTCTTCACATGGTGTTTTTGTGCTTGTGAGTTCACTCTTCACTTCACTATGGGCACTTTTCAAATGTCTAAGCAGTCCACTGGTGGAAAATCCTTTGCACTTGATTAATTTTGGACATTTTTTATACTTGGCACCTTCCAAACAATTGAAATATTTCTAAGAGTTTGATTCACTTAATTTTTTACTGTGCGACGTGACATTATGAGGGGCAGGAGAGAAATTTCAGAACTGCAACTGCAACTCATACACTTAACACTGTAATAAGAAATATCAAAAAAATAATTTTTAAATTTTTATTTAAATTTTTAAAAAAGTTTAACAAACATTAATTTCATTGATTAACCTTAATGAGAGGTCTACTAATATAAATTAAGCACTTAAAAATAAAGATAAATGGCTGAAGCTCAGAAATTACTATCCTTTTTGACCACTGCCAAGGGAAGACTGAAGGCTAGGAGCTAGGAAACCAGTCAAGATGGAAAATTCAAGCCTGAGGATGGTTTAATTAAATCCATATGTTTCTTTTAAGTTGTGTATTAATGGCTGGTATAACCTTAAATATAGAGGAAAACTGAAAAAGTAGCCAGTGCGCTGAAAGAATGCAACGGGGACGAAGTTCCATTATAAATTGATATATTGAAAAAATACTGAATGTAAGATGAGTCATGAGAAAAACATGAACTTTTGTACCTCAAAGAGTTTGTCAAAATATGCTCAATTTGGGAGACAAGCTGTATAAAATGTCAACTCACACAGTGGTCTTCAGCCATTTTCATACTCCCTAAATGATTTTTTCATATGGAATACACCAATATAGTTTTTTAGTTAGAGAATATGAAAAATAATTCAGTTGAATTGTAAAGGGGAATGCTATAAACATAAAATTTACGTATTATCCGTACATGAAATTCCTGTCATAAATTCAAGGAAAGTGCAAAATCTCAGAAATGTAAAATCCGTTAAAATTTATTATTGTTCTTAAATGCCAGAACCGAAAGAAAAATGTGTAAAATCGAGGAAATCGTAAAGTCAGAGAACGTAAAATTGAAGTTTCACTATATATATTCCCACGAGAACGCAAGCATTTGAGAGTGCTCCATATAAATTTCTTCCTTATTACATTAGATGTGAAACTAAGCCACTCCGAAACAAAGAGAGTCTTAGTGGTCCCTTGAGGAACCACACGGATGATAAAGGCTAGAGAGCAAAATTCTCTGTGATATACCGGAATTTCCTGGGATATTCAATGAATTACCTGGGAAACGGAAGTCACTTTACCCATGGGATCCTGGGAAAGCGGGATCCTCGGATGACAAGCACTAGATTCAACAACTCACTCCAAGGTCAAGTTAATAAATGCACGGCACTGCTACAAAGGCCTTCGTGAGGCATGCAGGGATGCAGCTCTCCCATATCATACCATCGCCCGTTTGTTACGAGCATTCCAAAGTGGCAGACAGGGCGAGCATCAACTGGGAGCCGGACCACCTGTCGCTGCAACCGATGAATGTCACATCGCTGCCATGAGGGAATTGTTGGACATTGACCAGTGGTGGACTTGTGAGGCATTGGCATTGGAAATTGGCATCTCATGCTGTAATGTTCATTGCATACTGACAAGACAACTGGACATGTGCAAGGTGGCATCCCGGTGGGTTGTCTAAAATTTAGCAGTGGGTGCAGATGGAGATGGCAAGAATGCACTTGCAGCGATACAAGCGTGAAGGTGAGGCATTTCTCCGACATATCGCCACAATGGACGAAACATGGGCGGGGTCATACGAGCCCAAATTTAAAAGGCAAGCTGCAGAATGGTGGCACCCATCATCTCCACGACCCAAGAAATTCAAGCGAGAGCCAGGACAATTGAAAGTTCTATTGATTGTCACTTATGACTGGGAAGGTGTGCTTTTTGCGTATGCATTTCCTGGAGGAAGAACTGTGAATGTTGCCAACTACCGTGAATTCCTCCAAAAACACCTTTGCCCAGCAATTTGGCGAAAAAGGAAGGACCTGTTACAGAGAAATGTAACAATTATGGAGTGGTAAGTTCATCTTCATCAAGAATGCAGCAGTGTTGCCACTAATGGTGAGATGACCCTCATATATTCTAAAGTTACTAGTGTTACGAAGAAGAGATGTGCGATTATGCTTGAGGAGTAGAGTAGATCTATTGAGTGCCATCGAAGTATATAATATGACAAATGTGCATACGATAATTTCCAACACGTAAAATTTGACTTACGTAAGGGTTTCAAAAATTTGTTACGAACCATTTCAATGAATAAACTAACTCTACTAACTAGCTTTCATGGCATTGTTGAGTGTAAAGGATCTCGCCACATAGAGATGCACATTGTATGCCCCCAATGTTTCTCATTGTTTACATACTTTATCTTCAAAGAAATTAAGTGAAATAAATGGCGCAATATACATTGCACAAACTCTCATATATGTACATATATACATTTGGTCGACTGTATGCTTATAAAAGAAAAATGCTTATAAAGCAAAGTTAACTGTAGTTTAGCATATATTTTAATACCACTGGTCAATATTTAGTAATTTTTTGGGACATATGGCTTAGTTAGTATTATTTGTGACATCAGGCTGTATGATTGGATGACTTTTAATCAAAATCCTTATAGCCATTTTGAGTAAATCAAATTTTGTTTAAAAATGTCCTAGAATAAAGTACCCTTAATTGTTGCGCATTGTCATTCATCTCTTCAGTGTCTATTATGAATGATACTATCGACAAATATGATGATATCATTTAATATAGTTGAACCATTTAGGCTGTAATAAGATTTTCAGTGGATCGCGGTGGAGGCGTGACATCATAGAGCTTAGGTAAGGTAGCTTAGTGTAAATTGTAATGTCACTGGATGCCATATAGTGATTTTTTGAGACATAGGTAGTATTATTTGTGATATCACGCTCTACAATTAGATTGATTTTAATAAAATTCCTTGGAGCCATTTTTGAGTAAATCAAATTTTTCTAAAAAATCGCCTAGAATAAACTACCCTTTATTTTTGTGCAATATCATTTTTATCAAAAAATAGTCCACAAAAGATAATATATTGCATAAATACGAGATATCATTCGATTTTATGCATGCGTTTGGACCCTAGAACTGCAAACAGATCGACAGACAGCATGGCGAAAATCACTTTCATGGACACCTAAAACATGTATTTCCATCAAAATCTCGAAGTCGAATTTTTTCACGATTACAATACATCTCAATATAATACGTATATGAGAAAGTAAAAATGTTTTGCGATCGTGCTAATTCTTGGGCTTTCAATTTAATGATATCCTGCGTCACCGGTTTACCGTCCATTCTTTGAATACACAGTTTGCAATTTCCTCTTCTAATGCATGAAATCGGCCTTGTTTTGGTCCACTTAATGATCTCCATGTTGAGTTAGCACCTTCAAGTTTCTCTTTTGCTTGCTTCCACCTTCGCACGTTTGCTTCAGTCACATTGTATTTCCTCTCTGCAGCACAATTAACCATTAACTTACCGCAGTTCCTTTTTTCTTTACACGATCTGCCATTTGTTTGGGATATCGTATTTAAATGTTATAAATAATAACTTGTCACTACTTCACTTTATAACTCAGCAAAGCGTGTACTACTCAAGTACTCTCATAAATTTTCTACTCTCTGAAACTCAAACGCAAAGCATCATGTTTATATTGTAGTAGATATGTTTAAATTGTATCAGTCTTGTTTACATTGTAATACTAGACACCTTAATTGGTGACTACATGACTTTGTGTTTCATATTACGCACGGAACTGCCCAGCTGTAGTCATTTTTTTCAACTTGTCACATGATTACCTACCCAGCTCTAAACACTTCCCTACTGCCGAAGTGGAGCAATTTTAAGAAATTTGACCTTAAAATTTTAAAGTATTGTAGTAATTAATCAAATATGATGTGTTACTTTATGCAATAATAAATATTTTAACCGACTTATACTTGACATCCAGGTGTTTCATGGTGCATTTAAAATAGGGGTGTATTGTCACCTTAAATCCTCACTCCATTCTAAGACAATACCTAATATTTTACAACATTTTTGTGGAAAACCTTGTCTTCATTATGGGTAAATACGGTACTACGTATATGAGAAAGTCAAAATAGTTCACGAACAATTCCTAAAAGTGAACTAAACTGTAAATTCTGTAATTGCAATTTTGTCTTGCATTCCTTTTAAATGCATCATTAAACTTTGAAATGGCTGATCGTGTAGAGATAAGCAAAGGGGAAGATATCAAAAGGAATTAGGTGTAGTTATGATGCCAATTTTAACCTTATTATATTTATATATGAAAATAAAAAATTGAACTT